>OY986437.1:101007137-102497137 GCA_963920525.1 Dichetophora obliterata
AGAAGCAACCCACTCTATCCCTAGCTCCATCCAACAATGCTCAAGACGATCAGCCTAGCACCTCGAGACAATCCTACAGAAATGCCATGGCCGCCTGTAAGGTTGCTAACATACATAGTATGCATCCCAACAAAATCCTGACTGATGAGCAGATCACTCTCATCAAAATTAGTTTACTGACAGAGATCGACAAACCGGAAACATGTCTGCAAATTTGGGATATATCACCATGCAAGCCAGGGACGGTTGGCTCTCTCTAACATGTTACAACAAAGATACAAGTGATTGGATCATTGTTGTGACAGAGAAAATCAAACCATTCCCAGATGACAGCTTAAAGGTGACTGAGGGCAATGATGAACCCAAGCTGTTCACCTGCATCACCTATATTCCTCCCAAAGATTTCATGCCTGCAAACTCCCTCATGGTCCAACTAGCCAGACAAAATATGGGGCTTACAACTTCTGGCTGGCGAGTTTTGAGACAGCAAAGGAGCAATACTGGTAGTGAAGCAATAACTCTGTCTGTTGATGAGGCCTCTAAGGACAAAATCCTAGCTCGAAGTGGGAAGCTCCTCCTAAACTTCGGGCAAATACAGGTCAATTTTAAAGGTGTAGGGAAGAAGGAAAGAAATCGGGATCACCTTGATGCTGTCTTTATCAAGAAACCGTACATTTATAGAAACCAGATAAAGGCACTCACAGGTGAGTTGCTGTATGATTCCTTGATACGTGACTAATACTTTTATTATTCCAGAATTCACTACCAAGGACCAAGTTGCGGCTATGGTGGAGATATCTTTTTAGGCAGGTAATACAGAAATCATAATATGTTCAGCTTACCTGACTGGAGACTCAACCGATCTCCAATTTCTGGGGCTACAGAGACTGGTGGAACATTGTGCCAGGACAAACAACCAGTTGTTATTGGGTTGTGATGCAAACGCTAATCACACAATATGTGGCAGTTCTGTCATCAACACTAGAGATGAGTGCCTTTTGGAATTTAAAAATAAGTATAACTTAGATATTCTGAATGTAGAAGTTTTGAATAAACCCCATTTATAAAAAGCTTCATCGTTAACTGCTAGAAACATCCAGATGTCTCATTAGAAACATCCATGTCTGACCAACAACAAATTCGTTGCGATATTGAGATAGGCACCAATTTTAGTAACACCTACAGGCAACCAAGATCCACAGATTAGGAGTTATATAATAGACTCCTCATGGAAAAATTAAATAGTAGCAATAAGAAGGTAAGAAACATTGAGGACCTTGAAATAGCAAGTGACAACCTTACCACAGCCATCCAAAATTCTTGCTTTCAAGCCTGCCCAGAGACCACAAAATCTGGAAATAGTCAAATTCCTTGGTGGAACAAGAAACTGGCTTAACTAAGTACCAAAACTATGAAACTATTTAATAGAGCCAAATCAACTGGTGATTGGGGCAGTTAAAGAGAAGCTCTCACTAACTTTAATAAAGAGATTAGAAGTGCAAAGAGGAACTCATGGAAATCCATCTGTGAAAGTCCTATCTAAAACCCACACTAAGAACATCGGCCTGTTCAGGAGACCGAATGCCACATTTACTAATGATCACCTTGAAACTCCTTGCCGATACCCATTTACCGGGTTCTATTATATTGACTTGAACTCCAACGAACCTATTACAGACAGGGTACAGAGACCAAATATAATAGATTGGAGATTATTCAGATCAATCTTTAACGAGGACAGAATAAAATAGGCTCTCAGCACATTCCACCCATACAAGGCAGCTGGAGCAGACGGATCTTTAATTCGTTTTTTTTTTAAATAGGACGAGCTTCGCATGGGCCACTATACCCAATGCCTGGAAAGACGTAATTGATAGATTTATATCCAAAATGGGCAGTAGACCTTCTGATCTACCGAAGCCTTATAGACTAATAAGCCTCACCTCCTTTCTCCTAAAATCTATGGAGAAAATTATTGATCGGCATATCAGAGAGGGTTGTCTTATAGACCACCCGCTGCATCCCCAACAATATGCATATCAACCAAGGATATCAACGACTCATGCTTTTCAGATCCTTCCAAACAAGATTGGAAAATCACTGGGGAACAAAGAATATGCAATCGGGTGCTTCCTAGACATTGAAGGTGCTTTTAAACTCGATTCAAATGGAAATAAACTATCTATCTATCCTTCCTTCCTTCCTTCCTTCCTTCCTTCCTTCCTTCCTTCCTTCCTTCCTTTCTTTCAATGGCACTTTTAATTTCAGTTCTTCATTCTTGCATTTCTTCTTCCTTCCTCCTTTCCTTAATTTTTTCCCTTTCATTATCCCAAAAGTATTTAAATCGTAGGCTACATTTCTTATTTGTAACATACATACTTTCATTTTGCTTATTTTTACAGATACCCTTAATGACTTTTGTTGATCAAAAGAAGCAATTAAAAAGAAAAGCTCTTTCACCATGTGTATTATCTACATAACAATCTGAAAAACTTTAATAAACGAATGATGGTAAGCATGGTGAAAACGAAATTTTGACATTTAAAAACCTTTCCAATGGAGAAGACATGTTTAAGAGCACCAGTCGCTAAACCCTTACTGCATGTTATCTTTTGCTTCCACTTCAAGCTCTGAGTGTAACTCAGATGACAAAAAAACCAACAATTAAATTGGCAAAAATTAAGGGAAAACCCAATTCAGGATATGCGAAGCAACAGCAACGAACGAGGGCATCATGTTTGCATGATGATGCATGAATGACGTTAACAGCAGGTTCAAGTGAATGGAAAGAGAAGAACTGAGAGACCTACCTGAATATTGGTGGGTGGAATACAGGCTATGGTTTAACAGACTGAACATTATTGCAATTTAATTCAAAACTCAGCGAAAAACGGAACTCTTTGGCGCTTTAAGCTGTCTCCCCTTTTGTTTTTCATCTTCATTTTCTGCCTTTTTGCTCAAAAATTCCATTTCTTCTACCGTTTTATTTACAGTTCAATGCACTGGCATGTAGTCACAAAAAAATCAACAACAATAATCCTTACAGATTGACATTTGACAATGTTGTTTGCTATAGACAACAAGTACCGCAGATAAGGTAAAAAAAGGAAAAAATAACAAAACGTACTTCAGCTTGGCAAGTGCAAGAAGGACAACAATACCTGAGTGCACACAACATGTCGTTCGTTGCCTTTCTAAGGATGCTACTTGCATCAAGACTTAAGCAAATAGGCTGCATGTATTTCTATATTTTTTTTTTTTTTGCTTGCGTTTACTTGTAACATTTTGCATATCAAGTAAGTATGACGGGAAAGAACAGAGTTGCCATCTCAAAATAAGAAAATATATTTAGATACCTATTTGGGAAAAACAAAGTATGTATATTATTTTTCGATTTTAGTTTTTAAATTACGAAATTAAATTTTATTCTTAAAAATAGTTTATCCGCCTGAAATCCAACTCGAAATCTAAACTTCTATGTAGAGATTATAAAAATATTATTTTCACTTTAAGACTTCTGATTTTAATTTAATTTTACTTTTAATTTGAAATTCTGATTTTCAAATTTTGATGTATTGTTTTTGAAACTTAAATATTCAGATTAAAAAACTTTTCCATTTCAGATTTTGGAAACTCCAATTTTTACTGTATGCAATTTTTATTTTTAATGCTAATAAATTATTTTTCAAAAATATTTTTATTGCTTTCAAACCAATATTAAGGTTAACAATATTCGACATTTAGTTTTTTAGTTGTAAGCATTTGGCTATCACTTTTTAAAATTTTTATTTTTAAGACTTTGAGTTTTGATTTTTGAAATATTATTATTTAATTTTAAAGTTCCAAATTATAAACGTTTTATATTCATTTTCAATTATAAAAAATTTTATATATATGAAGTTTTTCTTTTTATTTTTTAAAACCGAAAAGTTTTTTCTAATTAGGCCGCGTTCATAGTGTACGCCTTGGCTGAAACTGATTTATAAAGCTGCTTTGTCGACCTTTTCTTGATCATACTGAAGGCTTATTCCACGCTGCACAAAGTAGCTTCTTGAGCTTGTTGGTGTTTATAGTTTATAGTGTGAGCAAGCGAAAAGGAGATATAAGCACTGAAAAGCATTTAAGAAGTAGCTTTATGCTCGGACTCATCTTGCACTTTGAACACTTTAAGGTTTTTCCATATGATTATACCCAAAGTGCATAACAAACTTCTCAGCTAAGCAAAAAGCGTTCAAAATGAGTGATCCATTTTGAATTTAAAATTTTTTCATTTCGGTTTCTTTGTTTGAAAATCTTTTCATTTTAATGATATAAATTTAATTTTCAATTTGTTGTGCCAGAAAGCATGTTATCATACATTATTTTTCTACTGGCTACCAGTTCTCTTTCCATTTCTATTAAAGATTATTTTCTTCCCACTAAGATAGGAGCACAATTGTAAGGTTCAAAATATGGATAATTCTGAAATTGAGATTAAAATTTATTCATTTATATTACTATTTGCTTTACTCAGAATGACGCAAATGGCCTGGAAGAAATGAAAGACATTTTATTTAGCTTTTGCATACATTTATTTTATTATTATTGTGTATTATTATTATTTTATTATTAACATTTTATTTTAAATGACCATATCTTTGTAATTTTAATAGATATTGCATGCATTTTTTGTTAATGGATTTTTATAAATATTAGATTTTTTTCGTCGAAAAGTAAAAAAATATGACAAAATTTTTTGCTTATCTTTTAATAAAAAATGTGAAAACGCCTACTGGGTGAGCTGCAAAGTTTTTAATTTTAATAAAAAAATTTTGAGGATGATCTTATGGTAATCTCATACTAAAAACTGTAGTCATTTCTTTTTCTTTAAGTTACCTAAAAAGTTACCTGAAAACGCCTACTGGGTGAGCTGCAAAGTTTTTAATTTTAATAAAAAAATTTTGAGGATGATCTTATGGTAATCTCATACTAAAAACTGTAGTCATTTTTATTTTTTTTAAGTTACCTAACTTCAGATCGGCACCAATTCAAAATCCGAAATTGAGTGATTTTCATAGTCTCCTTAAGTAGGCTAAAACTTTTTTATAACATATAAAACTCAATAGTTAATTACCATTCAAGAGATTCACTTCTTGTAATTTAGCATTTTAATTTTATTTGCTTCTTAGAAAAGTGAATCTCATAAAAAAATATAAATATTTGATCTTTACAATTTACCATTTCATAAACCATTAAAAATTTTATACAATTTGTTGATTTTTGTGATATTGCATTAGGTCCTGTGCACACACTATTATTTAAGACCGCTAATTTTTATCACCCATGTAGTACTTGCACTTTAGATTAAAAATGTATAGTTTTAAGTTTCTGGACTATCATATTCTTAAAGAAAAAGACCTTTGAGAATTGAAATTTTTAAAAAGTTTTAAAAAAGATCCTACTTTGATCCTTAAAACGGGCATGTGGAGAACCTTTAATTTTCAAAAAATATTAAATATTAAATAATATTAAACTTTTAGTAAATATAGTCCTTAACTTTTTTTTCATGCTTCTTAGTTTGGTTCGTTTATTTTCACATTTTATAAAGATTAATTTCATTGTTTTGAGTTTTAAAAAATTTTTCGCTACTGACATTATTTTTTTTTTGTGAGGGTTTGAATATTTTTTTTATGAATTAACTATATTCTTAGCAGCATTCAACATTTTACTGGAACTTACGGCATTCTTATGCCGATTGCAGGGTGATAGCTTATGCCGATGACGTTGCAATTGTTACCTCTGGAAAATATATATCTACACTTTAAAGCATTATGCAAAACTGCCTAAATACTCTAGTCAACTGTGCTATCAGCTGTGGGCTCAACGTTAATCCTAATAAAACTAAGTTAGTGATTTTCACCAGAAAACACAATTTACCTCTAAGGACTAGTTCCTCTTAAACTGGGAAACACAAGACTTAGCTTCTCAGAACAAGCAAAATACTTGGGCCTTATACTGGATAGGAAACTAAACTGGAAGCCCAATCTACTCGACATAGTAAAATCAAAGAGAAATCTGACCTCCCATTTGATTTTTTTAGTTTGGCTTGATTCAACCGGTAGGTGTGCGCACTCCCATAAGACACCATGCCCACTTCAAAACAAATATAACTATCGGGAGACTAAAAGTGTGTAGTGTGCAGTGGCTTTTAGAGACTACATGTCAAACGAAATAAAAACTCTTTCTTCTTTCGTTCTGTTTTGCTGTAGAGCGCAGCACTGCATTCATATGTATCTCACTTTTCGCTCTGCTCAAGATGCATCTGTTTTTCTTTTTTTGTTGCGCTGTGTTAGCTGAGCAAAAACGAGAATAGCAAAGACCAAAATGGAGTTTATTGAAACTTTCGTAACACGAACGCGTGAAAAGAAAACGATTAAGTAATACCTTTCATTTGCGATGATTTCTTAAAGATCTGAACACTTGTTATTAAAATTTCCTAAGAACAATAAAACAACATCCAATTGCAAAAATTTCGATATTATAAAACTTTTTTCATTATAATCGGCCCAGTACTTTTGGAGTAAAATGGTAAATGTTAATTTACACTTCAATTTTATATTATATTATAGATTTAGAAATTACGTTTCCTTTGGCAAGAGCTCAAAAAATATTGAATTTATTTTTTAAATTTTTATTTTCAATGCGTTATTTTTTATGAAAATTAATTTTATGTATTTTTGTTTGTTTGTTTTTTGTTGTTTTGTTGCAAATACTTAAACAAAATTAATTTTCACAAGGGCTTACTTAACCCATTTCAACCCGAACCTAAGCTACCAGGCCAAAAACAACGAAACTTATGCCAGACACTACAAAAATAGGCTAACTAAACGGGACAGGGACTTGTAAGATTTTTAGCTATTCAGGTTTTTAGCTATTCAGGAAACCAAAGGGGTACTGGCATCAGAAAATCCAAATTTAAAGGAAAAACGGAAAATTCGATTTTGCTAGTGCAGGATGTTTTATTTAACGCAATAAATTTGCCATCAAATCTACGTTTAGTTCTAGTTAGAATTGATGGAAATTAATTTTTAACCGATTGTAAATATTTGTACCGAAAAACAACCAAAAAAATTTGAATATTGCTTCGCGGCAAGACTCCACAGAACATATTAATGACCAAATTTTGCAAAGCAAAAAATAATGTATGTTGACAAAAGTCCAAACTAACATATGTGCTAATTTGCAACATGATAGCATTTTCCAGCTCACCTAGGAAAAATTTTAAAATGACTAGTCTAATACTTGACCACTGGGCTGGAATGGGTTAATATAGTTGCCAATTTTTTTCCCATAATATTACATCAAATTTGAAGTTTTCATAAAACCAGATGGCAACTTTGTCTACAAGACACAATCTAACGTTAGTGCACCAAGTTTAAATCATTCTCTTCCTCCGCCTCCTCTTCCAACAAGAGCTAATCTTAAAGTGTTTTTGCATTGTTAGCGCTTTTTTCAAGTGTTGCAAAACAAACAAAACATGGCAACAACATGTACATCGTACATCGTTGACATTGCAGCTGTTGGTTCACCCACTCACCATCACACTCACAGACATCAACTTCATCAGACACATTCAAGCAGCTATTCATTCAGCAGCCTGCACTTAACCTTTGCCTATCTGCCTTTGCCATATGACAGCATCCGTTATTCCATACCAATTTCATCTAAGGCACATTTAAGGCACAAAAACACAGAACGGAAATGTTGAAATGTGCTAATTTTTTTTTATTTTTTTTATTTTCAAATAGTTTTAAAGTTTTATCACGTAAAACAACGTTTCGAGATGAAATCAATGAAGCGAAATTTGCGATTAGATTGTCATTTTAAAGAAAACGTTTACATTTAGTAATAACAGTTTCATTACTCATTACAACTCTGTTATGATATTTTTTAAGCTAAAAAATATAGAGCTAAACTTTATAAAGGCATTCACTGTAGTTATAAAAAAAGTTTTTATAGTATCATACTATATAATGTATATCATCCTTATTTTAAACAACCAAAGTGCAATTTATTAGAGTAAATTGCTTTTTTTATATATAGAATGAACCCCCCTGTAAATGTATAAGCACTTTTTTGATTCAGAAGATGGGTGATAGTTTGTTGGAGGGTGGATAGATGGAGTAGTGTCGGTGAAGAATTGTTTTGAATTTGCACAGCTCAAAACTGCCGGGAAGCCCCTTTATCAAGCGGAACTTTATCAAGCGGCTTAAAAACGAATTCTCACGGTAATGCAAAGTTCTGTTGAGCTTCGAGGCAATGATAAAAGAGTGGGCTTGGATTGCTGCCCGAGTGAACCTGGGAAACACACTATCTTGTGTTTCCAGGCCATGTACCCTCTAACAGTTTCTTGAACACTTCTCATACAGAAGGCTTAATATTACGTTAATGCCCAAGAGAGTTGAGAGAGAATACAATACTTCCATACCCTATCAAATAAATCGCACAACGTTGAATTCGGTCCAGAAGCTCTAAACAAGCTCTTGAAGCTCCTGCCCAAATTAGGGAATTATACTCCATTTTCGGTTTGATATATTTTCATGCGAAGTTCAGCTGAAGTTAAATATTTTTTGCACCTTTTTGAAAAAAAACTAGGCACTTCAAGGCCGCTTCTTTTAGTACATCAAAGACATGATCATTCCAACGCAGATTGTATCGATATGCTCAGAACGTAAAGAGCGGCTGATTCCACAAGATCCACACCATATATAATGAGCTAAGGGGCAATCCGTTTGCTTGTGGGTTAACCGACAGCACTGGGTCTTGCTTAAATGAAAGTCTACTCTATTACCAAGATCCCCTAAGTTTGATTATGTGTCAACATGACAGAAGTTCATTAAAAAAAGGCAGAAATAAGGTTGTTAGCGACAGAATCAAACCCTGCGGTAATCCTGCGCTGATGGCGTGCTTCTCGGACGAAATAACTACGACTCCAATCCTTCTGTGATTAAGAAAACACTTGATCCATCTAGCGAAGTTACCAGCTACACCATATGCAATTAGTTTTGACACGATCGCTTAATGCCTCACTCGGTCAAACGCTGTTGAATTAGCCAAAACCACAATCCTGCTCTCTACAAAAAGGTGAACACATTAAATGGTAGCCACCACCATAAGGTCGCGTACCATAAGGTCACCAGTAGAGAGGGATCTACGGAAACCTTATTAACGATCAGTGAGCAGTTGACTGTGATCCAGATAAGGACTGTATCTAAAAGAACTGCACACTTTCAATTCAATATTTCTCGCAGTGTAGATGTTTGATTGCAATCCGAAAAGAACCGTTAAAAAGTATAATCAATTTTACTTTCATTGTTTCTTCCTTCTTTCTATTCTTATCTCAGTTTTTGAGACACCTTTTTGAGTAAAAAAAGTGTGCACAATTACTGCACTGAAAAATAAATTTCTTACAGTAGGCTAGCCGAAAGGTATAAAGCTAGTGTAAATAGTGTCAAAAATCATGGCAGAATAACCAGGTAGATGCAATTCGGAGAGCAAACAACAAGAGAGCAAAACATTGGCTTAACTATAATGTCACTATTGACAATTTATGTTTATTCGTTCAGCCATAGGTATGTTTAATTTACTTGTAACCGTATAAATCAATTGAGTACCCAGATTTTATGTATGAACATGTAAAAAAAGTAAACAAAAATCTTAAAAATTTTATAAAATGAGCCGTGCTTTAAGATATAATATATAACTAATTGTAGTTTTGCCTTAAATCAAGCAAATGAAAGTTTACTTTTAATATAATTTTCATTCGACTACTTATTTCGATTGTTCAGTAACCAATTTATTTGTAAGCCTATGTACGGCTTCTTTAAACTGTCAAAATATATTTTGACAAGTGAAACTTCTGTTCGAAAAAATTATATTTATTTAATGAAATCGACGATTGTTTCTTTATTTGCCAACAATTGATGAATTGTTTTGGAATTATCGCGACGGGAGGAAGTTATAGGGTGTCCAGTAAAGCCGTTGTCAAACCTGAGTTGTCGTTAAACATTTGCAGTTACCGCAATTGAAATACTCAAGATAAACTGCTTGGGAGTACATGCTATTTACGTTTAAGTCCACCGGAATGGAAACGGATGTGCTAAATTCAAGAAACAATCTTAAAATAATTATGTGTATTGTGTTGCAAGTAATTGTGCTCTATGTAATTTTCAAAGTGTAATGTTTAAAATGTAATTAATAACTTGCTGGGACTTTGAAAAAATAAATTAAATTAATTGTCCTTAAGATTTCAGCTACGTTTTTAATTCGATCCGATCGGCAATAAGTAACATGCGAAATTACTACATTAAAGGCCGTTTTCTCAATGTCCGGTAAGCTCTAATCGGAACTTTGACCGGCTATTAGCAAGAAAGCATTTTCTCAATGTTCGGTTAGGTCTTAAGTGCCGGTTAAGTTAATGGCAAGTTGAGGTACCGGTTAAATGCTAATCGGAAGAACAGCTGTATAGTGCAAAAAATAATTATATATTTTATAATTAAGAATTGATTATAATTGATAATCATCCAATAAAAAAGTCAAAATTAATATCATTTCCAAAGCAGCTCATTTTGACATTATAATTACGCCTTTGTTATTGTTTTGTTGTCGGAGAGAGCGTATTTCTAGTGCATCTACCTGGTTATTCTACCATGGTCAAAAATAATACAATAAAGTTCGACGATACCTGTTCTCTCCAATATCTGCCAAAAAGTGGAAGAAAAAATGTCCAGGAGATCCGAAACTTGATATTAAGGCAAGTACTTTAATCAACAGAAATATTTCAATGTCCTTGTGAGATTTGGCAAAAAAAGCTAGAACCAGTGCTTTCATGACCCAAAGAGTGGCACAAAGACATAAAAAAATTTGGCTTGATATTAAGGCAAGTACTTTAATCAACAGAAATATTTCAATGTCCTTGTGAGATTTGGCAAAAAAAGCTAGAACCAGTGCTTTCATGACCCAAAGAGTGGCACAAAGACATAAAAAAATTTGGATTATAAAAATTTGGCACAAAAGTTCTCATCTGGAGGTCTACATGCGCTTCCGGCCTTAGGACCACCTCATTCTTCACAAGTGGCACTATATCAGCAAAAATTTACAAAAGGAGTGTCTCATTTGTCTCCTTATACCATTTTATAAAAACCACAATATGTCAACAATATTTTGCCTGATTTAAACACTGCACAGTACATCCGTTCAATATTGGATTTGCTAAAAGAAAACAACATCAGTTATGTTGAAAAAGAGGAGAATCCACCAAACACTCCAGAGCTTCGTTCGATAGAGAGGTATTGGGCTATAGCCAAACGCAACTAAAAGAATGATAGTCAAGATGCCGGTGACATCGAAGTATTTAAAAAAACTGGCTTAAGGCAGGCAGTTCCGTTGCAAAAGAAGTTGTGCAAAATTGAATAAAGGGCATTAAACAAAAAATTTGGTGTATATTACGATAATAAGTCTATTTCAAGAATTAAAATGAAAATTTAATGAAAATAAATTTTAGTTTAGTAAAAAAAAATTTGAAGTGAAAAATTACAAGCAAAACTATGTGTGCAGTTTCTTTTCGATACATTCCTTAGTTCACAAGGTGAAAGTTTATTACGCTCTCTATAACTTTGGAAAGCGTAGAGCTTATCGCAATGGGTCGGTAGATTTCAGGGCTTGATATATTGACCTTTTTGTCTACTGGCTGGACATTTGCGAACTACATGAATATATTTGTAAAAGTTATTTACTTGAGCCTAAGCAATAAGTTTGTAAAGAATGCAATTAGAAATTATCAATGGTTCTTGAGTTAAAGCTGAAAAACTAAGCAAACAATCAACAAGATAAGGAAAAAATTTAAGAGGTCATAAAAAGAATTTGACATGAGAACGCTAAGCCCTTTCTAGGTTTTACTATATTGGCCTAGTACTATCACCCTGTCTTGGAATTTCTCACCCTCCAGACAATGACCCCGAAAAAGTTCCACTGTGTTATTGCTCATATATTGGATAAGGAAATTGTTGTTTCTTACCCATTAGTATCTAAGATTTTCTCATTGATTTGCAAAACCCAATCGATTATAAGCTTATGATAGAAAGAAGGTCATGGTTTTAGAAAATCACTACACATAAATTTAACTGGAACGTTAAAAGAATAAGATAACGATTTTAACTATGCGATATCCATCGAAAAACGTATTTTCGCTCTCGCTTTAAATTAAACGCAAGATATAAAGTACTCATCTTAAAATCCTTCGAACCGAAACTATTGGGTGTTTTTTTTTAAAGACGGAAAACTTTAAAATTTAAATGAATCAGAGGAAAAGGTTTTTAAAATCGATCAAATAAACTTTAGTTGGAAGATTATTTTTTGAAATTAATGTTTGAATATGATTTTGGGCATGTGGCCACCGCACAGTTTACAGTGCATTTATCGCATCCATGATCATGAATTTTTGTATGCTTTGTAAGTTTAAGCCGTCGTCAATGGGTGTATTACAACGAACGATAAGTTTTGTATTAATTATTTTTTATCTTTAATTGAAATAAAAAAAAAATATATATGTTTTAGTAATAAAATATGTTTTTTTTTTGTTTTTAAAATTAATAGGGGTATTCACACTGACTTGGGTAGTTGGGTAGATTGGCAAATGCCGTACATTTTGCTTTTGTAAGTGCCCAAGTACCCAAGTACCCATCTACGAATTTACTCTAGATGACTCCCTGATTTGTTTGGATAGATTGTTTTCTTGTCAAATTGAGTACTTTTTCCATGTGTACTTTTTCCAACTATTGCAAAAATAGGTAGTTGACCTAAGGGCATCAAATTTCCAATATATGTTGTCAAGGCTAATATCTGGAATTATACACAAAAAATATTGCCACACCCCCTATTTCCGCCCACAAGTTAGTAAAAACGCTATGTGTCACACGAATTCGATTGTATTGGATAACAATTTTGTAATTTAGTTCGTATGGCTACTATCGACAATTCATTAAAAAATGGGCGTGGTCAAACTATAACCACGCCTACTTTTCAGAAATTATAATTCCTGAGTTATTCATGTTTTTATAATGAAACTTGGTTTATATTTGCTATGAGACCAAGTGGTGGACACTAGATATATAAATTTTGCCACACCTACTTTTACGGCCCTTCTATATATACATAAAATCGTTCGTGTGGTGTCTCTTAAGATGCTAGGAACGGTAACACCTAAGGCAACCAAATTTACAATATCTCTTAATATCTCGGTTAATAACAAAAAGCCACACCCCCTTTTACCGCCCTCAAATCAATAGAAATGCTATATTTCGGACGGTTTTGAACGCATTAGACTAAAATTTGGTAATTGGTATGGCTATTGTTTGGAACTGTATTAAAAATGGGTGTCCACGCCCACCTTTACAGCCCACAAATCTATAAAAATACTTTATTTAAGAAGATTTTGGTCGTATAAGACTTAAATTTAGTAATTTAGTTTGTGTGGTTACATACGGGAATAGTAGTAAAATGGGCATGGTTGATCTATAGCAACGCCCACTTCATAAAAAAATAATTAAAATTGACTACTGGGCTGATTGCGCTGAAGTTTTGGCAGTCGATTTGTTTCGCCTACGAGATAGTTTAGGAAAGTTTTGCCAAACCCCCTTTTATCGCCTACAAATCAAATTTTTTTTTAGACTGAACCAACGCTCAGGGGATGCCCCCTATAAATGCGTAAGCATTGTGTTGATTCGGAAGATGGGTGATAGTTAGTTGGAGGGTGGATAGATAGAGTAGTGTCGGTGAATATTTGTTTTAAATTTGCACAGCTCAAAACTGCAAGGAAACACGCTCGCAGGGAGACAATTCCACAACTTAACTGAGCGACTAAAAAATGAATTATCACGGTAATGCGATGTTCTATTGGGCATCGACGCAATGGTAAAAGGGTGGGCTTGGACAGCTGCCCGAGTGGACCTGGGAAACATACGAGTTGGTGGCGTCAGGCCATGTATCTCCCTTGAACACTTCCCATGGTAGTACCTATACAGAAGGCTTAGGCAACCAACATTGCGTCGATACTCAAGAGAGTTGAGCGAGAATGAAATACTTTCATCCCCTATCAAATATACCGCACGACGTTGAATTCGATCCAGAAGCTCCAAATAAGATCTTGAAGCCCCTGCCCAAATGCGCGAGTTGTACTCTATTTTCGGCCTTATATATGAGGTGTGGATCATGCGAAGATCAGCTGAAGTGAAATATTTTTTGCACCGTTTTAGAAAACCTAGGCACTTGCCCGTTTCTTTCGACACATCGAAAATATGATCATTCCAACGAAGATCAAATCTGATCGATATGCCCAGAACGTCAAGAGCGGCTGATTCCACAAGATCCACACCATTCATATTGAAGGGTGCTAAGGGGCAATCCATCCGCTTGTGGGTTAACAGACAGCACTGAGTCTTGCTTGCATTGAACTCTACTCTATTAGCAAGACCCCACTCGGAGATTTTTTTAGATCATTTAGGAGTGTGCCATTCATATTTTGCCTTTTTCTCTCAATCTCCAAATGAATACGAATGACAAATGCTGCTGTCATTCGCAATCGTTTACTAAATGAATACGAATGACAAATGCTGCTGTCATCCGCAAACGAATGTATTGGGTTATGCGTCACCGACAGAAGGTCGTTGATAAAAACCAGAAACAAGGTTGGCGATAGAACTGAACCCTGCGGTACTCCTGCGTTAATGGCGTGCTCCTCGGACGAAATACCGTCAACTACGACTCGAATCGTTCTGTCCTTGAGGAAACACGAGATCCATCGAGCAAAGTTACCACCAAAACCATATGCAACAAGTTTTGACAAGAGCCGAAAAAGTATTCGCATTTATCCCATTCTTCGGTTAAGAACGCCATAAGATCAACAGTAAAGCGAGCCCTACGGAAACCATATTGACGGTCACTGAGCAGTTGGTTGCGCTCCAGATAGTTCACAACGTTGAAGTTTACTACGCTCTCCATAACTTTGGAAAGCGTAGAGCATATCGCAATAGGTCGGTAGTTTACAGGGTTCGTGGCATCACCTTTTTTAGGCACCGGCTGGACATTTGCCACCTTCCAACAAGATGGAAATACTCCTGTTTTGTAGGAGATGTTAAAAAGGTTAAGCAAAAGCCGAGCCATACTAGAAGAACCCATTTTTAGCGCAGTTGGCGGTATGCTATCAGAACTAGAGGCTTTGTTGGTGTTGAGATTTGCAGGGACCCTTTTAACTGCTCTCGTTCGGAAATAAATCTGATGCATTGCTGAAGATTCACCCTCAAAAAAGGACAGTAGCAGATTGCTATTCGAGAGAGTGGAGTTTTGTGCAAACAATCCGGCTAATAGGTTCACTTTATCAACCTAGTCAGTGAAGATTTGGTCATCTTTTAAAAGAGTTGGAATCGATGACATTGCCTGAATCTTTAATCTTTCAAGAAACGATCAAAAACGTTTGCTCCATTTGGGGTGGACAACAACCTCTTCTTGAATGCGAGTTTCGTGCAGAAACTTTTCGCGACATTACAGTGATTCCTTTGATAAATGCGAAATTTTTACCATGATAGCCGCAGCATTCACATTTCTATTACCGAGACATAATTTCCAATTGAAGTTACGATAAGCAATATTTAACGCAGTCCAATTTGCGTCTCCATAAAACCATGCTGTCCTCTATGGTGCTTTAGGCGTAGAGATGCAAGGGTTGGAATATGGAGAAACAGCGGAGATGATCCAATGGTCCGAGCTACCAAAAGGTGCGTTGACACTTAAATCATATTTTTCATGATGCGAAGTCAGAAAAAGATCAAGGATATTGTGGCTATTCAAATCACTATTTTGGGGAAAAACGTGGATTCCTTCACTAGTTGAATCAATTGGCTCAATTCAGTAAACAGCTCAGCATATTGCCCAACAGGTGTGAATGGGCCCGAGTGACATACGTAACCAAGCCGGGTTGTGGACATTGAAATCACCTGTTACAAATATTTCACTGTCAGAAATGGATGGAAAACTTTTCAGTTATTGTTGAAATTTTTACGTAATAAAACGCAATAGTAATATTGGCAATTGATCATTTGGTTTAAGTTTCACCCGCATTTATGTATAACCAAAGCAAATGTCTGCTCAATGCCTTGCAATGAACTCTACAGTCTCGACAATCAAAATAAGCAGATTTAATTAATATTTGCCCTTAGCGATAGCTACTTAAATTTCCATGCAACATTGGCTCTAGTTATGGGCCAAAAGTGAAACCAACATCGAAGTTCATTTGCAGCACTCTACTGATATCTGATAGATGGCAGCACTTTGCGAACGTATCGAATTTTGTAGTCAAAAGGGATAGCCGCAAACAACAGCAGGTGAAGGGGGGATAGAATGAGAAAGACCTTGTGAACGAAAATGAAATGAGACAGAGTAAAAAAAAACTAATTAAACTGAACACAGTAACAAATAATAGTGTGTATGATGATAAAATTAAAGCAAACATACAAAAGAACGTGACAAAATGAAAATTAATTAAAATGAGAACCTGCAGTTATTATCAAAGGGACAAGAGTGCAAGAGGGATGAAAAAGACGAATGAACGAGTGGGAAAAAATTATAAATTTTGAAATATTGCTGTTGGCGAAAATTTGGTTAAAATAATATGTCGTTACTTTTCAATCTAAGTATTCAAATATTTGCTTTCATCAATTGTGCGTGTGTACCCACAGTTTTTGCGTGCGAGTTTTCAGAAGTATATTTAATTATTATTGCAAGAACAACAGCAGAAATTGATGAATTTATTTATGCATACAAATTATTTTATTGCCAATACTTCAAATAAAAACGCCGTTGCTTAATGCGACCACTATAAATTTGAGATATGGTTTTCGCTTTATGATGCCCACAAATAATTGTAGAACATGTAATGCATAAAATGATGGCATGCATGCGATACTGCTTCTGTTAAATGTTATTCTAGATACGTTTCGTAGCTGTAGATACTTTGTTTTCATAAAAGCTATCTGCCGCAACTTTTGCAAACTGACCCTTAGAGAGTCCATAAAAATAATAGCTCAAAATCATTATCAGCATGGAAAAGGCGATGATGTGTGGATAGAATTTTTGCGTAACTCTTAGATACATTAAGATTAAGTTCTCTATGCTGCTGGTGTAAGAATCTTTGGTATGTTTGGTATTGTAAAAAAACAGAAATTTAAAGGCATTTGTATTTAAAACATATTTACAATATTAAATATACATCTGGCACTTAATCCTATTCTAAGAACATTTTTTATTAGCTCATAAAATGATTAACACAAATGATTATTTGCAGTTTTTAGTACTGTTAAGACAGAGCGTCAAAATTGCAACTATTTTCTAGTTACGTAGATTTGTTTACACATATTTTCGTCATTTGCATGCTAATCAAAACCAAATTGCAATATCAATTTAACTATGACCTATTTACTATTTAGACCTTATAGCTTTATATCTATACTAGAGTATGGATACTAACAGAGCTAAACAAAAATGCTAAAACTTTGGCATGCAATTTCAAAAAACGTTTAATTCTCTGTTGCGGGGAATATTTTGCCAACTGAATACGCCGAACTCATATCCAGCGTTGCCACACAGGAAAAAACTCTCTACCAAAATTCCTAAAAAACATTACCAATATGAAAAACAATTTACCAAATTTTTTTTTTATGTAAAAAGTAAATAATATATACGTATTTTTTTCATTTATAAAAAGCCAATGTATATTAAGCATATAATTTATAAAAAAAACATAATTGGACTTATACAATACGATAAAAAAACATTTAAATATTAAGATCACCATTTTAGAACACAGTCGAACTTGCCTATAATGAATTCGCAAGGCACCAGACAATTACTTCATTATAAAGAAACTTCATTATACAGAAAATTGTTATTGTTATTTTTTTCCACTTTTCTTTAAAAGAATCTGGTACTATTTGAGTTTGGATTTCACTTTATCATTTTTCTTTCTCACAAAACCTTGTTATACATTTACAAATTTTAAAACATTTGTCGGTACGTTATCCTCATATCCACAAGGGTTCGAAGTAGGCCAAATGATGAAGAAATTCGTCATAATGTAGGTAACGTAGCATCCGCCAATTCGTCACCGTAATTATTTGGCAATAGGATTATAATATGAACATGAATACCGAGGATATTAAATTATAAAATAAATACCTGGGATAGCGTGAAATCCACAACTTTCCAGATCTGGGTTCACTGAACACAGTCAACTGCTGACAAAATTGCTAGTGATGGTACTTTCTTTTTATTTTTCTGTAGTTATTTTCAATTTGTATGCATCCCGTAATAATGTTTTTACTATTTCTCTCTACACAGTAATATTAAAATGCGTAATAGAAAATGGTTTGGAAAAATTCATTGTATGGGGACAAAACCGTATGAGAGTTCAATTTGCAGCTGCAAAATTTGTTCATTGTAGAGAAAGATTCACTGTATGGAAAATCAATATAAGGTGATCTAAATACACTTAAAGTGGAACGAAAAAGCTGTTTTTTTAAAATCTATTCATAGTAGGGAAAACTTCATCGTATAGGAACTCACTATCGGGAAGTTCAAATGTATCAAGTTTAAATATATGACTTTGCATTCAAACCAAAAAACTTTATTAAGTAAATTTTTTAGAATAGTTTTAAAGTATTTGACTCATTGTATTTAAAATAAATAGGAACTTACTGAATATTATAAATTATTTAGTTTAAATAAATTAATTAAAATAAAAGTTTATTCGCAAAGTTCTTTGGATAGCATAATGCTGTTAATGGTTTTAAAATGTAACTTGTTTCGAAGCTTAGTATTAATATATGCAAATACAGAAAACTTTCTTTCTGCTCTGCAGCAGAGCTGTGAAACTGCGGCACCAAATTAAAAACAAAATCTGTTAAATCCTTATTCCAAAAACCTATTACATCAAAATCAATGCTAACTTCAAGGTTAGAAAGCCTTAGATGCTTTCATTGAGTGACAACATTTTCAGTATCATCGTCTATTAAATAAAAAAATTTGAGATCAATGGTAATAAAGACATTTCCGATTTTGACAATATAGTACTTGGAGTCAAAATTGATATTTTATGTCGTCTCTGCAGAAATCTTAAGGACAACTTTTATTTTTTCGGAATAATTTACTTTTAACGTATGTACGTAATAAGGGCTTCTAATTTCAAATCTGAAAAAATTAACTGCCACTCTCATTTGGTTTAGAAGTTAGAGGAGCACAAAGTTTAAAAAATGGGCTCGACAAATTTGCTATTTTTTATTTTATTATTTTATTTGTATGGGTGTTGCAAGAAAGGCTATGTTATTGCCTATTCAATACACTATTAACTTAGAAATAAGTTTAGTCTTTTATTTTAATTTTGTGCTTTCAGCTTTATATATCAAAACTTCATGCAATTTTTTATAAAAATGTTTTTTCTTTTACGTTTATTAAAAAGGGATTTTTTTTTTTTAATCGCTCATACTGCAATAACTGAAAAAGATAGAAAAATTTGTCCCAAACAAGAAATGTGAGCCTTTTTTTAGCTTTTGAATGATGTTCACTAAAACTCAATCATATTATTTTTTGATTGCGAAAAATACAAATTTCCAACAGATTAGATTTTTTTGTGATTTGAACATAATTTGTCGTTTTAAAAAAAAAAGCCAAAACATTATTCTAAATACTTCTTAATATTCTTGTTTGGGAAAAATTTTTCTATCTTCGTCATTGCATAAAAAAAATTTCTCAAATTCCTTGTTCTATATTGAAATAAAAAATTAGTTTCAAATATTTTTTTCTAATGAACCATAAAAAACTGTTATGGGGAAAAAAATTTTGGTGGCAAATATTGAACGAATGCATTATCTACATAATAATTTATTCAAAGTCTCAAAAAAATTTACCAAAACGATAAATAATTTACCATTTTACCAAGTTTAAAACCAAACTCTACCAAAAATGGTTATATTTTACCAAAACGGCAACCCTGCTCATATCTCCTCCAATAAATGGTATCCAATAAATGGTAAAATATTTAAAAAAAAATCCAGAACATTATTCTAAATACTCCTTAATATTCTTGTTTGGGAAAAATTTTTCTATCTTCGTCAGTTATTGCAGAATAAGCGATTGAAAAAATATCCTTTTTTAAAAAAGTAAAAAAAATTTCTCAAATTCCTTGTTTTATATTGAAATAAAAAATGAGTTTCAAATATTTTTGACTAATGAACCATAAAAAACTATTATGGGGAAAAAAATTTTGGTGGCAAATATTGAATGGAATGCATTATCTACATAATAGTTTATTCAAAGTCTCAAAAAAATTTACCAAAATGATAAAGAATTTACCATTTTACCAAGTTTAAAACCAAACTCTACCAAAAATGGTTATATTTTACCAAAACGGCAACCCTGCTCATATATCCAATAAATCCAATAAATGGTATCTTTGACTGTTGAAATAAGGTGGATATCATTAAACGCCTTTTTTTTAATCATGTATTCAAAAATTTCAACCTTGAAGTTTGAATAATAGCACAAGTAAAAAACGTATGGCTAATTTTATAAAATTTTTAATTATTATGTTGATTTTATATGATTTAAATACAAATTCTAAATGTTTGATAGTTTAAATCATACTTGATTTTAAATACAAATTCTAGTTGTTTGATAGTTTAAAATCGTTTATTGAGCTTTAGGTCAAGGTTAGAACAATTAATTATTATTATTATTTAAAAAAAAAAACTTTATTTTTAATTATTTTGTTACGTTAATGTCTATACAGAGGTATCATCTTTTACTATTCTGAAAGTTTAAAGTGATTCTTCTTTTCAATTTGAATAATACAACTTTTAAGAAAGTTATCGCGTTTGAGGTGTTGGAGTTTTAAAGAAGGTTCCAAGCCCCGTTATCCAATAATACTTCGTATTACTACTGGACCATTTTGTATTTGAAACATGTTCTATCAAATCAATATATTAGCTCTGCAACAGTTTCGGAGTCTAAAGTAATAAAAATTCTTTTTTTTTATATAATAATTTCCTATTAGAACGACGTCACTTTGTATGGGAGGTAGGCACAGTTTTTATTTAACCAAAATCTAAACGTAGAGTACATAGTTACAACAATATATAATTAAATTTGAAAGTACTGAATTAATTTTTGTGCAATTTAAAGATATTTCACCGTTTTTATAAAGCCTCTTTGTATAGGAGGTAGATCAATTTGGTGATTTTCATTTAGTTTTTACAAATTTTATTAATAGACTTCATATTTAAGGTTGAAGCTTATGTGTAAAATTTGAAGTCATTCGACTAATTTTTGTGAAATTTAAAGATTTGTTACTTGTTGATAAAGTTACTTTGTGTGGGAGGTAGACTTTTTATTCAATAAGTTTAACTCTTGTTCCAAGTTTTTATTGCATATAATATATAAAATACATACAATTTTTTATAACATACAAACAGTTTAAATGAAATATAAATAATCACACTTCGTAATTTATTCATAAGTTTAATTTTGAAATAAATTTATAAATTTAAATTTCCGATACTCAGAAATACAGAATTTTTAAATCTTAGGCCGAACTTTTTGTTCTTTTTTTTCAATGCATTTTCTTGAACCAAGAAAAATTTAACAATTAAAATTATTTATTAGTGAGCACATAGCAGGTGAAGGAAGAATGCAAGAAAAATCATAACCAATTTTTATAGTCAATAACTCATTTTTAAGCAACAAAATCATCTTCACTGAATCACTTCAATTTCAATTTTCTGAATTAGAAAAATTTAGTCCTTAAACAAAACAACGTCGTGGCTAACAAAATCATCTTCACTGAATCACATTTTCTGAATTAGAAAAATTTAGTCCTTAACCAAACCAACGTCTTAAAGCCGTATGCTTTGTGTAGAAGACGGCCTCAAAATTAAAAATTATTGAAATTTTTATATTGAGAAACAGTTTACTCACAAAACAAAATAAATATACCTTCAGTAAACACATATTTTAAAGTGCAAATACTTGTTTCTTTATATGATATAATAAATTTAACCAATTTTAAAATAACATTTTTAAGCGGCTTTTTTCTAAAAAAAAGATCAAAGAACCAAGTCATGCGCTTAATAAAAACAACGTTTTTTCTTTGACCTGAAAGGAAAGGGATAGATTATTAGAAGAAGAATTGATTAAAACCATACGTGAATTATCGATTAGGCGGAACAAACTTGAAAAACAATTTGAATTGCTTATAACCGAGGCTATTGTAATGCCTTAACCTCGGCAAGCATTTTTATCCCTCAGTTGTTCCTGTCCTTTAATTTAACATTTTCCACAACATAATTGTGGATTTTTTTATTTCAATAATTTTTAAATGTAGTAAAGAACAAAGTAAGTTCAAAGAACCATGCCCGAACCCGGAATCGAACCGGGGATCTCTGAGTTGATAGTCTAGCTAACTCTTCCCTAGACTACAAAGGCTTACAGTTAAACAAAAATAATATTTATTCGATTCACTTCAAATTGAAACTGCCGTTTCTATATTCGATTTTGAAGAAAAATACGTACGGATTAAAAATATTATAAATTGTTAAAGTTTTGAATCGAGAATGAATTGCTTGTTTCAAGTAGTTGGAACAAAACTTGAATTTAGGCAATCAAGATTTAATACTACGTGATAACTTTTTTGTTAAAAGTGTTAGTATAGGTATATATATATATGTATTTTCAAACCATGATATAAGGTACTTTACGATAGCTTTATCCAAAGATGTCATTATGAAAAAAAGTGTGCGTGGCAGCTCCGACGTGCGACTGATGCTTACTCCTTAAGATCGATTACCTTGGAATTTAAAATGTGTATTATAGGCAAAGAGGGTAAATGAAGGCACCTCTTATACAGGGTCCACCAAATAACTTTTTTTTTTTTTTGAAAATTCTATAAAAAAAACTACTGGATATTTTCTCAAATTTCTTTTTTTATTTGAAAGTACAATCCTTCCAGTTAATAATTTTTTTGTATTTGTATTTATTTATTTGACACTTGTTAGTACAATAAGATAAAGTAACATCTTTTATAGTACAACGAATAATATACATAATCAACAAATCACATATATATATAAGATAAAAATATAAAACAAAAACTATACAAAAAAAAAGCTAGCAAATACTAGCAATGTATAATAAGTTTTATGAATGAATTAAATTTTGGTTGGATTAAATTTGAATTTAAGCAATTACATAAGGAATAAAGAAAAACAGTAGTTAACATGAAATAAAACAATAAAGTGATAAGTGTTGTAAGATAATTAATAAATAGTAGTAATAGTTAGATGTTTGAATAGTATGACATTAAAGAAAGCCTAAAGTTATTCGCACTAACAGTAGCTTTTATGCTAACCGGTAATGAATTCCAAAGTTTAATGGCGTTGACGAAAAATAGCCGTTTTGAATTTAAATTATTAAATCTCGGTATAATGAGGTTGCCAGTTCGGTTTGAAATACTGAAGCGTAGTTTAGTATAGAGGTAAGATGGAGTCCTATTATGTATTAATTTATGCAAAAACAAACAATTTCTTGCGTTTAAATAGTTAATAATGCTACATCCCAAAATTTCTTTACTTATTTGGGATACATGGTCAAAGCGCCTTAAGCCAAACACATATCTTGTCACATTATTAAAGGCAACTTGGATTTTGTGCGAAGATTGTGAATCAAGATTACTATAAACCAATTCGGAATATGTTATTAAGGGGACTATTAAAAGAACAGCAAGTCTCTTCTTAGTCTCAATGGGAACAAATTGTGAGGAAAGCCGTAGGCAGCGCAGAGTGAAATATATGCGCTTGACAACATTATTTATATGGTCAGAACAGGAGAGCTTCGAATTGACGTAAAAACCTCAATTTTTAACCTTAGCAACCATTTCTAGCCTATTATTGTTTAAAAATATCGGTGGAATATTAGTGAGGTCAATTTTATCTTTAGAAATTGGAAGAATATACGATTTCTTTTCATTTAGGCAAAGAGCGTTATTAGACGACCAGTTGGAAATTGCGTTGAGATCTTCATTTAATCTATAACATAAATCTTCAACTAGTCCAACGCGGTTAGAAGAATATAGTTGAATATCGTCGGCATAACCATGCATCATTACGTTTTTACACACCGTAAAAATATCATTAATAAAAACACTGAATAACAGGGGCCCAAGAATTGATCCTTGAGGTACACCTGATTTTGTGTTCTTATAATCAGAAAAAAGATAACCAATTTTTACTCTCTGCATTCCACCTTCAAGATAATTTCCTACTAAGGTTAAAGCATTATCATTAAAACCAAAGAGTAGCTTGAGCTTTTTAACTAAAATAAAGTGATTAACACAGTCGAATGCTTTCGAAAAGTCTAAAAGGCAAAGAAGTGAAAGATGTCATTCATCATATGACATTCGAATATCGTCGATAACTTTCAGCATTGCAGTCGCACAGCTATGTCCAGTTCGAAAACCCGATTGGTATGGAGATAAAAGTTTGTTTGCTGAAAGATATTGATTTATCTGATTAGCCATAAGGGACTCACAAATTTAAGAAAAAGAGGTCAAAATACTAATTGGTCTATAATCACTCAAGGTAGTAGCAGAATTTATTTTAGGAACGGGGATAACAGTAGCTAGTTTCCATGATTGTGGGAAACATGAGGTTGTAAAGCAGTGATTAACGATATGTGTTAGGGGACCAATTATATAGGGTAAAATGATTTTGATAAATCTTAATGAAATACCGTCATGCCCAATAGCATTTGATTTAATTTTCATGATAGATTTTATAACATCATTCTCATTCACATTGGAAAAAGAGAATTTGTTGGCGTCACAAAACTGACGAGCACTACACTGAAAGTTATCATTATAGGCTGAAGTATTTGAAAGAAAGAAATCATTTAAAATATTAGGGTCAATGCTACAATTTTGTTCCGTATAATTACAAACACCAAGACTTCGAAAGTTTTTCCACAGTTCCTTGGCAGGAAGAAAGCAATTCAATTTACGATGAAAAAATCTTTTTTTCGACTGTCTAATTACAGAGACAGCCCGATTACGTGCAAGCTTAAATTGCTCCCAGTTAACATCAATACGGTTTTTCTTCCATTTAGTGTATAATTTATTTCTATTTTTAATAGCTGATTCAACTTCTGTCGTATACCAGGGACAAGACTTGTTTTTCACAAAAAATGTACGAAGAGGAACAAAATATTCAATAGCTGTGTTAACCTGAGCGACAAGAACATTTAATTTATTATCAACAGATTCAGAAAACCAACAGTCATTCCAACAAATACGAGACAAATAGTCATACAGCAAAGGGTAATTAATAGACTTATAATCACGATACGAGATTGACATTGGAACTGAGCTACGATATGCATTAAAGTCGATAGAACAAAAAAGGAGATCATGGTCAGATATAAAAGAGATTTGGTCAAAAAGTAAAACTAAAGAAATATCTGATGAAATAAAGATATCTATTAAACTAGGACGGACACCAGGAGCAAAACGAGTCGGAGTCGTATGATTAATAATTGTCATACCAGCTGCATTGACTTTGTCTTTAAAGCTATCAGATACATTGTCTTTAGTCAGCAAATTCACATTAAAGTCACCACAAATTATAAAAGATTCAAAATCAGTTAAACGACAATTTAGATCAGAGAAATAAGGATCAAGACTGTTACATCTATTAGGATTATAAACGCAAGAAATCAATAGTTTAACATTATTATTATTACAAATCTCAACATTTAAAAATTCAACATCAGACCCACAAGATTTGTTTACAAGTTTTGAACAAAGACATGATTTACAATACACAGCAACTCCACCTCCCTTATTATCAATCCTGTCATTTCTAAAAAGCTTATAGGTTGGAATATTTAAAAAACTATCAGGAATGTCAGGATTAAACCAGGTTTCTGAAACACATAAAACGTCGACAGTAGAATTTTCAAAAACATTTTTAACGTAATCAAGCTTTAAAGAGTTTAAGCTTCTGGCATTAAAATGAACAACAGAGAGGCCGTTATGCTGTTTACATAAAATATTGATTAGCATTTTATGATTAACATCAACGCCATTAGATGGACTAGATAACATGCGAGAAGCAGACACAACCATCAACATAATGAAAATAAGAATAAAATTATCAAACATCTTTACAACAAATATAAAAAGAAAATAGAAGAATGAAAATAATAAATATATAAATAAAAATAAAATAAAGAAAGATAGTAAATTGGCTGCCAATCGATTACGCTGTTGCACCGTGGACTGCATTATGAAGATCCTCCACACTGCTAATGCAAATGCCTTCAGAATGCTTTTCCAACCTAATATGTATAGAGCCACGAAAAGTAAATGCATTGAAAATCAGTTTCTGGCGTTTGAATGATATAGCCACTTGTAAAATTTTACGATTTTCCTTAGATAGGCTTTCATGTATATACACATTATTATCCAATTCGAACCCTGCAGACCGCAGATTAACTGCTGATTTGGTTCGCCTCCGATATGCTCCAAAAGCTTTAAGAGTACGATTGCGATCGTAAGGCGAGAAAAATTTTATAATAATTGAAGAGTTAGGATTCTGCAGATTCGGCTTAATTTGAAAAATGTCTCTTAGCTGCTGTGGATGATACTCAATAAAATGACAAATTCTATTAAAAATTCCCTTAAGATTTTCGTCACTTGAAAACGGTACACCAAACAACACAGCATCTGCTAAATTATCAGCAACAATGTTGCTTGAGTTGTTGTTGCTTAAGAGCACGGTGCTTAACTTCTTCTCTAGCTCTTCACACCGAGAACTTACTGTACGAAGCTGATTATCGAGCAAGATTATTTTACTCTCAAAATCAATAGCATTAGTTTTTAGTACAGAGACTTCAGAATCGATTTTAGCAACTAACTTTGATTCTATACTCACAATTTCAGCAGACAGTAGCTTGATCGAGTTATCATAATTAAGTATAAGGCGCTCTTCCAATTGTCGAAACTCAGATTTCAGATTTTTGCTCAGCCGCTCTTCTAATTCCTGGAACTGAGCGCGAAGTGACTGAGTAATTGAAGCAATACCCTCTGACTTGGGCGTACACTCACTGTTGTTATTAATTCGATTAGAACGCTGAATAAGTTGTTGGCGCGTCAGACGGGGGGACGGTGACATTTTCTTGTTTAGTAGAACAGTGGTGAAGAACAATAACGACGAAGAGTTTGAATAAAGAGTCCAATTAAAGTAGCAAGTTAGTATGAACTCATGCACATTATGCTGAAGCAAAGAGCTAGTAAGGTTCGTTGCTAGCAAAGTAGAACTACGGTAAATTATTGTTTATGCGATTAATTTGTAGTTTTAGTGTTCGAGTGTTTATATGAGTGCAACGTTAGCGCGGGAAAAAAAGCAAAACTTTAGTTTCAGCTAAATTAGCAAATCTCAGTTACTAGTGATTTAAAGTAGATAACATAAGTCTTTTGATTTATTAAATGATCATATCTGTTTGCACCACCGAACTTTTCCAATTCAATTATATATAACTGGTTAGCACTTTTATTACGTTAAATAAACATTATATATACTTATTTTATGTAAAATTTTAGAGCTCGCGACAAATGCGTCCGATCGAGTCGAGAGAATGTTTAAAAATAATTTCATTCAAATGGCTGCCTCGGCTGGCCACGCAGTAGCCTACACGATCGGTCCAATTTTTAAGCACATTATCGATTGTGGGCAGCTGTATTTCACCAATGGCTTCACGAATATTGTCCTTTAAAGCGTCAATTATCTCTGGCTTGTCGGCGTAACACTTATCTTTGAGGGCACCTCACAAATAATAGTCCAACGGTGTCAAATCGCAGCTCCGATGTGGCCAAACGACTTCAGCTCTGCGGCTGATAATGCGATCTTCAAAAACAGGGCGCAAAACATCGAGTGTAGCCTCGGCTGTGTAGCATGTAGTGCCGTCCTGTTGAAACCAAATGGTGCCAATATCCTCCTCTTCAATTTTTGTGAACAAAAATTCGTTCAACATGGCCCGATAACGATCGCCATTGACTGCAACGGCCACTCCTTGCTCATTTTCGAAGAAAAATGGCCCAATTATGCCTCTGGACCAAAATCCGCACCAAACAGTGACTCGTTTTGGGTGCAGCGGCTTTTCAATGTATACGTGCGGGTTTTCTGTGCCCCAAATGCGACAATTTTACTTGTTTACATACCCGCCAAGATCAAAATGAGCTTCATCTGAAAAGATGATTTTTTTTTGGCAAAATCGGCATCTTCTGTAAGTCGATCGCAGGCCCACTTATCGAAGCGAAAACGCATTGGATGGTCAGTTAGCTTCAACTCCTGAACCAATTGGACTTTGTATGGCGTCATATCAAGGTCTTTATGCAAAATTCGTCTCAATGATGTCTTCGAAATGTTCAATTGTTGTGAACGACGGTGAATTGATGTTGATGGCGCTTCACGCACACTTTCTGCCACAGCAGCAATATTCTCGGGTGCACGCACTGCTTTTGGCTTTTCCCGCTTTGGTTTATCGATGAGGATGCCAGTTTCTTTCATTTTTTTCACAAGATAACAAACATACGGAGCTGACGGTGCTTCTCTTCTTCCAAAATCTGTAAGCAATTTTCGCACACATTTTGCAACATTACCATGGTTTTCAAAGTAATGTCGCAATATTTCCCAGCGTTGTTCAAGCGTATACACAACCATATTTGTTCAGCGGAAGGATAAAACTAATTATCTGTCAAATCAGACATGAGCTAAGTGTTACCATTCACGAAATAAGCACTAGTTGAAAAAAAACGTTAGATGGTGGACCCTGTATTACTGCAAGGATTATATACTTGTATTCATATTTAAAAATATATTGCATAAATTCATTATAAGGTTATTTGATTTCTTTCACTGTATTAACATTACATTGAAAAATATTAATATAGATAGATATTCCTGAAATAAAACTTATTATTCTAATAAATATAAATTGAAATGAAACTGCAAAAAATTATTGTTTGATATTTGTATATGTAAAGTTATACTGACGAAAGAATGGAGTTGAATTTTTACACGAATCGTGTCGCCCCCATTTTGCAATTATTCCAAATTTCTCATATTGGGCGCTTTTTAAAATCAATTACAACAACTTCAACTTTTTGTGTATGTTGGAATTCAAAGAATTGACTTCGTTGGCGCATCGCTCTGCAAAATCAAGACAAAGTATGCTTAGCATTGTTGTTGTTTGCTGTTATTTTTGCTGTGCTTTTTTCTTAGTATTTTCTCGTTGGTTTAAACTGATGTTGTTGAATAGGAAAACATAACGCTTGAGTATTTTGTAAAAGCTCGATAGCGGGAGTGATCCCTATATAATTTTCATATCATGGCTATATAAGAAATTGATTATAAGGCAGTAAGCTCCAATAATATGGCCTTTGGAAATTTCATAAAATAAAATTAACAATGATATTATTGTTTTAGTAATTTAACCAATTTAAATATGTCGTGATTTATTTTAATTTTGTGCTTTTTTTGGTCTAGCTTTTTTTAATTATAATAATAAAAGCTCAAAATTAAAATAAACCACCAAAATTATAGTATTCCTCTTCAGATATATTCTTCTTCAGAAAACGGCTTTTATAATTAAGCAAAATTTTTTAGTTTTAAGAAAATTATTTACTTGAGGCAAGCAAGATATTACCATTTTAAGGAATTGATTTAGCAGAATCAAGAAAAAAAGTATACTGAGCCAAGAAGCACTCTTTTTTTTAATGACACTCGTCTTAAATTTTTTCAATAGAAAAAGAAGAAGCTTTTAAAAATTTGTTGCTGATGACATTATAATGCAGAACTGTAAGCGAGATGTGACAAAATCTGATTTGTGTTTTTAAGATCGATAGCTTCTTAATTGTTAAGGGAACTGTTTGATTTTGTTCGTCTGTGTGACTGCATCGTATTTTCTAACAGAAATTTTTTCTATAAAGTTATTTGTGAAAATTATTTATCTTTATGTTTACAACTGAAACAACAACCCGAGAACACGCAACATATAATTGGTCATGTGAGAAGCACGAACTTTCTAGATCTAGCCCACAAATGGTCATTGTTTTGCCTTGTGACTTATTGATAGTCATTTCAAACGCCAAACGAACTGGAAATTGCAGGCGTCTGAATGGATTCAGTGAGTCTGAAGGTATCATTGGTATCCGAAAGTCAAAATTGTAGCTTCAAGAACATTTCCTCTGATATTTTTTGTGACTAATCGCGTGCCATTACATAGCTTTGGTGCATTTAAATTTCGAAGTAAATTATTGTTGAGCCAATTTTTAAACGTAAGTTAGTGATGGCACTCCCGGTAAATCCAGTTAATTCAAGAATTCAACAAGATAGTTAACAGCTTCGTTAGAATCGACAACAGTGTCGATTGATTTGAACAGCATCTCATTGCCAGGTAATGTCTTTTGTATTTTGAAATTGATCAAATCATCTTTTGATGTTACCATATTGATATTGACAATAGCACTTTTCCATTGCCAATTTTGAGAAATTATTCGGAGAATGACAGCACCAGTGGATTGCTTTGCAGTTGAATACGCATATTTATAGCAAGGCGTTATATGCTGACATTTCGCCATTTCAACCATCCTTTTTTTTCCGTCAGCATAAGTAACGCGAGGAATGACCGGCAATGTCTGCTGAAATCACCGGACAGTAGCAGTAATGCGCCACCGAAAAGTCTGGTGTTGTTGAGATCTTTTTGCGTTCTATCGAGAGATTTAAAAGAATTCGTGTGGGCCATAGTACATTCATCCCAGATAATTATTTTGCATTTTTTCAAAACCTTAGCCATGCCGGAACGCTTCTTTATGTTGCACATTGCATCTGGATTTGTGTGAATGTTCAATGGCAACTTGAGTGCAGAATGTGCAGTGCGGCCACCATACAAAAAATCTAGAACAATTCGGCCATTTCAGCCCGTTAAGCCCATTAACAGGGCTTCTTATGAGCTATGCGTTTTATTAAATTTTGTACACAATGAATCAAAAACTGGACTTACTTGTTTTATACCGACTGCGAACGGCTAAACTCCATGTTCTCAAGAAGCTTTTAATGGAATTTATAATTATCTGGCCATTGTCTGCAGGGGCGGTTTAAACCAAGGTCCTTCGGCGCCAAAGCCACGCACTTACATTTTGTGCCTCGGCCGCCACATTTTTATATTTAACTATTTATACCCAAATTTTTGACCCTTTTTGTCATCGCCAAACATACTAGGGTCTTCAGATTCATCAAACACCTTAAATGTTTAAGGTAAATTATCTGCCATGCAAGAATTTTCAAAGTTACATTATTGCAATTTGGTAATTGCATACCTTTGTGGTAAGTAACATTCTTGGTTTAGATGTCTTTTATTAGAAAAATTTCGTTTTCTACAGGAACATGTTGCTAAAAATTTTCAAGAAATTGGCATCACAAACACTTTCGTACCTGAAGCACACAAAAAGTTGTTCGTACTAATTTTATTTTTTGGTAAAAAAAAAAAAATCAATCAAAAATTAAAGTGCTGGCTTTGAAAGTGAATAACTCGGTCATGTTACAAAGGATTGCATTAATTTTTTGTTGTTTCAAGTTTGTTGTTGTCCAATTTTCACTCTTTTTCATTTTCGTTTTTCTTCTAATTTTTATAATTTAAAAAAAAAAAAACCTTATCAAATTTCTTTATTTCGCAAAAAACTTTGGTAAAAATATTTGTTGTTGAAAAAAATATCCAAAACCAAAAATGGCTTTTTTAATTTTCTTTCATATGGTATGCATAAATGTAGGGTTTATTTAAAGTTTCTATCCTAAAAATTTAAAAACGTTTTATACGGTCGAAAAATCAAGCCTAACATTATAAAAATTTTAGATTTTTTTTTTCGTTTATTTTATTCATTTGTATTTTTGTAATTTTGTTTGCATAAAAAGTAATGACTATACCATTACTCATGAAAGAATCATGACAATTTCTCAATTCATTTCTGAGTTATACTCTCAAATACCCCTGTAAGCACTGCCACAGCAACAATAGCGCCACCTACCGGGTCAAACTTTAAAACAAAACCATCTTCAGACCCAGCCACATACACACACACCAAATTTCATCAAAATCGGTCCAGCCGTTTAGGAGGAGTTCAGTGACAAAGCCATGTACAAAAGAATTTTATATATAAAAGTACACTTGGAATACTTAAATTGAAACTGTTATACATGAGTAAGAACACTGAGAAAAAAGTGCACTTTAAAATTTAAAGTGAAAGTTTTAACATTTTTTTAAAGTGCGGCACCCTCAAGGATCTTATGGGAAAAAATAAAAAAATATATTTTAAAAGTGTTAATTTTAAGTTTTAAAGTTCTTGCTTTCAAAAATAAATTGAAAATTTTTAATTTTAAAGTGAAGTCTATCAACTTAAAATTGTCTAAATTTAAAAATAAAAGAAAACAATTTTAATATTAAATTTATTAATTTAAATAAAATTTAAAATTAATATTTTAAAATATAAAGTGAATCTTAAATGTAATAATATTTAAAATTAAAGTATTTACTTTAAATCTTAAAATTTTTTCGAAAAAAATGATAACTTTTCATTTTAAAGCTTTCACTTTAATAATTAAAGTGTCTGTTTTTCATTTAATGTGATCATTTTAAATATTAAAGTGTTGCACTTTAATTGTTTAAGTATCAGTTTCTCATTTAAAGTGTACATTTTAAATTTTAAAGTGTTTACTTTAAAGACTAAAGTGACGGTTTCTCATTTAAAGTGTTCATTTTAAATATTAAAGTGTTTGCTTTCAAATTAAAAGTTTTAATTTTATAATTTAAAGTGTTACATTTGTTTTACTTTAAAATTGACTTTAAATTGCATTGACGCGTTTTTTACATTAAAGTGTTTCATTCAGTTTACAAAATGCAAAGTTTAATTGTATTGTTTATTTTAAATTAACATTTCTACAATGCGTTTTGTTATTTGCCTTTTTTATTCGTGTTAAATACTACGAAAAAGTGAAAGAAAATATTTCAAAATGAGCAGCCAAAAAGAAGTATTGCCAGAAGGAGATTTATTGCAGTTTTTGTGCAATGATGTCGAAATAAATGACCCGAGTGCATTAACATATACGTGCGTTATTGCAGAAGGTTCATTAAATGAAAATTTGACTGAGGATGACACAGACCTCCTAAATCTTTTAAAAGAATTTAGTCTGGAAATCCTTTTTAATGATCTAAAAAGTAAGTACATCAGCAATAAAAATAAAAATCTGAAATAAACAATAACATTATGTGTTCTTTAGATTCGGGAATTACATTTAGGAGCTTAAAATATCTAAGCAAAGAAGACATTGCAGAAGCAAAAAAAAATATAGGATTTCGAGCAGAGTTCAGAGAAAAATTATTTTTCTGGCGCAAGTCTCAGGTAATATATATATGTATTTAGGAGCTTAAAATATCTAAGCAAAGAAGACATTGCAGAAGCAAAAAAAAATATAGGATTTCGAGCAGAGTTCAGAGAAAAATTATTTTTCTGGCGCAAGTCTCAGGTAATATATATATGTATAAAACGCAATTTCTGTGCGTAACAATTGTATTTTGCTGCGTTCATATAAAGCGGCAGTTTTAAAATTGGCAACATTAGTAAATATTACCAGACTTAATTGCCATTTGCATTTTTTGTTTTCAGTTTGGCATTGAAGACGAAACTTTGAGCCAGACGTCGAAGGTTTTTAATTGGCTACAAAAACCTCGTCAAGACGACTCACCTTGTTCATCATTTAACTCTGTTAGTAGAGTTGATCTACAGGTAACAAATTGAAAGCAAAAACTTTGTATACATTTTAGTTAATGCATTTTATTATAGCCGCTGTCCCATATTTTGAGCGAAACTTCAAGGGGAAGGCAAATAATAAAATATTATCAGGAGAACTCATGCTTGACCAATAAGCATCGTGACAGCCTTATTAAAATAATTCTGGAGGAAGTTATGGTAAAAGAAGTCAAACTCAAACCTGAACATTTCTCCAGAATACTTAATGAAATAACAGTGTTATTTCCGAAAGAAACAGACAGTCAGGTAATATAAAATTTGTTCTAAAATTTCTTTTCCAATGAAGATGTAACAATTTATGTCAATATTGATAATCCCTTTACTTATTGTTTTTTTAATATAGAATTATTATTATATTCCAAGTGAAAAGAAAAAAAATCCTTCAGGAAAGCTCTACTCCAAATATTTCAACCTAAAAACAAAACAGAGAAGGTGTAGTCCTGTTGCGGCAATATCCATTTCCAGTGAAGTATTGGTTTCATCAATAGAAGAAGATCTTGAAGTAGATGAAACTATATCTTCTTCTTTAAAATCTTTGCTTAAAACTAATGGGTCTAATTGGTTGGAGGCAATCGACATATGGCAGAAAACGTTTAGTTTGCGTCGAAACGATTTAAAGAAACGATCAAATGCTGAGTTTTTACAGGAGTGGCCTATATTGAAGGACTCTAGAGTACCTGCACTGGTATTTTATAAGATCATTTAACTTTATTGAAAATATTTTGTCTAATATCCATCTTTTTTAAAGATAAATCTGGATTTTAATGTGCTGTATCCAGATAAAGGACATCTTTTAACATCTAAGTGGAACGCTTTTAAAGAAATTATTTCAATTTATTACAATAACAATATTCGCAATCAGCAATCGAGAGATCTCTTAATTTTAGCAAAATCTAATAACAAAATTGGTAAGTGATATTTTTAGTAATACTAATCTAAAATCAAACTAACGTTATAGTAGCAACCTGGCCTAATTTAATTTTTTATTAATTATAGATTGCGTGGACTACATTTATACCATTCTTCTGAATTCCATTCTATTGCCTTCAGTAAGGTTTAGCGCAGAAGGCAGATCGAAGAAAAAAGCCACAATTCAAGACGCAAATGAGAGCTTCGTCCCGCAGCTTTATACCATTAGCGATTATTCTAAAAAAATTAATGAGCTCCACGGTAAATATTACAATAATAAATTAACCATTCAGCCTTTTATTATTGTGGAAGGAGACGCTGCCGAAAGTCTTCAATCATTTTATGTTTACTTTGACAAAACCTTGTACAAATTTAATTCTTTTTTTGAAAGCTTAGACTTATGCTTTAAAATCTTCCATGTTTTTAATCTAAAGTACCCTTAAATTTGTGAAATGCCATGGATGTTTATACAGAAATATTTCTATGAAATTGATTCAGAAATCGATGTAAAAACTTCAAATTTAACATCTCTTATTACATTTTTAAATCAAAACAAAGAAAATTTATAAATTTTTCATAATGTTCAAATGTTTCAAATGTTTTCAGTTTTTTTTGTAACGTGGATGTTCTTCTTAGACATTTGAAATATATACACTTATTAACAAATAAAGATAAAATGAAATGCGAGCAAAATAAGTGTAAGCAAATTTTTTCAAGCTTAAGTTCTTTAAAACGTCATTTATTAACTCATGAGACTTCTAAGAACAAAGAAAGCATATTTCATAATCCACAAACACCAGCAGAATGTGCAGGTTTATCCTCTAGTGAATAGCATAGTGAATAGCATAGCTATTTAGGAGTGAATAGCATTTTAGGTTTCGTGCAATCTTTTAATGCAAAGCGTTACTGTCGGTCATGTAGAGCTACCAAAGATGAAATGAAAATTGCTACCTCGGAAAACGAGCAACTTCTCCGAAATAAAACTCAATACAAAGAAGATCTCTTGCAAAGTAATTTTCAAGACACTGGAGTTAAAGCTAAATGTATTTTTAATGAGTTAAACAGTTTTCACGTTTCAGACAACGTCTGCTTCGACATGATGCATGACATTTTAGAAAGGATATGTACATATGACATTTGTAACATACTTTTGGGCTTAATTAATGGCAAAATAATTTCAATAGACATTACCCTGCAGTGTAATCAACTAGATTTATACCAGTCAACAACTAGTTGGAAATATCCAACAACTAGTTCGATTTATGTCCTATTCTCATAGAACCGACTGGTATTTTTTACGTGGTGATGTCATTGGAAAAGACAATTGTCTTACTATAGATAAGGTTTTAACTAGTTAACAACTCATTTTTTATGTAAAGTAAAGTTCTAGTTGGGTTGTGACTAGTTTTTAACCAATATAGTAATTATCGAATTAAAACTAGTTCATAGGTTCATATTTTTTCAATACTTCATAGGTTCAAAGAACATATATTTTTACAACAAAATATTAGCTAAAGGCTAAAGTTAAAGCTATTTGATGAAATACCATGTTTATGGTATACTACATGTTTTTAAATTAGTTTTTATATGTTTTAATTTGTTTATTATTAGTTTGTTCCAATGGGGTACCCAGCTCCAACTGGTTTTGGAACTGGTTGATTTTGATAATATGTAGTATAGTTTGATTTTGGCTAGTTTTACAACTGGTTTAATGTGACTTGACAAAAACTAGTTGGGTTTAAACTACTTTTGCAACTAGTAAATCGTGACAAAATATAAACTAGTTTGTTTTGACTAGTATAAATACTACTCATGTTTTAATGCTGACTAGTCTTACACTGCAGGGATATTAACAGCAGGAAACAATTTTTCCAGTTTGGGAACATAGATATAGGAAATATTTCGCAGCCTCTCTCCATTAAGCGACTTCAATCAAATAATTTGAAAATTACGGCTAGCGAAGCTTTGTGTTTTACACATTTTTTACCACTCATGATAGGAGATCTGGTTTCATCGGATACAAAGCACTGGAAACTGCTGGTGTTACTTATTAAAATTGTTGATGTTTTATTTGATTCAAGTTTTTCTACGACCGATCTTGATATGTTACGAAATTTAATTAAATCACATCACCATTTATATGTTCAATTATACGGTGATTTGAAACCAAAACATCATTTTTTGGTGCATTACCCTAGTGCAATTGAGAGATGTGGTCCTCTTAAGTTTGTTTGGGCAATGCGATTCGAAGCGAAACATAAAGATGCAAAAAAATATTTGAACAACATAACATCTCGATTGAATCCTGCGTACACAATAGCAATAAAGAGTTCTCTTGTTTTTTCAAATTGTTTAGTAAAATACCAAAAAGGTTTTCCTTCTCCTTTTGACACTGAAGCATTTTATCAAACAAACTTAACAATTGAGGAATATTTTCCATTAATATCGAAAACTGAAAATTTCAATTTTAAATCTATTTTTGTATCAAAAACAGTAATTTTTAAAGGTACTTTGTATCAAGATAATAACTATTTAGCAATCCATAATAAAACTGATTGTAATATATATAAAATTAAACTTTCTATTTACGAAAATGAAATCATTTACGTAATATGCTTTCCGATACAAGTAGTTAGATTTGATAATCATTTTCAATCCTATGAGACTGGAAAAAAACAAAATTGCCTTCAAATAATTAATTTATCACGTTTCACAAGTGCGCCTATGAATTTACATCAAATTAACAATGGAAAGACATATGCAAGGCTAAAAAAGCTATAATAAAAAACTATGTGTTGCAAAAAATATTCTAACTTGTTTTGATTTCTAAAATTTTGTCTGAAAGAGAAACAAATAATTACTTGTATTCTTTTTATCCCTGCAACTTAACTTTAAATAAATATATATTTATTGATAAATATTGACACCTAAATATTTAATATCATATTATAATAATACAACTTATAATAATTATATATGTATCTACATGCAATTTTATTATATTTTTGATAGCCAAAATAAAAGAAACAATTAAAAACAAAAATGTGTTTATCTATAAAATAGGACCAATAGCAATTAAAAGTGTACGTTTCAGTTCAAATGTGAACACTTTTAAATAAGTGAGATGGCTATTTAACTTTATATGTAAATATGAACATTTTTAAAAAGGATCAAAAGAAAACACTTTTAATTTAAATGCAGGCATTTTAAAAACAATTTAAAAGTGCTCGTTTTAAATTTTACTGCGAACGTATTTAATTTGTTTTAAAATTTATCACTTTCAATTTAAAAGTGTGCGTTTTAAATTTTACTGCGTACGTATTTAAATTGTTTTAAAAGTTATCACTTTCAATTTTAAAATAAATGCTTTTAAGTTAGGGTAAAAGTGTTATTAAAGTGTTCACTTTTATTTTAAAAGTTTTTATGTTTATAAGTTGAAATTTAAAGTGAACACTTTCAAGTTAAATATTTTTCTTAATAGCTCAAAATCATTAATCAAAACTTTTAAATTAAAAGTTGCTTGTATGGAGTTTAAAGTGTTTTTAAATTGTTTTTTGGCTGAGTGAACCGATTGTATTTTGTTTTGTTTCAAGTAAAAAAAGTGCTTTATTTTTTCTCTCTGTGTACAAATTGTTGTGACACTTATACGTGTACCAAAGTTGCGTAAGTATATAAACATTTAATTTTCAATAAAGCATGTGTTTTTAATAACTATTTTTTACGTTTTATTCACAGAGGTATTTAAGCTATTAAAATCTTTGTCTTTATAATTGTAGTCTTGACTTTATTGTTCTTGTGGGACCACAACAACCGTTCCCATTTTATTACTTGGAATGTTATCGACTACATTTTTATGCTTTAACTTAAGTGTTGGTCCCCAGTTGGTAATTCTACCTAATCGCAAGCGTTCATTTGAAAGCATTCACGATAAAAAAATTGAGATTTTATGTTGTCTTTGCAATATTCAATATAATGCTAATTAGTGATAGTTTAGAATAATTTTCAAAAAGCTTTCAAATTTGAATAAAGATATTTTCGCAATTGAAAGAAGCCATGAGCAGTCAAACCACAGTGCACAGAATAAAACTGGCTTCAATGAAGTGTAACTCGGTTATGCTTTAATCAATGCTCCTCAACTCAGATGCAGAGCTGCTGCTGGTGACCTGAGCTCTTGAGCACTTTCTTGGCTTCAATGGATTTTCACTTGCAAGGAACAGAAATTTTCGCATGACTAATCAACTCAATTCAAATGTGGGAAAAATATTCTGCCACTTGCAATACTTGAACGGTTGCCAACAGTAGCCTCCGGCAATAAACATCAAAATCAACAAGCGGCAGGGCAGGCAGATAAAATCAGGCAACTATATTATATCGTAGATACATCGCTGATTTGGTAGCGGGTGTTTGGCAGCAGTTTAGGTGTAGTTGTGGTTCACTCAACGAGGCATATAGCCAACCAGAACCGCCAACCGGTGCACCGCGTATGCACCATGTAAACCAGAAATTGAAAATTCGATTGAACTTTTAGGCGCGTATTCAGGTTGATATTCGAACGTTTTATAACTTCCACGGGTTGTTGTTGTTATCGTCGTTGCACTAGCTGATGTGTTTGGTGCAGCTACTGACTGCCCATTGTAGTTGTTCTTATTGCCATTTACGCTCAGCTCAAGTGGGCAGCAACACTGTATTAAACTTTCGACATTATCGAGGATACCGAAATTGCGCGAATGCGTACTTTATGCATGTGGTTGATTTTAGTGTGTGTGTGTATATGCTGGCCACAACGTTGGTTGGGGTTTGATATTTTTTCATGGCGTTTTTCTTTTGTTTTTGTCTGACTTTTACGATTCGGTTGGGAATTTTAACCGAAAATCGTGCACTTTAATTGGGCTTTGTTATAGTGTGCTGCGGCCGTGAGCTTAATAAGGACATATCACACACACAAGGACACACACTTTTGTACCGATTTCAAAACCAGAAATTTACAACAAATACTTTGCATAATTTTTTGACACGTTTTCCGAAAGTGATATAAACATGTAAAAGTATTCGTATAAAAGCTCTAAGAACGAACCATCAATCAAGCACATAGTTAACTACTTTTGGAAAATCAACATATATTTTGGTCAAGTGGAAATTTTAGAACGATACAATAAAATTTAAATAATAACTGCGTTATAATACTTAGCACAATTGTCTATCAAAATTGTCTATAGAATTTACTGCTTTTTTCATAACGATTTGAGGGAGCATAACAGAAGTTTAACGAAGAAAATTGTTCTTTTGAAGTGAAAAAATCCTTATGCGAGATTTTTGGTAGAGGAAATACCAGAAATGAAGAAAAATAACATACAATTCAGACAGGTTTTTAATCGGTGGCTTAGTTCATGTGGCAACTGCACTAAAAATGGGCGTGGTCGCACTATATGCTTACGCCCACTTTCATCATAATCATCTTGATGAAATCATTCAGAAATCATCATAATTCTAGAGTTATGCATCATTAAACCTGGGATGCAGGAGCAATAGGTTCAAGTGGTGGTCACTAAACAAATAAAAGTTCGCCCCGCCTCAAACGTCAAACAATATAAATAAAAATAAAAAGTGTTAGTTTGCTTCCGATTAACGGCTCTACTGATTTGGCTGGGAATTTGTAAGTGAAAACGTCTTAAAATGCGTTTAAAAACAACTGTTATATCATACGCCCAGCAAAAATTCTGGTTAATTTACCCAAATTTCCCAGGTTCATTTTATCTGCTTTTGTGGTTTAATGAAAATGACAAATGTGGTTTACGAATTTGAACCAGTATTTAGAGAGCTAGAGAAAATTAATTATGGACATTTTATTTTAGTCCAAATGCCACAGAATAAAAATTGAAAACTTAAAGACAGGTTCATTTTAACTACCTTATCCCGAGGTACTCTTTATTACAAATTCTGCATCATTAGAACAAAATTTGACAGCTAGAAATATTTTTCCGCTATAAGCCACAATGTTTTTTCTACTTTCTACATATATTTTTGTAAACCATATGAGTGAGGTGAAAGTAACGCGGATCAGGTTAATACGATTTGGTTTACTCTTCGTCAGTTAAAAATAAGCGTGATCAAGTAAGAGTATTTTTTCCTGAGTGTAGGTTTAAGGCTTCAATTTGGTTGGCAGTAACCTCACTCCTATACTTCTTTTTACTTTTACACCATTTCACAGTTCCAAATTTTAATTTCTAATCTAAACAATTTCAATTGAGATTCAAAAATTCCATTTAAAATTTAAGATACGTCATTCAGAAACGATCAATTGATATTCAGAAAGTTATAATTCCATTTAAAGCTTAGAATTCTAATTGCAATTCAAAATACCACTCTGAAATTATAAGTTAAAACTTCTGCAAATATAAACTATAAATAAAAAATCCGTTAACAATACAGAAAATGTCAAATTAAAATCTCAATTTCGTTTAAGATTCAGAAGAGATCAATTAAAATTTAAATTGAATTTTGTTACAATTTCCTTAACATAACCGTTAATTACCATAACCATAACCATAACCGTTAATTACCATAACCATAACCATAACCATAACCATAACCATAACCATAACCATAACCATAACCATAACCATAACCATAACCATAACCATAACCATAACCATAACCATAACCATAACCATAACCATAACCATAACCATAACCATAACCATAACCATAACCATAACCATAACCATAACCATAACCATAACCATAACCATAACCATAACCATAACCATAACCATAACCATAACCATAACCATAACCATAACCATAACCATAACCATAACCATAACCATAACCATAACCATAACCATAACCATAACCATAACCATAACCATAACCATAACCATAACCATAACCATAACCATAACCATAACCATAACCATAACCATAACCATAACCATAACCATAACCATAACCATAACCATAACCATAACCATAACCATAACCATAACCATAACCATAACCATAACCATAACCATAACCATAACCATAACCATAACCATAACCATAACCATAACCATAACCATAACCATAACCATAACCATAACCATAACCATAACCATAACCATAACCATAACCATAACCATAACCATAACCATAACCATAACCATAACCATAACCATAACCATAACCATAACCATAACCATAACCATAACCATAACCATAACCATAACCATAACCATAACCATAACCATAACCATAACCATAACCATAACCATAACCATAACCATAACCATAACCATAACCATAACCATAACCATAACCATAACCATAACCATAACCATAACCATAACCATAACCATAACCATAACCATAACCATAACCATAACCATAACCATAACCATAACCATAACCATAACCATAACCATAACCATAACCATAACCATAACCATAACCATAACCATAACCATAACCATAACCATAACCATAACCATAACCATAACCATAACCATAACCATAACCATAACCATAACCATAACTAATGTTACCAACTATACTTACTTTGTAAGTATCATACTTATTTTCAGCTTCATATACTTACTAAATTTCCATGCTTATAAGTATGCTTACTTTTAAGATTTATACTTATTCATGCTTACTTTTCAGCTCTGGTTGAACTTTTGCTTGCAAAAGCATAAAAAGTTTGGAAATTGGAGTCAACAGCGTTAAAAATACTGACAGACACTGAAGTTAATTTTATTTGTAAAAAATAATATTGAATACAGCTGTATCGAATTTTACAAATTTTTAAAGACAAGACTGGACATATTAAAGAACATTTCCAGCCAAGACAAATACGATTCCAAGCAAAAAGAAAACAAACTAGTTAATGTAGCTGAGGGCGAATAATGATAGCATTGCTTTGATCTCGGTATACAAATTAGGCTGGGTTGATTTGTATGGAGGTAAAAAAATTGATGTTGCCTGGGCGATTTTCGGATCAGGCATGAAAAATTATAAAAAAATGAGGGGCCATAGGGGTGCAATTTACCCTATCCCATCTTCAATTTTGAGAATTTTTTCTTTAGGAATTTTTTTCCAAAAATGTTTGTATATAAACGTGCACAGATAGAAATAGAACAATACTGATGCCAGAAATGAAATTCTCATACCCGACTCAACCAAAAACCGGTCTCACATTTATACGTTTTTAAACAAAAATTTATCGTAAAAAATTCCTAAAGAAAAAAAATTCACTAAATTCAAGGTTTTTGACCATCACGGCTGAACCACAAGAGCTTTCCACCTTATATTCAAATGTGTTTGTGACCCGTAAATTTTTTCTTTTTTTAGATCCCCCTAGGTTGCACTGTGGTCGATTTTTATCGGTTTATTAATACAATTTTTTTAAAAATCGACCACAGCTCCATCTAGGGGGATCTAAAAACCAAAGAACGATAAATTTTTGTATTAAAACGTATCAATGTGAGACCGGTTTTAGGTTGAGTCGGGTACGAGGATTTCATTTGTGGTATCTGTTTTGATCTAGCTTTGCACGTTTATATACAAAAATTTTTGGAAAAAAAATTCCTAAAGAAACAATTCACAAAATTGAAAATGTGATAGGGTTAAGTGCACCTCTATCGCCCCTTTTTTTAATAACTTTTCATGCCCAATTCGAAAATTGCTCAGGCAACATAGGCTTGCAAATAGACCCAGCCTAATTCATTTGAATCTGATTTTTTTATTTTATTTTTATTTCACTACTTTGAAAGTACGTATTACTTTTAACTTTTTGTTATGCTTTTGTTTGTTTTAAAACTATTTTATATATATGAAACATACCCACCGAACCATATGTGATTGTTTTGCGTAAAGTGATAGTTTTGAGTACGTTTTCGGAAAGAAATTTTTTTTTTGTAAATTTTTGTTTTTTTTTTTAATTTGCATGATCAATTTTCTTGCTAGAGAAGATTAGATTTGTGAAAATTAATTCCATAGCAAAATGTTAATTATTAAAAAGTGCATTTTTATAGTTAGTTTTTTAACTCATTTTCGAAAAAAAGGTTCGTTTTGGAGAGGCAATTCAGTCCGGTGAATGAGTTAATGTTAAAAATTGTTAATGTATGAGTACCGAAAAATAACTTTGATGATCTTTTTATTAACTCACTTCTGAAGAAAAAAAAGGTTTGCTTTTGAAAGGCATTTTAGTCCGGCGAATAAGTCCAAAAGGGTTCATTTATGAGTGTCGAAAATGAATTTTTTGTGAATGATAGTTTTGGTTCACTGGGTATATGAACTGCAAATATATAAAATTAATTTTTTTTTATCTGAAGAATTTCGGTTTTAGTTAGATTGCCTACACAAAACTTTTCGAGAAGAACAAAAGGAGGGCGTGATAACACTTACGGAATATTGTGGGTTCTATTGGTTCTTATATTAATAAATAATATCAAGAAAATATTACAATTTTTTTCTAAGGTGATATACTTACTTATACTTATTTTTAAAAATTATACTTACAAATACTTACTTTTCAGTGTTCCAAGTAGCAAATATACTTATTTTTTAATAAAATGAGTTGGTAGCATTAACCATAACCATAATCATAACCATAACCATAACCATAACCATAACCATAACCATAACCATAACCATAACCATAACCATAACCATAACCATAACCATAACCATAACCATAACCATAACCATAACCATAACCATAACCATAACCATAACCATAACCATAACCATAACCATAACCATAACCATAACCATAACCATAACCATAACCATAACCATAACCATAACCATAACCATAACCATAACCATAACCATAACCATAACCATAACCATAACCATAACCATAACCATAACCATAACCATAACCATAACCATAACCATAACCATAACCATAACCATAACCATAACCATAACCATAACCATAACCATAACCATAACCATAACCATAACCATAACCATAACCATAACCATAACCATAACCATAACCATAACCATAACCATAACCATAACCATAACCATAACCATAACCATAACCATAACCATAACCATAACCATAACCATAACCATAACCATAACCATAACCATAACCATAACCATAACCATAACCATAACCATAACCATAACCATAACCATAACCATAACCATAACCATAACCATAACCATAACCATAACCATAACCATAACCATAACCATAACCATAACCATAACCATAACCATAACCATAACCATAACCATAACCATAACCATAACCATAACCATAACCATAACCATAACCATAACCATAACCATAACCATAACCATAACCATAACCATAACCATAACCATAACCATAACCATAACCATAACCATAACCATAACCATAACCATAACCATAACCATAACCATAACCATAACCATAACCATAACCATAACCATAACCATAACCATAACCATAACCATAACCATAACCATAACCATAACCATAACCAGAAAAAAATCTGGTTAGTTCAACCAAATTTTAACAAAATTTCAGGTTAAAATTGGCCAACATAAATCGTCAGGTTAAGATTTCCACATGCCATTCAGATCAATTTAACCTGTTTTTGTGGCTTAATGAAACTGACGAATGTAGTTATCTCAACCGTATTTTAACCAGTAGTTCTAGCTCAGTCGAATTAAATCAGGTTTATTCAACCATATTTTAAGTTAACATGTTTTTACCTCAATCACCTATATGCAATCACGAGAAACAAAATTGAGACTAAAAACCCACACTTTTTGCCACATTAAGAGCTAGAGCAAATGAACCATGGGTACTTTATTTTTGATCTCAAATGACCATAGAATTAGATAAAATTTAAAACTTAAAGCTATTTTCACATGCATTTCTGTTAACCAGATCCATCAGGTGAAAGTAACGTGGACCAAGTTAATACGATGTTGTTGACTCTCTTAACCAAACTCGTCAGGTAGAAATAACCTCGATCAGTCAGGTAAGAGTATTTTCCTCTGAGTGTACTGTCAATGGAAATACTTTTAATTTTTTCACTTTTGCTGTGTCATCGCGCTGGAGAGACGTGTTGCTTGATATTAAACAAAATATCTTGTAAAAAACGGTAAGGAGAATAATATAGAAATTTTATTAAAGCGGTAAATTTGGTTGGGAGTCGCTAAAATAGTTTATTGTTTGAAATAGTGTTTGGGAGTTATTATATTATAAAATTATATAATCTAATAACGCTAACGACGTGTCCGAGGTCCACTTGGGCAGCAATCCAAGCCTACCCTTTTACCAATGCCTCGATATGCGATCTTATTTCCCTCCAGTTTTGAGCTGTACAAATTTAAAACAAATCTTCACCGACACTACTCCATCTATCCACCCTCCAACTATCTATCACCCATCTTCCGAATCAACACAATGCTTACACATTCATAGGGGGCATCCCCTGAGCGTTAGTTTAGTCTAAATAAAAAAAATTAAGGAAGTGTACACATAATAATGTGTAAATCATATGTAAAAACTAGAATATTGTCAAAACAAACTTTTCGATGGAAACAATCTTAAAAATAAGTCCAAAAGAACCAGACCGACCCCCTTAAACAAAAACAATAAGGTTTTTGGTAATCGATTATAATTTTTATTGTTTTTAACTAAATCGATAGGGTCTCTTTGAAAAAAAGTAAGCTTAAAAATTATCTTTCGTATGGTTTAACAACCATTGAAAAATATTAAACACAGACAATTTAATGTCGATTTAAAGAGGCTCATAACCGGAGACATTCCTCTGCCTCCTTTTCGACGGAATCTTCTTTTGCCAATGATGGAGTTGGTAATGCAAATATTATGATTCTAGAATCCAGCATAATTACATTCAATTATGTCTTTAAATTATTCCTTTTGCTTTTCCTTATGTGTTTTGAATGCAATTGCATATAAAATAATCCTTCACATTAGCGTTGAAACTAGATGTTTGAATGCAAGCTAAACCGCCACCCAGTCTTGAGTTTTACTCAACTTCATTTTTTTGTTTTTTTTTTATTCTTGTACATCAGCACTAGGATAAATTTTGCATCTTCAAGGATAGGATTTCGACAGTTTGTCACAACATGCCTATCATCGCAATCATTATCATCATCATCATCATCATCAGTATTATCAGCTTCGTGAAGCTGATGATTCAATTTCGTTGTGAATGCAATGTTGTGATGATGTGATGTGATGTGATGTGATTTTGTTGTAAATGCTGGGGCTGCTTAAGTACTTATGTGTTGATATATCTACGATTTGATGTGAAGCATATCCTGATAGCTGTGGAAGCAGAAGGAAAAAGTGTCAAAAAGCAATGCAAAAAAAGCGAAAACATCGTTTGAAAATCTCTATCTGTGATTTTCCATATATGAAGGAAGCTGTCTGATATTTGTTTTGATTTAAACTAGATTTTATGCAGAGCCAAAAATAGAAGGCGGAGAAGTTATGTTGTTATGGAGAATGATACTTGTTTTTTGTGTTTTGAAATTAGCTGAAGTTTTGATATGACATAAAAAACTAAATTCAAACATTGATAGGAAAAAGGTTTGATAGTTAACACAATAAAAAGCGAAACATTTCATCTCTTCTAAACTGAGGGATTAGTGTTTTGCTTTATGAACTCTGAAAAGTTTTCAACCTGAAAAATTTCAATTTGCCTAATGTTGGAATTTTCGTAATACAGGACTCTGTGCGACATATCGGAACATTAAAGAATATTAAGGTTCAACGTCCCTCAACTTCGAAGAATCCTTCTCTGTTTTGCAGTGTAGATTCTGCGAATGTATTTCGCTGGAAATAATAATAAAAATATATAAATTTTTTACCAAAGTAAAAACTGCAGACGTATGTTGGAACATGCTGTCTCAGCTATTTACCCACTTAGTGTATTTTTTTGTTTTTGTTAGTAGCTGTTGCATGCATGTGTATTTTGCTATTACGTATTCACACACAGTTATTCTTCAGATTTTTCTCTTATATTAACTTATTTATGTTTTTATTTTTGCAATTTTTATTTATTTTACGCTCTATGCATCTGGTAGCTATTTTTATATGATATTTCAAGTGAAAGAAATGCAAATATCTTACTGTGTGCAGACAAACACACACACACACACAAACATTAACTCTTAACAACCCAGATGAAAACCAAAGCAGCCTGCCGATGGAAGGAATGTGGCATGTTATAATTTTAATGCTAAGTTCAAAAGTCTATTTTTTGAAATTTTAAAAACTTCTTTTTTACTTCTAAGTAAGGTGCATTACCAAAAGTATCATAGGGGTATTCACGAATCCATGCACTTACCTGTGCAGTTGAGAACTTGTGCAGTTGTGCAGTTAGGTTTTCGCGAACACAACACTGTTACTTTATTCAAAGCTGTCAACACTTTCAATGCACACAAGTACACAACTGCTCAAGTCCTCAAGTTTTAGGCTACAGTAGAAAAGCACTTATGCAGATTTTTGACGTACGTGTATTTTGTTTTTGTTAAGCGCACAAGTATTCAAGTCCACAACTGCACTGGCAAGTGCACTAAATCGTGAATACCCTTCATGTTTGCTAATGCCAAATTCCGGTTAATTTTAAGGGACAATTTCAATATTGTCATGATTGTTGTAATTCGACGACATATTGTGTTTTCGTGGAAGCACTTTAGATAGCAACAATGTTGTTATGCATATTATTTCAACAATATCACAACAGTGAAAATGGCTCAGTTGGCTAGGGCCTTAATTGTTATTCTTTTTTTTTAATCTTGATTAGTAGGTTTAAGTCCCATCAGAGACATCATTTTTTTTTTTTTTAATGACTGTTAGTTTTTTTTTTTTGGTTTTGTTTTAAGTTTGTCTTGTTCTTTTTTAATGATTTCGTTCTGCTTTTTTGAACTAATTGGTTAAAACAAATAGAACGCGTTCATTTTCTTACTCTGTGCTCGTACCTTTATTCTTAATGAAGCAAATTAAGCGACGATTAGTTAACAGCTGTAATGGTCAAATGGATATGCATATGCATTAACAATCACGCGGCCGAGGTTCAAGTCTCCGGATAAAGATAATTTTTATCATTTTTATGTAAAAAATTTAGCAAGAATGCTCGCCTCCATACCCACTTATATCTTTTTTTATAGGTATGTTCTAGGACGGCATGTCTGTCAAATGAACTGCCGTAGCAGCAATGCAGCATGCATTTCTTGGTATGAATGCAGCATTAATAACGAGATGCAATATTGCTGCTACCGCAGTTCATTTGGCAGACATGTATCACTTCTGCATCCATACCATAAGATGCATGCTGCATTGCTGCTACGGCAGTTCATTTGGCAGACATGCCGACCTAGGACATGCCTATAGAAAAAAGATAAAAGCGGTCATGGAGGCGAGTATGTCTCCTATCTTTCCGAGACATGTTGCTGGCAGACATACAGCAGGGCTCCTTTTCCAACTGGGAATTTCTGCACACAGCTTAAATTTTTTTATTACATTAAACATTTTTCACTTCGTATTTGTATCTGCATCAGTATCCATATCTTTACTTATATGTAGTATATTTGAGCTATTTTTTTTAGTTTGTTTATTTTTTGGAAATATCTTGTGAATTGTCAAGGAAGTATTTGAATGCAGGAACCATTTGATGATGCAGAAAATTACCCATCAAAGCAGCTTATAGTATTTTTAGGCGACATGAAAATGTCTTTAAAATATATTTTTTGCCAACACTTTAATGACCTTAAAACTTGGAAGGATATTGCATGGGATATTTTGCATAGATATTTACATAAATCTTAGTTCGATATATATTATTTATATTAGAACTAATATAACAGAGTTAAAACTTATTTGAGTATTCTTTCTTGGCCTACGGTTACAAGAGTTGGGTTCGATTTTATAGTATTAGCGAAGACTAATTAAATACACTCATAAAAATTTGCTTCTCTTAAATTAAGAAACTGTGGCATCAATTCATAATCATTGATTTTTCTATATTCTATAGAAGTTTCTTCTCAAAGTAGAGTACTTTTACATGATTAAACGATCTCATGTCTTGAATTCGTTGCAACGTTATCAAAACAGCTTCTTAGTTTTGAAGACAAGTTTTTACTTAAATATAAGAAATGAAGGTATTATAATAGTTAAATTTCCAAAAATTGTATAAAAGCAGAAATAATTTGAAGAAAAACTATATTGATATCAAGTCCACTTGCAACATTCTACAGCATGATTTCTTAAATTTGGAGAAATATGAGTTATAATACTTGGATATGGATATTTCATTCAAATACATGAAAGTTTTTTTTTTTTGTACACCACAAGTGATTTATTTTATGGATGCTTTTCTTATATTTCTAGAAAAATACTTTTAAATTATTTACAAAGCGAACGATTCTTAATGAAGCAAAGTAAGCGACGATTATTTAACAACTGCGATGGTCGAATGGATAAGCTGATGCACTCACACTCACGCGACCGAGGTTTAAGTCTCCGAATTGTGGTAGTTTTTCAATTTAATTTTATGTTTATAATAATAATAATGTTTGCCGTTTTTTGTCAGTATAAAAATCATAATTCGCACAGAATGCTGTTTAAAATCTTAAATAAGGGTTTTTTTTTGCAAAAATTCAAAACTTTTCCAGGGATTCGATTTCTTATTTTCAGAGAAAGTGTTTCTCTTAGTTATAGCCGATGATAAATAAACGGTGGAAAAACTTACTCAAATGTCACAAGATTTCAACACAATTGGGCTTAGTTTCTTCAATTTAGCGCAATAGTTCGTAAATAATTGGATAATTTTCCTAAAGTGTTTACACTTCTGGTGTCAATTTACGGACAATATATACATCATTTATAGATAATCGGCCATGGCGCTAAATGAAACTTGATTTTTTAACGATTGGGTGCTATTCTTCTAGATTTTCTGGAAATTTTTTAACTTCTCTCAAAGCCTTGTTACTAAATTTTTCTAAAAAGTGATAATGTTGGCTATTTAAACTTTTGAATTCTAGCTCTTACTCAATAAATTCAATGAAAGATTATGACTAAATCGTTTGACCTTAGTGATGACTCAAGATAAGACAGATTTTTTTTTGCGTCACATTCTACTTGAGAATCAGTTTATACTCGATCTGTCGTAATCAGTAATGACTCATATTCGATTTTTTGTTGTTTTGTTTCTGCTTTCTAAAGCTGTATTTTCGTCATTATTATTAATGCATGAAATAAATGGCATTCCTATTTCCTCAACTGAAATTTAATTTATTTAATTTATTTATTTATTTAATTAATTAATATTTGTACAATAAGACTTGGTCTTTAGTAGTACATCAATAGAGGTGAATCACATTTTTATAATTTTTACTTATTGAATAATTAATATTTGTCTAATAACTATGTGAATTTAGAATATAAAAAGGAATTAAGATTTTGCGTTTAGGTTAAGTTTAATTAAATTGAACATTAAATTTTTTAAAAAAAAAAAAAGAATTAAGAATAAGATAACTTAATAATTACTTGATTGAAGATTATTTTAAAGAAATAAGTAAAGTGGAAAAAAAAAATTATAAACAAAATATAATAAGAAGAAAACGTTTGAAAGATATGACAATAAGGAAAATAGAGAAAGAATAAATTTAAAGATTGAATTATCCATCAATAGAACAGAAGTAATTATAAACTGCATGTTCAAAGCTGCTTCTAAAAATTAATTGTTTCAAATAGTTGGGTAATGAATTCCAAAGTCTAATGGTGCTTATGAAGAAAAATTTACTGCTATTGAGGTAGTTGTGTCTAGGAACAATGATGTTGGTAGACCGAACTGATTGAAAAAATTGTAATTTCTCATAAAGATACCCTGGGCATTGTGTATTAATAAGTCTGTGCAAAAAATAATATTACGCATATTCAAGTATTGAACCAAACCACACCCAAGAATTTCTTTACTTCTCAACGAAATATGGTCAAAACGTTGGATTTTAAAAACATATCTTGCCGCATTGTTAAACGCCACAAGGAGCTTATGTTGCGATTGGGAATCAAGCTGACTATAGACAACATCTGAAAAAGTAATATGTGGCATTATTAGTTGTACTACAAGCCTACGACGAGTTTCAAGAGGGATAAAGCCTGAGGAAGCTCGTAAATAACGCAAAGTACCGTAGATTTTACTTATAATGTAATTAATATGGTCAATACAGGTTAATCTAGAGTTAATTATGAAACCAAGGTTTTTCACTTTATTCACAACGTTCAATTTATCAGTTCCTATTGACAAAAGTGGAATTTCCACAAAGCATGAATCATTCCTTGCAATTGGTAGCACTTTAGATTTTAAAGGATTGATATAAAGTAAGTTGGTGACTGCCCACTTGTTAAGCAATGCCAGATCATAGTTTAATCTATATGCTAAGTCTTCTAAAAGACCAGTAGGTCGAGAGAGGTATAGCTGAATGTCATCAGCATAAGCATGAACGGTTGCATATTTACAAACAGAGAAGACGTCATTTAAAAAAATAGAGAAAAGTAAGGGACCCAAAATAGACCCTTGAGGCACACCGGCAGAAACAGAACAAAGAGACGAACAATTATTACCAACTTTAACCTGTTGCATTCTGAAGGTTTTCGAAAAAGTATGTTAAAAATAAAACACTGCGAATTAATACAATATAAAAAACTTTATTGCTAATTTGACGCGTCCGCGTAATACTAGGGGTTAAAGACAACTAACTTAGATTAAAGTAAAATTAAATAAGAAGGTAGAAAGAATGTACAGAGAACCAAGAATCACATTGTTGTTGCGACAGGAGAACAATAGCGTTGTTGTTGCGACTGAACATGCCGGCCTCCTTAAAATGTACTTATGTACTTTTAATCATTAACAGGAAGAGGATATAGTTTGACTATTGCCCGATTGTAGATACCATGTTGTGTCTTCACTTCGGCTACGCGATGGATTCCGTCTCGTCCAGGGATTGTTGAAAGTACCCTGGCCAACGACCATTTGTATGGGGGAAGATTGTCATCATGTACCAAAACAAGCATACCTGGCTGTATAGCGGCACCTTGTGTTGTCCACTTATGACGCTGCTGGAGCAGATGTAGATAATCGTTAGACCATCTTCGCCAAAAAATTTGTTGTAGCTGCTGGAGCCGTTGAAATCGAGCCAACCGATTATACTTGACATCAGTTACGTCTGGCTCAGGAAATGATGTGAGCGGCTCTCCGATCAGGAAATGCCCTGGTGTTAGTGCTTCCATCTCTGACGGATCCGAGGAAAGCGGCGTTATGGGACGAGAATTCAAAATGGCCTCAATTTGCGCGGTAATGGTGGACAATTCCTCAAACGAAAGTGCTGCGTTGGCTACTACTCTTATGAGATGATGTTTTGCCTGCTTGACTGCAGCCTCCCACAAGCCTCCGAAATGAGGAGATCTGGGTGGGATCGTACGCCATTCTATTCGATGCTGTTGAGAAAATTCTAGCATTTTTGCTTGATGTTGTTCGCTTTGAAATAGTTGGCTCAGCTCGGCGAGCTCGTTTTTCGCGCCAATAAAATTTGTGGCATTGTCACTGAAAATTGTTGCACATAAACCTCTGCGTGCGATAAAACGACGTAGCGCCGCGATAAATGAGGCAGTTGATAGGTCACTTACTGCTTCGATGTGTGTGGCCTTTGTTGTAAAACACACGAACACAGCCACATAAGCCTTCACTGGAGGTCTTCCACGAATTTGTGAATGAACAGGAACTGGACCACAGAAATCTATTCCAGTTGTTAAAAATGCACGTCCCGGTTGAACACGTTCTTTCGGAAGGCTGCCCATGAGCGGGTCTTCTTTTGTCGGCTTCGTGCGAAAGCATCGGATGCATCGATGTACAGCATTGCGACACAAATGTTTTCCATCAATAGGCCAATAGCGTTGCCGCAAAATTGAGAGCAGTGTTTGTGGGCCAGCGTGCATGTACATGAAATGATAAGAACCAATTAAAATTTTTGTTAACGTACAATTTTTAGGCAATATGATCGGATGTTTCGAACTGTAAGGCAACTTGCTATGTTGAAGACGTCCGCCGACTCGAATTAATCCCTCAGTGTCCAAGAATGGATGTAAACTTTTTATTCGACTGTTCTTGTCGACATTAATGTTGTTAGAAATTGTTTTGAATTCTGCTGTAAGATAGCTGCGCTGAGCGTTTCGAATTACGGCTAAAAGAGCTGCATCATATTCAGCTATGGTAAATGGCGCCTTAGTTCGGCTTTCTGATGACCTTCTAGCGTTATTGGCAAATCTGAGGCAATATGCAAATATGCGTTCGAGCCGATGCAAGGATTCGCGATGATTGACTGTTGCGATAACGTCGTTGTAGACTGGCTTTCCTGCAAGGAGAACTAACTTATTTGACCTCAATTCAGGAATGTCTTCTAAGTTGTTCGTTGGCCGCTGAGGACATACTATGATTTTTGAGTACATAAATTCTGGGCCACTTCGCCATAGTGACGATTTTATAAATTCTTCAGGCATAGCGCCGCGAGAGATGATGTCTGCAGGGTTCTCTTTTGTGTTGACGTATCCCCATTCCTCAATTCGCGTGAGCTCCTGAATTTTGGCAACTCTGTTTGCTACAAACGTTGCCCATGTATATGAAGGCTGTGCGATCCAGGCCAGTACAATCTTGGAGTCGGTGAAGTAAAATCGTTTGTTGACTGCATTTGGAAGAGTATTTAGTATCCGTTCTGCGAGTTCAGCCATAAGCAGCGCCGCCTGTAGTTCAAGTTTTGCTATTGATGTTGATGTTGTTGGAGCCACCCTTGATTTTGAGCATATAAGCTGCACTGTGACGTCATTGTTTTCGCTAATACTGCGCAGGTAGCAACATGCACCGTATGCCAACTCACTGCTGTCAGCGAACGAATGAATCTCCACAGATTTTGGTACGTTACAAAGTACATGTCTTGGAATTCTAACTGATTTAAGACTCTCCAATTGCTGAACGTAATTATTCCAACGCTGTTCATAGCACTCCGGCAGTGGCTGATCCCACGACAATTTGAGCTTCCACAGTTGCTGCATGAAGATTTTTCCCAACACTACTACTGGGCCAATGAGGCCTAGTGGGTCGAAGATTCTTCCGAGATCTGATAGCACAGTTCGTTTTGTGGTTGTAGCTGGCCGTTCAAAGTCAAAGTGGTAAGCAAATGAATCTGCAGTTGGATGCCAAATCAAGCCCAATGTTTTTATGACGTCGTTGTCACCAATTCTGAGGAATGGTTCCTTCTGCTCTTCTGGAATAAATTGCAATAAGTCTGGGTTATTAGAACAATACTTGCGCAATTCAAATTGAGCTGTTGTAAGCAATGTTTGTAGATCTGCTAAGAGAGATGCGGCTTGTTCCATTGTATTCGCTCCAGTCATGATGTCGTCGACATATGTTTCTTTCAGCAACACTGTTGAAGCCAAAGTAAAATTTTCCTTCTCGTCTTCAGCTAGTTGTGTAAGGCATCGTGTTGCTAAGTAAGGGGCAGCAGAAGTGCCATAGGTGACGGTATTTAATTGGTAAACGCCGAGCTGCGATAGCGGATTTTCTCTCCAGAAAATCAACTGATAGCGACGATCCAGCTCGTCTACATCTATCTGTCGGTACATTTGTCTGATATCTGTTGTAAAGACGTAGCGATATGTTCTGAACCGAGTGATCACAGTGAATAAATCAGATTGCACTGTAGGTCCAGACATGAGAATATCATTTAATGACGTGTTATATGTTGTTTTTGCCGATGCGTCGAACACAACGCGTAACTTTGTTGTTGAGCTCTCGGCCTTAATGACGCAATGATGCGGTAAAAAATAATCGTTGGTTGACATGTAGTAGCTTGCATCTTCTAATCGAGTCATATGGTGAAGAGTCTCATATTCCCTCATAAACTGAGCGTATTGTTGTTGTAATAATGGATTTTTGACTAACCTGCGTTCCAGTGAGAGAAATCGACGCCTGGCTGATGTGAACGAGTCGCCCAGAGACGTTGTCGGTTCTTTGAATGGTAGTCTAACTGTAAACCTGCCTGTTGCCGACCGCTGCACTGTTGAAGTGAAATGCATTTCGCAGAGACTCTCTTCTGTCGTCATACGTTTTGTGGGAGCGGTGTGTGCTTCTATTTCCCAAAAGCGTTTTAGCAATATTTCTAAAGAGGCTGTTGACGATGTGGATAATTTGCTGCACTGGAAACTTACTTTCTTCTCTTCAGCTACTCTACCAGTAACTATATAGCCCAATTGTGTATTTTGGAGGATTGGAAGTTTATCACCTAGACGCACTTGCTCGTGAATCAGCAGATCCATGTAAATCTCCGCTCCTAGCAGCATATCAACCTTTTGTGATTTAAAAAAGGCGGGATCAGCTAAGAGAATTTCTGTAGGAATATTCCAATTTGATATGTTGAACTGATACTCCGGTTGGCGCTCACTAATACGTGGTAGCACAAAAAAATTTAATTCAGTTGAATACTGCGACGTGTTAGACTGTATTATAGTCGAAATGGAATGCCGTACTGTTATGTTTGTGTCACCAATTCCGCTAATTTCTATTTGAGCAACTTGACGCCTTATGCCTAGTTGTACTGCAAGTCGCTCAGAGATAAAGTTTAATTGTGAGCCAGAGTCCAGAAGTGTTCGGCAAAGAATAAGCTCTCCCCAGTTATTCAATACTTTAATAAGCGCTGTCGCTAGTAATACAGTAACAGGTGTTCTTTGTGTGTTGCTGTGAGAAGCAGGTAGTAAAACTGATGTACATAGTGGCGTTGTTGTTGTTGCTGCTGGAGCAGAATTCAAGGAGGGGAACAATGCGGTTGAACTTATGTTCAATATTGCTTTGCTATCAGCAGCGAATTGTCATTGCGTTTTAGCAACGGTTTCGGCGACAACCGGTTTGCTGCCTGTGAGCGCGTTGTTAATGTAAAACGAATTATTGTGAAGCAATGTGTGATGGTTACGGTTGCACGTTTTACATTTTTCAGCTTCACAATTCATATGCGTATGACCAGTTTTTAAACAATTGTTGCAGAGTTCCCTCTCATGAATCGAGTCAATCCGTTGCTTGGGACTAAGCGCGATAAACTGTCGACAGCGATAAATAAGATGATTAGTACCACTGCAAAAGGTACAATTTCGTTGCGGCCTTTGAATTTCAGTGGTTACGAAAGAGGAACGCTGTGTCGAAGGTCGAAATTGTTTTTGGCTTTTGTTATATGCAACCTGAGTTAAAAGCGGTGTATTCACACTTGGTCGTTGCACAGATGACCGCTCCTCTAAATGATTGCAGCGCCTCTCAAGAAATTTGAACAGCTCATTTAAGGTGGGCAGTCGATCGGTAGGAGACTCATCATTCCATTTGTCTAGTGTAATGTTGTCCAGTTTCGACAGAATTAACTCAATGATCAAGTCATCCCAATGTGCAACAGGTCTGCCCAACGAAGTCAGCGCTCGTAAATGAATACTAACTGTATCAAGTAAATCACGTAGGGCTGATGATGTCAATTTAGTGGAAATCGAAGAAATGTTGAACAGCTGTCGTATATGCTCTCGTACGATAATGTTGCGTTTCTGATACCTCTCGACAAGCAACTTTAGAGCAACGTCATAATTTTCAGATGTAACCTCAATCGACTGAATGCGTCGCAGTGCTCCTTCTTTTAATGATGACCGAAGGTAATGGAATCGCGTAACATCATCGAGCGCGTCGTTGCGATGAACAAGAGATGAAAAGGTTTCGTAGTACGAAGTCCACTGCGTGTAGTCACCTGAAAATGTCGGCAGCGGAATCTGTGGCAATTTAAGCGCATTTCCATTAGTTGCAGCCTTTTGAATTGAGCTTTCATCTGGATCAGATTTGTGTTTGAAATTGCCAATTGCTGTTAGAAGCGCTGGCCGCAGCGTAAAGTATAGCTCCTCAAAATCCGCGCGCACTGAACCTATACTGTCAGGAACATCTGATTCTTCGATCGCTGATTGATGCTTTTGAAATTCTGTGTAATATTTTTCAAGAGCCAACAGTCGAGTTTCAAATTCTGAGATCGACGCAGCTCCCAATTTTGAATCAACAAAGTCCTTGACACGTAGTTGTTGCGCAATCAGTGTTTGGCGTTTTATTTTTAATTTAGCAATTTTTGCTTCGGTCATGATTTCACTAATTGCAGGTTAGAATTATTTCGCAGTAAATTGCCGCCTTACCCGTTACAGGCAAGTTGTTATTGGACGAAGTACCGTTTTAGGCAGGTTTCAATATCGCGCCACGTGGGCTTATTGTCTATATGATGCAATGATCAAGTACACAGATAATTAGCAGTGCATTAAAACCAAAAAAAAATCAGAAATTATTTTTGTGAATGTCTCGATGAGTTATTATTAAGTTGTTCACGCTTAAACAATCACAAATTTACTTAGGACTTGCGTGTCCTGTCACGGTCGCCATGAAGGTTTTCGAAAAAGTATGTTAAAAATAAAACACTGCGAATTAATACAATATAAAAAACTTTATTGCTAATTTGACGCGTCCGCGTAATACTAGGGGTTAAAGACAACTAACTTAGATTAAAGTAAAATTAAATAAGAAGGTAGAAAGAATGTACAGAGAACCAAGAATCACATTGTTGTTGCGACAGGAGAACAATAGCGTTGTTGTTGCGACTGAACACATTCTATTATCTAGGTTATTGGATACTAGTTTAAATGCACTGTCACTGAAATAAAAAAAATGCTTAAGCTTATAGCAAAGCAGATTGTGATCGACAGAGTCAAAAGCTTTGGAGAAATCTATAAGGCAAAGAAGAGTTATAAGATTCTTGTCATAGGCTATTCTAATGTCATCCATTATTTTCATTACTGCTGTCGAACAACTGTGACCAGAGCGAAAGCCAGACTGCAATGGGGATAAAAGATTGTTGACATGTAGGTACTCAGAAATCTGATCAGACATTATTCGTTCAAAAACCTTACTAAGAGCAGGGAGTATACTAATAGGTCTGAAATCTTTGGGATCAGAGACAGAAGTAGATTTAGCCACAGGCATGACCGTGGCAATCTTCCATAATTCTGGGAAACGGGAGCAAGTAATACAGTGATTGATAATATGAGTCAGGGGCGCTAAGATAAAGTGAATAACTAATTTGATAAATCGGATTGACATTTCATCAATCCCTACTGCATTAGAATTAATTTTCATTATGCATTTGGCTACATAATCCTCACTAACAGATGTGAATTCAAAAGATGGCAAGGAAAAATTAGTTGCTTGTGCTGTCAACACGCCATTGTTGCCATTAAATATCCTGTTTGAGGAAATGTCCCGAGAAATGATGACTTTTTGTAAATTTTAATTTTTGTAAATTTTTTAAAATAGACTCGGTCTATTGATTGCTTGGCGCACTTTTATTTAAAAACAGTGTAGCTCCAAGCCTTAAAGACTCTGTTATAATTCGAAGTACACACAATTTTAAGACAGAGCTCCAAATTGGGCACTTGTATACTTATATTTCTGAAACCGACGCTATGTTTGTCAAAGACGATGTTGTAGTAGGAAAAAGCAATTTTGCTTATTTGCAACCGAAGCAAGTATGTATATCTACCTAAGAGGATTTCCCACAATACACAGTGGGTTAAACCCACGCAGTCATTGTAGCGGAATGAAATTAATACCTCTGCTGTTTCTTATCCGATTTGCACCTTATAGTACTTTCAGGAATAATTTCTTATCTGTCTCCTTATATACTTATATCGGACAAATCGGCCCACTATATAGTATAGTCCCAATTTATGCTACAATCTTATTTTTCAATGCTGGGGTTGTTTTCATACGAATTTAATTAAAACTGTTACTCTCGTATTTGAATACAATTATATTTAATTTGTACTTATTTTTTTAACTTTTAAGTGTTTTTATACCCCCCGTTTAAAAAACGCAATGCGGATATAGTAATTTTGTCACTCCGTTTGTAACGCCGATAAGGAGGCGTGGCCGGTATAGAAAAGTATATATATTCCTGATCAGCATCACCTCCTGAGTCGACTTAGCCATGTCCGTCTGTCCGTCTGTGTCCACGATAGCAGCCGTAAATTTTGAGCCATCATAACGAAATTCAAAATATAAGCTTTTTATACAAAAATGGAGGTCCAGTTCGAATCTGAGCAAAATCGGATAAAAATCACGCCTACCTCCCATACAAAGTGACTTAACCAAAACGGTAAGATCTCTTTAAATTCCACAAAATTCAATTTAATGACTTCAAATTTCGCACAGTGTCTTAAATATTTAATATTTATTTTGAGTATTAAATTTTTAAAAATCAGATGAAAACTACACCTACCTCCCATACAAAGTGACTTAACCAAAACGGGAAAACCTCTTTAAATTCCACAAAATTCAACTTAATGACTTCAAATTTCGAAAATCACCCTCCCATACAAAGTGACTTAACCAAAACGGGAAATTCTCTTTAAATATATTTAACAGTTTGCTTAAGACTTTATATATACTCTAATTCGGCCGTGGGGGTATTTTAACTTCGGCCCAGTCGAAGATAATTCCTTACTAGTTTTTGTGTCATTATAGTAATTGATGCATTGCATGCGTGTAAAAGGGAAAAAGAATGTGCGTGGCGTAGGGTAGAAGTGAAACTTTCAGAAAACTAGACATTTTTAGTGCTACAACTTTTTCATAGAACATTGTTACCTATGAATGAGAAAAAATAACTTGAAAATTACATTTTTGTTAATATATTTAATTTAAATGTTTATTTGTTCAAGAATCCGATAAAAGGACTTAACACAAATAGTTTTAACTGTAGCATTTGGTGAATGTATATATTTTTATTTTTATTTCAAAACATTGACTTCTCATTCAAAAAATTTTGTTCTAAAAAGTTGCTTTTGTTGCAAAAAAAAAACAAACTAAAATTGTATTTTTGACTACTTTTCATATGACATAACATTTATTTGCAAAAATTATTCGAGTTTTGCGCAAAATGGTTACACTGTTTTCGTCAGTTCTTGACACTGTGATATTTTTTTTGGCAAAATTTATTCATTCTAAAATGTTTTTTATATCTTTTACAAAAAAGTCAAGTCTCAAAAATAATTAATGTAAGCAAATGACCCCAATATCTGTTTCCGATAAAAAGTTATGACTTAAAATCAGTTTTTTGCTACCATTGACTATCTAGGTAAAGGGTGGTTACATTTTGAGGGCCGATGTTGAATGTGAACCACACCTAAACGTCAAGTTTTTTTCTGCATTTCATTTGACATTTCTAAATTTCAGACTAATTCAATTTGAACCATGGAAAGATACATAATCGAGCTACGCGTAAAAGTTTTTCAGGCTTATTATGAAAATGGACGTTCAAATCAAAATGCATATCGTGCACTTCGTGATTTTTTCGGTCAATTGAATCGTCCAATTGTGCGTACAATCGGAAAAATCGTGCAAAAATTTGAGCAAACTGGGTCTGTATGAGATGTGAAAACACTAGAGCATGCTCGTACAGCTCGTACTGCAGAAGATATTGCTGCTAATCGCGATAGTGTGGCTGAAGAGCCGTCCACCTCAACTCGTCGTCGTGCCCAACAATTTCACCTCTCACGCTCGTCGTTGATGAACATTATGCATAAATATTTGCATTTACACGCTTATAAGGTGCAATTGACTCAAGAACAAGGTGCAATTGACTATTGACCATTTCAAGCGTCGTCAATGGTCAGAATGGTGACAAGAAATGGCAACAGTGTATGATCAATTTTCGAAGAAAATCATCTTCAGTGATGAGGCACATTTTAACCTCAGTGGATTCGTCAATAAGCAGAATTGCCGTATTTGGGAGAATGATAATCCAAGAGTGATTGTCGAAAAACCAATGCACCCACAAGGAGTGACAGTTTGGTGCGGTTTCCGGGCTGGCGGCATCATCGGGCCGTATTTTTTCCAAAATGAGGCCGGTCAGGCAGTTACTGTGAGTGGTGTTCGCTATCGTGAGATGATAACGAACTTTTTATGGCCCGAATTGGAAGATATGGATGTAAACGACATGTGGTTTCAACAGGACGGTGCCACTTGCCACACAGCTAACGAAACAATGCCTCTTTTGCGCGACAAATTCAAAGGCCGTGTTATCTTACGTGGTGGCGATGTCAATTGGCCGCCAAGATCATGTGATTTGACACCGTTGGACTTCCTACTTTGGGGTTATTTGAAAGAAAAGGTTTACGTCGATAAGCCAGCAACAATTCAAGAGCTAAAAGATGAGAGAATTCGGCACATTAACGGCATAGGACCTCAATTATGCCTCAGCGTCATCGAAAATTTGAACCATCGGATGGAGGTCGCGGTGGCCATTTGGCCAATATTTTGTTCCATAGATAATTGGACCATACTAATATTATCATAATAAAACGAAATGACAATAATTTCCTAAATAATTTGTGTTTTATTCAAAATCAACATCGGCCCTTAAAATTTAACCACCCCTTATATTCATAAATCTCATTTTTATATTAAAATTGTTTTTTAAATCGAGTTATATTAACCGTATATAATTCTTTTGCTATCCTTCTCTCAGATTAATAAGCATTGAAGCTAATTTTTCACATATTTTCGCCGACTTGTGCACACTAGCACACATTTGTACAATGCTTGGTACATGCTGTACTGTCGCTTTTTCGTTTCATCGAGTTACAAATTACAAGGGTGCTGAGGAAGTTTTCCTTCAAAAATGTACAAATGATATGAGAAGAAAAGTGGTGTTTTGAGTTTCACTCAATATGAGAGTTCAACAACGTTTAAAAATGTCTTTGAAATTGGTTTGTGTACATGCTAAATCCTGTAGACTTATATGTTTGCCTGTTTTAATGTCGCTTTTCGTTTCATCGAGTTTCAAACAACGCCATTGATAAGGGTGCATTCAGGGGGTTCAAACCCTCCCCCCTTAGCAATCCAGAATATTTTTAAATATAGAATAAAAATACAGGTATTCCAAATTATTAAATTTTGCAAAAACATGAATGTAAATTGAAGATTGTATAAGAGTACTTTGGTTAGATATTGAGTTAAATATAATGCAATATAAATATTTTCCTTTTCTTTTGCCTTTGCATTGTTGCTTACGTACTAACGCTTGCAGAACTTATGCATATAAATTAAACAAATTTATTCTAAATCAGGCACATTTTTCAGTTGCACGTTTTCTTGAGCTGTTTAATTATTATCAAGTATCGTCAACTTTTTACCTAAAGTCGTTTTCTTTTCTCGAAAAAATGCTGCATTTTTTCTGCCCTTTTTGAAAATTCTGCCTTCTTTAGAAAAAACAGCGACCTCTAAAATTTAGTCCCGCTATTTTTCGAAAATGTTGACTTCAAGAATAGAAAAAAATGCATAATTCTCAAAGAGGGCAGAAAGAGGGCAAAAAATTGCAGCATTTTTTCGAATAAAGAAAAAACCGTTAAGTTCTATCGGTGACACTTCGTCTGCGCTTTGTCTGCGCAGTTACGAGTCCAGAATATTTGGTTGCAAACAATTTAATACATCAAAAATATTTTCATTTACGTCAAATCTGACAATGCAGTTGTTAAAAATTAATAAAGATCTAATAGAATGCTGCGAACATATAAATCTTGTAGTCGAAACATTGGCAAATTTTGGGAAGAACGATAAGGAAACATTTAATAGGACTGAGATATGCTTTTACTAACTTGAAATTGCAATTAGTAAGTTTCGTTTATCAAGATGAAATGTTACGGCAGAAATAGCAGAGAATTTTTATCGAGTTAAGCTTTTCATTCCTTTCGTATATCAGATAGTTAATCAAATGAAATTCCAATTTCCAAAGCACTTGCAAATATTTGCAAATTTTGAAAAAATAAAACCATCAAAAGTAAATAAGTTAAGTATTAAATCTTTGCAAACTATTAAAAGGGTATTGTATCCAAATAAAATAGATAGAGAAATTTCTATAAGATATAGAAATTTACAAAATTCTGTAAATAATTGTTACTTTGCCCTGTAATACAACTTCCAGTGAACGTTCCTTTCGCACATTAAAGTGTTTGGAAATTCCACTTCGAAACTGACGCTACTGGAATGGAACGCCTTACTGCTTTAGCACTATTAAATAATCAAAAGAATATTTCTGTGGACGAGGAAACTGTTATCAACAAATTAACTTCGCGCTCTGCACAATTGGCTTCATATCTGCAACTACACTGAGAGTAAAAACATACTTTATAACTAAACAAAAATTTTAAAATATATAGAAAATTAACGCATTTGCGTTTCTACAAAACAAAATTTAAAACAAGAGTGTTTAATTTTTAACATAAACTCAATTGTTTTTTTTTTCTGCATCATTTTCTTATATTATTTCTTTGCAATAATAAAAAATAAGTCACTATCTGAGATTGAATTAAAAAATTATGAGCAGTAGAATCATTGACTATTATTGCCATAAAATTAGTAAAACTCCGATTTTACATTTGATTGTTTGAAAACCCTTCAGGCCCATTTATTCAAACGCTGATGCCATTCTTCTTCAAACTGACATAGACTTAAGATTTATATGGTGCCAGCAGAATATTTTACCACTTAACATTTCCAAACGTCAATGTTTCTCTTTCTGTAGATCATCACTTCCGTTACCAAACTTGTATGTTATTAGTTCATGTTCACTTGAACGAGTTACACCCAAAAAAGACCTTGAAAATCTATAAGACCCTCGTCTTAACTTTAAAAATCATACTAATTTCATAATCAATCAGTCAAACTCAATGCTTGGCTGCCTAATAAGGAACTCTGAGAATTTTAGGGATCCCTACACCTTCAAATGTTTGTACTTGTCGTTAGTCCGACCCCATATAGAATACTGCTGTATATTATGAAATCCCCTTTCTCCCATCCAAGCCCTGCGAATCGAAAGAGTTCAGAAAAAGTTTACAAGGTCTACCATCATACTCTACTAGATGTGCCTTAATTGATACCTGTCTCCTCGTATCAAGACGAAAGATGCAGTCAGTCACCTTCATTCGGGACCAAGTTGATCACTATATCCAATGTCCTACTTTACTTGGTTTGCTTGATTTTGTTACCCCGCCCCGCTGCCTTCGTAGCCAGTTTAACTTTCGTGTTTCTTTCCACAGAACTGATTATGCTCGAAATAAGCCATTTACGCGCTGCACTATTGAAGCCAACAGGTTTTTGCCAGTGATTAGCATATTCCATTCAATTTCAAGAGGTCAGTTCAAAATTAATCTCAACCTTCTACAAGTTTTCCGTCTTACCTAGTGCTTCCAACCATCGGTTGTCTTTATCACTTACCTTGATGATTCATTTAAGTCATATTCTCTCTAAGTTTTCTCCATATAATATTTATATTTACATCTTTATTTTTTATACGCCACTCTTAATTCAATCTTTTTGTCAAATATCTTAATTTTACATGTAATCTTATCAATATTTTGCATACATTTTCCTTCTTTTGTTTCATCCATTCACTTTTTGATCATTGTATTTATGCAACTAATGTATCTACTCGTAATGTTACAACTACCAACTTATTGTTTAATATAGGCATAAGTAGTCTGTAAGAGGTATTGCCTCTGATTGACAAAATAATTAAATAAATAAATAAAAAATAAACTAAATCTTAAAATAGATAAACTAGCGTATAGTTTCGCTGTTGTTGGTATTGTAAAAAAAAAGGGATTTCCTAGATGCAAACTTGTCAAACAAAATCGCAAAACATTTGATTTTTCTTTTGTGCGCATGCTCTTATCCCAAAGCTACATAATTGATTTATTTGTAAGGAAAATACACTTAAATTGGAAGTGAGCACAAATACTGTATTTCAAAATTTATTTCATAAAAATCGGCCCAGTGCTTTTGGAATTTACCTGGAACAAAAAACGTTCGATTCAGTTTTACATAATAGTATAGACATAGATGTAATGTTGTCTATTAACCTTTTCAATGGCTAAGCTAAACTAAGAATAAAATAATTTTTTTTAAGAAATATTCCTATCAATTAGATCGTCCTAAAAATATGAAAAAACATACCTTCGATTTGCCTGCGCTACTTATGTTTTGCAAGCTTGTACAAAGAAAAAATTGTTTTGATTTTTGTCCGGTTGATTTTGTTCTTATTACATAAGCAAAAAAAATTGTTTGCTTTTCTTCGGAACAAAATTGAAAATCCAAATGACTTTAATGTCAAATATCTCTCTAAATTTATTTATATCATGTTGGTAATTCTTTTTTTCAAAGAACCAATTGATTTGATTTAAAAAAAGCGTTGCAAAATAATAATAGAAACTACTATTGTGACGTGTCCAATATATTGGATTTAAAACAATTACTTCGACGAAAAGCTTAGCTTTTCTAAACATTTCGATAGAATAATAACTAAATCGAATGCTTTGTTGTACGAAAAAATATAAAAAAATATAATGAAAATATCTTCTATTTAAAAAGGCTTTTTTATATTTGCGTAGTAATTAAGTTACACTATATTAAGTAAAAACAATGTCAACAATCGACCCTAAGGATGAAAAGATATAAGCTAAAATATGTGCTGGCGTTACGTTACAAAAAAGGGAAGTGATTTTTGACTTGGATTACAAAATTTGCAAAAATCTCTGAAGACGTTTTGTGTACAATATTTTTTGAAATAACATAAGATTACTTTCCAAGTAATCAAATTTAGAAATCTTCTCTTTTTTTTATAATGCTTTTTGATCTTCCTTTCCGTTACTGGCGTAACGTTACTTTAATTTCTATTGTAGTGGAATTGGGTAATTAAGAATTTAGGCAGTTAAGTAATTATGTAATTTAGTAATTAAAAATAAATTTTTCATTATCTTAAGCCTGCTTATTTTACAGCGTGAATCAAAGTTACTGTCGCACCTATATTAATACAAATTACACAAAAAGAAGCAACACTGAAAAACATATGTTGTTTTTTTACGACTCTGGCATTAATTGTACACTTATTGCATGAACCGTTTAAAAAGTTTTGTCAATAATAATAATAATAGTAATAATAATAATAATATTGCGGAAGGAAATAAGTGCAGAGATCCTTCGCCAGCACGCAGGTTGCAGTATCATATTTTCCTACGAAAAACTCTTGTTTTAGCAAGCAAGCTACAACTCGCAAAATGATAGTGTACGCAGCTTGCATGGCAGATATTTCTAAAGAAAAAAAACCATTGAAAGATTTCAAAATGTTTCGTCAATCATGGTTTGGGTCGCTTTCTCCGGAAAAGGCAAATTGCCCCTTCTTCTTATCGAAAAAGGCGTTAGAATAATTCGGAATATTACTGAGAACATGTTTTAAAGAACTTTCTTATGCGGCAAATTTACAGAGAGGGTCACTTTTGTTCTCAGCAAGATTCTTTTCCAGCACAAAAAGCAAAAATCGTTCAAAGGTGGTGCAGAGCAAATTTTCCATGTTTTATTTCTGTTGAAGGAATGCCCTCCGTCATCCCCTGACTTAAACCCCCTGGACTTTTCTATTTGGGGTATAATGCTGAGCAAATTAAAGAACATAAACACATGACGATAGATAAACTTAAGCGATAATCAATGAAAATATCAGATGATATACCTGAAAACCAGATGCGTGCCGCATGCTCGACTTTCACAAATTTTTTTAAATTTTTTAAAAAAAATAATGGTGAAAATTTCGAATTTAATGTTGAAGAGTTATAAAGAATGATAAAAATAAAAAATAAAAATTTTTGTTTGATAAAAATACACAGTGCTTTTGATTTATGGCATAAAACAAGTGCGACAGTTATTTTGATTCACGCTATAGAAATAGTACATAATCGAACTAGTGATGTATCGCCTCGCAAAAATTGTTTTCAAATTGTTGTAAAATAGTGACCATGGATGAGAAATGGATGCACCACTATACACCAGAATCTAAGGCATCAGCAAAAGTGGAAGTGAACTAAGTGTGGTCCCAGTGGAAGTGAACTAAAGCGAGTGAAGACTCAACAAACGGCCGGGAAAGTGTTGGCGTTTGTAGAGACTATAGGTGTCGAAGAAAAAAATCATCTTTTTGCAAGACAATGCTTCAGCTCACAAATCGATCGAAGTCATTGCCAATTGCACGAGTTACGCTTCGAACTGCTTCCTCATCCCCCATATTCTCCAGATTTGGCCCTCAGCGGCTATTACCTGTTTCCAAACTTAAATAGGTGACTCCAGGGAAGGAGATTTGGGACGAAGGAACAGGTCGAATTGATCTTGATTGAGATCTTGAGAAATCTTACTATTCAAAGGGTACCGCAATGTTAGAAATCGTTGGAATAAGTGTATCGAGCTGAAAGGGGACTATGTGGAAGAATAAACAATAATTTTTTCAAAAATCGTGTTTTCTGTGCTATGAGGGCAGCTTCTTTAACGCCCTAGTTAATATGTATATATTTATTTGACAAAGATATAAAAAACAAGACAGAATAAACAAAATACTTAAAAAAGTTTTATTTGATATGCATTTATTTATAATGCAATTTTTTTTGTTCTTGTTTTTGACAATCTTTGTTTAATAATTAAATACATGTTTATGTTTATCAATAAAATTTAAAAAAATTGTTTGTCTTTTGGACTATGTGCACATACAGGCCGAAAAGCAGCTTTTTAGCTGAAAAACCTCTTCCAAAACAAGGTAATCACACTGAAAAAAGTAATTTTTATTTGACAGTCAACTTGTAAATACAAAATGGCTGCATTCGGCGGAGTCAACTGTTGTGAACTGTTATGATTGCGATACCTTAGTGAGTGATGTTTATCTCTGAATGTGTTGTTACTCTAAACATCAGAAAAGTTGTAAATTATTTAGTTTAATTATTATAATTATATAATTATGTTAATAATTTAATTGCAAAGGTTTCTCACTCAAGTTTGCTGCGTTCTTTCAGCTTTTATTATTTAACAGCGTCCAGCAGAATCTAACAGTTGCACACTCTACAGTTGAGTTCATGTAGCATATAATTTTTTTGCTCAATTAAATGGCATCTGCTACCTGTAACTCATTTCTGTGGTTATAGCGCCAAATATTCAATTTATCCGATGTCAAAGACTTTTGCGAAAACTAGTGTTTCTGTAACTGATACGCGAGTGGTACGTGATGAAAAAGATACACCAGCGAGAAGGAACACATGAAAGTAAAACGAATGGTAAAGGTCTTTGTGTACAATTACATCTGTGCTGAATTGAGAAATAAATAAATTAAAAAACTCAACAATACTACATTGTGCTTTATTTGTAATGTCTATATTTTAATTTGGGTTTAAAACCATGGTTATCCGCAATGTTCACCGAATATCTTTTCTTTTTCAAAATAATTTTATGGTGAAATTGTATGTCCTATACAAAACCGCGGCTTAGGACAAAATATTGTAAGGCAAAGTTACATTATTGTGAAGAACTTATTTTTTTTGGTTAAAGATTAGCCGAATTCTTTTTCTTTATAGGTTTTAGGTTATACACTTTCTAGTCCACTTTTAGATTTTAATTATATTGTCCTCGATGAATCCGACGTTCTTAGTGCACTAGCTAGCCTTAAAATCAACACGAGTGAGGCTTATCACCGATTTCGTTAAAAAATTGTACACACTCTATTTCTTATCCATTATTATTATTTTTCAATAAGTCATTAACATCCTGAATATTTTAGACACTTGGAAAATCTCACATTTCGTACCAGTTCATAAATTAGAACCTAAACATGAGATCCAAAACTATAGACCGATTTGCAAACTCACCACTATACAAAAATTGTTTGAGAAAATCATAAACGAAAAACTTATTTTTTTGGTCAAAAACATTATATCAACAAACCGTACCAACATGGTTTTTTGAGTGGTAAATCTACAGTCAACAAACATGCGTGCCGCATGTGCATGCTCGACTTTCACAAATTTTTTTAAATTTTTTAAAAAAAATAATGGTGAAAATTTCGAACTTAATGATGAAGAGTTAAAAAGAATGCTTAAAAAAAATTTTTTTGTTTAATAAAGTTTACACAGTGCTTTTGATTCATGGCATAAAACAAGTGCGACAGTTATTTTGATTCACGCTGTAGTAAAACAAAAAAGTTTACGAAACATTTACTAAACATTTACGAAAAAGAAAAATTACATGCACAATGACTTTTAAACATAAGCTTTTGTTCGTTGCAGGACTTCAGCTTACCATGCAAGTTAAAAACATCAAATGAATATAAATGGTGTTTTGTATAGAGTGATACAACTTTGAGCTGGCATCACTGCTTTATTTGACCACCCATTTAACAGCTGCTAGTTGTTTTTTGTTTAACTTGCTTTGACATTTTACTATAAATTGACTTACACCAGAGCAACGCGTGCAAATTGTGGAAATTTGTAATCAAAATAATGGTTCTGTTCGTCAAACTTATCGTGCACTTCGTCCATTTTATGGCGTACATAATCGTCCTTCAGAGCTGCTAATTCGAAGAACAATAGATCGTTTTCGGATCACATTTACTGTTACTGATGCATCCCGTGAGACGTCGAACAGTGCGCACTGAAGAATGTGTAGCCGCTGTACAGGAAAGCATTGAAGATGATCCTAATCAATCAATTCGTCGCCGTTCTCAGCAACTGGGGTTGTGTCCTTCCACTTTATGGAAGATTTTACGAAAAGATCTTGGCTTAAAACCTTTCAAGATTCAACTTGTGCAGGAATTAAAGCCAAACGATTATCGTATGCGCCGCCAATTCGGTGAATGGGCTGAAGCACAAATTGATATTGATTTTGAATTTCCATGGAAAATTTTATTTTTCGATGAAGCCCATTTTTGGTTGACAGAATTTGGTAAACAGAATTTTCGTATTTGGAGTGAGGAGAATCCACAAGCTTTTGTCGAGACACCATTATATCCACAGAAAATTACTGTTTGGTGTGCTTTATGGACTGGCGGAGTCATTGGCCCATATGTCTTCAAAAACGATGATGGTCAGAATGTTACTGTCGATGGTGAACGGTATAGGAACATGATTCGAAGTTTTTTCGTACCTCAATTAGCTGGCATTAATCTTGCTGACATGTGGATCCAACATGTGGTTCAAACAGGCCACACAGCGGGCGCTACAATTGATTTACTCAAGGAAACTTTTGACGAAAAAATAATTTCACGAAATGGCCCAATTAATTGGCCCCCAAAATCGTCTGATCAAACCCCAGTGGATTATTTTCTTTGGGGTTATGTAAAGTCACTTGTCTACGTCGATATACCACAAGCAATTGAACACCTGGAAATCAACATTTGAAGAGTTATCGCCGAGATACGGTTCCAAATGCTGCGAAAAGTTTGTGAAAATTGGTGTTCCAGATTGCGCCTTGTACGCGCCAGCCGTGGCGGCCACATGGCCGAAATCATATTTAAAGATTAATGTCATAAAATTTTCTATCCAATAAAGTTCGTTTCATTAATATTTAAAATAAATTCTTATGTTTTATTATAATTTAAACTTGTATCACTCTATAAAAAACACCCAGATCTTAATGAATTGGAAGTTATCAAGAAGAAGTGTCTTACTTTTAATATATAAATAAAAAATTTTAACTACACAAGCAACAAAAGTAACATCAATCCTCAGGATAAATAAACACTCGACAATTCTTCACGATAATATACTATAATCGCTAAAAATTTATTTTAAAGTTAAGTAATGTGGAAAAGCTTCATAAACACTAAAATAAAACGAACAGAAAGACAAAAGTTTAGTAAAAAGGCAAAGTTAAGCAATGTCGTGAACAACAAAGCAAATTTCAAAAAATTTAAACATAAGAAAAGCTTCGAAAAAGCAAAGAGTCGACAGAAAAAGACGTCAAAATAAGACTATTGGAATAACAAAAATACAACAAAACTTATAAATGAAACAGAAAGTAAAATTTCTTGAAAAAATCTAAAATTAAACAACATAATATTAAACATCCACTATCCACTTGTATTGTCCCTTAGCATACTGTAGTCCAGATTTCTTAACCCACCCTTAAAGGCAGTTTGTGCGTGGCTCTTCTAAACATGCCGCACCTAAAAACTGGCCATTATTAAGTCAGTAAGTCAGACAGCCAGTTAACCAGCTAGATAGCCAGCCAACAAGTCTGCCAGTCGGCCAACCAGACGGTCGAGGCTTTAATGTAATGAATGGCCAACAGATGGCGTAATGAAGACAAAAGCCGCATGATTGCCACAAAGCTTTACAAACTGTTTATCTAGCTGTCCCGTAACTCTCAGTCTCTCACACAGACAGAGTAACTGTGTGCGTGCAAGACACGAAAGCTGCGTGAAATATGAAGAGGCGGGATGGGCAGATAGGATGAACGGTGGTGAGAAAGGAAACACAAAATGTCGGTAAAGTTTAACGAGTTTTTCAGCTTCTGTCTTTCATCACTACAAATGTGATTTTTATTTTTTAACTGCAAAGATGAAAAGCAACAAAAGCAGGTGACGCAAAAATAAATCCAAGATAAGAACAAAGCGAAGGCTGTTTCTGTTGAACTCGCCTAATGCAGCAGTTCTTGAACTTCAGAGCTAATTACATAAAATGAAATTAAATTCTTTAGATAAAAACGAAACGAATTTTTATTTTTGTTTTTCTCCTTGTGGAAAAATCATCAACAGAAATAATAACGTAGGCGAAAAGTGGTTGGGAAAAACATTTGCGCAATTAATTTAATGAATTTTGAAAAACAGGAAATCTTAAAAGTTCTTAAGTTTCAACGGAATGATGAACAAGAATTTCAGGTTAGCTTATTTTAAGTTACAGAAATACGGAGCGATCAAAAGCGGGAGGGGGAGGGAAGTGAAATCTTCTGAAATCTTAAATTAAAATAAAAATCGGAAATTTACACAGACAGACAAACTGCTACAGACAGCTATGTGTAGCTTAATTGCTTATGGCTTAAGTTTTCGAACAACTTTAATAAATTTCATTGACACTATACTTGAACTGTAAAAATTTGTAAAACAATTAAGATAGTTATAACTAAGATTATTAAAAATTAATTTTTAAGGCTTTATAATTTTGATACAAAAGCTTTGTTTTATTTTAACCACTTTTAAAAAAACTCTGCATAAACATCATCGATCTGTTTGAAGGACATTGCATATGTGTTATTCATTTTCTGCGTTTGCTGTTGATTTATTCGTAATAAATTCTATGTAAACTACTAAATAAAAAGAAAAGACAAACGACAACTGTCAACATGACGCCAACGAACAGTGGGACAACGCCCTACGCTACCACCCAACATTTTCTGGTCGTAGAATTTTAGATAGCGAAACATTTCTTTTAAAATATTCTGTTTTTTAAGTACATATCTCTCAATCAGCTTGGCCCAATTTCCGATTTTTATTTCAACTTTTCGAAATTTAAATTTATACTATACATAAATTTTTTAAAAGTTTTCAAAAATTTAAATTAAATCTCAAGGTAAAAAAATTGGGTTTGTTTAAATTTCTTTTGTTTTTAAATTGCGTATCTATCAATATATGAAAACAAAAGGTTTTTAGAACAGAAAATGCTTTGAATTGCCAAATATACGTGTGTAATGCTATGTTCACAATAAGAGCTAAATGCTCATTTACGAAATCCACATTTACGAACGGCCCTTTACTCGTTATAGGAGTAACAGGGACAAATATATATAGTAAATACTCTAAATGCGCATTTAGCTCTCAGTGTGAATGTCATAATTTTTTTTAAGAATTTTTATATGGCCTTCGAAAATACAAAAAATTCTCAAAACATTCTGAATTGGCTTAGAATCTAATCCATCCTTGAACCAATTCTAAGCATTTTTTATTGACTAATTTTTTGGTTAAGTTGATAATTTTTGACTAAAAAACAATTTTTCGCATAAAAAACACTAAGTCCGCACGCACTTCTAACGACGCATCAATTATAATAAAGCTCCTTACACCGTATGATCGAAACCAGTTTCTAAAATCGGTTGCACTTCATCGTCGCGCGAGCAACGACCTACTACGTTTACATCATGCCGGCTTTCAATCACAACAGCCAATATACGTCAACGAAAGCTTAACTAAAGCTAATTACACGATTCTGCAAGCTGCTCTACGATCTAAAAGGAAAAAACAACTTGTGGCGGCTTTCTCTTACCGTGGGTTAGTTTTTATTAAGCGCAGAGAGGGCGAAAATGCAGAATGCGTTGAGAATGCTGAAAAATTACAGGCACTCATTGCAGCTGAAACTACCGAGCAACACAACAACAATTCCACAGAAGATGGTCAGCTTTTTCGTTAGTCACTTAACCGTAGCTGCTTTGTTTACTTTTTTCGCGCTACCTGATACTTGTCGTCAACAATGTTCTCAACATCATCAATGTTTATTATATATTACTATTTTCTATTTATATTCAAACTATTTTCATTTTTGTTTCTGCATCATCTTTTGTTTATTTTGTTTACATATTTTGTTTACATATCGTTATGGATCAAAATTATTGCAACATGTATCTAAGAACAATGCACGCGTTATCATACACATTTTAAACAATGAATTTTGCGGGTAATGCTAATAGTTCCAAAGACAATTTATTTTATCTAATACGTATCCTATGCAAGCAAAGAAACGGTATTAAGGTTTGTCACATTAATGCACAAAGTTTAGTGAATAAAATGGATGAGCTTAAGTATGTTTTTGAGGGTTCCGATATAGATATTGTTTGTGTATCAGAGACATGGTTCAATGCCGAAATTCCAAATGTATTGTTTATGTTAAATGGGTTTAAAATCTTTCGGGCAGATAGACAGCGACACGCAGGAGGTGTTGCTATTTATGTGCGAAATAATATTCCGTGTAAGCTTATTCAAAAATCTGCTGACGATAGTGCAATTGAATCTGTGTTCATCTCGGTCTCAAATGGTTGTGAGAAAATGCTAATTGGTACTGTTTACCGTCCAAACCGTAATGTAGATACTTCATCTCTCATAAGCAGTATTGAAAACTTATCTTTATCTTATACGCACACTATCATAGCAGGAGACTTTAATAGCAACATAATTACGGAAAGTCATTTAACTAATGACATGCGCGATTTAGGCCTTTTTTCAGTAAATAACTCCACACCTACTCACTTTACACATTCAACTAATACTCTGATAGATCTATTCTTTGTAAATAACCCATCCAAAGTACTTCTGTACGATCAACTGTCAGCACCGAATTTTTCCAAGCACGATCTTATTTTCCTTGCTTTTGATTTTCATATGGAAAAGCCGCCGTTTTCTTTCAGTTTTCGTGATTTTAAAAACATTGAGTACTGGCGGCTTGAACAAGAAACTCGTAAGATAAATTGGCAAATTATTTATGAAATGCCATCGATTGAAAACCAGGTCAATTATCTGCAGCAAAATATTGTAAACTTATTTAATGAATTTGTCCCAATCAAAACTAGAAGTGTTAAAATTCAGCAAAAGCCTTGGTTTAATGGTTATATCAAAAGAATTATAGCGGCGCGAAACGTGTCTTACAATCGTTGGAAGCAATTCAAAACACCAGAGTTGTATGCTGAGTTTAAAGAAATGAGGAAAAAAGCAAATTATGAAATAGTAGTTGCTAAGAGAAGATTTTATGGTGAAAAATACAAAACTGCAGTTGATTCAAGAAAGATATGGAAAGAAATCCGTGAAATTGGAGTAGGTAAGAGCTTGTCTGCTGTAAGTGATGCTATCGATGTGAATAAATTAAACCGAAATTTTGTTAATGTACCAATGCATATAGTTAATGAAAATTTTTGCGCAAATTCAAATGGTCCTTCGCCCTCCGTCCTCCGCCCAGATATAAGCTTTTCCTTCCGTTGCGTTGATCAAAATGAGGTAATGTCCAGTCTTCTATCAATAAAATCCAGCGCCGTGGGTTTCGATGAAATTCATCCATTATTTCTAAAAATTTTATTACCCGTAGTTTTACGATACATAACACATATTTTTAACACAATTCTAACTACTTCTATCTTCCCAAAACACTGGAAAGAAGCCAAAATAATTCCAATACCAAAATCTCTCAACGAGTACAGACCTGTTGCCATTCTGTCTTATGTTTCCAAGGCTTTCGAAGTAATTCTTTACAATCAAATTAACAAATTTATATGCGACAATAAGCTGCTAACCGACCGGCAGTCAGGTTTTAGGGCAAAGAGGAGCTGCGTTACAGCTCTAATAGATGTAGCTGAAGAGATTAGAGCAGGCTTGGATGATAGAAAACTTAGCTTTTTAATTCTACTTGATCATTCTAAGGCCTTCGATACAGTTGACCATGGCATCCTTTATTCGAAATTAATCAACATGTTTAACTTCTCTCATACAGCAGCAAACCTGTATTTGTCAATAACACGACATCAGAATTCTTACAGGTTAACAGGGGAGTACCTCAGGGCTCCGTTCTTGGGCCTCTCCTGTTTTCCATGTATGCTAATGACTTACCCACGGTTCTTCAAAATTGTAAAGTTCATATGTACGCTGACGACGTCCAATTGTATCTAAGCTGTAAACTAGACTGTATCTCTAATTGTATTTCTGCTATCAACAACGATTTAGCACGCATAACAACTTGGGCAGGCCAAAATGGCTTGTGTCTTAACCCAAAAAAGTCTAAGTGTATAGTCATCTCTAAAAAACTAGTCGATGTCTCGGAATTTCCTAAAATTATCTTGAACAACTCCACAATTGACTTCGTTAATTCAGCGAAAAATCTTGGAGTTATCTTTAATAGGACTTTGACTTGGAACACACACATTGGCACTGCAATAGGCAAGGTTTATGGAATGCTTAGAGTACTGTGGGTTTCACAAAATTTCACACCACTTAATATTAGACTGCTTATAGCTAAAGCTTACATCCTCCCTACGCTTCTTTATGCTTGCGAAATTTATGCGAATTGCGATTCTGTAAGTAAACACAAACTAAATGTTGCTTTTAACAACATTGCTAGATATGTTTATGGATTAAAACGTACTGATCATGTGTCCCATTATGCAATACGCATCTGCAACATGACCTTTGAAAACATTCTTAGATTCCGTACTTTACTATTGCTGCATAAGGTGTTATACACTGGGGAGCCAGCTTACTTGCACAACCGTATTACCGCTTCTCGTTCCAATCGGTCCTATTCGTTAATACAATTGCGTCACTTCTGTTTGACATCTGAAAGACAATTTTATATATTTGCAATTCGTCTTTGGAACTCGTTACCTTCTTTTGTTAAATCAGTTCAAAACGCAGTGCAATTCAAAAAAATGTTATACTCTCATTTTTCAACGTTGCAATAATTTTTATTCTCTCGTAAAATTCACATTTTCTTTCTTTTAAAAAAATCATATATTAAAATTTATTATTAATTTTGTAATGTTTAAATAAAATCAACTTATCTGTATGGTCATAAACTCACTGGAAGTGAAATTGTTTCTATATTATCCATACTTTTAATATTAATAATATTATTATAATTATAATTAATTTTATTGTTACCACTTAATTTATTGTTATAATACAAAACACAACAAATCTATGATGCCAGTGCATTAATCATAAGGTTCGTACCTTGTAGCACTGGTATATCATATAATAAATACAAATACAAATACAAATACAAATACAAAGCATGTAAATTTACATTTCGGATTTTCTAAAAGTAAGTCGCGAAAGTTGGTTGTGTTTTCAATTACTAAAATAGTAAAAGGTTAATTTAAGAGAAGAACATTTACTTTAATTAATAGAGTATATTATATTTAAATATCAAATGATTTGAGGACATTTGTTGCAAAAAAAGTGTGTTTTAGTGTACTCTCGGGTCCTATAAATTCTTGCATTATATGAAAATACTAGAATTAAGTCATTGGATATGTTTTCATATCATAAAAAGGTCATTAATTTTAAAAATTATAAGAAATCAGTAACTTAGCGTCAGTTCTTAAAAGGTAAAAGTTTAAAAACCTTTCCTATTTGCAAAATACTAGTAGAGGAAACATTGCTTTGAAAGGCAAAAAGCATAAATAATTCTGTTTTTATTACACAGAAGTTGTGCGTTTAAGTTTATCAAAGTAAATAAACTGCAGAAATCACAGAAGACGACCGAAGTGTTGATGTGGCGATGAACCTGATGTCGTCTAGTCTGCTTGGTGGTTTCTTCTGCAAAGAACTTGTTGTAATCCGTTCCTTCATGTGCATATGTATGTAAGTATATCACGTATAGACTCCAAAATCGCTCCACGAATATTTAGGAAATTTTCAGGAAAACTGAAGTAACATCTTGAAAGTGTTCCATTGAAGTTTGGTGTCGATTATAGAAGAGGGCGTGATAACTCCTATACAACATAAATATGCGCTATCGCTCACAAACCAAAACACGTGCTATATATCAGACGGTTTGGGTAAAGACTAAAATTTAGTAATTTTTTTTAGGATGCTTATTGTCGGCAACTGTACACAAAATGGGCGTGGTTTCATTATATATACGCCCATTTTTTAGAAATCGTGCCAATTCCTGAGTAACACACGTTTTGATAGTGAAAGTTGGTATGAAAATGTATGTAGCGGTCATTATGTGTATAAATGTTGTCACGCCCACTTATACCACCCACAAATCAAAAAATTTGTCATTTAGTTCATATGTTTACTCTCGAAAACTTTGCAAAAAAGGGGCGTGGTCACACTTTATATGCACCCACTTTAAAAAAATCTTCTTAATATCTGAGATGTTCACTTTTCGATAGTTGGTATGTAGGTGCTAAAGCTGCTCTACTTACACTCGTAAAGCATTGCCTACAGCTGCTTATCAAAGTATCTACCCATAACAGAGTACACCTCATTTGGGTACCAGGAGGTAGCGGCTATTTAGTAAACGAGATTGCGGACGAACTAGCCATGAAAGGAGCTGCAAATTCCTTCATAGGGCCAAACCATTCTGCGGGCTACCATGTGGCACTATACGCCATAACATTAAAAAATGGTTAAACAGAGAGGCACTTCATTATTGGAGGGAAGCTGAAGGCAACAAACAAGCAAATACATTCATACCAACCACTTCGCTCCAAAGAATGAAACCAATTCTTACTTTAAGTGAAACATCTATCAGACTTGTAGCAGGTTTCCTAACTGGACATTGCAAAGTAAATAAGCACTTATCAACCATGGGTGTAATCCAGGAAGATGTCTGTAGATTATGTGACGTAGATGAAGAAATAGCAAAGCACATTTTGTGTCACCGTAACGGTCTAATTAGGACCCGACTTCGTTACATAGGTGCATTGTACCTAGAACCGAACCAAAGTAACTAGGTGACTTGCTCCCTCCTCACGTAACTATCTATCTGTGTGGGTGCTATGGGTCCAAGAGGCGGTCAATATACAGTGTTGCGCAAAACAATAGCAACAAAATCAGTGCGCTGCTACAAAATCGTGTATCTTTTTAAATATTGGGGACACAAAAATGATTATGGGAACCGAAGTATATATTCATACATCATATTAAAAACAAATTATATTCAAATTTGGTTTTGCTTCTTTTGTTAAATTTAAAATGAATGTGACTACATTCAATTTGTCTGAGAGCAAAACAAAAGCAACATAATTAATATTTGGTTAAAATCCAATATTCTTGATAATGTTCTTGATTGCAATATTCTTGAGATGTGCAGCGATCTGAGCGACTTAAATTAGATAAGTTGGTATTAGGCATTTGTTACCAATTAAGTTTCAGGGCTTTATACAGTGCAGTCTTATTGAAAAGCCTATTGAAAAGCTTATTGACCAGAAACTTTTACCTATGAAATACCCAAAAGATTTTCGATGGGATTCAAGCCATTGTTATTGTGCCGGCCAATCAATGACTTGAACTCCACTGCCTCTAATGTAATCTTGGATGAGCTTTGAAGTGTGCTTCGGGTCGTTTTCTAGCTGTAACGTTTACTGAAGCGGCATATTCCACTCTGCATGTGGTCGCATTTTGCTTCTAAAATGTCTTTATGTACAAATCGATCCATAATTCCATCAATTTTTTGAAATAGTTCAACTTCATTATAGGAAAAACAAGTCCAGACCATAATACCACCGCCTCCGTACTTATTATTTATTTTTCAGTTTCGGGCTTCAAGTTGTGTACCTGTGCGGCGCCGTACCGTGCACATCCCATCTGAGTTAATAAATTTGAACTTTGATTATCGCTAAAAAAACGGTTTTCCATTTTTGAATATGAACTCGTTGTCACAATTTCAGACAGAATTGTTTAAATTATAAAACCTCACTTTATTTTTTATGCTTATATGTAAGCAATGGTTTCTTTGCCGGTCTGTAACTTCTTAAATCGTTCTCAACGGTTCGTCTTCGAACAGTGCTGGATGGATATCTGAATCAAGTGTCCGAACAACCTCTTTGGATGTGGCAAATAAATTTTGTTTGAACACGCTACTAATGTTCTTGTTATCATGCAGCGATGTCTTCCGCGGCCGCCCTCTTTAATGTACCGTTGTTACGTCTTTTGTGATGTTATACTTCTTTATTAATCTGCAAACTATTGACCAATTAATTATAAGCAGTTTCGCGTTGAAACAAACAAAACTAAACTTAAATGTTTATGACTCACAAACAACACGTTCTTTACAATAACGGAACTTTACCGATAATTCTTGGTATTTCTGTTCTCTTCTTACATTTTCAAGTTTTGTTGCTTTTGTTTTGCTCTCAGACAAATTGAATGTAGTCACATTAATTTTAAATATAATAAAAAAAACAAAACCAAATTTCAATATGATTTTTTTTATATATGATGTACATATAAATATATTCTTTGATTCCTATAGTAATTTTTGTGTGTCCCCATTATTAAAAAAGATACACGATTTTGTAGCAGCTCACTGATTTTGTTGCTATTGTTTTGTGAAACACTGTATATATATAAATGTTGCCAAGCCCTCTTTTGTCGCCTGAAAATAAGGCAAAATTTTATATATCGGACGGTTTTTACCGTAGAAGACTAAATTTTGGTAATTTAGTTCATATGGTTGCTGTTAGAAACTGTACAAAAATGGGCGTGTCGCACTTTATCTACGCTCACTTTTCAGAAATATTAATAATCGCTAAATTCTACACGTTTTGATAGTGAATAACTTACTTTTTCGCCATCTATCTATATATATAAAAAAATAGATGTATGTATATATTTATGTGGGTATGTATGTAAATAAACCACTAAACCAATTTTTATGAAATTTTCAGCGAAACGATAACGAAGTCTTGAGAGTGTTCCTATGATGTCTGGTGCCGATTGTAAAAGGGAACGTAGCACCTCAAAAACACCCTAAATTTTCGATATCGAATAGCTTTGAAATTAAAAGTCGCACAGCCTAGGAAGTAGATTTCATGAAAGTTTTAAAAATTATTAAACACATACCACGGATGGATTTTGCATTGGAAAAGCGGGCGTAGCACCTCCCATACAATCCAAATTTGTGATATCGAATAGCTTTGGAATGATCGGTCGCACCGCCTCGGAATTCAGCATTCGACCTCATTTTACAAAAACAGTTTTACTAATAACATTTTTCGGGCGTTGTTCAAGGGGGCGTGGCAGCAACGCTCCAGGTTTCAGCTAGTTCAAACATAAAAATTTATAAAAAATTCTCGAAATTCCGATTAATTTTAAGTTTGAACAACATAATTTTTAGTAAGCGAAACTGGGTATTGGTATTGTATACCGCATTTTCATTTTGGCTAAAAACTCACAAAAAATAAATTTTTTATGAAAATTTCAAAGCTTGCATTTGCAGTACAAAGAATAACTAACCTCTCTTTGGGTAGCAACAGTTCGGTCAATTTGAATTAAATTATACAAATTATATCAGTTGACGCAAAAATGGGATTTTTGGTACGCAGAAGTAAGGAGAAGAAAAACAAGTAACAGAAGATTCTTTATTGAAGTGAAATGCTGTGAAAAATTGTGACTGAAAAAGTATGTGGTTGTTTACTTTAGCCCCTGAGTATTCCCTTCCACTGTAAGCAGAAAAAAGAAAATTGTAAAAAATAGGGTATTTTGGTGGTGGTGGTGGTGTTGAAAAACAAAACATAAGCGGAAATTGTGCCTTTTTACTTTATATTTATAAAAAAACTATTAAAATCTGGCTCTGGTTTGAAATTCACCATTAAAAAAAGTTTTTATGTATCAACTAGCTGAAACCCGGCGCGTCGCTGCCACGCTCCCTTGCATGTGTAAATTGAGGTCGAATACTGAATTCCAATGCTGTGCGACCTATAAATCCAAAGCTGCTGGATATCCCAAATTTGGGTTGTATGGGAGGTGCAACGGCCCCTTGACCAACGTCCATTATATGTGATCAATGAAACTGAATGTGTAAATTAAGGTCAAATACGGAATTCCGACGCTGTGCAATTTATAACTCCAAAGCAATTCGATATCGCAAATTTGGATCAAATAAGAGGTCTCTTGGCAAATGCCCATCAAATTTAAACAATAAAATGGCATGTGTACCTTTAGGTCAAATACTGAGTTCCGACGCTGTGCGACAAATAACTCACTCTCCCTTGTTCAACGCCCAAAAAATGTTACCAATGAACGTGCATGTGTAAATTCAGATCGAATACTGAATTCCGACGCTGTGTGACCTATAATTTCAAAGCTATTCGGTAGCACAAATCTGGGGTGTATGGGAGATGCCAGTCCCCCTTTTCCTACGCCCATAAAATGTTATTAATGAAACTGCATGCATGAATTGAGGTCGAATACTGAATTCTGACGATGTGTTACCCATAACTTTAAAGCTATTCTATTTTGCACGTTTGAGTTGTACTTGTCCAATGACATAAAATGTTTTCAGGTAAACTGCATGTGGACATTTAGGTCGATTACTGAATTTCGATGCTGTGCGACCTATAACTTAGCACAAATTTTGGTTGTATGGGGGGAGGTGAAACTCCACCGTTTTCAACGCCCATAAAATGTTATTAATGAAACTGCATGCATAAATTGATGTCGAATACTGAATTCGGATGCTGTATGACCTGTAAATTGTGTTGAATACTCGAAACAAATCCACTGCCAAAATTTTAGCTCCATCGGACCAGTCATTTCGAAGTATTTTTTCTTAAAAGTAATCATAGCTTTGTGGGACCACGCCCATTTTAAGTATAGTTACCCATAGTTATCATATTAACTTAATTACCAAATTTTAGTTTAATACGACAAAAACTGTCTTAAATATAGCATTTTCATTGATTTGTGGGCGATAAAGGGGGTGGGACAAATTTTAAATATGCCTATACTGTTCGCGTAAGTGCAAGCAATAAGTTCACAAAGTTTTATCGCAATCGCATGAACGGTCTCGCAGCGCATAGCGAACGAACAAACAAACAAACAAACAAACATTCATTTTTATATATTAGATATAAGAAGCATGGCCGTAGCTGGAATTTTTGAAAGCTGCTACCGGCCTAAGCTCCATTTTCGATTTCGGCACATATTTTTATTAGATTTAGTAATAAAAAAGGGGCAATAAAAAAGGGGAGGGCGAACTAAGTTTGGGGCTTTTATGAAGAAATTAGGTAAAAAAATTGCAGTTCGGGGCCTCTCTCTCACCCCTTTTTTTTATTGCCTAAAATCTAATAAAAATATGTGCCGAAAACGAAAATGGGGCTTAAGCCGGTAGTTACTTTCACATATTGCAGCTAAGGCCATGATAAGAAGGTCTTTACTTTTTCTAGAAAGGGGCGTGGCTTCGCCCACTTTTAACATGATGCGACTTCTTTTGATACCAACACCATACGTACCAAATATAATCACCCTACGGCTACCATTGCCTGAGAAATGAGGATTTAAAGTTTTGTTTTGTATGGGCGTAGCACCTCCCCTTTGTCTAATCACAACTTTAAATAGCCTATAACCTTCCCGGGACTTTTCTGAACATTTTGCAAGAAACCCCATCAAAATCGGATGAGCGGTTTGACAGCGCATAACATACGAACAAACCAACAAACAAACAAATATTAATTTTTATATATTAGATACACGAAATAAGCTTGTCAAATGTGGTGGTAATTCCGTGATTCCCCGAATCCTTTTTTCTACTATATGGCAACATACTAGTAATTCAATACGAGCTTTGATCAAAATTTTTTGTCTGTGTCGAAGGCTTAAGGTTGCACTGAACATATTAACTTGAGTTGATTCTCTAAAAATGTCGTAAACTTAAACGAAACAGTGAACATTTATTCGAAGTATCACATTTCTATTTGATATTGTAGCTAGGTAACAGTGCGTGTATACAAATCGATTTACGCCGCTAGACAGATTGAAAGATAGTTTAAAATCACACATTTACAGCTACAGAAAATGTTCTGCTTTTCCGCATAACGCCTAGATAATCAATTTGGGTGGAAACATAGGGCTTTGTTCCACTATGCAACGGGAGAAGGGGCTCCAATAAAAACATTTCCGTTGTCACATTAAACACAGTAGAAAATACGGAACAAAAATTTTGGCCATAACTCATGTTATAAAGAGACATAAAAAGTAATAATAACGAGCATCAACACTCCCTAAAATTATGCAATAAACATTTACAAGCAAGTAAATGAAAATCACTGCGAAAGCCAAGTAGAAAAGCAAGCCAAGAAAAGAAAAAGCCAAAAGCTAATTTTTAAATCACAATTCATGCAACAAAGCAGTCCAAATAATAAGAAGACCAAAATAAAACAATTACAATGACAACTCGTACTAAATAATGGCGGCGCTCTGACACTCTGACGCGAAATTCGAAAGCAAAACAAATGGCAAATTAATTCCGTACTTAAATGGTTGTCACTTGAGATTTTGAGCTGTTTCCTAAATAACTTCCTTGTTTTTTTTTTCTACTCAGTAGTTGATTTGTTCACTCTCACCAGCAGGATGGGATGTTGCTGTCATGACTCTTGTTTTTGTTGTTCTGTTAGGCGGAAATGATATAATATCAAGGGAGCAGGATACAGTTTTTAGTGTTATTTGCTTTGAATGGTGTCGGCTATTGTGTAATTGTTGTTCTTGCTGCTGATATTAATTAGTGAGCGGATTGAAGAAAATCATTCTGCAAAGACTTTGCTTATTTAATTATGAACATTTATTGAATTTTTGGAATAACTTGATTAAATTAACAAAATCCGATAAAAAGAATTAACATAAAAAGCCATTTTACTCCTTTCTTCTTCTTTTACAACTTGCTTAAATTTCTCGGGATAAGTTTAAAAAAAAAAATACGACAGGAGTTAGTCGAGTTGTAGAAAATCCTACTTTTCGTGAGCTTTATATCAAGTAAGTTTTCAAGAAGGCAACAACAACAACAACAACTCTGTATAGAGTCAATCACTTAGCTGACTAGACAGTCTGTTTCGGAAATCGCTACATATTCCTCATCAGTAGTCTTTGAGTGATTAAGCTGTGATCAACTCACTGTTTAAACTAGCATATGAATGTGCAGATTCTGGAATTCATTCTTATGAATTGTATGGCTGCTAATCATTTGACATTTCAAAGCAGTAGGCTATTTATAGATCACCGCCATCAACTCTATCAAGGGTTGCCATCTGTTCTAGTTGCTTCTTCATTTATTTCAATATTCATTGGTGTTCGATTGTTTGTCGAAATGCACCATAGAAATGAAACGAGTTTTTGCTTCGCCAGAAGCTAGTGTTCTAACTGAAAGGTGGCTATTTTCACAACCAAATGTTCAATTACACATGACTTTGACCGAAAAATCGATCAATTATTAGATTATTTAATTAATTTGACATTAATTAAACTTATTTGGCCGTGCTCTGCCATAGTTAAGTTAATTAGTTTTTATGATCTATTGAATAATTACATGAATTAAGATTGTGAGCTTTAGATCAAGTAAGTTTTCAAGAAGGCAACAACTAAGCTAAGTGATTGACTCTATACAGAGTTGTTGTTGTTGTTGTTGCCTTCTTGAAAACTTACTTGATCTAAAGCTCACAATCTTAATTCATGTAATTATTCAATAGATCATAAAAACTAATTAATCCTACTTTTCATTTGTTTTTCTTCTTATTTTTACTGTGTGAGAAAAAGACAGAGTCCATTCTCCAGCATCAACATAGTTTCTCATTCACTTAAATTCCATCAAATTCTGAAATAGTTGCAAAAAAATATGTTTTTTTTTTGCTCTTATCACTTCACGATAAAGAAAAGCTTAAAAATGGCATGAAAGCGTTTGATTGCAAGACAATGCATTCATTTTTATTTTCATATCCGTTTCGGTCATTCAGTACCCATGCAAAATACCTAAAGCTCTAAATATTTTTCAGACTTTTTCTATCAGAAATTTCGTTAGTGTTTTCATTTGGTTATAGTTTTGCCATATTTGTAATAAACATATGCAATCTTTTCGCACAATGCGTAATAATTGTTTCTTTAAAAGCTTAAGATATTTTATAAAAATTATCAAGCACTCATCAATTAATGGGGGCAAATTGGTTTTCATGGCCAGTTTTTTGCCTTTTAAATAATATAAAATACATTTTAAAATATCCCTATTACACAGTTTGCAATTCAGGTCATTATTTTTACTTTTGCACAAAAGCTAAAAGTTGAAATGAAATTTTTTCCATACGAAAACATATTTTTCAATTAAAAAAATGAAAATTTTCACTCTTTCGTGGTTGAAAGCACTATATATTTACTAACTTCAACCAAATAAATGAAATTTTTAACATTAAGATTAACTTTTACAACTGTTAAGGTTGATTTTTTCATGACTTTTAGTGTAAAAATTATTTCAACCGGGGGGTCGACGAAAAAATATTTAAAAGTTTTTTCTCCAACTATTTTGGTTGTTTTTTCAACTATTTTTGCATATAAATTTATTAATTTTAATAAATCTGAATTTTTCTTTTAATCCTTGGAATTTTTGTATGCTGCTTTTACAGCATTTTTTATATTTTGGCGTACACTACGCGACACATGAATAGGTACAGAGCTATTCACATACTTCAAAGCTTACTCTTTTGCTCCAAGCTTTTTAAAAGCTTCATTTTGCTTTTTTATTTAAATTTATAATAATTAGTTTTTTATGGGGCGTCGCACATGGGGTATTCTATGGCCAAAATGAGCATTAATAAAAAAAATGAAGTAATAGTACATAGTAGTGTATGGTACCCTATAAAAGAGGATTTTACATCACTAGGAGAAAAAAATTTGAAAAATATTGTACCGTTTACCCGCAATGCGCTTTGAAAGTCGTCGTTTTTTTCGCTTTGAGTGCGCTCAGTGAGAAACGTGTTTATCTGCAATTTGGAAAGTTTTATTTTGCACGTTGTTTGAAAAAAATTACATAAAACTATGATGGAACCTGTATATTTAGTTATTTAAGCAACACAAAATTTTTTTTTTTAAGTGAAAACTTCTTTAGGCGAGTTGAACGTTTTTGGTTGAGGGTAAATCTTTGGTTTGCGTCATTGTCTTTTTCCGAGTAACTCTCGTCATCAATACAGACAGCAAAGATAAGATAGGAAACTTAGAAAACATAAGCAAGCAATCATCAATAAGTTCCTCTGCTGACGCATCGTTCTTTCCCCTCTCTTTGCTATGCTGCGCAACATAAGCTGCATTCCCGTGGCACTAGATCAGATCAAATCTTAATACAACATCGTTAGTTCAACTTTATATCACTTTGTCATCACAGTCTTGAAACAGCTGTTTTAAGAACAATAACAAAAGAAAACAACAATACCAAAGCGTAAAATACCAACAAGCGGTAAAACGTCAAAATGGGAAAATGAATAGTTATTCAGATTTGCCAACTATGTTCGTTTCGATAAAAAACGCTTGAAAGTTGGCAGCATTTTAAGATCAGAAATAGAGCTAGAAATCGAGCTGGTTTTAATTTTTGTTTTTGTTTTGTGAATAAAACAGAGCCGCGCTGTAGATCAACGACCGCGGGAATGCAGCTATTGAATGTTACTGTTTTTTTCAATGTATATGTAGAGCTAGCTGTAGGATAAAATAAAATAAATTTAAAATTTTTGATATTTGCTTTTTGTTTGACTGACCATGAAGCCTCTTTTAATGCCTCCACTTGAGATCTTGCTACCAGGCAAACAAAAAACATAGGAAGCAAAGTGCTGTTTATTTTCCGCCGCCAATTCGGCTCATCCCCTCTAACGTTGCGCAACCGATGTGATACTTCTCTTCTCTGTTCATCGTTGTAGTAGATTTGCTTGGTAATTGTTGTAAATGTATTTTAGTTCAGTTACAGATCTACATATACATTGACAGAAAAACAGTAAATATCCTTCATGATTTTTTTGACTTATTGATGGTTGCTTTCTGCCATAGTAGAATTAGACAAGGTAGTGTTAGGGCTGAATGTGTTCTCTTTCTAAGTGACCATAACTGTCAAACTCATACATTTTGATATATTTGCCAATTCTTGCTTTCATATTGCATTCTCGTTGCTTGCAGATTTTGTATGAAATGTCAACTTCGTTTTGACAGTTTCGGTCACCGGCTCTCTACCTTGTTTAATTTTGCCATGCTTGCTGCATTTGCTGAGCGCCTGGTAGCCAATACCCAAGAGGGTGTATTTGAGTTTCATGGCCAACATAAAAACATTAGTAGTTTTATTAATGTCGCCAGCATTATCTCTGACTGGGACCATGGTATAAAAAGTAATAGCTAAGAGTGACATTTTGTGTTTCGACCATCGAATGTCAAGCAAAAGAAAACAACATAGATAACGTGTGTCACACTCATTGGCCGCATTCAGAGGAGTCACCTGCTGTGAATGGATCATTTCATTGCAAAGGTTTCTCACTCAAATTTAAAAAAAAACAGTTGCCAACTATTGACTCCGCTGAAAGCTGTCAATGTGTGTGGCACACGCATTTTATATTGTTTTCATTTGTTTGGAATTCGATGGATTGTAATTTAAAATATAATGAGTGATACAAAATGAAAATAATGTGCACTAATGATGAACCGGATGTACGGATGAACCGAATCGGGGGCAGAAAATAAACTGCACTTTGCTTGCAATGTTTTCTGTGTTCCTTGTAGCAAGATCTCAAATACAGGCATTAAAAGAGACTTCAAGACCTATCAAACAAAATATCATATATAAAAAAAAAAAAAATTATTTTATTTTAGCTACAGCTCTACATATACATTGAAATAAAAAATTAAATTTCCTTTTTGAAGATTATTTCGCATTCAATAGTGCTCCCTGTATTTTATTTTTATATCAACAATATTCAATTTTAATGGTATAATATAGTTTGGTGTAATTACAAAATTAAAATACTATCTGAATAAAAAATACTTTAAAGAAATAATCAAAGGTTGACGGGGTGGAAATATAAAATTTTTTCCGATTAGCATGAAAATTCTTTTATAGCAGTAAGGCGGTCCGTGGCAGGACAAAATCTTCCAGGGAATATTAATATTTTACATATGTTTTCGCTTCGGTCGGCAGTCCCTTCACTGCTATACTTTTTTTTTAATAGTTTTCTGTATATTTTATTTTTTAACTTTAATTTACCTTATAAAAATGTTTAGTTTTACTATGTTAATAGAGATATAGTTGTGAGTTGACTAAAGTTGAGGGAAACTGTTTTGATAATGGTAAACTATGGACATTCAAGTTACATTCTGTAAAAAAAAGTTGCGTCATTGCTGTTCACTTTTGCGGTATTTAAGTTTACTTTGTGTCAAAAATCTATGACTTCCTTTTGAAAAATATAAAAAATAAAAAGTACAAAATAGATTTTATTACTTACTCAGAGTGCATATTAAATATCAAAACTTATGTGCAGAATTTAAAGATATTTCTTTAAAGAATTTTTATGGAATTAAAAGATATTTTACAGTTTTGATAAAGTCACTTTGTATAGGAGGTATTCGTGGTTTTCATCCGATTTGGTTGGTATTTCATACTTAAAGCGGATACTAAATATCAAAGCTCATATACAAAATTTCATATCCATATATTAAGTGAAGTGGAATTTAAAGATATTTTACCGTTTTGATAAAGTCATTTTGTATGGGAGGTAGGCGTGACTTTCATCCGATTTGATTCATTTTCTATACTGATCTTTATATTTAAGAAACAATCTTAAATTCCAATTTTCATTAAGATAGCTTTAAAGTTACGGCTGTAATCGTGTCGACAGACAGACAGACGGACAGACGGAAATTTTTTTCTTATTTGCACCCATTGTAACTAAAAAAAAATAAAAGTTCCCTCCGTCTTATACTTGAATTGATATCCATTTTTAGGGGTTCAATACCCCACTGTGCTTGCTTGAATGGGTACAGCTTCTTAAATGAAATAAAGATGCTTTGAATAATTTTTTTGTATGAAGTTAGTTGTCGACGAAAGTTGCACTCATGATGCAACCGTTGAGTTAAATACCAATATGCATTTTAAATTCTCCAATGTAACTGAATATGAAGTAGCAAGGGCAGTTATGAAAATAAAATCCAATGCAATTGGTGGGGACGGAATTAATATAAATTTCATAAAAATTATTTTGCCGTACGTCATATGATTTCGAAGAGTTTATTCGAACAAGTGTCAAATTACATAAAACTTAAACAGTAGATTGGTCACACCTCAATTACTGAAGATTACTGAAACTGGAAAGAGTAGAGCCTTCTGCTGTGTGATTGACTCAATACAGAATTCTTGTTGTTGCTGACTTTTTCAAAACTTACTTGAGAGACTTCACGTATTTCTAGCGTTTTTTTGTTGTTTTAGACTGTTGGACTCATTAATAATAACATAAGCATAAAGACTAAAGTAAAGCAAAAATACAACAACAAATGTGAAAATATGAAATGGGAGAAAAACTGAGAAATTGACACTTAAAATCTCATCTCACAAAGATTTCTGATGAAGCCTTTAGCAGGGCCGAAACTGCAATAAAAGCAGCTAGTGATTTTTTCCTTTTCATATTGAAAAAACGTTGTTTTTTTTTTGGAAAGATTCGTTAGAACAATTAATTGTTCTAACTTTGACCTAAAGCTCAATAAACGATTTTAAACTATCAAACAACTAGAATTTGTATTTAAAATCAAGTATGATTTTAACTATCAAACATTTAGAATTTGTATTTAAATCATATCAAATCAACATAATAAATAACAAGGTCATTTAGAAAAAACTTTCATTTAGAAGAGAATTTTTACAAGAGCGTGAAAGAGATAATTGTAGGTAAGAGGTTTCACGCATTTCTGTACTGAAATATTTATGATTTTGCTCTATGGAACTTAACGACAGTAAATATAGGCAATCAGTTGCCAGCAATTATTGTGGTTAATTCTCGTGAATTTTTGTTAGAGTGTAGGTATCACGAGCTCAGGCTTCAGAAATTTAAGGACTGACTCAAGCTCACAAGCAAGATACTTTCCTTTTGTCTGAACCAATTTTGGCGTCCCCCGAATTACATTTTTTTTGCGAATTGGACCAACTTTTGTACCGAAGACCCACCATTGTTTGATTGAAAAAGAAAATTAAGCTTATTTTTATCTGATTTGACAAATGCTCTAACATGATTTAACGGTATTTTTCACAAAGAATCCACTTGTTATATAAAGTACAATTTAATTAAATTTTTGTTTTTTATATGAAAGTATTGTAACATTTTTGGTTTTATTTTTCTTGAATTTTCGTCTAACTCTCCTTTGACAATTCATTGGTAGAACATTTAAATTTTTACAAATGTGAATATATGAAATTTGAGAAAAACTGCGAAATTGACATTTCAAGTCTAATCGCCTCTGTGGTGCAGTGCGTTAATGCGCGCTTGCACGGGTATCACAAAGATTTCTGATGAAGCCTTTAGCACGGCCGAAATTGCAATAAAATCAGCTAGTGATTTTTTCCTTTTCATATTGAAAAAACTTTGTTGTTGTTGTTGTTTCTTTGGAAAGATTCGTTAGAACAATTAATTGTTCTAACTTTGACCTTAAGCTCAATAAACGATTTTAAACTATCAAACAACTAGAATTTGTATTTAAAATCAAGTATGATTTAAACTATCAAACATTTAGAATTTGTATTTAAATCATATAAAATCAACATAATAAATAACAAGGTCATTTAGGAAAAAACTTTAATTTTTACAAACATTTATGTAAAGTGTTGCTCTCAAAAGTGAATTTTTTTGGATTTTCCCATTCATATGGGTAATTAGGGCCAATCGAAAAAATCATTATAATATTCGAAAAGCAAGAATTTTCCACTTTCCTAAGTGTATTTTTATAACAAAAACCATTTTTTCCCTAAATATTATGTATATAAAACAAAAAAACAAGCACTTTCAAAATAGTGTATCAAAAAGGTATTTTTCTTAAAGCATGATAAATAGAGTATGGAGGCTTGATGGAGTCTTTTCTAAAATGGTCACGGTTTTTTTCATATTTTCCCCTACAGTTTCTGGACAAATGGTATAAATTAAGAATTTGTAAGTTTATTGCAAGACATAATTATGAAAGTTATGGTAACTCGATCTTTTTAAGAATTTTTTAAATTTTCCAGCAGAGTAAGCGACGCATTCCGAATACGAATATTACAAAATACTGACAATACTTCCTTTTTCTAAAAAAAAAGCATGAGTACTTTACATAAGCTCAAATGACCTTTTGAAAAGAGAATGAGTTTCTACATCGGAAAAAGTTGATGCTGAGAGGCAAAAGGGTTCTTAAATCTTTCTGTGTTTCTGAAGTTTACGGCAAGTTCGATGCAAAAGTTGTGATCTAAATCACGGTTAAACATCGTTTTTTGCGAGTAAATCATTACCAGGTTTTCCAGATTCCAATATAAGTTCAAAAAGTTCTATAATTAATGATGGAATATTAAATTGTGAGTTTGGATGGAAAGTTTTTTCTACTTACAGACTTGCTTTAAGACTTTTAGTGCTTTAAGTCTTGTCGAGGGAAGCATAAAGTTCTATTTGTGCAATGTTTTTGTGAGATGAGAGGCAGTGTCTTGATGAAAACCACAAAATATTGCTAAATTTTAATATTCTACATAATAAGTTTTTAACAAACATTCATACAACCATGTTCAAGCTTAAACTTTTAAAAAACCGCCCTCGTTTCTGGCAGGTGAAAAACTTTTTTACATTGCGCACTGATGACCTGACGTCTGTTTTAGACAGCAGCGGTGATTGTTAAAATATTAAATGAAAGACCGCATTGTGGCAAATTTCGTAACAATTTTAAAGTTATTTTATTTCCATGCTTTCGTTCACTGATGGCTTGTTGGGTGAAATACATGATGGATAGCAAAAACTACAATAGCTATTTACATAATCAGAACGTTTTTTGTCTTTGTGGCTTTAACGTTTTATCAGCTTGGTTGATGCTTTCAAATGAACCAGCTTTTGAAACAATTCCGTTTTAAAAAGTTTCTGCCAAAATATTTTGTGTTTTTTTTTCCTTGTGTATTTATGGAAAAGCAACGGCAACAATACACCAAACACTCAAAAAGCTTTTATAAAGTAATTAAAATTGAATTAAAGTTTTGAAAACAAATGTGGTTAGATGTTGGTTGGGAGAGCTACTGAAGCCATTATTACTACCCTTACCATCTTTACCACCCTTAAAATACAGCGCCACTTGTCGCTGAAGTGAAGAGCAGAAAAAAAAGAAAGAAAAACAATAAAACAAAACGGCATAAAGTACAACTACTGCAACAACATTATTAAAAAATACATAAAAAAAAATTTTAAAAATTAAAAAAAAAACTACAACAGAGACAATAGCTTAAGCTTTCAAAGTTTTCCTTTTAGCCGTAGAAACACTCAAGTAGAGACCTAAAATGAAATGAAGCACAAATCATTTGTTATAAAAACATAATCATCACAAGCATCATTATCATCACAAGCATCATTATCATCATCACCATCATCATCATGGTAACGGTTTTATCAGCTGCAGCGTCGTGTACGAAGCAGTCGCTCGGTAAAGTCATCTAAGTGCAACAGCCAGAGCAGGATGGCAACAAGTTTTATATGAGTTGGCATTAAAAAAAGCTAAGTGTGGTTAAGACCGCAGAGTCAAACGAGCAGGTCAAATCAAGCAGAAGTCGTAGAAGAAGTAAAATGTAAGCTTAAACAGTATAAAATCTAAGCAATAATGATGTAGTAAACATATTCTTTAGAGTTTATAAATAAAGCTGCTATCGGAAAAGCAGATTGAGAAGTTTGAGTTAGGCTTGGTGTAGAGTCTCAATAGAAGCTTGTTAGGGTTAAAATCGATAATTTGTAGCATAAAAACTAAAATTGCAAGAAAAATTAGAAGAGAAAGAATTGCAATTATAAAATATGTAGCAAACTTTTGTGGCGCAAAAGCTTGTTTAAGTCAAATTTTTGTTAACACGCTGAAAAAATGCCTCTTTCCAATCCATATATCGATGGCTTAATATAGATAAGGCGAAACTCAATTGTTTTGTTTATCTACAGGAGAAGGATAAAACTGAATAAAATGTAAAAAACTTTGGATATAAAAACTTTTTAAATACAGTTTTTGTATAAAATAGGCTACAAGTTCGCAATTATAGCGCACTGATTTTTTTAAAAAGATTTACGCCTTTTCTATATTAAACCACTGATACATAAAATCGTTCGTGCTGGTTGGTGTCAGTTAGGATCTCAGGAACGGTAATACCTAAGGGGATTAAAACTACAACATTTTTTTTTTCAAGGCTAATATCGAATAATAAAAAATAATTGCCACATCCCCTATTACCGCCCACAAATTAATAAAAACCCTATATTAGTTGGACTAAAATGTTGTAATTTAATTTATATGGTTACTCTCAGCAGCTCAACAAAAAATGGGAGTGTTCGAACTCCCACATTACGCCCACCATACGCCCACTTTTCAGAAATCATTGCAATTCCTGACTTGTGCATGTTTTTAAAATGAAACTTGGTGTGTATCTGCTATGAGACCAAGTGGTGGTCACTATATATGCCACGCAGATTTTTACCGCCCTTCCAAATGTATAAAATCGTTCGTGAGGTGTCTTTTAAGATCTCAGGAATGGAAGCACCTAACGCCACCAAGTTTATAATGTCTGTTATTAAGGTTAATATGTATATCGAATTTTAAAAAATATGCCACACCCCCTTTCACCGCCCACAAATCAACAAAAATGCTATATTTCAGACGGTTTTGGTCATATTAGACAAAAATTTGATAATTTAGGCTGTGTGCGAATTGATATAAATGCGACCTAAACTAAATTGGGTCGATAAGGCAGTGCTTCCTAAATAATTAAGGAAATTATCGAGCTACCTAAATGCTTCCTAAATTAAGAAGCACAGCCTTATCGACAATATTTAGTTTAAGTCGCATTTGGATCAATTCGCACACAGCCTTAGTTTCATTGGTTACTGGCTGCAACTTAACTAAAAATGAGCGTAGTTGCACTATGTTTACGATCCGTTTGCAAGGGATAAGCATAAAGCGTATCAAAGCACACCAGGTATAAGCGTAATTGAGCTGCAATTTTGGCAGTCGATTTTTTTCGAGTACGAGATGGTTTAGGGAAAAAATTTTTACCCACTCCATATTACCGCCCCCAAATCAATAAAAATGCTACATTTCGGAAGGTTTTGATGGTCACGCATTAAAGTTTCAAAAGGAAACGTCTGGCATATGTTGCTCAAATGGCAATTTGTTAAGACACTTTCACACTTTTAACAAATTCACATAAAGATCACAAACACATTAATTAAACAACGTGTGTCTGGCCCGATTGTTGCAAATATAATAACAACTATTAATAATAATGTCCCAGCAAACATTAAGACTCTTTTAAGACTCTTTTTAGACTCTTATATATGAGGCTTTTTCATCATTATGCGCTCAAAATAGACTCTTTTTTTAATATTTTTTTCCTAGGTTGAGGGCACCCCGATATGACTCCTTTTAGTGATTCTTTTACGCCGCAAAAGAAAGACTCATTTATGGCTCTAAGTAAATAATCTTCTGAGACTCATATTAAAGACTATTTTATGACCCTTAAAAATCCTCATTAAACCCTAACATTAAATACTCTTTTTTATGACTCATGTAAGTGACTCTTTTAGGACCCATATCAAAGACTTTTTAGGACTCATATTAAAGACACTTTTAAAACTGCTATTAAAGACTCTTTTAAGACCACTATTGAAAACTATTTTAAGGCAAATAATAAAGACTATTTTATGATTTTTAAAAATCCTCATTAAATACTCTTTTATAACTCATATTAATGACTCTTTTAGGACTCATATTAAAGACTCTTTTAAGACTACTATTAAAGACTATTTTAAGATTCATATAAAAGACTATATTGTAAGCTTTCATAGAAATATAATAGACTCTTTTATAGCATAAATAATTACTCTTTTTAACACTTTCAAAATAAAGACCCCCTTATATATATGACTATTAGGGTGGTCCTTAGTTTTTTACTTTTTAATTATCATCGCGGCATGTCATTACTCTATTGTATACATCTTTATATGTAAGAGATTTTTTGCTTTAATATTTTATATGATTTTTAGGTCGCTATCAGTTGTCAAAGTCCTCTAACAAGAAAAGGACTTGTGGTGTCATTCGCCGATCTGTTTTCTAAAAAGTTAATTATGTCCGAAGACTCTTTCTTACACTGTTTTCTTGACATTATTATTCGTGACGGTTAAAAATTTATAAGAACTTACTTGATTTATTACTATTATTGGTTATCTTTACATTAATACTTGCTTACTTACTTAGTTAGCGCTACAACCGTATGTCGGTCTTAGCCTCATCTAAGAATTTACGCCAGCCATTTCTGTCTTTCGCTTGCTGGCGCTTCGTCAGGTTGTCCTCTACTTGGTCCTTCCAACGAAGATGCGGTCGTCCTTTTCTGCGTTGATCGCCGCTGGGTACCGAATCGAATATTTTCTTCACTGGAGCATCATCTTTCATGCGCTGAACATGACCAAGCCAGCGAAGCCGCTCGATTTTAATGCGCTTGACTATGTCGATGTCAGCGTACAGCTCGTACAGTTCATCATTACACCGTATTCGGTACTCGCCATTGACGCAGATTGGTCCGTCGATCTGACGAAGAATCTTTATCTCGAATGCTCCTAAAGACTTTTTAAAGTAGGACGAGCATGATGAGCGAGGCTCTATTTCTCAATTGCCCACTGAGCCCAAAGTCACACCTGTTGGCAAACTCACTTGTTGGTTGAGTTTATGCTGGATCCCAGATAAACGTAGTCCTTCACAATCTCGAAGGAGGTATTGGCAACTGTAACGTGGGTTCCAAGATGCTGTGACGGTTTGTTTGTTGACACCAAGTATTTCGTCTTGAAACTCGTCACTGCCAGACCCATTCGACATTTATAATTAAATAATAGTAAGAAATTATATTACTTCCACGCACTTTGACGTACAAGCTGATCGCAGCAAGAAAGGAATTCCACGAACTGTGGCGCCAGCATAGCAAGCGCCTTATTATTCAGAAAATACATTCACTGGAACTTCGCGAATTACATTTTAAGGGCAAATAGAAATGTTTTTCGTAACGCATTGGAGTCAGATTCAATTTTCGTTTACTAGTCTATGATGACTAATGACATTTTAAATACTTATTATATTTATTTCTAAATAACTCGCATACAAATGACTGCTTTATGAGTCTTTTTTATGATTTGTCATAAAACACTCATAAAGAAGAGACTTCTATGACTCCATTTTATGAACACTCATAAAACATGCATAAAAAGGATTCTTTTATGAGTCTCTTTTATGAACACTCATAAAACGTGCATAAAAAAGATTCTTGTATGAGTCCTTTTTATAAGCACTCATAAAACACGTATAAAAAGTATTCTTTTATGACTCCATTTTATGAACACTCATAAAACATGCATAAAAAGGATTATTTTATGATTCCTTTTCATGAACACTCACAAAACATGCATAAAAAGGATTCTTTTATGAGTCCTTTCTATGAGCACTCTTAAATCTCACATAAAAAGTTTTCTTTTATGACTCCGTTTTATGAACACTCATAAAACATGCATAAAAAGGATTCATTTATGAGTCTTTTTTATGAACACTCATAAAACATGCATAAAAAAGAATCTTGTATGAGTCCTTTTTATATGCACTCATAAAACATTCATAAAAAGTATTCTTTTATGAGTCCTTTTTATGAGCACTCATAAAACACTCATAAAAAGTTATCTTTTATGATTCCTTTTTATTAACACTCATAAATCACGCATAAAAAAGACTCTCTTATGACTCATTTTTATTAACACTCATAAAACACTCACATAAATGACGTACTTTAGAGTCATATATTTTGAAGGCTCATAAAATGTTTGCTGGGATGAATCATATAACCAGAAACAGTTGCATGTGTGAGAAGCCTGATCACATATCCCACGCCATCAACAAGCGGGGCACAACTCAAAATTTACAAATTTTCAGGAGAAGAAAAAAAACTGGTTTAGTAAATGTAAACGAAATATTTTAATAGAAATGGTAAATCATTGTCAAGAATAACCATGCAGGAGTAAGTATTTATGTTGTTCGGTTCTTTTCATTCATATTTGATAGTTTAAAAAATCAAATTTAGCACTTGTCCCCGTTTTCTTGAAATTATTTTATTCAACGCATGGCTTTATTTCATGTTGTGCCTTTTCAACTGAAAAAATTATTAATTTTTCTTTGCAATAAGCTCAGTATTATGACTTTTTTTTAAATTTCAACTGAAAAATTATTACTTTTTTTTGCAATAAACTGAGTAGATATCAGGAATAAATTTATGTTTTAGGAAACATTTTATTTTAATTTTTGTTTTTACATTTTAACAAAAAATTTACATGAAATTCAAAACAAATGAAATCAGTGACGTTAATGAAAATTAATTATAGAAATTAAAATAAGTTGAACATAAAATTAAGTGTGAAATTAAAAAAATGCATTATAGGTTAAGTTAGGTTAAACCGGATGCCTTCGTGAAGGCTCACATAGACCAATTCAGGTCCTTAGTTTTACCGGTAGCGAACAAAAGGAACCTTTGTGTTTGTTTAAAAGTCTTTAAAGATTTGCGTTGAATTCGCAAACCTTAGGAGGGATTCTAGAGACACCCTGGCTACATCTTTAAGCGACGGGAATGTCGATGAGCCTAGGTATTTTAGTCTCGATCTAAGTAGGGCGGGGCATGTGCATAGTAGGTGCTCCAGGGTCTCCACTGTGCCAGGTTCCTTGCACTTCCTGCAGTTGTCATCCGTGGTGATGCCAAGCTTCCTCGCGTGGGCTGCCGTCATGCAGTGACCAGTGAGCATGCCCACTAGTGTCCTGCAATCTTTGCGCGGGCGTGCCAAGATGAACAGAGTCTAATATTAATGCAAGCATCTAATATTAATGACAATTTATGCATACAGTATTAATGATAATGTACTACTAATTCATCATGCATACAGTATTAGTAATTGTTCGGGTTCACAGTACACATGCTCTAGTATGAAATTGCCGCATAAAATGGAAATGAGCTTGCATTTATGCTAGCATGCATACAAAACATCAAACGTATGCTGACATCATCAATGCTGTATGCATGAATGTACTTACTGGATTGAGCAGGGCAAAAAGTGAAATTTATATAAATGCAGTGCTGCGCTCGAAAATAAAACAAAAGAAGACATTTTTCTTGTGAAATCATCAAATTTTTAGTTTGAATTTCCTTTATTTTCGTTTTTACATTTTTGCAATGGCATGCTTCTTTGTAAAAATGTACGATTAACATTTTTGGTGCTACTCTACGATATGCAGAGCCAACCGTTTTATACTTTCATAGAACGTAAAATTCGTATTAAAATATGTGATATAAGTTATTTGCCTCACTCTAGCAACTTCAATAATTGCTGGCAACTGATTGCCTACATTTACTGTCGTTAAATCCCATAGAGCAAAATTATAAATATTTATCGTTAAAAATGCGTGAATCCACTCACCTACAATTATTTCTTTCGCTCTCTTGTAAAAACTCTCTTCTAAAATCATTTCTTCCAATCTTGTCTGCGCTTATAAAAAAAAGCTAGAAATGCGTGAAGTCTCTCAAGCAAGGCTCATTTATTAGGTTGTGGCACTTGAGAGCGAGCTCGGTCGAACTGTCAGAATGGATAAAAAGAAATGAAGAAAATGAATGCATAGAAAAAGGAAAAGCATAGTGACAGTTCGAGCAAAGGCGGGAAAAAGAGTGCATTTCTCTCAAGTGCCACAACCTTATAAATAAACCGTGCTTTCTAGTAAGTTTTGAACATGGCAACAACAACAACTCTGTATAGAGTCAATAACTCAGCAGAAGGCGCTACTCTTTCCTACTTCAGTAGGCTTGAGTAATTAAGCTGTGACCAATCTACTGTTTAAGTTGTATATAATTGGACACTTGTTCGAATAAACTCTTTGAAATCATATGACGTTAAAACAGAGGTGTTTATTTAAGGGCAAGCGTAAAATACCGCTGCTGGAGCGTTTTTAGGAGTACCTGAGCGAGAGCACGCTGAAATAGTGTGAAAAGTAGGGAAAATATACATATTTTAAGACTCTCTGAGCGAAAACACGCTAAAATAGCGTGAAAAGTAGAAAATATACATATTTTAGAATTCTCTGAGTGAAAACACGCTCAAATAGCGTGAATAGTAGAGTGAATATACATTTTTTGAAAAAAGACGCTGATTTTCAGACAAAATGGAAAAAACTCACTGCATAGCGTGGTTTTTTTTAAAAAAATCGACATTGTAGAGATTTTTCAATCAGTTTTTAGAGTGCTCCTTTAAAGATCACATTCATGTATAAAGAATTAAACTTTTAATGCTCTAAAAATTGTTAGAAAAAACGGTTTGCTTCTTTTGTAATTGAAAAAGAATATATATTTTTTTTTTGGAAAAACTATTGACTATTAAAAAAAAACTTTTGTACATCAAACTATATATTATTTAGTACATATCTGTGTTGATAAGCAATAATCGCTTAAGTCTACTTAAGACAAAGTCGAGTTATTAATTAAGCTGTGTTCCACGCATATAGTACTATAAGCATACAAAATCTGGGGGACCTAGCATGACCCTAGCCAAAGTTATGATACAAAAACAAAAGACCCTTTCATATAACTTGTATGTCGATTAAAAACTTTGAAGTAAGATTTCTCAAAACTTTGAAATCGGACTTAAGCTGTTATTGCTTATCGACACAGATATATGGAATTTGGTTTTTTTTTTTTTTTTTGGTCCTTCCATGTGCCAAGCGCTTTGCAGTTTGAACTTAATTTTTGAACTCCAAAATGGTGCCAACGATTTCTCAGCTTCTAAAAGAGATTAATAAAAAAGATCTGTGTTTTTATGAAAGATAACACTAACAACTATAAGATTGCCCATTATTGGCCAACATATTTATTTTTTGGCAACATTTTTAACAAAAAAATTTAAAAATTACCCGATAGTTATTGCTAAAATAAATAGAATACAAAAAGGTTGAGCTCAATCGGACTTATAGCTATTTCCACTGAGCTTTCCATAACCTTTGGAAACATTTTTAAAAATGATGTTTGGAGACAATCGCGTTTAAAGATTTAATTGGACATGGAATTTTTTCTTTAGTATACATATGTTTAAACATATATTCCTTATTGTTAAGGATATCATTCTGAAATTTTAAACACGTATTCTAGACACATATAGTGACCTTTTTATGGAAAAATAATATATAAAAAAAATTTAAACAAAAAAGACCCCTTAAAGCTAAGAAACTTATTTTTTGGCGAATTTAAAGGCGAAAATTTGCGAAACACGGAAATAATATAACATATGTTTATGAGCCACACCAAAGACCTTGCACTGTTGAAAGATTTTTTTTTCTTCTAGCAGTTCCTCTCAAAGTCACGACTTCCGGCAAAAAAGTTCAAAAGCTTGTTTGTCCATCAAACTGTCACTTAAAAAAAAGCTGTGCATGCATAACTTTCACTCGACTTGGTAAATGAAGAACGAACGTGAGTGAGTAAGTGACTGAGTGAGTGAAAGCAAATGAAACTGAAAGCTTGACAAGTTAAAACATGCTGTCACGTTTTGTTTAATTTTTGTTATGGTTATGAAGGAGCATTTTCGAAAGTGTTAACAAAACACGAACAAAAAATAAAAGCTGTTTAGCAATTTATCAATATTTCTTTTGCTTGGTGAGCTTGAAGCAAATTGTATTGACGTAAATTAACGTCGAAAATTGACTTTGCAGGTTCAATTTGGCTATGTTTAAAGAACAACTGTTTCAAAAATTCAAATTAAGTTTTCATCGTCATTTTTACGTCATTAGAATCCGCTTTAAGATAAAAATTGGTTCATATTGATCTGCTGATAAAATGTCAATTAAATATTTAACTCTTCAATTTCCCAAATTTGCAGACTTAAGTATTTAATTAATTTTTCGTTTAAAATTCTTACATTCCAGCATACTTATAGACGAGGATGAAGACCGAACCCACGTCAAGGAGGCGAAAATAGCAGTTTCAACAACTAAACCACAACAAAAACAATTACGTCGAAATGATATCATTAAAATAGAACAATAACAAGTTTTATAACCATAACAGCTCATTAAAATTCATGATTCCAGCATGCTTTTTTTTTTTGAGTTTTTCTCCGACATATTTTACAACCAGGGATTAGACGATAAGTCAACGATATTGAACAGAGGTGCTTGCTTTAACTGCTACTTTTGTATATATTTTGTCAACGTTTACAGCCACATCCACAACCACTCGATAACTTCGCACTCTCTTAATACGACCCACACTTAAAGCCAGCCACTTCACCATCAACCACTCGTTCAAACTTAACCACTTTCAATATTACGCAGGCACTAAAACTACCCACACGCAATATCTGTGAAATTCTGCCCAAACCACCCACCACCATAAATCACCCACTCAGACCCCCCGTTGGCTAATTACAAAGCAAGCCGCTTTAAAGGACCTTGCGTGTTGGCTAGTAGCAGGCAGGCAGACAGCCAAGCAGGCAAGATGTTTGGTGTCACGTTTTATTGTCCTTCGTATATGATTTGACATTTTATGCACTTGTAAGCCATATTTTAGTTTTTCACCTAATTTCCAAGTCACACACACTCCCACACTCACTCACACCCGTGCAAGCAAAATTATTTTTGAAAGTTTTTAGCTGACAAATTATTACATGTGTGTGAATAAGTTTTAAGTATGTATAGGTGCGTTTGATACTCAATTTATGAATGTTTGTTTGTGTGTGTTTATTGGTCTGATTGTGTGTGTGTAAAGCTGTTTTGTGTGTACTACTCGAGGCCATGAGCTAATGAGGGTTTTCCATACCACCAACCATACCCGTAGCAAAGGGGGAGTATTTGGGCGCTTAAAATCAACACTACCCCACTCCCACAGGGTCAGAAGTCACGCAAGCAATGTTTATTAATTTATCTTTTAATAGAAAAACTTGATAGTTTAAAAAAAAATACAATAGTTGTGAACATTTTGGAGAAAAGACTATTCTAAATCTACTTTAAGAAACAAATATTACTAAATATTTTCAATACAAAATTATAAAAAACCGGTTAAAAGTTTTTGATTACCAAGAATCAAATTTAAACAAAGATTAAAAACTCAACTTATTTTATTGATTGAAGAAAATGGTGTGGAATTTCTTCAAAACAGTTTTTTAAATATATATTTTTTAAATGCACTCTTATTTGTTTAAAAAAAATTGTACGAACTTCAAATATTTAAGTTTTAAAAATATCGGTAATAATATGTATTAATTTTGCTACAGTAATAACAAGGATATACATTAGACCGGTTCATAAGTGTATGAGGAATATTATGTGTCGTTTTTTCTTCGGTGCGCGTCCACTTTCTGAAAGTTCGAACTCTAATTAGCACAAAAATTCCGCAAATCGTATGAAGGTCATTTAAGAGCTATATAGAACTTTAACCATTTTAAAAAATGTCGTGTCTAAACGGGAAAACAATTGGAATATATTTTGATAGGAAACAACTATTAATAATTCAGTCATATTAATTTTTTTTTTATTTAAATATGCATCTGGTAATTTTTCGCGGAGTTTTAAACATGCAATGTTACTTTCAACGAAAAATTATCATTATGGCATACAAAATTTTTTCTTATTTTGTTCTAGCGACATTTTTTTTTTTTTTTTAATTTTGTATATTTGTGTGAAACTTAAGCTTTCTTGAGGTGCAACATATATTGCAGTTTGTTGACCATAACTTGCGAAAAAATTCAAAATACTTAATAATAATCTTTTTTAATTAATTACTTAATTAATAATCTTGCTGAGAAGAAGTTGTGAATACTGTAAAAAAGGGCATGACATCTCCAACATAAATTAATTGTTTTATTATTTACATTTTTATCTAAATACGAAAAGGCATGTGAACTTAGTATGAAATGAGAATACGCAATCATTATATTAAAAATGTGGGTTTTTTTCTCATAACTGAAATTTGTATTTAGTATACCAGCAGCATTGCTAGAGGGCAAACAGAGCAAGATTGGGTATTCTGCTGCTAGTTAGACAGTAAAAAAATCACATATAAAAAACTAATAATGTCATAAGTTTTGCAAGCAAAGCATATTGGTAACAAAAAATTTTTGTATATCCAAATCCTCCCATGGAAAATTCTAACTATAGTCCTGCCAGCAACACATAAGCCGCTTTATTTGCCCACTACACTTGGGCACTGTAACTGTACTGTAAGCTTATGTTGATTGTATTTGTGTTGGTGAATCAGTGCGTGATGTGAAGTAATTTAAATTTAATGAAGATGAGCACACCTCTTCTTCCACACAAGCACTGGAGTCTCCGATAAGAATAAAGAATAAAAAATTCTTGAAAAGAAGTGTCACTTTAGCGTTTTGAAATAGTTTAAGTTGCTACAAGCTACTTTTAAGACTACAAGACACTAGTTGCCATTAGGACATGACTTCAAAGACTTCGATCCAAATATTTGGATATGCAAGCGGCCTCGGTAGTTCAAGTTGCAACGTGCTTGATTGCAAACCAGAGATTTTGGGTTCGAATCCTGCTCAAGCCATGGCCCTATGCTTCTACCTTTCTCCATTTCTTTTATGAACTCTAATTAATTTAAATGAAAATGAACAAAAATTCGCAACTTACGAGTTGTAGTTGATGGTAGGGGAGTTAGTGGTGATGATCGCTCTAGCTGAGGTAACTATTTGACTAAAATTAAATTATATATTGGTGGTGTTCACGATCTAGTGCAAATGGTCTTGCTTAAGTGCATTCGCCAAATATTATTGCATATATTTGCATTATATGTATTTGCATTACAATAACAAAACACACAGATTTTCACTTGCTACGTTCTTGCAAAAGTGCACCATTTGAAAACTTTACTGTAGTTCCAAGAAAAAAAGTAAAAAACGCCTAAATTCCAAAATTGAGATAAGTTCAGATTCGGAACCGTTAATGATTTTTTTTCCAACTGCAAATGACTGAAAAACGTAAAGTAAAATGGTCACATCTACCACTTCTAGTGTAAAAAAAATAAGTAAAAACTGAATATCTCAAAACTACTTAGTTGGAGTTTTTAAGAATTACATTTAAGAATTATTGAAACAAAAAATTCACAACTAAATTGTGGAAAATGTGGAATTAAAGGACAGGAACAACTGAGGGCTGGAAATGCTTGCCGAGGTTAAGGCCTCGGTTATGAGTAATTCAAATTGACTTCCATTTTTGACATTGAGTATGGTTCCAATCAATTCTTCCTCTAATAATCTATTCCTTTCCTTTCCGGTCAAAGATCAAACGTTGCTTGTATAAGGCGCATGCATTATTTCTTTGAACTTTTAAAAAAAAAAAAACTTTATTTCTTAGGACGGCATTATAGCATATTAATGCTACGCATACGCACACTGGACTTCAAACTCGATCACCTGATCAACTGATTTCAGGTGAAGACAAAAAAGTGTCAAAAATTTTTAATTGCGATGTAAGTACACCTTAAATAAATTTAAAATTTATTTTTATTTATTTATTAATGTATGTAAGTGCACTAAGAACTAAGTTCTTTTAAGGTACAAAGTAGGAAAAGTTTTAAATATTGAATACATAAACTATAAATATTAATAATCATATAACAAAAATTCAAGCGAAGATACAAAATCATATTGTTTAAAACTTTTCAAGATTTCACATATTGAATACAAGGGATACCATTATTTAACAAATGTTATATTAAATTAAAAAAACCAAAATTAAAAAGAAGATAAAAAATCATATTATTTAAAGCTATTAGGAATGAGTTGAGTTTAAAAAATATTTGAGCAAAAGTAAAGTAAGAAAGGTATATATTAGATAAAAGAAAAAAAAACTTATTAATTTAATCGACTATGAAAATTTTCATTAGGAGTAATGTTTATAAATGGCCTGTTTGAGCATGCCTCTCCGACTATTGATTTAAGATTGGTTGGTAATGCATTCCATAATATGATGGCGTTAATAAAAAATAATCGTGTTGAGTTCAGAAAGTTGAAATTAGGTACTATAAGCATTTGACTTCTTTGCGACTGGCCAAATTGTAATTTTTCATATAGATATGTTGGCGTCTTATTCTTTATGAGTTTGTGAAGAAATATGCAATTCCGAGCATTTAGATAATTCAATATATCGCAGCCAAGTATACTGTTTTTAAGCTCTGCTTAGTGATCAAACTTGCGTAAGCCATATACATATCTTGTCGCATGATTAAATGTTATTTGCAATTTGAGTTGAGAGCTCGAATCAAGCTTACTGTATACAACTTCAGAGAAAGCGATCACCGGTAGAATAAGTTGAATTACTAATTTACGCCTTGTAGAAATTCGTATAAACTGAGCCGACACTCGTAGATTACGTAGGATGAAATATATTTTTCGGATTACAGCATTATTATGGTCAGTACACGTCAAATAACAATTGATGCTGAAACCTAAATTTTTCACATTTCACGACCTAATGACACTGACGAAAAACAATCCTACTGGAGTTAAGGAAATTGTATCTAGGGATAATGAGGTTTATATTTCTACTTGACCTGCAAAACCTTAACTTATCAAAAAGATACATAGGACTACGTGTATAGATAATTCGGTGCAGGAAAATGCAATTTCTAGCTTCAAGGTAACTAGGTAAGTCACGACCAAGAAATTTTTTACATTAGACAGAGATATGATCAAACTTTCTAAGACCGTATACATAGCGAGCTGCATTATTAAAAGCTACCAGGAGCTTATGTAGGGACCGAGAGTCAAGTTTTCAACACACGACTTCAGAGTATGTTATGATCGGCATAATACACTGCAATACAAGTTTTCTTTTTGTTTCAACTGGCACAAAACCGGATGTCATTCGGAGATTACGTAGAAGATAATATACTTTTTTTACGCATGAGTTGATGTGATCATCGCAGGCAAGGAATGAATTTATTTGAAAACCAAGATTTTTGGCCTTACTTACAAGTTTCAGTTTAACGGTATTAAGTAAAATTAGAGGCAAATCATCATGGTAATATGGAGTTTTAGATATAGGCAAAACAAATGATTTCGTGGGGTTCAACGTGAGCATATTCTCATCTGCCCATTTAGACACCAAAGCTAAGTCCTCGTTAACTCTAGCACATACATCTTCAACCAGGCCAATTGGTCTGGATAAGTACAATTGGAGATCATCTGCATATGCATGCATAGTGACGTGTTGGCACTTGCTGAAAATATCATTTATGAACATTGTAAATAGTAATGGCCCAAGAACAGAGCCTTGAGGTACTCCGCTAGTAGTGCTTTTTAGCATAGAAAAATGTTGGCCCACACGCACTCATTGAGACCTACCTACTAGATAGTTCCTTAGCAAACGGAGAATAGAGTGGCTGACGGTGTCGAATGCTTTGGAGAAATCCAGCAAGCAGAGCAATGTCAAGTCAGCATTATCGAAATGTACTCTTATATCATCCAGTATTTTGACCACAGCAGTGGAACAGCTGTGCTCAGGCCGAAAACCAGACTGGTGATGCGACATGAGGTTAAAAAGATTTAAATGATGGGATATCTGTTACGCCATGAGCGATTCATATATTTTAGACACCGAGGACTTATTGGAGCTTATTGGACGGAACTCGCATGGGTTGCAAGCATTGGCCTTTTTTGCTATAGGAATAATCGCCACTTTCCAAATCTCAGGATAGCACGAGGTGGTAAAGCAGTGATTTATTATATGGGCGAGCGGACTAAGAACATGTGGTAAAATAAGCTTTATAAACCTAATGGAGATTCCATCTTCCCCAGATGCATTCGATTTTATTTTCTTTATACAGTTAGCTATATCCAATTCACTTACAGCATTAAACCGAAATGCGTTCGAAGACTCAGGATCAAAACTATTATTATTATCATCAGTTTGTTGAGTTTCAGTTGATGAAGAATTAGTGACAAAATAATCATTCAACTGATTGGGGTCTAGATCGCAAGCTACAGAGTTTTTGCTGCATATACCGATACCTTTTAAGTTTGCCCACAACTGCTTGGAGGGTAGCGTAGGATTAAGTTTGGACATAAAATATTCTGATTTGGACCGCCTAACAGCGGATGTGGCATCATTTCTGGCTTTTTTGTGCTCATTCCAGTTCAAGGTAGTGGGGTTGCGCTTCCATTTACAATATGTTTTGCTACGGTTTTTGAGAGCAGCTTTAACAGACCGCGTTAACTACTATTTATGATGTGACGCGTGCGCAAGGGAACGTGCATATTAAAAAGATTATTAATAATGTCAATGAAAAAATTTTACTTTTCATCCACTGATTGTAAAAACCAGCTATCTGACCAATTAATTAAAGCCAAATTTTGATGCAAAGAGTTATTATCAATAGACTTAAAATCTCGATACGTAAAAAGAGTTGCTGGTCCAGAGGTCGAAGTTCTGATATTTAATGTACAAAAAATTAAATCGTGATCGGATTCAAAAGATATTTGATCAAAAAGCAAAACCAATGATGCGTCGGAGATAATAAAAATGTCAAGCAAGCTTGGTGGAGAGTTGTTTTCAGACCTAGTCGGCATGAGGGTGCTTACTACAGTGAGTCCAACTTCAGATATTCTTTCTACAAAGCTACTGGCAAGATTGCTATTGGCTAATAGGTTTATATTAGAGTTAGACAGGAAAAAATCATTAAGAACTTCAGGATCTATATGACAATTAGCAGTTTGCTTACCACCGATCCTAAATTTTTGTAGATTTTTCCACAAAGTCTTCGGCGGAAGAGATGTTTTTAATTTATTAAAACAATATTTTTTCTTGGATTGCCTTATTTTAATAATAGAAGCATTCCTGGAACACCTATAATTTTTCCATTTTTTCGGTGTAGGGTTCTTTTTCCAGATATTCCTTAGTTTATTTCTTTTTTTTAATGCACTTTGAACGCTACTTGTGAACCCAAGGACAAGATGTATTCTTAATTGTGACTGTCTTAAGAGGGATATATTTCATAAAAAGTGTATTTATTTTTATAATAAATAAAGATAATTTCTCTTCAACACTTGCACAGAACTACAGATCATTCCAGGGTGTTATTAATAGTTCACGAAGAAGACCTTGGGAATCAATAGACTTAAAATCATAGAAAGACAAGACTTCAGAAGTAGCAGATCGAGACAAGTTTATATTTAATGTACAAAAAATTAAATCATGATCAGATAAAAAGTATATTTGATCAAACAGTAAGACATTTGACTCATCAGACACGACAAAATAATCAAGAAGACTGGGACTATCATTAGACAAGAGACGTGTGGGCATGGTATCTGTTATAAGAACTATTAAAAGTACTTTTGAATTATCTGCAAGAAGCATCGGATACAGAGGTAAAAAATATGATCGCGTCTTTAGCAGTCAGCTGTGTATAATTTTGCAACAAGTATTTCAGAGTAACTCAAACAAAGCTGTTTACAATTGATAGCAAATGCTTGCAATTGAATGATATTGCAATCGGGTGCAAATTAAATCTTAAACTGCCCAATTCTATTTCTACAAGAGCCTTAATATAACTTTTTACCAATTGATGATGTTTACTTTTTAATTTTATTATGAAAGCTAGAAGTTACTTTTATAAGAACATAAGTTAACTTTTTCTAAAGTTTTCTATATGACCTTGTTATTTATTATGTTAATTTTCTATGACTAAATTGTAAATGTTTGATAGTTTAATTCATTCTTAATTTTAAATACAAATTCTAGTTGTTTGATAGTTTAAAAACGTTTATTAAACTTTAAGTCAGGTTAAAACAATTAATTGCTCTAACGAATTTTTTCTAAACAACAACAAAAACGATTGGTTGTGAAAATAGCCACCTTTCAGTTAGAACACTAGCTTCTGACGAAGCAAAAAACTCGTTTCATTTCTATGCTGCATTTCGGCAAACTATCGAACACCAATGAATATTGAAATAAAATAAAGAAGCAACTAGAACAGATGGCAACCTTGATAGAGTTGATGGCGGTGATCTATAAATAGCCAACTGCTTTGAAATGTCATATGATTGGCAGCCATACAATTCAAAAGAATGAATTCCATAATCTGCGCACTCATATACTAGTTTAAACAGTGAGTTGATCACAGCTTAATCACTCAAAGACTACTGAAGAGGAAAATGTAGCGATTTCCGAAACAGACTGTCTAGTCAGCTAAGTGATTGACTCTATACAGAGTTGTTGTTGTTGCCTTCTTTAAAAACTTACTTGATCTAAAGCTCATTAATTAATTCAACAACATTTTCAATTCGAAAAGGAAAGCATCACTAGCTGATTTTATTGCAATTCCGGCGCTGCTACAGGCTTCATCAGAAATCTTTGTGATGTCGGATGGAATCGAACCCTGGCCGTGCTTGCCTCGTGCAAGCGCATCTTAACACAATACACCAACAGAGGCGATTAGATTTCAGTGTCAATTTCTGAGTTTTTCTCCCTTTTCTCGTTGTTTTTGTTTTGCTTTACTTTAGTTTATGCTTATGTTATTATATAGAGTCCAACAGTTTGTTGGAATTCACCACTAACAAAGCATGGTTGCTGAAGTTGTTTTAAGATTTGCTGACAAGTCTTCAGGCTGTTTCAGTGTGTTTTCATTTTAATGAAAAAGTTAAAAGTTTAATGATCTTCATTGACTGTTATTTTAAAAAGTAATTATTAAGAGTCTTTGAACACTTTTATTTGAAAATGTCAGTTTTTGGAGTCTTGAAAATTTTATTTTATAAAAATTAAAAAAAAAGTTTTTTAAGAACTTAGTTTTACTACTAATATGTGTTTTAAAGGTTTTGCATTCATTGACGTTCCTCAGTTAATTAATATTCGTATTATTTTAAGAGCAGAGAAAGTTCACTCTACTGACACTTTCGAATGCAAGAACTCCATAAATTACTTGTGCGATCGTTCCAAAGAAAGAACACATCTTTTCATTCCAATAGTTTTTTTTAATTAGAATATGTTATATTGCAACATTTTTCATTATTATAAAAAACTGTGACGAAGCATCCTCATTTGGTATGGTTTCAAATTCTTTTAAATCTTTTTCAGTCTTGTTTTTGTCAAGTAAAAAATTGTATACTTGCCATGTACTTCAAATATATCAATGCTAGTGACCGAATACAATGATTTTTTTTTTATTTTTAGATTATAAATTAACTTATAAAAAGTTGTTATCATTTACTTTTTAGTAAAGTGATATGATGCTAGAGATCCTATTTTTGACACGGTTATTATGATAATCTTTGAGCAATTATTATTTTATGAAAAATTAATGATGGCATTTTGTTATTACTATTTTATTATATAATCCTAAATTATAATATATATTTTATTAGAATTTTATTTGAGCTTTATGCCAAATAAATTCATTAAGAAAAAGGATGCAACAACAAGTTCTTATATTTCGGTCGATACTAATTCGATCAGAAATAAAAATTTAACAAATCGATATTTTTTTCGAAAAAAATGATTTGTGTCGATCACAATTTAAATCAAATCAAATTCAAGTTTCTACAAAAAAAAAATAAGAAATATGTTGAAATAGTTCATATCTGCACGGAATTTACAATAAGGCTTATAATAAAAAAAATATTTTTTGTTTCTTATCGAAAAAATTATTAAAAATTTTTTTGTATATTTAGGATCAGTGATTTGTTTTTAATTCTTATCGAAAAAATTTCGATAAATACTTCATTTTTATTTCAGATTCAATGTTGCAATCAGCACATACATAATAAATAGTATAGAGTAAAAGAGGCATTGATGCCATTATAAGAGTATACAAATTGCTTTTACGTCTCCCACATTTCTCCAAAGAAAGCCTTTTAAAAAGAGCACAAGAAATGGATGAAAGTCCATTCACTCTCAAATCTATATGTTTTCATAAACTCTTCTATGTATATGTTGCAAATTTATTGCGCTTTGTCAAGTTTTCAGTAATTTTAAATAAAAGCCCACCAAAAGAGACCGAAACCAGATAAACCTTAAATTAAATTTCCACGCCATTTAGTAGCCATTTATTTGAATTTTATTGTTGTGTAACGATTTTATCGACAACTGTGCAACCATCATCATCATCATCACTGTTATCAACATTATCCTTATATTCATCATTTCCTTCATCAGAGCACAACAACTATAATAAATCGCAACTCAAAAGGTTCTCTAAATGCGTTTTCACCATTTCTTTTTCATATTTTGAGTCAAAGATGTAAAAAAGAACAATCGTTCTTCTTTTTTTTTTCGTTGTGGGGAGCAGAACAAATCGCTTAGATTTTTATAGCCCTTGTCATTGTTTTTGTGATTGCTTATTTTGGCCCAAATAGCTTTGTATTGAATAGGGCATAAAGATTAGGAAGAACTCTGACTCGCGCTCAAAAGATAGCAGGCTTAAATTGAGTACTTTTATTCACTGTTGTTTGTCTCTTTCCACATATAAGCTCGTTGATTCTTTCTTAAAATTTTATTCATAATAATTTGAACATTTAAGCAAGACTGATTATTGTGATATAAGGGCTTTTCACGATCTAATGCAAATGAGATAGCAAAATAATGCTCTTGTATTTATTTGTCATTAACTATGAGCGTACACGGTTAGAAATCTTATACAAAAATTGAAACTTTTTTGTACTATATATAAGTCCACATCAGCTTTGGTTTCAAATCTAGTATTTGCAAAATACAAAAATATGGTTTTAATACAGCTTAGGTTTAAGCTTTAGTACAAGCTTTGATTAAAATATTAAAAAACAAAATAACAAACACCGTGAGTATTAAACCCAGGGCATCCAGTTTGTTATCCATTACATCCAGGAAGATTTTATAAAAAGCAAAATGTTTGTAATTACTCTAGACACACAACTGCATTCATAGAGATAAATGGGGTCGTTCAAATTATATAGAGAATTTTAAAACAAAACTCAGCATTATGGAAAGTCTGGTATGAAAAAATTAGTTTTTAGCAATAACTTTTGATTGGAAAGAGATATCGGAGAGAAATTATTTTTGAGATATGATTTTTTTGTAAAAAATATAAAAACAACATTTTGGAAAAAATAAATTTCGCAAAAAAAAATTATGACAAAAATAATAAAGCGTTTTTATTGAACTTTTAAACAAAAAAAAATTGAATGAAATATATTGATGCACAGCGGAGATATTTGCATCGAAAGACCAAACTTTGATTTTCATGTCTTTTTTTTTCTCATTCTTAGGTAACGATGTTTTATGAAAAAGTCGTTGTACTGAAAATTTCTCCAATTTTAAAGATATGTGAGTGTTTTTGATATCAAAATAATATAAATTTTTTAAAATTAAATGCACAAAAACTCTGATGCTAAAAAGTATTATAATAGCAAAATTACCGTTAGTTGAAAAATTTCGGAGGAGGCGTGGCAAAAGCTAAGTATGTAACAATTTAAGTTGAAATGCACTTATTATGTGTATTTAGTTTGAGTATAATCCGTTGAGCCAGTTAGATTTGTATAAAGGCCAAACAAACAAACAGAAATGAGTTTTATTACTATAGATTTTGAATATTTTTCCAGACTCCATACAACTTTTATAAAACTTAAAATTTTTTAAGTAAACCATTTGAAATAGAGCGAAAGCCTATTGTAAATATGTATATGCAATAAGTGTTCAGTATAGCATTTATGCAGAGTCATATAGCATTAATGCAAATGAGATAAACTTAATATGATTGCAAAGGTGCAAATATATATTATATATATGCTTTGGTGCAAGACTATTTGCACCGAATTGTGAAAAACCCTTAATTGTTTTGAAAGGTTTTAAATAATCTTTTTAGCTTTATGATTTACATTTTGAATATCTAGAGGCGTTAACGATTTTAATACTCGTTCCGTCAATATAATTGACCTTTGATTTTTTTTTCTTCACAACTTAATGCATTTATGTATGACCATTTATTTTACCATAGACATACAACGAGTAAATAAATATTTCAGTCAAAAGTGTCGAAAAAACTTAAATTAACCATATGAAGACGAAGTCAAGCTCCAAAAAATGATGATTTTTGACATAAACTTTAAAAAACTTTTAATGAGACGAATCACACGCAGCCCAAATGAAAACTAAATAGATGCCTCTACAACATCAAGGAAATACTCAAGGTAATATGCAATCACGTATTTTTTATAAAAGCAGGTTGATGGGTGTGGATTGGACTGGTGTGGGACAAATTTGTTCATCATTTAATATGCAACACTTTTCCATCAACAAGCCAAAAAAGTAAACTTTATAATGTGTGCATGTCATGCGAAACGAAGCACAGTGCATTGTTTTCAATTTAAGAAGAACAAGAGTCCAACAAAATTTCTGTTGAATTTTGAAAAAACCAAGCTTGTAATTTCGAAAAAAAAATATATTTGTCTAATTAAAAAAAAATCCTTGAAGTTAAACTAATATTTGTGATTGTTTCTTAAAAGGTGTCAAAGTGTAAGCTTTATTTAAATAAAAACAAAAATTAATAGTATACCAACTTTCAATACAAATAACATCACTCATAAAGAATACCATATTTTTAAATAATTTTGCTATATGATTTATATGATGGTTGATTTTATATGATTTAAATACATATTCTAAATGTTTGATAGTTTAAAATCGTTTATTGAGCTTTAGGTCACACTTAGAGCAATTAATTGTTCTACCGAATCTTTCCAAAGAAACACGCAAAGAAAAATCGCATCGCCTCTGTGTGCAGTGCGCTAGTGCGTGCTTGCATGCCGTATCACAAAGATTTCTCATGAAGCCTTCCGCAGGGCCAAAATTGCAATAAAATCAGCTAGTGATTGTTTCCTTTTCATATTGAAAAAACGTTGTTGTTGTTGTTTCTTTGGAAAGATTCGTTACAACAATTAATTATTCTAACTTTGACCTAAAGCTCAATAAACGATTTTAAACTATCAAACAAGTAGAATTTGTATTTAAAATCAAGTATGATATAAACTATCAAACATAATAAATAACAAGGTTGTTTAGAAAAAAACTTTAATCAAATGGTAATTCTTATTGACATAATTCTTAATGCTCAAAAGACTTATATTGCGGAAATTGAATCCAATTTAAGATATCGTCGGCCTTTGTAGTTTAGTGAAGAGTGCTCTAGACTATCAACTTAGACGTCACCGGTTCGAATCTGGGTTCAAGCATGGTTATTTTCTCTTTCTGTGTTCTTTAGTACATTTAAGGATAATTGAAACAAAGAAACCACAGCTGAATTATGGAAAATGTTGAATTAAAGGACAGGAGCAACTGAGGGCTGGAAATACTTGCCGATATTAAGGCATAACACTAGCCTCGGTTGTAAGCAATTCAAATTGTCTTTCAAGTTTTTTTCTTTCGAATCGATAATTCACGTATGTTTTCAATCCATTCTTCCTCTAATAATCTATCCCTTTCCTTTCCCGTCAAAGATCAAACGTTGTTTGTATAAGGCGTATGCATTGGTTCTTTGATCTTTTAAAAAAAAAAAACTTTCTTGCTTAGGACGGCAGTTATTCATTATTTTGGCATAGTTCTTTACTTTTTGAATTACATATATGATAAAAAAATATTTCAATAACATATGTAATGGCTGCCAAAAATAAAAGGATGAATTTGTGGGCATGTAGTTGTAAGATGAACTAAGAAACCGAATATGACCTTTGTAGCATGAATAAAGCCAATCTTATGACGCCTTTACTACTGCACTTTTGTTTGGGCGTTAAAAGTGATAGTTGTAACTTGTAATAATACATTTTTAGTGACTATAAATATTTGATCTTTCAAATTGATTTGCAAAATTTCATGTCAGTAGCTATTACACTTTTGCGATATCAGTTTTGCACACGTAAATTATAAAAAATTGGTCACTGTGCAGCGGCAGAAAACAAGCTTGAGCATCGGGAAGCGTTGAAGGAGCCAACAAGGAGGCTGTCTAGGACAGGTCGAAAGACCAAAACAACTCCTTTAAGCATGAAAAAGAGCTGTCCTGTTAGAAATAACGACTGACATGACGACAGTTAGACAGACAAACAACGTCTTTAATATGGCTTGATTACATTTTAGACATGCTCGCTATCTCTATCAGTCATTGCAACTATTGTATTTTTTTTCTTTTCATTCTCAGCATATTTCAACAGACGCACGCTGTATTTGCTCACGACATAACTGACACGACATTCAGACAGACAGATAAGTAGACATAGAGACAAACAGACAGTCGGACGATTGCTCGCACAGGCAGTTATTGTTGTGCTTTGGTCTACACCTCAAAAGTCCTGATGTACCTTTGAAAAAGTTGCTCCCAGCGCGCTCATCAGCAGCAATGAGGCACAGGCAGTAACAACAGCAACAACAGCAACAACAGCAGCGGTTGTTGTTAAAGCATTGCAGTGCAGCAACATGGTTGCCATAATTCTCCGAGCGGGAATCAAAGTCTTGTCAGTAAAATGGCGAGTGAAAGTTGTAGCGCATAATGTTGTTGCTGTTGTTATAAATATTATGTTTATTTTAATTTCTTGGTTCTGTTGTTGCTAGTTTTGCCACCCAGTTGAGTGAAATTAATTTTTCCAAAGCGTCAGCCAAGATTTCTGTCAGCACAAACAGCACTTAATACAACAAATACAACACACAAAGTATTTGTTGGTTGGTAGTAGGCAAGAGTTGCGTTGTTGTGGGTGGTACAGGTTATAAAAGTTGGTTGGTTGGATACCTAGCCTTCTTTAGTGTCGCCTTTAGTTAGGTTTAATCTGTGTTTTTTTCGCTTCCTTTTTACACATTGAAAGTGACGATGACGTGACAGCCTAGTCTTTGGCATTCACCAGGCTTACTTCTCAATCATAGCTGGCTGTAGCAGACAAGCCTTCATCATATTTTAACCCCTGGGGTAAGTTTGTTCAGCATAGAAACTAGAATTTATGCACAAGTCAGAAAAGTTCACATCTAATTGTGTCAAGAGCTTGTTCTTGGTCCCTGAACGGTGCTTCACTTAATCTACATCATCATCATCACCTTGACGGTTAAGTCAGCTAGTAAAGTGTGCTGAAAACTTAAAAGTTTTCACCAAAAATATGCCAACTATTTTAAGTTGTTAATTCTTTCAAAATCTGAATACTTTACAACTGTCGAGTGCGTGTGTCATGGTTGAGTTGTGGCAATTTTAAAATTTCATCACATTTTGCTTACCTGAAAAAGAAGAGAAAAATAAAAAACATTAGATGTTTACTCATTACTTTGGGATAAATAATCATATTGGCATATAAAAATATTTAATAAAGATATCTTTCAAAACATTGCTATGGAAAAAGAATAAGCAGGGAAGTTTAATTGACGCACTGAAAAATGTCCTTATTTTGAAAAGTACCTCTATTTCATGTTAATTTTTTCTTTAGTATTATTTTATCGAACAAAAAATTCATTACCGAATTTTCCGGATTTCTAAAACATTCGCGTTTTGTTCCATTGAGGCCTTCCAAAATCACTACCACAATGGTTTTAATGACTTTTTCAGCTGATTGCATTCATTTCTTAGAAAATTGTTTTTCATTTTGGGCTAAGCTTTTTGTTGGCTTAAGATTACTCTTAACCATAGCTGCTCAGTAACGCTCTATGGAACGAGGCTATGGTCAGTTTGGTGTGTTGCACCGTTTAGGAATAGTTTTTGCTTTTTATAAGTCTTCGGGCACAAGTTTTGGCTTCGTTGGAAATAAACTTCGTTGTACCCTCGATAAGCCAGAACTGCTATAATAGGACTTGTCAATATTTTTGACTTACTTTTACCAAAAATGAGGGAGTTCAAAAACTTTTGTTTTGGTTAGCAATTTGCAATTAAATTAACAAGAAATAGCAACTGCATTGATTTGATTGGTAAATAGCTACTTCAAATTCGTGATATTTTCACTTTTCATGTCAAATTCGCAACAAACTGTCTTCTCCCAACAAGTTCTTTCTGACCATTATTTCTGTCTGTACTTTGGTTCTAAGGTTAATATACTTTAAGTATACGTGAACATCTGTCAAAAATTTGAATGCTACTAGTAAAAGTTTTTAAGCATGTATTACTCATTTGCAGCAGAGTGTTTTTTTTATTTATTTTTAATACCTTTATTTCTTTTTTTAATATCATACAAATAGTGAAATCTTTCTGTTTCTCTTTTTCCAAGCACGAATAGTTTTCTTCACTTTTAAATTTTAAAAATTCGAAAACAAATCTAGTAAAAGGAAAAGTCAGTCTTGTCGACAGAACTTTTTGCATTCTGAAAGCTTCAAAAATATGTGGCTAAAATTTCAAGTCGATATCTCAAAAAATACCAAAGTTATAGCCTAGTGAGTGAACCGAATTCGAGAGCTTTGAGAGAGCTTTATTAGCTTTGAAATTTTCAAACGCGTTTATCTCGAAACCATTTTTTCAAAGTCTGTGACCAAAATTTCTCGAAACTCAGTGAAAATTTTTTTGCAGGCTTATTCTTTTTGCCTTGTTTTTTTTTCGCTCATTAGTTATAGGCAGAATAATAACAAATTTTTGTTACGTTCGGAAGTTCGCCATTTTGTCAAAAATCTTTATTTAAAAATCGGCTACGACAAGTTCTTGTTTTTAGTATCTTGTTTGAAAATCTTTTTCGTTTTTTTGTTTCAGATGAATTTTGGAGGAGCAATTGGGCACCGTTTTTAACCTTTTTTTCACAGCTCTCTATAAAAAAATTCTGTATCTACCTAAATATTAAACTTTTTTTTAATAAAAAAAAATTAAACCTACCCTTGAGTGTGTATATTTTTCGGGACAAGAACCCTCATTCAAAAATATCCCTTAGGTTTCCTAAAAAAAATTCAAAAACATGACCTATGTTTTCGGCTTCTGTGTGTTTATTCTTCCTTAAGAGAGAAGAGTGATAAGAACGTCCGAAATTATTCAGCAACAACTGTTGCAAAGGATATTTATCCAAAAGTGCTTGAAAAGTGGGAACTTGCAAGCAGTTGTTTTGTGGTGCCAATTTTAAATTCGAGAGCCACTGTCCTGAAGAAGATAGAAGAAAACTGGAAAAAGACATAACATATTTAAGTTGGAAGAGGGAAAACTGGAAGTTAAAGAAGCTTTCATCGCAACCTTAGGCAAGCTCTTTGGCATCCTCAATTGCAAAAGTGAGATTAAGCTATGTTCAGAATTTGAGGGTCAATGTCTAGGTGGTGCTGACTGTACGAGGGCCATTTGATAAGTTGGTGAATTTTTAATTTCCCGCATTGACAGCAGCCGATCATGTGAATTTGGTAAGAATGGAAAAAGTGAATTTCGTGTGCTCATCAAGCATAATTTTTTTCACAAAAAACCCATTACCCAAACCAAGGAAAGGCTTGATAAATACTAGGGGGACTGATTCACAAGTGGTTTACTGAATTCCAATGCGGTCGTACAAGCAAAAGTGACGCCTAACATTCTGGATGCCCAAATGAGGTCACCACACCAGAAATGGTCACTACAATTAACGGTGCCGTGCTGGCCGATCGCAGAGTTTAAGTGAGCGATATTGTTGAGGCCGTAGACATCTCAAACGAATGGGTGTAGAACATTTGCGAAATCATTTGGATATGAAAAAGTTATCTGCAGATGGGTGCCGCGTTTGCTCACTCTCGACTAAGGCTTCATATCCCAGGATCCCGGGATTATATGGCCTAAAATCCCAAGCAGTTAATAGAAAGCATTTAATTTTATAATATATACATGGATATGTAAATCTTTTTATACATGAGATTAATACATAAAAAATAATAAGTTCCTATGGATGCGGGTTAAAAATGATTAAAATTCAAATCTTATTTTTTGGTAGCAAGTGTTGGCGACCCAGCATAAATTTGAAAAATTGTAACAATTTGTCTGAAATGTTTTGTTAAACAAATTTCATATACATATTTAAGTCATGAATAAGGTGAATGTGTATATTTTTTGTTATTTTAAACTAAACTAATTTTAAAGCAATAAACAAATATATCAACAAAATGCGTATTAATTATTCATTTAAAGTTTTTCATTGTCTGATTTGGCCAGGGGGAAAACGGTTTTAGTAGGGGGGCATTTCCCTCCTTACCCCCTGTCTACAGCCCTGCTACTCTCGATCATAAACGCGATCGTGTGACTGATTAAAAGGTGTGTTTTGCGGTATTGAACAAAGATAAGAACGATTTTTTCCGTCGATTAGTAACTAAGGACGAAACATGGATCCATCACTACACACCAGAGACAAAGGAACAGTTGAAATAGTGGACTTCACGTGGACTCCGAACAAGGCGAAGACGGTGCTATCAGCCGGAAAAGTTATGGCGATAGTATTTTGAGATAAACGAGGTATAATCTACATTGATTACCTTCCACCGAAAATAACGATCAATGGCGAATACTATGCAGCCGAAGTTGACCGTTTCAATGACGCTTTGAAAGAGAAACGTCCCCATTTGGCGAGGAAAAAGTGCTCTTCCATGAAGACAATGCGCGCGTTCACACATTCCCAGCTTCCATTGCAAAATTCCATGAATTCAAGTACGAATTGCTTCCTCATCCAGCATATTCTCCAGATTCGGCCCCTCCGACTATATTTTATTTTCGTTTTCAAGAGATTCACCACCAGAGAGGAGCTCATCACCGAAACAGAGGTCTATTTTGAGGATCTTCCGAAAACGTATTTTTCGGATGGGATCAAAAAATTGGAAGAACGTTGGACGAAGTGTATCGAGCTAAAAGGAGACTACATTGAGAAATAAAACGTTTTTTGCCGTAAAAATCATTTCTTGTTTCATTTTTTACGGAATTATTAAATTGCCTTCGCAAACATGATGTGCACATATCCTGTTCTTGTTCTACGAATATGAAGATCCCTGTCAAAGAACTAGTATTTATTATTAGTCAAAAAGCGAAGGTTGGACTGCATCAAATTGGATTACCAGATTTACCTGAGCACAAAAGATAAATTAAAAGTTTAAAGCTTATAACTACCATGTTTTTCCTTGTTACGCAATATTGACATTCTCATTTGGCCCAGCTTAATGCTATTCTCTGTCGAACTGTGGAATAACCATTCGTACTTGGAGGGAATTCGGATTTTAAAACTGCTAGCCTTAATCTTCTGGCAGTCAATAGTCGTTATGCTAAAAGAACGCTTAAAAACTTCACGAATCTAAGAAGCATCTGCTAGATGTGGAGCACCTTTGATATACAAATCAGTGTGGCTTGATTCGTTTCCTATTTTTAGCTTCATTAGTCTGTTTTTCCATTCCGTTGAAGTCCACGATGTACCAATTTGTTTAATGAGCTGTCTAGGTAGAGTGCTGGCAGGATGAGCCAATTGATCCGAGCTCGTAGACACAGTCTGAGGAGTTAAGGTTGAAATCAGAGTGGGAAAAGGTTGGAATACGGTTGAATTTTCCGTTAATTCCTCAAGCATTGATCGTTGGTGAGGGGAAGATTGCACAGGTTCAAGCTGGATATTCTCCGAAATGTAATCAATATTGTTTGAAGCATGTCTGAGAACATCTGTCACATCTGCAAGTCACATCTGCAACTTCGGTAACATTGGTAATTATTACCGAGAGAAGTGGATCTGAACATTGCTGTGTATGACATGTTTTGGGCGAAGCGCTCTGCAGTAGACTATCCATATCATTTCATAGATGAGTATTTTCATTATTGATCTACTTTAAGTTTGTTGACAGTACCGTGGTCAGTACTTTGCTGAGGTAAACATTTAAATCACTTCTCAAATGCTCGGAGCTAGTTTTGAGTTTTTCTAGGAGTTCATTTTTAGTGACTTTTAAAATTTGTGCAATGTTTTTAGTACTGGCTTCATTGATGATCTTCGAGGACTCTTTCGATAACACTATACTGTTATTTAAGTCTTCGCATATCTTGATGATGTCGTCGAACTTAGATAACTGGGACTTTACCGTGGTGAAAAACAATTTATTTTCAGACAAAACTTAATTTTTAGATACACTGAGGCTTTTAACAGCAATCAAGACATGCGAAAGACAGATTTCGCTGCACTCGTCACAGTAAAATTTAAAATTGTTTAGGAACTCGTTTATGTACAACAGACTTATTTTTCTGAGGCCTAAACAGGTGGCATGATAACTTTTGCTACAGATTCCCCCGCAAGCAACCATTTGTGCGTTGGAGTCATTAGTTGTGCAACCGGAGTTGTTTTTCCATTTCAATAATTAAATTATATTTATAGATCAGCAAAACGAAACACAATTCGTAGGTCAGTAGTTGAATATAAGCTTGTTATTTTTGTTTTCTTTTGTTTTAACACAAATTAATTTCACTTTAAAAGTGCGATGACAACTTTACAACGTTAATAAGTATGAAATTTTTTTATTTTATTTACTTGGTTATTAAGGTTTTTGCTCAGAAGTACTTATAATATTTAATTGATTATTAAGGTTTTTGGCGTCTTGTGCACATTAGTGTTAATTGGGTCAACTTTGAACTTTTGGCGATTAATGCGCAAGCTAGCACAAACAAAAAATATTGAAATTTAAATTAAAAATTGTGGAATGATAATGAAGAGCGGGTTAAAAGCACGTCCCAACAGTATGCAGGTACAATTTCAATGTACAAAAGATCAACCAGATAAGGTTCGACAATACCTCAGCAACAGATCACCAGAAGAGTTCTTTAGAACCGTTGTAGTAATGGGTTGCAAAGATGTTGCAAATATCCCATTACATGTTTTGAGCCTTAATTGCGTCCCTGGAAGTTTACTGGAAGTAACATATATTAAAAAAAATTGTCATATATCTGTGTCGATAAGCAATTAGAGTTCAAAGTTTCGAGAAATCGCACATCAATGTTTTTAATAGCCATATATGTTATAGGAAAGGGTCTGTTGTTTTTTGTCATAACTTTGACTAAGTCCATGCTAGAAACTTTTGATTTTGCTAAGATCATGCCAGATTTTCTGTGTTTTTGGTGCTTTACTTCGCAATTATAAAAAAGCCTATTTAAAAATTAGACATTTTTTTTAACTTTGCACAAATCGTACGTAACGCCAGTTTGGATATGCCTATATGCTGATTGAGCTACTTAACTGAAGATTGAAACCACAACAAAAGCGTGGCGAACCTGCCTTTATAAGTAGAGCCCCAAAGAAATCTACTCTTTGCCATAATCTTGTGTGTCAATTGAGCTTAACTGCTCAGCATACAGTCATAGGAACACACACAAATAGACAGATACTCACACACTATAGTCACATTGTAGGCACACACATTCATAGATGCAGTGATATTGTAAGCAAATCTAGGATTTAGAATATGCCAATGCAATAAAAATCCACATTGGCAAAAAAAAAACAACAACGGGTTGAAAAAAGCATTTAAAAGATTTGCTTACATTTTTTAGTAGCTTTTATAAAAGCACCCAGATATATTCCATTGAAGCCGATTTGTTTGAAGCATTGTTGCCTTCTCTAATGTTTTTGTTTCAATTTCTATGGGAATTCACAGCAATTGATGCGGATTCTCAAACTCGTACCACAGAAATTTAAGGATTTAGATAACGAATGAAGAATACTTTTTAGCTTTTGTGCGCTTTGCGTGTGTGTATATATGGGTGTATTTTTTTCAAATCAACGCACTATCAACAGTTGAGCAGAAATACAAAAGCACAACTCAGTAAACCATTCATCCAACCATCCATTTATCCGTCCTTCCTTCTATCCGGCCATATGTTTCATAAGCTCCACAAAATGCTGTTTGGTGGTGATTCTAAAAGTGTGCCCCATGATACCAAAGCGGATTTGCTTCAGCAGCGGTTTTGTGTTTAAATTTTTCTTTAGTTGTTTTTTCTGAGATTTCTTCGCATTCTTTGTTTTAAACGGTTTGGATCAATACGGGATTTTTTGAAACGAACTGTTGCACAGTGGTTAAGAACACTGATCTAGCGGCATTTAAGTCAAATTCTAAAATTTTTAAATCAAACAATTTTTTACATTTTACCAACTAAATTGACATTTTCACTTTTGTTTTGCTTTCAATATTCGCACAGCTGTAAGCTTTCAAATGTAACATACAGTGCAGCAAGTGCATTGAAAGATTTTGGCGCCTGTTTACTCAGTGCGTGAACTTTGTCAATATTAACGGAGTTGATTGAATTTTTTGTACATTAATTTTTTTTTTTTTTTTAAATGGATGGTATGTTTTCACTAAAACATAAATGTTTGTGGCCTGTGTTTATCTAGTTTAATAGAAATATATTGGATTTGTGATAACATGCCTTAAGTGTTATATACTATAGTTTCGTGGAGTGCAACTTATTGGATTCGATCAGATTTGGTGTGGTTCTTGTCTTGTTTATTAATTTAGTATATGGTTTTCGTGAAACGTCCACAATGATCTGCCAGTTCTTGCCAGTTTATTAGTTAAAATCTATTTTATTCACAGTGAATGTTTAAAAACGCAGCCTTTTTTAAATATATAAATTTTTTTAGTGACATAAGCAAATGAGTAATCGTTAGAAGCGTTTTGATCGTCAGGTCAAAAAAGTTATGTGACGTAACATGAAGTTGAATATGGCACTCTCTAGAGGACAAAAAGTTAACTAAGCCCCCAACTTCTAAACAATTATAATTTTACAAATGAAGTATAGTTGGAAGCGTTTTGCTCGTCCGCTGGTTATAGGCTAGGTGACGTCACATTAAGTTTAATATGGCGCCCTCTAGAGGACAGAAAGTGAACTTAAAGGGAAAGGGAATTTAATTTATAGTTATTTTTTAATATTTTTGGAGAACTAATTACAAATAAAAAAGTGCCTAAAAAAAAACAATTCGTAGCTCTGATGATAAGTCTATTGTACAGTAAACTAAACTGAATATTCAAGAAAAGTTAAGTAAGGCAATGTGTTGATTAGTTGACACTCCAAAGCCTGGGTCGGGAAATACTAATACCGGAAATACTGCTAGAAAATTTTTTCAACAACCAAAATTAGCTGTAATTTCAACTGAAGTCAATGAAGAAATAATTTGTATATTCAGTATTATCTTACGAGCTATGGCTTCTGGGTATAAAGTGGATACTAAAAAATTTAAAATATATTGCTGGCAAACAGCGAAAATCTTTGTAAAAAAATATCCATGGTTCTATATGCTATCTCCTGTCCACAAAATATTAATTCACGGTGCTAAAATCCTAAATAACGTCCCCTCCCAATAGGCATGATGTCAGAAAAGGCACAGGAATCACGAAATAAGGATTTAAGGAATCGTAGGCAACATCATACTCGCGCAAAGTTCTAGAAAAAACACAAAGGAGGATTAAATAAATGCACTCACTCTATTTCTCTTCTGATCCTGTTATTTCCTCACTCTCCTAACGACCTTCTTTCTACTCCGGAAACAATATAAAAATAGAAAGAGATGTACTAAATTTGCTTTCAGAGCCAAATATTCCAGAAGACGCCGATTGTTCTGATTCCGCTGATTCTGATTAGAATCAGATATATTTGCCTCAAGCAATGTGCATTAACTTTATTATTTTTTATATTTAAAACATTAAAATAAACAAAAATCAAATTTGGCATAATTTTTTTAAACAGTTTTTATTACAATTAATTTGTATATCAAAAAAAATGGTTAAAAATACAAAAATACAAATAAAAAAAAACAAAATTTAAAATTGAATTTAATAATGGTTTTAACTATAGTGGGTTGTATAGGAAGTGGACGTGTCCGTGTGCGGATTCCAAAAAAAAAATCTATACTGCACTTCCTTAGGGGTCGTCCATAAACTACGTTACCAATTTAAAGGGGGAGGGGGGAGGGGTTTTGAAATTCACTACGATAAGTAACGGTAGGGGGGGAGGTGTTTAGATATTGTAACGTTACCAAAAATTAAAAAAATCGAAGAAAAACCTCTAATTAATAACACAATCATTTCAAAATTTTTAACCTTACATGTTTATGTTTGATCGTCTAAATTGATGGTTAACTTTTGTTTCAACGATTTCTTCCACCACCTTTTCCCTCGACAAAGGAACCTTTTGGTATTCCTTCACCTTCTCAGCACACGTCTGAAAAATTTGGGTCTTTGCTTTTGCGACAGGCTTTGACGTTAAGGCCTGAATGTTTTTGATCAAAGGAGATACCGTATGACATGCACTGTCCTTCTCAGAAAGAAGAAATCGGTTCAAGGTCGTGTCCTACCTGCGGCTTGTATTTCGTTTTCAAACTTCTTTGAATTGTCATAAGTTTGTATTATATCGTTTACAATAAATTGGAATAAAAAATACTATTTAAATAAATCAATTTTCAGAAAGCATTTACACAAAAACACAGAACTTGGTGCAGTCGTGTGCAGCCTTTAAGGGTACTCTGTCAAAGACCAGGTGAATTTATTTGCGTTAGAAATGAGGATTCACCTGAATGGGTCGAGATAGAATCCGATGAAAAATTCTATTATGAAGAGTCCTCAACAAAGCTACCAGCTTCTTCTATCCCAGTGATTGAGAGTATCGAATCTTGGATCGCAGATGGAATAGCTTTTACAGATGATATTAATTATTGACTTTTTCCCAATTGTTCCTTTAATGTATCTAGTCATACTAGACACTAATACTAGTGAAAATTGTCAGAGCTAGTAAAAATATATAATCATTCGAATGAATTAATTTCATATGTCACGTTACTTTATGGTGGGGAGGGGTTTTGAAAAGCACTACGAAAAGTAACGCAGAGGGAGGTGGGGTAAAAAAATCCGGAAAATCTGCAACGTAGTTTATGGACGACCCCTTAGGTGTAAACAAATATCAGTACAACGTTTCATCCAATTATCTAAACTCCTTCTCCTGCTAATGTACTCTGACTTTTCAGGTGAAGGGTCTAAAAAGTGTCAATTTAAAAAGCCGATACCAGTGTATTTTTGGAAAATTTTCATACCTTGTTTCTTGGTTGTAAAGGCGAGGAGAAAAAGTCGCACAACAACAACAACAAAAATTCTAGTAAAATATAACTTCAAATTACATTTTCATTAGCCCCCATGTCAAATTTCACATCGATATCTTTATTTGTTTTGGATTTATTAATTTAATACCGCTAAATTAGCCATTTCGTCCACTGTGTGTTTTTGAGCTGATGAGAAATCTTTTTAAATCCTAGATGTCCGCAACTCTTTCTTGACCAAAATTTTGTAGAAAAAGAAAAGATTGAGAACAATCTTGGGTTTATAAACTGTAATTCTAACTAGAACTATACTTTTTGTAAACTAATTGCACAAAATGTGTTATTAATTTCACAAATTTTTGGTTATAAAAAAAAAACAAGCAGCAGATTTCATCAAAGTAACAACAAATAGGTATTTTTAAAACTATATCAAATAAAAACCTTTTTCTTTGAATAAAAAAGTATTATATCAACTTTAAATTATGTATTTTTTCAATGTTCTTTCAATTATTATGAAATCAAGGCTCATCTTTTGTGGTTACTGTTAAATAAACAAATTAACCAAGTTGTTATGTTAAGCTTTTATTTTGCTCATATTTTGAAAAAATGCGAACAGCACTCATACATATTTTGTGTGCCAGGTTGTTTTGATCTCTAGTTGACACATTTTCCGCTCTATTTCATGGTGTATGCTTACAACTATGACACTTGATTGCATCCCCAACTCTCATGTGACCCCTCACACAAACATTGCGTGAAGACGCTATCAAAAACTTTGACACAATTTCTTTGATTTAAAATTAATTTAAATATCAACAAAGTGTTGCCACCTAAGATGAAGACAGCCGTGTAACCACTGTCACTGACAGCAACATTACAAACTTTGACATTGTTTATATTATTAATATTTCATTTGAGGGGATAAAGTGTGTTTCAACGTTATCTCACAGATAAAATAAAACTTTTAATTACACGATGAAACAGTAGGCTTTTGCAACGATGTATCTATCTATCATTCATGTGTACCTTAAAATTGTCAGTAGATTTAATTAAAAAGTGGCAGGTGTTCAAATTAATAAAGTTTAGCATTTTTTTTAAATTTGTTCACTTTGGCATCAATTTTATAGAAATGTCCTTTTTTTCCTCAAAAATAATAAAGTTGATAACATTCCTAATCTAAAACGTTAAAGTTTACTTTTGGTTAATTGGTTAAAAATTGATCGAGTAATAACATTTTAAGCATTCCTAATTTTCTAATAAATAACTATGCTAAGCTAATATTTTCTTACACAAAAAATGTTGTTAAGCAGAAACAATTAGAAAAATTTTATTAAAGCCTGTTTTTGTGCAGAAGTGTGAAGTTACGGAATGCACTATCTCGATTACTTTATAGCCTATTCAAAAGAAATAGCATTTGTTGAATTTAAAATAAGCTAAGTCTTTAAACGATTCTTCACAAATTTACGTCAGAATCAAAATATCAGAAAAATTTAAATTTAATAAAAAATAAAAACATTCATATCTGTAAATTTAAAAGTATGATAAAAAAATATTAGGAAATAATTTTCGACTAAATCGAAGTTAAAATAACAATGCTAAAGTATATTCGAAGTTATGAATACTTTTTATTTTGATGACTTCAATTTTTTTGAGGATATGTGTTTGTTGGCATTAAATTTTTACAAAACTAAAAATTTTGAGTTTATATTAAAATCAAAAATTTTATGTTTAAAATTTCAAGTCAATAGATAAAGTTTTGTGAGATTTAAAAAAATTTACCGCTTCGATGGATGTCATCCTTTTGCATGGGAGGTAATCGTGGCTTTTATACGATTTTGCCAATTTCAAACCCAGTATGCGTATTTAAGGTCAAAACTGATTTGAAAAATTTTAAGTCATTTAAACAATTTTTGTGGAATTTTAAGAGATTTTAACATTTGCATATAGTACATACACGCAAAGAAAAGACATGGTTGAGATATGATTACTGCAATAATACTTTTTTTACTAAAATTATTGTATTATTTTTGCAAACACAAATTTTTGCCTCAATAAAGTCATTATTTACTATAGCAGTGGCCTACTGAAGGTGTGCGTGGCTCGTAAGCGAAAAAGCCGCAGCTCAAACCCCAGCTCGAACAGAAAATTTTGTCAAAAAGATTTTTCAATTGAATTAATATTTCTGTTCAGCCCAGACAATGGCAAACCTCTAGAGATATCTGAATAAATAGCTGTGCATGAAAATAACAAAACTAAAATATTGTTTCGATAATATTCCGAATTCTAAAAATAAATTCATAATATAGTTGTTGCAATCATGCTATTTTCGACCCAATAAGAGAATAATGGTTGTTTCAATAATATTTTGGTTAATACAATAAAGTTCCTTTTCTAAATATAGTTGTCGTAATCACTTTATCATGATCAAAGAAAATATTATATGTTTAAGAACATGTTAGCAACAATCATAATCTGAATCATGATCCTCTTAAAACATGGTTGTTGCAACTATGTTTTTTCTCTGCGTGTATGTATGCGAGATAGACGTACAATAGAATGCATTTAAGGATATATATTTTACTTATCAAACTCAAATATACAATTGACGGTCTTATTGCAAGTACATAATATGCCAAATAAATATTTTTTTAAAATAATAATAAGACTCAAAGTTTTGAAAAAATTTATTTTTGCATTAAGAAATAAAATTGAATAAGGCATGTTTTGCAAATAAGTTTGAATTCGATAATAAATGGCATAAATATCTTCAGTGCTTGTTGGCAATCCATTGGGTTATGTATCGAGCCTAAAAAATTAATTTTTTGCATCATGTGACTTATCACGTTATTGCAATAAGCTCTTCTATTGTAATAGATTTTTGTTTGAATAAAATAATATAATTTTAATAATAACATTAAATTTGCTGGTTTCCTAACTTTGCAATAAGAAAAAAAGTTTTGTATAATGTAACCCTTCATAAGTCAAGTATGTCTCGTGATAGAGGTAGATTTGACAAAATGACTTTTTATTGCAAATGTTCAAGAAATACATGTTCAATTTAAAAAATCCATTTAGATTTTTGTGACCAATATATTAAAGTTTTCCCAATAAATATAATATATGTTAACTAAAGCCGAATAGAGGCTGAACAAGGGTCGAACATCGTCTAAGCAATTGTGTTTGTGTTCGAAGGCGAAGTCGATTATAAAAATGTATTAATGGAAGAGAATTTAAAAACGGCCACTATTTGACTGTTGTTTGACAGCTGTTCAGACTCTGATGGAACGACTATATCTTAACTCAGCTTATACGAAGATTTGCATTTTATTTATTTATTAATTACCAAGCAAGGTGATATGTTTTTATTATCAACTACAATTTTTGTTTTTTTTTCTCCTCTTCCCTTGTTTTGTGGGAAGCAGTAACTCTTGGATAGCAGTGTGGGTAATCTACTTGATTGACACGAGCAACACAAACACATCAAACAAAAGTAAAAAGAGAAAAAAAGCAAAAATGTTTTCATAAATTCAATTAAATTTCAAATATTCATACTAAAATAACGTCCAAAAATTAAAAATTAAATAAAGCCCAAAAATGTTCCATACAAATTTGGGTGTCATTTCATAATGGAGTTACATTATGTTTTCTTGGTACTATTTCTATTTGGGGCGTTACTTCATTATTATTCAGTTATAACTCTTTCTGTGTGAACTATTTGTCATCAAAATGTTAGATCAATTTCAAATTCAATTCAGCAGTACTGTAGACAACAAAGCCGGTATTGGACTTACTGAGGGTTGTAATCCCTAAGCAGCGGCCAAAGGTCGCCTATTAAAAAGAGAATTATATCCAGAAGTACTGTAAAACGAAAAGAGGACATGTCCGTATAAAGCCCCAATGGGTTTTTTATTTATGATATAACGATTAGCACTTATACGAAATGCGGTTTTCAAATTCCGTACAAGGGAAAACCATTTTATCGGCCAAATATTATATTAAGTGGTGGGGCAATATTTCATATTAAAAAAAGATCCCTAATTTGGGCCCTTATTTAATTCATCGTTTTGTGTGCATTTTTCCAGAGGTCTAGAGCCTTCCCTGCTCGCTTTATGGTCGCGGCCAGAAGAACCACAATTGTTTTTTTTTTAATATTCTGAAAATTAGGACTTAATTTATCATTTCCATTTTGGTTTTATTTCATAATGAACATACTCCTAAATGTCAGGTTTTATTTTATCTTTTCTTTAGGTCTTATTTCACCAGGAATTAGGAGTTATTTCATCTTTCAACGTTAGGACTTATTACATTTACTGTGAGGAGTTCTTTCATTAGGAGTTATTTCTCGGAGCCGGTAAATTTTTCCCAATTTTTTCCCAAAAAGATTTTGGGTCTTTTTTTTATTTACGGTTTGGGCGTTATTTCATTTTTTTAGGGCTTTATTTCATTTTTGATTTTGGACGCTATTTCATTTTTGTAAGCCCAAAATATTTTGGGTCTTATTTAATTTTCAGTTTGGGCGTTAATTCATTTTTTGGGCTTTATTTCATTTTTGATTTTGGACGCTATTTCATTTTTTTTAAGCCTAAAATATTTTGGGTCCTATTTCATTTTCAGTTTGGGCGTTATTTAATTTTTTGGGCTTCATTTCATTTTTAATTTTGGGCGCTATTTCATTTTTGTAAGGCCAAAATATTTTGGGTCTTATTTCATTTTCAGTTTGGGCGTTATTTCATTTTTTAGGCTTTATTTCATTTTTTATTTTGGGCGCTATTTCATTTTTGTAAGCCCAAAATATTTTGGGTCTTATTTCATTTTTAGTTTGGGCGTTATTTAATTTTTTGGACCTTATTTCATTTTTTATTTTGGGCGTTATTTAATTTTTTTGGGCCTTATTTCATTTTTGATTTTGGGCGCTATTTCATTTTTGTATTCCGAACATATTTTGGGTCTTATTTCATTTTCATTTTGGGCGTTAATTCATTTTTTGGGCTTTATTTCATTTTTGATTTTGGACGCTATTTCATTTTTGTAAGCCCAAAATATTTTGGGTCCTATTTTATTTTCAGTTTGGGCGTTATTTCATTTTTTTTGACTTTATTTAATTTTTGATTTTGGGCGCTATATCATTTTTGTAAGCCCAAAATATATTGGGTCTCATTTCATTTTCAGTTTGGGCGTTATTTCATTTTTTTTGGGCTTTATTTCATTTTTTATTTTGGGCGTTATTTCATTTTTGTAAGCCCAAAATATTTTGGGTCTTATTTCATTTTTAGTTTGGGCGTTATTTCATTTTTTGGGCCCTATTTCATTTTTTATTTTGGGCGTTATTTCAATTTTTATGCCCAAAATGTTTTGGGCTTTATTTCATTTTTTATTTTGGGCGTTATTTCATTGAGCGTTATTTCCCTGAACCGTTTTTCAACACAGGCAAAAACAAAAATTTATTAAAATTGGTACAAATACACAAATTTGAAGAATTTCATAACCTTAAAATGTTTAACAGTTAGTGGGAATGTTTCATGATGATCTTTTTCGGCTTTATCATAAAAGTGTATTAATTTATTTTACTAATTTTTTTAACAATGGGTCAACCATTTTTCATCATGGAAAGTAATAATATTGTTATTCTCTTTACTAAAGCTATCAGTTCTTTAAAAAGTTGAAAACATATCGGTTCTCATCATTATAAAATTTAAACTTTAATGAAAACACTGCAAAAGAGGCTATATTGGCTGTGAGGAAAGGAAAAATTCAAGATATCAAAATACGAATGAAGGAAATAGAGCGAAAACATTTCTCCATAGTAATGACATAACAGCTGAGATAACAGGTGTTGATGGAGAGATCACCAAAAGGTTGAAAGTTATCCTCAATGTATTGAACTGCAGGGGGAAAATTGAATGCCGAAAAATACGGGAAATATGCAACAGAAACAGCCGATTTGATTCAGAATTAAATCCTGAAACTACGCTCACACCTCACACTGCATAAAGTCCTAGTGTATGGTATAGACCAGAGTAGGGCGTAGTGCACTAAGTGTTGAGTGCACTCAGCCTTTCACTAGCACTAAAATATATTGAAAGAAATTCTATTTTTCACTATTTTTTACCAGCTTAGTGATAGTGAAGAGATGAGGGATTTTAGTGGTAGTGTTATATTGTTGCACTATAACTAAATTGAGTGGTAGTTACTAAATCTCCACTACACTCAAATAGTGCAAAATTTGAACAGCCACTAAATGAAAGCTACAATAGAAAGTTTTTCCACTCAACTTTCAAATATGAAGAAAGCAACAACAACAGCTCTGAATGAGCATCACCAAGCTAGAATCAGATAGACAGTTTATATAAAATTGGTGTTATTTAAAATAATAGTTTCATGCAAGTTAAATTGCTTACAGCAAATAATTGTTTATTTTTCTTGTTTTACTTAATATTTTTATATTTTACTAAGAATAGCATAGAAACATACAAATTTCTGTGTAATATTTAAATACTCAATACTACAAGTAAACTATTCCTGTTTTCTTTCAATTGAGTGATAACTTTCTGTGCTGTACCACTATTAGTGCAAGTATTTTTTTTTTTTGCACTATTTATTTAGTGCAAAAAAAAAAATGTTCCACTAAGCTGTAAACATTTTTTTTCCACTATTCTTACATGAATTTGAGTGAAAAATTTTTCACTGTCACTATCACTCATGTATAGTGAGGCTTTTATTTTTCAATTCAGCAGTCAAAAATAAAAGAAGATAGAGAATAATTTTACACTATCAGTACATGTAAGCTGAAACTGCAAATTTAGTGCTCTGGTATAGACATTATAGAAACATCAATGTCTATACCCAACTCTGGTATAGACATTATAGAAACATCAGTCGCTATCAATTGGAGAATTTTCTGACAAAGCACAGGAATCCAAAAAAACCTGCAAGTTTTCTCGAAAACGACAAATGAGGATCTCTTCAATATATTGGCCACATCATCAGGCCAAAGAATTTCATGATTAAGGCATGTCAGATCTCAAAAAGAGTTGAAAAAATGTTCCCCAGAAAAGTTAGAATTATTGGATAATTATATAAATATCAATGAACGTTTTCAACAAAACTAGAAATTTTATTTCTTGTTCAAAATTTAATATTATACTAAATTTTTTTTTTTGTTCGAAACTTTTTTCTATTATTTAAGGTTTGATCTGTGGTTAAAAAAACAAAATGTTGGTTTTTTTTCATAAAAGTCTTCAAAAATCCTTCAAAAATATTGCCTTAAAATGATTTTTTTAAAATTTGAATTGTTTTTGGAGTTACAGAGCTATATATGTATATATACACTAGCGCCGAAGTGCAGTTATAAAACTTTAAATGCGTTTTTCTCGAAATTACTTTTTCAAACTGGGGTATCGTTTTTCTCAAGAAGTCAGATGAAGATGCGGCGGAAGGCGTCTTGTAGGTAATCACATCAGGCAGGTCTTGAACTAGGATAATTGGTCTAACTATACTACCGGGGGAGGGTTGGGGCAAAAACCCCCAAAAAACAGTTAATTTTTTAACTTTTTTTAAATCGCGCCATATGTCAATTTTTTTATATTTTAGAAATATCCTTGTTCATAACCTGCCTGACGTGATTACTAACAAAATGCCGCCCGCAGAATTTTGATACGACATCTGTTTATCAAGAAAAACGACACCCCGTTTGCCTTCTCCTTTTTACGTACCCATTTTTATCGCTCTGGGAGGGGGAATAAAAAACGTTGAAACATAAAAAAGTACGGAAAAAGTTAAAAAATTACGTCTACTTACACGTAAAATAAAAACCCAAAGTTGATAAATGGAAAAACGACTGAGCTACGGCAATTTTAAAAACGTTATTTTTGTGGGCTTGAACCGCAGATCATACCTTAAATTAAGGGCATTAATCTGTATCACGAAGCAGCACACCAACGACAAGCAAGACACGAGAAGCAATACTTTTTTCTATACGAAATTCTATTGCTTCTCGTGTCTTGCTTGTCGTTGGTGTGCTGCTTCGTGATACAGATTAATGCCCTAAATTTTTTTCGAATTTTTAATTACTTCTTATTTTATAAAAAAATGTTAAGTGGGTACGTGATAAAATAGGAGTTCTAAATAATTATAGTCTCGGTTTTTGTTATGTTTTAAGACGCCTTTTTTATTGTAGCAATAGTTAAAGACTTTAAAAAACGAAATTGACTTCGAATTTGTGTTGATTATCCAGATCGAGCCTCTATGCATCAGAAATGTTGAAGAATATTTCATTTCAAAATTTAATAAAAACCAAATGCAGAATTTAGTGAAAAATATGCCCCCATATTGATATCAGAAATAATATATCAAATGAAAAATATCAGAAAGTGTGACTGAGATATGCTTGACTGAAAGATTTTTCCATTAATGTCTTTCGTTGCTTTCATATAAAACGGACTTAAATAACATTTTTTAAAATCTATTTTTCGGTTGGATTGTGTCAGATTTCGCTTGACTAAAAGGCATCTGCAGAAACTTGATTTAAATAATGTTATTGGCTTATAGAAAAGTAACGAACGAAATGGAATTTATTGAAAATAAATAATAACTTTTGTAATTTTTGTTTATAAGGTTTATGAACTGAATGTTAAAAACTCGCACACTTTAATTTAAATAAAAAAATTTATGACATACTTAATTTTTTCATTTAGCACAATTTTTTCGAAATTTGTATACTGTTTACGTGAAACACGTAAACACCGTGTATATTAAACACGTCCGCTCGATCTACTCGCTACAAGTCGCACGAGCGCTGACAGTTGTCGTTCGGCAACAGCAAGGTTGCGCCAGCGTCTTATGTTTTTTTATTCGCTACTGAAAGCGAAAATCATCATTGCAACAACCCACCCATGCAGAAGACAAGGACATCACCACGACAAACTCAACAAGGAAGACTTCTATCAACGGATCAACAACACATAACTACAACCACCCATCAACACTCAAAAGAATCAATCAACAATAGCTGCGTTCCATTCGCTTCAAAATAATCCAGATTATTTTTTTTTACATGCAAAGCAAAAACAAAAATAATAATCCTATAACAAATTGGATTATTTTTGCTATCCATATAAAATTGTGATATAGCCTTTATAAAATTTGAAACACAGGTGTCGCACCTGTATATTTCTCTGAGCTGTCATTTATTTTTTTGAATATTCTGTTTGTTTGATACAATGACTATAAGGTTGCTATGACAGTTACCTACAATATTTTCTCACGAGCTGCGACCATCGAATGTTAAACAAAAGAAAACAAAACAAACCGCGTGTATCACACACATTGGACGCATTCAGCGGAGCCAACAATTGCACTTAAACTTTTTATATAGTTGCATAATATTAATAATTAAATTAAATAATTTACAATTTTCCTGACGTTTAGAGTAAAACACATTCAGAAAAAGACATCCTTCACTAAGGTATCGCTACCATAACAGTTCACAACAGTTTTGAACGACACACGTTCTCATGACACCTAATAGCTCTTGTATCATGATTGCTTGGTTGAATTTAATTTTGACTGCAACGCTAATGCCCTCTACGAGTCGTTGCTCTTGCCGTTCCTTTGAGAAAATTTGTTATCGCGATTATATTAAGGCGAAAGGAACGCAGCTAATATTATAACACCACAATTGTTTTACCAAAAGGTATAGAATAATAAAATTGAATTGTTCCCAACCCACTTTAACCCATTTGTTCTCTTTTTCCGCCAATTTATCAACGATCGTTCGCTACCCGAACATATACCAAAATAAAAAACTCATTTATCAACCCTGCCAGTAACAGAAAGAAACGATAATCTTAGGTGCCATATTAAATGTAATATCGAAAAATAAAATAAAAACGAAAGTGTCAAAAATGTAGCACTAAGCAGGCAGGATTTTAATAACACCAACACATATACAATCACACATACGCACAACGACGTAACTATAGTAATATAAGGCTTACCTAAGAGCATCAGGGCAAATGCCTACATAAATAAAATGTAGTAACGTGACGTGTTAAAATAGCTATTTACATAAAAACACACGCACACGTAAGCTAATATGTATGCAGGCAAAAAAAACAAAACACTGACAAAAATGGTGAAAATGACAACAAAAGCAAAAAAAATATTGAATATGCAAAAATAAAAAAGATATTCAATAACAACAGCAAGAGATCAAGTAAAAGCTAAAAACTAATACACGCACAAATAGCACGGAAATCATTTTCACCTTCGTGTAGAAAAAATATATAACCTACTGCAAACTACTAAAAGTATTCATGCGTTTATTTTTATTACTATCGCAACTGGGTCAAAGCGCATAAAAAGAGCTTGATTTTTTATTTGAATTTTTGTTTTCCAAAAACCATGACACACATACGTATACCGCTATTATTTACAATCTGTACAAAAATAATATAAAAGCTTTTTGAGCGCTAGAAATAGCATAACACGCTGAAAATTTTTAAAAAAGTCCAACTAAAACTGCCATGAAACTGTGAATGTGCGTGTGAGTTTTCTTTTTTTGTGTGCGTGCCTTAACTTCTTCACTAGCTTAAGCACAAGTTGTTGTTAGCTTTGCATCTTTCCCTTCCTTCTTCCTTCTTCTCCTCAATGCGTTGCTTTAAATACAAATGCATTTTATTTTGTTGCATACTTTGAGGCGCAGCAACTTTGTCTAATCAGCTTAGTTTTGTAGGGTTGCAAACAGCTTAAAGGCTTAACATTAATGGCCTTATTTTGTATGCCTAACGAAGCATTCAACAATCGAATGCTATGCGAACGATGCTGTAAGCAAATGGAAATTTGTATCCATAACGAAGCTACTCGGTAACTCTTACGACATGCTTACGTTTCTTATGTAATTCAAACTGTTATACAGAAGCAGTTGTCAAATGCGGTAATGCCAGATAAAACATTTCAGAAGTTTTCTGTTTTTGTCTACTTAATTTAAAGATTTTTTAAGAATTTTGCTTCGTTTATTGTTTGCTGGCAACGCCGTTGTTTGGTTTATTTATGTGAACAGCTGTTTTGTTTTTATTCAGTCAATTTATTTTGAACAATAAAATAATTTGCTTATTTGTTTTCATTGTGATTGTGTTTTAAATAAACTATAACTATTAAGCAAGTGTTCAATAATAAAGTGACATTGAAGTGTTAAGTGTTTAAAAAAAATGTATACAGCTTTAGCATTTTTTGATTTTGAGCATGCTGGTGAACGCGAATTGAGGGTGCACAGGCGCAGGATGCGAGATGTTTTGCAACTTTTTCTTGCACAACTATCCATTTTTTGAACAATCTAATTCAACGAACACAACACAACGATAGCATTTGAGTATTCGTGTGATTTTGACGTTTGAATTCGCCATTTCATTGATCGTTAGGGATGCAAATTGCACAAATATTACTCTGTTACGGCGTCGTTCGCCAGTTCAACAGCTGTTATCTGTTCGAATTGCAAATTTCAAAACCACTAACGAACAGTGTTTTGCACGAAACGAGTGTTCGGATAGGCATACAAAATAAGGGCATAAAACGAAGTTTTTTTCCTTGTTTCCACCAGTTAGGCCTGCGTATGAGTGTTAGGGTGCATGTGTGTTTGAGCTCACTTTTAAGTTTGCGTGTGATTTTTACTGGCATGTATCGAGGTTGAACATCAGTAACAACAACTGCACCCAGTTGGAAAAGGAGCCCTGCTGTATGTCTGACGGCAACATGCCTCTGAAGGATAGGAGACATGCTCGCCTCCATACCCGCTTATATCTTTTTTGTATAGGCATGTTCTAGGTCGGCATGTCTGCCAAATTCACTGCCGTAGCAGCATGCATCTTATAGTATGAATGCAGAAGGTATGCATGTCTGACAAATTAACTGCCCTAGCAGCAATGCTGCATGCATCTCTCGGCATTAATGCTGCATTCATACGATGAGATGCATGCTGCATTGCTGCTATGGCAGTTAATTTGATAGACATGCCGTCCAAGGACATGCCTATAGAAAAAATATATAAGAGGGTATGGAGGCGAGCATGTCTGCTGAATTTTCAAGTAATGTTGCCGACAGTTGAAAAATTACCATTACCGGAGTCTTGAACCTCGGCCGCGTGAGTGTAAGTGCATATCCATTCGACCATTGTGCTGTTAACTAATCGTCGCTTAATTTGCTTTATTAAGCATAAACATACGAGCACAGAGTAAGAAAAGTAACGCTTTCGCTTTGTTATTATAAGCAATTAATGCAAAATAAAGAACGATATCACTAAAAAAAATGAACAAACTAAAAAAAAACAAAACAAAACTAAAAGCCATTAAAACAAAAAAAAATTATGTCTCTGATGGGATTTGAACCCACCACTCAAGAATCCAAAATACATCAATAAAAAACTGTATTTATGTTGTGCTATAAAAGAATTTATTTCTTACTGTACTGATGCTTTTTGTTTATAAATAATAATAATAATAATTCACCTCACTTAAATGCAAAGAGGAAGTTTTTAAAATTTAAAAAAATAGACCTATTAGCATTTAATTTATAACCTGCCACATTCCTTCCATCAGCAGGCCTGCTTTCTTTTTCATCTGGGCATCAACAACCACCACCACAACTGTGTGCAGCTAACTTTGCAGTTGACTTTTTTAATTGTTGTTTCAGTTGTACTTTCCTTTTTCTATAATTACCATGCATACGTTTAGGCTTAGTTGTAGAAATTTGCAAGCTTTTAATAGCACACTTTAAGACTTTATAAGTATGCACTATACACAAACTAGTGTAGGTAAGGCTCAGGGACTAATTTAAAAAAATTATTAGAAATTTGGTAAAACTTTCTGTAACCAATATCCTTTTTAAAAGATTAGCTGAATTCCTAAATGCATTGATACAATGCATCAGTGTGTGTTATCAAGGTTATCATTATTTTGAATTGGTCCGAAACTTATTAACCAAAGCTTCGCAATTATACTATTTTTAGGAATTTCAACAGAGTTTCGCAGTTTTCGAATTTAAACTTAGCACCAATCCAAAATAAAATACACTGATGCATTACATAAATGCATTAAGGAAATCAGCCATTGTTGCTAAACAGGATCAATATCAGGTAATTATTAAGATGAGTATGCTTTATTGTTTTTTTTTTTTGTAAACCATACTCAGCTGTGTTCGATGAAATAACAGTACTTACTTAATATTAATATAACCAGTTATTTGTACAGTTTCCTAGAATAAAAAATTTAAACTAAAGGGTGATCCAATACGAGGTCCCTTTTTCTTCTGGGTTGTTTTGACAGCTGTTATGTGCCAAATAGCTTGTTCATATGACGTTTGCTTTCAGTATTCTATACGACTCAATCGTGAATAGACTTATTCCTGAACAACGTTTATTAGTTATGGAAACGTACTACCAAAAGCAGTTATCAGTTAGAGAATGTTATAGAGTTCTTCAACATCATTTTGGTAGTTATGGATGTCCAAACCATCACATAATTTCGAACAAATTTTACAGTACTGAACATTCATCATTCAACCAGAGCGCATAGAGCCAGAAATTTTGAGAATAATTCTGAATCGATTCGTAGTCGATCTCGAATTTTTTCGAAATTTGAAAATTGGACCCACAGAATGGACCATTTAAGAGCTAGTTATAACCCTGCAAACCAAAGTTTCCGAATTTGTCTGAATTCCAATTAGTTCGTAACTATTTCGAGAATTCTTAATAAATTCGTAACTATTTCGCAACACTAATTTCGGAACATTTCCGAATAATTCGAAAGAGTTCCGAAATCAAATTTTCAAATTTAAATTGTGAGGTATTTTAAATATTTCAAGTTGAAAAAAATTGGAAGGCCATGAGCCTAGCGGCATTTTAAATAATTTTCCATTTGTAAAATAATTTAATTTAAAACAACTTTTTCTTTAAACAGATGATACAAGATATGGTTCTAATTTTAATTTTTACAGATGCAAATGCAAACGACATGTCAGATTCACATTTACATATGTTCCGTAATAGTAGTTGCAAAGGATCTGTAATTTTTGGCATGTTATTTGAACGAAACATATAGTCTGGAGCATCTTAAGCCCTAACTAAACTTTGATTCGAAATTTTTATTTAATTTTGTATTACATACGGTACAAAAATCAGTAAGAGATGGCAAATTTGATGCTTCATATCGTTAAAAATTCGGTGCTACAATTCGTTAAGAAATTGTAATGAATTTGTAAAGAATTCGTTACGAAAACGATAATTCAATTCTTTACGAATTTGTTACGAAATCGATACGTCAATTCTTTACGAATTTGTTACGAATTCGTTACGAATACGATACTTCAATTCTTTACGAATTTGTTACGAATTCGTTACTAAAATTCCTTGCGAATTCGTTACGACAATTCGTTACGAATTCGTGTCAACCCCTCCATACGATTTTCGTTACGAAATCGGAACGAATTCGGATGCCGAACTCGGAATAATATCGAAAAATTCGTAACGAATTCGTTACGAATTCGGAAACTTTGGTTTGCTGGGAATTTTTAAAAATTGAGTTGTAGGAACCGAACTATCATTCCAAATTGCTTTTTCTGTGCTTAGTGGAGCCGATTCCGAACATTCCAAGGATTCCTACTAAATCTTATAAGCTTCCTTAGAGTACTAAGGGTCTTAAAAAATTTAAGAAACAAGTTCTTCAAGAAATTTAGAGCAAGTAATAGCTTAATATTTTTTCAAAAGTATCAGGGAATTTAATTTTCCTAATTAATATCTTTACAACCAATATATCTGGGATTTTGAATCTAAAATTAATTTCAACCCTAAAGCCCTCTGGAGGTTTGTTATATCGAAAAAAAGTTCTTCCAATATTCCAACTGTAGCTTTTTATAAAGATAAAAAGGCTAAGTGTGCTGATGATGCTGCTAACCTTTTTGCCGAACATTTTCAATCCAACTTTGAATCTGATAGTAACAATTTTACTTCAAACGATGATTTTCTTAATAATATTCTGTCCTCCCTTGACTTCGGGTCCCTATTATTATCATCTGAAGATATCATTAATTGTATTTCTAGTTTAAAACCGTCAATGATTACTGGATACTGACGGTACATGACGGACAATGTCTAGTTTTAGTTAAACTCATTAAGGCTATTTTAAATAAATCTTTAGTTGCAGGTGTTTTTATTGACGACTGGAAGATTGCATTTATAACCCCTATTTATAAAAGTGGTACTAATAACGATATTTCCAACTATAGGCCAATCTCGAAGCTATCAACCATTTCAAAACTATTTGAGGGCATCATTAAAGACAAGTTGTATTTTCGAGTGAAGCATTAAATTTGTCCTAATCAACACGGTTTTGTCTCAAGTCTGACGGTTTTCTCTGAAGATGTATTTCTGCTTTCAAAAACGGCTATCAAGTGGATACAATATACACAGATTTTTCGAAAGCATTTGATAAGAAAATGTGAAATCTGCCAAATTCATAGCCTCATTTTATTCATAAATGATATTAGTTCCTGCTTTTCAAATGTAAATTTTCTCTTATATGCAGATGATTTAAAAATAAATAATATAATCAAAAATAAATCGGATACAGATCTTCTACAACATGAATTATCAAATGTTTTTGCTTGGTGTTTTAAAAATCGCCTCTCTCTAAATATTAATAAGTGTTTTCATATTACCTTTTCCAAATCTCATTACATCATTAATACGTCATATTCTATTGGTGCTAGTGTCTTAACTGCAGGGGATAAAACGTCTGACTTAGGTGTAATTTTTGATCCTAAATGTACCTTTACAAGTCATTTTGACATTATTATTTCTAAAACATATGCTATGATGGCGTTTGTTCGCAGAAATAGTTCTGCTTTTTCTGACCCATATACACATAAAACGCTGTACTCATCTCTTGTTAGATCTAAACTAGAATATGCCTCTTTAATTTGGTACCCTTACTATGCAGGGCATATAAATCGCCTTGAACGTATACAAAAAGATTTTACTCGCTATGCTCTACGTGGTTTAAATTTTAGTGCTCCTCTTCTTCCATATAATGCTTGTTGCTTACTTATTAATCTAAAAACTTTGCAAAATAGAAGAACAATACTATCGCTTCTGTTTATTTTTGACGTAATAACTGGTGCAATTGACTGTTTACGCCTATTAGCGATAAACTTTAATATTCCTGTTAGAAGCCTCAGATCTTGTAATTTATGTTATCTTGGATTGTTAAGAACTAATTATGCATTAAATGCTCCTATCAATCAATCTTTAATTGAATTTAATAAGTTATCTAAAAACATCGTACTGTAGATACTTCTCATCTCATAAGCCTCATAGAAAATTTGTCGATATCCTATTCACACATTATCATTGCAGGAGACTTCAACAGCAATTTAATAATAGAAAATCACTTAAGTAATGATATGCGTGACTTAGGTTTTCTGTCAGTTAATAACTCCCAACCTACTCACTTCACTCACTCAATCAATACCCTTCAAGACCTGTTCTTTGTTAATGATCTAACTAAAATACTTCTCTATGACCAGCTATCAGTATCCAACTTTTCCAAGCACGATCTTATCTTCTTAGCTTTTGATTTCCATATGGAAAACGAGCCGTATTGTTTCACCTTTCGTGATTTTAAGAATATTGATTATTACCATCTCGATCAAGAAGCTAGAAAGATAAATTGGCAAGGCATTTATGGAATGTCATGAAGTGAAGACCAGGTTTGTTATCTGCAGAAAAATATTATTAACCTTTTTAATGAATTCGTGCCATTGAAGACTAAAACCATTAAAACGCAAAAAAAACCGTGGTTTAACAATTATATCAAAGGGCTTCTAGCAAAACGAAACGCTTTATACAACCGGTGGAAGCGATTCAAAACTCCAGAATTGTATAGTGAATTTAAAGAAAAAAAGTAAACAATGAAATAGCTGCATTAAAGAAAAAATTCTACAGCAACAAATATAAACACGCAGTTGAATCAAGAAAGATTTGGAAAGAAATCCGTGATATTGGAGTTGGTAAAAACCTGGCCGTTGTAGATGAGAATATTGATGTAAATGACCTTAACAAAAATTTTGTAAAAATTACCATTATTAATAATGTTACTACTTGTAGAAATGGTTCTCTGTCTATTACCCTTGGTGCAGATATGGCTTTTTCTTTCCGTTGCGTAGACCAAAGTGAGGCACTGACTAGTCTCCTGTCAATAAAGTCCAACGCAGTAGGTTTCGATGAAATTCATCCACACTTTCTAAAAATCCTTCTTTCATTAGTACTACCTTATATAACCCACATATTTAACACAATTCTCACTACTTCTGTCTTTCCAAAATATTGGAAGCAAGCCAAAATCATTCCAATACCAAAAACACGCAATGAATATCGACCTGTGGCCATATTATCATACTTAGCAAAAGCGTTTGAATTGATTGTACACCAGCAAACTAGCACATTTTTTTGCGACAATAACTTGCTATCCGAAAGGCAGTCTGGGTTTAGGGCAAAAAGGAGTTGCGTCACTGCACTAATAGACGTAGTTGAAGAAATAAGAGCAGGATTGGATGATAATAAAGTAAGTTTCTTAATTCTTCTAGACCATTCAAAGGCATTCGATACAGTTGATCATGTTATTCTTAAGAGTAAATTATCTCAAATGTTTAATTTCTCTTCTTCAGCAAGTAACTTATTGCAGTCATACCTATCAGATCGATCTCAAGCTGTTTTTGCCAATAACAAGACGTCAGAATTTTTGACCCTCAATATGGGTGTTCCTCAGGGCTCTATAATTGAACCCCTTCTGTTTTCACTCTATGTAAATGATTTACCAAAAGTTCTCCAATATTGTAACGTCCATATGTACGCTGATGATGTACAACTGTTTGTTAGTTGCTCACGCAATAATATTTCAAATTGTGTATCTGCCATCAATAATGAACTTGGGCGCGTAACAACATGGGCAAGTGAAAATGGCTTGTGTCTCAACCCAAGGAAGTCGAAGTGTTTAATTATTTCCAAAAAAAATAATCGATGTTTCAGAATTTCCAAAAATTACGCTCAACAATTCGGCAATAGATTTTGTTGACTTAGCAAAAAATCTCGGAATAATCTTCAACAGGACTTTGACTTGGAACTCACACATTGGAAATACAATTGGCAGGGTTTATGGTATGCTTAGGGTATTAATGATTGCACAAACATTCACACCACTTTATATTAGACTTCTAATCGCAAAAGTTTACATTCTCCCTACCCTTCTATATGGTTGTGAAATTTTCGCTAATTGTGATTGCACAAGTAAGCAAAAACTAAAAGTAGCTTTTAACAACATAGCTAGATACGTTTATGGTTTAAAACGTTCTGATCATGTATCTCACTATGCAATACAAATATACAATATGACCCTGGAAAGCATTCTTAAATTGCGAACTTTATTATTGCTCCATAAATTGTTATATACTAAGGAACCTTCTTACTTGCATAACCGTCTTACTGTCTCGAGATCTAATCAGTCCAATTCATTAATACAATTTCGTCATTTCTGTCTAACATCTGAGAGGCAATTCTATATTTATGCAATTCGTCTTTGGAACTCGTTGCCCCCTTTCTTTCGATCTATTCAAAACGCTGTGCAGTTCAGAAACAATCTACTTGCATATCTTTCTACGTTGCAATAATTTTCAATTTTTAACTATCAAATTATTTTTGTGTAACATGTAAACTTTTTCTAAAATATATTTAATTTTTTTCATTAGTTTTCAAATTAAATTATATCATTGTTATAAATTGTACTACAATTACTTGAAATGATAAAAATATCAGGATAATGATTCCAATATCTAGTAAGTAATACTAGTTTAAGATATATTTATTTTCATTCTTCTTTTCCCATGTATTTTTTATGAAAAATTAATTAAGATTGAATAATTTTTAAGGTTAGTACAAATGTTTAATTACTAAATGCTTAATTTCTACGATGCCAGTGCTTTAATCATAAGGTTCTTGCCTTATTGCACTGATATATCAAATAAATAAATAAATGCAAATACAAAAAAAAAAATACATTGAAGTTGATTTTGCTTGCTCAAAAATAGTCTTTAGAAGCCAGTTAAATAATTTCTATCGCTAAGCCATTTAAATTTATCCTGATATTTTAAATTTACTGTTATTATTTATGTGTAATCTAATTGTTATCTTACTTAATTTTTAATATATTAATTGTGTAGTCTATTTTCTAATTTTCTACGAATTTTACAACCATTAAAACCCCGAGTGAAAGTAAAACTTTTCTGACTTAGGCTGAACCAGGGCCAAACAGCGGCCGTACAACGAGCCTTTTGAGGACTTTTTTGGTCCCACTATATATATTGACGTGTTATACGTGATATATGTGGCGGCCGTAGCCTAATGGGTAGATACAGTGCGTAGCCCCTAAGCTAAAGAACTGCATTAGAACGGGTTCAATTCCTAACTCGACAAAATATTTTTTTAATTGAATTATTTTTTCTGTTTAATCGTCACCTCCCTGCAGACAATGGAAAACCCCAGAGATTAAAAAAAATTTTTATGTACAGCTTCTTGAAAACAGAAGTCGTTCGGAGTCGGCATAAAACTGTAAGATACAGTTATCGATCATTTGTGTTCCAACATTTGATAGCACGCACATCACAATTGATCAATAGAAGTTCGGTCAAAGTCCTTTGTAGGGTTGAAATGGCCAATTTATTTCTATTTATATATATCGAACTAATACATTATTATACGTATATATTGTATGTATAATCAAACGCACATATGTTTGTATATATATAGTGAATATTTTAAGAGTTAAGCATTAACCCAAACGCAGAATTAATGATAGAATATTGTTTCATTGCGGCCTCTGTTCAACTCGTGTTTGATCGATCTTCTGCTTGTGATTGCTTGCTCGGCCCTTGTTCGGCCGCTATTCGATTAAACCTTTACTTGGAGCTCCATAAAAATTTTTCGTGAGTCCAATAAAATAGTATTTATAAAAAGTTTTTACGAAAATTTACGAGTTTTTTTTTAAATATTTTTAAGGAAAACCAAATACAATGCTAAAAATGCAAGAATCCTGCAGAGTACCTAAAAAATACCCGACTGAAGATTTCTGCAATCTGCTACGAAGAAATTGCAGAGATTCACTTTGCAGAAGTTCTTAGTAAGGCTCTTCGATAAAATAAAGTGATCTCAATACTATTTATTTTTAATGGCTTTTCGCTATTTAACCCCCCTAGAGATCGAAGCCTAGATCGTTAAAGATATCGTAAAAATTACTTCAGATTTGGTTTTCGCATGGTTAAATTAAGAAAAAAAAAAATTAAGTCTGGAAAATTTGGAAAAACCCCTTTACCCCTTTTTAGTGGGGTCATACGTCCCCATGGGTTTCAAGTAAAACTTTTTACGAATTTGCCTTAGTATGATCTATAGTGGGTTTGAAATAATTTGGAATAAGAAATAACAAGCAAACTATGTTTTCAATTCAAATTAAATTCAAATTTAAGAAATTAGTACATACACTTTACAGAGCAAAATTAAAAATTTTTTTTATCAGCAACGCTTATTTTTTTATGATATAGGGTGAAACAGTCACGATTTTTGGTGAAACATAAATAGAGATTACACTCAGCGCACTTGTTGTTACTTTTTCTATCCGCATTGCGTGGGCTGACCGTTCTCGCTTTGCTTCCTTGGTATTTATATGTCTATATGCATTTGTGCTATTGTCCAATTTTCTTCATACCGTAGTAGATACTGGGATTTTCCGTTCGCTATAGGTTCCGACAAGGCCCTTGGCAATACTTAGCTTGAAATCGAAACTTTTTTTCTGTGATATCTCTTTGTCGTGGATTTTTTTGTAGACAGTAAAGAATATTCGCAAATAATATTTCATTTTTGATTTACGGTCGAGTTCATAGGTTACTTTCTTTTGATCCATGAGATCTACGCCACCCATAAAATACTTATAAATTTTAATAGTTTCCGGACATTGTATTGAAACTTTCTCTGAGGATCTGGTAGCGAGGGCGAAAGGAAATTCGAGCACATATGCACGTCTTTGTTGTCGAACCATTTTACTACAGAAATGTTGTTCGAAAAAAATGCATCAATTTTGCCACGCTGAGTTTTCGGTGTGCTAGTCTCAAACTTTGGCATTCCTTTCCGATTAATGCGAACAGTTCCACAGGCCATAATTTCCTTTTGATACTATTTATATTGTAGAACTAGCTGAAACCCGGCGCGTTGCTGCCACTCTCCCTATTCAAACGCCCATAAAATGTTATCAGTTAAACAGCATGTCTAAATTGAGGTCAAATACTGAATTCTGAGACTGTGCGACCTATATCCACAAAGCTATTCGATATAACAAATTTGGGTTGTATAGGAAGTGCCACTCTCTCTTCATCACCGCTAATAGAATGTAATCAATTAAACTGGATGTCTACATGGAGGTCGAATACCGACTTCCAAAACTGTGCGACATATAACTCCAAAACTATTCGATAGCACAAATTTTGATTGTATGGGAGGTGCCACTCTCCTTTTCCCTACGCCCATAAAATTTTAGCAATGAAACTGCATGAGTACATTGAGGTCGAATACTGAATTTTGAGGCTGAGTTACCTATAACTCCAAATCTATTCGATATCGCAAATTTGGGTTAAATTGGAGGTATCACGCCCCCCCGACAAACTCTAAAAAATTTTATCAATAAATCTGCAAGCGTAAATTTTGGTCGAATACTGAGTTCCGACGCTGTGCGACCTTGAACTACAAAGCTATTCGATATCACAAATTTTCGTTGTATGGGAGATGCCACTCCCCCTTGATCAACGCTCATAAAATGTAATCAATGAAACTGCATGTGTACATTGAGGTCCAATACTGAATTCCAAAGCTGTGAGACCTATAACCCCAATGCTATTTGATATCTCTAATTTGGGTTAAATAGGAGGTTTCTCGCCCCCTTGTCGTACGCCCATAAAATGTAATTAATGAAACTGCATGTATAAATTGGGGCCGAATACTGAATTCTGACGCTGATATTCAATATCGCAAATTTACGTTAAATGGGAGGTGCCACGCCCCTCTTACCAATGAACATAGATTGAATCAATGAAACTGCATGTGTATATTGAGGTCGAATACTGAATTTCGGCGTTGTACGACTTATAACTCTAAAACTATTTGATAGCACAAAGTTTGGTTGCATGGGAAGTGCCACTCCCCTTTGCCCTACGACGACAAAATGTAAGTATTGAAAATGCATGTATAAATTTAGGTCGAATACCGAATTTACGCTGTCAACCTATAACTTCAAAGCAATACGATATCGCAAATTTGGGTTGTAAAGCTATTCGATAACAACAATTTTTTTATTTATATGTGGGAGGTAAAAGGGGGTGTGGCATTGCCCCTTAAACCATCTCGTACTCAAAGCAAAGCGTAATTACAAAATTTGAGCTCAATCGGACCAATGGTTTCGAAGTATTTTGATATTTTCTTTAAAGTAGGCGTAGATGAATTGTGACCACGCCCATTTTTTCAAAGTTAATTATAGTTATCATACGAACTTATTTACCAAATTTTATAACCGTCTTAAATACAGCATTTTTATTGATTTGTGGGCGACAAAAGGGGGTGTGGTACAAAACCTGCAAAGATACACACATGCAATTTCTTATGTGCACCCTCCACACAGACCCCAATCACCCCTGAATATTTCATTGAAATCGGGCAAGCCGTCTAGGAGGAGTATGCGAACAGGAAGTTTTGCCACTTAATTTTATATATATAGATATCAAAACAGTGGGCGCAAAAGTGGGCGTGGTCAATTTTTCTTTCAGTAAACACTTAAATTGGATTACTACGAACATTTGAAAAAAAAAATTATCCAAATCGGTCCAGCCGTTTTCCGATTTTAGATAAATTGAAAAAAGTGGGCGCAAAAGTGGGCGTGATCAATTTTTCTTTCCGACAAAACTTAAATTGGATTACTATGAACATTAAAAAAAAATTATCCAAATCGGTCCAGCCGTTTTCCGATTTTAGATAAATCAAAAAAAGTGGGCGCAAAGTGGGCGTGGTCAATTTTTCTTTCCGTAAAAACTTAAGTTGGACTATTACGAACATTTTAAAAAAAAAATTATCCAAATCGGTTCAGCCGTTCTCAACTGATGCAATTACCAACGAACGACATTTGATTTTTATTTATATAGATAGGCGAGTTGAAAAAATTATCAAAATAAAATTCACAACCAGTTTTTTTGAAGCCTGCCGTAAATGAAAATATCACTGATTCACCCAAAGAACCTTCAGTGTGCGTTGCTTTTTTGCCAAGATACATATCAATTTGATAAAGGTAGCCAGTCTTAGCATCACACCGGCACCAACATTTGAAACCCCACTGGATTGGCTTTCCTTTGACGTATGGCTTCAATTGATTTAGGCCAGTAAACTTTATCATATGCTCGTCAATGGATTGCTGTTGTGATGGTGAAAATGCCTTATTGAAATGGTCGAACAATGGCCTCACCTTAAATGCTCTATCGTGTCTGATATAATTTCTCGGTGGTTGTAAAGCATTGTCTGCGAAATGTTAATTTGATCGGATAGTAAGATATCGATCACGAGTCATAGTATTTGCAATATAAGGCACACACAAATCAGGATCGCTAGACCAATAATGTCTGATGAAGGCATTACATGATAACTCATTATGTAAGCTATACCGAGGAATGTTTTAAGCTCACTAATTGTTATAGAAAAACCGCTCCTTTTTGCGAAGCAGAAAGTTCACTTTGCTTCTTTATTAAAAGTAAGAGCGTTTCGAGCTTAGTCACATTTTGGTGTGCCGTCGCAATTCTCATCAGAGAGCAGAACTTTTAAATACGGAAATTCTAGAGTACGATCGAATATTTTTGGCGTAAATGAATGCCTACGCCATCTGAAAGGAACAAAATCGTCGAGTGCAGTCTCAACGGCAGTCAGTGGTGCAATGTTTAATGCCGTGGAGGATGTAGATGGTTGATCAAAATCAGTGCATTCCTCAATCAGAACTTCTGCGCCAGGATCAATACTGTCAGTATCATCTTCAAGGAAAGCTTTATCTTCTGCCTCCAATGGTTCTACTTCTTCTTCAATACCATCAGCTTCTAAAATTTGGCATATTTCCGTCAAATCCTTCTCTTTACGAAAATAGAATCTTTTTTCTGGCATTTTGTGATATCAAAACTTTAGAAAACACAAGAGAGTGAAAGAAAGCACAAATTTTCGGTGTTTTGAAATAATATCGCAAAAAACTTTACTTGAAACCGATGGGGTCATGTGCGACCCCATTTAGTTTTTTGATTTTTGTCAGAACTACTAGACATATTTATTTAGATCGAATAAAACACTTCAAAATTGACAACTTACATTTACGTTTGGAACGATTTTCGCCACTTTAAAAGATTTATAAGCAAGATACTTGAGCAGCATAAATAGCACACTTTGGGCGTAAAAAATAATACACCCAGCTGATTAGCTGTCAGGTTGCCGATGTTGCCAGGCTCAATGAAGTTTTTAAAACAGGATTCAAGTGTTAACATACCGGACTTATTATAATGAAAGCGACAATAAGTAAAATCCGTTGGGGTTATATAGTACCCCTCGGTGTCAAGGGGTTAATAAAAAAATTTATTAAAAAAGTAACGAATAATGTTCTTGATTTTAGTAACACTCTTGTACACAAGTATTTCAGGCCGTTTTTAATTTCTATATTTTGAGGACTTTCTGCTTTCACAGCATTTCTTATGTATTTTCAAAGGTTAACGATGTGATTTCAGCGTTCAACTTACGTTTTCTTGTATTTCTTTTTCTCATAGAAAATTATTTTCTAGACAATAATATGTTTATGGTTAATAGAAAAATTTCTGAAGTTAGTACAATATATTAGCATATATAGAAAAAAACTTATTATGGAGTATCTGTAGGAGAAAGGGTAATTTTGCTGACAGAATGCAAAATTGGTACGACAAAAAAAAGCCGTGAACGCAAAATGTTATCTTAATGTATTGGTTTTATAAAAATTGTGCTAATTTTATTATATTTCCATTGTCTGTTTAAGACTACATTATTGTAGAGTTAGAATAAAATTTATAATTAAATGTATGCTATCTTAGTAATGAGGAATTATTGAAAATATTTGTATAAATGTGTTTGTGTGCAGCCGAGGTTTTAGCAAATATATTTCCTATTTATTCATTTTTTTAATAGTTTTGCTTAAATTTATGATTTGTAACATTTAATCGCGGTTTTTTATTCTGAGCGTATGAATTTTGTCTCGAATCATAGCCCTAAATATAGAAAAATTATATAATAGTTCCGAACTAGCTCAAGAAGGAATGAATATGGTTCGAACTAAACAAATCACTACAGCAAAATTATATTTTTCTTAAAAATAAAAAAATGTTCTTCAGAAATGTGACGTTATTTATAAACTTTTTGCATTTTCTTATATTTCCCATTGAAATTTTAACTTTCTTCAAAGTGTCAGAATTTATTTCATATGCTTTAACAAAATTTTTTTTTAATATTTTTAAAAAATCAAACAATTTACTTAAAAAAACTGGCAATCTTTCATTGAAATAAAGAAAAAAACTAATCAAGAATATTTTTTATGCAAGTTCTTACAGAAATAAAAACAATAAAATAGATAGCTGAAGTTGCTTAGTGTCGCGGCTCCATATAAGCAGCGGACAAAAATATAAGGAGTGGCCGCAGGATCATGAAATTTCGTGAGTATAAGTTCTACGACAAGAAAACTATTTACACAAAATTTCGTTGAAATAGAATGAATGAAACGCCCACCTTCCATATAACCAAAATCGGTTATCTGATATATATGCCCAAAAATAAAAAGAGTTACCTTAGAGTTAAACATTATGTGAAAATAAGTTTTACAATAAGAAAAGTAACTTCGCGCACAAAATTTTTTCTAATCGGATGAATAACACCTCCCATGTAACCGAAATCGGTAATCAGGTTTATTTTCCTAATAAAAGACTGCAAAGCAATAAAATTTGGTGCACATAGTTTTTGGTGTCACAGTGAAAATTTTTACGTATTTAATATATGCAAAAATGTATCTTCTCTGAAAAAACTAGTGTAATCGTTAGATCCGCCGATATTATAACCAATATAAAAAAGTAAAATAGGTATAAACATGAAAATTTTAAACAATTTTTATTAGATATAAAATATAAAATAATATTAAAAGGTATAAAAAAATAAAATAGGTATTAACATGAAAATTTTAAACAATTTTTATTAGATCGTTTTATAAATTTACAAAGAAATGAATCCAGTCACGGTAAACAATATCTGACTTTATATATATAAAATATATCTAATTTTAAACATTATTTATTATTATTATTTTGATATATATTTTCAAACATTGTATGAAGTCATATTCGTTTCAATTAATAAATAAAATTCTTTGATCGAAACCATAGGCTTTGAAGTTATTTTTTAAAATAATTTACTTATTACTAAAAAAATTTTTATTTATTCAAGTTAAACCGAAGGTATTAAAAGAACTAAAATTATATCAAAAACTACTAATAGCTCAATTAAATGCATTTTCCAAGCCAAATTTTGGGGACGTGGCAGATCCAAAAATGATAAGATATTGCTAAGTCATTTTATATTCAAAATAATTAGACTCTCAGCTGATTATTCATACTTAGTTTCCTAATTTGGAACCTAAAATATTTTTAACTTTTTTTTGCACCAGCGATACTGTGCGTCGTTGCTGCCTCAGAGCAACAATTGCAGTGAATATTTGAAAAAAATATTTTAAGAGACTAAAACGGAAAATATTGTGCACAGATGCAATATTCATTCGCACATTTATAGATACTTTGAAACACGCACACATTTCCACAATCACATAAAACAAACCAAAATAACTCAAAACGTTTCAACAAGTTTAAAGTGTATGTAATAAAAACGTTCAAGTTTTGTTGGTTTTTGGTTTTGTTTTTTTTTTTTTTTATTTTGTTGCTGTCGCTTCATGGAAAGAAATAAAAATGCAGAAAGCAATACTTTTGTTGTTGTGCTGCTGTTGCTCATTTCATGTAAATAGAATAATAAATTTATTGCTGTTGTTGCACTTATTGTTGCTGCAGTTGCAACAACAATAACAAGAAGTCATAAATAAAATCGAAAAAACATGCGCTGCATGAAGAACGCATCGTTGAGCATTTGTCTCATTACAAAAATTCAGCCCTGAATCTCTTAATCTTTTTAAGATTTTATTATAGCTTTTATTTTTTTTATCACAGAATTGCGATCGTAAATTGTAAATGCATCTATTTTGCACAACTTGACTAATGGGATAATTGTTACAATTGTCGTCTGAAGAGCAGCATGGAGCAATTGTAGTTGCTGTTGTTGGAAGATTTTTTTTTACTGGCTATTATTAAGTAGTTATAACTTATGAAGGTGCATACGAATAAATTGTATTATCTTAAGCTAGCTAGCAAATTGCCAGTTTAATTGAGTTTAGTGTTTGAATTGCACGAGTGGGTGCATACTTTCGTGACCTAGTGTATTTAATGGTCATTCAAATTAAACTCCATTAAAATTTCGTCTCAAGGACTGACTTAGAAATTTGCATTTTAACTTTAAATTGATTATTAAAAAATAATTGAGGCATTGTCGAATTAAGTCGAATTCAATTGAAATTAAGTTAAAAGCATGTTGAAATTAAAGCGAAATCATGTTGAAATGAGTTAAGACGATAAAAAAAATCAAACTCGAATCGAAACAAAGTTAATGCAAAGCTCAACACAAGTCCATAACAAATTAAAAATTAAGTCCCAAATATCCTCGTCACATCGGAATTCATCGTTTTTAACCGGAATGTAATGAAGTAAAAATCAAATAAAAATCAAAACGATATCAATTCGAAATAAAACCGATACTAAGTTGTTTTTTTTTTCGATATTGAAAAACAGACAAATTTAAGGTGCAGCTAAGTAGGTATGCGTTGAATATTATTTCAAATTCAAAACTACGCAATGGAGATATGTTTAAATCAGGAATAAATCTATTTGACATAATATTGAAATCACGTTAAAACCAACTCAAGACCAAATCAAATCGAAGTCAAGTCGATATTAAGTCAAAATCTAGTTTAAAACCGGTCAAAATAAAACAGCACATTTTTTGTGAGTTTTATTAAAATCGCCTTTTTTATTTTTGAATTTAATTTTTCGATCTTTGATTGATCGACAGATATTCTCCAATTTTTTATTTGCCCTTTGTATAAATTGAAATTTTTTGCAGAAAGTCATATCTTCAACGTAGGTGACTCTTTTCTCGCAGTTTTTTAACAAAAAAATTAAATCGAAGACAGTTTTTCAGTCTGGTTCAGCAAGTTTTTAACTCATTATTATTATTATTATTTAATTTAAGTAGGTTTTGTATGTATCATAAGCAAAAGTACAGTTTAAAAAATATTTGTTATTTCTGAGCGCAAAGATATAACTCAAGTAAAAATTTAATTTTGCGACTGAAAATATTAAACTCAAAAACTTAGTCTAATCTCTAGACGACAGAAATAATCTTAGAAAAATGTGTTAATTTATAGGTAAAAATAAAAAGCTAAAAATAAAGTATCATTTACATCTGAGCTAAAATATTACACTCGAAAAATAATCATTACTTACTCACTATCAGGCGGCCTCGATAATCTAGTGGTAGCTCGCTTGATTGTCCTTGAATCCTGGCCAGGCTACGCTTTAACCTTTCTTTCCTTATTTCTCATCAAAATAACTTTAAAAACACATCAATTTGCGACGAAAAGTTGTAGTTGGTGGTGGTAGGAAAAGTTTGTGGGGAGGAACGCTTAGTAACTTGATTTGACTGAGGTTAAGGCATAACACTTGCTTCAGATCTTATATCACATGTTTCTACAGCTTCTGCCACATTAAGAGCATCCAACACAAAAGTTTCACTTGATTACTCCTCCCTTCTTTCATTCTTTGGTATCACAACGGACCAATAGTATGGCCTAAGTGAGCTGGTCTAAATGCCTGCCACCACCTGAACCTAACCTAGCCTACTCATTACCATTTGAAAAAAACAAAACCAAATTCTATTTTCACCTGCAAAGTTTTCGGTCGATTACGCCGGGAAAATATAAAAAATAAAAAATAAATAAATAAACTGGCCATTTCAGCCCTTGGAAGGACTTTGACCTAGCTTCTATTGATCAATTGTGTTGTTCGTGTTATTAAATGTTTGATCACAAATGACCCAGAACTGGACCTACTTGTTTTATGCCGACTCCGCACGGATTATGTTCTCAAGCAGCTTCACATGGCAATTTTTACTCTCTGAGGTTTGCCATTGTCTGCAGAGAGGTGACGACCGAACAGAAAAATTAATTCAATTGAAAAAACTTTCTGTCTGAGCTGGAATTGAACCCGGGCTACAACGGTTCTTTAGCTTAGGGGCCACGTACTCTACCCATTAGGCTACGGTCGCCACGAAAATATACAAAGTAAAAAATATAGGTACATTTTTTGGTGGTCTTGTCTGACAAGGGGTTTAAGTTTTTTCCTTAAAAAAATCCAAATAAAGTCGAAAATCACTATAATCTAATAATTAAATCGGAGTGAAGTGAAAATCAATTGGAAATAAAATCAGAGTAAAAGACAAGTCAAAGTCCAGTGAAATCAAACACATGTCGAAATAAAGCCGAATTAAACTGAAATCAAATCAAAATCTATCGAAAAACCAAACCAAAATGAAGTCAGTCGATTAGTTCCGGTCGAGTTAAAGCCAAGTTTTAGGCAATATTGAGGAAAATTTAAGGAAAATTTAGAGAGTTTTAAAGGCACCTTTTCGACCAGCATAAGCAAAAATGAAAATCAAGTGGGTTTTTGGATACACCGTTAGTAAGGTCAATTTATTGACTTTCAAATGAGCTCTTAAAATAAATTTTCCGTGTGCTAGTTCTTCAGCTAAAAAAATGATGTGCATCACAGTCCTGAAATAATAATTAACCCTGTTACTTCTAAGGGTGTGAAAATAGTCCCTTCCTCTCATGCGGTTTTGTGCTCAACTCAACATCACCTTTCATTACCATAAAAAGTTATCTACAATGAAAAAAACGGTTATTTTTTAAAAAAGGAGGGGTTTTGATTTATTTTCTTTGTAGTTCCTTAGAAAAAAATATGGAGCAATCTCGTCTCCTTTGAAAAATTTGCAGTGCAAAGACCTGCCGAGTAAAAATATAAGCGGCCAATCAGCGGTCGATCATGGGCCGTACAAGAGTCAAAGGCGGTTTAAAAATAATCCAACAAGCCCAGCGGCCGAAAGTTGTGTCAAACAACGTCCATACAGGGCCTAAATTAACAGCTTTATTTTGTTTAACGAAAATACACACCAACGACAGGCAAGACACGAGAAGCAATACTTTTTTCTATGCAAAATTCTATTGCTTCTCGTGTCTTGCTTGTCGTTGGTGTTCATTTTCGTTATACAAAATAAAGCAGTAAGTTGTATGGCCTTAGAACGGCAGCAGTATGGCCGCACTACGGCCGCTGTACAGTAGGGCGTATCGAATTACAATTTTTTTCGAATTTCATATTCTAAGAGGTCTCAAAAATTGCATTGGGTGGTCAGAATCTCCAAAAAAAAAAATTAGAAAAAATTAAGGATATCTTCCTCTCCCGCAAGGACAAAGTTGTTTTTTGAGAAAAATCACAATCTCAAAATGCTTTAATTTTTGTAAAAAAAAACTACATATGTGTTAAAGCAAAAGTAAATATGAACTTTAACTAACAATATTTTGGCAAACACGATGCTACTCTTGGTTTTTATCCAAAAGGTCTTGTGTGAAGGATATTGGATTCTAAAGGTGCCCTCAAGATAGCACAGAATTTTCAAATGTTTTCTGATTGTCTAAATTTTGGTGATATTGATTACAGTGTTAAGGCTTTCCTTAAATATGGCGAACTAATAATTTGCATATTTTTCACATATGCATTTTCTTGTTTTGAAGAAATGTATACTTGAATGCAATTTTTCAACTTTTTCAAAAAAATTAATATAAGGTTTTATAAAATATACCAGAATTGGTACCGAAGATAATTTTCTCGATTCGGATTCAAATAGTTTTGAACAAAAAACTGCCTAAAAATATCTTTTTTAAAACAGCAGGAAAAGGAAACGGTTATTTTTTCCTATTTTGATATTTAAAAAAAAGTTACTTCAAGCATGAAATGTAACAATTTTGTTCATATCTCCTTTATGGTTATTATTTCAATAAAACACTTCAAAACAACAATTGTTAAGCCAATTGAGCCCCATTGAATTGCAAACTCATCAACTCAAATTTTAGTTAAAAATTTTTGTGAATTCTGAGTTGAGGTGTTTTAACGAAATAAAAAAATTCATGCGAGGACGGAAAACTTTTTTAAAAAATCGAAATAGGGAAAAAAATCGTGGTCTTAACCTAATGCTATAAATTAATTCTTTTGTACAGGGTGCTGTTTAGAAATATATAAAGAATCTAAATTAAGGAAATTATCTTCGGTACCACTTCTAGTGCCTGAGATATAAAACCTTATATTAAGTTTTTTGAAAAAGTTAAAAAATTGCATTCAAGAATACATTTCTCAAAAACAAGGAAATGCAAATGCAAAAAGTATGCAAATTATTAATTCGCCTAATTTAAGGAAAACGCCAACACAATAATCAAAATCGCCAAAATTTAGACAATCAGATAGGAATCAAAAGTTCTGTGCTACCTCGAATGTACCTTTAGATTCGAATATCCTTCACACAGGACCTTTTGGGTAAAAATCGAGAAAGGCATCGTATTTGGCGGGTTATTGTTAGTTAAAGTATTTATTTATTTTTACTTTAAGACATATGTAGTTTTTCTGACAAAACTCAAAGCATTTTGAGATCGTGATTTTTTACTGTTTTTCTCAAAAAACAACTTTGTCCTTTCGGGAGAGGAACACATCTTTATTTTTCCCTAAAATTTTATTTGGTAGATCTTGACCACCCTATGCAACTTTTGAGACCTCTTAGAATACAATCTAAATTTTTCGATACGTCCTTCTGTACAGCCAAGATTAGTGAAAGACGGCCGTTGTACAGCCGAAATTTTTGAAAAAAGCCTTTTTACGGCCGATGTACAGCCGAGATTATTGAAAAACGGCCTTTGTACGGCCGTTGTACAGCCACTATTTGGCTAAAAAGTCCTGCAAACGACCCTTGTACGACCCTTGAACGGACGAGAAAAATATTCACAATTAGGCCTTGTACGGTCGCTGTTTGGCCTCAACTAAAAAGTGTTTATTTTTACTCGGGCTCGCAATTAAACTTGTCAATTATGAACCGTTTTGGGTTAGATAAATTTTAAATTTGATTATAAATAGAGCTTCGTATAAGCAGAGTAAAATCAAGAAGAAACCACGGTGTTAAGTTAAGTCATGGTTTACACTTGTCAAGACTTGACGGTCAAGTCCTTTGTTTCAAGGCGATCGATGCATGTGGAATGGGGAAAGAACAAATTTGAACGTACCGTCAATTCTTGGTCAATTCGTTTTGTGTTCGTTCGTTGACCCATTATTTTTTATTTTATTTCGGCGTTTACATCGGCGTCATAAAAGAAACCAAAATTATGAATTTCAATATAAACAATATAGAAATAAACTAAATAAAACTATTTTATATGCAAAAAATAACTACTACCGTCAAAAATTTGTCGAAAATCGTAGTAACCCGCGTGTTACTTGGCAACTCATAAATGAGATACAGGGTAAAACTGTTAAAAATTTAGATGAACAAATTTTAAAAACTTTCTGAATCAAAATTTTGAAAACATATTACAAAATTTTGCCATAAACTTTAATGAAAATGTGATAAAAATATTACACAATTGTGATATAGAAAAAAGTAATATAAATCGGGAGATATCTTTACAAAATTCAATGTATATTGAGCATACTACTGAAGAAGAAATCTTTAACATTTTAAATAAACTAAACGTAAGAAAAAGTGCAGGCTATGATGGAATTCGAGCCAAAGACATTAAAAATAATGCAACAATTTTAACACCAATAATTACTTCTTTGATAAATCAAAGTATTTCCTCGGCAATGATTCCAATTATTTTAAAAACATCGATTATAAGACCGATATACAAAAGCGGTAAGAAAGATTATGTTAATAATTATAGACCCATATCCATACTACCGGTCATAGAAAAGGTATTAGAGGAAATTATAGTCAAAAGACTAAATGCTTTTTTAAATAAATACAAGATCACCAATAAAAATCAGTATGGTTTTCAAAAAGAAAAAAACATAAATCAGCTACTAGGACAATTTGCAAATACCATTAACACTGCCATTGGTAACGTAGAGCACTGCCTAGTCTTATTCATAGACTTTAGTAAAGCTTTCGACACGCTATCACATTCAAAACTTTTAACAATTCTTGAAAGAAATGGTATAAGAGGGCATGTACTGTCATGGTTTAGTGACTATCTTAATCTCAGAACGTACAGAGTCAAAATCAACAACAAAATTAGTGAGGAAGTAGAAACAAACCAGGGAGTTCCACAAGAATCAAAACTCGGCCCGCTGCTATATTTAATTTACGCAAACGATATGTTAAATACTTTGAACAACTGCCAAACTTATGCCTATGCTGACGATATAGCAATTATTCTTACCAACAAAAATATTGAAAATGCAATCAAATCGATGCAACAACAACTTGATACAGTGTGTAAATGGTGTGATGATAATGGTTTAGTCATAAACGCCTCCAAAACAAAAATCATGCATATCAGACAGCCAAATATGAAAAAATCTAATGTTAAACTAAAATACCAAGATGTAGAGTGCATACACAATAAAACAAATGATATAAATTATAACTGCAGTACTACGATTCAACTAGTAAACCATTACGAATATCTAGGGGTACATATTGATGATACTTTCAAATGGAAAGTACACATTAATGAGCTACAAAAGAAGTTACGTAAAGCAGCATTTTCTTTATACCACCTAAGCTACTTAGCACCATATTTTGTACTACGACAAGCGTACTTTGCATTAGCGAAATCGTATATAAGGCATGGTATATCTGCGTGGGGCAACTCTTCCCATTGTAGAAGATTGCAACAGACACAAAACCGTGTCCTTAGAATCCTATGGATGAAGCATATGTATCACAACAACAACAACAATGTATCCAGCAACAACAACAATTTATCCAACAACAGCAACAACATTAGCAACAATACACAACTTCGAATTAACAACAACATAACAAACAATAATCTCACAAGCAACAACAATAATTTATACATCAGGAACAACAACATTAGCAACAATACACCACTTCAAATTAATAATAACGAAACAAACAATAATCTCACAAGCAACAACAACACAACTTCAAATATCAGCAATGGTACCATCAACAACATCAACATCCTTTTCAACAATGACAACAATATAACGTCAATAAACAGCATCAGAAATAACAGCAATCAACAATTACTTACCAACAATCCGCCAGAAAACAACACAACAATCGAAACCAACAACAACAGCTTAACAAACAACAATCTGCAAATACCTACCAATAATCTGCCAGAAAACAACACTGCAATCGAAACCAACAACAACAGCTCAACAAACAATCATAACACAAGCAACAACAACGAATCAAAAAACTTACCTCGTGAACTAAAAATAATTAACGTCAAAAACATATATCGTCTAACGATATTAACTGAATTTAATGAACCCGAACTTTTAGAAAGAATAAATCACCCATACAATACCAGACTTCGCACATCTGGTAGATTTAAGGTCGAAACTACCAAAAACACCTATGGAGATCGAACACTGAAAGTCACCTTACCTACAATATACAATGAACTGCCAAACAACTTGATTAATACCACAAATACGGTCAAAATTAAAAAAGCTTATAAAAATTATTTATTAAACTCACAATGAAATTAATTGAAATTTATTAAATTTAAACATTTGAAAATATTAATTAGTTTAAACATTTTTAAATAATACTTACCTGCAGACAAGCCATATGGCTTAGCAGGTTTTTAGCATTAAGAATGTATTATATATTAATAATAAAATTATTTTAATAATTTAAAAAAAAAATAAAAATCAGCGCAAACTTCAGAAGGAAAACGGAGAAGTGAAAGAAACAATTTACCGTCAACTCTTGACGAGTGCAAAATGAATCGTCAAGTGTAAAAGGGAATATGCAAAACTCGACCGTCAAGTCTTGACGAGTGTAAACCAGGACTAAGTTTAGGTCAATATAAAATTGTGGCTAAGCCGAGGTCAATTTTTGTTAAGCTCATGTCGAGTGTAAGTCAAGTTAAGAACAATATAAGGTTAAATTAAAGACAAGATAAATCAAAATTTAGGTCTTATTCAAGTCAAGTTAAGGTTGAGTCAATTTCAAGTTTTAGTTAAATTTAATAAAAAGATGAAAGTCAAGATCCAGTTTAGGTTAGGAAAAAAAAAAATAAAGATTTAGTTAAAGAACAGTTTAGTTCAAATTTTGTTCAAAATAATTTCAAGTTAAATTCAAGCTTTAATAATTTTTAGGTCAGGTTCGATGAAGTTTTAGTTAAATTTTTGTTAAGGTAAAATTGCACGTTTTAAAAAAAAATGCACTCTTTTTTATTTTTATTTGCAATCTGTCAGAAAGAGAAAAAAAAAACAATAAGCAAATGTTGTCACATATAACTAATATAACAGTATAGTTAAACTCCAATGAGTATAACTATATAAACATAAGATAGTTTTACATCTTCAGTTAGTTACTTCAGGACATTATATAGTACATTATGTAAATATGTAAAATTAACAGATTATTTTTATTTTAATATTTGTATTACTTAATTAACGATGAGGTAAATCCAAGATATGGTAACGTTTTAGTCTTCTTGTCGATGAACTATTATCTAAAAGACCTATAGCTAATGTGTTACTATGACTTTCGAGCCGGTTGAGGTATCCTTCACTAAACCTTTTAATTTCATACTTTACAAAAGGAATGTTTAAGTCATTGTGGATTTGATCATTACGTACAAACCATGGAGCATTAACAATGCCTCTCAATGTTTTCGATTGATAGCGTTGCAGAATCTCGATATTTGAGTTGCTTGCTGTACCCCATAATTGGATACCGTAAGTCCAAACTGGTTTTAAAATTACTTTATATAGCAAAACCTTATTCTCCAAACTTAACTGCGAGTTTTTACCAAGGATCCAATACATTTTTTTAGTTTTGATATTAAGTTGTTGCTGTTTAAACTTGATATGTTTTTTCCAGGTAAGTCTGCGGTCAAGATGAAGTCCAAGATATTTCACGTTATCGCTGTGATGTATTTGCAAGCCATTAAGTGTAACAGATGGGCAGTCACCTTTTCTTAAAGCAAAAGTTACTTGTACACTCTTATCAGAGTTAACCATGATTCTCCATTTCTTCAACCATACTTCAATTTTGTTAAGTTCGGCTTGCATTAGGGCAGATGCCTCCGCAGGTGTTGCACTAATTGCTATTATGGCCGTGTCATCTGCATAAGTTGCTATGGAAACATCATCATTTACTGGCAAGTCAGCTGTGAATAAAGTGTAGAGAACTGGCCCCAAGACGCTTCCTTGAGAGACACCAGCATTAATTGAACATATATTTGAGTTTTCCCCACTCATTTTGACATAAAAGCTACGATTACTTAAGTATGAGTTTAGTACCATAAAGTAAGGGGCAGGAAGAAGTTTTTTATTTCGTATAAAAGTCCTGGATGCCATACCCTGTCGAAAGCTTGCTGAACGTCTAAGAACACACCATTACAATATTTTTTGTTTTCCAGCGCATCAGATATTAAATTGACGATTCTGTGGCATTGTTCGGGAGTACCGTGTGATCTTCTGAACCCAAACTGATATTCAGGTATAATATCGTATTATTCCAAGACCGGTAACATTCTTCGCAAGAATATTTTTTTTAAATATCTTCGAGAAGACTACCAGCAAACTAATCGGGCGGTAGGATGAAATCATGTTTTCAGGCTTGTTAGGTTTTTGTATCATGATAACCTCGGCGCATTTCCATTGGGTTGGAAAATAATCAAGTCTTAAAATGGCATTTAATATTAGGGTTAAGAAAACAATGCCCTTTCGTGGTAATGAACAAAGTACGTTTGCATCTATACAGTCATATCCTGGAGCCTTTTTATGATTTAATTGTAAAATTTCATTATGTACTTCAGTTGGGGATATATGCCGAATAGGTAAGCACATTTGACAAAGCGAATCAAGAAATTGATGTATATAATCTTCATTTGACACGTCAGCAGTTGGATGAGGTTGAAATATTGAAGATAGATGCTCTGCAAAAGCTTTAGCTTTTGATTCATTGGATCTTAGCCAGTCTCCATTTCCAGATTTAATAGGAACATTTCGTTTGATTGGACGCTTCAAGTATTTTGTTGCTTTCCAAAGACTGTAATTGTTATTTTTTGACGCTGGATCAAGTTTCAAGAGAAATTGAGTAGTTGCCTCTTGTTTTAAATCATATAAGCGCTGTTTAAGAGCTTTTGCTGCCCTATTAAAGAGTGTCTTGTCTGTAGGGCTTCTGCTTACATGCCAAGCTCTTCTCAATCTTCGTTTCTCTCTTATAAGTGACCTTACTTCAGCAGATATTAAAACTTTATTTCTTTTTATTTCCCTTGAAGGTGGTTTAGATAAAAATGCTGCTTCGTGTATTATTGTTGTAAGCGATTCCGCTGCTTCGTCAATATCTTGGCCAAATTTTAGTGATATGTCTAACCTTATGTTATTGTCAATCAAATTTTTGAATAAAACCAAGTCCGTTTTTGGTGATAAAATTCGACAGTTACTTTGCACGTTATGGATTGCCGCGCTGTAGGTAACTAAAATAGGCGAATGATCTGAACTCAGCTCATAGCTGTCAATTATATCCAAATGTTGAGTAGGAATGCATGAGTAAACCACGAAATCTAAAAGATCCGGTATTCTTCTAGGATCACTGGGCCAATAGGTGGGATTTCCAGTAGATAATGTATAAAGATTGTTGGCAGCTATACATTTTTGAAGCTCTCTTCCTTTGGGATTAGTTAATCGTGATCCCCACCATGGATGCTTAGCATTATAATCTCCTCCAGCAATAAATTTTGGACCCAATTTTGAAAAAAAGTTTTGGTAATCACCAGCTTTAATGGAATAGCGAGGTGGAAAATAAACCGCACATAAGCATATGCTAAATTGTGAACATTTAATTTCAATACATGCTGCTTGAACATTCCTTTCTGCTATATTATGCATATAGTCATAACTTAGATTATTTTTGATTAAAATTGCCGAACCACCATGGGCTCTATTATCAGGGTGGTTCGCTTTAACTATGTCATAGCCGTTAATTTTAAAATAGCTCCTATCGGTAAAATGTGTCTCTGAAACAAGTAACACATCAATGTTGTTTAAATTAAGCAAAACTTTTATTTCTTCTGTATGGTTAGAAATGCCGTTAGCATTCCATATTGCAATTCGCAAATCTAGTTGCATAATTTGTTTATTAAAATTGTCATCATGCTTAATAAGTTATTTGTTAGTTCAAACTGTTTGGCAAGCAGTGCATTGCCTATATGCTTGAGTTTGTAAATATCAGCGTTGTTGTTATTTGGCTCAAGGTCTACGAAAAACATGTGCAATGGCTCTCTTGTTATACGACTACGAATATTGTTTACGTTTCTCACTTTGTGGCCCAATTCTTCTAAATCTTTTTTAATGATCTCTACTGGCATAGAGTAATGTATGTTTTTCAGAACTACTCTAAAAGCTCTGTTTTGCTTAAGTTGGTAGGTATGAAAATTGATTTTATCATTTTTGAGGCTTGATGTGAGAGCTCTATATCTATCCACTGTTTTAACCATTACCCGTATGTGGCCATCACGCATAGCTTTGTAATTATATTCATCGTTAGAAAGAATTTTAGAAATATATTTTACCATACCAGTTACGTCACTGACATTGGAAAGAAATATAGGCGCTGGTTTTGGAGTATCAGGATTTTCGATAGTTGCATTCATATTAATCTCTTCATCTGCCTGGTCATTGTCATCAATGCACTCAATTTAAAATATTTATAGTGAAAAGACTGTAATACACAGAGACTTGAATATATAATAGGATTATTAATTTTAGTCAAATTGTAAAACTTAATCGCGACTTTAAAAAAAAAATTTAAGCATTTCGATTTTCGCAGCAGGGGCAAATTGTAACCAAACTTAATAATTCTAGTACTGATTGTAGCAAAAAGTACCCTTATTAATATGCACTTTGAATCTTTTGTTTTCGATATATCAAAACCAAAATATCTTAAATCTCGCTCAAAATGACTATTTTTTATGCCACTTAGCAAGACGAAGATTCATTAAAAACAAAAAAAAATTTTTTTGGAATATTGTTCATTTGTATTATTTACGTAAAAAAATTTCAAGTCACTATGTTTTATAGTCTTTTCACAAAAAATGTGTAAAATTTCGTTTTTTCATTTTTTCTAAAATGCAATGTCACCTTGAGTTCAGGAAAAGGTCAAAAGTCGACATACATTAATAAACTCATAAAATAATACTTATAATTATGAGTCAATAATCAATTGTCAGAAGAAAACATTCAATAGTCAAAAGTCAATAGACAATAGTCAAACTTTGAATAAACTTGCGAACGAAGAATTGTCAATTGCTAATAGTCAATTGTCAAAAGTAAATATTCAATAGTAAAAACCAAAACAAGAATTATTTTGTTATGAATTATTATTTAAAGAATTATTTTGTTAAGTATCTATATTCTTACTGCATTTTAAAGACTCTGTCTTATTTGTGAACCTTTTCTTTAAATAAATAAGTAAATAAAGAATATTCAGTAAGGAACAATCGATACAGAAAACCATGAGCAATACACAAAAACCAATAAATAATAAACAATAAAAAGTAGTCGACAGCAATATCATTTATTTTGAAGTCAAGAGTCAATCGTCATTGTCATTAGTATATATTCAATACTAACCAAAATCCAAAGTTTAATAAGTCACTAACCAATGGTGAATAAAGAATAGTCAACTATTAATAGTCAGTAGTCAATATAGAAAACCCAAAAGTCAAAAATCAACACTCGATAGTCAATAGTAAATATTTAGCAATCCAGAATCAAAATTTTTATTATTTTATTTGTCTTATTTTTACATTAGCAGTTTGTGCATCAATTGTATTTTAATTTTTGCTACTTGCTTTTGTTAATCGCTGTATACTTTTAGGCACTTTTAGTACAGGGTGGTAACAAAGCTAATTTTTCTTTTTTTATTCTTTTTACTCTTATTGATAAAATTTGTTAAAATTGTTTCTTGTCATTTAAGTGCAGTGTTGTTTTTTTGCCTTATTTTCGTCATTTTATCTGCATTATTTTAATATGATTTGTGCTAAGCCTGGCTGCTCTGTAAGGGGTGAATCTGAGCGGCTTTTATCATGCTGGTTATGTGATAATGCTGTTCATACCAAATGTGCAGGCGTGACAGGCCAAGTTGCGGATTGTATTGAGGAAGGTAAAGGGTTGCGTTGGTCTTGCGAGAAATGTAGATTGGCTGACATCAACTTCTACAAGCTTTTCAAGCAGACAAAGCAAGGCTTCTCTGAAATAAGTAAGGAACTTTCTTCGCTTTCTGCAAAATTTTTCAAATATCAGTCTCTTTTCGACGATTTTAAATATATTGAAGAGTCAATTCCTTCTCCCAAAAGGAAAAAAAAACACATGTCTTTGCGTAGTAAGCAAAAAACGGATTTAACTCCAACTCTACATTCTTCTGTACATGACATTGCTGATGACATGGACATTGGTGGTATAACAGCCCCTCCACCTATTTTAACTTCTACTTCGAATACAGCAAACATCGATTTCTGCTCCTTTGCCAGTGCTGGCACCTCCACCTTCATTGCCAGTCATGTCTTATGCCCAAACTGTTTCTCTTTCACCAACTTTGGTCGATTCCCAGGTTGTTCCTCTTACTACTCAGGTTTCTGTTCCACCTAAGTCAATCATTGCAATTCCACCAACTAAATCAATCTTTGTTTCTCGCTTAGCTGCGGATACAACAGAGGTTGATATAGATTTTTTCATTAAATCAAAGTTAAATTGTTTATTGCATCTTTCAGTTCATAAATTCAAATATTCAAATGTAAGATCGATTACTTCTTTTAGATTAACAGTTCCTGAAAATTTATTTAATTCCATAGTTGATGTAAACTTTTGGCCACCTAACACAATTGTACGCGAATTTGAATTTAAAAGCAATCCAAGACCGGTAAATGTTGGACATTTGCCGCGTCCCCGAAATAGCCCTGAATCTCATCCAAAAAACGATTAATAAACCACAAGTCTAAATTCGAACTTGTGTATCAAAATGTCAGGGGTCTTAATTCCAAACTTTCCGATATTTTCATAAACAGTCTTGATTTTGAATATAACATTATAATTTTTACAGAGACTTGGCTTCGCTCTAATATCTTAAATTCTGAAATAATATGCAATAAATATCAAATTTTTCGTAAAGATCGTCATGATAAGATCGGTGGTGGTGTTCTGATAGCTGTTCAAAACTCGCTTGTATCTGAAGAATTGACAATTCTTGACACCAGTGACATTGAGTTCATTTGTGTTGCAGTTAAATTAAATAATAGTATTTTTTATGTTACCTGCTCTTACATTCCTCCTAAATGTGACTTAACAATGTATTTAAAACACTTACACGCCATCGAAAAAGTTCATAATTTGTTAAAAAATAAAGACGTTCTTATTGTGCTGGGTGATTTTAACCTACCTTTTGTGACTTGGAGATCGTCTGACGATTCTTCATTTCTTACTCCTGTTTCCAATAGTGATTGGATAAATGACTTCTTAGATAAGCTGTCTGATCTGTGTCTTCAACAAGTCAATGATATTTTAAATATAAACCACAGAACCCTAGATCTTGTATTTGTAGATATTGGGGGTTGGAATTAATTTTAAAGGTTTTTTTTCGGTTTTTGAGCATTTATTTAGAAACAACGGTACAATGTATATTATTCAAAGTATTGTCCATCGTTAGCTACAACATTTTCCCATCTTTCTGGCAGCATATGGATTCCGCGCCGGAAGAACGATTCGTCTTTTGAGGCAATCCACGAATCGACCCATTTTTTGGTATCCTCGTAAGAAGTGAAGCGCTGCTCAGCCAAGCCATGCGTCATCGATCTGAATAGGTGGTAGTCGAAAGGGGCTATGTCTGGGCTATAAGGCGGGTGGGGTAGCACATCCCAATTCAGCGCCTCCAACGTTTCCTTGACGGTTCTTGCAACATGTGGCCGTGCGTTGTCATGTTGAAAAACCACTTTGTCGTGTCTTTTGGCATATTCCGGCCGTTTAACCTTTAATGCTCGGCTCAATTGCATCAATTGTTGTTGGTAGCGTTCCCCAGTGATGGTTTCGTTAGGTTTTAGCAGCTCATATTACACGACACCCTTCTGATCCCACCAAATACACAGCATAAGCTTGGCGCCATGAATATTCGGCTTGGCCCTCGATGTTGATGCATGGCCGGGTGGTCCCCACGTTTTTTTTTCGCTTAGGATTATCGTAATGGATCCACTTTTCATCGCCAGTGACAATACGATGCAAAAAACTCTTCCTTTTATGCCGTTGAAGCAGTTGTTCGCACATGCAAAATCGCCGTTCAACGTCTCTCGGCTTCAACTGGTACGGCACCCAATTTCCTTGCTTTTGAATCATTCCCATGGCCTTCAAGCGTTTGCTGACCGTTGATAAGTCGACTCCAAATGATTCTGACAATTCTTGAAGGGTTTGACACGAGTCTTCATCGAGCAAAGCCTCCAATTCCTCATCTTCAAACTTTTTCGGCTGGCCCGGACGCTCTTTGTCTTCCGTATCAAAATCACCACTTTTAAACCGACGGAACCAGTACTCACAAGTAGAAATCGATGGAGCATAGTCCCCGTAAGCCTCAGTAAGCGTGCGTTGTGCTTCAACCGCTTTTTTCTTCAAATGGAAGCACAAAAGTAAACCTTCCCGCAAATTGCGTTTTGTTGGAACGAAAGTCGACATGTTCACAGAGAAAAAAATATATGTTGTTTACACTTCAGTGGAATGACACATACTGAAAAATGAAGCTTAGACAATGTGCTTTGAAATGAATGTAGGCACAGGTGTGCCCGATGCGATCTATTGATAGTTACGCCATCTCTTAGAAAACCTTTAAAACTAATTCCAACCCCCAATAGATGCACCACTGTTAATCTCCATTGTTCGAATCCCGTATCTCTTCCAGAAGATGTACATCATCTAACTCTTGAAATAACAGTTTTACTCCCCCACGAAAAAGAAGATAAAGTAACTTCTGATGAGCGAAATAAAAAAGTTTATAATTTTAAGAAAACGGACTATGTAAAACTTAATTCCTTACTTTCGCAGACTGATTGGTCTCCAATTTTAACTAGCGGAACATCATATTCATATTATGACGTCGAATCTTCTGTACAGTTTTTCAATGATACTCTGCAACGGTGTTTCTTATTGTCCGTCCCAAAAAAAAGGTGTTTCTCCAATCCTTTAAATCCACCCTGGCTAACAAATGATCTAAAGGCACTTAAAAATTTAAAAAATCGTTTATTTAAAAAATATAAAATATCTGGTTCTAGTTTAGACTTTGCTTCCTATTCTTCTAGTCGTTATAGATATCAACTACTAAATAAACAATGCTATTCTGCTTATATAATTAACATAAAATCTCAATTTAAAGATGATCCAAAACTTTTCTATAGTTTTGTTAACTCAAAACGTAAAGCCTCCAGTTTTCCACCCCTTATGAAATTCAATGAGGAAGACATCTTGTGACAATGTGATTTCTAGCATGTTTGCAAACTTCTTTAAATCAACTTACTCCGATATACCATTTAATACTAGCACGGTGTATCCTTTTCTTCCGCCAGTTAACTCTTTTGAAACTCCTGTAATAGACGCAAATATTGTCATGTGTTATCTTCGACAAGTAAAATCTTCTTTTACGACCGGCCCTGATAAAATTCCAAGCTGTATTTTAAAGCAATGTGCTACAAACCTGTGTACTCCTCTAGCAAACATTTTTAATATTTCCTTGCATAGTGGTTATTTTCCTATTATATGGAAGGATTCTTATATTATACCCCTTCATAAATCTGGCTCCAAGATAGATGTTTCCAACTATCGAGGAATTGCAAAATTAAGTGCAATCCCTAAGTTATTTGAGAAAATCATAACTGATCAATTAACCCACTCCGTGTCTTCCACCATTTCTGTCTTTCAACATGGTTTTCTGAAGGGTAAGTCCACTACAACAAACCTTTTAGAGTTTACTACGCGTGTTATAAATGGTTTTACTTTGGGACTGCAGACTGATGTTATTTATACGGACTTTAGCAAAGCTTTCGACAGTGTTAATCATAATCTTCTTTTGAAAAAACTCCACCTTATTGGGTTTCCTGTCACATTATTAAATTGGATAAATTCGTATTTATCTAGACGTACTCAAAAGGTTTTATATAAGAATTCTCTTTCAAAAAGTATTTCGGTCACTTCTGGCGTTCCTCAGGGCAGTCATCTTGGACCGGTTTTATTTTTACTATTGATTAATGATCTTCCTTCTGTAATAAAACACTGTAACGTCTTAATGTACGCTGACGACGTGAAACTTTTTCTTTGTTACAAATCACCCGAAGAACGACATCTTTTACAATCTGATCTAAATAGACTTGTGGACTGGTGTAGCTTAAATATATTAAATCTCAACTTAAAAAAATGTAAGCAAATGACATTCTCGCGAAGATCTGCTAGTAACATAAATTACGCTATAAATAACACTAACTTAGAAATAGTTTCCAGTTTTCTCGATATTGGTGTTATTATGGATTCAAAACTTCGCTTCAATCTCCACGTTAATATGGTGATAAATAAGACTTATCTCATTTCCACGTAGGTGCTTGGGTTGGACAATGGCCGCAAACCAGTTAAAATGAGTTTAGTGTTTTTGATTGTTTTTCGGGTACCTTAAATTAATAATTACTATTATTTAATTCGATGTTGCTTATTTATATAGAATCAAGTATACTTAAATACGCGTTTATATATATTCAATTTTTAAATTCCGCTGAAAAGCCAATTAATGTGTTTAGTGGAAAATCCTAATTGCCAATAGAGGGTATGTTTTAGTACGTAGGTGCATTCTGTCTGTCCCGGCTGATTCGGGCAGATTTTAGAATGTGAATCGTGCATGCGTATAGGTCGGGTATACGTATCTTGGGAAGATTTCATACCTCCGGGCGAATCCAAAAAAAAAAAAAAAAAAAAAAGCAATAAGCGGTAAAGAAAGCACAATACAAAATAACCAATAAATAATAATAAAAAAATTGTCGCTAGCATCAATTACTATTCAAAAGTCAATATCAAAAATCAATATTTAATAATGACTAGTCAAGAGCAAAAGTCAATAGTACAAAGTTAATGGACAATAACCAATAGTAAATAGTCAATAGTGAATATAGTGAATATAGTGAATAGTTAAGTGTAAATTGTCAGTAGTCAAAAGTCAATAGACGATAGTCAATAGTTAATAGTCAAGAACCAAAAACCAATAAGCAGGAGAAAGTAAGCAATACAACAATAAATAAACAATACAAAATAACCAATAAATAACAAAAAAATAGTCGCTAGCATCATCCACTATTCAAAAATCAATACTAAGAAGTCAATATTCAATAGTGACTAGTCAAGAGCAAAGTCAATAGCCAATAGGCAATAGACAACAGTCAGTAGTCAGTTTTCGATAGTCAAATGTCTACACAGTAAAAAACTTGAGGGTAAATTTTATCTTTTTTATAACATTTGTGTGGTATAACCTTTTTTTATTCCAAATAATTTATAAATTTTATACCACTCAATATTATAAAAATAATAGTACAAATATAATTTAAAAATTTTAAATGGATATCATGTGTAAATCAAATTATATTCTGGTTCGAAAGTAAAAAATTCACAAAAATCGGGAAATTTAAAAATATGGTTGTTTCGATTGGTCTGACGAGAAAAATGGTCTGGAAAAATTTATATGATTTGATGGTATACATTTTATAACATTTTTGGTTTGGATTTTATATGTATACAAAATAGTATAAAATTTATGCTCATATTTTTTACTGTGTAGTAATAGTGGGTAGTCAAAATACAATAGTCGCATTCAAGAGTCTAAAGTCAATTATGTAAAGCCAAAACTAATGAAATAAAAGTAAAGCCATATTGTCTGATGTCAAGTAAAACAAAGTTTGAACGTGTCAGCAAAAAAAATCCTCAATTAAAGAATTTTTTTTATTTCGGTTATACGTAGTAAATATGACAATATTTCTGAAAACATTTCCTTATAAGATATTTTCATTGCTTTTTTAATTTAAAAAATCGTGTCATATGCATTAACATTTTTTGCGACTTTTACACGATTTTTCATCTTCATGAAGATTGACACTTTGATGACATTTCAATCTTTTGTTGCATGCACGCACAAAGTGACGCACGCAGCTCACATCGTGGTACGACAACATCATCGGCATTGTGACACACGTGATTACATTATAATGTTAACATGAACGTGATGATATTGTTATTGTCGTTCTTGTTATTGTTTCGCCAGCAATTTTATTTATTTCATTGAGAACAACAACGAATAATACAATAAAATGCAATAAAATCATTTTTAAAAAATATCAACAATTTATGTTTACATTTAAAACATAAAATTTAATATGGACAACAGAAAAACGTTAACCTATATACATACATATGTGACCATATGAGCATAATATATATTTGTGTGAAATTGTTGCTCACACACTTATACGAATACCTACGTCACAGCAACGGCGCCTATCGTAATAATAATTAAAATCTCGGCCTTCGAAATAAGAACTTGCAATGCTCCAGCCTTGGATTTCTTGTTTATTAATATATATTTTAATTAAAACTTATAAAGATGCAAATGCGGAGCATACGTTGAAGGATTGTTTTTCGTTGGTATTTTCTCCGGTACTCATTTGCGAAAACTCACGCACACTTGGGTTTCATTTCATGCATCAACTACTTTACTCAAGTATTTAATTTTAATTAATTTATTGTACCAAGTGTGTGACGTCTTTATTTATCGCAATGAATTTGACATTATTTAGTACTGTGAATACAGCACAGTGTCGTAGATAACTTTTTGTATTCATGCAAAATATGACAACGTATTAAATGTCATAAATTTGTTTAGCTCATGCGATCCTTCAATAAGAAAAAAATTTAACAAGCATTAGTTTTTCATTCCATTATTAAATTCAGATAATCGGAAGAAAGAAACAAACCCACTTCTTTTACTGTGTCCTTTAAATCGTGTTTATCCGCTTTAAAGCTTATATCCTCAGCAACATACTGATATTCGGGAAAGTTTCTTCTTCACAATCATTCAGCGCTTCTAAGAAATTTTCGATCTTGTAATTGTCTTTACAGATCCAATATCTGTTGCACATTTTAAAGCAATATATTTTCGTGAATAGTAAATCTCTCTCCAAGACTCATGAAATAAAAGTCCGGAAATGCATTGAACACCATCACACGAAAGTAATCTTCTGCACTTTTGACTTCACGATTTGCATGATCCGTCTGCTTGCGATTCTCTTGAGTTTGGTCTGAATGTCAACAGTTTCAGTTTATCGTGTACGTTTTTGGTTAGATCTATAGCTTGAACTAAATCAAAATCTAACATTCGCAACACAAAGGCAATGAAAGTAGATAAACTAGATTGATGACCGGTAAAATCTTGTCAACAATTCAAAATCTACCGCGTTTTAAGGTTTCGCATTGCTCAACGAGGTTCTCATTTCATCCAGAGAATCTTAAAAATCATGAAAATCGCCTACAGCGTCATATTTAGACATCGATGGGTGTTAGAGATTTAATATTTTTCAAAGGGTTTCTTCTTGGAATTTCATCAGATTCTTCGATAGCATTTTTCAGAATCCCCTTTTTTTAGGACTATTTTGGAATTGCAAACTGTTTCTTTGGACCTGAGCTAGTCTTTGATAGCTGAAGACCTTAAAGTCGTAAATATAAGCGAAATACGTTTTAATATAAAGAAATATAAATAGGATTTAGGAAAAAAATAAGATAGGTTTCTTCGGTCTAACTTCTATAATTTGGTTATTTGTTGGAGAGCTTAAACTAAGCTTAAGCTACAGCTAAGAGCTAATTATGTATTAAAAAAAAATAATGGCACAAATTCGAATATATAAAATGCGACAAATGTTAGTGAAGTTTATAGTAGGAACTATAAATTTTTTCATTACATTAAATTCTCTACATATCTTACTATTTTTTAAGTGTGCTTTGCATGAAATTTAAAAAATTACAGATATTCTTGACCCTGTATAATAAATACAACATCTTTTAAAGTTATTGTAAATTTTTAAGGAGTCCCTGCAATTAATGGCACTAGTAAAAAATTAGTGATTTATCTAGACCCTAGGTAGCCGGTACTAGTTCTATTTTAATCTACCTTCTTTTTACACGTGCATGTCATTGGAAGGGGTCAATTACTACCTTTTACACACTCATTCTCTAGCCACTGTACTAGACACTGTAGGTATTCTTTAGTCAGTGTTCATATTTTTCAAAATAATTTTTTTTCATGTTGCTCAACGAAATTAAAAAGCATTACATGTCATGTTTTCTCGCAAAAATTACTTTGTATTAAGTATGAGTTAGTCAGAATGAGTTTTATGAGTCAGTCAAGACGTCAAAAACATGAATAAAAAACAAAGCAGTACGAGCTGGAAGTTGATTGAACTGACCCTTTCATGCATTACCTAGGTTCAAAAAGTAGCTAGTGCTTACTTTTCAAGTAGCTAACGTGAGTGGGTTACAATTGGTACTCTCGATACTGGCGGAGTGTTTTTAGTCATTTTGGAAGTATCCGTTGTTGCTTTTCATATAGTTTCAAAATAGACATTTTTAGAAGCTTCATAAAGTTTAATATTTCAAAATTTTTCGAAAAGTTGCTAGTTACATCCCACCAAATTGCAGACTTCTTCTTGATAATCTTAAACATCCGCAACATGTTGTATTTGTGGGTGATTTTAACTTGGGTAATATGAATTGGAAACCCGTTTGCGCCGAATTTTACCCATTACCTTTTAACGTCAATAACGAAATCGAAGCCTTATTAATTGATTTTTTTTTGTCAATATGACCTTGTACGAATACATAATGTAAAAAATTGCTTAATTCGTTGTCTCGATCTCATATTCATAGATAAAGACTTTAAAGTAATCCTTGAATCACCTCCTTGGCCAATCTTAAATAGAACCCAACATCATGTCCCAATCCTACTCGATTTTTCTAGTTATCACCTTCAGAAACTTGATACAAATCTTAATTTCTCTAGAGACTTCAAAAATGGGAATTTTTTTTGCAAATGAATAATCATATGTCCTCTATCCCTAGGGATTCCGTATTACAGGGTAGTGAACTTTATCTGATGTATTCAAAACTTTTTGAAATATTTACTGAAGCCATTCGAATTTTTGTACCCATGAAACAGTCCAAATCCAATAGAAACCCTCCCTGGTATAGCAAGAGACTATGTAACTTGAAAAACCGCAAAAAAAAATCCCATAAGCGTCTGAAAAAGAATAAAGATAACCTAATACTTAAATCTGTTTATTTAACACTGAATCATGAATTCGACACTTTTAACAATTTTTTTATCGTTCTTATCTTTTGTCTACGGAATCTGAGCTTAAAAGAAACAGCAAATATTTTTGGATATTCATTAACAATAAAAGGAAGTCAAATACACTTCCAACTGACATGACTTAAATTAATAAGTCTTCTAGTGATACACTGACCATTTGTAACCTATTTGCGGATTATTTTAAATGAATTTATTTCTCTGAGTCTCAAGCCTCAGGTTATGCACTTCCTAGTCCACTTTTGGATTTGAATTCTATTGACTTTGTTGAATCCGTCGTACTTTGCGCACTAGCTAGCCTTAAAACCAATACAAGTGAGGGTCCTGATGGATTATCACCGATTTCATTAAAAAATTGTTCTCACTCTATTGCTTATCCATTACTACTAATTTTCAATAAGTCATTAGCATCCAAGCAACCAAGGAATATTTTTAGATACTTGGAAAATCTCACATATCATACCAATTCATAAATCAAGACCTAAACATGAGATCCAAAACTATAGACTTATTTGCAAAATCGCCACTATACCTAAAGTGTTTGAGAAAATCATATATGAAAAACTTATTTTTTTTTGTCAAAAACATTATATCACGGTACCACCACGGTTTTTTGAGTGGGAAATCTACAGTCACCAACCTTTTAATTTTCTCAAACTTTATTATGTATAATATGGAAAACCATTTACAGAAGTTATTTTCACCAACTTCGCGAAAGCCTTTGACCAGGTCAAGCATAATAATCTGGTATCAAAACTTTCTTCAATTGGCTTCCATTCCAATTTGCTCAGTTGGATCAGAGCCTACTTAGAAAATCGATTACAACTTGTCAAAATCAACGATATAACATCCAGCCTGATTAAGGTCACTTGGAGCGTCCCACAGGGAAGTCACCTTGGACCGCTATTGTTTTTACTATTTATAAATGACCTCACTCTTGTAGTGAAACATTCAAAATGCCTTCTTTCTGCAGACTATCTTAAACTGTTTCGTCCCATTTGATCGCAGATTGAATGCCAACTTCTTCAAGACGTCTTAAACTCAATCACCACATGGTGCAAAGAAAATTGCTTGCCACTAAACATATCTAAATGTCAATATCTCGCTTTCAAAAGATCTACGACTTCAATAGTTGGAGACTACAAAATTGACTCCATAGCACTCGATAGAATTTTTTCAAAAAAGACTTAGGAATCATTCTAGATCCCCAACTCAATTTTAGAGACCATATTGATTTTATTGTCAATTCGATGCTTGGGTTTTTAATAAGAAACAGCAAGGAATTTAATGATCCTTATACACTAAAATCGCTATATACTTTGCTCGTTAGGCCTCACCTTGAATACTGCTCAGTCACCTCAACATAAAACTAGATGCGCTCTGATTGACTTGAGTAGTCTACAATGCAGAAGAACCGCATCTTAAATCATACTTGTTAGAGATCTTGTCCACAACAATACAAAATGTCCGGAATTACGAGAGATGCTTGATTTTCATATACCAGCAAGATCCCTTCCTAGTCAGTTCCATTTCCGTGAAACGTACCATAGAACCTCTTAGGCCTTTTCCACACTTGGTCAACGCAACTCCAACTCAAGTTGCTAGCCTGTGTATTTATACTGGAACCTTCAGATTAAGCAACTTCCACGCAACAAGTTCTCGACACGTTCTCAACCAGTTCAACGCAACGCGGCTTTCCGCAATTTTCATCGGCGACTTGTTGCATCAGTTTGTTTATTTTGTGAATTGTTTGTAGTGCAGTATTAATCAAGGTGAATAAGTTAATTAATTAGTTCTTTTTTTTTTCATTAATAGAATCTTAAGGAAGAAGAAATAGTTTGCAGGATGGATGAGCAAGTGTTAAATATTAAATAATAAGTATATGTTGCATGACTTTTGAAGCAAGTCTGAAAGCATTCGGTTTATAGTTGCATTGCTTTTCAACTTTTTCGCTGTTGCGTTGATGTTTCGTTGGTATTGCGTTGACCAAGTGTGGAAAAGGCCTTACGGATATAATGAACCCTTTTCACGTAGTACTAGAGAAGTCCTCTCCTCTATCGATATATTTACATCCTGCTCTCGCGAGAATTTTAAAATCAAACTCTTTACTTTCCTCAAGAGCTCTGATATCTAGAAATACTTCTATCTCTCTTACCAATAAATTGTTATATATTCTTATAAACTAAACTTATATTTTTGCTCTATAATGTGTTTGTAATTCATTCCCGCGTAAAATCTAACAATGTTGTTTTTATACTTCAAAAGCCACTAGCTTTTTATTTCAATCTTTTTCTTTTGTAAATACACTTTATAAAATATCCGTTAAGTATTCAAATAAGCTAAATCTATTTGTGATATATTGTTAATTGTCTAAAAGATGTAAGCTTTGTTTGACCAAATAAAGCAATAAAAAAAATTAAAAATACCTTCTGATCAAAAAGTATCCGAAATATTTCAATGAAACAAAAACGGTTCAATTAATCATCGATATTTATTTTATGCCCTTCAAAGTAATCTTTATTCAAAGCAATACACATATTCCAAAGATTCCTTCAAACTTCAGAACAATTTTCATAATCCGATTTTGGAAGTGGCTTAAACTCGTTTTGCGAATTCTTCTTTATTGCTTCAATTGACTCAAAACCACTCCGCAAAGTGGTTACTTGAGTCGTGGAAATAATAAAAAAAATCCCAAGGAGCCACGTCAGGTAAATATGGAGCTTTGAACTTTTTGAGATGTGTGAATTGGTGTTTTATCATGGTAAGGCAATTACAAGTAGTTTCTCTACAATTTTGTTATCTTGCTACGTGCATTTTTCCTAAAATGTGCTCACATAATATTCTTATTTAATGTTTGACCTAGCGGAGGAAATTCGTAGTGGACCACACCAAGGATATCAATGAAAATAATTGCTTGGTACTTTTTCAGAAGGTATGTACTCGTATATGCAAGTAATTTGTCAAAATCACGTCAAAGAAGTGTAACTGCTAACACGCGTACTAAATACACGCAACCTTTTTTTAATTTTGAGGCTGTAGCAGGCAAGTGAACATATTTCAAAAAAGTTTATAAGAAAATTTCATGCAAACACACATAAACATGGATGAAGAGACTTGTATATAATTCTTTTTTTAAAATTGGTAGTAGTCTTGGTGGGTAGTGATCCCCTTAATATCCTCTTAATATGCACTTCTGATACAGCAATGTTTAGATGGGGCATTAATTTTACAGATTCTAAAGGATTTGAAACACGCGCAGCATTCAGGTTAAGCTTATCCATAAATCGTTTTGCTCTGAATATGGTTCATATTTGTAAACAGGGTAGGTAATAAAATTGCAAGAAATGTGCTGTGCAAAACAAAAGACATTTTGAAAGCAGACAGATACCCAGTAGAGTAATTAAGGGAAAATATTTTAGGGTGTTTTAGGAGTTTTTTTACAACGTTATACATATCATGTGAGAATGAAAGGAATTTGTGCTATTCAAATGTTCAGGGAGATGCAGGATGCTTCATTGATGATTGAAATTATTTTTGAACACTTATAACATGTTATTGAATACAAATAGAAACAAGCCCGCATTGGTTATCGATTAAGTTCACAGATAAATCGTTTTTTGTGATACGAAATTTTCATTATCAAAGGTATGTAAATATTTGTAATGAATTGTTTGTCGTTGATTACGTAATATTACAGTGCAAGAGACAAAATTTGAGTGAGTGAGGACAGTTTTTGAACAATTTGAAAGTTTTACATCAAAATTTATCCATTCTGTTAGAATTTTAAACAAAGCCCCCTGACAAATGCTTTGCATCTACAACTTGAAGATATGCGTAGAGAAAGGAAGGTTAAGTTTATTTCAAGCTAACACTTTGTAACACTTTAGCTCGAATTATTTTTATTTTTGGGATTCGACTTAATATTAAACAAATTACAAAAATTGGTTTAGAGAATATTACACCATTTTATTATTTTTATAGAAAAATAATGAGCGTGGGCTCAAGCTAAATATTCATGAACTATGACATGGCATCCAAGAAAAAAAAACACTTACCTCTTCTGCACTTTTCCAAGGAACACACAAAGTACATACAGAACAGCAGAGCTGTAAAATCGGCACTCATATTCAGAATTTAAAGTACAATTAAGTAAAGATATCAGAATTGCATTCAATGAATGCAAAATTGATTTATAAATAAAATTTTTATTTCACATTAAATGTATAAAGAAATGATTAATTATTCATTTACGTTATTCAGAATAATAAATCATTTCTTTATACATTTGAATGATATTCACAAAGAATGCAAGTCACAAAGAATTTCAGAATTTTCAATTATTCTGTCTTTATCTATTATTAATTTCTTATTCGTTATTCATTTTTTTATTAATTATTCATTTGTTATTCATTATTCATTTTTTTCATTATTCATTTATTATTCATTATTCATTTTGTATCCATTATTAATTATTCATTTTTTATTCATTATTCACTTTTATTTATGGCTAGTTTTAGTACTTAAATGAATAAAAAAAAATATGAATAAAAAATTAATAATGAATAAAAAACGAATAATGAAAAAACCTAAAAATGAATAAAACATAAATAATGAATAAAAAATAAATAATGAATAATATATAAATAATGAATAAAAATGAGTAAAAAATTAATAATGAATAACAAATGAATAATGAATAAAAAATTAATAACGAATAAAAACTAAATAATGAATAAATAAAGAATAATTAAAAATTCCAAAATTCTGTGTGAATTTCATTCTGTGTGAATTGCATTCTTTGTGAATAGCATTCAAATGATTAAAAAAATTGATTCGTTCTTTTACAGCTCTGCAGAACGGTAGTTGTTCATTTTTCAAAACTTTCGACGCCAATTCAAGACAGACAGCAAGCGCCATCTGGTAATATTTTTTTATATTAGTTTATTTGTTCAGAGTGTAAACCACGGGAAATAGTACGGGAAAATATTGTAAAACCATTGTATGAAATCTGCCAGTTGATCAAACAGTATGCTGTCTACAGAATCATACGCAAGGTTAAGATGAAGTTTGGGTTAAGTTGAGGTCTAGTTGAAGAAAAGTTCAAATTGAGGTTATGTCAAGTTGAAATAAAGTCATAGTGTATTTTAAATAAGCGTTGGTTGAAGGTTTGGTTTTACAAGACTTAAAAACTTTAAGTCAATATAAGGTCTTTTTTAGGTAAATTTTAGGTCAAGTATTGGGCCTGTTGAGGCAAACTTAAGGTCAAATCTAGGTCAAATTTAAATCATGTTCGAATTAAGGTTAGGGTATTTAATGGTGAAGTTTCGATCAAAATTTTATCAAGTCGAGTAAAGGTCAAGTTTTATTTCAATTTAGGTCAGAATTAAATTAATTTTTTGTGAAGTCAAGATAAGTTAAAATTTAGGTCAAGCTTATGTAAAGTTAAGTCAAATCGCAGAATCAATTGAAGTTCTTATATAGATAATTTTTGACACTCAGACAACAGTACCCAGGGCTCTAATCACGTATGACGAGAATCGCTTGATGATATCGTTTCAACGAAACTTTAAAATCGCGTAACCTTTAATTTTATGTATCGTCTAAACGATATCGTTTTGCTTGCTTCATGTATAGCAAACAACTGTCGAATGATATTGTCGAAACGATTGCTTGGCGCGATAGCTAATTTGGTATCGTTTGGCTATTTTTCTGGATGGAAATAATAATAAAAATAATTAATAATAAATAAAATTGATGGAATATCGTTCCTGCTCTGTGTTTGTGACATAATTATTGGCCATTTGCTGATGTTCATCAATAAGGAGTAGGTTAGGTTTCGCTGCCCAATAACATATTTTCAAAACATTATCATCAAAATTACTTATTATATATTCTTACATTTTTGCTTCAATTTTTACTTTTGATGCAAACAAATCTAAAAACAAATTAAAAATAAAAGTAAATGTCACTTTTGCCACTGATTATATGTTTTTCAGTGTCTTTCAAACTTTATAAAACTCAACGATAGACGAGACGATAGCGATGGACTTATATGAAGCAAACTAAAAACGATATCGCCGGAAATTTTCATTCACACGATAGTCGTTTTCAAAGTTACGTGATGAGAGCTCAGCATTCCATAGTTAGTACTAAATACTCAATAGCAAACAGTCAATATTAAAAACTCAAGAGTCAAAGGGAAATGGTCAAAAATCAAGAGTCAATAGTTAAAAACCAATAGTCAATAGTCTTAAGTCAATAATCATTAGTAAATAGTTATAAGTCAAATATCAAGAATCCATAGTCAATTGTTTATAGTCAATAGTCCATAGTTAATGGCCAACAGACTATAGTTGCCAGTAAATACTTAGTAATCAATATCCAATCGCTAATAATATATAGTCTATAGTCAATAGTTATTTGTGAATAGTCAATAGTCAATAGCCAATAGTCAATAGTCAATAATCAATAGCGAATAGTCAATAGTCAATATTCAATATTCAATAGTCAATAGTTCATATTGGGGTTGGAATTAATTTTAAAGGTTTTTTTTCGGTTTTTGAGCATTTATTTAGAAACAACGGTACAATGTATATTATTCAAAGTATTGTCCATCGTTAGCTACAACATTTTCCCATCTTTCTGGCAGCATATGGATTCCGCGCCGGAAGAACGATTCGTCTTTTGAGGCAATCCACGAATCGACCCATTTTTTGGTATCCTCGTAAGAAGTGAAGCGCTGCTCAGCCAAGCCATGCGTCATCGATCTGAATAGGTGGTAGTCGGAAGGGGCTGTCTGGGCTATAAGGCGGGTGGGGTAGCACATCCCAATTCAGCGCCTCCAACGTTTCCTTGACGGTTCTTGCAACATGTGGCCGTGCGTTGTCATGTTGAAAAACCACTTTGTCGTGTCTTTTGGCATATTCCGGCCGTTTAACCTTTAATGCTCGGCTCAATTGCATCAATTGTTGTTGGTAGCGTTCCCCAGTGATGGTTTCGTTAGGTTTTAGCAGCTCATAGTACTCGACACCCTTCTGATCCCACCAAATACACAGCATAAGCTTGGCGCCATGAATATTCGGCTTGGCCCTCGATGTTGATGCATGGCCGGGTGGTCCCCACGATTTTTTTCGCTTAGGATTATCGTAATGGATCCACTTTTTATCGCCAGTGACAATACGATGCAAAAAAACTCTTCCTTTTATGCCGTTGAAGCAGTTGTTCGCACATGCAAAATCGCCGTTCAACGTCTCTCGGCTTCAACTGGTACGGCACCCAATTTCCTTGCTTTTGAATCATTCCCATGGCCTTCAAGCGTTTGCCGACCGTTGATAAGTCGACTCCCAATGATTCTGACAATTCTTGAAGGGTTTGACACGGGTCTTCATCTAGCAAAGCCTCCAATTCCGCATCTTCAAACTTTTTCGGCTGGCCCGGACGCTCTTTGTGTTCCGTATCAAAATCACCACTTTTAAACCGACGGAACCAGTACTCACAAGTAGAAATCGATGGAGCATAGTCCCCGTAAGCCTCAGTAAGCGTGCGTTGTGCTTCAATCGCTTTTTTCTTCAAATGGAAGCACAAAAGTAAACCTTCCCGCAAATTGCGTTTTGTTGGAACGAAAGTCGACATGTTCACAGAGAAAAAAATATATGTTGTTTACACTTCAGTGGAATGACACATACTGAAAAATGAAGCTTAGACAATGTGCTTTGAAATGAATATAGTCACAGGTGTGCCCGATGCGATCTATTGATAGTTACGCCATCTCTTAGAAAACCTTTAAAACTAATTCCAACCCCCAATACTAAATAGTTAATACTCTAAAGCAGGGCTGGGCATTCTAAAACAGTCACATTTTATTTTGTCTTGTTAGTATTGGTGTGCTCACGAAAAGAGCATGAGCTGAGCGGAATAGTTGTCACATTAGTTGTCTAGATTTGCAGGTTGAATGTTTATGTCCCCAAATATAAGGTTATATGTGTTTATTTTTATTTAATGCTTTTATTTTGAGTCATCGGTATTGTTTATAATTTCTTTTATAACGACACCAAAGCTCCAGCACTTTATTCTAAGTAGATAAATTATATCAGTTTGCATGCAGTGGCAATTAAACATTCTTCTTCGCCAGTAAGATTCTCTGCGGAAAAGAAATCACATTCCAATTCAGAGTCAAAAATTTTGGTATTTTTGTTTTGTTGTTTTGTTTTTATTTTAATATTATAAAATCTTAATATGCACGAATAATTAAAATTGTAATAAAAAACTCAAAAAATTGATTAATACAAATAATATGAATACGTTATGCAAAAAATCTTAATAGGTGATATGTATTAATTGTATTTAACTCTCATATATACGAATAATATAATATTCTACGAAATAACAAATATATGCATATGTATTATAAGTCTACAAATCAAAAAGTTAGTTTTTTTAAGAGTGTACATAAAATTTGCGACATAGGTATTTACAGCATCACTGTCAGAGAACAACTGAATTATATACTCTTCTGTTTTGAGCTTTGTGTACATGTGAAAATTTACGCTCAGAGAGCTTTGTGTACATGTGAAAATTTACGCTCAGAGAGCGCTCAGTGAGGTATGGGGCACTGCTTTAAAGTAAATAAAATAGCAGTTATTCAAAGTTTGACGATTCAGACCAAAAAAACGGCTAAACCGATCCGGACTAAGACTGGTCAGGGCTTTTAGGGTATGGAAAGAGCTAAAAAAAACTTAGAAACATTAGGACATTTTTAAGCAAAAAATTGACTCAGAAAAATAAAAAATAAGCCAAATTTAAGCTAAATGAAGAAGCAAACTAACTTTTTTCCGTGGTTTTTCTCATGATTGGGCCATAAAGTTATCATTTTTTTTTAAATCCCGGTACGATAATTGTTTAAGAAGTTACAGTTTTCAAAAATAACTAAAAAATAGGTCTTATAGGTCTCACTCGTGCCCACCCCTGCTATAGACCAAAGGTGGGCAAATGCGGCTTTTTGTTAAGTAAAGTGCGTTTTGTTTTGATATTTCAAAATATATCAGAATTTTATAAACCTAACGTATCTCGTAAAATTCCAGCTTTTCTCACTTTGATGTCATTCTTTGACGTTTTGCACTGTTTCTGTAATAGAATGAGATAAATCACTTACTTTTATTCGAATGTTTCAATTGAATGGGTCAATTCTACTTTCAAAGGAATTCGGTAGCTGAAGTTTTACTGTAAAATAAAATATGCGACTTGAATCGAGTGAAGTTTTACTATGTTTTTACTTGGTGCGAAAAATAATTGCTTATTGTGAGTTATTTTGTTGTAGCACCTGGAATGTTAGCAGCTGAAAAAAATATAAAAAAAAAGAAGTCAGTTCATCTCTAATCAAAGATATAAGTTCTTCACAATAATGTAACTTTGCTTTACAATATTTTGTCCCAAGCCGCGGTTTTGTACAGGACATATTTCATCATAAAATTATTTTGAAAAATAAAAGATATTTAGGCGGGGCGGTGAACCACGATTTTAAAGCCAAATTAAAAATAAAATGCAATACAAATTAAGCACAATTTTTTTTTGTTGAGTTTTTAAGTTTATTAATTTCTAAAAGCAGCACATTGTACACAAAGTGTTCTGCTATTCCTTTTACTTTCATGTGTTTGCTGTCGCTTGCATATCTTTTTCATCACGGACCACTGTTCACTCGCGTATCAGTTACAGAAACACTAGTTTTCGCAAAAGTGAGTATTTTGGAATGCAGTACTGTGACGTCAGAAAAAATTACTAACTGGCGCAATAATTACAGAAACGAGCTACTGCTTTGTTCTTTAAATTCAAATTCCAAGGAATTTCATGTTGATCTATCTTTGTTTGACCAACGATTTGACGAAAAATTTGATAATGTATAACACTATTTTTCTTTAATTGTGGTGTACTTTTTCTCCATGATGCAATTACAAGGTAAGCTCAGATTAGAGAGAGGTCTGACAAAAGTTGAGCTAGAAATCGAAGTCCGCTGTTCGACTGTGTTGTTGTTTTTGTGGCGAACGGCTTTAACCAATACAGAACAAAATTTTAAAATATTGGCCAAAGATTTGTTTTAAATCTTGTTTTGTTTAAAAAATTTACGTTAATAATTTTTTTTTTTTTTGTTATTAGTGTGCAGATCCACATGTTATGTATATAGGATAGAGCGAGGATGATTTGACAAAATGAGGTTTTGTCATTTGCAAATATAACGGAAACTATGCTTCGTACAGAGCGCACATAACTGTCAATTATTGCCTGTCATCCGTTTAGCACTATATATGAAAATACCAGTCGCATCTCTGACGTGCTTGTTGCTGCACGTGTTTTTATTTTAGTGGTGCTTTCTTCTTAATTTTGGCTACCTATATTTTAGCGTTAAATGTAATGATAATACGTTGCTCTTTTTACTCTTAGCGATTTAACTATTTATTATGCAATAAAGTTTATTATATCATTAGTTGTATTATATTATTTGACAGTGTCGGTAAGTTGAAAAATATTATTTTAAGATTGGTTAAAGGATGATGATTTTTAATTCTCCTAAGGCTCTGTCAAATCCTCCTCATAAGTAGGAAGATTTGACACTTTTCCCATTTCCCCTAATTTACTCATCCCGAGAAAACTATTTGGCATTCTCATTTGCAATAAAAATGATTTTCAAGTCAAATAACAATATCCGCTGTCAAATTATTAGCGATGCGATAAATTTTTAGTGAAAATTATACGATTTTAGTTCATCAAACCATCCTCGATTTACTCTGCATCATAAATATTAATTTTTTTTTTAACAATAATAGATATCATAATTTGTGGTAAATATTCTACTTGGACAATATTTTCTATTTAATCCACTTACTCAATCCAACTGCTCTTCAAATTTTACCTGTTTCTGTTATTCCCACAGTTTCCTTTGTCTCGCGATTATTTTTGCAGAAAAAATTTTAGGTGGCTACTCTTATATCTACTCTTTACTCTAATTTATCTAAATCTACATCTACATTAACATAAACATATACCAATGCACAACCCCATAATAATAATAGCCAGTTGCCAGGCAAAAACATTATTTCCAAATTTTATATTTTTTTATATATCGCATAAATTTTATTTTATGACAGTTAAATTTTTTACGACAGTCAATTTCAAATAGCCTGAAGTAAAAGCATTTATTTTTATTGCAATTAAATGCAGTCAATTTAACGGTAATAATTTTTCAGCATTATTTCATTAGCAGCACTCATGCAAAACTCACTCAAACGAAAAAGATCCCAGCAGGAAAAATTCCGACAAATAAAGTTAATATCAGCTTTCGCTTAAAATCGAATAATAATCATTTGAAGGATTAAAAAATAATGTCAAGTTTCTAGTATTACCGTTATCCTGATGAGTTCTTTTTTAAATCTGCTGCTAAACCTTGTATCGTCAGATAGAAGTCCTTGGTTTCTGTGCATTTCGTCTGGCATTATATAAATAGCGAGTAGGTCGCTAGGTATAAAAAAATGGAATGACAGAGTGCAACTGAAGGAAATTTTTAAATCCTGCGAAATGAAAAAGGTAGCAAATTATATGCTGAGGTTTATTTTAATAAACGCCAGCCTTACACGTACACACACACACACATACACATATTTATAAGCATCTACAATACAAGCACAATCAGCATTAAAAGGACACGAAAAGCGCGCACGGTAACAAATTAAAATTAAGTATACATATGCAAGAGTGCACGTGTGTTGACGTGTGTGAATGTGTGCGTGTGTGAGAGCAAGTGAGTGTGCATAAATATGGTGCTTTTGTATGCAAATTAAAATTGGATTACAGGGTGATTAAATGCATTGTGCACGAGTGCAATTGACTTTTTGCCAATTTAAATAAATATTGCGGCAGAGCAAATAAACCAGTAGGTGGCAGGAGTAAAAAATTGATAACAAAAAAAAATTGGATAGTGTGGATAAAACTCACTTCAGAGTAACAAAAATGTGTGCGGCTAATGAGTAACAGGAGGTAGCAAATTAGTGGTAAAGGATTAAAAAATATTTTTTTATAAACTAAATTTTGTTTATGTGTTCATCAGTTTTCTTAGTTACATGGCGACTGAGGTTAGATAACCAATAAATTTTAATTTCAATTTTTTAAAATTTTTTCGAAAAGTGACTGGAGAAAAGCTAGGTGCAATAAAAAAGTTGATTTTTAAATAAAGGACAAAACACAGAGAAAGTGATAGAGCGTGAGTTTTAAATTGAGTTCTTTATTTATTTGCTTAAAGAATATTATGAGTTTAAAAAGAGTTACTAAACTTTAAAAAACAAAACTTATCTATACTATTATATAAAAGTAGACTCATGTATATTAGTCACCTCGGAGCTAGAGAACGGTAGGCTCTATTTCAATAATTATTTTATATTGGGTAGCTATGGCACCCAATGGTAAGCTAATGTATTTAAATAATTAATTAAATCTAAAAGAGCATAACCGTACAATTTCTGTATTCTTATTCTCAGTGAGAAAACAGCTCTCCCTTTTTAAGCTCTATTTGAGCAATATAAAGGTTGCGTGCCAAGCTTAAGAAGATGTGCGCAAAGCTAACAAAATAGAAAAATCTGTTGTGTTGAAAAATTTTTTCTATTTCGCTGCGAGACTAAGGGGTCGTCCATAAACTACGTTACTGATTTTCCGGTTTTTTTTACCCCCCTCCCCTGCGTTACTTTTCGTAGTGCTTTTCAAAACCCCTCCCCCCCCCTTAAAGTAACATGACATATGAAATTAGTTCATTCGAATGATTATATGTTTTGACTAGCTCTGACAATTTTCACTAGTATTAGTGACTAGTATGACTAGATACATTAAAGGAACAATTGGAAAAAATCAATAATTAATATCATCTGTAAAAGCTATTCCATCTGCGATCCAAGATTCGATGCTCTCAATCACTGGGATAGAAGAAGCTGGTAGCTTTGTTGAGGATTTTTCAAAATAGAATTTTTCATCGGATTCTATGTCGACCCATTCAGGTGAATCCTCATTTCTAACGCAAAGAAATTCACCTGGTCTTTGACAGAGTACCCTTAAAGGCTGCACCCGAGCTGCACCAAGTTCTGTGTTTTTGTGTAAATGCTTTCTGAAAACTGATTTATTTAAATAGTATGTTTTATTCCGATTTATTGTAAACGATATAATACAAACTTATGACAATTCATAGAAGATTTAAAAACGAAATACAAGCCGCAGGTAGGACACGACCATGAACCGATTTCTTCTTTCTGAGAAGGACAGTACATGTCATACGGTATCTCCTTTGATCAAGAACATTCAGGCCTTAACGTCAAATTCTGTCGCAAAAGCAAAGACCCAAATTTTTCAGACGTGTGCTGAAATGGTGAAGAAATACCAAAAGGTTCATGTGTCGAGGGAAAAGGCGGTGGAAGAAATCGTTGAAACAAAAGTTAACCATAAATTTAGACGATCAAACATAAACATGTAAGGTTCAAAATTTTTTAAATGATTGTGTTATTAATTAGAGGTTTTTCGTCGATTTTTTTAATTTTTGGTAACGTTACAATATCTAAACACCTCCCACCCCCCTACCGTTACTTATCGTAGTGCATTTTAAAACCCCTCCCCCCCCTAAATTGGTAACGTAGTTTATGGACGACCCTAAAGCTTTTTTCAAGCTTTTTTAAAGCAAAAGACAGCAAAATGTATTGTGTGCGGTAACAATGCTACCACCTTTTTGAATGTGAAAATATAGCCAGTTTTATTTAAACATTGACAAAAATTATCTAGAGCTGTAAAATTGCTCAAGGAAATTTAAACGAAACACATAACCCATTTTAAAAATAATACAGGTTTACAAACAAGTTTCAACTTTTGAACCAGATGAATGTTCGAAGTCCGTTTCAGGTCAAATTTTGGAGATATAGACAAAAATGTGAAAAAAGTTTTTTCCGTTAGTCGGACTATATTTTTTGAACGCATTAGAAATGATAAAATAATTCTTAAATCATCAATTTCATTGGCAAACAATAAAGTATTTACTAAAATTTCAAAGATTGTGTATCCGACAAAAATAAGTTTTTTAAACTGTATGGAAAGATAAAATACGTAACACGGGTGTAAATCTGCATTAAATGTGAAATTTTGAAGGCCAATATTTTCAAAACTACAAAATATAATGAATTTGAGTAAACAGAAATGGCTACGTCTAATATTACTAAGTCAAGCCCTTAAAAGGCGATTGAAATTGGCGGATGCGTCAAAAGGATATGGTCCAATTAACAGAAAAAGAACCGTATGAATATTTTTGCCTATATCTAAAACTTGACCTGATAGAAAATGGATTTTAGTAAGCGCATGAAAATACATACAACAGACCTACTTTCATCAATTGCATTTAAAACATTCACCTGCACAACCACGAAATCACTTTTCATTCAAAGAATGACGCTGATTAACAACATATATGCACTTTTATACCGGCCGCGCCTTCTTTTGTGCGTTACAAACGTTTTCACAATATACTTTGACCTCTTCAGGTGTAGGGTATTTACAGATTTAAGCATTAAAAAACAAACAAACGAAGAAGTACAGACAGCTACTGAAACTTCGTTTCTTTCCTTTTGTTTTTAAACTCGAAAAATTCTCTATAAGCGAGTCATATATTTTTTACGTGTAAAAGATATTTTTAAAGTTTTGGAGTACACCAGTGCAATGGGAAAATTTGTTAGACCAGGAAGGTACAGGATATTTAAAATTTTTTCATTATTTTAGTTAGCTGGTGTCAAGTCTATTATCACGATACACCTGCAGAAGGTCAGGGTATATAAATGTTTTTAAAACGTTTGTATTGCACAAAAAGAGGCGTGGCCCGCATAAAAAACTATATATATTCTTCCCTGAGTGAAAACGGGTTTCACGATTGCGCATTTGATTGTTTTAATTCAAATGAATTTGATATTTATATATCAGATTATGCATGCAGGATTATGGCGTGCATTGCAAAATTTACACATTTACAGACAAATTTGCTATGAACGCATTTAAATGCGGAAATAAGCTATTTCTTATAGTTTTAGAGCTTATTGCTTTACTTCATAAGTCATATATCAATCAAATCTGGTACTGACACATAGAAAGAATCAACACTGGCAGCCATTTTTTAAAATTGAATTGGAAAGAGAACATACAGTTATAAAACAGTATTTTTATCTGTCCTTATTTCTTCGCTGTAAAGTTCTTCTGCTTTACAACCTTATTCTAGCAGCTTAACAAAGCTCACCACATTAACAAAATAGTTAATATTAACAATTTGTTAAGGTTTCGTATTCTGCTGCAAATTTAAAAGCTCTTTTCCTTACAATTTTGTTAATAACAGAAAGAGTCTTAACAACGAATGATATGTATGTGCTTAGATAGAAAATTGTTGTGGAAATAAAAAAAAAAATACAAATAATAATATAATATTGAGTTTAAATACATTAAACTGAAAAATGGAAGAATTTTTTACTTATTTTAAGTGTTGATAATGAAATCTTTCAGTAGCCGTGGAAAATTTTTCAAGCGCTTCTCTTCTTTCAATATGCATATCGATTTTCACCATGCATGGTGAACTTTAAAAGCTTTTTAAGCTTTTATGTTGTTAATGATTTTTAAGAATACCAACATTTACATAACATAACAATCAGCTTAACAAGAGCTCCTTAACTATTTCTTGTTAAGCTAACAACCAGAATAGGGCTGTTAGTTATTATTTCAAAATAATATTGTGAACTTTTTTTTCACAAAAGTATTTTTGTTGCAAAAATATTGTTAAAATAAAACATTCTTTGAACAAGTGAGTAGCATTCATTGTATTAGAAAATCTTGCACCCTTACGAAAAAGTAACAGTAGAACTTTATATTGTCGGCAAAAGTAAGCTGAGACAAATCGTGCGAGATAGAACAAATTGAGACGAAGGAATTCGCCGGTTTTTTGAATTTGTTGATCATTTTTTTGTGAATTATTCTTTTGATGCTTTTGTGTTTTTATGTTCATAATACTCGTATATTAGAACCTAATTTGACTTTTATATTAATGGCTTAAATAAGAATTCAAGTGTGAAAATAGCTGAAAATAATTAAAGCTTTTATAAGAGTTTCTGTCTACAATTCATAAAATAAATAAAAAAATGCGAAGGTGAATAAGATCTTGCTAAGCTTTTTTTAAATTCAACGTTGTTTGAACGTTGCTTTGTTCAAAAGTTCAGTGATGGACGCCTGCGCACAGTACTTTGAGCCCATACAAAAGTGAGGAATAAATACAAGCAGTTGTTCGATCTTTACGAAATTTGGCATGTTTATTATTTTTTGGCTGCTGATTTCAAAAATTGAATCAGATTTTATGAACATCAAGTATTTACGCCATAAATGAGGTTTAAAAATAAAAAAAAACTGAAATTTCCCTATTTTCAATTAAATATTAAAATTATAAAAACTTTTTAAAAAAAAATAAAAATATATTTTTGAAAATTTTAAGCTCTTAACTTGTTAAAACTGAAAGTTTTACGGCAATATCTTTTTTTAAAAAAAAGATATGCTTATAGTTTGACATGCACTTTTTTCACGAAAATGTTACTTTTCATGTAAAAAAAATATGTTTTTGCAAAAAAAAAATATTTTTTGTAATTCTAAATTCACTTTGTATTATTAAATTAAATATTTTTTGTTTAATTGATTAAAAGAATAAAAATTAAAAACAAAATAAAAGAATTTATGCCAAAAAATAGGTATTTAAGTAATTATAATAAAGTATAATTTTTGTTTGTATCGACTGTGACCTGAACTGCCATCCATACCCCATTTGCAAATAAGAGTCATTTTATCTGTTGCATCTTTACAGAGCTCTAATACACTTTTAGCTGTAAACCGCAAAAGTGGTTGCAAGCGAACTTCTGCAGTACTTTCCGAAGCTTCAATAGATGGTACTAATCGTTTCTTAAAATTTTGTATCGCATACAAACTCGGAAATAAATTTTTATGATAGACGTTGACAGTGTTGCGCAGAATATTATATTTTTCTTCCGAGAGATCCAAATCTAAGTACAGTAACAAAGCCATTTGTACTGATAGACAATTTTGACTGTTAATATTGGAACCATGATTATTTTTTCTTGAAGCAAGTTCTAATGCATATTGTAATTCGTCTTCAGAATAATCAGATAATAAGTGAGCCACTTTCCTTTTTTTCACTTGTTCTGATAACAAATGGAACTCCTTTTCAGGCCTTCCGCGACTTGTGCTTGGTTGCTGAAATGTAAACTTTATTTTTAACTGCGCTAATATTAAATTTTATTTTTACTTGCGTACATTATTTGGATCAGAAATAACAATTGCTTCGGCACTTAACCAATTGGAATACTTTTTAATAAGCTTGCTTTTACTATATCCGCACTGCTTCCACTTCGTTTCCAATTGCAATATAAAAAACTTAATATTTTCATCAATTATTTCTTCACTGTATGGGATTTTACAAATTTTATCTTTAACAAATGACTTCAAAAACAAATATTTATCGCGTGGACCGGCAGAAATCCAACAATTAAATAAATCGTTATTAGTAATAATTATTGGCATTTCAAATTAAAAATCTTTGTAATGTTTTCGCTGAGAAAAATACGGTAAAAACAAATATGTTGGCATTAGTAAGCATGAGAATGCCCTACATTTTAACATAAATAGTCATTATTTATTTTTAACCTGCATATAATAGCAGCATTTTAAAAAAACAATTACAAAAGAATTCATACTCCAATTACTTTTACTTTTACTTTTACAACTTTTACAATAGATTTTCATACTCCAATTACTTTTACAAACATAATAAGTTAAAATCACTATTTAAAGAACCTCTTAAAAAAACAATTTTCTGCAAACTGATACGTCTTACTTTTGAGCGTAGAGTACAATTCATACAGATTACTTTAAAAATGATCTAAGTCTTAATTTTTTCAAAAGTAAACATTTAATGATTTAATAGAAATAAACATACTAGTTTTTTACCTAATGAATAGTCACCCATAAATATGTTTGTTTACATTTCAAAGGAGTAAACTCCTCACTACATGCTACGTTTATTAGAGGAAAATATGATTTTTTGACCATTTTTCAAAATACGATAACTCTAAAATACGGATAAAAAAGGTTAATATATTTTGGAATTTTGAAAGAAAAATACATAAATAACAATTTATTTGAAAATAAAAGAGATGTTTTTCGTTGTTTTTTTTTTTTAATTTGCTCTCAAAAATTGGAAATTTTTGGAAAATATTTACAAAAAAATTTATTTTTTGGCGTATTTTAATTTTTTTACTTTCAGCTAAATTTTAAACATATTAAAATTTATGTATTTATACAGTATTTATCTTGAAGAAAAATCAAAAATAAAAAGAATTGGGCCAAAATTGCAATATTGGCAATTTTTTCTTTGTAAGATGTGCAAAGACGGTATCAATATTGTTAGGATCTGCCACAACAAAAATCTTGATTTATTCCTATGAGACAAAGTACTGTGCTGCATGGCGAGACTAGGAACAGAAACTCAAAATTGTCAATGAGCTGACAACGCTGCTGAATTGCGAATAAGGGTTTGTGTCTACACTTCACAAAATTTATAGCTGAGCTTTTTTTAAGTAACCAGAAGTTCATAAGTGTTACCAAATTTTAATTCTAAAATTCACCAAAAAGGTGAAAAAAATCGTATATTCCTCAAAAGTGCACCAGATTTATTAGATTTTTGAATTTATTTTTAAAATTTATTTATTTATTTTAAAAGCTAAATTAAATTCTAAACCTAACCCATATTCTTAGTTGTCAGTTGTTTTATTTTTTTAATTGATCCCTCTGAAACTAAAAAAAAGCGCAAAAAATCCGTTGGGCACCAAACCTCATGTTTCTTGCGCGAAAATTTTCAAAATGCACTAAATCTGGTGGAAAATGCATCAAGTTGGCGACAGTGTGAACAATGCGAAAATTGTTCAAAAATTTATTTAAAATATGCAATTTTCCTGAAGATTTTCGAAAAATTTCGAAAATTTTTCTATTAATTTCTTATATCGCAGGCCTAGAACCAAAACAACATAAACAACTTCGGTAAAAAAATAGCAGTAAGTATTAATACAAACAAATTAAAATTTAAAGAGTTTTTTAGAAAAATCAGTTCATGATTTTATTTTCAGAATATAAGCCATAACCGCAAAAAAAGTGTAACCAACAAAAAAAAATTTTACAGGAGAAACAATTTTCAAGCTTTGTCTACATAAGCAGTGAATGTAAACTCGATTTTTGTGATCGGTATCGGAATTTAATATTTTAAAGGTTTTGTGAAAACAATATAAGACATTGAATGGGTTAATCTTTTCTCATTTCTCCAAATTTACTTAATTCAGCTTTCAGACAAAGGAACTTTAATGAACATCGATTTGAAAATGGCAGAGATGTTAGCTTGCAAATTAAAAAATGGAAATTTCAATCGGTTTTTTCTCATCCTAATTCTCAAAAAAATGTGTTAAATGTGTTAAATATCGCATTAATTTTGATGTCATAATATCTGGAAATTTCAATATACTATATATACGTACAAAATATTTTCGAAAAATCTTTCGTTTACCGTTATTTTTATTAATTAACGACTTTTCATAAAAAATGCGTTGTACTGAGAAAATCTATAGATTTTGTGATAGAGCCAAAAGTTTCAGGTCATAATAATGGAAATTTTTCAAGACTTAAGAAGAATATATTCATGTTTAGAATTTAAGTTAAAAAATTTCATTTTTTAATCACAAATTTAAAAAATGTTTTACCAATATTTTTTATAATCCTAGTATGCAGGACTTATTAAAAAACCAAAATACAGAAAAAGCCAAGCAACTATATGTCACCATAACAATTACTGTAAGATGGTAATTCAAATTAAATAAAGTACCTAATTTTTTATTATTTATACCATTTTTTAATTATTAAGCAAACACAAATACTTTTTATTTTCCATTTGAAGATAAAACAAATAATTTTATTTTATGATTTCAAATTTTGACATGGTATTTATATTTTTATCGCAGGCAAAGCAGCGGGTATTTGCTAGTGTTTAATAAATGGAAATATATATTTCGGAAAAATGTTTATTATTTATGTTTCCTATGTTAAAGAGCTATACTATATGTATATTTTAAAAGTCATTAAAAATTTGAATTTTAGCTAGTAAAATAATAATACAAATAATTCGGATTTATTATGATATTTCAAAAATAAATAGAGTTTTTAAAGCGCAATGCAAGCTTAGTAACGCAAGCGCAAACCTGCGTAGAAGTAATATATTTTTTTTTTTTTTTGTAGCTACATACTGGCTCTGTAGCTACACGCATCTGTATTCTCTATTGTATTTATATTGCTCAAAATAAACAAAACCAATAACCAGGGCTCGAACCTAAAAATCTGCAAAAAATTACCTAAAAAAATGACAAATGACCTAAAAATTGACAAAAGTTACCTAAAAAACTCAAACAATTATTTAAAAAATAAACAAAAAATAAAACTTTTAGAAATAAAACATTACTAAGCTTAAAATTTATTTTATATAATTTTTATGCATAGATTTACAGTATTTTACAATGTTCATTAGACCTGTCCACGAAATGTATGAGATTTTTCAAAACTCACATTTTTTAATGAGCACTTACAGTTTAAGAATCTCTCAATAATTGAAATAAGAACTGTGAAAAAATATTTTGAAAAACTTTTGCCAAAAAGTTGCTCAACGCGGTTGAAGTCAGGATTTTGGCAATTTTCGAAAATTTTAAAGGTATACGTACAAACAAAATTTTAAATAATTTATTAGTAAATATAAGAAATATCTAAAAGCGCAATCTTTGAGCTAAATGGTCAAGCAAATAAGAAAAAATTTAAAAAGTGAAAATTATTGATCCGTTTACTTTCTGTAGCCTCTAGAAATCAAAAAATTCAGAAAATTTTCGCAATTTTTTTTTTCAATTCATTATATTTTTTCGAAAAAAAATTTTTATATACGTTTGCATATTTTTTATATATTCTTGGAACAATACGGTATAAAAAAATTTAGGTTAAGAATTTTTAGATGTGTCATTAGTCACTAAACAATTAATTCCTTTATGAAAGGTCTGACTTAATCCATATTCTCATAGCGTCGTCATATGACGACAGAAACATTGGAATGTTCAACGCGCCAGTAACAATAGCTCTTACGTTATGGATGTTGTCAGGGATTCAAGCCAAGATATTCTTTTTTTCTGCAAAAGTCAAATATCTGTAAATAAAATCGCATATTTTGCATTACAGGGTGAAGTTAATAATATTATCTTTCAGATGTCAAAAGATAGAAAGGACTACAAGGAGCTCCTAGAGCTCATTATATTATTTTTGGATGGCGACGATCAGAGAACGATTAAATTTAAATATCCTGTATGCATCGAGCTCGGTGGATGAGCAAAGCAATTTACTGTTTAAAAATATGGATGTTTAGAAAGCAGTTTGTCTTAAAAACTGAGGAAGAAAAGATGATTCGTTATGTGTCTTTGTTTGTTGTTTGTTGTAATGGTGTATGCAAAGTACTGGTTCGTATCCAGTATTCCAACTTCAGTTCCATATAACGATCTTCAGTTGATCTTTAGTCTTGACAGGTTAGCTAAATCTTCGTTCAAATAAGATATGATTAATTATAATAATTGAATTAAACATAAAAAGTTCATACGTTTTTTTAAAAATTTACAGATACAAGAGTATTCACAAAAGTGCTGCTGATATAGCGTTAAAAAAATTAAGCAACCATTTTTGGCACCTAGGTGAAGAATTAGTTGGTTTAGCTTTTTATGATGCATCATTAAGCTACGAAACCCGAAATAATATGGTGCACGCCATCAGAAACAATCCTGGCAATACCACTAGGGCCAAAAAAGCACCAGCTTTTATTATCAACAACATATCAGATCTAAAGTTGGAGGGAGCATTTTGTAACAAAGAACACACTCTTTTTTTTTTTTTTTGAGAAGCTGCAGCTATCAGTTGAATTTATGGACGATGCAGTAGACAATTGGGAAAACAACAAATCTTATATAAATGGGCTTTTAATTGTTAAAAATTTACAAATAGTGAACGACGTTGCAGAGAGAGGAGTAGCCTTAATAACATCATACAACTCAAGTGCAACGAAGGATGAAGAGCAAAAACAATATATGCTTCAAGTCGTAGCTGATCATAGAAAAAATCTGCCACATATGAGCTGTTCAGAGCACAAGTGGCGTTAGTCCATTTTTGGTAGTTTTGAGAAAATTTAACATTTAGAAAAATTCTTATAATAAATTACAAGTATAAAGAACTCAGTTTTGCTTATAAGCTAGGTCAAGAGCATAAATGGAGCTATCCATATCGTACAAAATAAACTAAATAGAACATAAAAATGGTGCAGAATATTGCATATTTGTAAAAAAATTTGGAATTGCGCCACTGAAAATTATTTTAAATTTCTCGTTTCCGCTGTAGAAATCTAATAGGAGATATTTTTCAAAAACTTTTTGATGAGGAATGGCAGCATTTTTACCTAGAAGTAGGACAAAACCACCCCTTAGCGATTATTTGCATTATTAAGGGAGATATAAAATGAATGGACTTACGCCACTTGTCCTCTGAAAATTTTTAAAAATTTCTCTTTTTCGCTGTAAAAATGTAATGGAAAATATTTTTAGAAATTTTTTGATGAGGATTAACAGCATTTTTACACAGAAGTTGGACAAAACTACCCACTAGCAATTATCTCCATTATTAAGGGAGATATGAAATGAATGGACTTACGCCACTTGTCCTCTGAAAATTTTTTAAAATTCCTCCTTTCCGCTGTAAAAATGTAATGGAAAATATTTTCAGAAATTTTTTGATGAGGAATCACAGCATTTTTACATAGAAGTTGGACAAAACTACCCATTAGTGATTATCTCCATTATTAAGGGAGATATGAAATGAATGGACTTACGCCACTTGTCCTCTGAAAATTTTTTAAAATTCCTCCTTTCCGCTGTAAAAATGAAATGGAAAATATTTTTAAAGATTTTTTGGTAAGGATTGACAGAATTAAGTTTCAGAAGTGCGATTAAAACATCCCTTTGTGATTTTCTGAATAATTGAGGAGGCCAGAATGCATTTATTCTTATTAAAGTTAAAGTCTTATTAAACAGCTGAAAATAAACACAATTGTTTCTATTTAGTAGGAATGTAATAATATGTAATATTTATTAATATATTAAAAAATGTAATCAAAAATGTTTACAAATATAAGTTTTCATAGTTATCGTTATCTTTTTTTATCGTTATCGTTATTTGGACCAATGGTAAATTTTCGAAAAGGTATATATCAAAACTCCCTTTATAATGAAGATAATCGCTAAGGAATGATTTTGTCCAACTTCTTTGTAACAATTCTTAAAAATATAGTCCATTACATTTTTACAGTGGAAACGGGTAATTTTAAAAAATTTTCAGAGGACAAGTGGCGTAAATCCATTCCTTTTATATCTCCCTTAATAATAAAGATAATCGCTAATGGGTAGTTTTGTCCAACTTCTATGAAAAAATGCTGTCATTCCTCATCAACAAATTCTTAAAAATATTTTCCATTACATTTTTACAGCGGAAAGGAGACATTTTTAAAAATTTTCAGAGGACAAGTGGCGTAAGTCCATTCATCTTATATCTCCCTTAATAATGGAGATAATCGCTAATGGGTAGTTTTGTCCAACTTCTATGAAAAAATGCTGTCATTCTTCATCAAAAAATTCCAAAAAATATTTTCCATTACATTTTTACAGCGGAAAAGAGAAATTTTTAAAAATTTTCAGAGGACAAGTGGCGTAAGTCCATTCATCTTATATCTCCCTTAATAATGGAGATAATCGCTTATGGGTAGTTTTGTCCAACTTCTATGTAAAAATGCTGTCATTCCTCATCAAAAAATTCTCAAAAATATTTTCCATTACATTTTTACAGCGGAAAGAAGAAATTTTTAAAAATTTTCAGAGGACAAGTGGCGTAAGTCCATTCATTTTATATCTCCCTTAATAATGGAGATAATCGCTAAGGGGTGGTTTTGTCCAACTTCTAGGTAAAAATGCTGTCATTCCTCATCAAAAAATTCCTAAAAATATTTTCCATTACATTTTTACAGCGGAAAAGATAAATTTTTAAAAATTTTCAGAGTACAAGTGGCGTAAGTCCATTCATTTTATATCTCCCTTAATAATGCAAATAATCGCTAAGGGGTGGTTTTGTCCAACTTCTAGGTAAAAATGCTGCCATTCCTCATCAAAAAGTTTTTGAAAAATATCTCCTATTAGATTTCTACAGCGGAAACGAGAAATTTAAAATATTTTTCAGTGGCGCAATTCCAAATGTTTTTACTAATATGCAATATTCTGCATCGTTTTTGTGTATTATTTAGTTTATTTTTTACGATATGGATAGCTCCAATTATGCTCTTGAACAAGCTTATAAGCAAAACTGAGTTCTTCATACTTAGAATTCATTTAAGTATTTTTCTAAACGTTCAATTTTCTCAAAACTACCAAAAATGGACTTACGCCACTTGCGCTCTGAAAAAATAATGGTATTTGTCAGAGCAATAACAAAGTATTGCATTTTGTTCAGAGATAACGTAAGCTAGGAGTTTCTAGCCCGTACTCATAAATAGGTTACATTTTCCTCTTCACTTCTACGTACTTAACTCAATTTCCCTAAAAAATGGACTTACGCCACTTGTGCTCTGAACAGCTCATATAACTAAAACTAAACTATTTAAGTCAGACCTTTCATAAAGAAATTAATTGTTTAGTGACTAATGACACATCCAAAAATTCTTAACCTACATTTTTTTTATACCTTATTGTTTCAAGAATATATAAAAAATATGCAAACGTATATAAAAATTTTTTTTCGAAAAAATATAATGAATTGAAAAAAAAATTACGAAAATTTTCTGAATTTTTTGATTTCAAGAGGCTACAGAAAGTAAACGGCTCAATAATTTTCACTTTTTAAATTTTTTTTTTATTTGCTTGACCATTTAGCTCAAAGATTGCGCTTTTAGATATTTCTTATATTTACTAATAAGTTATTTAAAATTTTGTTTGTACGTATACCTTTAAAATTTTCGAAAATTGCCAAAATCCTGACTTCAACCACGTTGAGCAACTTTTTGGCAAAAGTTTTTCAAAATCTTTTTTCACAGTTCTTATTTCAATCATTAAGAGATTCTAAAACTGTAAGTGCTCATTAAAAAATGTGAACTTTGGAAATCTGGACAGGTCTAATGTACATTTTTAAGTTATTAAAATTGGAAGAACGTCGATTGCCTGGAAAAATGTTTTTGTAAACAGAAAAATTTCTTTCTCCCCCTTGTAAATAAAACTTAACCCCATTATATTTCAGCAATAGAGCATAAAAATATAGTCAATAAGATCTAGCATATCTTGATTTTTTTATCTAACACTTGTTTCATCTTTCTACATACCTTTTCGTCAGTTTCAACATGCGCAGATCTTTTTTGTTCATGTAGGCTTATATAAAAAGTTACTCTTTTTTCGAGAGGTACTGTTCTTGATTTAAAGGACACCGAATATGTTTTAAAATTTGCATTTTGACATTTTTTAGTACGAAAAATTACGAATAAAAATTATTTATTTTTTAATTACACTCAAATGATCTAAAAACCGAAAAATGCTCTAAAATTAAAAATGTCTAAAAATAACTTAAAAATAGTTAAAAATGACAAAAAAATGCCCTAAATCTAATAAAAATTACATAAAAACTACAACCGATAGAAAACGACGAAAAATGACGTAAAACTTACCTAAAAACTCTTCATATTTGGAATTTAGGAAACATAAATGGCCGTTCTAAATAAGCAGGAAATGTCTTAGAAGCTACAGAAAAAAGATGACATGTCATCGAAATTCTAGCTCTGCCAATACAAACGACAAAAACGAAAGCAACTGATGTGTATCTACATTTTACATACATATTATAAACAACAACAACAACAACAAGAGCAGCACAACAACAAAACGACACGATTTCGAACCAAACCGATAACCACAACAACAATAACAACCACAACAACAACCAAACCAGCAACCATAACAACAGCATATGCAGCTACTGAAGTAGCTTATGTATAACTTTTCTCACACGAATATATGAATTTCTTCTTCTTAGATTTTGCTATTTTGTGACTTTATTAAAAAAGTGAAACACCATAAGTTAGAAATTCTTTTAATTCATACTCTAACTGATATTTTGGCATATATTTTTTCTTTGTACGATGAATATTAATGGCTGTAGGTATACCCCAAAGTGTCAACTAAAATCCTTAAATATGCTTGAAAAAATTATTGAACATACAAATTAAAAAATACCGCCATACAAATTGCGCTGTAAGGCGTAATTCTACGTCAAAATAAAAATATTAAAAATTTTCAGGACATTAAAGGGGTGTGCCCAAATTGACACAATGGCCACTTATGAGTGCAGTTTTGTAAAGCAAGGTTTATTAATGCTGAGTGTATTCTTGCAATTTTTGCAACTTCAACGGCTTCTGTTGTTGCAGTTGACACAACGCACACGCTTTAGGAGCATTTCAGGAACGTGATCAGTGCCGTCTACTTGTAAACTCTCAATATTTGATGCCGAAGGGCTAGCAGACTATCTTTTGGACGAGAATTTTTAATGTGAAACCTAGCTCTAGTTCGGCGAAATAGTGACTTATCCATGAAGTTTTCTTTAGATTATACACGCAAGCGCCACGCATTTGATAAGGCCATAAAAACAATGTACGTGAACAAACCTCTTTACAACAAGACACTTTCCACACCGTGGAACATTGAAAGCAACAACAAAACACTTTCCACTTCGGGCAAATGGGCATCGTGTGCCTCCTTTGAACCGCATAACTGTCAAACTCCGTACAAAAAATTTAAGCAAATTTTGTTTACAATTTGAAACTGTTTTAAGTGTACTTGTAGCAGTTGTACCCAATCGGCACAGTAATATTCTAAGAGCTAAAAAAAAATTAGTTTATCAAACTAAAAATTTTCGTTTTAATGTTTCGTTCTTTATTGAATTTGCTATTATAATTTTCTATTACAAATTACGACTATAAGCATTAGGCACAAAATAGAATTATTGTTAATAATGGTATTGATGATGAAGTTTAATAGATTATTACAAAAACCAAAAATAAATGTAAATTAATCGTTTGATATTATATATAATCAGAGCACTTGCCGCTACTAAATAATGTAAGAATTAATTAACTAGTGTCAAAAGCTTTTTAATTAATATTAAGTGTCCTGAAATTGGCACAGCGGCTGAGAATGGGTTAACAATGAATATAACAAAACCGAACCGTCACATATGAAAGCTAGGATATTTAAATTTAATTCAAAGGTGTTACCAAAGTTAGCTCCCACACATCATATAAGTGGTATAAGGCAACGGGGCGTGGCACTTTTATACAACTTCAACACCTTAAACACGATACATAACAACTAATGAAAGTTAAAGCCTACATATTGGGAAGAACGATGAATCTTATAGAGGCTAATCACCACAATAAACATGTACGTAATTGGATATGAATATGTGGCTCTACCCATATATCTCCAAGACCTAAAAATCGATTTCTCCGAAACTAACCGTCGGATTGAGTTCAAACTTTCAGAAAATTTTTACCTTGGTGTTCGATTATTTCGATACAGACACACAACATAGCAGCAAATCTAGAAATATACTAGCACGCCACGGACGTTTTTTTGTGAATGAATGCCTTAAGAGAATGTCAAAGAAAAAAATTTCTTCTTTTCTTTTGTTTGGTTTTGTTTTGAAGTGCCGCTCTGCATTTTTATGTATCTCATATTTAGCGTTGCTCGAGGCTAACCGTTTTTTTTTATATTGTGCTAGCTCAGAACAAACAGAAAAGAGAAGATAGCAATATGGAGTTAGGGTTAAGAACATAAAACTTTCTTTAAATATACTTATTTAAATATTGAAAGAAATAAAATGTTACCCTTAAATAAAACTGTACCACAAATTTGACATTTTAAAACTTATTTCATAAAAATCGGCGCAGTACTTTTGAAGTAAAGTGGTAACTTAAAATTTGCACTTCTATTTTATATAATAGTATAGAAGTATAGATAGATAGGTAAGGCGTAGCAAAGCGCTCTGGGAAGTAAGATCATATTTTTCACTTCAGAAAATCCCCCTTATTTAATATAGTATTCTACCTATCTACGGTGTTGCAAGGGAGTAGTTTTCTCTGCGTTCATCCTATGTTATTCTTTTGTTATTACAGTGCTCATTCGCACTAGTCACTTTTTTTAATTAAAATGTGCCATATTATATTAGTACTAAGACATGTTTCAATCACAGCCCCAAAATTTCGACTACAAGCCTGTCCCAAGGTACCGGTATTTAATCAAAGCTCTATGTTTTTTCATGTCATGACCAGGTTTTTGGATATGGCTCTACTGTGCGTAGGCCACTTCGATTGTGTTAAAGTGTAGTTACAACACAAAGCCGCAACATCGAACACAGACACAGTAGCACATAAATTATGCACACAACAACAAGTAGGCATGCAAGGACTGAATGGCAGAATAGGCGATAGATAGACAGGCAGAGACTGCCAGACAGCAGAATAAATAAAAATATAAATATCCTGGTCACAACCAGTATTGCCAGATTTTGAGAGATATCATTCCCGTTTTATTCATGCATTTCAATTAGTTTTTCCCGTTCTTTCCTTAACATTTTCCCCTTTTTTTTCCTCATTTTTAAAGCATATTAAAGAAAAGTTACCGATATTTTATTTCTTAACGTTAACAATACAAACCTTAGTAATGTAATTAAAAATATACCTTAAAAAGTATATCACATTTATCACTTGTGCATATTAATTGAATAAAAATGTAAAAACTTCCTTTCGATTTCTTATCCGATGCAGTATAGAGCTTTCACATAAATATATTTTAGAGTGTAAAATACCGTTTCATAACGGTTATCTAACCGATTTCTTATATGGGGGGGGGGGGGGGGTTTATTTAAATTTATGGCAGAAAACCTCTCTCAGCGTATGCAACGCAATGCGGAAGAGAAACATTTATGGACCATTTCACTTGTATTTACATATTTCATATTTAAAACACGATGCCAGAAATTTTGCACATTTTGTTTAAGTATATTTATTAAATCAATTTTTCTTAATGACCTTTATTCTAAGTCGAGATATATTAATCCAGCCTTTTTAAATAAATGAGGAAAATAGGAATACAACGGAAATAACGAAAGATACGTTTTGTTTTTCAAAACGATAATACATATTAAGAAATGCAAAAAGTCGAAATGCTCCGCCTTCTTCCCTGAAATTAAGTCTTTTAAAAGCTCTTAGTTGGATTTACTTATTTTCATAGTTTGCCAAGCAAAAAATTAAATGATTTAAATGTAATTAAAATTGTTTTAATTGCATTTAAAAAATTTGATCAAAAAGCCTATTTTTACAAACACAAAATTTAATTAAAATTGATCTCAAAACCACTTCTTAAATCAAATGACGCTTAACAGAGAACAAATTACGTTTGAGTTTACAGCTGATGACAATCCAAATGAATTTGAATGCAATATACAGGCTTATTCAAATAGTTATAAAATTCAATTAAAACTCAAGGTGACTCAGATAGTTTTACAATGTATTTTAAAAAAGGCTGTAAAAAAATACATAATATAATTTGTTGAATTTTTTACGAAATTACTCTTTTTGCAAAAAATCGCGGCCAACCTCATTTTCACCGTTTTTGAAAGTGTTGCTCCCGTGTTCACTTTTGTGTTTAAAATTCCCGAAAAACGGGGGAAATTCCCTTTTCTGGCAACACTGCTCACAACACGCACGCAAATACACACATATTAAATTGTTGCACTGCATTCGCATGTTGCTCACCGCAGGACATTCTTTAGTAACTAGTGCAAATTTTTCATGTTTGCAAGAAAATTTTAAATTGTAAACATTTTTTTAGGACAGCTCCTACTAACTACAGCAAAATACAACTAGAAACGAGACCTGAAAGTTTTTTTAGTGTTGCCTTAAAATTTAAATAACGGCAAATGTTTGTTTGTCTCTTAAGTTTTGCGTCGGCTGGATGGCTAAAAATAGTAAACAAAGAATGTATAGAGACACAGAGGCGCAGATTCAGGGGGTTTAAACCCCTCGAAATTCTCGGCGATTATATATTTGAATATGATGTACTGGTGTTTATTATTTGGTAAAAGAAAAACATTGATTTTTTATAATTTATTTTATATATATGCTGCGAACGTTGGTAGCTGTTTCTATTGCTAATGGACTGAATTTTGCTTCTGTTTTTTGCGATATCGCGCCTTTTTTACTAAGCAGTCATGCATACAGCCGCAACCTGAAGTCACAAAAACACGACATTTTTCGGATCAAATATACCCAAACACTGCACAGTGTGTTTTATCGTAATTTTTAAACGCAGCCCTTACGATTTCAGTGACTTCAAGCGAACGCTCATTTTCATCTCTACACAGATTAAAAACGTATCCGCGAAGCAAAACAAGTGAAGACCGCGACAAGTGAACGGCTTGGCATTATTGAACGTACGAAAATGTACGTACGAGAATTACGTGCGAAAATGTAATCAAAATTATGTCGAAAAAGCCTAGAAAACTTAATACCATTTTATAATCTAAAACACATTTGATTTGATTTACTAATTACTTATTTAATAATTGTACTAATAAAAATTATACACGCCCGGGTATAAATTTAATTTAAATACTAACGTAGATGAATAAAATATTTTCTCCACAACACGTTGTTTTTGCGTATTTGAATTTAAGTTGAGTTTGTTTTTCTAATCTCGTCTTTCACCTTCAAACGAAGTTTATAAGAAATTAAAAAAAAGTGCAACTGAAACGCGTGCATAATTTAAATAAAAAAGTATTTAAATTAATTTGTTTTATGCAAATGCGTTAATGGTTCAAAAACAACCACGTTTTTTGATAAATTAAATAAATAAATAAATCTAGTACCTTTTTCCCTTAGTGTATGCATCAGGGTGGGATCTTTTGCCGTTTTTCTGATCTTCTGAATGCAAATCTGAAAAAGCTGCTCTGATTCAAAATTTCGGATCCTCAAATGCTCTGAATTTCACCTAAATTTCTATTTTACTTCATAGCAACTGCCAATTAATTTTAAGAATTTTTTATTGCATACATGTGAAAACTACTCAGTCTATGAGGCTCTTAAAATTATGTGTGTGAGAGAATCACGGTAATATTTTATTGCAAAAAAATTATTGTTTATTTTATTGTATTAGTTTAGTCTTGTGCCAATAAACAATTCGAATTCATATTCGAAAATTTATTTTATTCACCTTAAAAAGTAAAAATGAGAGCAAAGATCGATAACAGAAATTTATAAAAACCGTGTGTTAATTATGTGATATGAAAAGCATTAGAAGCATATTTTGGAGTCTAATCCTAAAGAATCAATTTTATATATAGTAAAATGTGAAGTTTTTCAAAAAATCTTCCAGTTTGGGTTGCGAAAGTTTCAAAAACTCCATGTTGTTCTCTACTCATGATAAATGTAAAATCTAGTAAATGATACAAGAATTTTATACAAAACTTATGTTAATTATGTGATATGAAAACCATTAGAAGCATATTTTGGAGTCTAATCCTAAAGAATCAATTTTATATATAGTAAAGTGTGAAGTTTTTCAAAAAATCTTCCGTTTGGGTTGCGAGAGTTCTAATAAACTCCATGTTGCTCTCTACTCTTCTCTTTTTGTGCTCAGCTAGAACAACGCAATAAAACACTGCTGCCTTAAAAAGGCTACAAAGAGTAATATATTCTCAATTTAAACAAACAAATGCTATCAAATACTTTATATATGACTTAAATTCTTATTGATATTTTTCGTTGAAAACTTTATCGATTTTATTATTAAAAAATCTGAACAAATAATTTTCAGATCTTCTGAAAGAAAACGAGGATCTTATAAAAAATTCCTTAGTTCCTTTTCTGCTATGCATATATATAGAGCACCCACAATATATATGAAAAATACAAATGTGTTTTTTTCGCTCCACCAGCATTTTCTAATAGAATGAGGTTGAAAATAAGATCTGCATCAAAAGATTAGTATCGTTAATGGAAAATAGCCATCCGGTTTTCATTTGAAACCTCAAAAACAGCCTTAAAATTGCTTGAAAATAGCTCAAACAACGTTTTCCTTGTAACTTTTTTAAAAAATGGTAAAAGTTTTTAATTTTCTTTTCTTTTTACAGAAACAGGTCAGACTGTCCGTGCAGATTGTTTTTGGTAGGTGTAATATTTAATGGTGTTTTTGAAGACGAAACTACATTTTTTACACATTTTTTTATGTTCTCTTTTTATTCAAAAAATTCCCAAAAATCATAGAAAAATCTTTGAGCTATCAACATTACATCATCATGAAGGACATTAATAAGGTCTAAGAAATTAAATTTTTTCACTAATTTTGTTCACGTTCCACCATTTTTTTTTTACTCATGCAAACAAATGGATTTTATTTTTATTTCATTCAATTAAAATCTTTCAAACTTTAACAAAGTTCTTCCCTTAGTCACCTAAATCATTGGTAATGATCAAGGCTAGGATTTCGATGACATGTTATCTTTTCTCTGGTGCTTCTAGGACATTTTCTGCTTATTTAAAACGTCCATTTATGTTTCCTAACTTCCAAATATGAAAAGTTTTTAGGACATTTTTTCTTAATTTTGCATCGTTTTTAGTTTTCAGGACATTTTTACTAGATTTAGGGCATTTTTTTTTTTGTCATTTTTAGGGATTTTGAAGTTATTTTATTGTCATTTTTAGACGTTTTATATTTTTAGAGCATTTTTTCGGTTTTTAAGGTTGTTTAAGTGTAATTTTTAAACAATTTTTTTTGTTTTTTTCGTACTAAAAAATGTCAAAATGCAAACTTTTAGGCATATTCCTTTAACACTAGAGTCCCTTCAATCAAAAACATTACCTCTCAACAAAGGAGTAGCTTTGTTTATAGACTTGGATAAAAAAAAAAGATCTGCGCGTGGTCAAACTGACGAAAGGGGATGTAGAAAAATAAAACAAGTGTTAGATAAAAACTCAGGATTTGCTAGTATAATATAAATTTTAATTTAGTAATGCTTTATTTTTAAGGCAAAATTTTTGTTTATTTTTATGCAATTGTTCGAATTTTTTAGGTAATTTTTGTCAGTTTTTAGGTCATTTTTGTCATTTTTTTAGGTAATTTTTACAGTTTTTTAGGTCATCAAAATCTGAGCACCAGAGCCCATTACCAGAAATGATCTATTCATATGTTGTGAGAGCGTTTTGGGCTTTGTTTCAATTTAATTTAACACATAAGCCTCGTCGATAAAAAATATTAAATGTTTATGTTTTTCCCGGTGGATTTAAATTAAATGGGCCCCAATTCGTCGCTAAAATGTCAAGTGAAAGGAAATTAATATTTCACCTCGTATAAATTTAGTTTGACCCCTAATACATTGGGCAAGACTTGAAATCAAGAATTTTTTATTACAAAAACGTGCCAGTACAGACCAAGTTTAATCTTTACCTTTCGTCTCTAAAACTCACGTAAACTCAGCACGATTTGTCCTACGAACTTACATTCTTGCTTTCAAGTCTTGCTCAATGTATAAGGGTCAGTGAGTTGTAAGAGGCATAAGGAGATAACACTTGTGGGACCTCCAAAGATGTCAAATCCGTTCCTAACGACCTCACCTGATAAATCCAACTGAGTTTTTTTTAATATATTTTCTTAACATAAATTACGTATAATAGAAAAGAAAATGTACAGTTATTGTATTTATTAAAAATATTTATACATTTGAAGAACTTAAATACTCTAAAAATTTTGTTTTCGAAAAGTTTTTGGACGTTATTTCTCTAAAATGTTTTTCCATTGCTTTCATAATTAACTGCTTTTGCTCCTTCTGGTGTGTTAAAACGCCATTAAACCTAGAAACTAGAGCAACGCCACGTTCTGCTACATCATCAACAACCAGTAATTTCTTAACTATAGATTTTGCTGCCATGATTTGCTTCCCATGTTGATGTATTTGACTCTAAAAACCTTGTGCTTACACTTTGAATTTTTTTTCATTTAGAATTGTATTGAAAAATCTGTATGTGTTTTTAGTAACGAAGTCATACAATTCCGTCGTCATAATGTCATCAGCTTTTAAGAAAACTCTTTTTGGATTGTCAGGATAACCATTCCATTTTAAATTTGCCAACATTTTTTTTTTCAACATTAATTAGATCTTCAAAAAATGCTAACGCAATATTGGATTCGTTTAAATACCCAAAAGATTGAGCATTTTTTTTGAACATTTCCAGGTCTTTTAGCATCAATATATCATTAAATGGTGCTTTTGCTGCCGCTTGGCAAGTATACCAAAATTTTGAATAAACTCGCAGGATAAAAATATATTCTATTATATTCCTCGTATAAAAATAATACGAATGATATTTTTCAATAATTTAGCTAAAGTATTTTTTTTTTTCTTTCTTAAGAAGCCGCACAGTGTCGCGGGGGCGGACAATAGTAAAAAATATTTTAGGTTACAAATTTAGAAAACGAAGTACACAGAATCAAAGCTAGGAATACATATATTTTGAATTTAAAAGAACTTAGCAATATCTTATTATTTGTGGATCTGCCACGCCTCCAAAATTTTTGAAGACGTAAGACATTTGCATTTAAGACGTAAGTTCATGAATAAAAAAGAAAATAGTGAAACGTAGTTAATTTCTCAGACCTTATTAAATGCCTTTCACTATGATGTATGTTGTAGCTCGCAGATTTTTCTATGATTTTTGGGAATTTTCTGAACAAAAACAGAACATAAGAAATGAGTAAAAAATTAGGTTTCATCTTCAAGAACACCATTAAATATCACACCTACCAAGAACAAACTACACGGACAGTCTGACCTGTTTAATTGTCTGTGAAAAGAAAAACAAAATTAAAAACTTTTACCATTTTTTAAAAAAGATAAAGGGCAAACGTTGTTTGAACTACTTTCAAGCAATTTAAGGGCTGTTTTTGAGGCTTTAAATGAAAACCGGATGGGTATTTTCCACTAACGATACCAATATTTTGATGCAGATCTTATTTTTCAACCTCATTCTATAAGAAAATGCTGGTGGAGCGAAAAAAACACTTTTTTGGCTGATCTAATATATATATATAACGTTAGGGTGATTCAAAAAAACCAACTTTTTCGCGAATCCGGGGGATGGTTATATCAAAATATGAAAATTGACAATAAAAAAAATTAATTTTTAGATGGTACTACCAGCAGTTTTCTGCTTTAGATGAAGAAAATTGACAAAAAAGCCCTAAAATTTAAAAATTCATGTCTTACTCATTTGTAAACATAAAATCATGATTTTTTGACAGAGCACGTATAATAGTTTTAGTATTTTTTTTTATTTTTAGATGTTGCTTCTATCCAAGTTAATTCAACGAGAGTGTAAAAAATTTTAGAGAAAAAGTATAAAGTCGTCTAAGAATATGTTCCCATTAAAAAAAAAAATTTTTCCCATGGAAACCAAAGATACCACTGATACTCTTTTTGAACACTCTATTGGCTAAAAAAAAAACATAAATTTAGTATCCGAAATTTGACATGTTTTTATAAATTTTGATCTATTTTACGTATTCTGTCAAAAAATTCGTAGAATTTTGTTACAAAATGAATGAGAAATTCTCTCACCTAAAACAGAAAACCGCTAGTAGCTCCACCCTAAAATTTAAAAAAAAAATTATTTTTATATTTTGATATAACCATCTCATTTCCGGTCCGGCTCGGTGGATTTGCAAAAGAATAATGTTTTTAATCACCCTATTATAACGTATATAAATATTTTCAAAACTCCTCCCGAAATATTTACCTGTATCCGCCCATGTAGAGAAAACAATAGAAATAGATGCGACACAAGAGTTGCCAGCGGGACATTGACAGCAGTGAAGGGTTGCCATGAAGTGCAATAAAAAAGAATTATTGGTCTGCTGTCTAAAGCAGGGATGCAAACAAATGTACACACACAGCCTCACAAACACAAACACAAGCACAAACACATGCACACAATAGTAAAATAAACTAATAAAACAAAGGCAAACGTCGCGACATGATGCTTTTAAAAAAAAAACACTTCAGTGTTGCAACACCTACGCTGCCAGACGCTATACGCTAAGTTGGGTGGTCAGATGGCCACATGACTTAGGTTTTCTGCATATTCAGGGTTTGTTGGCTGGTGTCCTGGTCATCATGTTGCTTGATCCATATGAATTTGTGTGAAACGCACTCGCACTTGATTTTAAGATTACTGACCAAATGCCGAAGAACTTTTTTATGGCTAGCCATATATATTACAATGCATATTGGACCAAAGTATAGCCAAAATATTTTGGAGAGGGCTTTGGCTTAAGGATTTCCGCTAAGAATTTTACGGAGCTTTAAACCACGACTAAACAAGATCCACTGAATTTGTCAAACTTCTATTATGACTAAACAAACAAAAAACGTATTATATTAAAAGTGGATTTCTAAAAATTTTCAAGTGCCGACTATACGTTATCAATTTAAGAACGGAGCAGTTAAGTCCCTTAATTCAAGACATTAAAAAAACGTCTTAATAAGGAGCTTTTACGCCTTAGTGAGAAAAAGAATAGAATCTTGACAGTAGGAACACCCACACAAAAACAACAACAGCATAAAGTTATCCTGCACCACAAAACTGCCTCACAATGGGACAAAGTTGTACTCAACTCAAATTTATTTTTGGTCGTAGAATTTGAGCAGGCAGAACATTTTTGGAATAATACAAGGATATTGAAAACGCTCAATTTCAGCTGGATGGATTTTCTTAGACTTGGCATATAGGCTCTGGTCGGGACATAGAATTATTTTATCATCAAAATAAGAGCTCTTTTGCAAAAAAACGAAAAACAAAAACAGTGGTAGTGGGTGAAAAATAAGAGATACGTGTGAATAATTTATGAAAAAATTCTTATCAATTTTCATCAATCTTAATCAGATAAGGTTGCTGGAAAAGATGCGGCAGTTGAATTTGCAAAAAAAAAGAAGAACTAAATAGACACTTTCTGTTTTTTACTTGCAGTTTAATTCTTATGCACAGATGTATTCATGTCGATTAATTGTCTGCATTATGTTTTTCTTATAAAAACTTGTAATGGTTGATATTTTATCAGACAGTACGGGTTCATATTTATTCGATTGAACGTCGACAGAAGTTATTTATCTTATCTAAGTTACAAACCAATGGCTTTTTTTCGTATGCGGAGAAAAGGCCCATTTGCGAGGAATAAATTACAACTACCGATTTTAACCAAAATTTAAATTTTTCTAAGTTTCAACTCTCTACGACAACGTATTCTAATTTTGGCCGCTCGTTGTATGAACTCGCGACACTGTGCGCATTATGCTTGCGGGTATACAAATAAAAAAAAATGCTTTAAAGCTATAGTGCATTAAAGTAATTTTTTTTTTGTGATTAAAAAATCTACCAACTCTCTTTGTGGAACTCTCTTTGAACTTAATTTAGAACAATTTAAAATGTTCAAGTGTTAACACTGTTTGTCCCACTGTGCGCTCATGCACGTTCATGGCTTAATCACGTTGAATTGCGATTAAAAACTCATTAACCGTCAAATTTAAGCATTTTTCACGCCTCCTTAGCGTTGTATAAAAATATGTTGGCACAAAAAAGAGGGAGAAAGAGAAAGACAAAAAAAAAGCACAGACAAATTAGGAAGAGAAGTCATTTATCCTCCTATTTACAGGATGCTATTTTTTTTATTAAACTTTTGCTAAAGCATGGAGCAGGTTCTTTAAATTAAAATGACGTGGAGGAAGAAAGTTAGTCAACCACTCTAAAAACACATTTGACGTGCTTCAACCAATCGCGTCGGAAGCGAATTTCATTTGGGGGGGCAGTACAAATGGGGGGGCAGTACAAATGGTGGTGCAAAAAAAGTTCACCAAAATTTCTTCACATGAAACATGAAGAAGAGAAAAAGAAGAGGAAAATATATAATACAAAAATATTATCGTTGTAAAAAAACTAATATTTTGAATAATTTTTCCTTTTAAATTGTTTATCTAGCTAAAAAAGTGGGGGGCAACTGCCCACCTTGCCCCCCGCTTCCGACGCCAATGGCTTCAACATCTTTTGCAATTTGCTCAAATCCTATGCCACGCACCACTCGTGTCCGGAAGCCAAAATCCGGTGTTATTAAAGACACAATATAAGGATTTAACAGCGACATCAGGTACCACCAACAGCACCGGTGGATAACATACAGACAGACAAACAGACAGACAGAGAGACAAACACAACACACGAGATAACACAGGAGTGTCAAACACAGATACTCACGCGTACATGTGTGTAGGTGGCATAACTTGCATAATGGAAGGGAGAAAAACTTATGGTTGGGGCGCTATTTGTAATTCGTACAAGTCTCATCTCTTTGCACCTTGATGATGTTGGCTCTAAAGTGGCTGTAAATTGAAAATGTGGAATGAATTTTCCTTTTCTTGCCTTAATTTTCTCAGTCTTTTAATTTGACTGTGTTTTGTACACCGTCTTTAAATATCCCATTAGGAAAAGCTGCAAATTGGACAAGGGTTAGAAGGCAATGCTATTAGCCAATAGCACTCGAATAGCGGATGTAGAATTCCCTATACTACTTCTGAAGTGAAACCTTTTCTAACGTGCACTGATTTTATCTATCTACGCAAAGAGAATATTTCTTGGAATTTATGTTGAAAAATGGGAGTGGCACACCAACATATACAAACGTTTGTGTTATAAATACAAATCAGAATTGATGCAAAATATAATACGGAACTGAAATTAAATAACAAATTATAAGTGTTTAATGTTAAGAGTTCATGGCACTTTAAATGGTGGCAAATGGGTTGATAACAAAGTTACCATCCGAAAATTCGAATGAAATAGGTGTCAGGTATGACTTCACAAAAAAGTTTTTGTGGGTCCAAAAGTATAATTTTCTTAAAATATCGTTTTTCTTGAGAGGAAAAAGGAGTTTTCACGCAATTTAAATTCCAGAATACTCTAGAGCGCCCTCAAAAATATTCGACTATGAGTTTGTGCAATCTTCAATTAATAATTTGCAGAGATTAGGTTAGGTTAAGGTGGCGGCAGGTCTTTAGACCAGCCCACATAGACCATATTATTAGTCCGTTGTGATACCACGAGAGTATCGGTCCATTTGCAAAGATGAACTAATCATCAATTGAGATTGAATGTGAATTTGTGATGCTAATAGATTAAACTCATAACTTAAATGTAATAATCAAGTAAGTCTGAAGAAGGCAACAACAACAACAGCAACTCTATATAGAGTAAATCACACTGCAGACTAGACACAACTATTTCGGGAGATGCTAAGCTCCACTCTTCAGTAGTATTGAGTGATTAAACTGAGACTCGCATATTTTGTTTTTTTATAGTCCATTTAAATAAAGGTTTTATTAAACGTATTTAATAATACATTAACTCTTTGAAGTACCATGGGACAAAATTTGAATCACTGAAAAATAAACTTTTGTGGTATGTTTCGAGCAGATTCAACCCACTCATAATAAAAAAAAAATTAATTTTTTTCCTTATACCTCTGGGTATTTTTTATAATGAAATTTCCGTACTTCAAAGAGTTAAGGCAGGCCTTTTGTCTAGCGCCCGAAAATTTAATGTATTTTTAGGATTTTTTTTTACAAAGGCGAATATATTGAACAACGATATGTAAACTTTTAAGGTATATTCCACCACTCATTCATCACAATGAAATTTATTTTATTAATCTTAGATATTAATACGCAAATATCAAATGTTGTCGTAAACTTTTTTGATATTTCATTTAGAATAAGGTCAATGAAACGTATATCATTCGAAAGGTAATGCACCATAGATGTGCCGAATCATGTTAGATTATTTGACAAGAAATATAAACGTTGAAATTTTATATCAATTTTAGTAAGGAATCTCAGGGCTAAAAGGTAGAACAGTGAACTAGGTATCAGATGAAAGGTCTGGCTGCACAGTATGATTGCATTTTATATTGGTGACCTTCGACCTGAAATATAAGCGTAAAAACGCATTAATTAAATAAAAGCTAAACTGTGATATATAGAAAAACATGTTATAAAAAGGAATTTTAGACATTGATAAGATGTACAAAAGACATTTTTTGCTATCTCTTACGAATACCCTACAATAAGCATTTTTGTATGTAACAAATGTGAATATATATTGTGATGGTGAAATTTCTTACAAATAGTAAATTTTGAAAAATTCCCTTTATTTTGTAATCAAAGTTATGACGATATCTTGATAACTGTAATTTTTCTCAGTACAACGTATTTTTGTATTGAAACTTGAGATTTTCTTAGCACAGCAAATTTTCTTAAGGCAAAGTCAACGCCTTATAATAAGAAAAAACTACTGAAAGCTTAGAAATTTGGTCGAAATTCGACCACAGGCGATATAAGGCGATATATAAATAGGCGTAGGAGAAGCAGTTCTTTTGCGTTTCTGAACCGATTTTGATAATTTATTTTAAATGAATTAGAGTAGGGAGAAAGGAATGCACCGAATATTTTTGCTACTTTTGGCCTGAAATATAAGCGTTGAAAGAATATTTCTGAAAAAAACCTAAACTTTAAGAAATGGAAGAACATGGTGTAAGAGAAAATTTTAAGCATTGATAAAATGTACAAAAAACATTTTTGTCTATCTCTTACGGACACCCTACAATAAGCATTTTTGTATGTTGCATGTGTAAATATATATATCGTTATGGTGAAATTATTGATTGTGAAATCGTGATGGTCAAAATAGAAAATTTTTAAAAATTCCCTTTATTTTGGCATCAAAGCTATGACGATATCTCGAAAACTTTAGCTTTTCTCAGTACAACGTATTTATGTATGAAAATTCTTGGCTTAGCAAAGTAACGGTATACGAAAGTTTTTTTGGGTAATGTTTTTACAGATAATATATTTAAAAAAAAAACTTCGGTTTTTTTATATAAAAATTATTGCAATAGTTTTAAACTTCAGATTTAGTACAACACATTTTTTAAGGCAAGGTCAACGCCTCAGAATGAGAAAAAACGATTGGCATTTCAGAAAGTTGGTCGAATAACGACCACAGGCAATACTAGTTAAAAAAATTGTTGGTCATGTTCAAAATGGCGCCCAATGTGAACCTCTCAAATAAAAGGTGCCTGGGTGGTTTTGTAGATTTTGACTCTTCCATTTATCTGAAAACAAAAAAACAAGAAAATTATTAATCTCTATGAGTGCTGCTATAGCGGGAGCTAGAAGGAAAAAATATATTGAAAATTGACAGAAGTACGAGCTTTTGAAACGTAAGTTCTAAAATCAGCTTGTTTTTACAGGCTATTAAGTATTAAACGTATGATTTTTTGATTTGAGTTCCAGTGATAGCCACTGATGTTGTGAATAGCATATTCAATTTCAGAGATTCGACTGAATAGTTATTGGTTTTTCTACAACACCATGCTGAAAAAAGTAGTTTTGAGATAAATGAGTATAAAGAGAATGACTGAGACGAAACACTGTTTCTTTATATATGCTAAAATGGCTGTAAAAGCGAAAATAACGTCTGTATTCTTACAAAAATTTAACACTATATTCGCGAAAAAATGAAATAAAAAAAAATAAAATCAATTTGATAAAAACTCTAGACCACCGCCTGCCTCAAACAAAAATAAAAGTATTAATATAAAATCCACATATTTGAAAAATATTAACATTGTCTTAGTTTTTCTATTAATTGTTTCATGTTTACATTTACGTATTTTTTGTTAGACAAGTCCATCCATTCGTCCATAATGATAGAAAAACGATTATTTTTGCTTTTATTTCTTTAAAAAATTCGATTAACTCAGCCACCACGAACATTTTTCCTTAGATAATCGTTTATTTTATAAATATTCTTATACGCTAAAAATGAACAACAAAAAATGAAAAAATTAACAATTCAAAAAAGTATTCAAAAATCTCAAATAACCCGACCATAAAAACTCGGTTTTTTTAGTAATCCGAAATTGTTAATTTAAAAAAAAAAGCCAAAACCGTAAAAACCCAGACATCAGTAAAAATCCGGTTTCTCGAATAACTTGTAAAATAATAACTCGAATAAATAATGTAAAAATTCAAAGAACAGACAACAATTACTTATCAATAATCTATATTATTTTTAGGAAGCCCATTGTTTGTGATGACCATCAAACCTATACCGGGTTAACAATGGAAAAGTCTTATTCTGTTGATGTGCAATAAGGTCTCATATACTAATGAGCATTTTTAAAAAAAAAGTTTAAAAAATTTTCTATACGGGCTATTCTAATGTACTATGCATATGAAAAATTTTGTAAGCTCGCGATAAGTTGATTGTGTTATTGCCCAGCAGTTATTTTGGAGTCAATTGGAAAAACGAACTAGTTCATTTCTCGCGCAATTTGTACTTGCTTTTGTATTTGTACTAAGGTAAGTTTTTACATTATATTTAAAAAAAAAAATATCTACATAAAATAAAAGGAATTCATCATCTTTTAGTGATGCACTTTTTTTCGTAAAGCATGCAAGAAATAAGAAATAAAAAATTATTTTTTTTAACATTTTTGTACTTCTTTTCGTAAAGCATGCAAGAAATAAGGATTATAAAAATTTATTTTTTTTTAACATTTTTGCCTTTCTACTGATATGAAATGAAAGTGTGCTCTTCAATGGTTCAGAATTTATGGTGTAAAGCGTGAAGTTATTGTTAAATTTCAATGCAAATTCAACTAGCGTTAGTATTTATTTTGAAAAGCTATTATACATAGAGACTTAAAAATTTTGTACGTAAATGATATAAAAAACAATATTCCAAAGTATATTTTGCTATTTGCTTTACAATGAATTTTTTTTTGCGAGGTGGCATAAAAAAGTACTCCTTTTCAGCCGGTGTCAAGATATTTTTTCCCAATTTATCGGAAAAAATTAAAGTGCATATTAATAAGGTTACTTGTCGCTACAACATTAATAACTACTATTATAAAGTTTGGTTTTAAATTTTCTACCGCTACGGGGATCAAAAGGGTTGAAAACTACATCTGTTTTCAAAAGTCGCACTAAATTTTTCCTATTGGGCTAAACTTAATAGCTGTAGTTGTAACGACGCACAAGAGAAAAGACATGATTGAGACATGATTACTGCAATAATAATTTTTTAATAAAATTATTATATTATTTCTGCAAACACAAATTTTTGCCTTAATAAAGTCATTATTTAATAATGGTGGTAGCAAAAATAACATTATAGTTGAAATCATAACATCATTGAAATCGTCAACATACTATGATTACCTCAACTATTAGTTGCAACAAAAATGTTGTAGTTCTGCCAATCATGATAAATGTGAATATTATTGTAGAGACAAACATATAAGAATTTTTAATGTTTGTCTGAACTATTCTTTGCTTGTTGGCAAACGAAGCAGAACATAACCAAAAATCGAAAGAATTTATTGTGTCTGAAGAGTTTGCAGGAAAAACTTTCACTTCATTCAGACGCAATAAGTTTTATCGATTCTTGGCTTTGTGCCGATTCGTTTGTCAACTGTTCAATTATTGTGTTTTGATTTAAATCGCATTATCCTAAAAACAGCACGCAGAAAAGTGACATTTTCGACTTTAATTGTAGCAAACATGTTTCCATTTACCGTAAACATATTTCGCAATTCTGACCATGTTTTGTTTATCACAAATATTGCTATTTTTGTGACAATGCACTTAATGTACCATGTTTATGAATGGCATTAGTCAGGCGAGCGGTAGTAGCGGCTGTGGCTTACTGGTAGTGTGCGTGGCTCGTAAGCAAAAAGGCCGCGGTTCAAACCCCAGCTCGGACAGAAAATTTTATCGAAAAGATTTTTCAATTGAATTAATATTTCTGTTCAGCCTTGTCAATGGCAACTCTTTGGAGATATCTGAATTAATAGCTGTGGAAATTGGAGTGCATGAAAATAAAAAATAAAATTATTTTTTCAATAATATTCTGGATCCTAAAAATAAATTCATAATAAAGTTGTTGCAATCATTCTATTTTTGACCCAATAAGAGAATAATGATTGTTTCAATAATATTTTGGTATCTACAAAAAAGTTCCTTTTCTAAATATGGTTGTTGTAATCATTTTATCATGATCAAAGAAAATATTATATGTTTAAGAACATGTTAGCAACAATCTTAATCCGAATCATACTATGATCCTCTTAAACATGGTTGTTGCAACTACGTTTTTTCTCTGCGGGCGAATACTCTTATTAATAAGTACTTTGATTTTTTTGTTTGTGATAAATTGTGACCAAAATATCTTGACACGGCTGAAAAGGACTACTTTTTTATGCCACCTATCAAGAAGAAGATGCATTTAAAAACACACAAAAAATTAGTTTTTAAATATTGTTTTTTATATTATTTACGTAAAATAGACTTTAAGTCTCTATGTATTATAGACTTTTCACAATAAATGTTTGAAATTGAGTCTTTTTTTTTAATGTGCAATGTCTTTTTCTAAAGATCTTTTTCGTGACCATAAAAACACAATGACTGCCATGTTGTGCTGAGAGTTGCTCTCGGTGCTCGTTAAAAATTGGGGGGATGTGGTTTAACCCCAAAAACCCCCTCTGCGTACGCGCTTGTTGGATTAAGATTAAAAAAATATTTTCGAATCTTTACAAGGTTTTAAATACTTACTTTAAAATTATTCCTGCTGGCCATGAATTGATCTTGGGTTTAATTTCCGGATTGAATGCAAGAAACTTGCTTTTTTGGTGACAACAAACGCACACACTAGCACAATTACATAAACATACACTCGCAGGCCTTAACAGACAATTCACAGCACTCAGTCAAATGTGATTTTTACCATTTGTACTAAATTGAATTTTGTTAGGTTAAAAAAACAACAAAAAAGTAGCGGCAGCTGTAATAAAAAACCGAACAAGTAAAACTTGTAGAAAAAAGAGTTAAGGAAGTGCAGGTGTAAAACTCTGTCTAAATGTGTACATATTCAAGTGTACAAGTGTGTGTGTGCTTGCAAGTGTCTGTTAATAAAGCGAATTTCGAGGTAATAAAACAACGTTGAAATCGACGCAGCAGAAAACGGAAACAACTAAATTCCATTATGTCAATGTGAAGGTATAGGTGTTGATGTAGTAGTAGTTGTAGGTGCCAGCAAGTGTCGAAAGCAAAGAAATGATAAAATGAAAAAAACTTTCACAAGACAGAGGAACCTTAAAAAAGGAGCAGCACATCAATTTTTGCAAATTGATTTATTTTTCTTTTCTTTTGTTAGTTGCATCAAATTTAATCTATTTTCTTCTGAAGTGAAAATAGTTTTTCTACATTTTCTTTTACTCCCTTTTTTTTTTTTGTCTTTCAATTTTCCACTTATTTATACTTTTACTTAGTTATAAGTAGGGAAAGAAAGAGGAAAGCATCAGTAAAATAGCAACAAAAGGAATGAAAAAAACAATTGGTTTCCAAAAACTTTAACGTGCCGCCCCAAAATTGGATCCGTGTGAAAAAACAACGCTCTAAAGGCTTTAAGTATGTGTTTGTGTTGGTGTTTTTGTTTAGTTTCATGCAAAATGCAATAAATTTAAAAGTTTGGAGGTGGGAAAAGCAAGCTTTGGGCCTTATTATTTCCTGTGCTTTCATCACAGCCTTAATAGTGAAAATAGTTTAAGCGCAAACCGCCAAAAAGTTTCATTTTAAAAATGTATGTTGCAGAAATAAAGAGAAAAAAAGCAATTTTTTTCATTTAATGTTATCAGCAAGAAAAAGCAAAGTTTTTTAAGAATAACTTAAAAATATTTTCTAATTTTTTTTTTTTTTTTTTTTTTTTTGAGAGAGAGATTAATTTAAAGAAGCATGGCGCGCATTATTTTCAGAAGTGTTTTAAAAAATTGATGACAAGTTTTGAGTATTTGCGATATATTTTAAGATAGAAAACTTTTGGAACTACTCGTATCTCTAATGATTTTTTTTTATTTACAACAGGCAAATATAAGTATAATTAAGATAAATTAAATAAATATATATGTATCTGTTCAATAAAAAAACTGCAAGACTAAGCAAAAAAAATTTATTCATAGTAAATTATATTTCAAGTATACATATTAAATATAAAAAAATTTAATATTTCTTAACACATGAAATTAAATTTTATTATAATCAAGAAATATTAATAAGAAAAACTAAAAGCAAATAGTTTTTAAATTTAAACAGAAAACTTAGCAAAAACTTACTAAAAAAAAAGTAAAAGAATGTTAATAATAATTTTGTGATTGAAACATTAAGCACAAACTTATAGAAAGAAAAAGCAAAGAAAGTATATTAAAAATGAAAATTAAAGAAAATTTGAGTTAAATATACTTTTATGAAAATTATTTTAAATATTTAAGCATGTATACAAATTTAGTATACAAAATTCTAAAATTATTTTACAAAACACGTATATTCGCATAATATCCATATTCAATTTAAGTAGGAAGATATATAAGAAATAAATGTGTTTAATAAAACAAAAAACAAAATTTATAATCATTAAAAAAAATATGCAATATAATGTAAGTATTTATAATATTTTAAATATGTACTAAAAAAATAATTTAACACGTTATCAAATAATACGTAAAAAATAATTAAAAGAACGCAATTTACTTAAGAAATGATAAGCATATTTAGCAATTAAATTAAAAAAAAAAAAGAATTCACAAAAATATATCGCTCAAGGCTTTCAATGGTCTCCTTCATACCAGTGAGTGCTACTTATATGGGAGAGGCTGTGCTAAGAGCTCTATAAATATGTACCTTAATCTCAAAAGTTACATTATAAATAAATCTCTACTCTACTGGCCGTCTTTAGCTCACGACAACTTCCTCCAGTGAATGGCGATTCTAATCAACTTTTTCCATTTATTCCTGGTCATTTCCTGCACGGGGTACACTTGATATCCTTTCCTGAACCTAATAAAGAAAACTTAATCCTTTTCTGCTTTTAGAAATGGGCATTCTACAACGCAGGCAGACATAAGTATTGACAGACATAATACTCAGAAAGCATGAGTATTGCTCTTAATTAGTGTCCGACCGAAACCGGAATTTTGGCCGAAACCGAAACCGAAAACGAATATCCGGCCATTTTATAATATTCGGCCGAAACCGAAACCGAAACTTGTTATTAATATGAAAATTTAAGTTTTTACAAATGATTGTTTTTATTAAAAGAAAACAAAAATACTTCTAGTACAACACAAGTATTATTTGAATATTGAAGTTTATAATAATTAATTGAAGTTTATTAATAATAATATATGAGATCATTTTTTATTTAATTTTTTATTACACACTTCTGTACACACTCAAAAAAGTATGCACCTACAATGTACATTTTTTTAAAACTACAAAGCAAAGTATTTCTGTTTTTCTTAAAGGTTTAGTATTATAGAAATAGAAATATGTATTTCGTTTTCTTTTCCTTTATTCCACACATACAGAATTCGTTCGGAAGTTTAATTATCAATTTTTGGCTTTAAGTATCTATATCTATCTTTAACAGCAATTGCAATAGAGATGATAATATCGAAAATGATAGTATCGCACGCAAAAAATTAACCAAAATGTTTTGCGTTAACACGATAAATCAAATTATAGACGAATTCATAATTTTTGTTTTGTACAATGCGTTCTAAATATTTTTATTAAACCAAACTTATATATTTGAATTAAATGACTGATGCAAGAAACTTTGGTATAAGTCAAGAATAGCGACAACTCTCTTTTTTAATTTTTTTTTTTGTTCCTCCTAAATCCAAATCCAAATTTCAGGCCGCTGGCAATTGGTTTAGAAGTTATAAGCCTCCAAAGTTGCAAAATGATCTACAAATCATTCTGTTTTTTTTTTAGTGTTCCATGTTATGGGTATCACAGGAGAGGTAATGCGAGTACCTATTCAACGAGGTATGTATCAAACATAAAAATCCATTCAAAACTTTTTAAGATATACCTATTGTACTTACAATTTTTCTGGAAAACTAGTGGTTTCCCTTTTACGAAAGCACGACACTAAAAATGTGTATATCTTTAAAATTTAGGCATGGATTTTCATATTTGAATAGGTACCTTATTCAATAGGTACTTAAATTACCTTTCTTATGATACCCATAGAGTGTAGTTTTTTTTGAAAAATTTAGAAAAATAGCAAGATTTGAAGGCTATTTTCCAACTTTGGAAGCCTAAAACTTCTAAAGCAATTGCGAGCTGCCTGCAATTTTTTCAGATTTGGAGTAAGATGAAAAAAATCCATATAATCTGCAAAAAAAAAAATCAAAGTTATAGTTGTCGCTATTCTTGAAATGTTCCGAAATTTTTACCAAAAGTTTCGGCTAGAAACCAGGGACCGTACCGGTTAAGGTTTTTATCAAAAAAGTCGGATATTAACAGTTATCATTTAACTTTTATTTTTTTCGACAAAAATACTAGTTATTTAATGCCTCTTATTTTTTCGGGCAAAAATAACTGTTACTTTTGACTTTTATTTTTTAGGTCAAAATAACAGTTATTTTGAGCCTTTTATTTTTTCGGTCAAAAATATCAGGCAATTTGAATTTTTTAAAGGCCAATTGAACGGCAAAAAAGATTTATGTAATTTTTATCGTCTCATCAGCGCGCACATTTTGAGCTATAAAACTTTTTAGTTTTTAAAGTTTTTTATTCGGCCTTTGAAAAAATACAAATTGCCTGATATTTTTGACCGAAAAAATAAAAGGCACAAAATAACTGTTATTTTTGACTTAAAAAATAAAGTCAAAAGTAACAGTTATTTTTGCCCGAAAAAATAAAAGGCAAAAAATAACAGTTAATATTAATTTTTATAGTAACAGCCAAAAATTTTTAAAGGCATTTAATGTTCGCGAAGCTGCTGCCATTACGATAATAATGGTATATTTAAAAAAGTCCTCCGGCCACTTTTTCGTTATGCCTTTTTCATCTGAAAATTGTAAAATAACAGTTATTTTCGGTCCCTGCTAGAAACTGCTTATAAGGGTCGAAACTGGCCGTAACCGAAACCGAAACCGAATATTCGGCCGGACACTACTCTTAATGCCTCACTAAATCCTGTACCGTTGGGAAAATCACCTCTAAGGCTGGGGCCTTAAGCTCTTTTTTAGCCAATGCGGCTGAAAAATACTGAATTTTGCATGATACTGAATTAATACGTTTATTTATTGAATGTATTTAATAATTTAAATACATGCAAAATTCAGTATTTTCAGCCGCATTTGCGAAAAAAGAGCGTGAGAGCGGTGCCGTGATAGTGGCAAAACAGCGTAATTTTGCCCCAACCTAAGGTCGTGTGCAAGATTTGCGGGGATCTAGATCATAGGCTTCTTCACAAATTTAAGCATCCTCGTATCACTTTTACAACTAACTCAGAACATCGATCGCCTTTAAATGCTCCCGTAACTACAAAGTATTTCAGAAAAGTGCATCTTTCTTTTCGGTGTGTTCTCTCTCTCTTTTTCGTTGATTTTCGTACAATTTTTTTGTTCACTCCTAGCTTGTGCGTCATAACTTACTCCCGCTGTCTCTCAGTGTATAAGGTATATGTCATCATTGTTTTAGCGGCCATGTCAACACAATTGTAAGAGATTGAGTATTGTAAACAGGCTTTGGAGGCCTCGCCACTACATTGTATTAAAGAAATAATTAGTTGCGTCATATGTTCATTTACCACTGTGAGTTAGCACCATATAGACGTTATTCCTAATGGAACACTCTTGATGCTCATGTTTTTCATTGTATTTTACACATTTATATATACAGCTGCGGTCAAAATAATAGCAGTACCCTAATATTCAGACATGTTTGGATCAATAATACTAGTCTACAAATTTCGGATCCGGTAAGTCCATTTTCATTCCTATATGTAATTTTAACACTCATTCCAACTCCGTACTTAGTTTCCTCCTATATTGTAAAACTTTCAAGATACAGGGTGTTTTACGGTTTTGGTACGTGTTTAGTATTATTGATCTAGAATCTAAACTGCTCACCATAAAATAAAAAATAATATTTCGTATTTTAGAAAAAATATCATATTTTTCATAAGTTTATCAATCGCTGTAGCGGAGAAAAAATGTTGAGATTTTCCAACAAAATATCGACAAATTTTCTATCTTTTGTTTTAGCGGAGCTGTTACTGTCCAAAGTTAGAATTTAAAAAACTACTTTGGATTAAGTGTATTTTTACATGAAAAAAAGACATTTTAAATTTGGACGGTTACAGTTCCGCTAAAACAAAAGATACAAAATTTGTTGATATTTCGTTGGATAATCTCAGAATTTTAGCTTCGCTACAGCACATGACACGATAGTGGTTGATACATTGATGGAAAAGTTGATAATTTTTCAAAAATACAAAACTATACTTTTTATTTTATGGTGAGTAGTTTAGATTCGAGATCAATAATACTAAACACTTGCCAAAAACGTGAAACACCCTGTATCTCGAAAATTTTACAATATGGGAGGAAACTGAGTACGGAGTTGGAACGAGTATTGAAAGTACATATAGGAATGAAAATGGACTTACCGGATCCGAAATTCGTAGACTAGTATTATTTATCCGAACATGTATGAATATAAGGGCGCTGCTATTTTTTGCCCGCAACTGTATATATATCTATTTTTTAATATGGCAACCTCTATTTTTAGGTGGCATGTCTAAGAGTATGTCTCCATCTCTAATCACTGCCACAATAAATTTGATATGGGACACTCATGGAGACCTGCCATTCTTTCAGAAACCCGAGAATACAAATTGAGATATCTTTGGGCATAGACTAGACTTTGACCTAAATCGCTCAACTCAGCCTATTTCTATTAGGGAAGAGCTTGAATTTTAGGCCAAATAACTCAAAACTAATTTAACGCTACCGTTTCACGAAAGCTGCCCGCTGAGGACTATCAAGTTCCATAGGGATGTGCCTTGGTGGAATAAAGAGCTTGAAAAGCTCTGGAAAAACGCAAAAACATTTGACAATAAAGCTAAGGACACGGGAGAGTAGATCCAATATAACCAAGCTTAAACAAAATACAAGAGCTGAGAAGATCAAAGAGGGCCACGTGGAGGGTTTATTGCGAGAAGATCAACAATCTCTAGGCAGCGACCCATCTACAGAAGGCACTGTCAAAAGATCACTTAAACAGCATATGTACACTACTAAAACCTGACGACAGCAACACTGGAAACTCAGATGAAACCAATTATCTTTTACTAAGGACGCATTTTCCGGGATGAGCATTTAAAGAGAACCCTCATCGGACACTTGGGCATACTACTCAGTGATAGGTGCTCAAAAGGGAGTTCCAGGAAAACTTTTTGCTTCCGATAGCGTACCATATCAGAATTTAGCCTATACAAATCTCCAGGACCTGATGGAATCTACCCGCGTAAAACATTGATTTCGCTGTCCTTCCACTCACTCGGATTTTTAAATCCAGTATTTTAATTGGTCATATTACTCGTAAATGATCGAAGGTTGTTTTTATACCAAAGGTGCGTAAAAAGCACTAAAAATTATCTAAGTCGTATAGACCAATCAGTCTAAGTTCCTTCTTTTTAAAGGCAATGGAGAAAATACTGCAACTTAAAATTAGGGAGACTAGTTTAAAGAGCATCCCTCTGAATAGGTTTCAGTTTGACTATCAAGCCGGCACTATCGAAAATTCTTTTGAGCCAAAAAAAAAACAGCGCTATGTGCCTGCACTGGTATTCAAGGGGCCTTTAACAACACGTCATGCAATGCGATTAAAGCGGCCATGCAGATTAAAAATATTCCGACTTTAATTATACACTGTATTTTAATCAAGCTCAAAAGCGAAATCATAACGTTTAAGCTTGGTGGAGTCCGAAACACTATCACTACCAGCAGAAGATGACCTCAAGGAGGGGTTAGGTTAGGTTAGGTTAGGTTTGGTTGAGACGGCAGCCGTTGTACGTTCTAAAACCAAAACGCACGTACTACGGCTTACTTAGACTAATGAGGTCCATTGTGATACCACTGCACACTTGGCCTTTAGTCCGAGTGGAACCACATTGAGCTTTTGATAAAGCTTGTAAGACGTTTGACGCTTGTCCTTGACAGGTCATCAAGCTCAGAAAAGAAGAAAGACCCTAGATATTTATGCCTTCTTCTAGCAATCGCGGGACAGGAACATAAAAAGTGGGAGATCGTTTCTTCCTCCTCCTCTTTCCTGCAGCTTCTGCAGAAGTCATTTGTGATGACTCCCCGTCTGGAGGAATGTCTGCCTGTTAAGCGGTGCTCTGTGGTAATGCCTACTAGCGTGGCTAACTCTGGTCTTCCCAACAAGAGAAGGGCTCTTGATCGCTTTGGTTTAGAGTCGGCCAGATAAGCCTTGTTGTTCTGCATGTTGCGAGTTCAACCCATCTTTATTTGGCTTTAGATGTGGTGAACTCGTTGAGCGGCATTTTGACAATTGCCATCGGTATACTCGGTGAGTTCAAAACCATTAAAGTGACCGATGTGCCTTTTCTAGCAAGCTCGTCTGCTTTTTCATTTCCCCGTATGTCGTTATGCCAAGGTACGCATATTAAGCTGATGCCATACAACTTTGACATTTCGCCTAATGCAGCACTGCATTCTTTGGCTCTTTTAGAGTTGATGGATACTTGCTCCATTGGTTTGATCGCTGCTTGGCTGGCTGAGAAAATATATATTTCTCATTTAGAGATGGCATTCTCTGAGAACCATGTTGACTCTTCCTTAATTGCCATCATTTCGGCTTGATCAACACTACAATGATCCAGCAGCCTGCGAACCAAGGATACCCCTAACTCTATTGAGTAGACCCTATACCCGACCTTGTCTCTTAATTTTGATCCATCTGTAAAGAAGTGTAGACACCACCCTGGTTTCCACGACGCACCTTTATTCCAGTATGTTTAAGGTAGAATAAGAGTGCCGTAGTTTTCATCAAAGGAAAGCAATGGCTTACAGTAATCAGTCCTTGGTGGAATGAAGTTGAATTTGTAGAGTATGGATAAGTGTCCTCAACCCAAGTTTTTCGATACTTCAGTTTCCCTTAGTCTGACCTCCGAACAAACTGCATGTTGCCTAGCAACTAAGTCGAGCGGTAGGAGGTGCAGTTACGTTTCTAAAGCCGCAATCGGTGTTGTTCTCAGAGCACCGCTGCTGATGATTCTTTGGACTTTTTGGAGCTGGTTCAAATATGCGACCTTGTCCAAGGCTGGCCTCCATATCGTTGTTCCATATAGATGTAGGTCTGATGGCCCCTGTATACAGCCAGTGAACGGTATTGGGGGAAAATCCCCATCTTGTTCCTATAGCTTTTTTACAAGTGTACAGCGCAACTGTCGCTTTCTTCGTTCGCTCAGAAACATTAAGTTTCCAGCTAATCTTCCTATCAAGAATGAGTCCTAGATATTTTGCATTTTCCGAAAAGGACAATGCAGACCCATTAAGCATGATTGGTGTGAGGGATGGAATTCTACGCTTCCTTGTGAAAAGGACCAGTTCTGTTTTGGCCCGATCTACTCCAAGAGAACAGGGTTCGGCCCATAGCTCGAGTTTGCAAAGAGCTCTTTACATAACGTTGCGTAGGGTTGTGGAAATTTGCCTCTGACTGTGATTGCTAGGTCATCGGCGTATGCTGCCACTCCCTCTCTAGAGACAGCAATGCGTTATTGACTACCAGATTCCTGAGGAGTGGAGATACCACACTACCTTGTGGCGTTCCTCTTGTCACCGATATTGCAGCGCTTGCACCTAGGTCTGATAAAATTACTCGGCAGTTGAGTAGCTCATATATTACATCAGTAATAATTTTACTCACACCTAACCTACGCAACTCTAGTCGTACAGATTGTAGCGTGACATTTTTAAATGCTCACTCTTTGTCTAAGAAAGCAACTAAAGTGAATTTATTATGCAGGAAGGATATTTCGATGGTCCCGACCAGTGAGTGTAAAGCCATATATGCATGCTGTGATACCGATAAGAGAGCAGAGTCGAAACTGCTGCGTAGATACCATTCTTACGTCTTCAAGATTAATGACGTTGGACTTATAGGCCTGAAAACTTTGGGAGTGGTATGTGATGTCTTCCCTGCTTTAGGTATAAAGACCACTCTGGCCTTATTCCAAGCTTTGGGAATATATGTCAGGTTTATGCAGCCGTTGAAGATGATACGAAGCCAAGGCAAAATATATTTCGCAGCTTCTTGTATTTTCACAGGGTAAACACCGTTAGGCCCTGGTAATTAAAAGGGCTTGAAGCTGCTTATCGCCTATTTTAGTTTCCTATCTGAGACTATGCCTTTGGTATCCTACGCACCACAGCTAGGACTAGGCAGTTGTGCACTAATAAGCGCAGTGCTACCAGGGAAGTGCGTATCTAATAGGAGGTTAGATACCTTTTGAGATAGCCAGGTGTGCATGGTGTGCTAGCGAGAATCTCGCGCAGCCTAGAAGACTTCGTGGCAAAATGTGAGTCCTCAAACCGAAAATGATACAGTAGACATTTACAAACATTGTTAGACCTATGGTTACGTATGCGGCACTTTCCTAGTGGCCCAAGGTGCAATTACGTACAGCAGCTTGAAAAAACTGCAAAGAATGGCGTGCGTTAGTATTACTGGGACAATGAGAACGTGCCATACTAAAGCTCTGGGTGTAATAGTTGGGCTACCCTCTTTAACGATAATAATAAAAAAAGGGGCATGTCCACTAAGAATGGAGGAAATAGGTGATTTCAAGGCAGGGAATTCTACAGATCACACGAAGATACCTAAAAGCTTCGAAAATTACCCCTTTCTAAAAAATCCAGACAGGATGCGGCCAAAGGTAAACTTCTTGAAACGTTATAGGGTCATTATCCAATATGCAACTGTGGAGGAGTGATAGCTTCACAGTTGACCCTGGCTCACAACTATGGTATACTGATGGCTCAAAACTGGAAAATGGAGTAACGAGAGCGGAGATATACAGTCCAAATTTTCAAAAAGGTCTTCCAAAGGAATACACGCCAACCATATTCCAGGCGGAGGTATATGCCATTGAAGAATGTGTCTGAGAATGTCTTCGTAGGAAATCCAAGGGAACAAATATCTTCATACTTTCAGATAGTCAAGCGGCCTTTTATGTCCTACAAGTCTTCAAGCTTGAATCAAAACTAGTTTGCAATTGCGTCGAATAACTATATGCACTGGACAAAGCCATAAAATATATTTGTGGTGCGTACCAGGTCATGAGAGACTCGAGGGCAACGAAAAAGGAGCATCGGCCCCTCTTATTGGCCTCGAACCATTCTATAATCTGTTTAAAGACTACATTCTTGAAAAGGTTAGAACCTGGAAAAACTAAAAATTTCAGTGCCACTGAAACGATACTTATGGTCTCAGGCAGGCTAAGAAATTTGTAACTCCCAGTAAAGCTAAATCAATAGATTTACTTAATCTGACTAAAGCAGACCTAAAAATAATAACAAGTTATTTTACAGGTCCTTCATTCAGATACTAACTTAAAAAGATGTGCCTATCTTTATCAGATGTCTGTCAACTATACAAGGAAGAGGAGGAATAAACTCCTGAGAACATTTTAAGTGAATGTCCGGCAATTTTCAGTTCTTGACTTCTTCACTTTGGAGAGACATTAATTTCTCCATCAAATATTTAGGAAACCAAGCCAGAAACCAAGATCGTCGGAAGCTAATTTCATCTGGGGGGGCAGTACAAATGGGGGGGCAGTACAAATGGTGGTGCAAAAAAAAGTTCACCAAAATTTCTTCAAAGAAACATGAATGTGAATACACAAATTTTTTATTTTAGTTTAAAATAAAAAAAAATATAAAAATATATTAAAAATATTAAAATTTCATTATTTTGAAAATTTCTTTCAATTTTAATATTAGAGATCATTCTTTAAAGGATCTTTCATATGGTGATATGAAAATATAAGAAATAATGGTTGCTTTTATAAAGCAAGACTAGGTATATCTTTACATGGTTTAAATGCAATAAGGTACAAAAAGTTATATCAATTTAAATTATTCCAAAATGTTTCTTTCTGTCCTTGCGAGAAACAAACTCTTTCACCACCTCCATCGAATTCAATTCTTCGGTTTTATCTTTGTGAATGTGTATAAGTGCCGCATGAGTGAGTCGTTTCTGTGTTATAGTTGCTCGAAGATACCTTTTAAGTCGTCTTAGTGCACTAAAAGAACGCTCAGATGAAGCTGCTGATGCAGGCACAGTCAAAAGCAAAGCAATAAGTTTTTCAATTTCATTTAATAGTTTTTTTACAGTATCCGAATTTTTCGCAAATTGGGATACAATTCCACTACAATTTCAAGGTGTTTGGCAAGGCAATTGCTTCAGCAATTTCATCTGCAAAAAAGACATCTGCATAAAGATCTAGTTTTGTTTTTAGATTTTGTTCCGAAGGCACTTTTCCGTTGAAGGCTTCGATTACAATATTTTCCAACGATTCCAGAGTGTCAAGATCTGTTTAAATGTACAATAAAATTTACAAAGTGCCAGTTTACACTAGCTTCACTCAACCGACTCACCGAATGTTAAATCAAAGTGAGTCGGTTGAGTTAAGCTGGTGTAAACTTGCAAAAATAAAAATAAAAGTAAAATATCAACCTGTTTGATCGAATCTAGCCGATATCTCATTTGAGAGAAGATCTAAAATTTCGAAATAATCTTTTCGTTGCCGATCATATAATGGCAACTGTACTCAAGGAACCGGATTTGATGTTTCTTCAAAGCGTCGAGGTGGATTTTCATCAGCTAATTCACAGTAGGGGCTTTCGCATGGTCCAAAACATTGGACCAACATTGCAGATTGTACAACATGTAGTACCATGCGTAAGCTAAAACGATAGTCAAAATTTTTGGTTTTTATCTGCTGATTGTACAATATTGTACAATTATGTTAAATTACTGCTCAATTGTTAGGGCATCTAAAAGTTGCTTAGCTATTAGCCGGATATGTTCTGCTTGAGAGCTTGCAATTAATGATGTTGCTTTACAAGTTGGATCGTTCGAACGCTCAATTAAATAGTCCCATTAGTTTTCCATCTAACTTATCGTACAACATGTCGTCCAATATGGAAAGCCCCTAAGAACATGTCAAATTTTTTCTTACAAGAGTTGCAAAATTTACAAGCATTAACCCTGCAGACACACGTGATAGTAATGGTATGACAGTTGAAAATATGTATTAACTTCGAAATGTTGCGAAAATATTTCGAAACAAGCTACAAATTACGCTGCGGCCATACGTGATAGTTAAAGTTTGTTTTCAAAATGTCGTCAAAGGAAACAGTTCTAGCAAAAATAAAAGTTCTGTATGAACTTAAAAAATTACTAAATGAACTCATTTTTCATAAACGCTCACGTTCACGATACAAAGCAATTAACTTTAATATTTGCGCTATATTTAGTTTCACCTCCATTTTATTTTTTACCGAAAGCAAGTTACCAGTGTTGCATATCGGTCATTCCATGTCAAATCGGACTCTTTTCAAAACTCACATTTCTGTAAAAATTTGGTACTTTGCACGAGGTTAGTACTTTAAAAGAGAAAAATATTTGCATATTTTTTTTATAATTTTCAATTTTTTTGCAGTTATACACAGTGAAAAATTATAAAGATAAACAAAAATTGGCATTTGGACATGTACTCAAACAACTATATCTTCCAAACCGTAAGTCCTACAAAAAAAAATGTAAGACATATTTTAAAGATTCTGAATTGCTCTTTATTGTGGTGTCCTTTTTTACAAACACTTTCGAGAAAAATTCTACATTTTTTGACCACTACAAATTTCATTCCCATTTTTCAAGGTCAGCACCACTATTTTTTGGCACTTTGAAAATGTTATCGTATTGAGGCATTCATTCTTACTCCATTCTCTTTTAATTTTTTTAATAGCATATTTTGTTTACACTATCTATTACCCACATTTCTGCATTTGCAGTTTTTTATACCTCTTATGATTTAGAAGTGATCAAAAACATTTATTGCTCGCAGTACCAGAAATGCTCTAAAAAAATTTGTTTTTTGCTCTCCTGAAAAGTTACTGAGAAACATATAGCTGTTTTTGTTGGCGCAGCGACGATATGTACCTAGTTTAGTAAAAAAATACTAAAAATTCTATTTTTAATTAAAAATTAAAGTATTTTGTACTTAAAAATTGTGTAGTCAGTTTTTGAAAATTTCGTTAAAAATAGTAAACATTGATTCTCCAACATAAAATTTTGAGAATGCATTAAGAATGAATGCTTCAATACGATAACATTTTCAAAGTGCCAAAAAAATAGTGGTGCTGACCTTGAAAAATGGGAGTTAAATTTTTAGTGGTCAACAAATTTAGAATTTTTCTCGAAAGTGTTGGTAAAAAAGGACACCACAATAAAGAGAAATTCAGGATCTTTAAAATATGTCTCAAATTTTTTTCTTGTAGGACTTACGGTTTGGAAGATATAGTTGTTTGAGTACATGTCCAAATGACAATTTTTGTTTACCTTTATAATTTTTCACTGTGTGTAACTGCAAAAAAACAATAAAGAAGTATGCAAATATTTTTTGTTTTTAAATTTCTATCGACGTGCAAAATTTTAAAAAACTCGGATTCGTCAAAATTAGTTTTTGAACAAAAGCGTCCGATTTGACATGGAATGACCGATATTGTTAAAATAGCAGATATCCTGAAAAATCAAAAAAAAATTCCCCAAAAATACAATAAAATCAACACTTTAATCTGTCTTTACAACACTTTTACTGTCCGCAAGTGTCAAATTCCACTGTCTATGAATTTTCGTTGACAGTAGCTCAGACAGTAGGCAGACAGTGCATCAAATGTGAGTGTGTTAGTAAAAATGTTCAAATGTATTGAGTTTTTCGAACTTGAACTGTCACGTGTGGCTGCAGGGTAAGCTACATACTTATGGGTGCTTTTAAACTGAAGTGGTGGGTTTGCAGTAGAAACTCTACATTTTGTTCTATCTTTTTGCAAGCACAGAAAAAGAAAATGGTTATCCGCAAGCATGCTTATGAAGAAGGGAGAAAGAAGAGGAAAATATATAATACTAAAATATTATCGTTGTAAAAAAACTTGATATTTTGAATAACTTTTGAAGTTTTCCTTTTAAATTGTTTATCTAGCTAAAAAAGTGGGGGGCAACTGCCCCCCTTGCACCCCCGCTTCCGACGCCAATGCCAGAAACAATGCTACAATTTATAAAAATTCTATATCTGGAGAATTAATCAAAGGCACGCACAATAGATCCTGTGGGTCTCTCGGCATATGGGCCCACCACAAACTAACTAACTAACTATATCTATTACTGTAATTTTTGATACTGTATTTCTTTTTTACTTGAAACCAAGTAACAGAAAATAACTGGTGTAAGTCATGGTGATGATGGCTTTTTACTGAAAACAATAATTAGTCCCCAGCTTTGTCTGATTTTACATAGTTTTTTCCCGATTTTCAATACATCGCTTATTATATATTTAGGCCCTTATTGTGAGTTATCTTCGCTGGCTATTGAACAACGAGTATTGAACGTTAAATTCTTATTATGAGCAGTGCAACCCTATCGAAACGTTCGTTGCTCATCGAAATTTCAGTCGAATAGAATTTTGCTTTCGATGCGATGCATGCTGAGCAAAAATTGTTAAAAACTTAAGTATTTTGTGATTGTATTTTCCTTTTTAAAGACTAAAAACTAATATTGAACTGTTTTTGTAAATTTTATGCAGATCTAAGCAACAAATCGCAGTTAGGTAAACTGGTCTCATTGATGGAGGCAAACTTTGACTACAAAGGATATTTGTTCCAAAGTTCAGGCGAAAAAGAAATGGGAAGAACTCATGCCAGAATTAAATTGCTTGGACCACCAGTTAGAACAACAGCAAAGTGGCTTAAGATTAGCTAAAAAAAGCATTACTCAACAGTTTTCTACTTCTAGCCAGTTCCGTGAAGCTTTCATCCTCTCCTGACGTAGCTTCGAATCGTATGGAAATTATTTTCGTCATAGTCATAACTTTTTTGTCTTATTTTTTGCAATCAACTTTCAAACCAATCGTATTAAGTTGAAATAACACAACGATGACCTGATAGAAATATACTACCGTGAACAAACAATATGAACGAAATTCACAATAGCGCTACTCTTTGTCGAAAGCACGTTATAATACCAAATGCAAATTCATTCGATCAGGCCTTTCGAAGATCGAACGCAGCTCATAATAAGAGCCTTAGATGTATGTATTTGTCTTAATGTCTTCATTTTGAAAACGTAAGTTCAAAGTCAACTTCAAGAAATATCGATTATTCTTCGAAGAAACTTATTTATGAAAATAGAGGTCTTATGAAATATGATAAGATAACAACATTTCGAAAGATTTTTGTATTAATCCTGAAAGCTTACATGTCAACATCCAAGAACACACTTGTAGATACATACCTGAAAAAATAAAAAAAGAATGCATAAGTATTTTTTTTAATCGATTAGTTTAAAAATAAAAATTTTAACTTAACTAAAGAAAATGTTTTATGTACTATGCGAATTAACCCAGAAAACACGAATTATTACAGCTGTGTAACGAGATAATATACAAATTTTGTAACTGAAATTTGTGTAAATTAAATAGTCGTCAACAGACAAAAAAGTTTCCACAAACTTATAAAACTTCCCCCTCCAACTACATTTTTTTTTTTGTTTGCTTGCAGCTTGCCAACAAAACTTTAAAGCTTATCGTTGACATTTTTACGAGTTGCAATGATAAAAACGGGGGGGAAGCATTACAAAATAGACCGTTACACAAAGTTTCAACATTTTAATTTAAAAAAGAAACAGGTAAAGCAATCGACTAAGGTAGGAAAAATGGCAGAAAAACAAACGGAAGTGCAGAGAAACTTGCGCTATGTCTGTTTTTTAATATCGAAAAAATTTACAAATAAATGCAAAATGCAAAAACAAATAATAGCAATGATAATACGAGTATGTTTACAAACCCACTCTCTCTCTCTCTCTCTCTATCACACGCATATGCACACAAAGGCATATTGCCTACAAACAAAAATGGTGGCAAACAAACTTGCATCAATTCGCAACAAAATCCACATAATAAGCGGCAAATAAAATACAACCCAACATGTTCAGCTGCCGAAAAAAGTAAAAATTTTGCAAGCACACATACAATACAAAGGGCTTTTGCGCGCACCTAGCAAAATGGCGGCGAACTTAAAAGCAACAAAATGGCGACATCAAAGTTTATCTTTACTTAAAAGCCGAAGAGACAAAGCAGCTAAAGAAGACGCGATGTGGAAGATGGAATATTAAAGCAACAACTCAAAAATAAAAGAACAGCGCTAACAAGAAACTTAAATTTAAATATAAAGCAAGGATATTAAGAATAAGATGGCAGAAAATACGAAGGGAGAAGGATGCGAGAAATTCCACCATAACATTGTAAGTAATGCACGCACACATTCTAAACTGGTGCTAAATAAAGTTAGCTTGAAGTTTAATTCTTGGCAAACAGCAAGGAACACATTTTGTGGCAAAGCTTTTGGAGGAAACACGGTTTGTCGCGGTAAGTTGTTGTTTTTTTTTTGAGGCTGTGTTACGCTTTGTTAAAAGCGCGCCAAAAGCAAAATACTATGTTGTTAAAAAAATTGGTTTTATTTTTTTCCGCTTAAACGAAATATTTATATATGACATGTTTATGCTTGCTCAGGATGTCGCAAAGGAAAAGCAGCTATGAAGAGTTGTGCGTAGAAATACATCTAGTAGAAATATGATGTTAAGATAATGTAATGTTGGAAATTGTATTTATTTCCAACCTTTTACTATGAATTGTTTGCTTGAATATCTTATGATGACTCTCCTGTGGGAAAAACCCACTTCTGCAAAGTATAAAAAGAATCATACGTACTTACGTTTTCTTTGTAAGGAATGTACTCTATGCATTAAAACGTAAGGTATTTGTATCTCGAATGTGCATTAGAGTGTATCGACTTGTCTAGGAAAAATCGGTCCCACAATTCCGGTACCTAAATTAAATGACGTCCTTTCTTTTGGTATGCTTTGTTTGGTGTAAAATAATTTTGGCGTCACGCGAATTGAATTTTTGAGCAAATTTTGTCCTGGAAGCCCACTTATGGTTGATTTGAAAATAAAATCCAGCTGATCAATCAATTCCTTTGATTTCCGGTTCTTTTTGAAAAAAACCGTCAAATCTCGTTAGTGAATTTGTCAAATGGGATGAATATTATATCATGGCAATTTATCAATCAATCAGCTTGATTTTCTTTTCAAATCAGCTAAAAAAGTTGCTCAAAAATTCACAAAAATGCAATTCAGGGGACGCCAAAACTGGTGCAGACCAAAAGCATTTGGTACTGGTATTGGAGGTCAAATTTCCGAGTAATCTTGAATGATTTTTCTTGCTGATTCGTTTATACATTTCATTGACGAAAATCTCAAATAAAAATTCTAAGTCCTTGTACTGTTTTAAAACTTTCAACTTTCGATGGACGAAAACATAACAGATTTGTTAAAGAAATATCGACAGTTTTTTCTCATGCAGTTAAAAAATTATCATGACATATTCGAGCACGATACTTTGGACAACAGGGTGTAAACAACCTGAAACTATCTATATATATAAAAATGGATGTATGTATGTGGGTATATGGCTATATCACGTATAGACTCCAAAACCGCTGCACTGATCTTTATGAAATTTTCAGGGAAACTGAAACCACTTCTTGAGAGTGTTCCTGTGAGATTTGGTAATGATTGGACAAGGGGGCGTGGAACCTATACAAGCCAAATTTGCTCTATCGACCACAAACCAAAAAAAGGATATATATCACGCGGTTTTGATCGTAAAAAACTGAGATTTAGTAATTTTATTCCGATGGTTACTCTTGGTAACTGTACAAAAAATGGGCGTGGTCGCAATATATATACGCCCATTTTTCCGAAAGCATGGCAATTCCAGAGTTCTACACATTTTTATAGTGAAACTTGCTGTGTAGGTGCTCCCAGAGGCGGTCACTATACATAAATGTTTTCACGCCCACTTTTACTGCCCACAAATCAATATCTATATATATAAAAAACTAAACGATGTGTGTCTTATGCCTATAGACTCCAAAACTACTGGACCAATTGACCTGAAATTTTGGCAGTCGATTTGTCTCAGGTACGAGATGGTTGAGGAAAAAAGGTTGCCACATCCCCCTTTTACCACCACCAAATCAATAAAAACGCTATATTTCAGTCGATTTGGGTCGTATAAGACTTAATTTTGGTAATTTAGTTGGTATGGTTACTGTCGGTAACTGTACTAAAATTTTGTGTGTCCACGCCCCCTTTTACCGCCCAAAAACCAATGAAAATGCTTTATTTAATACGCTTTTGGTCATTTAAGACTTAAATTTGGTAATTTGGTTTGTGTGGTTACTGTGAGAAACTGTACGAAAAATTGGTTTCCACGTCCCCTTTTCCGCCCACAAATTAGTGAAAATGCTATATTTTATGCTGTTTTGGTCATATAAGACTAACATTTGATTCTTAAGTTTGTATGGTTACTCTTAGCAACCGTACTAAAAATGGGCGTTATTGCTATATATCCACACCCTCTTTTTGAGAAATCAATAAAATTGACTACCATGTCGATTAAGCTAAAGTTTAAGCTTAGTTTATATAGTTACTGTCATCAACTGTGCTAAAAATTGGTTTCCACGCCCCCTTCTACTAACCACAAACCAATAAAAATGTTTTATTTCAACCGTTTGGGTCGTATTAGACAAAAATTTTGTAATTTAGTCTCGGCAAGTGCACTAAAAATAGGCCTGTACCACTTAAGTTAAACTCACTTTTCGCGGGGGGGGTTCGAGTGAAGCAAAGTTCGCCAGGCTTAAGTTAAATTGATCTGAAATTTGGGCAGTCTATTTGTTTCGATTACGATATAGTTTAAGGGAAATAATTTTGACGCACCCCTATTTACCGCTAACAAAACAACAAAAATGCTATATTTCGCACGTTTTTCATCGTATTAGACTAAAATTTGGTAATTTAGTTCATATGGTTACTTTCGGCAGCAATATTTAAAATGCTGAATATATTTGGCATTTCTTGACATTTTCGTATATGGCAGTAAGTCTGCGGACAGAGTAAACGCTGAAGCAGGCAGGCAGGCAGGCAGGTTTGCTTACTTGTTCCATTGCGAGAAAACTCGCTTCATACGATTTCATATAAACCTGCTGAAAGTGTGCAGAGTGGAAGCAGGCAGGTCAGATCAGATCAGATCAGGTTGTTGCGAGAAACCAGACTGGCGCAGGTTTCTCGCAACTGAATTTGTTCTTTTTGTGTTGTTTTTTTGTAATTTTTCAAGGAAACTGCGTTTTTTTATTATCTTTAGAATACAAAACCAATTACAACAAAAACATTCAACAACAACAAAGCGTTGAACGAAACAAACATCAACAGCAGCGACCGTGCACATGTTTATGTGAGTGTGAGGGTTGTTTTTGGTGGGTATTGACAAATATGGTTAACGTCGATCAAGATTGTGTTGTTGTTGGTGGTAAGTTGTGCACCCGAAATTGATAGATTTCAACTTGAAAACTAAACTTAAACGACAACAAACGTATGCCACAATATTTCTCAAAACTGCTCAAGGTTGTATGTGCTTTAAATTAACTCCTGGTTTACACTCGTCTACACTTGACGTCAACCCTTGGTCATTCCCTTTTGAACTTCCTCCTCTCTCACGTTGATCTCCACGGCTTTCATTCATAAAGGTATGACTTGACCGTCAAGTCTTGACGAGTGTGAACTAGGAGAAAGATTTTCTCCACACAAAACAGATTTCACTCAAAACAAGAACAAAGAAAAGTCTCAACTTATTCCTTCATGTTTGGTTTTTGGTACAGCTCTCGTCTATGTTGATATTATCCTTCGATTAAAAAAAAAAAATAAAAAACAAATTATTTTAAATCTACGTACAAGAACCGAGGAAATAAGCATCATTGAGTATTGTTGGGGGGTGCTTTTGTTGCGCATGAGCAAGTGTATTGAACAATTTGTAAACTTCGACTGCTTTGTGTTGTTGGCTTTTATTATCTTCTGAAAACAGCACAACAATAAAACTGAACAAACAACAACAAAGTGCTTGACGAAACCACAACAATAACATCAATAGAGAGTTGTGTTGTTGGTATGCATTTATTTTTGCATAAGCGTGGCACAACATATCGCACACCCTCTTCAAAAGAGCAACAACTCAAAATGTTTACATATATACTTTTTCGTGTAAGACTATTCGTAGTGATTATATGCATCGGCTATCTTAATTTTATATACATATTCTTAGTCGTTAATTAAAAAAAAATAGTCTTGTCTCTTTGTTTTGTATGGAGTCCCTTGAAGAAAAAAGTGTTTTTGCTCTTCCAGATAATGTAAATTTTTGGAGTTGAAGCTCTTTTAAAGAGAGTGTGCTATTTTTGTATAGAAAAAATTTTTTCATGAACGCCATTAGCGGAGGATGCAAAATAGTAAGCAATAGAAGAAAAAATAAATAACAAACTTTTTCTCGCACTGATCTGATCTGACCTGCTCGCATTCACTCTGGACGGCTTATTTACTGAGCAGGTACCTGCCTGCGCCTGCCTGCCTGTCTGACTACTTCAGCGTTTACTCTGTCCGCAGACTAAGGCAGTCTGTGGCAGAACAACGTCTGCCGGGGAATACTACCTATATATATATAAAAATGAATGTACGTCTGTTGGTTTGTTTGTTTGTGTGTCTTTAATACATTTCTGCAACGTTCATCCGATCGCGATTAAACTTTTCAAATTGGTTGTTCGCATACATGCGCAGGTTTTAGTCGGAGTACAGATAGCGTTGGATAAGGGGGCGTGGCACCTCCCATACAACCCAAATTTAAGATATCGTATAGCTTTTGAGTTATAGTTCGCACAGCCATGGAATTTGGTATTCGACCACAATTTACACGTGCCGTTTTACTAATAACATTTTATGGGCGTTGGTAAAGGGGGTGTGGCACCTCCTATACAACCTAAACTTGAGATTTAGAATAGCTTTTGCGTTATAATTCGCACAGCCTCGGAATTCAGTATTCGACGACAATTTATACGTGATATTTTACTGAAAACATTTTATGGGCGTTGGGCAAGGGGCGTGGCACCTGCCATACAATCCAAATATGCGATATCGAATAGCTTTTGAGTTATAGTTTGCACAGCCATGGAATTCGGTATTCTACCACAATTTACACACTCCGTTCAGGGAGCTTAGCACCTCCCATACGACCCAAACTTGCTACTTGCTATATCGAATAGCTTTGGAGTTATAAGCCGCACAGCCTAGGAATTCATGATTCGAGCACGATTTACACATACCGTTTCACTTACAAAATTTTATGGGCGCTAAACAAGGGGACGTGGTACCTCCCAAATTTGCGAGATCGAATAGCTTTCGAAGTATAGGGCGTACAGCCTAGGAATTCGGTATTTTGCTTTGGAGGTATAGGTTGCACAGCCTCGGAATTCATTATTCGAACTCAATTTACACATGCAGGCTCACTGATAACATTTTATGGAAGTTTGGCGAAGGGGGCGTGGCAGCAACGTGCCGGGTTTCAGCTAGTCTTATATCAAAGTTACAAATTCGTGCACTGTTTGAACGAAAACAAGACGGATTTGTTAAAGAATTATCGACAAATGTATCAAGTTCCTTAAGTTTTTTGAAGAAATCATCATGACATTTTCGTGCACGATCATCATGACTGCAGCGAAGAAAAGAATTTTTGAAAAAAGCAGCCCAGCGCCACAAAGGAAGGTCTAGCAAAGCAAAAACAATCCGGAGCATCACACGAACATATAGTGTGAACATAAGGTAGATAGCTTCAGTGGTCCAACTGTGAGGGTCGGGCATACATACGCACTAGGGAGACCAATCCCGGAAGCTTTTCTTGATTGAGATTTTCAATCCCTATAATCCCGGGATTAGTTCGGGATTGAAAATTTTAAGAAGTAAATAATTCAAAACGTTTTTAATACCAATTTTTTTTATTACTTGAAACTAAAAAATGTAAATAATTCATTTATAATGTAACGTTGTTTTCAGTGTAGTTTAAAAACCCCGTGGTATTGATACCAGACTTTACCGAGCGGTTTCTATATTTCATGTTGTTTTACATGAAATCTCTTAAAACCAAGTGTAGTAATTTTTAATAGCCCAATAATATGTTTAACGTACGTGGTTTTTAAAGTTCCATAAACAACTGATCGGTTGCCAGTTATTTTCTAATTGCAAAAATTAAAGAAGCTTAAAGTGCGAGTTAAATATTTTAAATTAATAAAATATATCAAATTGCATAGTTAATTTATTTGCATAGTGAAAAAAAGCTATAGTGGGAGGCTCCCAACCATACATTCTATTTTAAAGGGTGCTCATAATTGTGATTTTCAACTAAGGCAAAAATAAACAGTACGACTATACCGCACAATTGTGAATGCCCTTATTGTTAAAGAACAAAGAACTTAAGTAATATTAATGAATAGCCTTTATTATTAATTTAACCCTTTCAGTGGATTTGCCCAATATATTGGAATTTTTATTTGTGTTATTTTGCAAAGCTTTTTTTTAAATCAAATCGTTTGGTTCTACGAAAGAAAGATGAAACAGCATAATAAAAAAAAAATGTAGAGATATATTTGATATTCAAGTCAGTTGGAATTTCGATTTTGTGGCGAAGAAAAGCAAAAAAAATTTTGTTTGCCTGTCTTTTAAGAAAAAAGCAACCGAACAAAGATCAAATTTATGTTTTTTTTCTTTTTATGGCTTTAAGGATAAGAATATTAATAGGGCTTAAAAAACAAAGATCTAAAGGGTTGAGAAACCTTTAAGTGAGTAAAAAAAAGGCTTTGTGCCGATTAGTAGCAAAACAATTTTTTCTTTGTACAAGCTTGTAAAACTTAAGTAGCGCAGGTTAAGATGAAAGGTATGTTTTTTTGCATCTTTTAAGGACCTTAAAGATCGGAATATTACCTAAAAAAAATTATTTTGTTCTTAGCTTAGCCTAGCCATTGAAAGGGTTAAAGAACAAAAAATATAAAAAAAGAACAGTTTAAGGTATTACTATAAAAATGTTACCCTTTTTTTACACCGTCTTCATGTTTTTTTGAGCTTAAGGCAAATTATGGTTGAAAAGGCTTTTCAAATTAAATTTTTTGTTTTAATTATTTTAAAAGTAATACATTAAGCTGATCAGCGCGTCTTATTTTTCATAAGAGAGAGGGATCCCGAAATCCGAAACATTTAAAAAAAAACCAACTTGAAAACCTCCTCCGTTTTGAAGTCGGTTAAAAATTATACAAAATGCACAATGACAAAAAGAGATAACAGAGCGACAATACACAAGAAATGCAATCGCAGAGCATATAAAACCAAAAATTAAACGTTTTAAAATTTAATGCTGTAATTTGTTTTCATAATGAGTGAGAATTCGTCAAATTAGCCACCAAAAACTGAATGTCGTAATTTTTATGTATCTAAGGATATTATTAAAGTGTATATAAAAAACCCTATTGTGAATTATTTAAAACAATTTTTTTGTATAAATAATTTAGATTCAGGCCACTGTTTTAGTAAAATTTATTTCGCTAAGTAACGGCTTATTTATATTTCATGATTTCTGGGTCAAATACTCTTAGTCGTAGTAACGAAAAAAGAGGTGAAAATCCTATCGTTCGCACACATTTTTTCATAAATTTTGCAAATTTTGTTAACAGTTTTTGAATTAAGATGTATCTGGTTAAATAGCTCTTCATTAGTATAATTTAAAATAATTATAACATCCTGCATCTTACCGCAATTTACCTAAAATTTGTTATTTTTTTCGTGCATTCAGAGGTTACTAAAAAAAGAAGTTCTTGTGAGACTAACACTCGAACTTGCTAACACTCGGCTTTTCTGAGGATTTGCCTATATTTCGTTACAATCAATCAATTTTTTATAAACAAATTCCAAAAAAAGATATTCTAGGTCACCTAGAAAAATATAACATATATATACCTAGATCTTTTTTTTTAAAAAAAGAACCAAGGCATGCGCCTTATACAAACAAGGTTTGGTCTTTGACATGAAAGGAAAGGGATAGATTATTTAGAGAATTTGATTGGAACCTTAAGTGAATTATTAATTAGGCGAAACAACCGTGAAGGACAATTTGAATTGCTTTTAACAGAGGCTAGTGTTATGCCTTAACCTCGGCAAGCATTTCCAGCCCTTCCTGTCCTCTATTACACATTTTCCACAATTTAGCTGCGGGTTTTTAGTTTTCCATAATTCTTAAATGTAGGAAAGAACAAAGAAACCGAAAAGAACCATGCCCGAGACCAGATTCGAACCAGGGACCTCTGGGTTGATAGTCTATCGCACTCTCCACTTGACTACAAAGCGCGACAAAAAAGATTACATATATCGTCGTTGCGCATGCAATACCGCGAATCCGCCGTGCGTTTTCATATACGTACGCTCGGTATTGCACACCCATCGACGATATATTAAGCCTGATCGACTTTTATGGAGAAAAAAAGTCAGCCGGACACCGACTCAAAATTAAGAGGGACTCTTAAAAACTATTTTGATATAATTTTTTTATCGGAGAAATCCCCATTGAGCACTTTTGGTTCTACTGAACTTCTTTTTTTTTTTTTTGACAAAAAATCATGGTTTTTTAATGTAACTTTTTTTTTGTTCAGAATGCATACCCACAAATTTTGGATAAAAAACATTTACATTATTTTTACAAACTCTTTTGAGACCCCAAAAAAATCAATATTTCGTCATTTTCGAAAAAGCAGTTTTTTAAAAAGCCTATAAACTATATATTTTTCATGGTATGCTCTTGGATTGTAGCTTGTTAGAAAGGTATTGAGCTCTTCTTTACCATTGATATATAGTATAGTGTGGTTTGTAAAAAAAATTTTCGATACTATTTTTAAAGCCATTTCGTGTGTTTCAAAAGCCAGAAGGCGCGCAATGGTTTATGGGTGGAAAAATTAAATTTTTAAAGTTTACATTTCTCAAAATATAAACACGCTAATCTTCAGAAAAATGTACAGATATTAATTCTCAATTCACAGGTTTTAATTTAAAGGTTTTGTTTTTTTATAAAATTCACGAAAGTCAGGCCATTTTGAAGTTGTAAAAACGTAATTTTTTGTCTAAAATTGAACAAAGACTTTTCTAAATTAGTTGATCTTTTACAATTTGATTTTGATACGTTCACATAGTTTGTATCTTCGTTTTTAATTTCCAAAAAAAACTAATCTTTTCATTAGTTTTTATATTGATTTGATAAATTTCCAATTTAACTAAATTTTAAAACAAACTGTACACTCAGAAAAAATTTCTCGGAATATGAGAACAAAATCGTCATATTAAGAGAAAAATGGCATTGACTTTGCTCCAGAGAATGCTTTTCTCTAAATGTGATCCCAAAAATTCCCTAAAAATGGCAAAAAGCTTCCATGAAAAAGGGAAATATTTTCTTATCAATAAACACACATTCTCTTTAACTGAAAAATATTTCTTTACAGCAGGTTCATCCGATTCTATTCAATTCAATTCTAGAAAAATAATGCTTGAGAGGAGAAATTTATGCCTGAGTGTGAACTGATAGCTTATTAGCTTGATTCGAGGATATAATGCTTTATTTTTTTCCCTTCGTGTAGTGCAAAAATGCCCCTCACTCTTCAAGATATCATATATATAAAGTGATCCAGTAAGAGCATCCTACTTTGTTTTGATAGTTATGATTGTTATGATGGTTATGATTGTTGGATAGTTATTTTGATAGTTGTTTTGATAGAGTGATAGTTCGGTTCCTACAACTCAATGTTTAAAAATTATTTTGTTCAAATGTTGCCCACGACTAGCCCTTAAATGGTCCATTCTGTGAGTCCAATTTTCAAATTTCGACAAAATTCGAGATCGGCAACGAATCGATTGTTCACGGTTTTCACGAACACTCTCTGCTACTGCAGCAATATTCTCAAAATTACGGGATCTTTGCACTCTGGTTGAATGATAAATGTCCAATAGTGTAAAATTTGTTCGAAATTTGGTGATGGTTTGGACGCTCAAAACTACCAAAATTATGTTGAAGAACTCTAAAATATTATCTAACCGATGACTGATTTTGGTAATAAGTTTCGACAGTTAATAAACGTTGTTCAGGAGTAAGTCTATTCATGATTGAGTCGTATTGAATACTGAACACAAACATCATATGGACAAGCCATTTGACACATAACAGCTGTCAACACAAACCCAGTTGAAAAATAGACCTCGTATTGGATTACTAAGATAGCCCCCACTAATTTATATTTTATTTCTTTATTTATTTTAAAAACTTGTTGACATATAAGAATAGTTCTTTTGCATGCCGAATTTACATTGGATATAACAACATTTAAGACACGAAATGCAAATTAATGTTACATAATGCTATCAATAACAATATTACTTAAAAAGACTAAAATTTAAACAATGAAAAATTATTCCTTAAAAAGTAATTAGAGAGTAAGATAAGAACAAGAAAGAGTAAGGAGAGAAATTTGAAGTTAAGAAAAGTCTTTGAAAATTAAACGACTAAAGTTTATTTTATTAGAAACGCTTTTGATACTACTAGGTAATGAATTCCACGACCTAATGACAGTGACGAAAAACAATCTACTGGAGTTAAGGAAATGGTATCTAGAGATAATGAGGCTCATATTTCTACTTACGGTGTAGGAAAATGCAATTTCTAGCTTCAAGGTAACTAGGTAAGTCACGACCAAGAAATGTTTTACATTAGACAGAGATATGATCAAACTTTCTAAGGCGATTTAATAATGCGAGCTGCATTATTAAAAGCTACCAGAAGCTTACGTAGGGACCGAGAGTCAAGTTTGCAACACACGACTTCAGAGTATGTTATGATCGGCATAATACACTGCAAAAGTTTTATTTTTGTTGACGTCATAAACTAAACATTTTGAGTTTTGTATACAACTAAAATCTATAAAGTTTCATGCCGATTGTTGAGATGAACTTTTTGAACTTGATAAAGATCCCGATAGTTGGAGAAGCGTTTTGCAAGAGTTTTTCTTATTATTAAATCAAAGAAGTGGTAAAATCAACTCTTGGAGTATATTTAATTAAAAAAACTGGCATTCACTTAGGTTATTCTTTGATTGTTCTTTACAATGTAGTAGTTTACAAACCAGCTTTTGTATCGCAGTTGTGATATTTTAATTTTCGAAAAGAATTTAATTTTCTTTCTTTTTATAAAAAAAAAATAGTCGAAAAATCCAAATTTAAAATAATTGCAGTGAAATGTTTTTGAAATAACAATTTATTCAAATACATAAAAATTGTATAATTACGATGAATAACTAAGTTGTTATAAAAATTTTTACTAGAAGTGTAACATTTTGTAAATTTCGAATTTGGGTATTTTTAAGAAAAAAATCTTCATAGAGGCTGCTCAGACTTGCCTCATTTTGCATCTGCAGGCAAAGGAGAAGCGGGAAGGTGGCATGTTACGTGAGGAAAGAATTTTTAAAATTCTAAAAATTTTGCGTCTAATTTTGACGTACGTTAGAGTGAAGTTTACTCTGTTGAAATTTTACCTCTTTATTTTCTCTTTTTAGTTTGTACTGGCGCGAATTAATTTTGTTTTGTTCATTGTTGTTCGCAAAAGCATATTGTTTATATAGTAAAAAATTTTCGAGTTTAATCATTCAACATTCCTTAAACTACATATAAAAATGAGTGATTGGACTCGCGCCCAAACGTTGGAGCTCATTACCCAGCAGTAAAAATCGTACTAGTTATAAATTTAACTAGTTAACTAACTCACTAGTCCTAATAAAACTAGTCAAAAAAATACTAGATATTGAACTAGTGAAACCTTACTTACCAGAAAGTTACTCGAAAAGTTACTATCTGTATTCCAGCTAGTTCAAAAATACAAGCTTTTTTACTAGTTATAAAGGAATTAGTTGCTTAATTTATAGTTTACTAACTAGTCGCATTTTGACTAGTTAAAAAAATACCAACTGTTTTTTAAGCACATAAATAACTTAGTAGTCAAAAATGTACTAGCTTTTTTGCTAGTTGCAAACTCGCTTATTCTGCATAAATTTGTAAACATTAAATAAATTGAATTTTTAGTTGTAAAGCAGTTATAATTTAGTAACGTTACAAAGATTTTAAAAATCTTTATTCTGTTACATTATGTATTGAGTACCAACTTTAGTTGCTACAAAAATTTTTTTATATTTTAATTTATTTATTTATTTATAGAGTCAACCGGTGGGATCGACTCCTCAGACACCCCGAAGCAGTTATTTCGAAAATTGTTTTAAAGCATTAAAAAAAGACATTTTCAAAATGTTAACAAAACCATATAATTGTTTGGTTTTTGTTATTTAAATTAACTCCCACATTGGGTATTTTCGTATTTGTTTTTAATCGCACATTCACCTTCAGATATAAAATATTTTAATTTGTTTTTTCTTCCATTTAATTTGAGCTATTTTTTTACTTAATCATTTTTTGTCATATTTTTCGACTTTAATTATATATATTAAAAATTATGGTATTAAGAATGTAACAGATTTTTACTGGTATTTTACTGGTTTAAAAGTTACTGCTATCACAACTAGTTCAAATTATCCCAGTAAAAATACTACCTTAATTAATATCGAGTACAGGACAATTGTCTTTTCCTATGACATCAACACAGGAAAATAACCAGTTTGCTCAATGTTAAAAGCATTTGAGCTGAACTAGCACTGGTATTTTCTGACCTAGTACTATTTACTAGTATTTTAACTAGTTGGCTACATTGCAGAGGTCCTTGCATGTAGGTTTTTACTATTCCCAGTAGCTCCACAAAGCATTCCTCGTTCATACGCAAATAACGCCTGTATGAGTCCTTGTCCTCCAGCTTTAGCTCCTTGTGAAGTAAATGGTTTGCGCCCTTGTGCAACTTCCAAGTTGCCACTTGCGTTTCTGGGTCAAAACAATTACGCAAATTTCTTTTTCGTAGTCACTAGTTTTTTATTAATATTAATTCAGCAAATAAAATTTATGATTAAGCGCAGCGTGAAAACAATACAACGAAAACAAAACTTATGTACGTCAAAATGAGGCAGCCGCAAAGTGAGGCAATAATTTGTGTGTGAAAACCTGACAGCAAGCTTATGTCAAAAGGAGGCAAGTGAGTCGCCTCATTTGAGGCAAGTCTTAACAGCCTCATAAAATCCAAAAATGCAAAATTTATAAAAATGACATCTCAAGTGGCTTGTGACATAGTCTTAGACTTTTTTCTGCAAAATATTACAGCAACCAAAAATTCGTCTAAAGAAGATATAGCTGTGGAATTTTTTTTTTTTTTTTTTCAAAAATCTTTAAAGAGCCTGTTTCTGGCATTTCGAACACAAAAAAATTATACTCAATCGAAAAAACTATGCGAACCCTCGAAATAGTGAGAAGCTCGAAATAGTGACCATTTCAAAGAATTAGCAGCAAAAAAGTAAAAAAAAAATATTAATGATGTAAGCAAAAAAATCCATTTTAAAAAAATTAATCTTTAAAATGCAAACAATCTGTATACGATGAACAGGCCTTGCAAAAATTTGCTCACTGTATCCAGGTGTTCGACTGTATTTCTCATTTAAAATTACTTCAATAATAAAAAAAAAAAATTTTTATTTCGTTTGAGCTATATTGTCTCATGGAGATTGATAAAAAAACGTCCATGGTGAAGCTGCGGACGACATCGGCCCTGCGAGTTAATAATAAGAGTATTCACTTCACATTATTAAGTCCTGCTATGTATGTTATGTAAATCTCAGCTTATAAGTTTAATTCTTAATCTTTTGGTTTTCATTACTAGAAATGTATTTTAAAAACCTTTCTAGATGCATACAAATACATCCAGGAAATTTTTTTTTAAACCAAAAACTCAAAATTGCAAGACAGTATTAGAAAAAGTAAAAATAATAAATATTCAGAATTTAAATAGGATATTCAACAATGAAAGCAACTTGTAGGCAAAACATAATAAAAAAACAACACGCACAAAGCGCACATTTATCAAGTTAAAAGTCAAAAAATTAAAAACTAAAAAGAAGCACTAAAAACAAAGGCATAAAACAGACAAAATCCAGAATTGAACAAAAACAGAAATCATATATGCATACGCTGATGCGCTGAAGGACGATTTTATTTATTTTTTAAGTTATAAAACACCAACGTTTGAGGCGCACAAAACGCATCAGTTTAAATATGCAGCAGGGAAGGAAAGCGGGACAGAAGATACAAAGTCAAAACAAGTTTATACAAACTATGCATTTTGCTGCATTGTAACCAAGTTTATTGATTTGTCATATATTTAAGCAATAGTTGTTCCGTTTTTCTTGCCCTCGGGAAAAACCTAGCATGCAACAACACACAAACAAATACACAATGCAAACATGCAAACAGACACACATGTTGTGATTGTGTAAAAACACTATTGCGCTGAAAGCTCGCAAACGGGACTAAACCGTAGAACTTGGCGCAGTTTTGGCCTCTATTTGGATTTATAAATTTTACATGAGTGTGAGTGTATCGACCTCTGTGTTTGTTTGTTTGTTTTTTGTAGTGGATGTTTATTCATTCGTGTCATCAGAACATTTTGCAACGATTTTTCCTCGCAACACAAATAAGCCACACTAGCACACATGTACCAAACAGTGTGCAACAAACAGGCACACACACACACACACACACACACACACACACAGTCCAACACTTGTGCTTTTTGTATTAAGGACATACATGGGCGTCGATAGAAATATGAAACATTGCCAACTTACAACATTGCAACTCGACTGAGAGCACAAAAAATACACTGTAAAAAAAAAAAGGCTACAGCTTATTTGCTTTACTTACCGACTTTTGTGTCGTTTTACTTTAAATTTTAGATAAGGTTATACCTAAGACAAACCCACCACTTCGATTCCGAGTTTTGGTTCTAAGAACTTGCATGTGTTTGGTAATTTATTGGTTTTATTTCAACTGCGAAGAAAGCCAAGATATGCTCGTTCGAATCTAATGCTTTCCATCTTGGTGCCAACTAAAGCCTTATTGTAGAGTGCGGGCAGGGGAAATGGAGTGAAATTGTAGGGCATAGTAAAGGTGCGCTAACCTCGAGCAGCACAGATATGTCAACTACGTATTGACATTTAAACAACAACATCATCCAGCATCGACCATGTTGTGCTTGATGTAGCGCAATGGCTTCGCTTCCGTTGTATGTTGTTGTTGTAGTTGTTGTTTTACTGTGTTGCTGAATGTTTGTAAGTTTATGTGAGCATTTGAAAAGTTTTGTGTATTTGTAACGTGCTGTTTAAATGGCACATGTGCACACATACATACATATTTTAACGTATACACATATACAAACACAGGAGATTATTCTGAAGATAGCATTTACGGCAGCAGCAGAACAACCCAGCCTTTCTACATTCACTTAATTTATCGAATTTTAATTACTTTCGATTTTTTTTTTTGTCCTGGAGTCATTGAATAAGCTGCCGCAATTTTTTAATTTTGGATCCTTTTTCTCCTAGCAAAAAGTCAGTGTCCTCATTCATATCGAAAGAAAATGAATATGATATGATTCACGGTCGTAGCTAGAATATTCCAATAGGTTGCTAAAAAAAATACCTAGGTACCAGTACAAAATTAAAAGCTAGGATATGGGTGTTCAATCAACATTGATTTCTTAAAAATACTGTTTAATGTGGGTTAAAAATGTCCAAACGAGAAAGCCTGAAAACTTTTCTTTTATTAATAGAGTAATTTTTTTTAAAAAAGTTATACTTTTTGCTCTTTTGACTTTTTTTTTTTTCTTTTTGTTTAATGGTCGAAATTATTTATTTTGAATTGGTGTTTAAAACACATAGTAGCGAAAATACCCACTTCCTAAAAGTAAAAATATCTGTTACACAACTTCACTTACACAATTATACATATAAGTTAGAAACAAAATACCTTAAAAGAACAAGGAAATAATCATTTAAAGACCTCAAAAAAGTATTCTAGTTTTTTAACTTGATAAAAAATTAAAAATACAAGCTATTAAACGATTTGTTTCTTTTGTTTATTAACTATTATTTTTTTTATTTTTTTTTATAAAGGGCCTTGCCTAAGCCCGAATTTCTAATTCGTAGAATTTCAACAACAAAAATGTATTAGTAGCAATATAATATTTTAAGTAAATTATATAAGAACTTTTTTTACTGCCAAATTAATAACATTATTTTTATTATTATTGAATGTGGCTTTTATTTTAAAAAATTTTAGAAAAATGTGAACAATAAAGCTACTTATAATAGCGAAGGAGTTTCTTTAAATACCTATTGACACATTTTTTCCGAACTTACGTTCAATTCTAAGCATAAAAATCCAGACCACCATAGAAGCATTATAAATATCGAAGCTGTCACTTTTTAATAAAAGTTGTTTAATTTTTTTATATTTTATTCATTAATGAATTAATAAATTCATAAATTAATAAATTAATAAATTAATAAATTAATAAAATAAAAAATTAATATATTAATAATAAATTAATAAATTATAAATTAATAAATTAATAAATTAATAAATTAATAAATTAATAAATTAATAAATTAATAAATTAATAAATTAATAAATTAATAAATTAATAAATTAATAAATTAATAAATTAATAAATTAATAAATTAATAAATTAATAAATTAATAAATTAATAAATTAATAAATTAATAAATTAATAAATTAATAAATTAATAAATTAATAAATTAATAAATTAATAAATTAATAAATTAATAAATTAATAAATTAATAAATTAATAAATTAATAAATTAATAAATTAATAAATTAATAAATTAATAAATTAATAAATTAATAAATTAATAAATTAATAAATTAATAAATTAATAAATTAATAAATTAATAAATTAATAAATTGATAAATTAATAAATTAATAAATTAATAAATTAATAAATTAATAAATTAATAAATTAATAAATTAATAAATTAATAAATTAATAAATTAATAAATTAATAAATTAATAAATTAATAAATTAATAAATTAATAAATTAATAAATTAATAAATTAATAAATTAATAAATTAATAAATTAATAAATTAATAAATTAATAAATTAATAAATTAATAAATTAATAAATTAATAAATTAATAAATTAATAAATTAATAAATTAATAAATTAATAAATTAATAAATTAATAAATTAATAAATTAATAAATTAATAAATTAATAAATTAATAAATTAATAAATTAATAAATTAATAAATTAATAAATTAATAAATTAATAAATTAATAAATTAATAAATTAATAAATTAATAAATTAATAAATTAATAAATTAATAAATTAATAAATTAATAAATTAATAAATTAATAAATTAATAAATTAATAAATTAATAAATTAATAAATTAATAAATTAATAAATTAATAAATTAATAAATTAATAAATTAATAAATTAATAAATTAATAAATTAATAAATTAATAAATTAATAAATTAATAAATTAATACATTAATAAATTAATAAATTAATAAATTAATAAATTAATAAATTAATAACTTAATAAATTAATAAATTAATAAATTAATAACTTAATAATTTAATAAATTAATATATTATTAATTAATAAATTAATAAATTAGTAAATTAATAAATTAATAAATTAATAAATTAATATATTAATAAATTAATAAATTAATGAATTAATAAATTAATAAATTAATAAATTAATGAATTAATAAATTAATAAATTAATAAATTAATAAATTAATAAATTAATAAATTAATAAATTAATAAATTAATAAATTAATAAATTAATAAATTAATAAATTAATAAATTAATAAATTAATAAATTAATAAATTAATAAATTAATAAATTAATAAATTAATAAATTAATAAATTAATAAATTAATAAATTAATAAATTAATAAATTAATAAATTAATAAATTAATAAATTAATAAATTAATAAATTAATAAATTAATAAATTAATAAATTAATAAATTAATAAATTAATAAATTAATAAATTAATAAATTAATAAATTAATAAATTAATAAATTAATAAATTAATAAATTAATAAATTAATAAATTAATAAATTAATAAATTAATAAATTAATAAATTAATAAATTGATAAATTAATAAATTAATAAATTAATAAATTAATAAATTAATAAATTAATAAATTAATAAATTAATAAATTAATAAATTAATAAATTAATAAATTAATAAATTAATAAATTAATAAATTAATAAATTAATAAATTAATAAATTAATAAATTAATAAATTAATAAATTAATAAATTAATAAATTAATAAATTAATAAATTAATAAATTAATAAATTAATAAATTAATAAATTAATAAATTAATAAATTAATAAATTAATAAATTAATAAATTAATAAATAAATAAATTAATAAATTAATAAATTAATAAATTAATAAATAAATAAATTAATAAATTAACAATTAATAAATAAATAAATTAATAAATTAATAAATTAATAAATTAATAAATTAATAAATTAATAAATTAATAAATTAATAAATTAATAAATTAATAAATTAATAAATTAATAAATTAATAAATTAATAAATTAATAAATTAATAAATTAATAAATTAATAAATTAATAAATTAATAAATTAATGAATTAATAAATTAATGAATTAATAAATTAATAAATTAATAAATTAATAAATTAATAAATTAATAAACTAATAAATTAATAAATTAATAAATTAATAAATTAATAAATTAATAAATTAATAAATTAATAAATTAATGAATTAATAAATTAATGAATTAATAAATTAATAAATTAATAAATTAATAAATTAATAAATTAATAAATTAATAAATTAATAAATTAATAAATTAATAAATTAATAAACTAATAAATTAATAAATTAATAAATTAATAAATTAATAAATTAATAAATTAATAAATTAATAAATTAATAAATTAATAAATTAATAAATTAATAAATTAATAAATTAATAAATTAATAAATTAATAAATTAATAAATTAATAAATTAATAAATTAATAAATTAATAAATTAATAAATTAATAAATTAATAAATTAATAAATTAATAAATTAATAAATTAATAAATTAATAAATTAATAAATTAATAAATTAATAAATTAATAAATTAATAAATTAATAAATTAATAAATTAATAAATTAATAAATTAATAAATTAATAAATTAATAAATTAATAAATTAATAAATTAATAAATTAATAAATTAATAAATTAATAAATTAATAAATTAATAAATTAATAAATTAATAAATTAATAAATTAATAAATTAATAAATTAATAAATTAATAAATTAATAAATTAATAAATTAATAAATTAATAAATTAATAAATTAATAAATTAATAAATTAATAAATTAATAAATTAATAAATTAATAAATTAATAAATTAATAAATTAATAAATTAATAAATTAATAAATTAATAAATTAATAAATTAATAAATTAATAAATTAATAAATTAATAAATTAATAAATTAATAAATTAATAAATTAATAAATTAATAAATTAATAAATTAATAAATTAATAAATTAATAAATTAATAAATTAATAAATTAATAAATTAATAAATTAATAAATTAATAAATTAATAAATTAATAAATTAATAAATTAATAAATTAATAAATTAATAAATTAATAAATTAATAAATTAATAAATTAATAAATTAATAAATTAATAAATTAATAAATTAATAAATTAATAAATTAATAAATTAATAAATTAATAAATTAATAAATTAATAAATTAATAAATTAATAAATTAATAAATTAATAAATTAATAAATTAATAAATTAATAAATTAATAAATTAATAAATTAATAAATTAATAAATTAATAAATTAATAAATTAATAAATTAATAAATTAATAAATTAATAAATTAATAAATTAATAAATTAATAAATTAATAAATAAATAAATAAATAAATTAATAAATTAATAAATTAATAAATTAATAAATTAATAAATTAATAAATTAATAAATTAATAAATTAATAAATTAATAAATTAATAAATTAATATATTAATAAATTAATAAATTAATGAATTAATAAATTAATAAATTAATAAATTAATGAATTAATAAATTAATAAATTAATAAATTAATAAATTAATAAATTAATAAATTAATAAATTAATAAATTAATAAATTAATAAATTATTAAATTAATAAATTAATAAATTAATAAATTAATAAATTAATAAATAAATAAATTAATAAATTAATTAATTAATAAATTAATAAATTAATAAATTAATAAATTAATAAATTAATAAATTAATAAATTAATAAATTAATAAATTAATAAATTAATAAATTAATAAATTAATAAATTAATAAATTAATAAATTAATAAATTAATAAATTAATAAATTAATAAATTAATAAATTAATAAATTAATAAATTAATAAATTAATAAATTAATAAATTAATAAATTAATAAATTAATAAATTAATAAATTAATAAATTAATAAATTAATAAATTAATAAATTAATAAATTAATAAATTAATAAATTAATAAATTAATAAATTAATAAATTAATAAATTAATAAATTAATAAATTAATAAATTAATAAATTAATAAATTAATAAATTAATAAATTAATAAATTAATAAATTAATAAATTAATAAATTAATAAATTAATAAATTAATAAATTAATAAATTAATAAATTAATAAATTAATAAATTAATAAATTAATAAATTAATAAGTTAATAAATTAATAAATTAATAAATTAATAAATTAATAAATTAATAAATTAATAAATTAATAAATTAATAAATTAATAAATTAATAAATTAATAAATTAATAAATTAATAAATTAATAAATTAATAAATTAATAAATTAATAAATTAATAAATTAATAAATTAATAAATTAATAAATTAATAAATTAATAAATTAATAAATTAATAAATTAATAAATTAATAAATTAATAAATTAATAGTAAATTAATAAATTAATAAATTAATAAATTAATAAATTAATAAATTAATAAATTAACAAATTAATAAATTAATAAATTAATAAATTAATAAATTAATAAATTAATAAATTAATAAATTAATAAATTAAAAAATTAATAAATTAATAAATTAATAAATTAATAAATTAATAAATTAATAAATTAATAAATTAATAAATTAATAAATTAATAAATTAATAAATTAATAAATTAATAAATTAATAAATTAATAAATTAATAAATAAATAAATTAATAAATGAATAAATTAATAAATTAATAAATTAATAAATTAATAAATTAATAAATTAATAAATTAATAAATTAATAAATTAATAAATTAATAAATTAATAAATTAATAAATTAATAAATTAATAAATTAATAAATTAATAAATTAATAAATTAATATATTTATAAATTAATAAATTAATAAATTAATAAATTAAAAAATTAATAAATTAATAAATTAATAAATTAATAAATAAATAAATTAATAAATTAATAAATTAATAAATAAATAAATTAATAATTTAACAATTAATAAATTAACAAATTAACAAATTAATAAATTAATAAATTAATAAGTTAATAAATTAATAAATTAATAAATTAATAAATTAATAAATTATTAAATTAATAAATTAATAAATTAATAAATTAATAAATTAATAAATTAATAAATTAATAAATTAATAAATTAATAAATTAATAAATTAATAAATTAATAAATTAATAAATTAATAAATTTATAAATTAATAAATTAATAAATTAATAAATTAATAAATTAATAAATTAATAAATTAATAAATTAATAAATTAATAAATTAATAAATTAATAAATTAATAAATTAATAAATTAATAAATTAATAAATTAATAAATTAATAAATTAATAAATTAATAAATTAATAAATTAATAAATTAATAAATTAATAAATTAATAAATTAATAAATTAATAAATTAATAAATTAATAAATTAATAAATTAATAAATTAATAAATTAATAAATTAATAAATTAATAAATTAATAAATTAATAAATTAATAAATTAATAAATTAATAAATTAATAAATTAATAAATTAATAAATTAATAAATTAATAAATTAATAAATTAATAAATTAATAAATTAATAAATTAATAAATTAATAAATTAATAAATTAATAAATTAATAAATTAATAAATTAATAAATTAACAAATTAACAAATTAATAAATTAATAAATTAATAAATTAATAAAATAATAAATTAATAAATTCTCTCTCTCTCTCTCTCTCTCTCTCTCTCTCTCTCTCTCTCTCTCTCTCTCTCTCTCTCTCTCTCTCTCTCTCTCTCTCTCTTGGCTTGTCACTGGAAGTATTAGTACATTGAACTAAGGTGGAAATTGTTTAATGAGTTTAACAAAAACTGTTGAATATAAATCTTAGATACATACAAATTTCATCAAGAAATTAAATGCTGATCCAATAAATTACGCGTTATTTTATAAGTGAAGAACATTGCTTAGATCGATTACAACCATTTCTTATTCAGTGTGTTTGTGTATTGTTCGCTATTTGTAATAACTTTTCCTCCAAATACCAAATATATCTCGAATTTGAATTGAGCGTGTCACACTTATTTTTGGTAAACTCTTTGTAAGGGTTTTTATAACCTGCAGTTTAATTTCGGTGCTTATAATGTAAATTTGATCAAGTATATAACGCATTCGTTTTTTTAATAGACATGTCATTTCCATTATTGTAGTTATGACGATTCATTAGGTTTAGTTTCATCGTAAAGTTTAATTCTCCTAGAGAAGGTAGACCCATCGTGTTAGCAATTTTGACTCACTTCCGTTTAATTTTCTGAATTTTTACCGAACCATAGGAAGTTTTACTCCAAAAACCTCGCAGTTTTCAATTACTTTTAAAATATCTTGTCATTAATATTAACAGATTTATTGAAACAAGTTTAATAAAGATTCTTTTCAAATTGTGATGCAATTGAAAAATATTCATCAGCATATAAATTGATGAAGTGTGTCCTATGGTTCAATTTGTTCAAACTTTATTTTTAAAAAAAAAATTTGAATCGCTTTTAATGGAAACGCTGGCAACATCATCCGATAAATTAAGTCTCAGTCATGAACGAGCAAGCAATAGTTTACAGAGACATTAAAATGTTATTTTCGGATAAGGAAATTGTTTGTGTACCTTAGCCTTCAAAGGATGCAGAGTTATGCAACCGGAAACGAACGAAAACTTGTTGCAGAGAGAAAAAACGAAAGAACGAAAGATAGAAAGCAAAACGAGAAAAAGGAAACGAAAGAGGATATTAAAATGACATCAATTCGGACTCTTATTTATCAGCTTAATATGCAGCTAACAACAAGAATAAAAATGGCACAAGAGAAAGAACGAAAGAAATGAAGCAGAAAAATGAAAAACAACCCCACGACAGATCGATTAAAAGCTTGGAACGAGCAAAAAAGAAAAAACAAAAAATAAAATCTACTACTGTTGTTTAGGCGACAGGAAAAAAAAACAAACAACGGATGACAGAAGGAATTAAAATTCGTAAGAGTTGAACAAGTAGATAAAAACTGAGAACTGCAAAAAACAAACAAAAAAGCTGAAATATGCTGGACACTTCAACACAGCAACGAAAAGTTAAGGACGTGCATCAAGAATGAGCTGGGCGGGGTGACGAGGCAAATGTTGTTAAGAGAACGATTGAGTTTAAGCCACTTCATAAGTTTTGACAATGCCAAAATTGCATTTTACAAGCAGAAAAAGAAAAAGTGAAAAAGAGAAGAATCAGAGGATGAGAGAAGCAAAGAGAAGCGAAGTGGACGCGGGCGAGTCAAAAGCTCAAAAGAAAACAGCTGTCAGCGCTTAAAGGATTTACCAAGGATAAGATGCATGTAGTTGAGCCAGCAACGTTTGCAGGGAAAGCAAACAAAATGATTCATCCATTGGCGCATAATTAAAAATTTAAATTCAACATCAAAATATTTTCGACTCTCGAAGTCGGAATAAAGAAATGGATGGTTGTGAAGGGTGATGAAAGGATAAGACAGAGTGATGGATAACAACAGTAACAAAAGAAAAAATGCCATAGCCACAGGCAACTAGAGTCCGAAGAAGGAACAGTGCAGATGAGGCTTAAGATTGCGATAACGCCAAAGGATTTCGAATTTGTTAAAAGGTTGATAAGGTTAAGCAAATAAGACATCGGTGAGAGGTTAGAAGAGAAAAAGATATACAATAATTCAATATTTTAAAAGGGTTAAAATTAAAGAAGTTTAAGGAAATATAATATTTAGATTCAAAGTTTTAGATTGTCAATAATAAAGAAAAGAAAGCAAATTACGTAAGACTGTTTTAAAAAATGGGGCTGTAGCCTACTGGGTCAAGTGCGTGGCCGTAAGTTTGCCATGATAGGTTCAATTCCCTAGCTCAGACAGAATGTTTTTTCAATTGAATGAATATTTATCTTTGGTCGCCACCCATGCGATGGCATATTCGTACTTTCGGTACGAGCTTAACAGTCAGTACGAATTTAAGTCCTGCAATGAATTTTACATCCAAAAAATTTTAACTTAAAGGCTGTGTGTCAATCGGAAACTTTTCAGTCGGATGATCAAATTTTGACAGTTGGTAGAGCAATTTTTGGCATTTGTGAAGTGAATATAATTGTCAAAATTTGAGCTAGCCCCAGGGGCTACTACAAATTTTGGCAATTGAAAGCGAGTTTTTGACACACTCAAAAATAAAGAAAAAAAACAACACATCAATTTCCGCGACGTATTTAATTCGAGTGCTTGTACTTACAACTTAAACACTTGTAATATTGTAAACTTAAAAAACTTACAAAATAACAAAATAATAAAAATAAAAAAACTGAAGTGCTTGAGTTTGTGTTTGTGTGTGTGTGGGCCAACGATCTCCCGGTACATCAGCAAGTCCAGCAAAGTTAAATTGGCTTTCTAGCCTGGCGAACGTCCTCCAAGTGCCACCACCACCAGCACAAGCAATTGCAGTGCAAAATTTCTTGCTAGCCAACATCCTCCAAGTGCCATCACCAGCAGCACAAGCTAATGAAGCGCAAATTTTCCGCTTTCAATTTATTTAATTCACGCCGGAGTATAATGCCAGAAATTCGCCTCTGCGCTTGAGACATGCTGAAATGGTGCTTCTGAAATATTGGAGAGTGACCAGTCAATTGAATTGTGCTGCACTTGCTGGTGCTGCTCGTGGCTACTCTCGGAGAACGTTGGCAAGCAAAAGAATCAAGAAATTTACGCTGCACTTGCTTGTGCTGCTGGCAAAAAAATTGCTGCAAAAATAGTGCTATAGCATTAAATTGGTTAGTGTCTTAAATATAAAATTTATTTTAATTAAATGAATTTTAATTTACAAAAAATTAGTTAGGGCCTTTCTATATTAAGGTAGCGATTTACTTCTTTATTTTTTGTCCCCAAAAATAGATATTTTAAATATTGATTTTTTATACATAACATATTGATTTTTTATTAAATACCCTTGTGCAAGATATGATGGTTTTAGAAATATAACATTTAAATTTCAGTACTTGGGCGACCGAGCTTAGCTCGGCTTACCGCCAAAACCAATGTAAGTATTTAATTTTTTTCTTTTTGATTATATATCGATAAAACAATTAATTTCTTTACAACAACAAAGTTTTCATTTCACAGTTGAAAAGAACGTATAGCGCCATTAAATGTACAAAAATCTATAAAAAAGTTATTAGTATGAAATATAATAGAAACTTTTTACCGAATAAAATAATTTTGGCTGCTTAAATCGGTCAAATACCCCAATGTGCGCTGCTAAATGACTTTTTTTGCAATGATAAATAGTGTTGAGATATGTCCCAATGGTCGTACAGGGTTCAAATCAAATAGCAGACTTGAAAAGAAACTATTTTCAGAATAAAAAATTTTTGGCTTCGTAAATCGGTCAAATACCCCAATGTTCACTGCTAAACGAATTTTCTCAGAAATGAGACCTAGTTAGATCAATTAATCACCCCCGTAAGCTTCAATACTGAAAATTTCATCGAAATCGGTTGGGCCTTTTTTGAGAACTCCTTTACAAACAAGCAAACAAATAAACAAATAAACAAATAAAAAATAAACAAATAAACAAATAAGCAAATAAACAAATAAACAAATAAACAAATAAACAAATAAACAAATAAACAAATAAACAAATAAACAAATAAACAAATAAACAAATAAACAAATAAACAAATAAACAAATAAACAAATAAACAAATAAACAAATAAACAAATAAACAAATAAACAAAGAAAAAAAAAACAAATAAACAAATAAATAAATAAACAAATAAACAAATAAACAAATAAACAAATAAACAAATAAACAAATAAACAAATAAACAAATAAGCAAATAAACAAATAAACAAATAAACAAATAAACAAATAAACAAATAAACAAATAAACAAATAAACAAATAAACAAATAAACAAATAAACAAATAAACAAATAAACAAATAAACAAATAAACAAATAAACAAATAAACAAATAAACAAATAAACAAATAAACAAATAAACAAATAAACAAATAAACAAATAAACAAATAAACAAATAAACAAATAAACAAATAAACAAATAAATAAATAAACAAATAAACAAATAAACAAATAAACAAATAAACAAATAAACAAATAAACAAATAAACAAATAAACAAATAAACAAATAAACAAATAAACAAATAAACAAATAAACAAATAAACAAATAAGCAAATAAACAAATAAACAAATAAACAAATAAACAAATAAACAAATAAACAAATAAACAAATAAACAAATAAACAAATAAACAAATAAACAAATAAACAAATAAACAAATAAACAAATAAACAAATAAACAAATAAACAAATAAACAAATAAAAAAATAAACAAATAAACAAATAAACAAATAAACAAATAAACAAATAAACAAAAAAACAAATGAACAAATAAACAAATAAACAAATAAACAAATAAACAAATAAACAAATAAACAAATAAACAAATAAACAAATAAACAAATAAACAAATAAACAAATAAACAAATAAACAAATAAACAAATAAACAAATAAACAAATAAACAAATAAACAAATAAACAAATAAACAAATAAACAAATAAACAAATAAACAAATAAACAAATAAACAAATAAACAAATAAACAAATAAACAAATAAACAAATAAACAAATAAACAAATATACAAATAAACAAATAAACAAATAAACAAATAAACAAATAAACAAATAAACAAATAAACAAATAAACAAATAAACAAATAAACAAATAAACAAATAAACAAATAAACAAATAAACAAATAAACAAATAAACAAATAAACAAATAAACAAATAAACAAATAAACAAATAAACAAATAAACAAATAAACAAATAAACAAATAAACAAATAAACAAATAAATAAATAAACAAATAAACAAATAAACAAATAAACAAATAAAAAAATAAACAAATAAACAAATAAACAAATAAACAAATAAACAAATAAACAAATAAACAAATAAACAAATAAACAAATAAACAAATAAACAAATAAACAAATAAACAAATAAACAAATAAACAAATAAACTAATAAACTAATAAACAAATAAACAAATAAACAAATAAACAAATAAATAAACAAATAAACAAATAAACAAATAAACAAATAAACAAATAAACAAATAAACACATAAACACATAAACAAATAAACAAATAAACATATAAACAAATAAGCTAATAAACAAATAAACAAATAGACAAATAAACAAATAAACAAATAAACAAATAAACAAATAAACAAATAAACAAATAAACAAATAAACAAATAAACAAATAAACAAATAAACAAATAAACAAATAAACAAATAAACAAATAAACAAATAAACAAATAAACAAATAAACAAATAAACAAATAAACAAATAAACAAATAAACAAATAAACAAATAAACAAATAAACAAATAAACAAATAAACAAATAAACAAATAAACAAATAAACAAATAAACAAATAAACAAATAAACAAATAAACAAATGAACAAATAAACAAATAAACAAATAAACACATAAACACATAAACAAATAAACAAAAAAACAAATAAACAAATAAGCTAATAAACAAATAAACAAATAGACAAATAAACAAATAAACAAATAAACAAATAAACAAATAAACAAATAAACAAATAAACAAATAAACAAATAAAATAACAAATATTGCTCGTTTAATAGTATCAGATAATTATAAAACGAAAAATTTTTCACTACGAATTTTTTCAAAAGATGGGAGACATACCTCAGGGAAATACAATAAGTATATGTGCACCAGCTTAGTTTGAAAAAAAGGAAAACCATCGAAATGCATTTCATTTTTATTTTTTATAATTTAATCATTTTATTTTCCGCCAAGACTTGATAAACTCTTTGTGATACGCTTAGTTTGAAATGACCATTGATCGCCATGCAAGACATATTTTTTTGGACTGCTAATCGGAGAATTTTTCGCTAGACCAGTCGGTCTGCCACAGCGCTTAATTTCGCAGTAGATAAGGTTAGGTTAGGTTAGCGTGGCTGTCTCAAACGAGACACACTTAGGCCAATAAAACCCATTGTGATACCAAGGGTTAATTTTTCCCATTTCTATTTAAACCAGTTTGAGCTGTTTACTAAGCCTAGGATTCGGTAAACCGAAAATTCCGAGAATTCGTCAATTTTATTGAAGAACCAGTTACCTAAGTGGAGGAAGCGTTTTTGAGCCAGCGCTAGGCAAGTGCAGAGGAAATGTACTGTAGATTCTTCCTCCTCCGCCTCATCTCTACAGCTTCTGCTGAAGTCGTTGTGGGGTATGTTCAATCTTTGAGCGTGTCTGCCAATAAGGCAGCGCACTGTAAGGATCCCTACCATGGTGCTAATGTTGTCTCTACTGAGAGAAATGAGTTCTTTTGAACGCTTAAGGTTGAGTTTAGGCCAGATTTGCCGCGTAATATTACACATGTTACCTGCTGAATATTAGTTGTTGGTTTTGATGCTCGATAACCCATGTGTAAAAGTGGCGGCCATAGCCTAGTGGTAGAGTGAGTGGCCCCTTAGCTAAAGAACTGTGGTAGCCCCGGTTCAATTCCAGCTCAGACAAAAAGTTTTTTTAATTGAAATAATTTTTATGTTCGGTCGTCACTTCTCTGCAGACAATGGCAAACCTCAGAGAGTAAAAATTACCATGTAAAGCTTTCTTGAGAACGTAAGCCATTCGGAGTCGGCATAAAACACGTAGGTTCAGATTTCGGCCATTTGTGATCAAAATTTAATAACACGCACAACACAATTGATCAATAGAAATAGGTCAAAGTTCAAGGGCTGAAATGGCCAGTTTATTTTTATATATTATTATTAACTCATGTGTAAGGAGTTTACATGTGGTTAGAGGAATACCAAAGCTTGTCTTATTTATAGATAGTTGTTAGGTAGTACCTGTATGAGCAAGTTCATCTGCTTTGCAGTTACCTAGAAGATCGTTATGTTCAGGAATCTAGTAAAGAAGGATTTTGAGCTGCTCTGCAATTTCTTTTAGAGATCTGCAGCAGTTAAGAACTGTTTCAGTTGCTATTTCAACAGTTCCTAGGGCTTTCAAAGCGGCTTGACTGTCAGATAGTATGCAAATATCCATGGAAGATATCTCATTTGCCTGAAGCCAAGATAACGCTTCATGTATAGCAGCAATTTCAGCTTGAAATACAATGCAATGGTCAGGGAGCCTTAAGGCTAAATGAATGCTTAATGCTTTTGAGTAGACTCCTCCATCTACTTTACCATCTAGTTTTTATCCATCAGTAAAGATCTCAATGACATTGTGAGGTGAATGGTTTCCTAGTTTCCACTCTTCTCGAGAGGGAATGGATACATCGAACTTAATTTCAAAGGATAGTTTTTGTTTGATGTAAAAAGGTAGACGTAAAAACCGATAGCGACCAAACGGAGTGTTGAATGTACATAATTTAGATGAATCTTCGTTTAATGGAATCATCCAAAAACCAGACTGAGCATCCAGTGCGCTAAAAAGTTTTGAACCGTTCATTTGTGACTTAAATTCATCTATATTCGGAAATGCAAAGTGCGGACGTAAAATAGACTTATTGAGATTACGTGGACCTAAATACAAACGCATACTTCCATTAGGTTTATAAACTAGAACAACTGAGCTAACCCATTCCGTTGGCTCATTTACTGGCTTAATGACATTTAATTGTACCATTCTATCTAATTCTGCTTTAATTGGTTCATATAGACTAAATGGGATTTTTCTTGGCGCATCAACTATCGGTATCGTTTCTGGTTTTAACCTGAGATCACATTTGTTTTTTAAATTCCCTAAGCCTTAAAAAACCTCAGTGTATTGATCCATAATTTTATTAAAACTGAGTACATTAATATTCTTAATTAAATGTATTTCCAACGCAGTTTTCAATCCAATCATATTTTTACACGACATGTCTAAAACATGAAAAATTGTTTTGTACTCAGAATTTTTGTATGAAAAACTTACATTTACAGTGCCAAGTAAAGGTAACTTTTCTCCACTAAAAGTTAAAATATTATTACATGATATTTTAACTAATTTCATTTTCAAAAGATTTAAAGTATTAACTGGCATAATATTAGCTTGTGCGCCTGTATCAATTTGACATGTTGCACTTTTATTGTGAATGTTTATGCGTTCCATTCATTGGATTTAAAAGCAGTTGGAGTTACATTACGTTCCACACTTCCACAAAACTATCGAACACCAATGAATATTGAAATAAATAAAGAAGCAACTAGAACAGATGGCAACCCTTGATAGAGTTGATGGTGGTGATCTATAAATAGCCTACTGCTTTAAAATGTCATATGATTAGCAGCCATACAATTCAAAAGAATGAATTCCAAATCTGCGCACTCATATACTGGTTTAAACAGTGAGTTGATCACAGCTTAATCACTCAAAGACTACTGAAGAGGAATATGTAACGATTTCCGAAACAGACTGTCTAGTCAGCTAAGTGATTGACTCTATACAGAGTTGTTGTTGTTGTTGTTGTTGCCTTCTTTAAAAACTTACTTCTTTCTTACTTGATCTAAAGCTCACAATTTAATTCATGTATTAATTTCATAGATCATAAAAACTAATTAATATTTTCTTTCTTTTTTTATTGCACAAAACCTTAATTTACCATCTAAAGAATGTATCCCAGAAGTTTGAAGTCCTAACTCAGAAAGGTTCCTAAGACCTTACCGTAGAGATGAGCTCCAAAGATACTCCAAAGGTTCAGAAAACTTTAAGAGCGTTTTTCTCAAAACGTTAATGTTTTTGAGCCAGCAAATTAATATAACTAAAGAAACAATCGATATCAATTTTGTACACAATTTACTTGGAAATTATTTTTCAACTTATGAAAGTTGAATGAGCCTTCGAATGAACCTATAACGGTACATTGGTATAAGACATATTTCAATAACATTTAACAAATACATGTAATTTCTTTTTTTTTTATTTTCCTATGTATTTTTTTATATTTGAAATCATTCAAAGCGGAAAGACTAATTTGAATCGAAAAAAATTTGTTTCAATAGCTGTAGTCAGTACCAAGGATCTGTGCCTTTCACGGCGTTATTTCAAGGAGGCAAGTTTCGCACCTTTTTTTGTAGTTATTCAGCCAAAAAAAAATTATTAATCTAAACTAAATCGTCAACACTATGATGTATTTTTTTCCTCAACGCCTTGTAAAGTGTTTCAGAGTCTGTAAAACGCAAACAAAACTCTGACACGAGTTGACATTTTTGTTAAATGGAGCTTTAATAAAGTTGTCAAGTAACCAAAACAAAATTAAGGCACAGCGGCAGAGTATTTAATAGGAAATTTCGATATAAAAAGCAATTTACTCCGATTGTCTGAGTAATGGGGTGGATTCTTTTTCTCTATTTCTGATGAAATATTATGAATGGACGTCTTTCATGTCAGCAGCACGTGAAAAATTGCGACAGCACCAACAACAGCGATCACATTGACAATGTTGACATCAAACCCCTCAGTTTAACTGTCATAATTGGTGAAGCGCTTTTAGTTTATACTCGCTAAGTTCTAGATAAGAAAATGTTTGAAAAAATCCATACATGAAACAATCAAAAAGTTCAAGAAACCGTGTCACGACAGGATGTACGAACAAAAGCTGAAAAGTACAGCTACAACAAAAGAGCACATACAAATATACCAGCAATAACAACAATCAGCAAAAACTCCAAGTAATTTAGCAAGTTTTGTTTGGCGGATATTTGTTATTTTTTTTACTTGAAAAGAACCAAAGGACAAAGTTTTTTCATGCTAAAAAATTTATTTGCCGATCAAATGAAGCATGCTTGAGCAGAATTTGTAGGCGCTTAGGTAAGAAAAAAAAAACATTCCTTTTTTGCTCTAGACTATAGTGAAGCTTTATAAACTTTTGATTTGCTTTGATGGCCATGGTACATTGTTATACCTCTAGAAATCTTTAGAAATTTAGAAAAATTACAATCGTATTTTATAACTAGTAAGCGCATCGAATTCGACAACAAAAGATAAACCAAGGAGTGTTGGTTTACTCCTCCTCCTTGGCAATCAGCCCAGATGTCCCAAAGGAGTCATTATAACCAATCAATTACACAATATTAAACAAAAATGTCGAGCAACTTACACTTTGAGAAGATATACCAGCAGTCACAACAACAACAACAACACCAAGAACGATATTTACGATGCGTTGAGTCTAAAATAAAAGAACGCTCAACAAAACAATGACAAGCAGCCAACGGCCAAGTCAACCGAGCAACCAATTCAACCAACCACCAACATTCATGCCACTCCGCTCAACAAACGACCGACCCTTCAAACAGCAATCAACAAAAAGAGGAATCAACCCAACGATGCATCCGCTGCTTCCACCCTTCCGCCCACTCGACATCGAAAACAATTTAGCAAATGATGCTGTCATTATGAATGAAACGTCACGGATAAAACACATGAGATCCTCGAGGCGATGGAGTTAGAAATGCTGCTGGAGTTGGTTGTGAAGTGATGTCGTGACTGCTGGCGGATTATGCCGAACACAAACGACGTTATGACACGCTGTTCAAGAATGGCATAACATATCACCACTCCTACGCAAGTTGTGTCATATCCAATTTCTGAATGCTAATCATCATCAGTTATGGTGGTGGGGGAGAGCGATAGGGGGAAAGAGTAAACGTTGAAGGGTTGATAGTAGATGCTGCAACATCAGCTGTTCTGCTGGCCGCTTAAAAAAACTGAGTAAAAACTAATTGGCTACTAAGAAAAATTATGACACAAGATACCGATGCTTTATGATTCAAAGATTGGAGGAAAATTTCAAAAAGAGGATTCATTAAACTACTGCTATTATCTACTAGAGAATTTCTCTCAAAAAGGGTTTTATTCATGCAATCAGAAAAAAAACGCTGTTATGCCAACAATTTTGTACTTAATGCCAATAGCTTTTATTAGTCATTTTGTTTCGGAACAACGTAAAAAAATACTTTAAAAAAACTTTGGAATGCTCACATGCCCCTAAAAATCAACATTTTGGAAAAACACAAACTTTCGATTAAACTTAATTTTATGTTTTTTTTGTCATGACGTAAATTATATAGACGTATCTTCCTCCAAAAATTTACGAGGTCGTCCAAAACAATGTTTCCTACAAATTATGAATTTGACCGCTTAAAACAACATGAAAGGTCATTTCAAGGTCGAAGTTGATTATGAAAAAATATTTGTCTTTTCATTGTGCACAAAATTGTTTACGCGACGTGAGAGCGTAAAGCTGTTATATTAAAAGCTATGCATAGAGTAATTTAACCAAGTAGCATTTTTAGGCCGTTTTTGGGCGTTTAAGTCCAAGGGGTCTTGGTTTTTTCCACTACCGTTATCCACTTTTTATGCAGATCTTATTTTTTAGCCTCAATCTAACGAAAAATGCGCGGAGAGCGAAGAAAATCAGAAAAAGGCACATATGAGCTCTCTAACGTATATGAGAGGATAAGAGAAAAAAGTATTATTTTTGGAAGCAAATTTTTCAGGTTGTATTGGATGAATTTTATTTAAATTTTTTTATATGATAGATTAGTTAATTATCTAAGAAAGAAATATATAAGTTTTCCCATAAAATGACTATTTATATATAAGATATTGTCTTTAACCCATTAACACCAACGGGTGCGAAAAAGTACCAAAAATATACACTCAGGGAAAAATCGCAACGTAAAATTAAATAATATCATGTTAATTTTACGTTGCTCCATTTTTAAGAAATCATCTTTAAATTCACATTAAAATCCTTTAAATCAAATATGAAAACATTTGATCTCCAATAAAAAGTAAAAAAACTTCAAAATAATGGTGATCCACTATAGTTATTATATTCTTTAAAGTGCATTCGAAATTCAGTTGAAAAATAACATGGTTTATATTGAAGTTGTCAATAGTAAAAACGAAGTTGAAAATATATATATTTTAAAGTGGAAGACACTTCAATTTGAAGTTGGATGCATATTTTTGTGTGTATGTGTTCAGCATAGCCCAGCAAAAAAGTGGATCATCCTATGAGCGATCTGGGAGTGCTCCTTATTGATCCAAGCTAGGTGTATTTGGTGTTCTCTTTTAACATTGCATGTCCTAGGAAGGGTAGCGCTCCCTTTAACATCCCAGAGGAGCTCAAAAGGAGCGATCAATAAATGATTCAAATGGATCAGCAAAGGAACATTTAAAATATTTTTTTTGTTTTTTTTTAAAAAAATAAAAAAAAAACCAAAATGCGCCTTATACAAACAACGTTTGGTCTTTGACGTGAAAGGAAAGGGATGATTAGAACCATTCGTGAATTATTGATTAGACGAAACAGACGTGATAGATAATGCTTTCAATCGCTTTTAACCGAGGCTAGTGTGTGTTATGCCTTAACCTCGGCAAGCATTTTCAGCCCTTAGTTGTTCCTGTGCTTTAATTCCACATTTTCCCACAATTTACTTGTGGATTTTTAGTTTTCCATAATTCTTAAATGTAGGAACGAACAAAGAAAGTGAAAAGAACCATCCCGAACTCCCGAACCCGGATTCGAACCAGGGACCTCTGGATTGCTAGTCTAGCGCACTCTCCACTAGACGAAGAAGTGGGTTCACTTGTCATCGTTCAATCCGAGTGTCACATCAGATAAAATTATTGATTACGTACTCAACCACTCATCTATAAGCAGGAACGATCTACTCTGTTTCATACTTGTAAAAAAAGATGCTGATTTAGACAAATTAAGGAGTGTTAATTTTAAATTAGGAGTCTCCGAGCAGTTCTTTGAAGATGTTATAAATCCCACGCTATGGCCAAAAAATGTGAAGGTTCGTCCATTTGAAAATTTTCCAACAGTTCCAGCGCATCAAATAATAATTTAGCAGCAGTAGCAAACATAAACAAGACTGCTTTTTCCGCCACATCGGACACATTGTCGCTAGAATCGACTTTGTCGTCAGTTACGCCTGTGTCATCCTCTTCGCTATTATCGACTTTGTCACCGCTTCTACCACTCTCGCATATTATATCGCCATTAGGCTCTCCAACAGCGGCGTTGGCTAGTTTTACGCCTCCTCAAATTCGTAATTTCGTACTATACTTCCATAATGCTGGCGGTCTTCGCACCAAAACGAACAACTTACTGTCCGCTGCTGCTATGCATGATTTCGATGTAATTGCAATTGTCGAAACTTGGTTAACGTCACACTTTCATTCATCAGAGCTTTTTGACGGACGGTACGAAGTATACAGAAGAGATCGAACTCTATCTTCGAGTGTTTCTAGAGGAGGTGGTGTCATGATCGCAGTTTCATCAACCTATGCCAGCAAAGAAGTTCTTCTTCCAAGACATACAAACAGCATAGAACAATTATGCGTCTCTGTCAGGTTTAACGTAGTAAATTCTCAGAACATAAATGAAATTATATACATTATAAGTTACATTCCGCCAAATAGTGAATTAGATTTATACGCTGATCATATTTTTAATATAAATTGCATAATCAGCTCGCTGAATCCTCAGCAGACCGTATGTGTCTTAGGCGATTTCAATTTAGGAAATATTGAGTGGAAATCTTGTTCAGATGAAAAGATTCTTATTCCTTTCAATTTAAAAACTGATGTAGAATTGCTACTCTGTGACACGCTTTATTCATATAATCTAACTCAAGTTAATTTTATTAAAAATTGTATAAATAGAATTTTAGATCTGATTTTTATGAATAATGATTTGTTGTATTCAATATCGAAATGTGATACACCTCTCACAAATGATTCGGTGCATCATAAAGCTATTGTGGTGAACTTTCAATTTTATGAATTTATTGCTTCTTCAGAAAGTGATGATGTCTTGTCTTTTAACTTTTACAATGCAAACTATCAGGCCTTAAACGATTACTTCAATTCCGTGAATTGGAATACTGTTTTGAGCTCTGGAGATGTGCTAAATTCATATTCAAATTTCAAGATAATACTTAATGAAGGCCTTAATATGTATGTGCCTATAAAAAAACGAAAGCGCAAATTTAACCTGCCTTGGTATAACCGCAGCTTAATTCATCTCAAAACTTGAGGACCAAAGCTCATAAGAAATTCAAAAAAACTAACCTGCCCGAAGATGAAGCAGTTTTTATTCTTCGCAGAAAAGAATTTGATTTTTTATCGAATTTCTTATATAAAAAATATATGAGTTCTATAGAGACAAATATAAGGTCAAACCCGAAGTCTTTTTGGGTATTTCTTAACTCTAAACGTAAAAGTGTAGGTTTTCCAAAATCAGTGAAGTATTCGGAAAGCGAAGCAAATAATATACAAGATATTTGCGAATTGTTTGCAATATTCTTCGGATCAGTTTTTGACAGTTGCGATAAGACACATCTAAATATTCATCCACAGGTGGAGCAAATTACTAATATTGGCCACTTAGTAATATCAGAAGATGAAGTATATGATACTCTCAGGACACTTGATTCGAATAAAGGAGCCGGTTTGGGTTTGCTACCTCCCTTATTTTTGAAAAAATGCGCTCATTCACTATATGCTGCTTTAACAATAATTTTCAATTAATCTCTTTCAAATGGAGTTTTTCTAGAAGAGCGGAAAACTGCTTATATCTCGCCGATTTTCAAATCTGGTCAAAAACATCTAGTTGAAAATTACAGACCGATCGTAAAGCTATCGGTTATACCAAAGGTTCTGGATAAAATTGTGTATAAACACTTATTTAACTCAGTTAAAAACCATATTGCAATCCAGCGACATGGTTTTTTTGTTGGAAGATCCACAAGCACTAATTTAGCTTTATTTTCTAATTTTTGCATAAACGCAGTAGAAAAAGGATCGCAAATCGATGTTTTATATACTGACTTTGTAAAAGCGTTTGATAGTTTAAACCATAAGACTCTGTTATCTAAACTTCGTCAAATGGGAATTCACTCTAATTTTTTGAGATGGTTAAGCTCATACTTGTCTAATAGGAAATTGATAGTTAAGATCGATCAATCATTTTCAAAAGCAGTAGATTTACATCTACAATCGGGAGTTCCGCAAGGGAGCCACTTAGGCCCCCTTTCGTTTATTTTGTTCATAAACGATTTATCTAAAAATTTCACTTCATGTAAGTTTCTGCTTTATGCAGATGATTTGAAAATGTTTAAAATAATAAACAACCTTGAGGACTGTAACAATTTTCAAAATGATATTAATCTACTTATTTCCTGGTGTAGCATAAATGGGATGAATTTAAACTTTTCTAAATGTCATATCTTAACATATTCTCGCAAACAATTAACCATATATCACAATTATTTTTATAAGTCTAATATTACTTTCACACGCGTCGAATCCATTAAAGACTTGGGTATTTACTTTGATACTAATTATCATTCGGGTCCCACAGGGAATATGTCATATCAAGAGCTAACTCACAACTCGGTTTTCTAAAGCGAAACTCCAAAGAATTTTTAGACCCATTCAAATTGGTAAGATCTATTCTCGAATACGCGAACATAATCTTGCTATCCTTGCTATTATTGTGACATAAATCGAATCGAGAAAATTCAAAAACGGTTTACGAGATTCGCTCTAAGACGATTATTTTCGTGGGAAAATATGCCTGCGTATAGCGACCGTTGTAAACTACTCGGCTTGCAAAGCTTGGCCATTAGACGCAATACGCAGAGTGTCTTATTTATTAAAGATATTGTAGATAACAAGGTTGACAGTCCGGAACTGCTTGCTCTCATTCCATTTTATGCTCCAACAAGATCTCTAAGAGTAACAAGTTTATTTTATGTATATTATCATAGAACGAATTATGGTAGCAATGAACCAATATCTAAATGCCTATCTCGATGTAATATAGTTGCTAAACATGTTGATTTTAGTTTTAATAAAATGATTTTTATGAAGAATTTATTTGAATATTATTTAAGGAATTAGGTTAAGTGATATCTGTTAGGGCTGGGCCCAGTAGATATAAAAATAAATGAAATGAAAACTACAATGGCCGATTTTTCACAGCAAATAATGATCGAGTTTCTTACAAAGCCCATGAATCACTTTATGTGCTTTTTTTTTCATTGATTGCTCGCCTATTGATTTTTTAAAACAGTAAAGGAGCACAAGAGCACAAGTGCTCACTCTTTGATAGAATAAAACAGCAAAAGAGCGCTCTGTTGTTGCTCCTCATAGGAACGATCGCATGTTTTTTTACTGGGAATTTCGTTGCAATCGTTTTAATAACAGTTAAGCAAACAGTTATGTTTTTATGCACGCTGTTTGACTTAATTGAAACAATTTCAATCTACTTAACAAAATTGACGAAGTGAAAATAAGTGAAGATTAATAAAAATAGAAAAAAAAAACAATTTATTAATGAATTTGGCCAAGTACTTAACTTGGACACAATACTTGCCAACAGTGTGGATGTAGTTACACATTTTGAAGAAGACGATGAGAAATTTGCTAGTCTTCTTAAAGATTTTGAGGTGGAAAGGTAAAAACCCAATGAATAATGGTAAAACTTATGTGAGAAATAAATTTTTATAGCAACATTTTTAAAATCATAATTCTCTTATATAAATGTAGTATATTTAATTATCATGCAATTTTTTAAAAAATGCACCACATTTTTTCTAATATTTTAATAAAAGAACATTTGTAAAAAGCTAATTTTGTTTCATTTATTTGATTTTGTTTCACGGACTCTGTAACCATTCAATATCAGAAATGTTAAGTATTTCATTTAAAGTGAAAATCACTTTGATTCATTGATGCAAGAACGTGCAATCAAAGTAGAAAATACCTTACTTAAAAGCTATAACGCATTTAAAATAAATACGTTAGTATTCCAATTGAAAATGCTTCCCCTTTGAATTAAATCTGATCTACGTTAAGTTCAGGGTTGCCAGCACATACCTTTTCGCCCGGAGACTTCGGGCCTGAAGGGCCGATCTCCGGGCTCCGGGCCTGGCACATTTTCTCCGGCTTTCGCTCTAATCTATATTTAAATCAAGTTTTTTTTTTACAAAAAAATTTGTTTAACTTATTTATTAGTGTTGATTTACCCTTTTTTAGTGAATGTTTGAACCATTTGTCTTAATGAATGCTAACTTAACTTTGGCGTTCTTTCTATTTCTTGAACTTCGTTTTTGAAGGAACGTCGTAACCAGTCGTTACCTTTCTTTTGGTAACTTGACGAACTCGTTTCTGTTTTTCTTTTTCTTTTGAGTTCTGCGGCCAAGGCTCATTTATAAGGTTGTGGCACTTGATAGCGAACTCGGTCGAACTGTCAGAGTGGATGAAAAGAAATGAAGAAAATGAATGCTTAGAACAAAGAAAAGCGTAATGACAGTTCGAGCAAAGGCGGGAAAAAGAGTGCATTTCTCTCAAGTGCCACAACCTTATAAATGAACCTTGTCTGCGGCTGAATTTTTAATTAATGTTTGCAGTTCAATTTATCTAAGTTCGGTCAATAATTTGTGTTTTGTGTATTAACTGATACAAAACTATTTTAGAGAACAGCATAATGGAATCTAGTCAGAAGAGGAAACATAACTTAACATCTTTTAACAACGATTGGCTCTCGATACTACGCTAAAGGGTCCACCATCTAACTTTTTTTTCATCTTGTGCTTATTTCGTGAATGGTAATACTTAGCTCATGTCTGATTTGACAGATAATTAGTTTTATCCTTCCGCTGAACGAATATGGTTGTGTATACGCTTGAACAACGCTGGAAAATATTGCGACATTACTTTGAAAATCATGGTAATGTTGCAGAATGTGTGCGAAAATTGCGTATGGATTTTGGAAGAAGAGAAGCACCGTCAGCTCCGTATGTTCGTTATCTTGTGAAAAAAGTGACAGAAACTGGCATCCTCATCGATAAACTAAACTGTGAAAAGCCAAAAACAGTGCGTACACCCGAGAATATTGCTGCCGTGGCAGAAAGTGTGCGTGAAGCGCCATCAACATCAATTCACCGTCGTTCTCAACAATTGAACATTTCGGAGACATCATTGGGATGAATTTTGCATAAAGACCTTGGTATGACGCCATACATAGTCCAATTGGTTCAGGAGTTGAAGCCAACTGACCATCCAATGCGTTTTCGCTTCGCTAAGTGGGCCTGCGATCGACTTACAGAAGATGCCGATTTTGCCAAAAAAATCATCTTTTCAGATGAAGCTCATCTTGATCTTGGCGGGTATGTAAACAAGCAAAATTGTCGCATTTGGGGCACAGAAAACTTGCACGCATACATTAAAAAGCCGCTGCACCCAAAACGAGTCACTGTTTGATGCGGATTTTGGTCCAGAGGCATAATTGGGCCATTTTTCTTCGAAAATGAGCAAGGAGTGGCCGTTACAGTCAATGGCGATCGTTATCGGGCCATGTTGAACGAACTTTTGTTCACAAAAATTGAAGAGGAGGATATTGGCAACATTTGGTTTCAACAGGACAGCGCTACGTGCCACACAGCCGAAGCTACACTTGATGTTTTGCGCCCTGCTTTTGAAGATCGCATTATCAGCCGCAGAGCTGATGTCGTTTGGCCACCTCGGAGCTGCGATTTGACACCGTTGGACTATTATTTATGGGGTGTCCTCAAAGATAAGTGTTACGCCGACAAGCCAGAGACAATTGACGCTTTAAAGGACAATATTCGTGGAGTCATTGGTGAAATACAGCTGCACACAACCGATAATGTGCTTAAAAATTGAACCGATCGTGTAGGCTACTGCATGGCCAGCCGAGGCAGCCATTTGAATGAAATTATTTTTCATTATTAACCGGAAATATTGTACTTTCAAATAAAAAAAGGAATTTGAGAAAATATCCAGTAGTTTTTTTAATAGAATTTTCAAACAAAAAAGTTATTTGGCGGACCCTTAACAAAGATTGGTTGCTAAAGGAAAACGAGTTCACGGGAAAATGCAAGTTGTGTTGTGTCACATTTGTTGTCAAACATGATTGTTAAACATGACTATGTATGAAAAAACCAGAGAAAAAATTAATTTTTTAATAAAAAGCAAGCAGACCATAAAAAAATTATTAAATAAAAAAAAAACTCCGGGCCTGGGCTTTTCAAAAGTTGGCAACCCTGGTTAAGTTAAAGAAGAATACTTATCATTTTGAGGTGTACAACACTTTAGTTTCAAGTGAAAACAACATAAAACTGAATATATGTGTTTCCACTTTGAATTGAATATTTTCGTGTTTGGTGCCAAATCATTGCGAAAAATATTTGAATTGAAGTGGTTACCTTTGATTTTACGTTGTTTTTTAGCTCAGTGTAGATGTAATTTAAAACTCATAGAATATGGTTGGTAAATTTTGGTATCGATAAAACATAAATGGGTCTACATATGCTTCCTGGACAGGTATGATATACGCCCCATCTACAAATTGCTATCGGCTTCTCAAGACGCCGGTTTTCCGACTAGTAAAAAAATCACCATCCAAACACCGAAAAGTTATGAAAGCATTTTTTTAAAGATATGAATTCATGGGGATCGGTAGTCTTTGTGCTTATGTATATCTCAAAATAACTACATATTTTTAGCTGTAAAGGATTCGCATAAGTACATGTTTTTCGTTTTCGCACCCATCGGCGCTAGTGAGTACATTTTTACTACGGAAAATTTTATGATAAGCTAACCATGCATGTAGCGTTTAAATGCGTTTATCCATATTTAGTATTTATAGCAGTGATGGGGTATCCTATTTTTTAAGGAAAAATTATAACGACATATTCGTGTGCAGTTTCGAAAAATAAGGGATTATCATTTTGTGAATTGGAAGCCATAATTGAGAATGAGTGGTCTCAAGATGAAAAAACCGAGCAAAAACGACAATTTTAGAACGCATTGGCCATTGATATGTTGTTTTGCTCCCGGATGTTGTGGACGATGTGGAAGGATACAGAAGATGTCCCAGGTGACCAAATATTTTGTGACGATAAAATTGATAATGGCTTGCAAAGTGTTACCGAGATTTTTGATACCGCAGAAATGCACTTTGAGTACCTGGACGACGACGTGTGGTCCCATTCGCACATTGCTAGGAACAACAGCCCGATGCAGGCGCTATCAATTGAGCCACCGAAGTGGCGCAAACGTATCTTTCAAGCTTATGAGCAGCCCATCGATATGTCGGAAATTGCAATGAAGACTTTGGCAGAGAAGGTAAGTATTCGACCTCTTTTGATATTGTTTTTACGCTAAAACTGTTCGTCATTGCATTCGTACTCGCCTATACAACTGAGCGATCGGTTCGTGGATGATGTGTTGATCAATCACATTGTGGAAAACACTAACACCTATGCTGGAAAATTGAATAATCCTTTTCGAACGTATGCCGCAGAAAGTCGCACTTTCAATGTGATACTTCATATCACAGGATTCATAACATTGCCATCAGTGCGAAACTATTGATCCAAGTCAGTAACTGGCTTCCTTTTTGTGAAAGACGCAATCTGTCGTGATCGTTTTCTGAAGTAGAAACAAATTATCCATGTTTGTTACAACAACGAATTGTATGTGAATGAAAAGTACGCTACGATCGATCCATTCAATGTTATCGTCAATCAAAAATTTATGCAATTTCGCATGTTTAATCAGAACCTTAGCATTGACGAAGATACCTTACTTCGGTACAACGGCAAAATGCAAAAGATCAAACGCTTTCGCTGTCGCCACTGTGCTTCGCACATCATTTTCTGTTAAGCCAAAGTGTTCAGTAGCAGTGCTTCCGAAATGCCAGATATAACGTGAAACCTTGAGAATGTGCATGACTTAATTATTACCGTGTTTTCTCGAACATTGTAAATTTATTTATTTCGGTATGCATTCATTATTTCCTTCTTTATTAAATAAAATCTAAAATCCAACTTAATTCATGCATTTTCCTTTATACTTCATACATTTTATAGCCTTATATATATAGAATAATATTTTATAGAATAACAAATTCAGACAAAATAATCTACTATAGATGTCAATAAAGTTTGCTGATACGACACATCAATATCAGATACGTCAAGAAAATCACCAGAAAAACGATAATCAAAATCAGCACACAAGTTGGAAGTGAAGGGAGTAGTCAGGAAGAAGCATCGTGTATGAAAACACTTCAGCAGCATCAATAACTTTCGAGTACAAAAAACGAATAAAGAAAAGTGAAGAACAACTCGAAAATAACTAAGATATAAAAAGAGAAGAAGTAGAAAATATGTCAGCATAATTATGAGGACAATGACATGAAAAGCATGATAGCCAGAAAGCGGATTGGAGTAGCACCGTTTTTCACTCTGTGGGACATTATCCAAATCGTAAAATGAAGTGGAAAGGAAAGATTTAAAAGTGTGGAAAACAAGCATTGATACCATTGTTTTAACGCGCAGAGCAAAAGATTTAATGCACCAATGCACCAATGCAACCAAAGCAAGCACACAACAAAATTTATGGCCCAAGACGTGGCAAGGATGATTTCGTGCTAGAGTTATTGCCAAAACGTTAAAAGATGGTTTGAAATCTTGGAAAGTAAGAACCAAAATAAATTTATGTTATTTTACAATATTTTTAACAACCAAAACCGCGGAGCTAAACAGAGTCAGGATGCCAGAAAACAATGGCATAGTTCCGCTTCCGCTCTGCTGTGAGCACCGGATGCATGAGCAGTTGATGTCATCCGTTTGAAAATTATTGATTTCTGTACGGGTTTGTTGAAAGCATGCGGCATCTCATTATCGGTTTTGATTAGCTGACACACCCATTACTGCACCGCCACTGCGCCTTCACAAATCACAGCAACTTCCTGCTTAAATATTCACCACAATCAGCACCGACACCACATCCGGTTGCAGTCACCACTAAATTCGAGCATGAACCAAGATAAGAAAAAAAAAACTAAAAACAAAAACTCTGGAATTGGGGGAAAACAAAAGCAATCATCAGCATCATCATCATCATCATCATCATCATCATCATCATTATCAGCTTCATCACTTGTGGTTGCCTGCACGGCATCTAGTCAGCCATCCATTCATTCATTCATTTATTCCTGCAACCACTCATTCGTTGGTGCATTCATCGCAGTCGGTGCTACGCTCGTTGAGTTGGCAACAAACAAAAGCGCCTGCTTTGAGTTATGTTGTGCGGTTAGCTCCTGCCCGCTGCTGCTGTTTTTTCTGTTTCTGTTCCTGCTCCTCATCTGTTCTGTGCGGATTGAGCATGCATTGAATCCGAATTGCTTCATCAGCTGCTGGCGACGATAGCAGCAGCAACATCGGATATCTTACCGCAGGCTGCTGCTGATGTTAGCTGCTACACTCTCTGGATGCAGGATTCCTATTCTTCGCCATCTATTCTTTCTATCGTTTTCATTACTTTTTGGCCTAAAGGTAGCAGTGAAGCAACAGCTAGTGTTGCCCTTGTTCTTGAAGAGTGCGAGCGGCGAACTGGAGCCACCATGTTGGCGGACATTGCTTTCAGGTAAGTTCTCGGATGTTGTAAGTACTGAATACAGCATTGAATTTTTTTTTTCTTTTTCTTTTATTGTTTTGCCAACAAAGTTTAGATTTTATTTTTATTAACTAACGTGTGGAAGCAGTAAAACATGTGGGCGGCAATAATTTGATTGGATGATTGAAGAATACAGAGTAGTTAATAGCAGTGTTGCCACTAATTTCAAAAAATAAAAAAAAAACTGATTTTTTCCTTTAACATTGTAAAATATGTCTTTAGCTTTTCTTCCAACGTAACTTTATTTGGCATGCAATAAACACGCAGAAAAAAGCATTCTTCCAATGTAATAGGATCTGATTGCATATGTAATCACTAGGGCTAGGAATCTCATGCAAATGCATGTTTTTACTGGGCATCTTAAAACTAAAATGGTTAAGTAGAATCATGAAATTTCCCTTAATATGGCATTCAATCGTTAGTACATTTTTTGCATATTTTACAAAAAAGCCTATTTTTGCATATAAATTGGCATGGACGTACACAGGGGGGACAGGGGAGGGCGCTTGCCCCGTAGGCAGTGAATATTTTTATTTCTTCATATTAAATCAAAAAGCCGTAAGCTACAGTTAAAAAATTTTGCGGGGAGTCAAAAAAGTATCTTAATTGTAATTGTCTGTTGCGCTAAATCTTAGGGATTTTAGAAATTTTTTACTAAAAACGTCGTTTTTATTTGTAGGAGTGTACAATTTAGCCAGAACACGTATTTTGACAAAGTACATCAATAATTATTGATTTCGATCGTATATTTTTTAAACTCAACTAATACTAAACAGTACGAAGCCATTTGTAAATACTACGAATGTAATGGAAGAAATTACGAAGTTATTCGTAAGAGAAATTGAGGAATGATAAGGAATGATATCCCTATTAGTCGTAGATCATTCTTTGGAGCAACAGATGGTAAGGGGCATTTAAGCCAATAACGCATATGAACTTGGACGATAGGCGAATTTATGTTTTACATTAATTAAACACAAGAACAAAACAAAATAAAATAAATCTACACGCTCAGAAATCTTGGATTAAATTCTAATAAAAACTGTATTGTATATATGACCACACCAGAATTGCATTAGAATCTAATATATGTCAAATATTAACATTGAATTCTAATCCCATAATACTAAATTCTAATACAGAATTGAAAAAGAAACTAAATTTAGAACAATACTATTCTGGTTTATATTTTAATACATTTGTAATCAAGTGCAATACTTCAGTTATTAAAAAGTAATACGAATAAAAAAATTTTTATTAAATATTAATACAAATTGTATTAAATAGTAATACAAATTGTATCAAATTGTATAAAATAGTAATAGAGATTGTATTAAACAGTAATACAAGATGTATAACATTTAATACATATTGTCATGAAAAGGTGAAAGGAAAAATCAACATTTATGGAATAAATTTATGGAACATTAATGGAATAAAGCTATAAATCTTTTATATGTTTACTTACTTTTAAAATTCCAAGTGAAATAAAATAAAATATTTGGTCAACCAATAACAAAATATTTATTCATTTAATTTTCTTTTATAACATACGGTTTTTCGCTAACAAAAACTATTTCTTTAGGTTTTATTTTGACAATGTCAGATTTCAGAATCAGAATGACAATTTGACAGATGCTTGATAGATATTTGTATTATATTTTAAGACAGTTTGTATTATAACTTGTATATAATACAATTTTTATGATACTTTAATACAGATAACATTAAATCTATTTTTTAATATACTTGAAAGTATAAGTTTTAATCAAAAATATATTAAAAAATGCATGATTCCAACGCTTGGCTTAAAATTAATTCCAAGATTTCTTAGCGTGTAAAAAACTAAATGCATAACCAAAAGTCAACTTAAAAAAATCGTTTTTCTGTCATAAAGATGATTTAATTTGGATAATTTTTCGTAAAGTTAATAAAATTGCTAATAATCTTGCAGCACTTAAATGTGAGAAAATTGCAACGATTTAAGCGAGGGAAAAGCTTCTTATTCAAAAGCGAAAAAAATTAAGAAATTCTGAATTAAGTAGGCTAATTTTAGTTGAAGCACTAACTGTTAAAAAAATCTGATGGAAAATTTTTGTTAAGAAAACGTTTTTACATTAGAATATCTTAGGGTCAAAAGTCTTTTTATGACTAAAATTTTTACAGGAAACTCGATTTATTTTATCCATTTTAGGAATTTTCTGGATTTTTTCGCATCAAGTGCTTATATTACATCCAGCATTCAGAATCAAGCCTTGCAGGGTGGTTTTGGGGTATGTTTAGAAAATAAATGGAGCCCAAAACCCATCTATACATGTACCTTTTTATATATTTATTCATACGTTTTGAATTTTAAAAAAAAATAAATTTTTTTTATAGTTCATATAATGGGTAGGTATTTTTTTTTTAAGAAAAGATCAAAGAACCAAGGCATGTGCCTTATACAAACAAGGTTTGGTATTCGACCAGAAAGGAAAGGGATAGTTTTATTTAGAGGAATTGATTGGAACAATACGTGAATTATTGATTAGGCGAAACAACCATGAAAGACAATTTGAATTGCTTTTAACCGAGGCTAGTGTTATGCCTTAACCTCGGCAAGCATTTCCAGCCCTTATTTGCTCCATTTCTTTCATTCCACATGTTCCACAATTTAGCTGTGGATTTTTAGTTTTCCATAATTCTTAAATGTAAGAAAGAGCAAAGAAAGTGAAAAGAACCATGCCCGAGCCTGGATTCGAACCAGGGACCTCTGGGTTGAGAGTCTAGTGCACTCTCCACTAGACTACAAAGGCCGACAAACTCGAAGGTATGTTTCCAAACTCGATTTTAGTAACTTGAATGATAGTAGCATGCACTAATGCATGTTGAAAAAAGAAATAAGTCAGTTGATGTCCATGCGGGGAACATTTCAAGAATAGCAATTTTTACCTCCTGAATCCAAATCCGATAAATTTCAGGCCGCTCGTAATTGCTTATGAGTTATAGGACTACAAAACTAATTTAAAAAAAAAATAATATTTTAAGAAATTTTTATATTCTTATTTGAAAAAAGGAAAACTTTGGGGCTTAATAGTAATTAATACGATTTTCTTTAAGGATAAAGGAGACCTTACATTACTTAATTTACTAAATTACTAAGAATATTTGTTGAAAAAAAAATGTTTGAAATTACATGAAAAAAAAAATAAAATTTGAAAATGTTTCGGGCATGATACGAGAAAGATTTTTACCCCATCTTTGGAATATAAATAATTTTCTTATGTGTATAAGCGTGTGTCAACCGGAGTATCATGATAGCAAAACTAGTACCAAAAATCTCAGAAAATAGAATTATATAGGTTACATTTTCCTCATGTGCATTCTAGACTCCTTTCTGCCTTTGTACTCCTCCCCTGCAACAAATACTGCGGATGCCCTTGCACACGATATATTTAATTCACCTTAACTGTAGTTCCAACAAGAGAAGATTCATTCTAATCATTACATTAACCTGTAACAAACAAATTTATACCTGCATAAAAAACTCAATATCCGAAAAACAGCATGGTTTTGTATCTGGAAAATCCACCTCGACAAATCTTACTTTATTTTCTTATTTCATAAAAAATGAATTAGAATCAGGAAACCAAATTGACGTCATTTTCACAGATTTCGCTAAAGCCTTTGATAGGGTGTTGCATCATATACTGGTAAAAAAGCTACGGCTAATGGGTTTTCATTCTTCATTATTATCTTGGATAGAGGACTACCTCACAGGTCGATGCCAATCTGTCCGTATTGGAAAAAGTTTTTCAAAGGATATTATGAACCTTTCAGGTGTACCACAAGGTAGTCATCTTGGACCACTCTTGTTCATTTTATTTATAAATGATCTCCCTAACTATATTCAGCACTCGGAATGTCTTATGTATGCAGATGATGTTAAAATATTTAAATCTGTACATTCACATACTGATCATTTGCTTCTGCAAAGCGATTTAAATTATGTTCATAATTGGTGTTCGGTTAATAAACTACACTTAAATATTTCAAAATGCAACATAATGTCGTTTTATATGAAACTGACACCTTTCTTTTTTGATTACTCAATAACGATCAATGAACTCCAAAGAGTTGAGTCTAAATCTGATCTAGGTGTGTTATTTGATAAAAAAATTACGTTTGCCAGCCACTACGATACCATTATCAACAAGTCTAATGCAATGATTGGATTTATAAGGCGCAACACAAAAGAATTCAACGACCCATACACCCTTAAAACTTTATTTATCTCTTTAATAAGATCAATCTTAGAATATGGCTGTGTCATATGGGATCCATATTATGAATCACACAGTGCAAGACTTGAGAAAGTACAGAGACGTTTTACTCGTTTTGTAATTGGTAAACTAAACTGGGATTTTGTGCCAAATTATTCATCTAAATGTGCCCTTCTTGGCCTCAGCACGTTGGCCTCTAGGCGAAAGTATTTTCTAATGATGTTTGCTCGCGATATTTTGATGAACCACATTGATTGTGCTCCTCTTTTTGCACTTTTTGGAATATATGCCCCCGAAAGGCATTTTAGACAAAGGAATTTCTTTCATATTCCACACCATAGAACTAACTATGGCCGAAGTGATCCAATCTATAATATTAGCTCAGCGTTTAATTCTATCGATATAGATCGATGCTCGAATAGATTTCACACAAACAAAATATAATGAATATTGTGTAGGATAATTTTGATACTATTTGCTTAATTTATATATTATACAAATGCATGTAAATCAATGACTGTTAAACATTTTTGTTGATAGAAAGTAAATAAATAAATAAATAAACTTCTGCGTTATATAAATCGAGATCCAACGTTAAATTTTAAAAATCTAACGCTATGCTATGAATTTTTCAGCTACGCCAAACTTAATGAAAACCTAGTAAGAAATTATCTTTGACTTAGTCGAAGTTAAAATACCCCCACAATATATTCTAAGATATGCATGTTTTATAAATTAAATGACATCACTTCTATACTTCATCACTTGGTGGTGGTATACATTTAATATACAGAAGATAATGTGTTAAATATCCGGTCAATAAACACGTTTTTGTCGAATTTATAAAGGTTAAGCTACTTTTATGACAACACTCTGTATGTCGCTTGCAATAGTCTTCTACCAACCTGTAGTATGAATGTAATTGCTTATGAGAGACATTACCGAGAAACAATCTGTGTCAGTACCAAACTACTCAGGCACAAAAGTCCAGAGTATCGGACTCAATTTTATTTTTAAAAGCTACGAGTAGTAACGAAAAACTGCGAAGTTTATGAAAACAAAATTAATCGCACATTAATATAAGGCCGAATGCAAACGAACTTCAGCGAACAGGAGCCGAGAAAAAAATTATATATTGTGTCAATAAAGTAGCTGATATGTATCAAAACTGGCCTGAGTCTTAACTTTAATGTACCCGAAACATACCCAAAAAGTACCTTGAAAGGTACCTGAAATAGTACCGTAGTAAGTCTGTATTATGTCAATAAAGTGTTCAAAAACGAGCGACTATATTCAAACACAATAAACTGACGAGTGCCAAAATCAGTCTTCCAAGGTGTTCCAGAACTAGCACTTCTTTCGGATGCACCGACATGGGCACCGGACATATATCAGATACTTTATTGACACAAAATTTGAAATTGTTTCTCGGGATTACTTCTGAAATTTAAGAACTATCAATATTATTTTCGAGTTAAGTGTTACTATTTTAGCAAGATCAATGCTGAGCGACGCACAGTGAACTGTTTGCTCTATTTATACGGAATTAAAGTGTGATTGCACGGAATGATTTGCAATTCTTAAAAGATTTAAGCTTTTGAGTGGCATATCTTCATTACATATAAATTTCATACAGATAGACCGTATGGTACCATGGTTACAAAGGATTGTATGGGATAATTTTCCTTTTCATTTCCCTACATCACAATTTTCTATTTTGTTTTTTAGTGGCATAATTCCTAAACTTCACAGAAACGATAGACCACTTTTTGTAAACGCCAATATATGTTTATTAAATTCTTAGTACACCAAAAATTTTTTTATCCATTACTAACATGCTTGTGTTTGACGCTCGAATAACCAAAAACGCAATTTTTTGCCATATTTCAGGTGGAATTTGATCGCTCCTTGCATGTTCTTGTATTTATTTATGACAATTTCTTAAAGTTTATTACATTTACTTAATACTTTGAACATTTTTAAGTTTGACAACCTTTCCATTCAAGGAGTTTTTGGCTCTTATCCCTTAGTTTTTGTAGTTTTATGTATTTTGCTGTACATTAATATAGCTACCACACCATTTTCCAGTATTTTATTGTAATCAAATAAGTTTGAATGAAAATATAAATTTTTTCAATAATCCTCTCATTCCTCCCATCCTCTCTCACTCCCTACGTACTAGTATGAAAATTACTGTTTATTTATTTATAAATCTATGACAATAATTAACTGATACGAATCATTTCACAAAATCATTTCACCAATCTTTTCACAAAAATATTATTTAACTAAAAAGCATTATGTGGAAAAGTAAGTGTAATGTAAATAAGTTGGAGTGAATATATTAATTTGTCTTAATACACTCCTATCCCTACCCCACCCATTTTACAAACTTGCTATTTATTTATTTTGAAATCTATTATTATATTTAATTTAATAAAATCAATCGTTCCAAACGTAAATGTAAGTTCTGAATTTAGATGTGTTTTATTGAAAAAATATCAAGTTCAGCAATTATTTGCAATTATTTTTAAAAAATTCACAAAATAAAATGGGGTCTTACATGACCTCATCGGTCTCAAGTAAAACTTTTTGCTCTACTTTTTTATACAGTCGCAATTTTTTACCTTGCCATCTTTCTTGTAAAAAAACAAAGATGTCGGTAATAATATTTTATATTTATACTAGCTGATATACCCGATGTTACTCGAAAGTCATTTATATAAACATTTTAACATACACTCCTCGATTAAATGTTTTTTAAAATCGGGAATAATGAAAAACATGTTGAATTTTATTTGAATTTTATTTTATTTAATTTTATTTATCTATCGTTAGAAAGGTAATTGAACGAACATTGATCCAAAAAAGTTTAGGAAAATTTTTTTTGTTGGTGGTTCCATCTCTTGCGGTGAGCTAATTGAATTCAAAGAAGGGGTACGAAAAACATATTTTAAAAATTAAAAAGAATTTTAATTAACTTTAAAAAAAAACTAAGTAGATCACTTTAAAGAAGATTATATATAATCCAAGATGTTCATAATTTCTTTAGACACACAACTGCATTCTTAGAGATAAATGGGGTCGTTCAAACTATATAAAGAATTTTAACACAAAACTAAGTTTTATTAATAGTCTGGTATGAAAAAATAGATTTTTAGCCATAACTTTTGATTGGAAAGAGATATTGGGGTAATTTTTTCACAGAAATTATTTTTGAGGCTTGACTTTTTTGCAAAAAATATAAAAACAACATTTTGGAAAAAATAAATTTCGCGAAAAAAATCAAAGTGGTACCTTATTTATATATATTAGTTTTATATATAAAACTAAGTATGTAAAATTTTAAGTTAGGATAAACTTAATATGTGTACCTAGTTTGAGCGAAATCCGTTAAGCCGTTTAGATTTTTATAAAGGCCAAACAAACAAACAGAAAATGAGTTTTATTACTATAGATCAGAGGTTGCCAAGTGGTGGGCCGCGGCCCCCTGGGGGGCCGAAGACCGCCTGCAGGGGAGCCGCAGATATTTCCAAAAAGCTCTTTTGTCTTATCTCTGAAAAAACAATTAAAAAAAAAAAAATTACGAGAGACTTACATTGTAACATATCTTGCGTAAAAGTTACTTGTACGTAAATTTTTGAAACCTCTGAGCGACCCTGTGTATTCTGTACACTTTTTGACAGCTCTTGCAACGGTGTTAACTTGACGCAAGTGAAATCAATCATTTCTACTAATTGTCAAAATATTTAAAAAACCTGCAACTTTGACCGGTAAACATAGCAGTCATTTTTTAAGCTAATTTAATCAGGAGAAAAAATGGATAAATGGTTAATAAAAAAAACACAGGAAACAACACACAATTCGACGCAAGGATTAACAAATGCAGCAGGCTCATCTTCATCTGAGGAGAATATTTCTGAAGTGGTTCCCGTTGCAAAGAAACCAAAATTTTCTTTGGTTGGGAAAACAAGAAAATATGACGAATCATATTTGCAGTTTGGTTTTATTATAACTGAGGAAAATTCAATGCATCCTTTGTGTGTAATCTGTCAAAAAACATTATCAAATGATTGCATGAGACCAGGAAAACTTAAACGCCATTTGAGTTTGGTTCACAGTGTGTTTAAAGAAAAACCAATTGAGTTTTTTAGAAGGAAAGCTGAAATTATAAAAACCCAAAACAAATGTTTGATTAAATACACAAAGTTAGAAGAACGGTGCTTAAGAGCTTCTTTTGAAACAGCTTTGCTTATTGCAAAAAATAAAAAGGCTCATAGTATTGGCAAAACTTTGATTTTACCAGCAGCAATAAAAATTTGCGAAGTTATTCATGATTCGCATATAGCAGAACCACTAAAAAAGATTCCGATGTCCGACAATACAATTAAAAGGAGAATTAGCTCCATGGCTGAGAATATCAGTTCAGCGCTTATATTACGTATTAAACAGAGTAAAATATTTGCTATTCAGCTTGATGAATCAACGGATAACACAAATAATGCAAACTTAATGGTGTTTGTGAGGTATCCACATGAATTACAACTGAAGGAAGATTTACTATTCTGTAAAAATCTTATGGGAACAACAAGGGGGCTTGACATTTTTAAATTAGTAGATGAATTTTTTGAAGAAAACGAGCTGGACTGGAGAAAGTGCGTTGGTGTTTGTACCGATGGTGCTGCAGCTATGACTGGAAGAAATGCAGGCTTCATAGCAGGGGGTAAAAAAGGTGAGCCCAAACGCAATCCACGTTCATTGCATTATTCATAGAGAGCATTTAACATTTCGAAACACATCCAGTCAGCTAAATAAAGTTCTGACCGATGTTACGAGTGTAGTTAATTTTATAAAACGCCATGCTAGTAATTCAAGACTGTTTACTATTGTATGCAAAGAAATGGGTTCGGATCACGAATGCCTCTTGTACCACACTGAGGTAAGATGGCTTTCTCGAGGAAAAGTTCTGAAAAGGGTTTTGGAATTAAAAGATGAAATTCGAATTTTTCTTCTGGAGAAAAAAGAATGCTTAGCAAATAGCTTTTGTGATGAAAAATGGCTCTGCCTTCTTTCTTACTTATCAGATTTTTTCGAAAAAGTAAACAAATTAAATCTTTCACTACAAGGTAGATCCACAAATATCATCACTCTTAATTCAAAAATACAATCATTTCAACAAAAATTAGTTATGTGGTCCAAAGTTTTGAAGAATGACAGTTTTGATTTTTGTCCATCTTTACAAGCTTTCACAGAGGAAAATGATATACTGATATCAAGTGAACTGAAAAATATCATTGGAGAACACCTTTCGCAGTGCATAAAATTTTTTCAAAAATATTTTCCAAACCTAAATAACGATGGAGAACATGATTGGATAAAAATTCCATTTTCTTCGAATTTAGACTTCGATCACCTTCCATTAACAATTCAGGAGAATTTAATTGAAATGAGGTCTGATTCAATCATTCAAAATGAATTCATCACAAGTGATCTCTCAGAATTTTGGATGAAGCGACTTGAGGAGTATCCAAATTTAACACACATGGCTTTAAAAATTGTAATTCCTTTTGCACCCACATATTTGTGTGAATCCGCATTTTCGTCCCTTGTTTACATAAAAAATAAACAAAGATCTCAACTTGCACCTGAATCGCTTGAGCATAATTTAAGACTTTCGCTTTCAAGTATTGAACCAGACATAACTTTTTTATGCAAATCTCATCATACTCAAAAATCACATTAAAATCTATAATTTACTGTTTTTGTTTTGTTCTATAAAATTTTTGTTATGTTTTTTCTCATATATTTTAAAGTTTGTTTTTTGTTAACTAATTGTTTACTAATTACTTGAATTGACTTCAAAAATAAAAAATAGTTGATCTCATTAAAAATATGTAAAAAAATGTATTTAGGGGGCCGCACATTTTTAAGGGTGGTGTTAGGGAGCCGCGAGCAAGATGAAGTTGACGACCACTGCTATAGATAGTCAATTGTATGAAAAAATAGATTTTTAGCCATAACTTTTGATTGGAAAGAGATATTGGGGTAATTTTTTCACAGAAATTATTTTTGAGACTTGACTTTTTTGTAAAATATATAAAAACAACATTTAAGAAAAAATAAATTTTGCGAAAAAAATCAAATGGGGTACCCTTGTTGTTTTGATGACAAAAACAGTAAAATAATTTTTGCGCTTAGCTGGAAGAATTTTTGCAAATAAATGCTATGTCATATGAAAGGTAGCCAGATGTGCAATTTTTAGTTGATTTCATTTTTACAACAACAATATGGACATATATATTGACAGCGGAGATATTTGCATCGAGAGACCAAACATTGATTTTCATGTGGTTTTTTTTTCATTCTTAGGTAACGATGTTTTATGAAAAAGTCGTTGTACTGAAAATTTTTTTCAATTTTGAAGATATATGAGTGTTTTTGATGTCAAAATAACACAAAAAATTTTAAAATTCAATGCACAAAAATCTCCGATGGTAAAAAGTTTTTTAAAAACTAAATATGTAACATTTTAATTTGGGATAAACTTAATATGTATACCTAGTTTGAGCGAAATCCGTTGAGCCGCTTAGATTTGTATAAAGGCCAAACAAACAAACAAACAGAAAATGAGTTTTATTACTGTAGATAGTCTATTGTATGAAAAAGTAGATTTTTAGCCATAACTTTTGAATGGAAAGAGATATTGGGGTATTTTTTCACATAAATTATTTTTGAGACTTAACTTTTTTGTAAAAAATATAAAAACAACATTTTGGAAAAAATAAATTTCGCAAAAAAATCAAAGGGGTACCTTGTTGTTTTGATGACAAACACAGTAAAATAATTTTTGCGTTTGGTTGGAAGAATTTTTGCAAATAAATGCTATGTCATATGAAAGGTAGCCAGATTTGCTATTTTTAATTGATTTCATTTTTACAACAGCAACAATTTTTGAGTCATTTTTTGAGTAAAAAGTCAATATTTTGGACCTTTTTTGACATAATCATAAAACATATATACACTAACTTAACGGTACAGTTCAACCTATTTTTGTGAAGTGATTTTATTGAACTTTTGAACAAAAAAAATTTTAATGAAATATATTAATGGACAGCGGAGATATTTGCATCGAAAGACCAAACATTGATTTTCATGTCTTTTTTTCTCATTCTTAGGTAACGATGTTTTATGAAAAGTCGTTGTACTGAAAATTTCTTCAATTTTGAAGATATGTGAGTGTTTTTGATGTCAAAATAACACAAAAAATTTTAAAATTCAATGCACAAAAATCTCCGATGGTAAAAAGTTTTTTAGAAACTAAATATGTAACATTTTAAGTTGGGATAAACTTAATATGTATACCTAGTTTGAGCGAAATCCGTTGAGCCGCTTAGATTTGTATAAAGGCCAAACAAACAAACAAACAGAAAATGAGTTTTATTGCTGTAGATAGTCTATTAAATGAAAAAGTAGATTTTTAGCCATAACTTTTGAATGGAAAGAGATATTGGGGTATTTTTTCACATAAATTATTTTTGAGACTTAACTTTTTTGTAAAAAATATAAAAACAACATTTTGGAAAAAATAAATTTCGCGAAAAAAATCAAAGGGGTACCTTGTTGTTTTGATGACAAACACAGTAAAATAATTTTTGCGTTTAGTTGGAAGAATTTTTGCAAATAAATGCTATGTCATATGAAAGGTAGCCAGATTTGCTATTTTTAATTGATTTCATTTTTACAACAGCAACAATTTTTGAGTCATTTTTTGAGTAAAAAGTCAATATTTTGGACCTTTTTTGACATAATCATAAAACATATATACACTAACTTAATGGTACAGTTCAACCTATTTTTGTGAAGTGATTTTATTGAACTTTTGAACAAAAAAAATTTTAATGAAATATATTAATGACAAGCGGAGATATTTGCATCGAAAGACCAAACATTGATTTTCATGTCTTTTTTTCTCATTCTTAGGTAACGATGTTTTATGAAAAAGTCGTTGTACTGAAAATTTCTTCAATTTTGAAGATATGTGAGTGTTTTTGATGTCAAAATAACACAAAAAATTTTAAAATTCAATGCACAAAAATCTCCGATGGTAAAAAGTTTTATAATAACAATATTACCGTTAGTTGAAAAAGTTCAGAGGGGGCGTGGCAAAAACTAAATAAGTAACATTTTAAGTTGGGATAAACTTAGTATAAATACCTAGTTTGAGCGAAATCCGTTGAGCCGTTTAGATTTGTATAAAGGCCAAACAAACAAACAAACAAACAGAAAGTGAGTTTTATTACTATAGATATTAATTTTCTAAATTTGAATTTAAATTGCATTGAACACATATTGCTTTTAATATTTCATTAAAACAGCGTTATACCCATCACGGATTACAGCTGAAAAAATCCGTAAAAGTTTTCCTTGAGACCGATGTGGTCATTTAAGACCCCATTTATTTTGTGAATTGGGGGCTATCTCTAGGCTTTCGAAAATTTCTCAAACTAATTTTTTTCCTAATTTGACTGCGGGGAACCCGAATCCAAAGTAATTGTTTTCTACATCTCAAAGAGTCTACGCTTCGGTCTCAAGGGTTTAAATAAAAACTAAGTCCAGATAGTTTAAAAAAATTACAAAAATTGCTTTTTACTTAAAAATGCTACTTTTTCTTTACAATAGGAATTTATCAACCTTTTTTTTTTTGTGCAACCAAAATTGTTAAACTCATTAGACTAAAGTCAACATTGAAATTAACAAAGATGCATTAGTATTTATATGCAGAAAATCAAAATTAAGTTGAAATTGCTTATGTTAATGTGAAAAATTGCAGTAAAGTAAACGTAACATTATTTTTCAAGGAAATTTTAAGAGAAGTCATAATTTAAAAAAAATACAGGCTAACGAAGCATTTTCCTTTTAAATTCACTTTAAACTTAAGATTAATGTATTTTTTCCAAAATTTGATGTTTTGACTACCAAATACTTCTATTTGTTTCTACTTGTGTTGCATATCGTTGGAAAGGAAATCTTTCTAAAACAACTTTGCATAAAGCTCTGCTTAAACACGTTTCGTTGCAAGAACATATTTAGTAAAACAACCTCCTCAAATTCATAATTAGCCCATAACTCCCCAGGGGGCCAAAATTGACCCCACTTCCAGTACATTTTTTGCTTGTTTTCGCATTCCTTATCGTTTAAAATCATAAAATAATTTTTTCCATCTAACTTGTACGGGACGGTCCACTGTGCGACGCCACGGCCAGATAAAAAATTAAGTTGATTGATCATTAAATTAGTCACAAAACCTTTAAATCTCATTAGATATTTTGGCGTTTATCTTTAGCGAGCTTTGTCGTGTCATGGATAAGTTAAGTGATGCAGCATGCGATAGAAACAAAATAATGGAGATGATTTTAATTTATGTTAAACATTAAATGTTAACCATAATGTTAAGTATTACGTTAAACATCAAAAATTAATATACAGAATTATAAATTAGCCACAACAAAATCAAATCCTCCACAGGATATACAACGATTTGGGTAAGAAATCGTTAAAATTTTTGCCAGCATCCTAAAAACATTCGTAATGAAAGTATTAAAAGTTTCCCAAGGTTGTTCACTGGGTTGAGAACCAATTCGTAAACACTTATTATTAATACAAAAACGCAACAATTCTTAAAATTGATTGAAATAATCGCCCCTTTTCCCCTGTAGATGTTGTTGGAGACTTATTGAAATCATCAAAGTAGCATTCAACAATGATAGTGTTCGGGTTTTTTACAACCGGTTTATTTAAACTTTTGTGTCATTATCAAAGTACTGAAATTCTTAAAAATGCATGACCTTGATTTTGCATAGCAACTTAAATTAGTTATTTATTGTTTTAGCATAACATACTTAAAAATCAATTAATTCGAAGATTTCATTCAGAAGTTTGCTTATTTAAAAATTCTAAAAATTTATATTGAAGAAAAAGGCAGCTAATAAAAACAAAAACAAAAATATTAGTTGATATTTATCTTGAGTAAAAATGTGGACATAAAAAATATTACCGCACTTATTGAATAACATTTTTAATAAATACTTACTTTGATAAAAAAGCAAAAATATTAATTTATCAATTGAATGCTATTTGTATTTTGCAAGCTAGCTGAAACATATTTAAAAGAATGTTCAATCTGTGTCAGTCAAGCCAAAACATACCTGAAACGAAAGAAAAATCACAAAATTAGTAAATAATTTTAGCATCTCAAATCAAAGCAAAATTAAAATAAAACACTTAACGCTACGTTAAAAAATCTTAAAAAAAAATCTTAAAATAATTTAGCACAGATAAACAATAGGGGTTACTCTATGTCTAGGATATGCCCGTTGCAGGGTGCAAGGTAAGGAAATATACAATCCGTGCACCGCCGCAACAACAAAATACAAGTTGTAAAACCCGTGCAATATTTCATATGTATGCTACACTGGGACCCATGTATACGGCGATGCTATGAAGAATAGTTTATGAAATGAAAACCTTTGATTGTAATGAGAGAAAAGCCCAACAGAAGATGGAATGAGCGTGAAGTGCAGCTCACTTCAGCAGAGTTCTTTGAGCTGTTGATTTTACTATGCTACGCTTGTACAATAGGGCGCTCGCGATTCATTGGATATTTTAGTTTATCATGCAATTATGCTAGACATAGAGAATACCCCAAATAATTATTTATTGTACTAAATATTTTGCATGTAACACAGAATTAGGATTTCAGAGGAAGTGGAATAAAATTATATGGCAATACATAACAGATATGCTTTGAATCGTGCGAAAGTGCGGCGATTAAAAATTAAACAACTGTTATTTTCTAATAAAAAAAAATTAAGTTCAAGATCATGCAGGACATTTCGTCGTAGTGTTGTAAAAATACAAATGCATTCATAGGAATTCAGCCCGAGAACTGTGCTGTAACCATTTATAATCAAATAAAACTCATTGAAGGGCTCAAGCTGAGAACATACAACCCCTTATTCAGCCACACCCCTTTCTAACAGTGAAGAAAGGCAGCAAGACAAGGGATGCCAGTTAGCAGATGACAGTCGTCGGCAGTGACAATGACTGGCAGGTAGCATCGTTTAAGTCATTATTTTGTTTATATTTTTTTCCATTTATCTCCATCAAGTTGGCGTTGCCATCATTTAAACTCATTAGCCATGAAAATGTGCACACAAAAGGCTAACGGATAGACAGACAGACAGACAGAGAGACAATGGGATAAAAGACAATCACCACGATAGACAGACACAGAGAGATAAGTGTCAGCCACCAACACAACAACACGAAAAATTGCAATAAAAGTGAGAGAATAAAAAACGCAGGATTTCAGTAAAATGAAGTTAATGTCGCTTGCATAAGTAGCAGTAGATTAAGTAGCAAAAGGGGAGTAAATGAAATAGTAGGTACAAAAAAAAAGAATAAAACGAGCACGGTAATTATTACTAAGGCGGTGTATAGAGGATGTGAAGAGGAGTTAAAGTCAATTACTTCAGCACCAGAGAGAAAAAAGAGTAGAGGAGTAACCAAATAGTACAAATTAAAGGACGACCACAGGAACAAGTGAAGTAATGAGGCATTTTTCACAAAGAGATGCAGCGAAAGTGTTGAAAAAAATCTAGTATAAAGATTAGTATTTCTAAAAATTTTGCACTTCACTAAAAAAAATTATTTTTATGATCAAATAAAAAGATTTTAATAGGTAGATTTGAGGGCTTCAGGTAAAATTTTGCCTTGAGTTCTAAGCAAGCACAGCATAGTAGACTAACGTAGTTCACTGAACCACACGAGAAGGTTTGTCTATAAGTGAGAGTCTTGTGAACGTTTTAGGGTTGATATTTTTTCTTTAATAATTAGAAAAAATTCGCAAAAGAGATCGCAAAATAAATAAATACTATACGATTTTTTGTGCCCATTAACATTCGTACAACGATTGATCTTTAAGCAAAATTTTGAGATGCTGCACTCTCGTGTGTAACTATAAAACAGCTCGTTTTTTAAATTTAACAATATAAAATTTTTTTAAATTTTAAAATATGTTTTCAGAAAAAAAACAACAACAACAACAATAAAAAGTGGCGTTATCCGTTAGACCGAAATCGTTGTATTTTTCGTGGTGCATAACAATATGACTATCCCTATCGGAAATTTTAAAGTGCTTTATTAAAAAGCAAGTAAAAAGGTCGTCACTCTGCCTATGAATAGTGCTTTTGAAAAGTGCTTTGCTCCCGCTACAAATTAAGCTTAAAAAAAGCTGTTTGGTTTCGAAATTCTTCGTTCTTTTTCATTATCTACTCTGCTGACTAATCTTGCTCTCATCACTAACACTTCATCATTATTTATCACTTGTTTATGCAAAAAGTTCAATTCGTGAAAAAGTGTTGCAGTAAAAAATGAAAAAAATAAAGTTAAAACGTTTATAAAGTGTTAAATTGTAATGATTTCATAAAAAAGGTAATTAGTGGTAAGTGGTTTGGATATTCAAAACGTAATTGTAAAATATTACATCGGACAAAAATATACGCCATCGAAAATGAAGTCGCGAATGCAGGTGCGAACAAAGAAGGCGCTCTTTCCGAAAGGAGAGCAAAGCGCTTTTTTGAATCACTTTTCATAGCGAGAACAAAGGTCTTGTTTCCAATGACATGACAATGTTAAATAAAGCTCTATTTAAAGCGAGAACAAAGCGCTATTGTGTTTTTGTAAAGTGTTTTGCAAATGGTTTTGAAGCTCCTTGTTTCCTAAAGGGATCTTTATTATAAACAAAACTAGATTATTTTAAAGTACACAAAAGAAAAGCTTTTTGCTTTTGAATAATGTGCGGGTGCTCCACCTTGTTTAATTAGTTCGAAAATTCGGCAAGGAATAGAAATTATAAGATCCCGTAGCTGACTTATCTCAAATGACTCCTACTCTCGAAGGACGGCAACTTTAAGTTCTGCAAAAGTGTTGTATTGAGTGTTTTCGGCATAAACACGTTTAACAAGTAATCCCCAAGCATTTTCTATAGGATTCATGTCCGGAGAACATGCAGGCCAGTGTAAGCAATTGACCCTTTTGTTTTCATGCAATTTCGTGTCTCTTGACTATTGTGTACGGACGCATTGTCCTGCTGAAAAATCCATTTTGAGCTTCTCTTTTTTCTAAGAAAAGGTAGAAGATTCATTTGCAACGTCTGAATGTACTCAGTAGAATTCATTCGACTGCTAATTCCAAGGTTCCTTCAAAGCTGAGAGCTCCCCAAACCATGAGAGAGCCACCCCGAAATTTCATTTGGGAAAAAATCGTGACTCTTTACGTAAATCTCTCCAGTAAGTCTTGAATACATCCGGACCATTAAAATTGAATTTTTTTTTTTCATCCAAAAAATAGCCTTAAAAGTTGAAAGAAGATGTCATGGATTATTTCAACACTTTAAAGTGCGCGCCCACCTTTTTCCAGTCCGTTGACATATTATTTCTTGCTAATTCGAGACGAGCTTTCTTGTGTTGCTCAAGCAACCTCGGCGCTGTCTTAAGAACTTGTGTTATGATAGTTCCAGACTGTTTTAGTGCTTGAGCTACCGTCCAACGTGATACATTTAAGCCCAATTGCTTTGATATTTTGCTAGCGCTCTTTATTGAATTGATTGTCGATTGCACAATTCGACACTTATCCCGCAAGCTTATCTTTGGCTTTGGTCCTCCTCTTTTATTTTTACCATATTCATTATTTTTTTGTAAAAAATTCCGCATAACTGTAACGGAGCGTTTACTTTTATTTCACTTTTACTTTACTTTTACCTTTCTTGCAATTTCTCGTAACGAGAGTCCTTCAGTTTGAAAAGCATATATTTGCCCTTTTTACATTTCAGAAAGGTATTCACCACGTGGCATTATATATTTTTTATTGTCACACTAAAAACAAAACAACTCTTCAGATAATCGACTACACGCAACTGATTCATAATTGTTCTTTTAGTTATGCTCCACTCAAAATACAACGATTTCGGTCAAACGGAAAACGCCACTTGTTATTGTTGTTGTTTTTTTCTGAAAACACATTTTTTTTATTCTCTTTCATTCCCCATCCGTAGTTTTTTCAAATTTTTTTCAAATGGCCGCTAAATTCAAAAAACAAGCTGTTTTTATAGTTATGCACCACAGTGTATATATTCTCCTCCTCTTCATTATTTTTACAACTCCCACAGAAGTAATTCGCTCTGGTAGATTTTACTTGTGAAATCCATTTTCGAATGGGGGAGTGGCAATAGCGTAGTCGATGTCGATATTGTTAATCTACTGTTAGGTTGCTCTAAGGCGAATGACTATTTTCTATGCCATCTTTTTTCCCATAATATCGAGGGGTATTATTGCCAAAGAGCTGCATTTTGTGTTTCAGATGAAGTGGGCCTTAGCTCTCCGCTGATACATACGGCCGCAGTTCATTGTACTTTCCCTAGCAATTTGCAATTAGATTGTGTTTTAGTGCTGCCCCCACACACGGACACCGTATAGCAAGATTGTCCTCACTTCAGCTATATAAATGCAACGTGCAATTTTCGATGTAAGGCCCCATGTTTTACCTATAGCTTTCTTACAGGCATATAAAGCAACATTCATATAAAGCAACAGACAAATAAAGAATGTTCGACTTCTTACTTACTATCCAAAATAACTCCCAAGTATTTTAGCACTACCAGGAAGTATAGCTAAGTGCCATCAGGAAGTGGACGAACTATGAGTGGAATTTGTATTTCCTCGTAAATAGGACCAGTCGAGTTTTTTTGGATTTACCCCCAGCCCACAGCTTTTGGCATAAATATTGATATCGGAGAGCGCTGACCCAAGCAGCTCTGAGAGAGTGTTAGGAAACTTTCTGCTTATCAGCAGGATTTTTATCAGCACACAGAGTTGCTCATGCACCCAAAGCTTCATAAGTGCGCTAATGATTGTCCCCGGAAGACATAGTTAAAGGCACCTTCGATATCTAGAAAGATTCCTTGTGAAGAAAGGAGTTTTCTAAAAACACTACAAGGGAGAGCAGGGCTATTTCTATAGACCCACTTTTCCTGTAAGTATGTTCTGAAGCTGAAAGCAAAATTGAGTCAATGTTACAACGAATATGAATGAGTGCCAATCAATCTTTCAAGTGTTTTCAGCAGAAGAGATGATAGACTAATAAGGCTAAGGTCCTTCGGACTCGTTTGCGATATCCTATCAGCTTTAGGGATAAATTCTACCTTTACTTCTCTCCATTTGGATAGTATGTATGTCATTACAAGGCAATCTTTGAAAATGACAAGAACCCATGGAAGGATTACGGACTACATCTGCTCTAGAGAAGTCGGAATTATTCCATCAGGCTCAGCAGACTAATTTGGTTTAAAACTAAACAGAGCCCGTTTGAACCTGTTCAGTTGTTTTAAGAGACTCCTCTAAGACCTAATAGGAGTGGGGTCCACATAATAATCCAGGAAGTGGGTACTCAGAAGAAGGTCAAAGGCCTCCTCGCTTTGTCAATAACTTTGACAACTAGGTTAGAAGATAATCTTACGGAGCCTTGATGCTTCGGGAGATTTCCGGTAGAATCAGCCTGGAATGTATTTTGTGCCTAAATATTTTTTTAAAATAATCTCTTGAATTACATTTTTGGAATCTACATCCTTCAAAATGTTCAGCGAAAATATAATTTCGAAAAAAAATTCAATGTACAGATTTTTTCACAGTTTTATTTATGTGTTCTCAATAATAGCAGCACTTTCAACACGATTCTTAACTACAAACAGTTTCACCATTCTTTATGTTTTAATTAAAACTTTTATTACAAATTAACTGGCCTTAATACTGCTAGAAAATAAAAAAGTCTTACATTTTTATTAATTACAGTTGTTGTGAAAATAACACAACTTCATAAGTACAAAAAAATGCAGTACTTAAAATATACAAAAAAAAAAACTAAAAAAAATTACAAGTGAAATGTATAGATATCATCAAACAGTTAATATTTCGTTGCGTGGCTTCCATTTTGGATTACGGCTGCACATCTGCGTTGCATAGAATTGACCAAGTTTAGGTTTTTCTCAGTAGGTATATTGCATAACAGGCTTTACGAACTTTTCCCATTGTTCCTTGCTGTTTTTGGTATTTGCTGCGCTTACTGGGTTTTTGACGCTAGTCCAAAGATTTTCTATGAAGTTTAGATCCAGCGACTGCACCGGTCACTACATTAAGCTGACTTTGGGTTTCTCTAAGCCGGCTAGCTAGTATGCTTCGGGTCATTATCTTTCTGGTATACCCATTTTAGCGGCATATTGTCCTCGGCATAAGGAAGCATAATTCTTTCGAGTATTTTAATATAGACAAAATGATCCATTATTGGTGTGATCGGATATATGGGCCCAACGCCATGGTAGGTGAAACATGCCAAAACCATAAGCTTACCGCCTCCATATTTGACAATATTGACCGCGTGGTTAGGGTCATAGTAGACCTTCTGTTCTACCGAAATCTTAAAGACAAATAAGCCTCACCTCCTTGCTCCTAAAAACTATGGAGAAAATTGTTGATCGGCATATCAGAGAGGGTTGCCTTACCGATCACCCGCTACACTCCCAACAATATGTATATCAACAAGGGAAGTCAACGACTCATGCTCTTCAGATCCTTTCAAACAAGATTGGAAAATCACCGGGGAATAAAACATATACAATCGCTTGCTTCCTATACATTGAAGATGCTTTTGTTAACACCAAATACGCTCATATAAGCGAATGCATCCAGCGCAAAGGTGTTGATGGAACAAGAAGTACTTGGGTGCATAACGTGCAGAAAGTCAGAAATATGAAATCAACTTTGGGCACGGCAGAACTCCGCAAGGTTTTGGTTGTCCACAAGGAGGAGTTCTCTCACCAATATTGTGGTCCATTGTAGTTGATGAACTCTTAGAACTTCTTAGCTCAAATGGCTTCGATGTGCAGGGTTACGCTGATGACATCGTGATCCTTACCAGATGAAAAACAAGGATACTTTATCGTATCACCTCCAGATAGCACTTAGCATAGTAGCTAAATGGTGCAAGGAAACAGGGCTCAATGTCAACCCTAAGAAAACCAACATCATTGTTTTCACCAGGAAAAGAGTGAAGAGAGAAAAAATCTAACTGAACTTACTCTTTTTGGTGAAGCCATAAAATTTTCAAAATAAGTCAAATACTTCGGTGGGACGCTTAATGATAAACTCACATGGAACCCACACCTAAATAACACCATAAACAAAACAAGAGTCCATTATGGGTCAGCAGAAGTTTTATAGCTAAAAACTGGGGCCTAAGCCCTAAAGTAGCCATGTAGATGAATACTTCCATCACGAGACCTATCATCTTATATACTGCACCAATATCATGGAATAGTACGATCCAAAAAACAGCTCAAGCCAAGCTTAGCAAGTTGCAACGATTAGCTTGTGTCTGTATCACACGAGCGATGCGTACTGCTCCAACTACTGCTTTGGAGATTTTGCTTGGTTTACCACCATTACATATTCCTGTCAGGAAAGGAGCTTTGATCTTCACAGTCAGGCTCATCATTTACAATAATTTGTATAGACCATGTAACACTCACCTAGCGTTATTATACGAGGACGAGAATCTAAGGTTATTACCCTGCAATGTCTGCCTCCCAAAATACAATTTCTGCAAAAAATTCCAAGTCTCCTTCCCAAACAGAACCACATGGGAAAAAGAAATGCCATGGTTTACTGGTGACTGTCAAGCCTGGTATACTGATGGCTCAAAGACAAAAGAAGTCGTGCGAGCTGGCTTTTTTGGCTCAAGGCAGGGAAAATCTATATATGCCAGCATGGGCACAGGTAACTCAGTCTTTCAAGCTGAAGTCTATGCAATTGAGATCTGCCTAAGAGAGTATGTAAACAGTCCCACTACGAACAAACACATTTGCATTCACTCTGACCGCAAAGCTGCTCTACTTACACTTAGCGCATATAAAATTACGTACAAACTCGTATGGACTTGTCTACAGCTGCTTATCAAAGTGTCTAACACAGTCCACCTCATTTGGATACCAGGCCTATTTAGGAAACGAGATTGCAGACGAACTAGACGAACTATAAAAGGAACTGCAAATTCCTTCATAGGCCCAGAACCATTCTTCGGGCTACCATGGGGCACTATACGCCATAACTTTAATGTATGGCTAAACAGAGAGGCACTTCATTACTGGAGGGAAGCTGAAGGCATTAGACAGGCTTAAACATTCATGCCAACCACTTCGCTCCAAAGATCGAAACAATTCCTTACTTAAAGAGGAACATCTATCAGACTTGTCACAGGTTTCCTAACTGGACATTGCAAGGTAAATAAGCGCTTATCAACCATAGGTATATTCCAGGAAGATCTGTGCAGATTATGTAACGAAGATGAAGAAACAGCAGAGCACATTATGTGTCACTGTAACGGTCTAATTAGGACCCGACTTTGCTACTTAGGTGCATTGTATTGAGAACAGCACCAAATAGCGGATAGTTCACCCGAGGACATCGCTCTGTTCCTAACGAACTTAACGAGTAAGGATGAACTGTAACATTTAGAGGTTTGTTACAATAGTACCTTGAGGCCGCAGTTACTAGGAAACTAGCTCAGTCCTCACTTAACTATATATCTAGGGTAATAGGCAGCGTCTGGTCTTCTCACCTACTGCCACCGACGTGTAGATCCATAAAGAACTATTCTAGTCTCATCGCTCCAAAGAATATTTCTGCATGTTCCCGAGGCCATTCCACAGTCGCTTTAGCGAACTTAATCCGTATAGCAAAATGTTTTTTACTTAGTAAAGGTATCTATCTACCTTTCGGGAGCTTCTAGCGTTGAGTGCAGCCTCGATAAAACGCTTTCTTATTGTTTGTAATTGACAGATTCAGGTCTTGTTTTATATTTCTGGAGCTGATTTGTGAATCTTGCTTTGCCGTTAGCACTATTTTTAGATCAGTGCAGATGCACGTTGCATGTTTTGACCATGTTTTTTGTTTTTGCATTTTAAGGCAAAAATTTGAAGAGCAACCGATTATTTTCGATGTCCCAGTAAGTTTTATCGTCCTTCCGCAACTTTTTTATTAAATCTTGTTTTTCTTCGTAAAAGTGTTTAGATAGACATATTTTACTAAAATATTTAAAGGATTGAATAAATTTATAAACTAAAATATTTTTAAGTAACTATTAACTAACCATTCGAAAAGAAAAACTGATAAATTTTACAACACAAAAAATATGTTATACTGCTGCTATTATTATGAGCATCTCCACTAGCACTTCTTTCTAGAACATCTCTTAAAAAAAGTAAAACACTAATAATTTAAACATTCTCGTAATACTGTTTTTATAACGTCAGTTTTATGTAGTCACCAACAAGATACTTATAACTCTTGTAAAAGACTATTGACAACTGTATAAGTATTGTATAAGTAACATTGACATCTTCATCTAAATGAGGCATATTGCTGCTATTTTTATGAACTTAACAGTACACTCTAACAAAAATTCACGAGAATTAACTACAATAATTGCTGGCAACTGATTGTCTACATTTATTGTCGTTAAACCCCATAGAGCAAAATTATAAATATTTATCGTTAAAAATGCGTGAATTCTCTCACCTACAATTACTTCTTTCGCTCTCTTGTAAAAACTCTCTTCTAAAATTATTTCTTCCAATCTTGTCTGCGCATATAAAAAAAAGCTAGAAATGCGTGAAGTCTCTCAAGTTAGTTTTGAACATGGCAACAACAACAACTCTGTATAGAGTCAATAACTGAGCAGAAGGCGCTACTCTTTTCTACTTCAGTAGGCTTGAGTAATTAAGCTGTGACTAATCTACTGTTTAAGTTGTATATAATTGGACACTTGTTCGAATAAACTCTTTGAAATCATATGACGTTAAAGCAGAGGTGTTTATTTAAGGGCAAGCGTAAAATACCGTAATAGTGTGAAAAGTAGGGAAAATATACATATTTTAAGACTCTCTGAGCGAAAACACGCTAAAATAGCGTGAAAAATAGAAAATATGCATATTTTAGAATTCTCTGAGCGAAAACACGCTGGAATAGCGTGAAAAGTAAAGAATATATATATATATTAAGACTCTCTGAGCGAAAACACGCTCAAATAGCGTAAATAGTAGAGTAAATATTAGGGCGGGTCAATTTGTATGGACGAATTTTTTGGTGGTCTGGCTCAGCGAAATTCGTAAAATACATGTAATTTCAAGACTTTTTCTCCACTACAGCATATACAAATTCTAAAAAAAAATCTGTGCGGACTTTCGTAAATAGATTTTGTTCTCAATTATAAAATATGAATGTATGAATGTATGTGTATGAATCTATTTACGAAAGTCCGCACAGCTTTTTTTCAGAATTTGTATATGCTGTAGTGGAGAAAAAGTCTTGAAATTACATGTATTTTACGAATTTCGCTGAGCCAGAATTTGACCCGCCCTAGTAAATATACATATTTTGGAAAAAGACGCTGATTTTCAGACAAAATTCAAAAACTCACTGTATAGCGTGATTTTTTTACAAAATCGCCAATATATGTCGTGAAATTTGGCAACATTTATTGTAGAGATTTTTCAATCAGTTTTTAGAGTGTAGTTATAGATGACGATATGAGATTCATGACATAGATTTGTGTTTATAACGTTTGACCAGAAAAAGAAATTGCAATAATTTTATAAATTGTTCTTTACGGCTAAGCATTTTTTAAAAATTATGGAAACAACTCGTTAATAAATTCAAATCGTCACAAATATCAATCATAAACATCAGTGATGTGCTGCGTACATAACTTGATGTCGAAAGCGAAGATAATTGCATCGTAAGTCAAATGTTTGAATTTGGAATCGTTTTATTTTTTTCTTTATGTAACGACATTATATAAAACTTTTATTGTTCTAAGATTTTCTAAAGTTTTCAAGATATGACAATGTTATTGGTGTCAAAGAAACGGAAAATTTTTGAACTGAGTTATCCTTAAGAAAATTTAAAAGTTACTATACAGTAACATATATTGGATACAAAAATTCATTTTGTAAGATATTTATTAGATATAAAAAAGAACAGTCCAACACTGCAAACAGTATATCCCATCCTAGTTACAGTTGTGCATTACAAATGGGTCTATTCTGCTAGATCTGTTATTTTGTTATGAATTTTCTGTTATTAATGATAAAAGATGCCGACCATAAAAGATATGTTAAGGTTGGTATTCTGCCTTTCGATCCTTTATGGTACCCTGTTATCAATTTTCGAAAACAAAAATCTATTACAATTCCGTTAACTTCTGTTATGAAACAGCTGATTGCTGTCAATAAAATTAGATTATTGGACATGTATATAAAATTCAAGCGCACATTCACTTTGTCCAACCTAAAAAACTGCACGAATCGCACGTCAGGAAGATCGAACGGTTTGCTATTTAAGCGTAACTCCAGCAAAGTGGCCCGATGATTTCTTCTATTTAAAACTTGTCTTAAAAACACACACATTAATTAATTATCTTACATAAACAATATTACATTTGCCTCCTTTTGTGAGCCATTCTTAATGAAATTCATAAATAAACATCGATTCTTCAGACCAAAATGTTCACTTTCTTAAAATTTGTTACGATAAAAGACACAAAAATGTATCTGTTCTTCTGTTGTCTTTCATAACAGATTTCTCAGCAGATTTTGTCATGCAGAATACTAAATAACAGATTTTGTAAAAGATTTTTTGACAGTTCGAAAAATCTGCTATGATTTATAACAGATTTCATAAAAGATTGTCGTGCAGAATTCGAATTTTGGTCTCGTAACAGATTTCTTGACAGCTCAAAAATTTGTATGGAAAATCAAAACAGAATCACAGAATATTTTTTCATAACAGATTGTGCAGAGTAGACCCAAATATCATTGCCGACAAAATGTTATCAACGGTGAAAAAGGATGTAGGTTTAATATTCTTAATTATTTATTGAATTTATTAAGTGGACTGTGATTGAATGGTACAAACTTAAAATCTAATACAAAATCGTGAATCTTATATATCGCGACCGTTCGCCTCCGAGTCTTTTTAGCAACTCCTCTCTTCTTCTCGCCATCAGCAGGTCGCCTATCTGCCTAACATAACCTAATTAACAATTTAGTCAATATTTAATGCAATGTTGTAAAAGCGGGATGTCACAATCGCGAGTAGAGCCCAAGAGAGAGAGAGAGAAATATAGAGGCTAACAGCATTGGTTTAACCAACGATGCACTTTTTTATTCGATTGTATTCGTGGCGCCAAGGATTTGCGTTAAATAAAAATTTTATTAAAATATATCTTTGTTTTATTTAAGCACAACAGAAATAAAAAAATACAAGGTTATCTTAAAAAAATTCTGCATGCTATAGTTTCAGAGTGCAAAGCACAAACAACAACACCATACAAAGCACTGTGTGAGATGTTGCTGCTGTTGAACTCTTTAATGTTCATCAGAATTATTTTTTTTAACTTTTCGCGCCAATTGGATGTGACGAGATTGCGTATGTGTATGTGTGTGTGTGTGTGTGTGTGAGTTTACGTGTTTGCTTGTACACGGAGATAATTATTTTGCTTGAATCAAACAAATGTTTTGCTCAAAAGCAAATCTGCAACACTTTGCTCGAGCACGCTGTGATTTTAGAAAAATATTGCTAAATTGAAATCAGTCCTTATATAGTTAGGAAAAAGCAAAATTAAATTAAATTCAAACAAATATTTCCTAAGTTGTTATAAGCTCAAATAGCAAATTTTTACTAAACTCAAGCAAATACTTGCTAAGTTATTATAAGCACTAATAGCAAATGTTTACTAAATTCGAGCACATTTCTTTCAAACACACGAGCACACGTTTATTCTTAATGAAGAAAATTAGGCAACGATTATTTAAGAACTGCGAGGGTCGAATGGATAAGCCCATGCACTAACACTCACGCGGCCGAGGTTCAAGTCTCCGGATAATGTTAATTTTTCAATTTTATCTCGTGTTAATAATTATTTCGCTTCAAAAATATGCTGGATTTCAGCAAAAACGAATCAAAAATTGCTGTTTCAATTTATAGTTATTTTGAAAATATTTGCTTGAATTAAGTAGAATTTTGCTTTTGCAGTTAAGTTATTATAAACTGGAATAACCAATGTATACTAAACTCAAGCAAATATTTGCTAAGTTATTATAAATTGGAACAGCAAATTTTGATTAGTTTTTGCTGACATCTAGCATAATTTTGAAGTGACTGAGATTCAAGCGCAAGGTTTGCTTAATAAAAATACATATTAAGCAAACAGTTTTCTCTGTGTACATGTCGCTTTAGTGTTATTGAACGTTATTTCTTTTTTACTTTTTAAATTATTGCGCAATAAAGTGTGCATTTTTTAATGAATTAAGTATATTTTATGTATTTTTTATTTATTGGCAGATCACACAAAAAACTGTAAATAAGTGAGAGAAGAAAATCTGCTGATATCGTCTACTTACACCAACTCATTACTGGTGTATTCGACTCTCCAGAGCTTCTTTCTCTTATAAATTTTAACACTAACCGTAGAAGCAGTAGAAACTCTAACAACTTGATTTATTTACCATTTAGTAGAACAAATTATATGTTAACTGCTCCATTAAATCGCATGAGTACCTTTGTTAACAACTGTAACGTGTTTGATGTTAACTTGTCGAAAGGTCAACTCAAAAGTAGATTGAAAACTAATGTATGATTAGATCTATGTAAACGCATGGTTAGTTGTTATGTCTTGTGTTGTCCCTGAGCCCAACCCATATTATGGTGGGTAAATTTTTCTCCCTTTTGGTTTTTTATTGGACCACTTTTATCGATATCTTTGAGTTATTTCAATGATATTGGATTGGTTCTTAAAATGATCTATTGCGGAGAAAGTGTGAAAAAGCTGTAGTAGCTGAACTCTATTGTTATTGCATGTTATATAAGAACAAATCAATCAAGTCGAATTTTTTCATCTCGCCGAGTCGAATTATACTATGCATGGATGCTTGGTTGTGTGAGTGTTGTGAAACATTCATCAAAATCAATTAAATTCGCGCGAACGAGCGCCAAAAAATGTGCTCTAGCTTTTATTCAGCTTTTTCATAGCGAAAATATATTTGAATTTGTTATTTTTTTTTATTCGAAATAATATTTTTTGGCTATATTTGGAGCTTTTTATTGCCAATATATACATATATAAATATCTGATTAAATTTCATGCTTGATTGTATTGACGAATCGGAGAGAGACTTGAAGTGGAACGTTTTGACTTGCACAGATATTAAAAATTTCTTTCAAATCATTTCTATCCTTGCAGTTATTTTGGAGTCAATTGAATAATACTGGTACTAAAAAGAGCTACAGGTCAGATTTTTTCTAAATTTATTTAAATTCAAGCTCTAGTAAACTAAAAATATACAATAATTACAAATTCTTATAATATAATTACATAGCATAATAATTAAAACACAGGAACTTACAAAAATTAAATATATATAGATTTTACACTGATTTTTAAAAAAATTTTATAAAAATAGGACAAAAAGAACATAACAACTAGCATAAAATAAACAACACTTTTGTCTTCTCTATAGGAATAAACTAATTTGTTTTTAAAAACAACTAATTAAAAAACTAGTTTAAAATAAACTAGTTTATGAACTACTTTGAATTATCTTAAGGCGGCATCCACTTCAATTTTGAATAGTTTTTATTGCATTTTATATGAAGTAATTGAAAAACTACTTAAAAACAAGTCTGAAGAGGATGTTTTAAACGAAATGTTAGCTCTTGACATTAATAAAGGTATTGGTCCGGATAATATCCCTCCAATATTTCTTTAGAAGTGTGCAAGTGTCTTAGTAACGCCACTTGCACTTATATTTAATTTGTCCCTCATCAAGGGTCAGTTTTTAGAAGTCTGGAAGGAGTCTATTATAATTCCTATACATAAATCTGGTTCCCGACAGAATATAGCCAATTATCGTCCTATATCTAAACTACCGTTAATTCCAAAATTGTTTGAAGCAGTTGTAAAAAAACAAATTTATATCTGCATAAGAAACTCAATATCCGAAAAACAGCATGGTTTTGTATCTGGAAAATCCACCTCGACAAATCTTACTCTATTTTCTCATTTCATAAAAAATGAATTAGAATCAGGAAACCAAATTGACGTCATTTTCACAGATTTCGCTAAAGCCTTTGATAGGGTGCAGCATCATATACTGGTAAAAAAGCTACGGCTGATGGGTTTTCATTCTTCATTATTATCTTGGATAGAGGACTACCTCACAGGTCGATGCCAGTCTGTCCGTATTGGAAAAAGTTTTTCAAAGGATATTATGAACCTTTCAGGTGTACCACAAGGTAGTCATCTTGGACCACTCTTGTTCGTTTTATTTATAAATGATCTCCCTAACTATATTCAGCACTCGGAATGTCTTATGTATGCAGATGATGTTAAAATATTTAAATCTGTACATTCACATACTGATCATTTGCTTCTGCAAAGCGATTTAAATTATGTTCATAATTGGTGTTCGGTTAATAAACTACACTTAAATATTTCAAAATGCAACATAATGTCGTTTTATATGAAACTGACACCTTTCTTTTTTGATTACTCAATAACGATCAATGAACTCCAAAGAGTTGAGTCTAAATCTGATCTAGGTGTGTTATTTGATAAAAAGATTACGTTTTCCAGCCACTACGATACCATTATCAACAAGTCTAATGCAATGATTGGATTTATAAGGCGCAACACAAAAGAATTCAACGACCCATACACCCTTAAAACTTTATTTATCTCTTTAATAAGATCAATCTTAGAATATGGCTGTGTCATATGGGATCCATATTATGAATCACACAGTGCAAGACTTGAGAAAGTACAGAGACGTTTTACTCGTTTTGTAATTGGTAAACTAAACTGGGATTTTGTGCCAAATTATTCATCTAAATGTGCCCTTCTTGGCCTCAGCACGTTGGCCTCTAGGCGAAAGTATTTTCTAATGATGTTTGCTCGCGATATTTTGATGAACCACATTGATTGTGCTCCTCTTCTTGCACTTTTTGGAATATATGCCCCCGAAAGGCATTTTAGACAAAGGAATTTCTTTCATATTCCACACCATAGAACTAACTATGGCCGAAGTGATCCAATCTATAATATTAGCTCAGCGTTTAATTCTATATTTGATCGAATAGATTTCACACAAAATAGAATAACGTTCAAACAAAATGTAATGAATATTGTGTAGGATAATTTTGATACTATTTGCTTAATTTATATATTATACAAATGCATGTAAATCAATGACTGTTAAACATTTTTGTTGATAGAAAGTAAATAAATAAATAAATAAATAAATAAAAAACTACTTTGAACTATATTAAGGCGGAAACTACTCTGAATTTGACATGATTTTATTGCAAATTTTTATTAGAATACAAGTTTATACATATTTAAATATGCTATTTCATCAAATATTATTAACTTTAGGCTTTCACTAATATAAATTTATGTATATATTTTTCAAAACAATAAAATAAATGATCTCTTTGATGCATAGAAATTTAAAATTTTTATGTTTTTAAATTCATCTTCAGTAAGTGGAATATTAACTAAAGGGTGTTTTTATAGAGTGATACAACTTTGAATTGGCATCACTACTTCATTTGACCACCCATTTAACAGCTGATAATTGCTTTTTGTTTAATTTGCTTTGACATTTCATTATGGATCAACTTACACCAGAGCAACGCGTGCAAATTGTGGAAATTTTTAATCAAAATAATGGTTCTGTTCGTCAAACTTATCGTGCACTTCGTCCATTTTATGGCGTACATAATCGTCCTTCAGAGCTGCTAATTCAAAGAACAATCATTTTCGGACCACATTTACTGTTACTGATAATGTGCATCCCGTGAGACGCCGAACAGTGCGCACTGAAGAATCTGTAGCCGCTGTACAGGAAAGCATTGAAGATGATCCTAATCAATCAATTCGTCACCGTTCTCAGCAGCTGGGGTTGTGTCCTTCCACTTTATGGAAGATTTTACGAAAAGATCTTGGCTTTAAACCTTTCAAGATTCAACTTGTGCAGGAATTAAAGCCAAACGATTATCGTATGCGCCGCCAATTCGGCGAATGGGCTGAAGCACAAATTGATATTGATTTTGAATTTCCATGGAAAATTTTATTTTCGAATGAAGCCCATTTTTGGTTGACAGAATTTGGTAAACAGAATTGTAGTATTTGGAGTGAGGAGAATCCACAAGCTTTTGTCGAGAGACCATTATATCCACAGAAAATTACTGTTTGGTGCGCTTTATGGACTGGCGGAGTCATTGGCCCATATGTCTTTAAAAACGATGATGGTCAGAATGGTACTGTCAATGGTGAACGGTATAGGAACATGATTCGAAGTTTTTTCGTACCTCAATTAGCTGGCATTAATCTTGCTGATATGTGGTTCCAACAGGACGGAGCCACATGCCACACAGCGGGCGCTTTAATTGATTTACTCAATGAAACTTTTGACGAAAAAATAATTTCACGAAATGGCCCAATTAATTGTGTGATCGTGTGATTTAACCCTATTGGATTATTTTCTTTGGGGTTATGTAAAGTCACTTGTCTACGTCGATAAACCACAAACAATTGAATGCCTGGAAATCAACATTCGAAGAGTTATCGGCGAGATACGGCCGCAAATGCTGCAAAAAGTCTGTGAAAATTGGTGTTCCAGATTGCGCCTTGTATGCGCCAGCCGTGGCGGCCACATGGCCGAAATTATATTTAAACATTAATGTTATAAAATTTTCTATCCAGTAAAGTTCGTTTCATTGATATTAAAAATATATTACTATGTTTTATTATGGTTTAAACTTGACCCCATTTTCAACTCTAAATTATCTGGAAAATTTGAGTAAAGTGGTCACTTCTAGTGTGTTTCTTAGAAAGATAAAAAACCTTAAAGCTAAATATCTCAAAACTACTCAAATGACTTTTACTTAGGAGGGTAGAATTGCCCGTGCAGCTTCAATGAATTCGTTCCCACAAACTTTATATTCATTTTTATCTTTATCATTGAGATGTCAAACAATACATTTCTTGTCTCTTTTAATTTTTAATAATATATTTTCTTAAAACTTTGAACAAAATTGTGTTCAAAAATAACTTTTCCTATTTTCATGAAAAAAATGTGTTATCTATACCAGCGTTTCTTAACCTTTTTCAGTCCGCGGACCCCTAGAAAATTACGCACAAGTTCAAGGACCCCCTTAATAAAAACACATTAATAAATTATGGACACATTATTTTAGTACTGAAAAAAAATTATATTTTTATAAAAATTCAAAATTCTGTATTAATGTGAAGGTTGGTGCTGCTTTTTTGAAACTAAATTAGTAATATTTGGGTTGGTGTTTTTACTTAGTTGTAATCTCAAATCTGATTCCAATTGTAATCTGTTTCTGTATTTGTTTTTGGTGTATAAAAGAGCAGAGAATGCCTTTTCACAGAGGCATGTGGACGAGAAAAGCAATAAATATTTTAGTGCTTCTTCTGATATTTCTTTATAAACATTTTTCACATTTTCCCAAAAACTTCATAATCACATGATATTTCTATTAATTGATTTTCCTGTACCGTTGTCAAGCCGATTATATCTAAAAACATCTCCGTTGAAAGGGTCTGCTATCCAGTTTTTATTTCTGTCGGGTTCTGGAAAATAATCCCGAAAAGAAGACGTCAAGCCGTGGAGGTGTTTAATCATTTCCTCTTCTACTTGCGTTGGCAACATTTCTCCACCAGAGGATTCCAAAAACGCTACCAGTGTAGGAAAATGATTTTAGTTTTTTTTTTAATTGTACGATTAGTTCAAAGGTCAAGTTTTTTATCATAGTTTCTATTTTATCTTCAACTTGGAAGATGTTGTTATCTCTTCCTTGTAGACTTAAGTTCAGCTCGTTCAGGGCACTAAAGATATCAGCCTGTTTATTGGCGCTGCCAACAGAATTATTAAAAAAAAATGCTGCTCGCATACTGTGCGATGAATACAGCGCAGTCTTCGTTGATGTGTAATTTATTTTTGACCTGAAGTGTCGAGGGTTTATTTTATACAAATTACTGTTATGATCATTAATTAAAAAAAAATTATTTATTCAAATGTCCATAGATTAGACGGCGGACCCCCATATATATACTCGCGGACCCCAGGTTAAGAAACGCTGATCTATACTATTATATAAAAGGATACTCACAAAATTTAATCCAGAATAAGCTCGGTAACCGCTGAACCGATTTTGATAATTCTTTTTTTATTCTATTCTTATGACAATACAGGTTGTCATAGCTTACCAAGGTTTTCGAAAAATGTATTCTTTAATTATTACAAGGTCACGCTTTTTATTTGATGCCTACATTCAACCAGCAGCACAATGCAATAGCGAACAAAGCTTTTCTTTCTTTGTCGCGAGAGCTTCTCTCAATATAACACGGCAGCCATGTTGTGTAGTTGCTTTCAGTGAGATTCTTGCTGTCATACAGTAGGTCTGTTCGCGTAGTCGAATGCAAACGAAATATTTCAAAAGTTTTCAATAGAAAGTGCTTGAAAACCGTTCGTTTATTGAGAGAATTGTGTAATAGAGAGGATATCACATTTTCTCTCGGTTCAAGTTTTTTAAAGTTTTTACAAGAAGAATTTCATGTTGTAAAAAAAAACTGTCAAATGGTAGCTGAGTGTGTGTGGCAGCTGATTTTTTTTTTAGATTTTCTCGTGTTTACCTGAAGTATTTGACATTTGTCATTATTTTACCAGATAACCGTTCTTTAACTTTTTAAAGTTCAAGTAAATTCTCTCTTAATTTTATAACTTTTGACGTTTTTCATTTTTTTTACCAGAAAAGTAAGCAGTGTAGTGTTGTAAAGTAAGTAAAAGTAGTGTTGATAATTTGTTTTCCAAATGTTTTGAGGGGAGTTGCCAGATTTGAGTTATAAGCATAAATTATGTTTTGCAGCCTTCTTAGTCCCACTTGAGATTGTGTTAATCTATCTTTACGAATATATAAAAGCGTTGGGATACTGCACGGATGTTTAACAATCACGCAAGAACCACTGAACCGATTAACACGATATAGGTTATTTCAACTTAATCGTAATATGATATTTTAAATTCGCCACGCCAACTTTTCATGCCCACATTTTGCAAAAAATGCTATATTTCAGACGATTTTGGTGGTATGAGACTAGAATTTGGTAATCTACGTTGTATGGTTACTTTCGTTAGTTAGATTTTAAAATGTAGAACATTGTAAAAATTATAGCAACAACATTTTAAGCAAATTCATTTTTATCAAAAAATCATAGGGGGATAAGTGGCCTATGATTTTTAATGACAGAAACAGTTTATGTGTCAAAATGGAGCTGTTTTTTGCAGTTAAATGATGTTATATGAAAGAGTAGGAAAAATGAAAATTAAAAACAATTAAAATTAAAAAAATGTACAACAAACACAACAATAGATATTTTAGAGGTCTTTTGAAAATAATATAAAACATTGCATTGAATTTACTTAATTGAACTTTCCGACAAAGAAAATTTTATGAAAATCGATTTGAAAATGTCGGAAATTTTTGCTTGCTTAGCCAAAATTGAAATTTCAATCGTTTCTTTTTTCTCTTTCTGAGGCTTGAGAAAATGCGTTATTATGCGTAGTTTTTGAGATATAGCAATAGTTTTGATGTCAAAATAACGGGATATTTTTAAACATACCTACCATCCGTACAAAATATTTCCGAAAAAGCTTTTATTTACCGTTATTTTTATTAATCAACGATTTTTCATACAAAAATGTATTGTACTGATAAGGTCTATAGTTTTTGAGATAACGCCAAAAGTTTAATGTCATTATAACGGATTTTTTTTTAAATTTTAAGAAGAATATTTTTATGTTTAAAATCTATGTTAAAAAAAATTAAATTTTTGATTACAAATTTTAAAAAACGTTTTAACAAAATTTTTTATAACCCTGTTATGCACGACTTTTTTAAATGTACAAAAAAAAACCCAGGCAAATTTATGTCATCATAAAAATTACCGTTTAGATTAGGTATTTAAATCAAATTAAGTCATTTTTTAATAATTATACCATTTTTTCATAATTAAACAAAACAAACACAATAATTTTTATATTTTGCATTTGATTTAATACAACTAAATACTTTAATTTTAAGACCTTAAATTTTAACATGGTATTTAATATTTTTATCGCAGTCGAAGCAACGGGTATTTGCTAGTGATTTATAACACGATTTGTTAGTTGTTAAAGTTGAAACTCTTTACTATTTACGATTACCAAATTGAAGAATTTGTTCTCAAGTTACGATCGAAATAAAATAATTTCATAAAAATAATGAGAGAAAACACATACATATATTAAAAATTTTTCTTTTAAACTTATTTTATTGTATTTCTCTATTTTGAATTTTTTTATTTTTGTTGTTACAGAATGAAACATCAGAAACTTATAGTGGCTACCGAATACCTTTCTTCAATTTTTAACCTAGTCTAATTTAAAAACGAACATTTAAAAACACATTTATTTCATGACCAGAAAACTTTTTACGACTAAAGTCCTATAGAGCCATATGTCATATAAAGTTAATAGATGACTATAAAATAAATAGTTCCTATCCCACTGTGCACCGCAGGATTGATTTTGTCAACAAATATTTTTCATGGCATTTTTACCGTTGTTATTTACAAAAAATTAATACAGAGCAACAGCAACAATACAACCTGACGCAGCAGTAAATCACAGGGTTAAGCATAATTTAAAATACGGCAAACAAAAAGGATTCTCTAAGGATGTTGCTATAAAATTCTTACAACAACAATAACATCGATGTAAGTAAAAACACTTTAGGCGAGCACAGAGCAAACGTTTAGGGTTGACACGGAAAGCAAGGCTATTTTTAAAATGTTGGTGTTGTAAAGGTCAACCGAGACAGACACCAAAACCAAAACCGGAAGAGCCTCATTAAAAGCGTACTGACATGTTGGTGAAATACTCACAAAAGCATGAAATTGCTTGTTACACTTTTTGTTAATTTTAGAAAAAAGTCATTTTAGCATGATAGGCTAAAATAGCAGCAACAATAACAAAACAACAACAGTAACAAACGTAACATCAGTTTATTCATGCGAGAGCAGGAGGAAATAATATGGACACCGGAAACCGGATGTCAGTGATAAATTAGCTAAATACTAAGGTCAAAGCTGATGACTATAAAAGTCATGCTTCATTCTAAAGGACAATGGAGTGGTGGTGGGAGGGAGGGGGGTAGGTGGTGGTGAGGGTGGTTAAAAAAGCACAAAATACAGCAAAGTAGGGCGAAAATAAACAGCAAGCAAGCCCAACCAAGAAAAAATAAAACAACACTAAAAGTTGTCATTTTGACATTAAGTACAAAAATGGTATTGTTTGTTGCTGTCATTGTTGTTGTTATTGTCTTATTTATTGATAAAATCCTGCTGGATCTGAATCAAAAAAAGCAAATAAAAGAAAATAATAGAAAACAATCTCTAACACCAGGACGCATGAAACAACATGTGCCAGCAAAACATACAACAAATTATAACATGTCAATGCATTGTTGTTGTTGTTGCTGACAAACGAGCTCATATGTTGCAACAATCGAACAAACGAACACAGACAGCCGCCAACAACAACTACTGCTGATGATGACAACGACAACTACGACTTCGAAGCAACAACACTTAATCCTGTTGCAGCTCTGAAGGATCACAAAATTTTATTTGATTGTATTTTTGTTACAAGATATGGCAGCGCTGTCATGCTACGCTTTAATGCTAAATATAAGCATTGTTATTATTGCTTTTCCTGCTGCTGCTGCTGCTAGAACCTTGTAGGCGTCATTTGTGTTATTTATCGTTGTTGTTGTTGTTGTTGCTAAGACACACAACCTTTGATTTATTAAGCTTTTAAGCATTAGGACTTGAAAAATATGTATGTATTAAATTGAAATTGAGTTTTTAATGGTTGCTTTAGTACCTTTTGGGTTTTGAACAATTTGTCGCAAGTTACACAGTGCAACAAATTTTTTTTATCCAAAAAAATATCGCTGCAATAAAAAGAAATCCATTATTTTTCCAACAGATGGCTTTAGTTAGCCGTATCTAGCATTGCATTAGTACGATTGAGTAACGCATTAGAAAGATAAGATTTCGTTTTAAAAAAATTTAGGCCTTTTACACATGGAGCAATTGAAAAGTAATGCAACTAAAAGTTTTCAGATGAGCAAGTCACGTCGCAACGCAACATTGAAAATTTCATAATAACACAAATACTTTTTAGTTGAAGCTATGTTTACTAGAAACATAAAACGAAAGTAGTTAAAGCTATTTCAGTGATGAAAATGTTATATCACATTTTCAAGAATTTGAGTGCATCCTTACATAAGGAACAATATATTCGTCGCAGCAAGATAACAGCAGCAAACTGAAGTCAAACCAAAAACACAACATGCAACAAAAATCGCCGATGTAAATTTCAGCAAGCTGTGTTGCATTGAACTGGTCTCAAGCGAGTTGCCAACTTGTTGTGCACATGTTGCTTTATATGAAGACTTTGATATAAATACACTGGTTAGAAACTTTTGTTGCAGTTGCATCACTTTTCAAAGACACCAGCAAAGAGAAACTACGCCATATTTCATAGTTTTTCTTTGATCAATACGAGTCGGTTGAAACAGTGTTTATGCTTTTGATCGAGCGCAACAGCCAATCGAGCGCAATTTTGGTTTCGACAACTCCGCTCCGATAATTTTGATGTCAAAGATGCACCACGCTCTGGAGGGCTTATTGTCGAAAATGTCGCTTAAAGCATTGAAATCTTTGAGTCCCACCCTCATCCGACTTCTCGGTTGCCCAGAAGCTAAACATTGCACAAAAAAAAACGTTCGGAATGACTTGAATAGAGCTGGATTAAAAAAAGCTCGATGTATGGATGCCAAACGAGTTGACACAAAAAAAATCATGGACCAAATTTCCATCTGCGAATCGAAGCTGAATCGATACAAAATCGAGCCATTTCTGAAACGGTACCGAGGCCAGGATTGACAGCGAAGTAGGTTTTGTAGTGTTTTTGCTGGGATTGCCACAGAATCATCTACTATAAGCTGCTCCCATACGCACAATGTAAGATTTTAGCGTTTGAGCGCTCAAAACTATCAAATGGAAAGTATGTATAACTTTCACCGAAAAGAGTAGATTCAGCTAGATTTTCTCTGACTCTTTTCCTGGTGAAGACGATGATTTTGCTTTTCTTAGGGTTGACATTTAGCAGTGTTTTCCTACACCATATAGCTACTATGTTGGGTGCTCTCTGGAGGAGATACGATAAAGTATCCTTGTGTTTTACTTTGATAAGGATCACGGTGTCATCAATGCGAAACTTTAATTAAGCGCTTCGCACATAATAAATTGAAAGGCTTTAGATCAATAACATTAAGTACTTTTCTTAATAATATATTTCATTACAAAAACTTAAAAAATCTTTATATTTTATGAAATTATAAGAAACTAAGATAAATAAACAAAAAGGAACATTTTAAAAATTTATAAAGTACTTTAATATTTCATTAAAAAATGCAAAAAATATATTTCATCATAAAACACGTATTTATTTTTAATTAACAAGATTACTCGAAATAAATGAGCGAACAAAAAAGTTCTAATGAAATGAGTGTATCTTTGCAAAATCTCTCTAGCGAGAAACAATAAATTAAAAGCAAAGAGAAATCGTTATTCAACTCATTTTTTTGAGGAGCGCAATCTACGAGCGAATAATATAAAAGAGCGAAGAAATAGTTTCGATCACTCTGAATATTTAACATAAGAGCGCTCAAGTTTTTTTTCTTCACGAATGAGGAAAACAAAGTTAATCGTTCGTCATTTGAATAATATTGATGAGGAGGAGTGCAATTTTTCTCTTCAATTGAGAGTTTTTGCGAACCCTGATTTGAGCAAAGAAGTTCTAAGACAACAATTGGCTGCAGTAATGGAGAGGGAACTCCTCCTTGTGGACAACTTTTTGCGGCGAGTACTCTGAGTTCTGACGTGCCCAAAGTTGATTTCATATTTCTGACTTTCATCACGTTATGCACCCAAGTACTTGTTGTTCCATCAACACCTTTGCGCTGGATGCATTCGCTAATATAAACGTATTGGTGTTATCAACAGCACCTTCAATATCTAGGAAGCACCCGATTCCATATTCTTTGTTCCCCAGTGATTTTCTAATCTTGTTTGTAAGTATCTGAAGAGCATGAGTCGTTGATTTCCCTGGTTGATATGCATATTGTTGGGAGTGCAGCGCGTGGTCTATAAGGCAACCTTCTCTGATATGCCAATCAACAATTTTCTCCATAGTTTTTAGGAGCAAGGAGGTGAGGCTTATTGGTCTATAAGATTTCGGTAGATAAGAAGGTCTTCTGCCCGCCTTAAAAATAAATCTAACAATAACCTCTCTACAGGCATTAAGTATAGTACCTCATGCGAGGCTCGTCCTAAAAATATCGATTAGGAAAGGCATTAGTGGTACTAAGGCTATTTTGCAAGAGTGCAGGAAATATGCCGTCTGCTCCAGCGGCTTTGCTCGGGTGGAATGTGCTGAGAGCCCATTTTATCCTGTCCTCGTTAAATATTGATCTGGATAATCTCCAATCCAAGATATATATATATAACGAGGTAGTGTTAGTAGATACAATTCTCTCTTGTGGTGGGTACCTTAGCTGTCAAATTCAGTTCCTAACGAACAAAAACAAGGCAAATAACAAAACTTTTCAATTGGAATTGTGTTGTGAATTTTTGTGATTTAAATTGATTTAATTGATGGAATTAAACGCCAAAAAATTGTGCAATTTGCCGAAAGCCTTTTTAAAACGAAAATGGCTCATTTTTTTTGTGCCTCGTGAAGAAATACGCAATCGCTGAAACGTTGCTTGTTCCACAATATTTTCTAAATCAGTTGTCTATCATCTGTCTTTAATGTGTTTAAGCCAGGGATGGAATTGGATTTTCCAGATTGTGTCTTGGGCAATTTTCATGAATGTTTTTTTGAAAAAGGTAAAAAATATAGGTACTTAAAACTTTTCAGGTATATTAATAGTACTTTGAAGAAGATTGTATAAAATTTTCAGATTATTTAATCAATATTCAAAACAATAAACAAAAAAACAAAAAATTTTCTAAAGTAGGACCAGGGGCAACGTGCTCCAGTGCGCAAAACACGAATCGAGCTGGCGACATATCAACAGGTCAAAAGAATCATCTGAAACCAAAAATCTTCTGAAATTTCAAAATTTCTTCAAAAATTTTTCTGTTTAGCAAGAGTGTTTTTATGGAAAAGACCACTTTTATTGAAATTGATAAAAAAATAACTAAATGGCGGCGTTTGAAAAATTGTTTGTCATTTTTGCTAAAAGTTTTCGTTACATTTTTATTATTAAATAATCCAACATGCAATGTATTGGTAAGAATTTGGTAGATTATTGGTATGATTATGGTCCACGGAATGAGGCTGATTGACTTCGCCGCAGCACGAAACATGGTCGTACGTAGCACTAAATTCAAGCATCTCAATATTCATAAAGCCACCTGGATGTCCCCTGATCAAAACACAAAAAATCAAATTGATCACGTTTTGATCGACGGAAGGCACTCTTCCAGTGTATTGGATGTACGCACGATCCGTGGTGCAAACATTGACTCGGATCACTATCTTGTTGCAGCCAAGATCCGTACACGTCTGTGCGCAGCTAAGGACACACGCAACCCTACACAGAGAAAGCTAGACGTCGACAAGCTGCAATCGAAACAGACAGCCGATGCTTTCGCCACTCGACTCTCACTCCTGCTTCAAAGCACTCCTCCAATCGATGATATATGCGCGCAGTGGACACACATTTCCAACTCCATGTGTGTGGCTGCTGAAGAGGTGATTGGCTACCACCGCCCTCGCCAAAACCAGTGGTACGACCAGGAGTGTCGCAACGCCACTGCAGAGAAAGACGCCGCCTGCAAAGCCACCCTGCAGTCGGTTGTAACGCGCGCTGCTAAGGAGCGATTAAAAGAAAAGAGGAGGGAAGAGAGACATATTTTCAGGCGGAAAAAAAGAGAGGCAGAAAAGCGCGAGCAGGAGAAGATTGAGATGTATGGTGACAGGAATGAGGCCCGAAAATTTTTCGAAAAAATAAGACGCCTTGCCGATGGTTTTAAAACCGGGGCCTCTTCCTGCAGGGATGAAAACGGGAATCTAGTGGCAGATTTCCAGAGTACACTGACGTTATGGAGGGAACACTTCTCTAAGCTTCTAAATGGCGACGCTGACAACAATCCCGCCAATAGAGATGATATTCCGGAAACCCCAATTGCGGATGACAGCGTCGAGGTTCCGCTGCCCGACTATGATGAAGTTCTGACAGCTATAGCTCGGCTTAAAAATAACAAAGCCGCGGGAGCTGATGGCTTACCTGCTGAGCTGTTTAAGAACGGAGGCGAAGCTCTACTTACATGCATTCACGAGCTTCTATGCAGAATATGGTCGGAAGAATGCATTCCGAACGATTGGAATCTCAGGCATATCGCATATAAGGTCCTGTCGAGCGTGTTATGTGAAAGATTGAAGCCCATTGTAAACGAACTGATCGGACCTTATCAGTGTGTCTTCAGACCTGGAAAGTCCACCATCGACCAGATTTTCACTCTACGACAAATCTTGGAGAAGACTCAACACCATCTTTTTGTCGACTACAAAGCCGCCTTGGACAGCCCAATAAGGAAGCACCTGTACTCCACCATGTCTGAATTTGGTATTCCTGCAAAACTAATACGACTATGCAGGATGACACTGAGCAACACCAGCAGCGCAGTTAAAATCGGGAAGGACCTCTCCCCACCATTTATTACCAAACGAGGTTTCAGACAAGGTTATTCCTTATCGTGCGACTTTTTCAACCTAATGATGGAAAAGATCATCCGAGCTGCTGATCTGAGACGTAGTGGCACAATATTATACAAAAGTGTTATGCTGCTTGCGTATGCTGATGACATCGATATCATTGGCCATAATACGCGCGAAGTCAGTGCAGCATTTTCCAGATTAGAAAGAGAGTCAAGTCGAATGGGTCTGGCAGTGAATGCAGATAAGACGAAATACTTAGTGTCAACAAACAAACAGTCCCAGCGTCTTGGAACCCACATTACCGTTGACAATACCTCCTTCGAGGTTGTGAAGAACTTTGTCTATCTGGGATCCAGCATTAACTCAACCAACGACATCAGCATTAAGATCAAACGAAGAATAACTCTTGCCAACAGGTGTTACTTTGGGCTCAGTAGGCAATTGAGAAGCAGATCCCTCTCTCGACGAACGAAAATCACGCTCTATAAATCGCTCATCATGCCCGTCCTACTTTATGCATCACAAACCTGGACGCTGAGCAGTTTAGATGAAAAGACTTTAGGAGCATTCGAGAGCTCCTAATCTGCATCAATGGCGAGTACAGAATACGGTGGAATGATGAACTGTATGAGCTGTACGCTGACATCGACATAGTCAAGCGCATTAAAATCGAGCGGCTTCGCTGGCTTGGTCATGTTCAGCGCATGAAAGACGATGCTCCAGTGAAGAAAACATTCGATTCGGTACCCAGCGGCGGTCAACGCAGAAGAGGACGACCGCGTCTTCGTTAGAAAGACCAAGTAGAGGACAACCTGACGAAGCTTGGAATTTCCAACTGGCGCCAGCAAGCGAAAGACAGAAATGGCTGGCGCAAATTCTTAGATGAGGCCAAGACCGACATACGGTTGTAGCGCCAACTAAGTAAGTAAGTAATGGTCCATGGACAATTTACAAATGCGTTTAAAAAAACAATGATTCGCTAAAAATTGACTAATTGCTACTATGCGCCACTAACTAATCCAGGGCATAATTTTGACAAAGGTTGTCGCCTCGCGAAAAAATTCGCAAAAAATCGAAAAAAATTAGCAAAAAATATATGTGAATATCCCATTATTGGAGACAACAAAAAACTTTTTTTATATTTTTCTTTTTTCGTTAGACCGTGGTTCCACTCGAAACGATTCAGGGTCTTTATATCTTTACTTCTAAGAAAGGTATTGACTTCATTTACAAATAATTTAACATAAAAGTAACTGGTCTCTTAAGTAAAATAAAATTGATTTTTATTTATTTATGAATAAGGTTTGAAAAAATTATTTAAACTTTTGGAAAAATATCAAATTTTTGGATTTTAACCACCCTTTTTTTGGAAGTAAGAGTTTTTAAAAATTCTATTTTTTTAAATTCTTATTTAAATACTTTTTGTTGATAATACGTAAAAATGTATTAAAAACAATAACAGGCTTGCAGATATCATGCTTTTAAAATATGAATTTACAAAAAATGTGTCAAATGTATCGGACACTGTATCTCCGAAGACGCATATTTTAAAAAATTTTATTTATTTATATATTTTGTATGACTAAACATTAAGTGTCTTTGGCCTTGTTTTTGAAAAAGAATCGGAAATAAAATTGCAAAAAACCTCATCTAGCAATTATAAGATGTATATGTGTATCCTTCAGTGTATGCTTTCTGTATTAAATTAGTTTGTAATAAATTTTTACGTATTAGTATGTAAACGTTTTTCTTTTAAAACAAGGCAAAAGGCACTTTCAAAATTTTATCAATGTATTGCAAATTAGTGATACTAAATAAATAAAAAATAAAGAATTTTAAAATGTGTATCTTCAAATGCTATAATTTTGTAAATTACGGCTTTTCTATAGACATATAGATGCTTTAAATTCTTTAATAAAATCAGATTGAAAGTCTAACCTTTTGTCACCCATAAAATTATTTGCAGATATTGGGCTTGAAACTTTAAATTTGTTAAAAAATAAAACGAAAAAAGGTTTTTTAACTAAACTCGATCATAACAACCATACTACTGACACTATTGGCACATTTTATACCTTAAAATTTTTGTTTGAATATCCTCTACAACAAACAACAATTCATTGAAAGAAAATAAAAGCTTTTACAAGTGTTTATGTAAATTATTGCTCTCAACAGTGGATTTTTTTTTTAATTTTGCCATTTATATGAAAAATTGGGGCTAATCGAAAAAAACCATTGCTATGTTTGGATTCGACGAAAAATTTCACTATAAAAAATGTTATCGCTGTTTGTTATAGTGAAAGTTTTCCAAAATTTTTGGCGTAGTGTAATTGTGTTCAAGTAAATTTAATAGCAATGATAAGAATAACGAAATGTCAAAGTAAGCAACAAGGTGCATCAAAAATTTAAAATTCCATTAATTACATTTACATGCCACTTCATGTTTTTAACTCCGAGAAATTAAAATAGTCCAAAATGAAAACGCACGTGCCTAAACTTTCGTCTGTTCTCATTCAAGTCAAGTTCTTATTCATTGTCTTTTATGCTCTTCTTATGTTTGACAGCTACGGTACCCACCTCTCTGAGACGACTCTACCATGTTGAATATATCTTGCTCCAATCTATAATGTTTGGTCTTCTGTGCTCTGCCTGTAATAGGTTCGTTGGAGTTCCAGTCAATGTAGTAGAACCCGGGAAATGGTATCGGCAAGGAGCTTTAGAGTCTCCTTAATCATTTGTAAATGTGCCATTCGTTCTCCTGAGCTAGCCAATGTTATTAGTATGAGATTTAGATAAGACTCTTAAGAATTAGAAAATAAGATAAGAAATTTAGATAATAATTTTTGCACTACTGGTCGTGTCTTTGAGACTTTCACAGAACGATTTCCATGAGTTCCTCTTTGCGCTTCTAATCTCTTTATTATAGCTGTCCCAATCACCAGTTGAATCACCAAGAGAACCAAATGGTTTCTCTAGTCTAATATCAATGAAAACGTTCCATTATTAAGAAAATTGATAACTGATTCAGGGTAATTGTTCTCAATTCAAGAAAAATAAATTTCTCTATTCAATCAAACATATATTTGTGGTTTTCAGCAAATCGCTTACTTGAATCAAGCAAATTTTTGTCACTTCAAGCAAATATTAGACTTGAATCTAAAAAAAATGTCATGTGTTTTAAATATGCTTAATTCTAGCAAAATAATGCTTGAATTGATAAATTTACGCTTGAGTGAAAGCTGATTTGCTTGACTTAAGCATAGAATGCTGGATTTTTTTTGTGTGTTGAAATGTTGATTTGCATAAAACTAAAATTCTACATTGTAAGAATAAAACTTCAACTTTCAGTTCATTCTAATTTCCATACATTTTCAAAATGCTTATAGATTTCTCTTAGTTAAAGATTTATTTGCCGATCTGTGTATTCCTTTTTCAGAAATTTGAGAATTTTTTTTTATTATGGCCGCTTATGATACACTCTGCGTCATCTTCTTGATTTAGTACGTTGATATAACTTTTTGTACTACTTTACCTAACCATCAAAGCTAAAAACAGGTCGATAGGTCAAAAGTTTATTTACGCAATATCAGACAAGCAAGTTAATTGAATTTTAGTGCTGCCACATATCTCGAAATTATTCAAAGTGGCACAGTGTACGATTTGTATTCTTAGCTTTTTCGTTCGCAATTCCTCGTTCGTTGTTTAAACAAACATTTTTATTTTTAAATTGAAATTGAAATTAAGTTATAAATTAAGTGAAGCGCGTCACTCACGGTAAATTGTTGTTGCTGTTGTTTTTGGCTTCAAATAGAATTATAGATTTCGCACGTTGCCAATTAATTAGAACAGTAAGTAAACAATGCAGCAATCAATAAAACAATTTATAGCCAATTTATAGAATTTGAAAAAAATTGCCAAATTCGCATCAATTGAAAGCATTAATTCAAGTTTAAAATTATTTTCCATGACTTAACGCAAATTATTTGTAAAATTATTTACTACGCGGTTAATTAGCTTAAACAAATTCTAAATAGTTGCAGCAGCAGCAGCAGTGACTTTGGCATAGCAACAGCAGCAGCTGTGGCTTTTTATATTAGTCTTCAATTCTAGCTATTTCATGCTAACGCATATTTCATTTCATTATATTTGTGTTACTCCCCAATTCTTTCCCAACTAAATTGGCCTTGTTGAAGTATTCCGCACATCACAGAATTTAACCATATGGAATTTTTAACGTTTGAGTTAATTTGTGTTTTTTGCTTTTTGTGGCTTCAAACACATTTTACTGATTAGTTCTGTTTATATTTGCAAAGCCTAGACATGGACTTTTGTGTCATTGTGGGCTTTTGTGCACACTTGCACGTAAATTGCTTTGGACTATTTTAGAATTTTTCAAAATATTAATAATTATTTAGGAAACATTTAAAGCACTTTTGAAAACATATTCTATGTTTAAAATAAATATTTTTGTGATGATAATATATTGTATGATATATCGAATGAAAAATTTTATCAATCAACAAATTTTGATGGGAACAAAAAACACGAACCAAAAAGTATGCCGTTTATTCTACTAATACGATTCCTTAATAAACTGGAGCTTTTAATAAAGTTTCTTTCTTTGTCCTGCGAAAATAAGTTTTTTTAAAGGTTTAAATTAAATATTTACAAAAATATTAATAGATTTTTTAAAAGTTATTTTTGCTTTTATTAACACAAAAAGCCTCAAAAGTACAAAAACTCCTTTACTAATGGAGTTATTTCATTTGTTATGTTTCGCATTACTTTTTCTCTGCATTATCGGGCGAGTACTGTAGTTGACAATTTAAAACCAATATATATTGTTAATCAAAATTAAGCGTTTTTAATACCCTAATTGCTTAAAGTTTGTTGTTATAATTTCTGAGACAGCAATGGTTCCATTCCTGCAACCATTGAATTTTTTTCAATTGTAATAATTGTACATTACAGATCAATCAATTCAGTGTCTAGAATCTAGAAAAAATGTTTTGAATCTATTTTGCTTGCTATCAGATTGCTTGCTGATATTAATAATAGAAACTAATGTTTCTTCATAATAACATCTTTAAAAAATTCTGACAAAATAAAAAAATAATTGCTAATAGTCCGCGTAGCAAAGTAATGCTACTCAAAAATCTAGCATTCATTTAACACTAATGCGAGTTTAAAACTTCGCGAGTGTAATTATAGAAAAAATGTATTTTTAAAAATACATTTTCTTGCCTAAATTGGCTCTCTCCTGAAAAAATATTTAGTGAAGAAAGCTTAAGTGAATATTATTTAAATTAAAATCTGAAATATTTATTAAAAAAGAATGCACCACCTTGTTCAAAAAGAAAGGTTCATTCACACTGTGAACCGGACTTAACTGCCAAATATCAGCGTCTCTCGGTGAGATTTGGTAAAGTGACAGTGTCTTCGATTTCGTGTCTTCGATTTTTTTGATGGAGTGATGGTGACTGCCATTCACTCGCCTGATGCCTGGTTTGCGTGTCATACTCGTATACCCATGTTTCATCACCAGTAATAATGGATTCGACGAATGATTCGTTGTTTTCGACCATTTCCAGCTTGTCTTTCGTGATAGCAACTCGGTCTCTGTTTTGCATGAAATTGAGTTCTTTTGGTACCAACTTCCCAGCGACACGTCTCAAGCCCAATTCATTCTTCAAAATGTTCTGAACGGATCCAATTGAAATGCCGACGTCCTCTGCTATCTCTCTAATCGTCAATTTGTGATTTTTGACCAACATTTCTTTGATTTTTTCAACGTTTTCTTCGGTAGTCGAACACGATGGCCGCCCGGTACGAGGGTCGTCTTCTACTTCGTCTTGGCCACTCACAAATCGGTTAAACCACTTGTTTGCCTTCTAATACGATAGAGCAGAGTCACCGTAACCAACACTTTACGCGTATCGGCGCAGTTGAAACCTTTTTTTCACACAAAATTTGATACAAACTCGTTGCTCAATTTTTTCTTTCATCGTAAAAATAGAAGACACGAAAAAAGTTGTTGTAAACAAATCACTGCCACTTCACCAAATGTCAACGATAGACGCTGATATTTGGCAGCCTTGTCATAGACACATGAAATTTTCGAATCGGACAGTTAATTCCGGTTCACAGTGTGAATGAACCTTTCTTTTTGAACAAGGTGGTACACTCATTTGTGTGTAAATATTTCTTAAAACTGCGTCCATTCTACGAATTTTATTCGTAGTTTTCAGCCAACAATATAAACCAGCAAAAAGAAATAAAAATATTTGTCTGAACTGGGGTTTGAACCTCGGCTCTTTAGCTTGAGAGCTACGCAATCCACCAATAGGCTACAGCCACTTTACAATCATACAGTTCCTTATATTATGTAGTTGATCGACAAACCAGGCTGAACGATTTCGGTCTTAAATTTTTAAACTCAACTAATAATTCGTACATTCCACGAATAATTCGTACATATACGAATGAATTTTTTCTACTAATATGATTTTTCATTCTTAGTGCAAAATAGTGCAAAAGCATTATTAAATACTACGCATGCAATGGAAAAAATAAATTCGTACGAGAAATTTACGAATATTATTATTTATATGTACACAATCATTCGTACAATGCACTAATACGAATTATTTAATTTTTGTTTACGAATATCATTAGTATATAAAACGAATAAATACGTAGACACTCCATCAGGTATTAGTAACATTTTACGAATGAATTCGTGAAGATATCAAAATACAAATACTTTGTATATTGTACGAATATTTATAGAATGTACGATTAATTTGTTAACGAATATCATTCGTAGAAATTTTACTAATAAATGTTTTGAGCGTATATATTATGAAGTACAAAATAAATATTAATTTGTGATAAAAAATATCAACAAATTCCTGAAAAAGGTTCACATTTCATGTCTATTATTGTTAATTAAAATCGTTTACACCAGAGAACTGCACAAGCCAACTTGAAGTTCAAGCCTTTTCAAGTACTTTAATTCAAGTATGTAGCCGAACTTGGAAAAGCAAGCTTGCAAAAATACCAAACAGATACAAGTCATACCCCTGCTTGGCCGTTGGCTTGGCTTGTTGAGACTTGCTTTGTCGGGCAGAAAGTTGAAAAGTTTGAAACGATCGGTAAAAGCTTGTAATCTCGAAAGTATCCAATTAACTGAATTTAATGCAAGTATCCAAAAAATTTAATGAGCTTGTGTAGGAAAAGCTTAAGCGTATTAGGACTTTTTATGGTTCTCTGGACTCCGTGATTGGAAGTTTTAGGTGGTAGATGATTTCGGATCTGATGTCATTTAAAATTCAACAGGGCGGATAGAGTTGCAACCTAGATTTTTTTTTTTATTTTTGCGAATTCATGTTATTTTGAAATTCTGACAACGGATTTGATTTCGGAACTAATGTCAAAATTTTAAAATTTGCGAAGGGTTGATAGGCGAAGGATTTGATAGGGTTGCCTCCTAAATTTTTTATCCACCATATAGAATGGGCTTTGGCCGTATAATACGTATTTATACGTATTTATACGGCCAAAGCCGAATTTATTATAGCAACAAACGACAGAAGGCCGAAACAATATCAACACCATATAGAATTTTAAAATTCTGACTTCAGATTCAAAATCAGTGACCCTCTAAAACTATTAAATGATTTTTTAAACTCTTAAAAGTACATTTTACTAGGTGGCAACACTGTAGTAAAAATTTAGGTGGCAGCCCTAACCTCCATCTGAAATTTTTTAACTGTTCGAAATTGAGTTCGATGTCAGAATTTCAAAATTACAAGAATTCGCAAAAATACAAAAAATTGAGGTAGCAGCTCTATCCGCCATCTGGAATTTTAAATTTTGACATCTATTCCGAAATCAGCTACCCTCTAAAACCGCCAACCACAGAGTCCACAGAACCTTTAAAAGTCATAATACGCTTAAGCTTTTCCTGCTTAAGCTCATGAAGTTCTTGGATACTTGCTTTAATTTAATACTTGCCTTCAATTTCAAGCTTTTCAAGTTTTTGCCGATGGCATCAAGTTTTCCTTTACTAAGACTTCGTGCTGTTCTCTTATAAGCTAGCATACTTGCAAGTCGCAAGCTGTCGTGGGCTTATTTATTAACCGACTCCAAAAAGGAGGAAGTTCTCAAGTTGGTTGGTTTTTTTTTTTTAATGTATGTACATCGATTACTTCTAAAGTACTTGACCGATTGCCACAATTTTTTGTCAACAGATAGAGATATCAAACGCGGAAATGCCCGTCTAAAGTGGGCGGTATTCGACACAGGGGCGTGGCAATATAAGAAAAACTTTGTATATCAAATAATATTAACACTAGAGTACTGAAATTTAGTACAATTACTAAAAGTTATGTTCAAAAAAGTGAGCGTTATTCCAAAAAGGGCGTGGCAATATTAGAAAAAAGCTGTAACTCGAATAATATTGACACTAGGATACTGAAATTAAATATAGGAGTAGGCATAATTATGAAAATTTACTGTGAATAAAGTGGGCTTTGTTGGACAAAAGGGCGTGGCAATATAAAAAATATTGTATTTCAGTTAATATTGGCACTAGGGTACTGGAAATTAGCACAGGGTCATGAACAATTATTACAAATTATGATGAAAAAGTGGGTGTTATTCGATAAAGGGCGTGGCAATATAACAAAAAGCTGTAACTCGAATAATATTGACACTAGGATACTGAAATTATGTACAGGGGTAGACATAACTAGGAAAATGTTCGGTCAAGAAAGAAGCCGTCGTTGGACAAAAAGTCATGGCAATATCAGAAAAATACTGTATCTCAGTTAATATTGACACTAGGGTCCTGGAAATTGGTACAGGAGTTGGAACAATTATTACAAATTACGGTCAAAGAAGTGGGCATTGCTCGACAAAGGCGTGGCATTATTAGAAAAACGCCGTAACTCGAATAATATTGACACTAGGATACTGAAATAAGGTACAGAGGTAGGCATAATTATGAAAATGTACGGTCAAGAAAGTGGGCGTGATTGGGCAAAAGGACGTGGCTATATCAGAAAAATACTATTTCTCAGTTAATGCTGACACTAGGGTACGAAAATTCGTTACAAGAATGGGAAAAATTCTTATCATAATCTCTAAAAACGAAGAAATAAAAACATTTTAACAAAAAAAACCAACTTCAAAATCACTACAAAGTAAAAAATAATTTTAAATTACTTTTCACATTAATCCTTGGTCAAAGTTGTTAATTTATTTATATATATTATTAAATTGGAAATCTTATTACTATAAATTTTATTTCTTTTTTGTATTATTATCATAAATACATTAATTTCTCCATGAATATAAAACTTCTAAAGTCGGCGCTTATATAATCAGACTTTCATAAAATAAACGCTGCGGCTTTAAAGGTTTTATATTCATGGAGAAATTAATATATTTATTATAATAATACAAAATAGAAAAAAACATATAGAAATTAGATTTCCAATTTAATAATATATATAAATAAATTAACAAATTTGACCAAGGATTTATGTGAAAAGTAATTTAAAATTATTTTTGTTGAGCATCAATTAGAAAATATTTTAAAATATTTAAAAATAATAACCTAGTAATATGTCTTTTCAAGAGTTTTAAACATCATTTATCAGTGCTAAGGGGTCGCTGATTTCGAATCTAAGGTCAGAATTTTAAAATTCAAGATGGTTTATAGGGTTGCCACCTTAATTTTTTGTAGTTTTATGAATTCGGGGCTGGCAAACAAAAAATGGTATACCAAAAATGGGTCGCTGAATCCGAATCCGTTGTCTGGATTTCGAAATTATAAAATTTTGAAATAATAGGGTTGCCACCTAATAATATGTCTTTTCAAGAGTTTTAAACGTCATTTATCAGTGTTAAGGGGTCGCTGATTTCGAATTTCGAAAATTTTATGATTTGGAAATTATGACAACAGATTCGGATTCAGCGACCCATTTTTGGTGTACCATTTTTTTTGTCAGCCCCGAATTCATAAAACTACAAAAAGTTAAGGTGGCGACCCTATCCACCATCTTGAATTTTAAAATTCTGACTTTAGATTCGAAATCAGCGACCCCTTAACATTGATAAATGACGTTTAAAACTCTTGAAAAGACATATTATTAGGTTATTTTAATATTTTAAAATATTTTCTATTTGACGCCAAAATTTGCTGCACTTGGCTAAAAACCAGTTCAATACGCTGCACAGCAACCAGAACAGCATTTGTTTTTTACGCCACACGACGGTAGTGATCGGTCGTAATGACCGACACAAACAAAGACAATTTTGCAAACACCACTTGTTCATGTTGGAAAAATTGTCTTTGTTTTGGTTTTGACAAAGGCCTGAATTCTCCAACATGAACATTTTGACGCAAACATAAGTGTAAAACTGAAACACAGAGAATTGTTGAGATCGATCATTGTTTGAGTTTGTAACGCACAAGCAAATATTAAAACGAAGAATTCATGTTGGATGATCAAAAACACGATAACTACGTTACACACACAAATTAAATGAAAAAAAAATTGTGTGTTGTGTGCTTCAAACAGTGTATATTTACATTTATGTTGGAGATTTCTGTTACATGAGTGAAAATTTCTGAACCCTGCTGCTGAGTTTCATAACATCAAACAACTCCTTCTATTTTTGCAGACTTTTTATATGAACTCATCACACTGTGTGGTGGCTAGTTTCTTGCCCGGCCCATTTAAACCAGATTATTGGTTCGTTGTGATACCACAGAACAAAAGAAGGGAGCAACTAAATGGCACTTTGATGTAGGATGTTCTTAGTCTTCAGAAAGTCTACGGCAAATGTTTTATGCCTTTTCCTCAGTCAAATCAAGCTATTAAGCAATCCTGCCACCATTATTTGAACTTTTCGTCGTAAATTGATGTGTTTTAAACCTTTTTTGATAGGAGATAAGAAAAAATGTTAGAGCGTAGAGATCTGGCCGAGCTTCGAACCCAGGAGCCTTGTTCGGTCAAAGATGCTTCTATTTGACTGTCCATCTTGGTTCAAGCATAGACTAATTGACTTTTTCTCTACATTAATACAGCTTAGTAGGGACATTAACATTGTCACACACATTGAACGCACGCATTCCAATACAAAAGTTGAACAAAAAGAGTTATTGCCACATGGCTTATATAACCTCTAAAGCGTTAGTCTGTACCGGGAATTTGAAATTGTTTCATCTTTCACCATGGAGTGGTCAGATAACGAGAATCGTATCACTGTTATAGCGCTATTTAAGTGTGAAATGAAAAAGGTGATAATTTCAAAATACTCCGCCCGCACGGAATTAGTCGGATCTTAGTCTACCGGTGCATAAAACTGTTTGAGGAGACTTGAGATGTTAAAGACCGCCAAAGGTTGGGTCGTCGACGCACAGTTCGAACGCCGCAAGTCATCAAAGCTGGTAAAGCAAGAATTAAGTGAAATCCGCTTCGAAAACAGAAAATCATGGCCCGAGAGATGAGTGTCGAACTCCGTTCCGGACATTTAATGACTGCAGCTTTAAAAAGAAATAGAATGGGAAAAATGCAAACATCTTTTGGTGAAGCACGCTGATAACTTGCACAGAAAAGTGTTGTTTACCGATGAAAAATGTTTACTCTACAGGAAAAATTTAACAAACAAAATGATAGGGTGTATGCACGGTCATCTAAAGAAGCATCTGAACTGATTGCACGGGTCGAAGAGGGTCATCATCTCCAGCTTCAGTCATGGTTTGGTGGGGTGTTTCTTACTGACTTGCATTTCTGCGAACATGGGGTCAAAACAACAGCCAAAGTGTACAAACAAACCGTTTTGAAAGCCGTTGTAAAGCCATTCAACCATTCTCTATTCCACAACCAATCGTGGACTATCCAGCAAGATTCTGCGCCGGCCCATAAAGCTTAAACGACTCAAGCCTGGCTTCAAAACAATTTGCCAGAATTCATATCCTCTGAAGAATGGCCTTCTGGCAGTCCAGATTTGAACCCGCTGGATTACAAATTGTGGACAGTTTTAAAGGACATGGTTTGCCGCAAAAGATACTATAACATTAGTTCTCTTAAGACAGCTTTCTTTCGTGCTGTGACCAATGTTTCAATGAAAGTGGTGCGTGCGGCTATTGATGATTTACCCGTCCGACTTAAATTTGGTCCAAAAACCTTCATTATTTGGCTTTTTATAGCATGAAATGTGAGTAACAATATTTATGTCCCTACTAAGTATACGTCAAAAAATCTACAACTCGTGCTTAATCTTGCCTCAGCTAGTAAATAGCTGAAAACTTTCTTGCTGCTTGATTAAAATATTCCTTGTCCTACGTATAGGTTTCATTTCTATGTAAATATTAGATATCTGTTTAGTAGTTAGATATGCGCCAAAATTTTATTAAAAGTGGCTGTAACAACCACAGCAAAAAAAAACTAATAAAAACAGTTTTATTCTGACGTTTGGCATAATTTTTCGTGTTAGTTTGACGTAACTTAACATTTTTGGGATAACATCAAAGAGCGCAGTTTTCGTGGGTGGCAACACGAGTGGTGCAGGGTAGCTATATTTGTATGTGTGTGTTTAATACGTTTTGTTGGTTAAAAAGTTTTTATTCATTAAAAAGTTATTAAAACTTGTTTAAAAACCAGTTTATATGAAAAAGTTTACATAAAATTAAGTCACGTCACGATTTAATGTGATTTTTTTTTGTTTTATGATGTATAAAATTTAAATTTCACGTTTAAGAATTTTATATACTACATACACTGAGGGGGTAAAATTATGTACTCAGTATAGAGATTTATTATGTGTATTGAGCACATGTAACGTTCGTACGCCCTTTTTTTTTTTTGTTAAAAATTAAAAAAGAAAATAAAATTTTAAACTTTTACTCTAGTAGAACTATATTAATTGTAAGAGGTAGAAGCGATCGAAAGTATTGTCCAAAGATATAAGCAAACAAAAAATTACGCGTTACTATACAAAAATTAGAAGTGGTTTTTGTCTGTATTAAGATAAACGAAAAAAAAATCAGTGAAGTGTGCACGAGTTTTTTTATCAAAGTAATTTTAATATTATTTGGAATATTGCTTATATTCCATTATGGAATATTTTCATACAAACCATAATATGGTGTGTTACAATAAATAGGGTAAAAGGGGGAGGATTCGACATAAGGGAGGCCTTGACAGTGGCAGTTTTTGACATTTTCCTTCATACTATTTGATAGTGATGCTTGGTGTGTGTTCGTGATTAGACTTGATTTTGTATTTCTGCAACGTGTTGATGTAATATTTGCTAGTTACTTTTGATGTGAAACTCAGCTAATATAATATTAAACTTTTCGTTTATTTTGTGCAGTTACTTAAACACATTATTGCTGCTTTAACACCATTTAACCGTTGTGTCAACAGCTGTTGGGTTTTATCCACATCGACAGTAGATTTACCCGGGTACTTCATACGTTTTGTATGGCAGATAGTTGCTTTTGATATACAAATATTAACTACTACCTGGATTCTTGTAATTTTCTGGTTTTTTTTTTTTTATTTATTGGAAATATTGTCTAGTTAACAAAACTTTTATCATAATTTGGGAAAAAAAAAAATTTGGTACCTAAATAATCCATTTTTACCAAAAATGGGAATTGCCAAAATCCATAAAAATTTAACAATTTCCAAATTCTTTTTTAATCCTTGTAATTTGATCCCTTTTTACCAAGAAAAATAATTAACATTGAATTTTCATTCGCAAAATTCCGTTATATTTGAACTGAAAATCAACCCCTCTTGCTCATAGTGCTATTTTTAGTACCTGCGCAGAATAATTATAACTCATAAAATATTTGTTCAATGTAAACATTTTTTTTTTGGAATGTGTAGGAAAACACGTCTACTAACAGGAACAAAAGGGTATTTGGGAATATCTTGCCTACCTACCCTTGCACAACCAGTTTTGCAGGCAGAAACATGATTTTTTGCGCAGGTTTCGTTTTGAGTAGTTTTGTATGCATAAGTCAGTTTATGTGCGATTTTTGAAGTGTAAAGACCTAAAAATTTATTTTGTGCGGCAAATATATAAAAAGTGAAAATAAAATGGCAGATGGTGAGTGGCTAGCTCCGCGTCGATTGAATGCACTACCGTATGAGGAGCAGCACTCGAAGGATCATCCACAATGCCTCAGATGCTGCTAAAATTCATAAAATATATTTTTTACTTTCATTATAATGATTTTCTATAAATAAATAAACAAATTTCCATAAAATAAACTAAATATTTCCATTTATTTCTATATATTTGTATGAGTTTTCAGCTGTTGACGCTAGGTCATTTTCTAGTAACTGGGTTATATTTTCCAAACGGTTGGTCCAATTGACCTGAAATTTCACACCAATATCAATTACATTTCCAAGCTATGATACGAAGTTTCATCAAGATTGGACCAGCCGCTTGGAAGATATAGCAATATAAAGTGAACTTTGCCATTTATTTCTATATATTTGTATGAATTTTCATACAAGTACCCGGGTACATCAGCAGTCGACGCCATTCCACTAACTTGAATTTGGGCTGTATCGACTGAACTGCTGCTCCAATCTTGATGAAAATTTTCCACATGATGCAAAAGTGTATGGTTGAGGATATCATGAAATTTCAGGTCAATCGGACTAACCGTTTGGAAGATACAGGAAAATTAAAGTTGCAAATGTACCCGTGGGCTCTACGATCGACACAACGGTTAAGATATGTTAAGTGAATAAAAAGAAAATGTTAAATTCTGCAATTTGTGAAAGTAGTGGGCGAGGTAGGATTCGTCAAAAGCAAAAGGAAGGCTTCGACATAGTGTATCGATGAAAACAATATCTTTAGTCTTGCTGACTGCGACAAATCCCAAACTATTATTAGGAATGAAAGCGAAGAATTGTCGCCACTCGTGATGGGCAACGTTGCTGCTGTGGAAAAAAATCAACTTCGTGTTCGTGCGTCGCATAGTGTCGTGAGAACGGCCAAAAATGAAAAATATCACTGTACTAGTTTTTAAAAAAGATTGATGCCGTTGTACAAACAACACTTCATTTATGTTAAATTGAAAGAATTTTAAAAAATGTTATATTTGCAAAAAGTTATGAGTATTCAAAGTTAATAGTTGTAGTAAACAAAATATCGATATATAAAAATGATAAAAATTATGCAAATTTAATTCGGTAAGTTAAAATAAAAAGTGGCGGTAAAAAAGCATAATTTAGGATTGAATAAACTTGTTAGAATATAATGATAAGGCAACTCGCTTTTTGGCTCGTTTGGTGGGTCCATATGTGGTTTGCCGTTATACCGAATGTAAACAAAAAGCGAAAGTCGAAGTTGTTAAAAAACATTCAAGTTCAGTGGAGTGTAAAAAAGAAACATCAAAAAACACTTTTTTGATATCTTAATATAATATTTGGGCAAGTGTGTAGAGTTTAAAAAAGTAAGTTTCTCGTCCCCCTTCTTCCCACTTTCATTTATTCTTTAAATTTTCAGTGTCGAGACAGGTGAAAATTCGAGAATTTTTTAATATTTGGCTTAGGCATCGTACTCCAAGTGCTGCCACTTGGAAGCAGGAGGCCATTTTAGATCACCGCCATCAACTCTATCAAGGGTTGCCATCTGTTCTAGTTGCTTCTTCATTTATTTCAATATTCATTGGTGTTCGATTGTTTGTCGAAATGCACCATAGAAATGAAACGAGTTTTTGCTTCGCCAGAAGCTAGTGTTCTAACTGAAAGGTGGCTGTTTTCACAACCAAATGTTCAATTACACATGACTTTGACCGAAAAATCGATCAATTATTAGATTATTTAATTAATTTGACATGAAAACTCACTTGATCTAAAGCTCACAATCTTAATTCATGTAATTATTCAATAGATCATAAAAATTAATTAACTTAACTATGGCAGAGCACGGCCAAATAAGTTTAATTAATGTCAAATTAATTAAATAATCTAGTAATTGATCGATTTTTCGGTCAAAGTCATGTGTAATTGAACATTTGGTTGTGAAAACAGCCACCTTTCAGTTAGAACACTAGCTTCTGGCGAAGCAAAAACTCGTTTCATTTCTATGGTGCATTTCGACAAACAATCGAACACCAATGAATATTGAAATAAATGAAGAAGCAACTAGAACAGATGGCAACCCTTGATAGAGTTGATGGCGGTGATCTAAAATGGCCTCCTGCTTTGAAGTGTCATATGATTAGCAGCCATACAATTCATAAGAATGAATTAGAGGATCTGCACATTCATATGCTAGTTTAAACAGTGAGTTGATCACAGCTTAATCACTCAAAGACTACTGATGAGGAACATGTAGCGATTTCCGAAACAGACTGTCTAGTCAGCTAAGTGATTGACTCTATACAGAGTTGTTGTTGTTGTTGTTTTTGCCTTCTTGAAAACTCACTTGATCTAAAGCTCACAGTCTTAATTCATGTAATTATTCAATAGATCACAAAAATTAATTAAAAATTATTTAGTTTTATTTATTTAATCATTTCCTTAATATTTTGTTAATGAATAGTAATGAATTTGAAAAATATCTGTTTCCTCTCTCATATTAAATACAATAATAGTAATTGGCAAATGAAAAAATATATTTATAATATATATATAGAAAATGATTTTCTTATTTGGCATCAAGGAAATATGGGATGCAGACGTGTTATGAAAAATAATTAAATTAAATTAAATTTTCTAATCAAAAATACATCAAGGACAAGTCGAGCCAACTTTAGTTCAATTCCAACAATATATGATATATGGGAGGTGGGCGTGTCCTTTAAGATAATTTCATATAACTCAGCACAGCTATCAATAATATATCAGAGACAAATCTAGTCAATTCCAACAACAATTTTGGAAAATGTAAGTTTTTTCATTTCAGGATATATGGGAGGTGGGCTAGTCCTTAGGCCGATTACCGCAAAACTTCGTTTTTTTCCTTTCCTACTTATAATAGTAATGTGTACCAATTCTTCTACGATAACTCCTTCTATTTTTGACCGCCGTTTATATGAAAACACGACACTGTGCGTCGTAAAGTTCTTGTGACGAAAAAGTAAAAGTCAGACCTTCTGCGATATATGAATGGTTTAAAAAGAAAATATTATGTATGTACATTCTGCCATCTGCTTATCATCCATCAGGATTTTCTCGAACCCGTCCAAAATATATCTTTAATATAGATTTAACCAACATGAACACACAAAAAAAAAATGTATAAACACTAACTTTCATATGCATTTCTATATAATATATTTATTAAGTATAATTAACTGTCCTACATTGAAGACTATTTAAAAGAAATGAAAGTAAGATAATTTGCAATAAAATATGCAATAAAATATAAAAATATTAGCCACACAAATCAAATGACGATGCCTTCCATCCTGTGTCTAAGCCTCCCTGAAGACTGACGAAGGCTCCCTTAATGGGGGTAGTTTCGACATTTTATTGAAATTGAGTATTTTGCTCACAGTTTAGAATATAACTAAAATTTTGAGTTTTTGTCAATTTCTAAACGTAGCACACATATTTCTGCCCAACTTATGTGCATTCAAAACAATCTGCACCATTGCATTTAGAAGAAAAAATTATTTTTATGTTAGCGTGTCGCAGCCTCCCCCTTCTACCCTACGTTACGATACAGATTTTTCCCTTTAAAAAAGTAAAAATTTTTCATAGTTTTACTTATCGAATTGAACAATAAAAACATATAAAGTGTAATTCAGGACAAAAAAATTAAAAAACTTAAAGAAATTAAATTACAATGTATTAAACATATTGTATATTATTATACGTATATACAATACATATATTGTATTGTATTATATGTATTGTATTATACGAGTATTTATTACACTAAAAACATTCAAACCTTCGTTAAAATGTTCCAACTTTTGTCACCATTCTTTAAAATTCTTTAAAATTCTGTAGCCATTCATCATGTTTGCTGACATTTTAAAAAAATTCAAATTGAGATCAGCCACCAGTACTCCCACAATATATATACAAATTATATATATAAATATATATATATATTAGGGCGGATCAAATTCTGGCTCAGCGAAATTCGTAAAATACATGTAATTTCAAGACTTTTTCTCCACTACAGCATATACAAATTCTGAAAAAAAGCTGTGCGGACTTTCGTAAATAGATTCATACACATACATTCATACATTCATATTTTATAATTGAGAACAAAATCTATTTACGAAAGTCCGCACAGCTTTTTTTCAGAATTTGTATATGCTGTAGTGGAGAAAAAGTCTTGAAATTACATGTATTTTACGAATTTCGCTGAGCCAGACCTCCAAAAAATTCGTCCATACAAATTGACCCGCCCTAATATATATATATAAATTTGAACATTTTTTTTCTATTATGGAGAAATTCCCATAGGAATGCAACGAAAGCTGTATGTACTGGTTGAAATGAGCGTGTACTGGTTACATTTCAATTTATTAACCCAATAAAATTCTCCATCTAAATTGAAAAATACAGTAGAATAGCGGAAATTTAATTCACGCAAAAGTTAATCCCTTGGTTAAGTTAACTGAATTTCAGCATCCACTCTACCACTCTAAAAAGTTATCTTTTGAGTTAACTTTTTTTGAGCGTATATATTTTTCAAACCAACCGTTTACTGAAACGGTCAACATTAATTCGGACTGTGTTCGGAAATGCTAAGAGAATGTGCAACTTGCTTTTGCAGTAGAACTATTATGTTATGAAATAAAAAATCTGGCAGCACTGCACACACAATTCATGTGTTTTGTAATGTCAATTATACATCAGCGCATTTATTGCATAATTTTTTTATGTATCAAAAATCTATGTTTATTATTGTTGGTATTATTTTTTCAATATTAAAAACGACTTAGAAAAGTTAATAGCTCGAAAAAGTTAATTAACTTTTTCGATATTCTACTGTCTATTCAAAACAGCCAATTATCCCGCTTGTAAAAGTTTGTCGGTGATGACATTGTAATGCAGAACTGTAACCGGAAACAAAATTTTGTTTGTCCTAACAGTATTTCCTTTTCTTTGTTCAAGCAACAGTTTGACTTGATTCGTCTGTATAGCAACATCGTGTTTTCTAACAGGATGTTTTGCTGTGAAGTGTGTTTGGAAAAATTATTGATCTTTATGTTTAAACCAGAACAAAGTTTTATGTATGAAATAACTAAGTATTACCAAACATTAATTCTGAAATGCTCTATAAAAGGTAATAAATTCATTCATTAAATTGCAAAAATTATTGCCAACATAGCTTGTGGCGCCATTTGCATTTGTTTGCCTCTTTTCGGTGTGTTCTCTCGTTCAATTGTTTTTGTTCTCTCAAATTTTGTGCGTCATTTTTTGTTTTCTCTTATCTTGTGCATACCCACTCTCATCGTCGCTTACTGTGTAAGGCTGAATCCATTAGTATTTTAGCGGCCATGTCTAAACAAATGTAATTGAGAATTGTAAACAAGCTTTGGAGGCCTAGCTGCGAGATTGTATTTAAAAAATAACTGGTAGCGTCATGTGTCCATTTACCACTGGGAATTTAATTTCTTGCATGTACAACGAGTAAATGTTATTTCAGAGAACGTGTAGATATCAATGAAGGCGACAAATTTATTCAATACATAGAATATGTACTCAATACACTTCTCGCTTGCTCAGAGGAAAACGTATTTTTTCATCTTTTCTTAAATATACACGTTTTTGAAAACATGATATAATAAGGTCCTTAATGACTGCTATATCAAAGAAAACAGATTACAAATAAAAACCTGACCTAAAAACACATAAAATAAAACAAAATTAAAGATATATAAAAATGGTTAAAAAATATAGATCGTACCCTTTCAAGTTCATTCGATTTTTCGCTCTCAGCACGAAATTAATTTCGGTTAGGCCAAAAAACGTTTCATACGGAATGAGGTCTCGAATGAACCACGGTGAAAGGTTTCTTCGACTAAAATCCTTAGAAGATGTGCATATAAAAATAACTGTACATACAAATTTACTAAAAACAATTTTATTAAAAAATAAATATGCATTGCCAGCCATATCTCAAAATTTCTAAATGCTAAAAATTGGCACAGCTTTTAATAAAAAACCGTATATAAGTTTATTTTAAAAATTGCGTTCAGGTATACATTTCTCAAAAGCACGAAAATGCAGATGGGAAAAACATGCAAATTATTAATTCGCCAAATTTAAGGAATACGTTAACACTATAACCAATAGTGTTCTATCGAGAAATCTAGAATCAAATCAAATAAAAAATCACGATCTCAAAGTGCTTTGATTTTTGTAAAAAAAACTACATATGTTTTAAAACAAAAGTATATATAGACTTACAATTTTTTGGCAAACATGATGCCACTCTCGATTTTTACCCACAAGGTCCTGTGTGAAGGATATTTGAATCTAAAGGTACAAACAAGGTAGCACATAACTTTTGATTTAACATTTTTATCATTCTGGTATGAATGTCTGTTGCTGATAAATTTTATAAAACAAAGAATTTAATCACTGCACGACATTCGGGTTTTTCCATTGCAGAAAAATACATTGCTACGTCAACATAAAATGGCTTGTAAACAAAGAACGAATTGACAGATCGAAATAAAATTTTTTGTTTCATTGCATTAAAAATGTAATTTTTCCCCCACCTCCAAAAAAACTCCACAAAAAACGTCATCAGGAAAGCAAATCCTTCATAAATTCCATAAAAATCAACGAATTTACTTGATATATGTTATGTATATATGTTAAGCTTTGCTATTTCAGATGTCATGGTCTTACCATCATAACTTCCAATGTATGAATGAATGCAAAATCTGATATGGCAGTGATGTCGTCATCAGCTGAATTTTGTTTTCAATTGAAAATTCATATAAGTATCTTCTTTTTTTGAGTTTTTCGCAAATATACTCTGGAATTTGTAATAAAGTGTTTGGTGAAACCTTAAAACGGTTATAACAAAAGATATTGTAAAATACAGCGCCACTCAAGGACACCTATTACACAAAATGTCCTTAACTATGTTTTATTGACATAATAACAGAATTTTACACATGTGATAAAAATCCACCCACACTCCCACCCACACTCACACAACAAAAGCCCCTACGCACATGCTAACGCGTGTGCAAAAAAGTACTCAACCACGCTTTGTGCACCTAAATAAAGCCGCACGCTTTACAACAACAATAAAAAATTTACGAAATATACGAGTTATTAAATTGTAGCCTATTTTATGGCGTTTTCATGCTGTGGACTTGTTATATTTAATTTTTTTGAAAACAAATGGAAGTATTTACAAACTCCAGGCATAAAAAAATACCACAATCTTAAGCACCGTGCTATTAAGAAATTGGAAAGGATTAATTAAAATTCAGACTTCCATTTAAAGCCGAGAAAGATCAATTGAAATTCTGAAAAAAATCAAATAAAGTTCAAAATTCCATTGAAAGTTAAAAAAACAACCGCTATTATAACTCAGAAAATATGAAATAAAGTTCAGAATTAAATTTTAATTTATACATTCAGATTTAATCAAATTAAATTCAAAACTGATCTTTTGAAATTTCACTTGAAATGAAAAAAAAAAGTAATTGCTTTCTATTTGAAATTCCGAAAATATCAATAATAATTCAGAAAAGATAAAAAAATAAATAGTTCCATTTTAAATTCAAAATTGATGTAAAATTTAAAAAAACTATTAATTCATGACTCATTTGAAATTTTAAAAAATCAATTTAAACTTAGAAAACATCATTTGAAATACATAATTTCATTCGAAATTCAGAAAAAATCAATTAAAACTCAGACATTCCATTTGAGCATCAGAAAAGACCAAAGAAAATTTAGAAAAAACCAATGGAAATTCAGAAAAGATCAATTATAAGTCAGGAAAGATGTTTTCAAATTCAGAAAAGTTCTTTTTCTGTCGATTTCTCGTCGAAAATAATTATCTTTCTATTTTGTGTTTTTTTTTTAATTCTATAAAAATATAATTTTTTAGAATTATATTTGAGTTTAGTGCCAATAATGTCCATGAAGCAACAGGTAGCAATAGCAACAAGTTCTTTAATTTAATTTCTCCTTTTAGGGCCAATTCAAATACCTATTATATAATATATTATAAATTTTTTATATACAAAAACTATGTTCATTTAAAGGTTTTTTTAATTTTGGATTACTTATCCAAGAAAATACTGTTTTTAAATATTGAAAGCCTTGAACGATTTTTTCCAGAATCTTTAAGGAAGTTTTAACGATACCAGGGACCGAAAATAACTGTTATTTTACAATTTTCAGATCAAAAAGGCATAACGAAAAAGTGGCCGGAGGACTTTTTTAAATATACCATTATTATCGTAATGGCAGCAGCTTTGCGAATATTAAATGCCTTTTAAATGTTTGGCTGTTACTATAAAAATTAAAATTAAATATCAGGCAATTTGTATTTTTTCAAAGGACGAATAAAAAACTTTAAAAACTAAAAAGTTTTATAGCTCAAAATGTGCGCGTTGATGAGACGATAAAAATTGCATAAACTTTTTTGCCGTTCAAGTGGCCTTTAAAAAATTCAAATTGCCTGATATTTCTGACCGAAAAAATAAAAGGCACAAAATAACTGTTATTTTTGACCAAAAAAATAAAAGTCAAAAGTAACAGTTATTTTTGCCCAAAAAAATAAAAGGCATTAAATAACTAGTATTTTTGTCGGAAAAAATAAAAGTTGAATAATAACTGTTAATATCTGACTTTTTTGATAAAAACCATAACTGGTACGGTCCCTGAACGATACCTTATTTAATATGAAGTGCTAGCAGCATGCCGCGGCAGTAGAATTTTTGTTTTTGGCTCCAAAGCGTAGGCTTTCAACATTTTAAAAAAATTTACTACTTAAATGCGCACGAATAATTTTATAGAATGCACTTAAATAAGAAACGAACATTGCGAAGCAATATGCTTCAAGATTTTGTTACTACACGGTTAGAAATCTGGTACTAAAATTTAAACTTTTCTGTACTAAACATATGTCCGCACCAGCTTTAGTTTCAAATATAGTATTTGCAAAAAACTTAAATATGGTTTTAATGCAGCTTGCTTTCAAATTTAGTACAGCCTTGGATTAAAATATAAAAATGAAAAATAAAAACATAACAACCACCGCAAGATTCGAACGCACGACATTCAGTTTTTAAACTCACTACACTTACCACTGGGCTATTGGCCTATACATAACAAGCTCGATAAACAAACATATGACCCGAGTTGCCTAATATTGAGTCAATAGCATTGCCAGGCTATTTGTTTACGGGTCTTAATCCAAATTTAGTATCCAAATGTACTAGAATTAAGGGTTAATTGTATTGAAAACAAAAAGTAATACAGAATCGTACATAAAATTTATCCGTAAGGCCGCGTTCATAATATACGCTTTGGCTGAAGCTGATGCATAAAGCTGCTTTGTCGAGCATTTTTTGATCATAGTGAACGCTCATTCAGCGCTGCACAAAGTAGCTTATAGAGCTTATTGGTGTTCATAGTGCACGCTTTATGCTTGTGGCTGAGAGGCTTTGTTTTCATTTGTCTCTTTGGAAAATAATGCCCTCAAAAGCTTGTTTACAATTCTCAATTACATTTGTTCATACATGGCTGCTAAAAAAGTGATGGCTTCTACCTTACTCAGTAAGCGACGATGGGAGTAGGTATGCACAAGATAGGAGAGTACAAAAAATGACGCACAAAATTTAAGAGAATAAAACAATTGAACGAAAATCGTTTCTACACCAAAAATGCAACGAAAACGAAAGAGAACATACCGAATGAAGCAAACAAAGGCAAATGACGCCACAAATATTTCAATCATATTTTCACAATAACTTTTACAATTTGATGATCGAATTTATTGCCTCTTATCGAGCATTTCAGAGTTTATGTTGAATAACGCTTAGTTTTTTTATTTTTTCTAGTTTAAACATAAAGATTAATAATTTTGAAAAACACTTCACTGCAAAACTACCGGCTAGGAAACACAATGTTTCTCCACAGAAGAGTGAAGCCAAACTGTTGTTTGAACAATGAAAAGAAAATAATTTGAGCACAAACAAGGTTGTGTTTCACACCGCTTACAGTTCTGCATTACAATGTAATAACCGACAAATTTTTACAAGCGGGAAAGTAGATGACAGATTTTTGTGTTTAAAGAGTATGTAGATTCGCGATGATCACCAACAAAAGATCAAATCAATAACAAAAAAAAGTTCAAATTAACTTGAAAGCACAAAGCATAACAACGGTGGAAAGTTCAACACAAAAAGTACGCAAGAACAACGAAAATTATGTAAACAAACGACATAGAATACACAAGTGCATAAAACTGAAAAGCACCACAGGACGAAACAACAACGCAACAACGGTTAAACCTTCAGCACAAAAAAATATCCAACACATAAAACAAAATCAACGAAAATATTGTTAACAGGCAGAATAGTGCCAAATAGCATTTTAATAATGCTCTACAATAAAGCATAAAAAACTAAATTATTTTTCTGTGTGAGCAAGCGAAACAGAGATATAAGCGCTGAAAAGCATTTGAAAATAAGCTTTATGCTAGCTTTTTGCTGGTTCTATAAACACCTTGAGCTTTTTCCATATGATTATATACAAAGCGTTTGTCAGCTAAACCTCTCGGCTAAGCTAAAAGCATTTACGATGAACGCGGCCTAAAGGCTAAAAGTTAAACCAAAGAGGTTAAAATTGTAATAAAAAATCTAAAATGGATGCTGTAATATTTCTTTTGGTTTAAATTTTACTACAGAAGAATTTTAATTATGAGTTAGTTTTGCACAGTTTAAATTTTAAACCGCTCGGTTTTGATAAATGCAGTAATTTTTCAGTGGGACTAATATTTAGTCCAAGATTTTAAACCGTAATTTTTTTCATAAGTAATTTTTTTTTTTCAAAATAAGGCATTTTTTTGTAAGTTGGTCACTCTTGCTTGCAACACTGATTTGACCAGTGCAGTGAATTCATTTTTAACACTTTTTTATTCATACCTTTACAATATTTATATACCCCCATGCATACTTTATCACTCCGCTTGTAACGCACAGGAGTGGCAGGTATAGAAAATTATATATATTCTTGATCAGCGTTACCTTCCGAGTCGATTTATCCATGTCCGTCTGTCTGTCTGTCTGTGATCACGATAACAGCCGTAAACTTAGAGCTATTGTAACGAAATTCAATGTATAAGCTTTTTATTCAAAAATACAGATAAAATTCGAAAATGAGCCAAATCTTAATAAACCACGCCTACATCCCATACTAATAGACTTAACAAAAATAGTAAAATCTATTTAAATTCCTCAAAAATGAATTTAATGACTTAAAATTTAGCAAATAAGCTTCTACCCCAAACATACACTTTGAGTATGAAATTTGTAAAAATCGAATGAAAACCACGGCTACCTCCCATATAAAGTGACTTTATGAAATCAGTAAAATCTCCATAAATTTAACAAAAATTAGTTCAATTACTTCAAATTTTGCAATTTAGTTTAAATCTTATCTATGCACTCGATGTTTGGTATTTTGTTAAAAGAAACTCAAATTCCGCCCACCTCCCATACGAGGGCAATTTGAGAAGTTAGTGAATTTTTTAATTTACCGCTTAGTAACTGAAAACGCAACACTGATCCTGTCTGTTAATAGACCATCTGTTAATAGACTACTGTCAAAATTTCAGCTCGCTGCGGCGCTTAGTTTGTGTTTGCCAGCCATTGACAGCAGACGATCTTGTAAATTTTGGCGAAAATGGAAAAAAGTAAATTTCGTGTGCTCATCAAGCACTATATTTTTTCATCGCAAAAACACCGTTGTTAGCCAAACCAAGGACAAATACTATGGGGACTCTGCACCATCGATTGGAAAGATTCACAAGTGGTTTACTGAATTCCGATGCGGTCGTACAAGCACAAGTGACGCCGAACATTCTGGACGCCCAAATGAGGTCACCACACCAGAAATGGTCACTACAATTTACGATATCGTGTTGGCCGATCGCAGAATTAAAGCGCGCGAGATTGTTGAGGCCGTAGGCATCTGAAACGAATGGGTGTGGAACATTTTGCGAAATCATTTGGATATGAAAAAATTATACGCAAGATGGGTGCCGCGTTTGCTCACTCTCGACTAAGGCTTCACATCCCAGGATCCCCGAATTACAAAGCCTAAAATCCCGAAATTTTCGGGATCCCGGGAGTGCCTTTAAATTTAAAAAATGCAACACTTTAATTTGACATTCGAGCAAAAACTTTTATGTGTCGAGTAAAAACTTAAAATGAAATAAAAATATATTTAAATGGTGGCACCCGCGGTAAGGTAATCTGCTTCAAAAAGCATATGATTATTTGATAAAAATTCCGCCTACTAGTGTTGAGTCAGAAATATGTTTCTCTTCGGCTAGAAATTTTGCGACCTTAGTATTTTTAAGGGCACATTTTCAACGTCAACCAGCCTAATTAATCGTTCAAAGACTTCACTGATCTCAAAAAGTGTACCTTTTTTAAGTAAGTATTATATTATAATAAATATATATATATATTGTCGTCTTTTATAAATACAAAGAAACAAAATAAATTAACTTTTAAAAAAATTTAAGTAAACTGTGTTTTTTTTAATTCCTTTGAACAATTTTTTATTAAAAAAAATATCCTAACTTTCATACCTTGCACACGAATTATTTTTCTTTTCAATGAAAATTTATTTTTATCTGTTTTTCAAATCCCAGGACTAACCTCGGGATTCCGAGATTCTTAACTAAAATAAACTGGTCATTTCAACCCTTGGAAGGACGTTGACCTAGCTTATATTGATCAATTGTGTTGTGCGTGTTGTTAAATCTTTGATCACCAATGACTGAGAACTGGACCTACGTGTTTTATGCCGACTCCCAACGGCTTATGTTGGCAAACCGAACAGAAAAATTAATTCAATTGAAAAAACTTTCTGTCTGAGCTGGAATTGAACCCGGGCTACCGCGGTTCTTTAGCTTAGGAGCCACGCACTCTACCCACTAGGCTACGGTCGCCACGAGATTCTTTACTATCAATCCCATAGTCCCGAAATAGCTTTTGAGTCCCGAATTTGGAAGCCCTACTCTCGACTATTAACGCGATCGTGTGACTGATTCAAAGGCGTGTTTGGCGATGTTGAACAAAGATAAGAAGGATTTTTTCCGTCGATTAGTAACCGTGAATGAAACATGGATCCATTACTGCACACCAGAGTCAAAGGAACATTCGAAATAGTGGACTTCATGACCGAACGTGCTCCGCAGAAGGTGAAGACGGTGCTATCGGCCGGAAAGGTTATGGCGACAGTATCTTGGGATAAACGCGGTAAAATCTACATCGATTACCTTCCACCGAAAAGGACGATCAATGGCGAATACTATGCAGCCGAATTGGACCGTTTCAACGACGCTTTGAAAGAGAAACGTCCCCATTTGGCGAGGAAAAAGTGCTCTTCCATCAAGACAATGCGCGCGTTCCACATGTCCAGCTCCCATGGCAAAATTCCATGAATTTAAGTACGAATTATTTCCTCATCCAGACCTGAAGAAATGGCTCGTCGAAAATGATTCACCACCAGAGAGGAGCTCATCACCCAAACAGAGGCCTATTTTGAAGACCTTCCGAAAACGTATTTTTTAAATGGGATCGAAAAATTGGAGGAACGTTGGACGAAGTGTATCGAGCTAAAAGGAGAGTATTGATAGTATTGAGAAATAAAACTTTTTGTGCCGTAAAAATCATTCCTTATTTAAGTATCTAAACGGAATTATCAAAAGGCCCTCGTACACATTGACATCATCATAATAAATAGTTAACTTTATGGATTCCAAAAAAGTTAATGTTTAAACTTGATATTGTGCACATAAGCTTTAATAAATAAAAAGGACTCTGAGTTTCAAATGTGAAATATTTGGATAAAAACCACGTCCTATAAAAGTGGCGTCACCAAAATAATACAACATTCAAGACTTCGAATAAACTAAAATACGGCCGTGAGGGTATTTTAGCTTCGGTCCAGTCGAAGATAATTCCTAACTAGTTTTTAATTTCTTAAGCTATTATTTGTCGTTAACAAGAACATCATTCGCAAAGTTAATCAATTTTTAAAAGTAACTTACTTATTGTACTTTTGTTGTTAGCAAAACGCCACCAAGTTTTGTATAGAATAAAAATAAAACTATCGAACACCAATGAATATTGAAATAAATAAAAACGAAGCAACTAGAACAGATGGCAACCTTGGTAGAGTTGATGGCGGTGATCTATAAATAGCCTACTGCTTTGAAATGTCATATGATTGGCAGCCATACAATTCAAAAGAATGAATTCCAGAATCTGCACAGACATATACTAGTTTAAACAGTGAGTTGATCACAGCTTAATCACTCAAAAGACTACTGAAGAGGAAAATGTTGGGATTTCCGAAACAGACTGTTTAGTAAGCTAAGTGATTATTGTTGTTGTTGCCTTCTTAAAAACTTACTTGATCTAAAGCTCGCAATTTAATTCATGGTAGAATAAAAATAGTTATGATAGATAACTACTATTTATAATATTCAAATATTTTAAAAATTTCATAAAATTAACAAATGGAAATCAAATAAAAATATAAAAGTACTACAATAGAAATAAAAATTATAATCAAACAAAAAGTTTAGCTTTGATCTGCAAATAAATTAAGTGATGTATAAATAACGAAAAAACCACAACGAAAACTGCGAGTACTATTTGTACAAGAATTCATTATTAGTATTTTTTTTTTGTGTTTTTTCTAGCAATAGTTACAAATTTTAATATAAACAAAGCGGAAATCAAAGAGCAAAAAACGGAAAACGAAAATAAATAAAAATGGCAGAAAAATGTACAGCATAAATTTGCACAACAAGTACAGGCAAAATACACATTTAGTTGGAGTTTTTTATTTTGTTTGTTGGGTGGTGTGGTTTGGCAAACACTAACAGTTAAAAATAGCAAAAGCATAACAACAGCAAAATTCAAAAATTAATGCAAAATAGAAACAAGACAAAATTTCTGTAGGCAGCAGCTACACAACAATAAAACGAAATAATGTAAATGTTTGTGTGGGTGTCGGAAAAACACTTTGGATGTGTGTGTGTGTGTGTGTGTGTGTGCATGTGCCTTTTCAACAAATTTACATATGTTATATTTTAAATATTACAGTATCTTATTTTGTTCATTTTGATTTTTGCAGAAAACACCTACAAACACACACGTGCACGCCTACAGTTTAATGCAAAATGCAGCATGAATTTAATTTGGAAAATGGCTGACACAAAAACCAAAAAAACAAACAATTTTGAGGCAAATATTTTTACTACAAAAATAAAGGGAAACCAAAAAGTATTCAACAAAATAGTAAAACCGGAAGTGACTAACAAAGCAATGCTTTCGGGTAACTAACACCAAATGCACACTCATGCAGCAACGGGGATTAAATTTCAGCTCTAAAAACAAACTATAATGGTTCACATGGCAAAGCTAGAGTATATTTGTTGTTTGTCTGTGTGCACGTGTGTTGAGAGTGTGTGCATAAAATAGATGGTGCATTTTTGATGCATTCTTATTTTATTCAAAATAATTGTGCAAATATTTTGGCAAAAAACTTACACAAATTCACATTTTTTCCGGTCACAGCTATTATTTTATTTATATTAGACTTTATGCTTTTTTAAATGCAATGAAAGCAAATAATTAAAAATTTCAGGAGAAAAATAAAATAAATTTCCAACAAAGTGCCGGCCTGTGTGAGTGTGTGTGAAGGTGTTAGTTTGAGTGAGTATGTGTGAATGATTGACTAAATGCTAACTGCATACAGAATTGAATATTCTATCTTCAGTTAGCGTTATACACGTAAAAGCATTTTTAAGTCAGATTAAATATCTGAAAATTGCTTAAAGCTTAACAAAAGCTTTTATGATTAATTTAAAAAAAAACTGGTAAGGAATTGTCTTCGACTGGACCGAAGTTAAAATACCCCCACTGCCGTATTTTAAATAATTTGAAGTCTTAAATGTTGTATTATTTTGATGGCGTCACTTTTATTGGCCGCGACTTTTATTCAAATATATCACATTTGGAACTCGCAGACTTTTTGATTTATTAAAGCTTTTGTGTACAACATCAAGTTCAAACATTAATTTTTAAGCTGCTACGAAAAGCCATCAACTTGCCAAAAAAGTCTTGTCAAAAAAAAAATTGTTGACTGCTTAGTTAAAGAACTATTTGAGTACTTTTTCATTTATGTAAGTATTAATTATTAATACGTCTACGAAAAACTTTTAGTTTTGTTTTTGTTATGTAATATAAAACTTTGAAATATTCTGTTTTCTATTCTTTTATTTAGGTTCAATATATTTGTCCAAATGGACTTAAAAAATAAATAATGTTTGCTTTCTTTAAAATATAAAAGGCTCTATAGACGGCACAAAAAATACTCATAAGAAACTTAATTATAATGAACTCACTCATTTCTTCTTACGCAACACTTTTTATGAGACAACAAAAAAGCTGCGAGTTCGAAATTTTAAATAAATATTGTAGTATCTTAAGGCATTTTTCTATTGACTTATATATCATTAGATTACTAATTTAAGATTTATTTTCAGGAAATAACAAAATAGTAAACGTGTTTCACACAAGGACCGTAAAAGTTAAGGTAGAATTTGGATTTCTACGTTACTTTACATTACGTTTTGTCAATAAGCAAATGAACATTGAGGTAAGTTTCAATTATTGCGCTATTTATATTATTGAAACTCCATTTCTTGTTAAATTTTCGTTATTAATGTGATAGTTGTATATATCCACAGCTATGGATGACGAAGTTTTAATTGATCTTGAACTGTCACATTGACAGTTGACAACATTTCGTTACTTTACATTACGTCTGTTATAACTGCAACTTTATTCCTTTATTCCAATAAAATAAGAAAGTAATAGGTACTTTCTCCCGTTTATTTTTTGTAGTGCCTAAATCTTATTAGTACAAAAAAAATTTACACGGCGTATCAGCGATAATAATTAATTGCAGGAAATACTGTCACTCATACGTCGTAAATATATTTTTTAACGGTTTCAAAGATTCAGCCATTTTCATTAATTTTCATTAAAAATCAATTAATTACATAAATAAATATGTCTTCACCAAATTTTATTGTCCTAGCATACATAGTTTCTGAAATATAACAATCTACTGGACATTTTTGCTGGAAAAGTATCCAGCTGAAAATAATCCGTATTTCTTGTCGAAATAAGTAAACGGCAGAAAATACTAGTTAAATTATTCCTATTATTCTAAAATTCTAAAATTTTAAAGTATGCAAAATTTTATAAACAGTTGATCTAAACAGTAATATTTTATTAAAAATATTACTACTAGAGAATTTTCTATTACATAAAGACTAGAAAATTCGCATACCCCTTGCGGTAGGGCAACTCGTATGCCCATTGGGAATGGAGAATTCGTATTCTCTTAAAGACTTGAAAATTTACAAACTCATTAGGCCTTAAGAATTCGCTTGCTACTTGCGGCACGGGAATTCGTATGCTCTTAAAGACTTGAAAATTCACAAGCCCATTAGGATATTACAATTCGCATGCCCCTTGTGACAAGGAATTTCGTATGCCCATTGGGACAGAAGAATTGTAAGGCCCATTGTAATGCACGTTGGGTCCGTTCACCCCAGTCAATGACATCGCTGTGTTAAAAGGACGTGCAAACTACGTTGTGAGTGGATAGGCGAAGGGCGTGCCCCTTCCACTGGGGGTATGTAAATTCGCATACCAGGTAGTAGGTCCACCGAACTACAGGGAATTGTTACTTTGCCAGTAGAGGGCTGTAAATTTAGTGTAAGCTTTTTGGCAACAAATTCTATAGAAATAATGTCAGAAAAGCTCACACTCAATTCAGAGTTGGCATTAAATCGACTATTGGTAAGGCCCAATGCACAGTGGCGGAAATGCCGGAAAACCTGGCCAAAAGTCGAAAAATGGCAAGGTAGAAATTCGTTTCGAAAGTTAATCTCTCTGGTGCAGATGGCGTCACTGTATGCTATTCTGAAGGGGAAACCGCTTGTCCCTGTCATCTCGATTGTCATCGCGATCTTTAATCTCGTCCGCCGCGTTACTTCCTAGTGTCGCTGAAAAGCCTCCAAAATTCGATATTTTTCAAGTGCACGTCGTTTTTTTTCAAGTGCTGCCATTCATTCCGGAAAAATGGGGAGTGATACTGATGGTATGTACTGCAACAATTTTCTACTATTCTAAAATTGAACTTGTGTCTGTGTATAAAATGTTATTGTCAAAGTTGGCCTAGACTTGACAACTTTTCTAACGTTTATTACTAAAAGATCTTGAAAATACTTTTTTTGTCCATCGATGTCCGCGGTTTTTTTACGCTTTTTAAATTCAGTAAAGTAGTCTGAATCTAGTATATTCAATGATTTTTGCCCGAAATCACCCGTTCTCGTAAAAAAACTACTTACAGCCTAGTAAAAATACCTTAATTTAGAATACTTCCCCTAATAAAAATGCTACTTTTCATATAGGTCCCAGTTTTAGCTACGAGAAAAGTAGTAATTTTACGATTGATTTTTTACAGTGTACCTGATCATAACACAAGGAGTTCCATAAGATCATTTTTTTTTTATTTTAGAAACAATCGACAAAGATGTCGTGTGGAGTCGACGAGATTTATTCGACTACCTGCCCAAAAAACTGCACCTCAATTTTAATGAACAATTGGATATTTTGCATAAAAAAGCAATCGAAAAGAAGCGTGAACATTATGAAATTGATCAAAATACTGTAGAGACATTGAGATTGACGCTCATTAAAATGAAACAAAAGTGGAATGCCTGCGACAAGACAAAGGATCGATTTTTGCAAAAAAACGCAAATTGGCTCGAAACAACTATCACTATAAAGGTATCATGAATAAATAGTCATACATAATATATACAATCGTGTGTTGCAACTTACTGAAATTATTACTGACAATTTTCAGAGAAAAGCTTGTCCTGACAGTCCTGTTCAACATAGCAAGAAAATAAAAACACCTGTATCGCTGGGTCTTCCTATTATATCATTTGAACAGTCGAGTGAACGCTCAAAAAGACGTAAAACTGCAGAGCTACGAGCTATGTATGATGCATCTGAATTGGCGTACGCAACGCAGATGAGTTTGCGAGCAACAGGATCATCAGAAGCGGCGAGTGTTCTTCAGGATATCACCATGACTTCTCCACAACGCGCACACAAGTATAAAGTAGCTTATAAAAAGTCAAGCATTCCGTTAGTTCCCGAAATGTCAGGGTCTCTGGCGTTATCTGATGTTGTCGAAGGAAAACTAACCCGCCACGCGTACCGGACTCTCAAAAAAAGACTTAAACAATACAATGTTCGAGTATACCCTTCGTACGAAAAACTGTTAGACGCAAAACTTGCATGCTATCCGAAAAATTCAACTGTTACAGAAACGTGCGCTGAAGTCCCTCTACAATCTCTTCTCGATCACACTTGTGCACGAATTCTTACAGTGCAAACTGATGTTTTGGAAACTTCAAAGCTGGAAGAGATTTCAAATTTTGAGTTGATTGTCAAGTACGGTTTTGATGGCTCTTCGGGACAAAGCCAGTACAAACAAAAGTTTGCGGACCAAGATGCATCAGATCAAAGTATTTTATTGACTTCTCTTGTGCCTCTTCAATTAACTGCCAACAACGAAGAAACAGTCGAAAAAGTAATAGTTTGGAAAAATCCAAAGCCTTCATCTGCTCGCTATTGCCGACCCATCAGATTACAATTTTCGAAAGAAACATTATCAACAACCTTAAATGAACATAGTTATATCGACGAACAAATTACAGGACTTGCACCCTACATTACCACTCAAAACAATAGACAGATCCAAGTGACCTACAAACTTATTTTTACAATGATAGATGGAAAAGTTCGCAACGCTATAACAATGACAAAATCAACATTGCGTTGTTATCTTTGCAATGCGACTTCTAAGCAATTTAACGATCTTGATCTAATGCTGTCTTTGCCAATCAATGAATTAAATTTAAGTTTCGGTCTTCCATCTTTGCATGCGTGGATTCATTTTTTTGAGTACTTTTTGCACATTGGCTACAAACTGGGCACAAAAAAATGGCAAGCGCGGTCATCTGAAGAAAAGCTGAAAGTGGCAGAGCGAAAAAAAGAAATTCAAATTGCATTTAAAGATCAAATGGGGCTCATTGTAGATTCGCCAAAATCGGGAGGTTTCGGAAGCACAAATGATGGTAATACTGCTATTTTTGCAAATTCTGCTACATCTGCCAAAATTTTGGGAGTAGAGAATGATCTCATTTAAAAAGCACATATTGTACTCCAAGTTATATCGAGTGGGTTCGGTGTCAATGTACCCATGTTTAAGAACTTCTGCTTGGACTTCGCGAAACAGCTAGTAGACTGTTATCCATGGTACAACATGCCAACATCCATTCATGAAGTCCTTATTCATGGCCCATTGATTGTCGAATGGGCTCCGTTGCCAATCGGTCAGTTGTCGGAAGAGGCACAAGAGGCAAGAAATAAAGATGTAAAGAAATTTCGTGATGGTTTTTCGCAGAAATGTTCAAGAGAAAAAAACATGGAAGACATTTTTCATTGGTTGCTGGTTTCGTCAGATCCATTTATAACGAGCCTAAGAACTTTGCCACCGAAAAAGAACAACAGTCTATTTTCCGAAGCTATACAACTTTTACCCCCTCCAGGATGCTACGCGAGTTCCAAACATGTTGCACAACCAAGCGAAATAAATAGCAGTGAATCAGATGAAAGTCTCGCGTCAGATAGTGATTGAGTTCTAAATTAAAAATTATTTAATTAATCGTACATTATGTAACTACTGTTCATACATAAAGTAAAACCTAGGACAATTAGGTGATACACTTTGGTTTTGTAATATGAGTCATTTCTTGATAAATAAACTCTTTAAAACCAGCACGAATTCTTTTTTATTCAAAATTGGAAAAATTAAAAACTGAAGTATAAAAAATTTGGTTGAATTAAAATTGTTTTGAGTATTATGTGTCCGCCATTTTGTATCCGCCATTTTGAATTTTGAAAAATAATTTTGATATTCATGACCAGCGACCTCGAAAACTGAAGTATACGAAATTTGGTTGAAATGAAATTGTTTTGAGTAACATGTGTCCATCATTTTGAATCCACCATTTTGAATTTTGAAAAATAAATTCCATATTCGTGATCAGTGACCTCTAAAACATAAAATTGCCAAGTTTTGTGCGAATCCCGTTATTTTTCGACTTTTGGCCAGGTTTTCAGGCATATCCGCCACTGTGCAATGTGTTAAACACATGATGCTTTTTAAGAAATACTGAAATGTGATTTTAATAATACACCTAATCCTGATTTTACACGGTCTTTTTTTACACGATTTTGAAATAACACGGTCGACAGAAATAAACTTATCCTGTTTTTACACGTTATTTTTAAAATAACACGACAAAACTTGTTTGTTTTTTGATTTTGTTTTTTATGTTACTTGAAGATGTGATTTTTTTTTAATATTTAGGTTGTGTTTTTATATCTAAAATGTGTAAATTTTTTACACGATTTTTTTTTACACGATATTTTCTGGAACGTATGTACCGTGCAAAAACAGGATTAGGTGTACAAGAATAAAAATCTTTTAACCAGCTGTAAAAAATATGATGTGCTACTGCCTAAGAAATACCGCAATGTGACCTTAAAAATAAAAAAAGCAAAACTTCCCTAAACAAGCGGTACAAAATATCACAAAATTCTTACATATATATACTAAAATTATTATACCATTAAATTTTTTTTTTCAATATTAAGTTCATGTACAAAAAATTATTGATGCTACCTAAGAAAAACCTGAATGCGATTTTAAAAAATTTTTAAATAAAAACCTTTCTTAAACTAGCTGTACAAAATAACACAATCTTTGAAACACATAATACTTTAATAGATACATAATTCATTCTTAAATTTTTATAATACTAATATAAAAAAATTTTAACCGGCTTTTCAAAATATGACGTGAAAAATATGAATATATAAACATTTCTTAAGCTAACTGTACAAAATATTAAAAAATTCTAACTTAGAAAAACTAAACTGTAACCTTAAAAAATTTAAAAAAAAAATCCATAAACAAGCTGTACAAAATATCACAAAATTTTCTACTTAGAAATACTAAAATTAATAAACTATTTTATTTTTTTCAATAGTATTATGAACCTTCTAAATGATCTCATTTAATAAATTTTTTTTTGAAGAATTGATAACACTGTGCCACAATTTAAGGGTCATGGAATTTAACGAAAAAGAGACCAATATAGGTCGATAGTACTGATCTAGACCAACAAAACCCTAAGAAGGTTTTGCAAAGTTAGCTCGCTTTTAAATGTTATAGCCTTTGAAAGATGAGCTGATTATAATATTTAAAAGAAATACTTGCTATCATGAAATCTTACAATTTTGTTCATATCTCCTTTATGGTTATTATTTATTAAAAACACATCTACGCAACAATTGTTAAATAAATTGAGACCCATCGAATGGAAAGCCCAAAAACTCGAAATTTTAGGTTAACATTTTTGTCAATGCTGAGGTAAGTTGTTTTGACGAATTAATATGTAAATTTAATGCTAGGAAGAACAATTTTTTTTTAAAAATCGAAATACGAAAAGGAATCGTGGTATTAACCTGGTGTTTTAAAAATATACTTTCAGATATATTTGAAGAATGCAAATTCAGCAAATTATCTTCGGTACCACTTCTGATGCCCGAGATAAAATATCTTACTTATATTAATTAATTTGTAGAAGTTATAAAATTGCATTTACGTATACATTTCCCAAAAATAAGAAAATTCAGTGGCGAAAATTATGCAAATTTTTAATGGCCAAATTTAAGGAAAACATTAACACTTCCATACCATTAAAATTTAAACAATCAGATAACACGCCCATTCCACGCATCATGCAATACTTTTTTTCAAAAATTGACCTCATGGCTTTCGATTTGCCTTATTTTTCGGCTATAGGTTCCTATTAAAATTCTAAGAATATAAGTTCATTTATTTTTTTTATCGCCATTCGTTAAGAAGTTATGGACCTTTCAATTCTGCAAATCGTCCGAAAACGCCAGAGTTGGAAAATTTTTAATTAATTGTATCTACGTCAGTTTTAATACAATTTTTACAAATGAGTTACCGATAGAAATTTATTAGAAAGTTGTTTCTGGAAAAAATATATAATTTAAAAATTTTGGATGTTAGGGTTGCCAACATATTAAAAAAAATCATTTGCTAATTTCTCAAAAAACGCGTAATTTTTTTGCGATTTTTTATTTTTTAAATTTGAAGAAGAATGTTGCCTTTCAGTCAAAAACAATTTTATGATGGAGCTTTTATATGTTTTTTCGCAATTTCAATTTTTGTGCACATACGTTATCATTTTGAGGCAATTTATCGCCTATAAATTTCATAACGGTAAAGATATTTGCAAAATTTAATCTGCAAAATGGTTTGTCTTATAAGGACCAACATTTTATTTATAAGTGTTGATGACCTTACTACCTTACTACCACTTGACCTTGGTAGAGAAAACTGGTAAATACCGAAAAAAAAACAATATTTTTTTAATTTTTTTTTACTTTTATTTGTAAAGTAATGAACAAAATTTTGTTTCAAGATTGCCATCTTGAAGATTATTAAATTCTAACTGATTTTGTTACAAAAAGTTTAAAAATCGGTCTCAAAACAAAAAAGTTACAATGAATTGATCAGCTGATACATTAAAAAATCCTCTGATGCTGAATATCTTTTGAGATATTGACTCTTTTGAGCAAAACCGATAACATATTGTTGACTCCTTTGTTATAGCCCATTCGTAAAGCTCTCTCGCGTTTGTTAATTAGTTTTCAAGTGGTCTTTGAAGACTGGCTTTCAGGGCATTTCGTTTAAAAGCTCCACCGATGCCATCACACGGCCCCTTATCATGCGATATGGCAAAGAAATGCCACTCAGCGTCAAAATGTTCTACTTCTTTCCACTGGCAAAGCTGGTAGAAATTTTTTCTATTCTTATACTGCGATGCAGGAGCACAAAAAGGACACCAAAGGCGCAGATAATGGGCTGAATAAAATAACTCGACCAGGGGACGGATATACCATATGCTCGATAGTATGGAACTAACCGACGGTAACGCGGAGATCATGGCAAAAATCATCACGCAATCACTCACCAAAGCATGTGATACAGCTATGCCACGCAAACGAGGTAGTTGCATTTGTAACTTATATGTCAGCTGCAATATATTGTCCTAAGCTGCATATGTTGTCACTAAGTTTTTAAGTTGTAATGTTAAAAATGATTTCTTAAATTTTAAGATTAAATAGTAGTTACTCTTGTTCCAATTCACAAATTCTTAGCTCTAATTGATTTTTTACCGGCTTCTGATATGAGATAAATTAACTTTCGAAAAACGAAAGCAACTTCTTCATCATAAAGGTTTGCCAACTCGTTCGCTCACTTAAATCAAAGAGCAAATATATCTCGTTTGTGCAAAGGTTTCTCCATTTAAATTTATAAAGCTGATAAACTTATACTCTTTATACTATTTATAATAGTATTGCCCATTTGCATGAATCTCCTTTATATGTGAAATAATAGAGATATTCACTATCCAGTGCATTTGAGCACGAGCAAAATATTCCTGCTTTTTTGTATTTAACACTAACAAAATATACACATAAATGACACATTTCTATTTTCCATAACTGCACAGCGTTGACCCTGGTGCGTAAACAGGTTTCGTGCATGTGCTTATTAAACAGCTGGCATTTGACGCGCGAAAATGAAAGAAAAACAAAAACATTTAAATGCACCAAGAAATAGACCATTGATGAAATTAATTTACTAGTTGATTGTTTAAAGTAGCCTTAGGTTTTATGGTATTGTTGATATTTGTATGATATATTGATAATTATCAGTTTATCAAGAGTTTCATATGAAGGGGTTATTGCAAAAACATGATAAGCCACATAAAAAATATTTTGATATAATCGACTTTAAAGTTCTGAAAAATGTATTTTTGTATGTATAAATGGAATTGAACAGGGAAACTTTTACAAATAGGTTCGAAATTTAATAAGAAATAGCCAAAATCTTTTCAGTGATCCTTGCTAATGCATTGAGTAATGTATCGAGCCTAAAATCCCGATTTTTTAGATTATGTGGCTTATCACGTTACTGCAATAAGCCCTTCATATGTATTTGTTAGATATGTTTTACATGATATCTCAGGTGCAGAAATTTTCACAAAATCATCATCATTTTAACGCTTTTTCTTGGCATATCTACCTTTAACCCACAAAATAACACTTTGTTTATGTTTGAATTAGCTAATTTTCCTGTCGTGGGGCCTAGTTGTTTTGGTAGTTTTCCCCCTCAATATTTCTTCTGAGCACACCACCGGGGTAGCATATACAAAATAAAAAAAAATAAAAAAATTCTATTATGGTTCATATCATAAAATCTATGACCCTTAGGAGGGTTAAATGTATGATCAGTAGCTCGTTCCTGTAAAAAAATCGGCAAGTTACCGATTTGTGTGACGTCAGCCGTTATCGATTCCTAGTTACCGATTTCGTGACAACTAATGTTTCTGTACGTTTAAATCGGTAAAAACTCGGACCGTGATGAAAAAGAACACAAATCGAGAAGGAAAGTTGCGAAATTGAGTCAAATGACAAGCAGCTGTTTACTCGAATATATTATTTTAGTATTATATATTATTTTTTTTTTTACTTTATAACAAATAGGTGCTTGTCTTGTTAATAAAAAGTGAATATTTTCAGTTTAAGAAAATTAATTATGTTATAATGATGTGTATTAATGGTTGCGGTTGTAAATAATGTAAATAATTTTACACTTAGTGCTGTGCTGCAAAAACTTAGCAAATATATGCAACCGGTTACTTTTTCATAGCTCAAACAAATACTGTTTTGCTAAAATTTTTAACTTTTATCTAAGTAGCAGAGATCTGCAACAAGTATATTGAAAATCAAGCTACTTGAAAAAATATCAAGCTTTGAGTGGATATGCAGGAACTTGATTTATTTTTTTCCTTACAATTCGCGACTTGCTTCTGAAAAACGAATCATATGTCTGACGTGATTCTATTTTGTTTCTACCCCATATGAGTTGGTGGAAAAAGTCAAGTTTTCTACTTTTCAACTTTGGTTTCGACTCTATGCGACTGACGATCGTTTGCTTCGTTGTTCATTTCATTTATTATGCGGAGTTCGTGTAACTTTTTTTCTGTTGTTATTGCCATAATATTAGGTGTCAACCCTATTTCAAAATATCATAATTTGGCAATTTTGAAAACGGATTCGGTTTCAGCGACCCATTTTTGGTATTCTATTTTTTTGCCGGCCCCGAATTCATAAAAAATTAAGGTGGTAACCCTATCCACCATCTTGAATTTTAAAATTCTGACTTTAGATTCGAATTTAGCGACCCCTTAACACTGATAAATGACGTTTACAACTCTTGAAAAGACATATTATTAGGTGGAAACCCTATTTTTAAAAATTTTATAATTTGGAAATTCTGACAAAGAATTCGGATTCAGTGACCCATTTTTGGTATACCATTTTTTTGCCAGCACCGAATTCATAAAACTACAAAAAATTAAGGTGGTAACCCTATCCACCATCTTGAATTTTAAAATTCTGACTTTAGATTCCAAATCAGCGACCTACTACTAGTACAATGCAAGTTTTATTTGAATATATATATATTTTGAAGTTTATAATAATTAATTAAATGAGATCATTTTTTATTTTATTTTTTATTATACATTTCCGTACACACTCAAAATAGTACGCACCTACAATGTAGATTTTTTTAGAACTACAAAGCAAAGTATTTCTGTTTTTCTCTAAGGTTTAGTATTATAAAAATAGAAATATGTATTTAATTTTTTTTCCTTTTTTCCACACACAGAAGTCATTCGGAAGTTCAATTATCAATTTTTGGCTTAAGTACCTATAAAACTTTAATGGTAATTGCAATAGAGATGATAATATCGAAAATGATAGAACTCATAAAATTAACTAAAATGTTTTGTGTAAACACGATAAATCAAATTATAGACGAATTCATAATTTTTGTTTTGTACAATGCGTTGTATATAGTTTTATTAAACCAAACTTATATATTTGAATTAAATGACTGATGAAAAAATTTTGGCATAATTCAAGAATAGCGAAAACACTCTATTTTAATATTTTGTTGCTGGATTATACGGATTTTAACCTCCTAAATCCAAATTTCAAGCTGCTGGCAATTGGTTTAGAAGTTATAGGCCTCCAAAGTTGCAAAATGGGCTACAAATCATTCTGCTTTTTTTTAGTGTTCCACGTTATGGGTATCAGTTAATGCGAGTACCTATTCAAGGAGTTATCAAACATGAAAATTCATTCATAACTTTTTAAGAAATAACTATTATTATATTTACAATTGGTCTGGAAAACTAGGAGTTTCACTTTTACGAAAGCACAACACTAAAAATGATCATATCTTTAAAAGTTATGCATGAATTTTCATATTTGAATTGATACCTTGTTAAATAGGTACTTAAATTACCTTTTTTATGATACCAATTGAGTTTAGTTTTGTTGAAAAATTTAGAAAAATAGCAGGATTTGTAGGCTATTTTTCCCAACTTTGGAGGCCTATAACTTCTAAATCAATTGCGAGTGGCCTGCAATTTTTTCAGATTTGGAGTAAGGAGGCCAAAATCAATATAATCTGCAAAAAAAAATTCAAAATTATAGTTGTCGCTATTCTTGAAATGTTCCTAAATTTTTACCAAAAGTTTCGGCTGGTTTTGGGCTATTCGGCCTCAATATGGCCGAATAACCGAAACTGGCCGTAACCGAAATCGAAACCGAATATTCGGTTGGACACTACTGATATGTTCGGCAAACGCTATTCAACTTTGATGCAAGAGGAACGGTTTTCCCAAAACCATGGAAAAAAAACTACGATAAGTTCTTCATCCTAAAGCGGACCAGCCACTCAATGAACCATCATCATACAGACCCTTATGCATGCGGGATACAGCAGAAAAAGTCTTGGAAAGAAAAAGCAGGGCTTTGAGTTAAACAATACAGATTAGGAAAAAGAGGTCTGCTATAGATGCAATATCCGAAGTCTGCCACATTGCGCGTTACGCACTACTTAGCTGGAAAACGACGGATGGAGGGTAAAAAAGAGTACGTGTGGTAGTAGCAAAATATGCTTTTAATACCACCAACAGGAGACATATACTGACGGAGTTGAATCGTTTCCTTGTCTTATAAAGCTTGTAGCTAATTACTATGAAGATAGAACCTTACTGTAGGTATGATACTAACAAATGGCCAAAGGAATATGGAATCACTTGTGATCACTGATCCAAAGGAAGGATCAGTGCTGGGTCCATTACTCTGGAATGTAATGTACAAAGAAGTCAGAAGTGCACATCATCGGGTATGCAGATGATATTGCAATCATTGTCGTATCAAAGCATATAGAAATAACGGCATTAACGTTGCAGAGAGTACCTTAGGTACATCAAATGAAGACATGGTTCAAGCAGCTGGCTTTGAACTGACAGAGCAATTTTCAATGAATTATGAATTATTTGGAATTTTAACCTGTATTTAAGTTGAATAAATTTATATGAAAGCATCTTCGACTTGAATTGGTTCAAAATCATATAGAAGCTGGACTTACAAGAGGCAAAATTCCTCCGCAATGCCTACCCAACTTTGTGTTGCCTACGCTCACTTTAAGTTAGAAACAATACAATAAACTTAACGCATAAACAATGTAGAATATTTTGAAAAAACATAAAAAACAAAGGAAGAAGCAAAAAGAAAAAAGTAGCAATTTTTAATGCAAAGTACAATGGTAGTAACATGTTAACCCTGGTTAGTGTTATAAGTACAGCATCTAATGAGGTTCATTATATTTTAGTTAAAATTTACACACAAACAGATATAAAAGCATTTTTAATTATAAAAACAAACACAAATTCTCTCAAAAAAAAAAGAAATTGAATAAAAAAAGAAATCCCACAACAACAAGAAAAACTGAATGCCGTGATTTTAGAGCATTCTTCATTCATTCATTCATTTGCAGGATAACGAGCAGCAACAACAGCAGCATCCTGCTAGCTAGCATTTTGTTGCTCTTCTGCTTCCGCTGTAAGCACTCGTTGGCTTTTGTGCACACTAGGAGGCTGTCAAAAGCAGCAGCAGTAGCAGCAACAACAAAAACAACAATAACAACAGCACAACAATACAGTTGCAAAATAAATGAATACGTAAGAAGTAAAGCGGGAAAAATAATTTCAAGTAAAATGAAAAAAATGATCACAACAGAAGCACACAAACAAAATAGAAATTCATAAGCACACACACACACACAAACACACAACATGCAACAAAGGGAAACGAAAGAAAATAGGTTACAGTGACAACAAATTTATTTTCTTGCATTCAGAAATAAAATCCACAACAACGAAAACAACACATTTTGCAGAGTTCTGTGAACTTTAGATAGCAGTATTTATGTCTGCAGAGCTTTCGCTCTCTCAGGCCGCGTTCATAGTGAACGCTTATTGCTGAGCTGAGAGGTTTAGCTGAAAAACGCTTTGTGTATAATCATATGATAAAAGCTCAAATTGTTCATAGTGCAAGCTGACTCCGAGCATTAGGCCGCATTCGCAGTAACAGCTTTTAGCTTAGCCGAGTGGTGTAGCTGAAAAACGCTTTGTGTATAATCATATGATAAAAGCTCAAATTGTTCATAGTGCAAGCTGACTCCGAGCATTAGGCCGCATTCGCAGTAACAGCTTTTAGCTTAGCCGAGTGGTTTAGCTGAAAAACGCTTTGTGTATAATCATATAATAAAAGCTCAAAGTGTTCATAGTGCCAGCATAAAGCTTCTTTTCAAATGTTTTTCAGCGCCTATATCTCCATCTCGCTTGCTCACACAGCAAAATAATTTTATTTATTGTGGTTTGTTGCAGAGCATTTTTAAAATGCTTTTCGGCGCTTCATTCTTATTTTTTAACACTCATTCAATTTTTGAAGCGAAGCTTTTTACGCCTCGTTTTTCGATTTGCTCGAGTGAATTCTCAAAAATGACACTTTTCACATACACTTTTTCTTAGAATTGTTGTTGTTTTTTGCTTGCGTCAATTTCAACAATCCTCCAGGAAATGGAAACATTCCCGGATGTAAACAGAAAACATTCCATGGAATGTAGGAAGCATTCCCTTCCGTTGGACACTCCATTTCTTGGTTTACATAGCATGCCATTAAAGGCAAACAATCCTCTCCGCTGTGTTGAATATGAATGTGGAAGCATTACTCTCCGCTGTCTTAAAAAGCGAATTGGAAGCAGTCTTCTCCCCTGTTCTAAGAATTAATGTGGAAACATTCCTCTCCCTTATTATGAAAATGCCCGGCCAGGACTCGAACACGGGACCCCTGAGCGACAATCCAGCGCGCTACCGCTAGACTATAGAATTCTGAAAAAAAGTGGCTGGGAAGCAATGATATTAATATTTTCTATAGTTATTGCTTGACAATCAGTAAAAGTTTTCACATACATTCTTAAAGAAGCGGTTTGGAAACAACATAAATACTAAACTAACCTTAAGCTTCCGAAAGATACGGTGGGGAATGTTTCTTTATCACTTTAAAATGATAGCCTTCTGATTTTTCCTGGAGGGAAGAGAATATAAAATTTAAAATATTACTATGACAGCAATGAGAATCGAACCCGTACTTATTGATAGTACAGCACGCTACCATCTAATCCAAACAACTTCCTTTAGTTAATTGGTTCAATTAATATTAAGTATTAACTGAAGCTATGATGCAGTATATGACAAGAATGTATTAAAAGGATTGTGCATCAGCTATCCTACACATTCTGTTATGAATGCATGAAGCTATTATGCAGCAGATCACAATAATCGATTAAAAGCATTGAGGCTTTTCGGAAATTTGCAAATCGTGATGCAGTATTTGCACAACTGGCATTTTTTAAGCGTCCAAATTTCAGCGTGAATTTTTTTGATGCGAATGATGAGTTACGCTTGATAAAACAATTACATTTTAGAATGTTTGACGTTTGCAGTGCTGCAAAATTTGCCTTTTCGAACATTGTGTTTGTGCTAAAAAGCAGTTTGCGCACCATGATGCATTTTCGAACAGACCCATTGTGCATTAGCTATCCAAACAACAAAAGTAGCAAGGTTCAATTGAAAGGGTTGAAAATTATCACAAGATGCCAATTTTTTTAGGTGTAGATTTTAATTGCGAATTCAGTCCTGAATGTTCACAGACACTTAAGGCAATGCCGGTGGTATATCGCTTGCAAATTTAAGATACTTTTAGGAATTTTTTAAAAAGTTAAAATATTGAACAACGCTTTTTAAACTTTTAAGGTATATTGTAACACTCATTCATTCATCATAAAAAATTTTTTTTAATTTTTGATCATGTTTAAAATGGCGCTCAATGAGACGTTCAAAAGAAAAGGGGTCCATGCCCCTGTTGTAGATTTTGATTTTTTCTATTTATCTGAAAAATAAACACCAAGAATATTATTAATCACTATGAATGCAGCTATGGCTGGCACTAGAAAAAAAAATATTGAAAATTGACAGAATGACACGCTTTTGAAAATTAAGTTCTTAAACAGCTACTTTTCTAACGTTTATTAAATATAAAATATACGATTTTGTCGTAAATAAAACTTTGATTCTAGTTCCAGCAATAGCTACTGATGTTGTGAATAGCATTTTTAAATTTTGGATGATTCGGCTGAATAGTTTTTGTTTTTTCTACAACACCATGCCGAAAAAAGTAGTTTCGCGATAAATTAGTATAAAGATAATGAATCTAGACGAAACACTGTGGCTGGACACCCACCAAAACGGCAGTAGAAGTGAAAATAATGTCAGAAATATTTTACTTTTGAAATATCAAAACAAAAATCAATTTCATACAAATTCTAGGCCTTAAACAATGCCGTTTTGATAAATACAATTAGCGAATGAAAGGCGTTCAAAATATTTGCACAACAGGATAAGGAAACTATTGATGTAATATTTGCTAGAAATATCGATGAAATTACATCTATATAATATACATTTGATATTTTAAACATAAAAAACCAATAATTTCTTTAACATTTACACAAATATTTTTAAATTTATTCCAACCAGGGACCGTACTGGTTATGGTTTTTATCAAAAAAATCAGATGGTAACAGTTATCATTTAACTTTTATTTTTTCCGACAAAAATATTAGTTATTTTATGCCATTTATTTCTTCGGACAAAATAACTGTTAGTTTTGACTTTTATTTGTTAGGTCAAAAATAAAAGTTAATATGTGCCTTTTATTTTTTCGGTCAAATATATTAGGCAATTAGAATTTTTTTTAAAGGCCGCTTGAACGACAAAAACAAGTTTAGTGCAATTTTCATTGTCTCAGCAGCGCGCACATTTTGAGCTATAACACTTTTTAGTTTTAATAGTATTTTTTATACTCAAGCGATCTTTGAAAAATTACAAATTGACTGATATTTTTCACCAAAAAAATAAAAGGCACAAAATAACTGTTACTTTAGCCTAAGAAATAAAAGTCGAAAGTAACAGCTATTTTTGCCTAAAAGAACTTTTATTATTTGTTATTGGTTTGATCTTTCGTTGGTGATCATCGCGAATCTACATACTTATTAAACAAAAATTTTTCATTTACTTTGCAAAACGCAATTGAGGGCATTATTTTCTAAAGAGACAAATGAAAACAAAGCATCTCAGCCACAAACCATTGGCGTCGGAAGCGGGGGGGCAAGGTGGGCAGTTGCCCCCCCACTTTTTTAGCTAGATAAACAATTTAAAAGGAAAAGTTATTCAAAATATCAGTTTTTTTACAACGATAATATTTTTGTATTATATATTTTCCACTTCTTTCTCTCTTCTTCATGTTTCATGTGAAGAAATTTTCGTGAACTTTTTTTGCACCACCATTTGTACTGCCCCCCCATTTGTACTGCCCCCCAGATTAAATTCGCTTCTGACGCGCTTGCCACAAACATAAAGCGCGCACTATGAACACCAATAAGCTCAATTAGCTATTTTGTGTAGCGTTGAGTAAGCGTTCACTATGATCAAAAAAAGCTCGTTAAAGCAGCTTTAAGCCAAAGCTTCCACTATGAACGCGACCTTAAGCTATTTTTTAAATACTTTTATACTTTTCTGCGCTTATATCCCCATCTCGCTTACTCACACTTTAAACTATAAACACCAATAATCTCAAGAAGCTACATTGTGCAACGATGAATAAGCGTTCACTATGATCAAAAAAAGCTCGACAAAGCAGCTTTATGCATCAGCTTCAGCCAAAGCGTACACTTTGAACGCGGCCTCAGGCTTTAAAGACACACAAAAATACACAACCTGCTGAATTGCTTTGTGCTTCCTCTACAATCAAAAAGCCACATGTTTATATAAAGAAAGTAATTTTTTAAAATATATAAAAACTAAGGAAAGAAATCAAAGTGTAAAAGCCAGGCTTTTTAGAAGAAGACAGAGGAAATCAGAAAAAATAAATATGCATCAATTTTTAGTTAGCAAGCATTCGAAAAGTTTCAAAATATCCAATAGTTTAAAAGAATTTCGTCCTAAAAATTTCGTTTTCATTTTTTTGATAATTTAATGAGATTTGTTTAAATAAAAAAAGGGGGAAAAAGAGATAGAACTCTTTTAATTATTTCATTTTAATATTAATACATGTTTTGAAAATATTATTTTAAAATCATTTTAGTTCCGAATTTTGTTCGAAAATGGATTGTTTCAAATCAATTTTTCACAATTAAAGAAAAATTATTTATTTAAGTTGACTTTATATGATTTAAATACAAATTCTAAATGTTTGATAGTTTAAATCATACTTGATTTTAAATACAAATTCTAGTTGTTTGATAGTTTAAAATCGTTTATTGAGCTTAAGGTCAAAGATAGAACAATTAATTGTTCTAACGAATCTCTCCAAAGTAACAACAACAAAGTTTTTTTCAATATGAAAAGGAAAAAATCACTAGCTAAACTTATTGCACAATTTCTGCCCGGCTAAAGGCGTCATCAGAAATCTTTGTGATACCCGTGCAAGCGCGCACTAACGCACTGCACCACCGGGGCGATGAGATTTGAAGTTTCAATTTCTCAGTTTTTTCTCATATTCATAATTTCACATTTGTTGTTGTATTTCTGTTTTACTTTAGTTTCTATGCTTATGTTATTATATGTAGTCCAACAGCCTGCTGGAAGTCTGCACTAACAAAGCATGCTTACTTACTGAAGTTGTTTTTTAGAATTTTTGCTGATTTTGTTTTCAGCTGTTTCCGTTTGGTCGAGCTCTACCATTTAATTAAAGTTTTTCTAAATGACCTCTATATTTATTATGTTGACTTTATATGATTTAAATACAAATTCTAAATGTTTGATAGTTTAAATCATACTTGATTTTAAATACAAATTCTAGTTGTTTGATAAAGGTAAACTGCAGTCTGACCGGTGGACACAAAGCCAGCAACGCCGGATCCGTGGCCATAAGCCACAAAAAACTTTCGAAATTGCAGAAATTAGTTATGGTATTTTGATTGCAAATATTCAAGCTACCTCTTCTAAAAAATTTAAAGTAAATTGATCATGTCCTGCTTGGTTAGCAGCAATAAAATTATCGAAAATATTAATTAAAATGGCTCATACCTTGAATATTACTTAATTTTACTCTAACTATGAAGGAACATTTTCAATCCTACTTAATTTTTTTAATATATCCTTAGATATATGCAAGCCCAAAAATAATTAAAGCTTCGAAAATATTTTCTTTTTGTGATGAAAAAAATAATACATATAAAAGTTCTTACTTTTTTAGATAAATTACTATTTTGATTCAAAAGTTCCCAGAAGTTCCCTGAAGTCAGGGGCGTACCGAGGCCATTTTGATTGAGGGTGTCAATGTATTTCGGCCGACTGGATACCCTTAAGTCACGACTTTTTTTTAGATACAACATAGCTGAATTATATAAAGTTACTCATCCGTTCGATCAATATAAATAAATCTTAAGGGGTCTTTTTAATTAAAACGGCTAAGAAAAACACTTTGTAATTATTTTTGCTAAAAACTTTTTTAATGATGACAAAAGAACTTGTGTACATCAAAATACATATAGTTAAGTATGTTTTGAATTTTGTTTTTTTTTTTTGGCCTTTTATCTGCTCTGTTAAGCTTTTCGAAATTTGGACATCATCTTTCGAATCCAAAAAGGTGGCAACGATTTCTCAGCTTTTACAATAGGAAACTGAAAATTTTTTTAGTTCACCTAAACGATAATACTTGAAACTATAAGATTACGTATAATCAGCCAACTAACCCACATAGCTACCTGTTTTTGGCGCCATTTTCAAAACTAAAAATGAAAAATTACCCTATTTTTTTACATTTCTAACGCTCTAAAAATTCGAGTTTTAGGTTTTAATGATTGTAGGAAATAATCTCCGAGATTTTAAAATAATAAATATAATGCAAAACAGTTTCAGCTCAAACGGGCTTTTTCGTTAATTTTTGGTACCGTTTTAAGAAATCCTGTAATTTTTAACCCACGTGTAGTAACACTTTTCAATCTTTCGATCTTTTTCAAGTGAAGAAGATCTCTTAAAGGCAGTTTTCATATCGTTCTCTCTATCAAAGAAAATAAAATAAAAGTATTTCAATACTATCGAATCAGCATATAAAAATTTATTTTTAGTTTAAAAAAGTTTAGTTTTAAATTCATAGTTTTTATGTGTTAAAAAATAAACAGGGCTTTCAATTTCTTTTAAATGTATTCTTATAATTTTTTAAATTAATTAAAAAAAATAGTGCTTTAAATAAAAAATACAAACTTAATTTTAAAGTATAACATTTAAATATTAATTCTTCTTTTTTTTAAGGTAGCCCATTGCTGCGCAATATTATCTTAGTTAATGAGATCAACTATGTCCTTTTCCGATGAAAGTATTAATAAGTCATTAAGACGTGAGTCACTTTGCGTGGTTCTTAAATAATTTTTAACTAATTTTAATTTACTGAACATTCTCTCATTTCCTGAAACAGTAACAGGCACTGTGCACAGCAAACGCGACATTTTGTTACCTGCAGGAAGAGAGTTTTTATTGTATTCTGAAACATTGGCCCGATGTACCCGATAGAGTTTCTACGCCTTCGCATAGATCATAGAATACTTAAAATTCCGCTTTCAATTGAATTGAATCCACAAACAATTTTTTGGTAACAATTTTATTGATTCTAGAATTCGCTTTTGGGTCAAGTTGGAAGAAGATAGAATTGGATTAAAGAGTTCATACAGAGGCTTTATTGTTTCTAAGCAACTGCTTAATATATCTATCATCAGTGAGGAAATCTTATCCAATACAAGCTTAAATTCTCTTCTATAAAAATAGTTCATCGAAAAATAAGCCGCGTTGGCATTGTTATCATCCAAACGTTTCGGCGCAAGACGACGGCGATGGCAAATTGAGAATTCCTTTTCAGTATCAACATTAAAAGATTTTAACAATGCAACAGCACTACTTATTAGGTTATCCGTACCTTCAGAGTCCGAATTTATTTGTTCTAATGATTTAAGAGAACAAGAAATAAATTTTATAGCATCTAAATATTCAGTTCAACAGCTTCAAGAGATTCAGTCAGGAGTTTCATATTTACTTACACATTTTTCATAGAAACGAGACTTATAATAAGGTAGAAATGAGTAGGTTTCATAGCGAATATTCAGCATTTCGAATCCACTTGTCAATTTTCTTAGAGCTTTGGGAAATTTCGTATAGAGCATCACAATGACAAAAAGCGATGCTTTTATAAAAAATGAATTTTTAATGCAGATTTAAAAATGGTGTTCTTCTTGCCATCATCTTGAGTTTAAAAGTTAAAACGGACCTTTTTTCAATATTTTGACTAAATCCTTTAAATTCATCATTTATTTATTTATTATAATTGTGTTTTAATTAAAATGTTAAGTCTATGAAATTAAAGATTTTACATCAGAGTTCTTGAGCTAAAAACAGTTCTTAAAATATGTTGGCCGATTCCGCTCATTAATCGAAGCATTAATCATTATTTTATGGTTTTCAAGTTTTGCTCAGATATAAAAATCTGATCTTATATTTTAAATTTTAAATAAAAATCATTAATATTTTTTTGGTCAAACAAAAATATCATTTTAGGTTTTTATTTTTGGTCAAGGACACGGTTGCACACTTGGACTAAAAATGGTCCATTTTTTCATTTGGTCCGTTGTTCTCTTTTACATTACTATGCATTACTATTTCTGTACTTTTTTAACAAAATTTATCACAGTCACAAAAGATTCGTTTAGAACAATTGAAGTTTAAAGTGAAGTTAAAAGTCACTAGATTCGTTTAGAACAATTGAAGTTTGTTTAAGGTACGACTGAAAGTGAATTGGCCGACTGAATATAGTTTAAGGTACGACTTAAAATGAGTTGGCCGACTGAAGTTCGTTTAAGGTAAGACTGAAAGTGAATTGGCCGACTGAAGATAGTTTTGGGTATGAATTAAAATGAAATAGCAGACTAAAGTTGGTTTTTATTATGAAAATGGCAATAAAAGGTACGACTGGCTTTGATGCGTTCATAATTATTGTTTATAAAAATCAATTTTTAAAATATTTTGGTAAAAAATAACAATAAGGCCGACTCTGAAAAAGTAAGGAGGTTAGTCTACCCCCCCCCCTTACCCCCCGCTAGTTACGCCCCTGCCCAAAGATATCGAAAATGTAAACATGCACAAGTATTTTTTGGAATATCTATTTTAGTAAAAATCTCCTCAAAAAACCTCGACTTCAAAAATTTTAAATAAAATATTCTAATTTCGTAGACAATGCCATAAAGTTTCAGTGTCAAAAATATCTACTATTCGCCGGATGCTCCGGAAAAGATGCTTACTTCACACCGCAGAGTGCTCTTTTTTTCGATTTTAGGATGACATTTGCATTATCTCAGAAACTATTTTAATAAAAAAAAATCCGCATAAAATTGCTTCTTTATGTTTTTAAAGAGTAAACTTAGTTAATTTAAATTTAAAAAAACACATCTTTTTTTAAAAAATGGTTGCTAATACAAAATTAGGTCACAACTTGCTTTAAATTATGTATTCTATTTTACTTTTCTTTAAATTTAAGAGTACCTACAAATTTTCTTGGAAATCAGTGCATTTTAGTGCAAAATTTGATTTTTAAGACTTTATCCAAATTAAGTGATTCTTCTTAATAGCAGCTAGATGCAGCAGGTTTTTACAGAAACAGAATATAGAAGTACGATATTTTATGATACTTATAGTCGTTTTCTTTAAAAATGCTTAATTAGCTAGATATTTCCTAATAAACTTCACTTAAATTTTCATTCCTTGAAAAATGTACATTCATATTTCAACGATTTTTTTATTTTATTTATTAACATTTTCTATTATACTTTTTATTAAATTCAATGGCGATTAAGACAAAAACAAAAAAGTACAAAAAACAAAACCTTTGAATATACTTTGTACTCGAAGTTATTATTGTTTCAACTTGACTTCATTTTTGGGTTTTATTGAGCTTATTTTAGGTAAAAAAAGTTTCAGCTTTGACGTTTATAATACATGTTTTATAATCTGACGAATACAAATATTTTTCTATACAATTTAAAAAAAAACCCCAAATGTCATCCTAAAATTAAAAAAGCGCACTATGCAACGGTCAGACTGCTGAGTTCTGAGTTCCGTTTCACTAGGATTACGTTACATCGGTTGTATTCATCGTTTCAATTCGCCATATTGCTGTGCACGCGGTTAAAGTATTTTCACTTCAAAAAAATAAAACTCAAATTTAGAAATTTTATTTTAGTCTATGCTTATTCACAAATTGCATTCTCATAATCTAAAGTTTCTTGGTAAGCACTTGGTCACAAAGAAATAAAAGCAAAATAGAGGCCCTTGTAAAAGTTTTTTGGAGATATAGTAAAAAAAAATGTTAAATTTGATTTCCCTGCAGTGTAATCAACTAGATTTATACCAGTCAACAACTAGTTGGAAATATCCAACAACTAGTTCGATTTATGTCCTATTCTCATAGAACCGACTGGTATTTTTTACGTGGTGATGTCATTGGAAAAGACAATTGTCTTACTATAGATAAGGTTTTAACTAGTTAACAACTCATTTTTTATGTAAAGTAAAGTTCTAGTTGGGTTGTGACTAGTTTTTAACCAATATAGTAATTATCGAATTATCGAAACTAGTTCATAGGTTCATATTTTTTCAATAGTTCATAGGTTCAAAGAACATATATTTTTACAACAAAATATTAGCTAAAGGCTAAAGTTAAAGCTATTTGATGAAATACCATGTTTATGGTATACTACATGTTTTTAAATTAGTTTTTATATGTTTTAATTTGTTTATTATTAGTTTGTTCCAATGGGGTACCCAGCTCCAACTGGTTTTGGAACTGGTTGATTTTGATAATATGTAGTATAGTTTGATTTTGGCTAGTTTTACAACTGGTTTAATGTGACTTGACAAAAACTAGTTGGGTTTAAACTACTTTTGCAACTAGTAAATCGTGACAAAATATAAACTAGTTTGTTTTGACTAGTATAAATACTACTCATGTTTTAATGCTGACTAGTCTTACACTGCAGGGTTGAAATAAGAATAATTAAGATTTGATTAAATTTTGTTAAATTAAATTTATAGTGCCTTAAACAATTCGCTTCGCTTTTAAGCATTTAATAGTAATATAAAAACTACCTTGAAGCTTTTTAAAGAAATCAAATTTTAGTGCAGTTTGATTTAAAGAGCTTAAAAAAACCTTAAGCATAAATAATTTCAATTAAAGGAAAGAAAAATCTTAACGATAGCTATAAGCACAGAAATTCATTAAAATAATTAAAAGTCTTTATAATTATGCTTTGTGATTTCGTCATGAATAAAATTTGTTCATTACTAAAGCTTGGCTCTCTTCTTTTATTTTTCTCATCCCAATCCGCTGCACTTCCCCTCTCGCTTTTTACATGATTTTAATTGCATATTTAAAGAAATTAATGCTGCATTTTTATTTTCAAGAACTATTTGCTTGTATTAAAATTAGCCTTCTTCTGTTCGAGCTCAGGGACGCTGGCACTTCCTTTGGTTCCACCACTTCTTGTTCTTTTTTTTCTTTGTACTTTTGCTGTGTGGTCGCTTGGACCGGCAGTGTTGTGTTGTGCTGTGCTTTGCTCTTGTACAAAACCAGCAGAAATGACGACAACGCGTTATCGTGAATATAAACCAAACTATTGTTGAGTCTACCAAAACCATAAAGGAGCCAAGAACGAGCAACAGTAACAACAACAAGAACAACAACGTCGCCACACAACTATTCATTATTCACAAAAGATTGAAGCGTGAAAAATGTCCAGTTCCAGCATACTTTATTGAATTGAGGGGTTAAATGCGAGGAAAGCAGCCAACAAAAAATAAGAAAAAACGTATTATTAAAAGAAATAATTAAGAGTACAATAACAAAAAGGAGAAACTTCAACTGAACCATATTCACATTTGCATAAATATACGATGCAGCATATATGAGTTGGTCAGAATAGTCGGAGTAAGAGGGAAGTGGAAGGTGAGAAAGGAAAGAAGGATGTAGGACGATGTGTAGGGCAGTAGTAAGAGGTTCAACAAGTTAAAAATAGCTGCTAGCTACTTGAAGCCGAAAAGATATTCGAAAACACTAATTGTCTATTTCAGCCGTTGAAAGAGCTTTGACCGATCTTCTATTGATCAATGGTGTCGTGTGTGTTACCCTTCAAAAATAATTTTGGGCCAACATTTTTTTTTAAGGTTTTAGATTAACATTTCAATTAAATGAAAAAAAAGTGTTTTGGCCAAAATGTCCACTCAGTTTTGCGCTAAAAATTTCGGAATAGCCAAAAACGAGCATTTTTTTCAATTTTTAGTCCAAAATTCATATCTCCGGCCCTAATTAATATTAAGGAAAATTATTGTAGGTAAAATAGCCTCATATATATGTCTTAAAAAAAACCAACCCAGATTTGGCTCCGTTCCAAAAACCATAACTATTTTGCAACCTGAAAATTGGCTTTTTTTCGAGTAAAAAATTTTAAAGAAATTGAAGGTTTTATTGGATAAACAACCCTCTAGGGCAGCGTTTCTTAACCTTTTTCACTCCGCGGACCCCTAGAAAATCTCGCACAAGTTCAAGGACCCCCTTAATAAAAACACAGGAATAAATTTTGGACAAATTATTTTAGTACTGAAAAAATGACATTTTTATAAAAATTAATACTCTGTATTAATGTGAAGGTTGGTGCTGCTTTTTTGAAAATAAATTAGTAATATTTGGGTTGATGTTTTTACTTAGTTGTAATCTCAAATCTGATGCCAATCTGTTTCTGTATTTGTTTTTGGTGTATACAAGAGCAGAGAATGCCTTTTCACAGAGGTATGTGGACGAGAAAAGAGCAAATATTTTAGTGCTTCTGATATTTCTTTATAAACATTTTTTAAATTTACCCAAAAACTTGATAAAGACGATTCTTTCAAATTACGTTTTAAAGCTGAATCACATGATATTTCTTTTAATTGATTTTCCTGTACCGTTGTCAAGCCGATTATATCTAAAACATCTGCGTTGAAACGGTCTGCTATCCAGTTTTTATTTCTGTCGGGTTCTGGAAAATAATCCCGAAAAGAAGACGTCAAACCGCGGAGGTGTTTAATCATTTCCTCTTCTACTTGCGTTGGCAACATTTCTCCACCAGAGGATTCCAAAAACGCTACCAGTGTAGGAAATTGATTATATAAAAAAAAATAAACTGGCCATTTCAGCCCTTGGAAGGACTTTGACCTAGCTTCTATTGATCAATTGGGTTGTACGTGTTATTATATGTTTGATCACAAATGACTGAGAACTGGACCTACGTGTTTTATGCCGACTCCGAACGGCTTGTGTTCTCAAGAAGCTTTACATGGCAGTTTTTACTCTCTGAGGTTTGCCATTGTCTGCAGAGAGGTGACGACCGAACAGAAAAATTAATTCAATTGAAAAAACTTCCTGCCTGAGCTGGAATTGAACCCGGGCTACCGCGGTTCTTTAGCTTAGGGGCCACGCACTCTACCCACTAGGCTACGGCCGCCACTAGGAAATTGATTATAGTTTTTTTTAATTGTACGATTAGTCCAAAGGTCAAGTTTTTTAACATAGTTTCCATTTTATCTTCAACATTTTAGATGTTGTTATCTCTTTCTTGTAGACTTAAGTTCAGCTCGTTCAGGGCAATAAAGATATCAGCCAAACATGTCACCATTGTAAGCCATTCAAAGTTATTGAAATGATTAGCATGTTTATTGGCGCTGCCAACAGAATTATTTAAAAAAACATACTGATCTCATCTCTCAGCCCAAAAACACGCGACACGACTTTGCCACTAGACTACCAACGCACCTCAGCATGCAATAACAACTGCATGTGAATGCTGCCCATTTCTTCACATATCATACCGAAAATACGGGAATTTAGAGGCCTGGCTTTAATGAAATTCACGACTTCTGCTATGTCGTCCAAAATTGTTTTTAATTTTTCTGGCATATTTCTTAGCAGTTAATACCTCTCTATGAATGCAACAGTGATGCCAGATAATAGATGGATTCATCTTCTTCACGCGCGCCTGAAGTCCTGTTCGTGTACCGGTCATAGCCCGAGCACCGTCGGTACTAACTGCCACACATTTATCCCACGGTATTTCATGAGTGGACATAAAGTTGTTTAATACTTAAAAACATTATTAATTCAAATGTCCACAGATTAGACGGCGGACCCCCATATATATACTCGCGGACCCCAGGTTAAGAAACGCTGCTCTAGGGTAAAGAAACAAATGAAATAATTTTTTCATATTTTCTACTACTTTTTTTCAGAGAGTATATATAATATTGAGGTTTTAACTCGAAGTACACTCAACTGAGGTTGTGCATTAGGGGTATAACTTTTTAAAATTTTCCTTAAAATTTAAAAATACATAGTGTCACATAATGAGGAATAGGGAAAAATTAATAACTGCGTTTTTAGTTTTCAATTTCATTTAAAAAAGTTCACGCCGCGAGAACAATGAAATTTTCCTAAGTCAGGCAAAATTCTACTAATTTTCACTTATTGTATTTACGTTACTTTTAAAGTCTTGCGCGACGTAACGTGAGTAAATATGAGTGTAAACTCAGCCTAAAACAAATATGTCTTTTCCACTAATGCTTTTGTAATGTTGAGCATAGTTGGCCGATTGTCATGGCAACGGTAAATTCATCTTAGCTACTTTTGCTTGTTAAATTCTCGGCATAACGTGCAGTTGAATTGATTGTTTGCATTTTTTAATTACTAAATCAAAATCAAAAGTGCCCTTCAATGTCTTTTAAAAGTAGTAAACGTTGCGTAGAGAAGAACTCTAAGATTTGGACAAATAATTTAACTCGTTTCGAACAAAGTAAGACAAAAAGACGCGATATACCAAATGTGGAACATTGTTTGAGTGACTTATGTAAAATACCGAACAAAATAATTATTATTGGAAGATGCAATGCTTTAGCTAAATTAGAAAAAAATAAAATAAAAAGGTATAAAATTGTGTCAGCAGAAGTGATCGATTTGTGGCTTAAGCTTAATTTCCCCAGCATTATAAAATCTTCAGTTGAAAGAAAAGTTGAAAAACTTATGAACGATTATTCAAATTTCATAAAGCACAAAAATGGTAAAAGTGCCTGTTCCGTTTTTGATCAAATATTCGACATTACTAACGAAAAAGGTTTGTGGCTCAGTGCAGAGGATAAAAAATTGCATATACTTTGGAAAAATACAAATGGAAAAGTTGGATACACAACTACTAAGAATATCAACGTGCATCCATCAATAGCTTGTAAAGTAAGTCGAGCTGCAGTTAATTCACATTGCTAAGTTTGGTGATAAAGAAATACAGGTAGTTGCGTTGAAAAATGAAGAACGAGAAGTTAAGCTGGCTGTTTTGGTTTTTGATAATGGCAAAAGTGTAACAATATATGAAGGAATTAAAGAAAAGCTCAATAAATTTGATCTTTGGAAATCAATAAAGATGATTGTTTGCGATACAACTAGTGTCAATACCGGCATTAAAAATGGAGTTGTTTCTCTTCTGAGAAAACATTACGAATTTCTGAAACTACCTCCACCACAATATATTGGTTGTCAGCACCATGTGCTAGATTTGGTATTAAGGCATGTCATGGATGAGTTACTTGACGGGAAATCAACATCGCCTAATATATCTTATAATGTATTCTCCGAACTTATCACTCACTATGAAAACCTTAAAGAAAGCTTCATGCAAAATAAGGAAAAAATTGAAGTAAAGTGCATTAAATGGCGAGATGATATGCAATATTTGTTTGAACTTGGGGAAACCTTCAGGTTCTACGAAAAAAACAAAAAATTTCCATTTATAAAGTTCAAAGTAATTCCTCCGCTAAGTAACGCTCGTTGGAACTCCAGAGCTATTCTTGCGATTTTAACATTTATACTCATACCAAAGTATAGAGCTCAATTAACTCCGATATGCCAATTTATATGCGGTGCTTGGTATGACGTTTGGTTTTCCGATCATTGTTTTCGTGACAATAATTTTGAAAATTCACAAAATTCGGTAAAGAGGTTTAAAAAAGCTCAAGTATGCTTCTTAAAACATTGGGTGAAAGAAGATTCAGCCATAGAAAATCAACAGCGCTCTAACATATGTGCCGAACGTGCCATTAAAGTTGTAAAGGACATCTACCCTAGATGCAAAACACCCCATACTTTGAATATTAAATTTATTTCTACAAATGTTTAAAAGGTTAAACCAAATTTTTAATATATTTGTTTGTGATAAAATTGAATTTTACCTTAAAATAAAATGTAAAATTTTTTTTTAAGGTGTTTTTTATTTCGGATATTGCCTGTCCGGCGTGAACTTTTTGAAGTTAAATAAGAAAATAAAAATGCAGTTATCTTTTTCCCCTATTCCTCAACTTATAGGGCCATGTAAATATGGTCTTTGAAAAAAGTTATACCCCTATTGTGCATGCGTCCGGAGGATAGAAGAACACAACAAAAATAATTATGCTTTTGCCTCAGCAGTTGTTTCATTCGCACTTACACGAAGGTTAGACGAGACACTCAGGGCCCAATTATCCATAAGGCAGTGTAGGCAACCGCCTAGGGGCCCCGCGCATCTAGAAAAAAATTTAAAAAGATTTCGTCGAGTGAAAATTTAATTTGAAGATTTGTATCCTCAATGACAATATTATTGCTTTATTTTTTAGCCGACTTCAAAAAAAAGAATCTTCATCAAATGTGTCTCCAACCTTCGTTATTTTCTGCGACATAACTTTTGACTTTACCCGAGGGTTTTTGTCATGAGGTTTTTTTTGCCAAGGTTTAGTCATAATTAACAATTTGTCATGATTCCCCTATGATACCATTTACGCGCTAGAATATATTCGGATTCAAAGTTCACCGAAATCGGTCATTCGCGAATATCGCCGCTCCTGTATGTTGGACATAAATATGATAATAACAAAATTGTAAATCAGTTAATTATCTTCAAAAATGTCTTACATAGTTTTAACATAAAAGCAACAGTTTACACGCTATGGGACTATTTATGTCTAGACAGTGCAAAGTAGACATTTTTTACTATAACATATTACTTTTATGATTACAGTACTTGTTTTAAATATATACATCGAAGTGAGAAAATAACAAAAAATATTAAAATTCTGCCAATAACCTACTTATTATTAAAGTTAAAAATCTGCTCATAGTAAGCAATGTCCACTTTGCACATTTAGACATAAATAGTATCATATCATAAGAACTGTGGGTTTTACGTTACAACTGTTAATGGAATTTTTGCAGGTAATTATCTGATCTACAATTTTGCTGCAAGCAGATTTTATGCCCGACATAGAGGAGCGGATTTATTGCCGAATGACCGATTTCGGTGAACTTTGAACCAGAATATCTTCTAACGCATGCATGGTATCATAAGGAAAATTTCAAGTGATTACATTAGTTTTTGTGGCATTTAAAGAGATGTTACCATTAAATTTAACTTATTTTGCATGGGAGCTAGGAGTGAGTGGTTTTCACCCTATTTTAACAAAATTCAGTTATATGGTGAACTTTTGCAACCAAAGCTTATGTGCAAAATTTGAAGTCATTGCATTACTTTTGTGGCGTCTAAAAAGATTTTACCATTTTGTTAAATTCACTTTGTATGGGAGGTAGGAGTGATTCTCATCTGATTAAGACAAATTTCAATATATGGTGTAAATTTTACTTCAAAGCTAATTTACGAAATTCCAAGTCACTACATAATTTTATGTGGCATCTTAGAGATTTTATTGTTTTGATAAAGTAACTTTGTATAGGAGGTAGGCGTGACTTTAATCCGAGTTTTCTCATTCTCGAACTTCATCCTCGTTATTTGAATATATGTATATATACTTAGGGTATTCAGTGCTATCATCTCATATTGTCATATTGTTCTAAAATTTTACAACTAAAGATAAATAAATGCAAATAAGAAACAGCTGTTTGATTACGACACTTCAATAAACATAGCTTTCACTATGTGAAGCATAAAATGTTTAAACTAGTGTAAAATCTTAGGACAATATGACATTATGACATGATAGCACACCTTGTGAATACCCTAATTATATATCAAAACGATAGCTTTAAAATGCGACTGCAATCTTGTCGACAGACAGACGGACATGGCGAAATCGACTCAGGAATTGATGCTGATCAAGAATATATATACTTTTCTAGACCTGCCACGCCTCCTCAGGTATAGAGGAGGTCAGCATTAGAAGCAGACTGGCAAAGTTAATATACCCCTGATACAGTGCGCGTAGGGGTATTAATGGAATTGTTGTAGAAGAAATTTATTTAAAGGCATTAAAAAAGGGTAAGGGCTCCGAAAATTACATTGCCTAGGGGCCCCGACATGGTTAATCCAGCCCTGGAGACAGTACTGTTAAGACAGTCGGAACACATTCACAAATTTTTACCCACACACACTCACTTTTGCGACTGTCTGCTCTACTGTCTTAAGTTTTTTGTAGACAGTTGGCGGAACAGTAGCTAGGACAGTAGCTAGGACAGTAGAATGATATTTAGCACATCAAATGATAATGAGAAAATTTAATAGAATTTATTGAAAATTTGCAATACTTTGGCGTGCTTGTAGTTTTAACAAAAATTTTCTTCAGAAAATTGAAATTCTGTACTATTTTGTCTACTGTCTTGCCAACTGTCTTACCAACTGTCTGGACTCTTTTTCACAGACACAAAGTTTGACAATTAATACGTATTTTTTTTCACTATCTTTACAGTAGTGTCTCGTGTAACCCCCGTGTAATAGAAAAGTATAGGCAGTGTCAAAACGAATGCTGAGGCAAAGCATAATTATTTTTGTTTTTTTCTTCTATTCTCCGGATGCTTGTTCAATGCGAATTGAGTGAAATCACATGCGATGTTGAACTGACATCTCTATATTATTTATACTCTCTGTTTTTTTCTACAAATAAATGTCAAACTAAAAACGCATGCTTTTTTATAATAATTGTTTGTTGTATACACACAAAAACGTTTTTTCAACGTTATTTGTAGGTTAACAAAAAGTTTTATTTGAAAAAAAAAACATAAATTTCGGACACTTTTCTTTGGTCACAAACACGTATTTTTTTTGTTGCATTCATTTGTACATTAAAAGAAGTAAAAAATATGACGAAATTGCTTCATTTGGAGCAAAAATGAGAACATTATTTACTTACCAAAAAAGTAAATAAAATCACGTCCTGTGGCTACTGTAACGATGTCGTAGTAGGTCCAACTTTGCACTCACAGTACGGACAAACGGCTAAACCAAAACTGACGCGGCTTGGCAGGTGTTAGTACAAAGGTTCACATGTATGCCCATGCCCATTGCACATGTCTGAGATACAGCTATGTCGCAAAAAGTAGGGTGACGATATCGTTACACTAGCCACACGAAGGGTTAAATGTTTAAACACAATTGATCGAGAAGTAAACTTACAAGTTTTAAGACTATTTCGAAGGGATTTTATGTTCTCAAAAAGCTTTACATTGCAGTTCTTTGCTCTCAAAGGTTGCAAACAAAGTGAACGCCGATTCAGACAGGCGCAGGCAGTAACCTTTGCAAAAACGAGATAGAAATAAAGCTAAGCTGACTTTTATTTTGCTTGTTCACACAGTTTGCCTGTGCCTACATGTCTGCCTGTCTGAATCGGCGTTCACTCTGTCCGAAACCTAAGGCTTGCCATTGTCTGCAGAGAGCTGGCAGCCAAACAGAAATATTAATTCAATTGAAAAAAACATTTTGTCAGCGCTGAAAAACTTCATCTAAAAATATTTGCAAAATAATTTTTTTTTTAAATTTATGTTATTTTTCAGGATACCTTAGAGCAGGAAGATGTGATTAGAACAGCTCCTTTATGTTTGTACCAACCGAACCACTTTATAAGAAATTTTTATACAATGAGTCTTTAAAAATGTCCTGATTTTAGGGACAACCGGAGCAGCAGCTAGCAGATCGAAATTAATTTTTGTAGTTTACATGTTTGATACAATACCTTTTGTAATTCGCTCCAGCCTAATGTACATATCTTGAAAACTATAGAAATTCTTAGCACAATAAAATTTTGGAAAGAATGCATTGCTTAACTTAAGAAATAACATTTTTAAATTCAAATTATTGATTTTTGATGAAAATATCTTCGCTGTTTTTGAATTTATTTCAATTAATCTTCTTTTGCCAAAAAGTTCAGTTAAAGCACTTGAAGAAATCCAGCCCCAAAATATTTCGTTTTTCCCAAAAAAATGGTGTCAAAGCTATTTTTGTTATAAAAATAATAAAAACATGAAATGCAAAAGCTATTTCAGTTTGACACAAAATTTAGTGTCTTATGTCTATTATGAATAATGCAAGGCGTACGACTTTTATAACCTTACGAAATTGCATTTTTTAACATTTTTTTTATCATTGTAAAAAAAACACCTTTCAGAAAAATTAACTTGTAGAAATTGTTCCAATATCTTCTTTCCAATCAAAATTTATCGCTTCAAAAATATTTGACTAACTAAAAGCAGCTTGAGACTATCAGAGAAATCATATAACTTTTTGTATGATTTTTTTATCAGAGTTCTCAAATCATCTGAAAGGTCAAAGCATTTTCTGATAAATGTTTTTGCACTATCAGACTTTCTATCAGAGAAAATTGGCACACAGAACTTAAAATGAATACTGGTAAAAGAAAATAACTAATTTTAAGCCTAATAATGGTTTAAATAATTATGCTTAGGCGTTTAAAACAAAAATGAAACACAAGAGCTCGAAATTAAAAAAACACAATTTTTATCTGACTTCTCTGATAGAAATAGATACAATTCTAATGCCAAAAAAAATCGTATGCTTTGTTGTTAGAGAAGTCACACAACAAATAAAATTGTGTTCATACTATCGGGCTTCATTGGCGTCGGAAGCGGGGGAAAGGGGGCAGTTGCCACCCCCCCACTTTTTTAGCTAGATAAACAATTTAAAAAGAAAACTTCAAAAGTTATTCAAAATGTCAGTTTTTTTACAACGATAATATTTTTGTACTAGATATTTTCCTCTTTTTTCTCTCTTCTTCATAAGCATGCTTGCGGATAGCCATTTTCTTTCTCTGTGTTTGCAAAAAGATAGAACAAAATGTAGAGTTTCTACTGCAAGCCCACCACTTCAGTTTAAAAGCACCCTTAAGTATGTAGCTTAATACTGTAATATTGTACTCGAAGCCTTCAACGAAAAAGTGCCTTCTGAACAAAATCTAAAAACAGAACTAGATCTTTATGCAGATGACTTTGATGTGAGCGACCTCCACGCGCAACTTAAATTGCTGAAGCAATTGCCTGGCCAAACACCTTCAAATTGTAGTGGCATTGTATCCCAATTTGCAAAAAATTCGGATACTGTAAAAAAAACTATTAAATGAAGTTGAAAAACTTATTGCTTTGCTTTTGACTGTGCCTGCATCAGCAGCTTCATCTGAGCGTTTTTTAGTGCACTAAGCCGACTTAAAACGTATCTTTGAGCAACTATGACACAGAAACGACTCACTCATGCGGCACTTATACACATTCACAAAGATAAAACCGAACAATTGAATTCGATGGAGGTGGTGAAAGAGTTTGTTTCTCGCAAGGACAGAAAGAAACATTTTGGAATAATTTAAATTGATTTAACTTTTTGTACCTTATTGCATTTAAACCATGTAAAGATATACCTACAGCCTTATTCTGGCAGCTTAACTAAGCTCACCACATTAACAAAATAGTTAATATTAACAATTTGTTAAAGTTTCGTATTCTGCTGCAAATTTAAAAGCTCTTTTCCTTACAATTTTGTTAATAACAGAAAGAGTCTTAACAACGAATGAAATGTATGTGCTTAGATAGAAAATTGTTGTGAAAATAATAAAAAAATACAAATTATAATATAATATTGAGTTTAAATACATTAAACTGAAAAATGGAAGAATTTTTTACTTATTTTAAGTGTTAATAATGAAATCTTTCAGTAGCCGTGGCAAATTTTTCAAAAGTCACAAGCTGCACTCGAAGCATCTGTTTATATAGCGCATCTCTTCTTTCAATAGGCATATCGATTTTCACCATGCATGGTGAACTTTAAAAGCTTTTTAAGCTTTTATGTTGTTAATGATTTTTAAGAATACCAACATTTACATAACATAACAATCATCTTAACAAGAGCTCCTTAAATCTTTCTTGTTAAGTTAACAACCAGAATAGGGCTGCTAGTCTTGCTTTATAAAAGCAACCATTATTTCTTATATTTTCATATTATCATATGAAAGATCCTTTAAAGAATGATCTCTAATATTGAAATTGGAAGAACTTTTAAAAATAATGAAATTTTAATATATTTTATATATTTTTATATTTTAAACTAAAATAAAAAATTTGTGTATTCACATTCATGTTTAAACAATTATGCTTAGGCGTTTAAGGCCCTATTCTCCTCCAGCTTGCTGTTTTTGGACCCTTTTTGAAAGAATTCTCATTTGAAAACGCAAAAAGATATTTGAATTTTGTTTTTTTATTGAATTAGTAATGAATGAAAGAAAATAAAAAATTTTTTTCGCCGCGATATAGGGGCTGTCCATAGATGGTGGCACCGTCAAAGTTGGCCCTCAAAAAAAAAGGCATGGTACTGGCGGCCACGATTCCGGCCCTCAGGAGCGTCTGAAAAAAAAAATATAGGGTTATGATCAGCATAGATGTAATTCTGGCCCGTAGTAAAATAAAAATTTTGCGATTTTTTTGACAAAATGGCGGCCACTTGAAATTGACAAATCGAATTTGGACCCATTTTTTTGTAGTTTAGTGTAAAAAAAAATAGTAAAAAAAATCGTTATTTTACTACGGGCCAGAATGGTGACAATTCTACGTCGATTAAACTTTGTTTCATCCAAATCGGTTCAGTAGAACTGGCGGAATCGTGGCCGCCAGCTCGAAAAACGTGGTTTCGAGATAAACGCGTTCAAAGTTTGAAGTTTATTTTTCGAAAAAAAAAATTATTTTATCAAAATCGGTTCAGTAGAACCGGAGAAAAGTGGCTTGGTAGTTGGAAAGACGCGATTTGGACAAAACAAAACTCACTCTTTTATGAAAGAAAAAAACTGTTTTTGGAATACTTACCCAAATTATTCAGCGATGCCAGGTCCATATAAACCACCTTCTTCTTCTTCAAAAAAGCTTTGATCTTTGGCTCTTTGAGCTCTGCGAGCAATTCTGCCCTCCTTTGATGCATCCACAGCGTAAGCTTCCGAGCGGTTGAGGCGAAGTTCATCACGTGATAACGCAAAATTGTAGGCTTGTTTTCCAATGGCGAATCCCATCAACCTCATAATTTTGAGTATTGGCTGAAAACCATCGTTGAAAATGGCGGTTGCTATGTAATTTGCGATCTCCACTGCATATGTTTTGGTGCAAAGGTCCAGGCGATACTGTTGAAACCTTCATTGCTGTTTTGAGTCTCAGACCCGAGGCATCTACTCAACAACTCGTTCGATGACAGCGCTTCGTAGACGGGTTTTATCGCTTCGGCGACCTTTGGGTTGAGCGGATCGTAATTATGTTTAAAGTCATCCACGTTACCCTGCGCCACGGCCTTTTGATACGTGCACCAGCTTGACTCACCGGTCGGGCAATTTTGGTGTTGGGGATTTTCGTCGGTAGATACTTTGTGAAAATACGTAGCCCAAACCGCCTTCTTCATCTCTTCTAGGGATTTCGGATGACGGCGAATCGCCAAACCGTAGTAGGTCGTCAGTTCACTTATAAGCTTATCTGTCAGCTTTCCAGCGCCCTTGCCACCTATACCTTTGTTCTCCTTTTTGACTTTGCGCAGCCTGGACCCCATTATTTTTTGAACGTGGTCAACGCATTCTTTTTTTACCACAGTGGGGTCGCCATCGTAGGAGTCTTCGGTGAGAATTGCTTTGAAAGTTTTAGAATCGCCGTCGCCGATATATTTTTCATACTTGACGCCGTGTTTTTCCATTGATCTTGCAAACATCTCCTTAACCGCATCGACTTCCATTTTTCCTGCGCTGCCTTCATGATTTTTACGGCATTCCTCCTTCCAAGCTTCGAAACCCTCTGGATGGATATATTGCTGGGATTCCCAATATTTGCAGCTATTGCAAATAGCAGACTTGACCACAGAGTCAACAACTTTTTTGGTGTACTTGCCGATCAATGTCGTTATACCATAGAAAGATGCGAAGCCGCGTTTTTTCCACGTGCCATCGCCCGACACAGTCAATAGCGTTGGATCGCACCCTTCATTTTCTTCCATGGTGGCGTCTTTTTCTTCACGAACGGCCTTGGAAATAACGAAATTATAAACGGCCTCTGCAGCTGAATGCAAATTTTGAAGGCTGCTGTAGAACAAATTGTTGCTCAGACCTACTCCTATGTCCATAATGCCACAAAACATATCTATGCCTTTGGGACCAATGCCCAAAAGTCTCATGGCAACAACCAAGCGGCGATTTATTTCATACGATTTGCCGGCGAAACGTGATGAAGGAATAAGTCTGGTTGGGCAAGCGCAGTTCACAGCGATTTTGAATGCAACTCCATTCGGCGATGCTTTTTTGAATTCCAATTTTTCGTTGCATGTGGCACAAATGACGAAAGTAGCAAGTGTTGTGAATACTGAATAGAAGTCCAAGATGCAATTCTCCAAATTGTTTTCGATGACAATATCCTCCGTGGGATTATTTTTGAATTTTTTGGCTGAAGTACTCGCAAACTCAGTGTCCTCTACTCTATCAAATTTATTTCCACGAAATTTGCGTTTTTTAATTCGACCGGCGCGAACATAGTTCACTTTGTTTACGGGTTTTTGACGTGTTTTATTACTTTTTTTATCCATTTTACCGCACAAAAATAAATTTTTTTCAAAACTGTACTTTTCCGCAAACCGTAAGCGCAAGCGTGCTTCCGAAATTCAACTCAATCGAAACTAAACTAAATGCGGCTTTGATTTCATATTCATTCATATGTTTCTGCAAATGTGTATTCAAACCTATTTTTGCTTGTCCATTAACTATTCAACGGAATTCGGTGGTTAATTGATGCCGTTGCGTTCAAAAACTAAGCAACATAAAAACTACTCATTTAAGCGAAGACATGACCCCACAAAAATGGCCATATCTTCTAAAGTATTTCGAATTTCAAAAAACCCTTTTAGGGCTAAATTCTTAAATGTCCAAGCTATAAAAAAAATGCAAAAAAAAAAGTCGAAAAAAATTTTTTGCTGAAAGAGAATAGGGCCTTAAAACAAAAATGAAACACAAGAGCTCGAAATTAAAAAACAAAATTTTTATCTGACTTCTCTGATAGAAATAGATACAATTCTAATGCCAAAAAAATCGTATGCTTTGTTGTTAGAGAAGTCACACAACAAATAAAATTGTGTTCATACTATCGCGCTTTCATTATTTGTCAGATCGTACGGGAAGTTGTATGCTTTCTCAGATAGTCTGAAGCAGCTTTAAACACAATAAAACTCATTCTTTGAAATAAAGTTATTTTTTTCGAGCACCCGGTCTTCTTGCCCCTAACCTCTTTTCAATTGCATGCGTTTTTATGTTCTTCGAACATAATCAATTCAATCCAACGAAACACTTGGATTGTTTGCATTTTGCTTGGATATGTTTATTTCATCAAAATAGTGCTTGCGAATTGTAAATACTGTAAAGATAGCAAACAACAAATGAACCCTAATTCAAAAGATATCTAGCCTGAGCACATTGTACAATAAATACAACAACAACAATACCAATAAAAAATGTTGATAAGAAAAAAATGCAATATCATCGAATATTTGATTATTTTAATTACGATATCAGCAAACTCTTTTAAAAACAAAAAATTTTACAGCTCGATAGCGTTAAGGACCTATGCAAAATGGATTTGGTTGCTGAAAAAATGCGACTATTTGCAAAAAAAAAGGAAACAGTTGCAGTTTTATTTTTCTTTACTGATGGATTCATGACGTTCAATTGGTCATGTCGATAATACTGTAATAACGGTTGCTTTATGAATTAATTGACAGTAATAAAGTGCAATTGGTTTTTTAATTAATCAATCGAAATGCTATTATTTTTTCAATTTGATTGTATTGACGTTATCAAAATACTGCGTTATCTTTCGTATTTTAGAACTGTTGATCTTTTCTGACGATTTAAGCAATTGAATTTATTAATACTGGCAATCACTGATTATTCGTACTGATTCATTCGAACATCAGTAGCAATTTTTTGTCTTATCTTAAACACAAATCAATTGATTTTTTCATATGCAGAAAATCCATCTGCAGAGACCATAAAAATAACAAGGGTATTCATGCAAATGGGCAATACCCTTATAAATGGTATAAACTGTATAAGTTTATCCGCCTTATAAATGAATTGTCAAATTTGTATGGAGAAGCCTTTGCACAAACCAAATATATTTGCTCTGCGATTTAAGTGAGCAAACGAGGTGGCAAGCTTAAATGATCAATCAGCTGTTTTCGGTTTTCGAAAGTTAATTAATTTCTTATCAAAAACCGGCAAAAAAGCAATGAGAGAGGTAAGAATTTGTGAATTGGAGCAAAGGTAATAATTAATTGAAAATTACAACCTAAAAACTTATTGGCAACATATGCAGCACATGAAAATATATTGCAGCTAACATATATGCTGCAAATGAACAGGCGACTTTAACTACTGTTCATACAACCTGCTGATAAAAATAACTAATTGCTCAAATTATAAGATTGCCACTTTGCATGAATACCCTTAATGGAAAAATGTTTCCTTAAAAACTATATTTTTTTATTATACGAGCATATTCAAACCAATCTCCCCTAATTTAAAAGAAAATGAAAGCAGCAATCATCAAAACAAAATTCGTCAAAAAATAAATTCTCGATAAACACTGGGTATATCAGCTAATTGGTCATAAGAAGTTTGGTCAAAGTCCTTTCACGGACTGAATTGTTTCTTTTTTAAATAAAAATATATGTAGCTTAAAATCAACTACGACAAGTTTGCGAAAATTGTATCTCATCCGTTTCCGTAAGGAATACATGTTCTTGAGACAATATTGCCTAATTTGGAGTAATTATATTAGCAAATAAACGCAATTGCCGCAATGATTTTACTTAAAGAATTGTGTGCGGTTTTCATATTTTATTTCTCTCTTCCCTATTATTTCTAATAATAATGATTGTAAATAATATTTCATTTAAAAAACTGATATATTTTTCCACTTAATTTGCAATCGAAAATAAGTTATGCCGTAAAAAATAAAATTTGGTTGCGGCAAACGATTTCTTATTTTCATCAAAAATCTAAACACAAACATTGTAGTTACTTTTTTCGGAACAATTCAAGCAAGAAGATATATTCTTTATATCTACATGGACGACGTTTTATCGTTAAGCTCCACTAATTGGAAAATATTACTGATGTTATAAAAAAAATATATAGGAAATAAATTAATATAAAATCACTCAACAAAGCAAAAATGTAGTAAAATAAAAAAAGTTTAAAAAACCTGAATAGCGTGTATACAGTACAGAAGTGCAACTTCTTAAATTAAGGCATTTAATAAATTTTTGTGAAAGAGACAGAGAGAGTGAGCCTCTCAAAAGAAATACCCCTGCAAGAATTGGACCAACTTTTACTTAGTTCTGAACTAGTTCCAAAAAGGACCAGTACTGGTCTCTCTGCATACAATACCCTTTTACATTAATCGAACTGACGCTTTAAACGTGTTGATGTCATAGGAAAAGACAATTGTATTCAAAAACATTCCTTTTTTCCCCATATTTGAACAAGTTCCAATACGAACATTTCCACACTTGTACTTTTTACTAAAATCTTAAAGTTGATCTTAAAGTGGTTTGAAAGTTAAAGACATTTCTTTCTTATCTCTTTAAATTAATTCTGTTAATGCTTTCAATTATTATTATGAAAATTTATTAATTAGATTATTGGTTTAGGACACCGGCATTTCCACAGAAAAGTTTTTCGTGACCAAAAAATTAAATCTTATTATTTTTTGATATTATCTAAGAGAAACATTTAATTTTTATTAATTTAAGCAATTCCTACATAATTTTATTTACCATAATGATCATAACGTCTGTACTGTTTCACAAATGAAGTTTTTCTTTGTTTTATAATTTTTTTTGTTTTAGTAAAAATGGAAGGCATTGGCTAAAGATAACGAAAAAACTGTTGAGGTAAGGAAAGAAAAATGTATTTAATTTGTTTCTAATTACTTAATTACATAATTACTTAACTACCTAATTACTTAATTACCCAATTGAACCGCAATAGATATTTAAGTAACGTAACGCCAGTAACGTCACGGAACACAGTGAACTGTCTCCATATAAGCGATGGACAAAAATAGAAGGAGTGCTCCTATTATAATGCAATTTTATATGCCTAATTTGTTTAAGGCAATTAAGAGAAATTTCAAAAATGGTCAAAATCGGTTAGACCCTAGGGGTATCTCCTTTGGACCTATATTGATTTCCCATACATGGTTTTGTATGGGAGCTACACACAAAGGTTGACCGATCTTAACAAAAATTAGTCAGAGGGGAAGCCAAATGGAGTAATGGATGTGTACTAAAAAAAATCAAAATTGGTTAGTCCCTAGAGGTACCTCCTTTGGACCTATATTCATTTTTTACATGATTTTGTATGGGAGTTACATTCCATTCGATGATATCTTCAATGTCCAATTTACCGATTTGGTGCGCCGGATAATTGAGGTGCTGGTTAATTGAGTGCCGGATAAACGAGGTTCCACTGTATGTTGTAAAAGCATTGAAATAATGGAAAAAAATAATAACAGTTTGATGTGCCTTTTATGTTTGTCCATACTTTCAGGCTGAACATTTTTCAGGTATTGTAAAAGCACTGTAAAGGAGCAGCATGCTTGCCTTTGAAAATGTGCCTTATATGTGTGTGCAAACCTTCAGGCTGAATATTTTTTAGGACAGCATATGTTGTAAAATCGCAGTTAATACTTAATATTAAATAAACTAACCTACATAACAAAGACTTTTGGATCAGTGGTTAGCGTGTTGAACTAGCTCTTGAAGGGGTACGAGTTCAATTTTCGGTGCATTCAAAGAAATATTTTTAATACAATACTGTCCTGTTGCATTATTGCTAGTGTATACAAAAACGTAAAGAGACTCGAAGCAACTTTCGTTTCAATTTTTCGTTACGACACTTGAAAATTTTTACCCTCTATCAAATCGCCGCCTTAGAAGTTTAACTTCAAAATTTTTTTTTAAATTTCAAAAATCCCTCGAATATTAGACAAAAATCAGTTTAAAATGTTGTTGTTGATAAATTCCAGCGAGCTTAAGTATTAAGAACTGCTTTAAGAGTTCAAATTTAATGTGTTAAATGTTTGAGGTTTATTACCGTTAAGTACTATTTTTACTAAAGACTAATGCTTCTTTAGCTTTATTGCTTGAAGTGCCAATGCAATTTTTGTGTGGCCACAAATTCCTCGACTAGCACATACTTATGAGTGCGAACATTCCAAAACATACAAACACATGCACAAATATACACACACGCACACATAATGCAAACAAAGGAACATACTTTAAGTATTTCAGTAAACAACAAACAACAAGTAAAAGAAACGCATTGCGTCGCGTTCGTCAAATTAATTTCATTCCAACAATTTTAAGAGTTTTCCTCACATCTTTTAAGATGTACCAAAGGAAAACGCATTCCCACACATTTTCACACGCATGAACAAAAATACACTCACACACATTTATACTGAAGCGAATACAAGTACAACGCTACTCGTTTGTTGCGCTTCGTTGACCATAGAAAATAGTTTTTTTTTTGTTTTTCGTGTGTGTTTTTTGTTAGTTTTTCTCTTGTTTTATTTATTTTTTTTAGACTAAGATTTAATTCCATGTTCTTCATATTTACGTTAAAAACAAAAAACCAACAAGAAAAAATAGGAATATTTTTAGTACAAAGACGAAAGAAAAAAATGCTCAAATCCCAAGATGTTTTAGGAGCTCGTTTATGGAAAAAAAAACTCTCATAGAAAAATCGAAAACTTTTTTATTTTGGTATAGATTTAAATTTTGTTTTTGGTTTTGGCATTGGCATTGACATTGACTTTGACTTTGACTTTGACTTTGACTTTGACTTTGACTTTGACTTTGACTTTGACTTTGACTTTGACTTTGACTTTGACTTTGACTTTGACTTTGGCTTTGGCTTTGGCTTTGGCTTTGGCTTTGGCTTTGGCTTTGGCTTTGGCTTTGGCTTTGGCTTTGACTTTGACTTTGACTTTCACTTTGACTTTGACTTTGACTTCGACTTTGACTTTGACTTTGGCTTTGGCTTTGACTTTGGCTTTGGCTTTGGCTTTGGCTTTGGCTTTGACTTTGACTTTGACTTTGACTTTGACTTTCACTTTGACTTTGACTTTGACTTTGACTTTGACATTAACTTTGGCTTTGACTTTGGCTTTGACTTTGACTGTGACTTTGACTTTGATTTTGATTTTGACTTTGACTTTGACTTTGACTTATAAACACAAGTCTAGACGAGTGCATTTTACCAAAAGTTTTAAAAGCCTCTATAGTAAGGCCGATATATAAAAGTGGCAGAAAAAATTATTACAACAATTACAGGCCTATATCCATTTTATCTGTGGTAGAAAAAGTCTTGGAAGAAATAATGATAAGGCGGCTCAGTGACTTTCTTATTAAATATAAAATCATTAGTAAAAATCAGTATGGCTTTCAAAAAGGTAGGAATATCAACAAATTACTTGGCCATTTTTCAACCCCTATTAACAAATGCTTAGTACAAAATATACATTGCCTAGCCCTCTTTATAGACTTCAGCAAAGCATTTGATACGATTTCGCATGCTAAATTGGTTACTATTTTCGAAAGAAATGGGATACGTGGCCAATGTCTGAACTGGTTTAAAAACTACCTAGCGTGTAGAACATATCGTGTAAAAATCGATGGGAATTCAAGTCAAGAAAATGTACCACAAGGATCTAAACTTGGCCAAATTTTATATTTGATACATGCAAAGGAATTGTTAAATCAGTTGAAGAACAGCAACACTTTTGCTTACGCTGACGATACTGCTATACTTGTCTCACATGAGGATCTTCCTACAGCCGTACAAATGATGCAGTCTGAACTCAACGTTACCGCTAAATGGTGCCATGACAACGGATTAATAATAAACGCAAATCAAATATAAAAATAAAATTCCACGACACAGATTGTCTCCACAAAAACAGATTTTCACCAAACCTGGATAACGACAAATGAGATACTTTGATTGAGTTAGTAGATAACTACAAATATATAGGGGTCATTGTGGACCAAAAATTCAACTGGAAAGATCATATACATAGTAGCACTAAACAAAAAACTACGTAAAACATCTTATGTGCTATACCATTTAAGTAACTGCGCCCCACTGACAGTAACAAAGCAAGCCTACTTTTCACTAGCTGAATCGTATCTTCGACATGGAATAACAGCATTTGGAAACGCGTCATACTGTAAGATTTTGCAACAAACCCAAAACAGGCTTATTAAAATTTTAATGAAAAATAAAATTAACAACACAAATAATATAGTCCACACTCAAAATCAAACATCAAATAACTGTGATAGATTAAAATTTTTTTCTAAACAACAACATTTTAAACATAAAAAATATATATAAATCAACAATTATTAATGAATTTCGTAACGAAAATCTTTTGGAACCTGTGGATCATCGGTATAACACAAGAAGACGGGCAGCAGGCAGGTTTAAAAAACCGAGATTCAACAATAAACATGGAAAAAGCACCTTGCACGTACAACTGCCAAGCATCTACAACTCAATGCCAGCAAATCTTATAAATATTCAAAACAAATATAAACTTAAAAATATTGTTAAAAAATATTTGATAAAATCGCAATGAAGCGAACAAAAAATGTACAAAATATGTAGAATATATCTTATTATTAACATACTTATCTATTTACATACATAATTTACTCTGTATATTCTGTATATACCCTTGCATACAAGCCTAAGGCTTCGCGGGGAAATAAGCTATAGTAATAAAAATTCTAATTATATTTCAATAAAGATAAAAAAAAAATTGAAATTGAATTGAAATTGAATTGAAATTAAATTGAAATTGAATTGAAATTGAATTGAAATTGAATTGAAATTGAATTGAAATTGAATTGAAATTGAATTGAAATTGAATTGAAATTGAATTGAAATTGAATTGAAATTGAATTGAAATTGAATTGAAATTGAATTGAAATTGAATTGAAATTGAATTGAAATTGAATTGAAATTGAATTGAAATTGAATTGAAATTGAATTGAAATTGAATTGAAATTGAATTGAAATTGAATTGAAATTGAATTGAAATTGAATTGAAATTGAATTGAAATTGAATTGAAATTGAATTGAAATTGAATTGAAATTGAATTGAAATTGAATTGAAATTGAATTGAAATTGAATTGAAATTGAATTGAAATTGAATTGAAATTGAATTGAAATTGAATTGAAATTGAATTGAAATTGAATTGAAATTGAATTGAAATTGAATTGAAATTGAATTGAAATTGAATTGAAATTGAATTGAAATTGAATTGAAATTGAATTGAAATTGAATTGAAATTGAATTGAAATTGAATTGAAATTGAATTGAAATTGAATTGAAATTAAATTAAAATTGAATTGAAATTGAATTGAAGTTGAATTGAAATTGAATTGAAATTGAATTGAAATTGAATTGAAATTGAATTGAAATTGAATTGAAATTGAATTGAAATTGAATTGAAATTGAATTGAAATTGAATTGAAATTGAATTGAAATTGAATTGAAATTGAATTGAAATTGAATTGAAATTGAATTGAAATTGAATTGAAATTGAATTGAAATTGAATTGAAATTGAATTGAAATTGAATTGAAATTGAATTGAAATTGAATTGAAATTGAATTGAAATTGAATTGAAATTGAATTGAAATTGAATTGAAATTGAATTGAAATTGAATTGAAATTGAATTGAAATTGAATTGAAATTGAATTGAAATTGAATTGAAATTGAAATTGAATTGAAATTGAATTGAAATTGAATTGAAATTGAATTGAAATTGAATTGAAATTGAATTGAAATTGAATTGAAATTGAATTGAAATTGAATTGAAATTGAATTGAAATTGAATTGAAATTGAATTGATATTGAAATGAAATTGAATTGAAATTGAATTGAAGTTGAATTGAAATTAAATTGAGATTGAATTGAAATGAAATTGAATTGTGACTGAATTGAAATAGAATTGGAATTAAATTGAGGCTAAAAAAAACTTTGACTTTGACTTTGACTTGGACTTGGACTTGGACTTGGACTTGGACTTGGACTTGGACTTGGACTTGGACTTGGACTTGGACTTGGACTTGGACTTGGACTTGGACTTGGACTTGGACTTGGACTTGGACTTGGACTTGGACTTGGACTTGGACTTGGCCTTGGACTTGGACTTGGACTCGTTGTCGTTGTCGTTGTCCTTGTCGTTGTCCTTTTCGTTGTCCTTGTTGTTGTCCTTGTCGTTGTCCTTGTCGCTGTCGTTGTCCTTTTCGTTGTCCTTGTCGTTGTCCGTGTTCTTGTCCTTGTCCTTGTCGTTGTCGTTGTCCTTGTCCTTGTCCTTGTCCTTGTCCTTGTCCTTGTCCTTGTCCTTGTCCTTGTCCTTGTCCTTGTCCTTGTCCTTGTCCTTGTCCTTGTCCTTGTCGTTGTCGTTGTCCTTGTCGTTGTCCTTGTCGTTGTCCTTGTCGTTGTCCTTGTCGTTGTCCTTGTCGTTGTCCTTGTCGTTGTCCTTGTCGTTGTCCTTGTCGTTGTCCTTGTCGTTGTCCTTGTCGTTGTCCTTGTCGTTGTCCTTGTCGTTGTCCTTGTCGTTGTCCTTGTCGCTGTCGTTGTCTTTGTCTTTGTCTTTGTCTTTGTCTTTGTCTTTGTCGTTGTCGTTGTCGTTGTCGTTGTCGTTGTCGTTGTCGTTGTCGTTGTCGTTGTCGTTGTCGTTGTCCTTGTCCTTGTCCTTGTCCTTGTCCTTGTCCTTGTCCTTGTCCTTGTCCTTGTCCTTGTCCTTGTCCTTGTCCTTGTCCTTGTCCTTGTCCTTGTCCTTGTCCTTGTCCTTGTCCTTGTCCTTGTCCTTGTCCTTGTCCTTGTCCTTGTCCTTGTCCTTGTCCTTGTCCTTGTCCTTGTCCTTGTCCTTGTCCTTGTCCTTGTCCTTGTCCTTGTCCTTGTCCTTGTCCTTGTCCTTGTCCTTGTCCTTGTCCTTGTCCTTGTCCTTGTCCTTGTCCTTGTCCTTGTCCTTGTCGTTGTCGTTGTCGTTGTCGTTGTCGTTGTCGTTGTCGTTGTCGTTGTCGTTGTCGTTGTCGTTGTCGTTGTCGTTGTCGTTGTCGTTGTCGTTGTCGTTGTCGTTGTCGTTGTCGTTGTCGTTGTCGTTGTCGTTGTCGTTGTCGTTGTCGTTGTCGTTGTCGTTGTCGTTGTCGTTGTCGTTGTCGTTGTCGTTGTCGTTGTCGTTGTCGTTGTCGTTGTCGTTGTCGTTGTCGTTGTCGTTGTCGTTGTCGTTGTCGTTGTCGTTGTCGTTGTCGTTGTCGTTGTCGTTGTCCTTGTCCTTGTCCTTGTCCTTGTCCTTGTCCTTGTCCTTGTCCTTGTCCTTGTCCTTGTCCTTGTCCTTGTCCTTGTCCTTGTCCTTGTCCTTGTCCTTGTCCTTGTCCTTGTCCTTGTCCTTGTCCTTGTCCTTGTCCTTGTCCTTGTCCTTGTCCTTGTCCTTGTCCTTGTCCTTGTCCTTGTCCTTGTCCTTGTCCTTGTCCTTGTCCTTGTCCTTGTCCTTGTCCTTGTCCTTGTCCTTGTCCTTGTCCTTGTCCTTGTCCTTGTCCTTGTCCTTGTCCTTGTCCTTGTCCTTGTCCTTGTCCTTGTCCTTGTCCTTGTCCTTGTCCTTGTCCTTGTCCTTGTCCTTGTCCTTGTCCTTGTCCTTGTCCTTGTCCTTGTCCTTGTCCTTGTCCTTGTCCTTGTCCTTGTCCTTGTCCTTGTCCTTGTCCTTGTCCTTGTCCTTGTCCTTGTCCTTGTCCTTGTCCTTGTCCTTGTCCTTGTCCTTGTCCTTGTCCTTGTCCTTGTCCTTGTCCTTGTCCTTGTCCTTGTCCTTGTCCTTGTCCTTGTCCTTGTCCTTGTCCTTGTCCTTGTCCTTGTCCTTGTCCTTGTCCTTGTCCTTGTCCTTGTCCTTGTCCTTGTCCTTGTCCTTGTCCTTGTCCTTGTCCTTGTCCTTGTCCTTGTCCTTGTCCTTGTCCTTGTCCTTGTCCTTGTCCTTGTCCTTGTCCTTGTCCTTGTCCTTGTCCTTGTCCTTGTCCTTGTCCTTGTCCTTGTCCTTGTCCTTGTCCTTGTCCTTGTCCTTGTCCTTGTCCTTGTCCTTGTCCTTGTCCTTGTCCTTGTCCTTGTCCTTGTCCTTGTCCTTGTCCTTGTCCTTGTCCTTGTCCTTGTCCTTGTCCTTGTCCTTGTCCTTGTCCTTGTCCTTGTCCTTGTCCTTGTCCTTGTCCTTGTCCTTGTCCTTGTCCTTGTCCTTGTCCTTGTCCTTGTCCTTGTCCTTGTCCTTGTCCTTGTCCTTGTCCTTGTCCTTGTCCTTGTCCTTGTCCTTGTCCTTGTCCTTGTCCTTGTCCTTGTCCTTGTCCTTGTCCTTGTCCTTGTCCTTGTCCTTGTCCTTGTCCTTGTCCTTGTCCTTGTCCTTGTCCTTGTCCTTGTCCTTGTCCTTGTCCTTGTCCTTGTCCTTGTCCTTGTCCTTGTCCTTGTCCTTGTCCTTGTCCTTGTCCTTGTCCTTGTCCTTGTCCTTGTCCTTGTCCTTGTCCTTGTCCTTGTCCTTGTCCTTGTCCTTGTCCTTGTCCTTGTCCTTGTCCTTGTCCTTGTCCTTGTCCTTGTCCTTGTCCTTGTCCTTGTCCTTGTCCTTGTCCTTGTCCTTGTCCTTGTCCTTGTCCTTGTCCTTGTCCTTGTCCTTGTCCTTGTCCTTGTCCTTGTCCTTGTCCTTGTCCTTGTCCTTGTCCTTGTCCTTGTCCTTGTCCTTGTCCTTGTCCTTGTCCTTGTCCTTGTCCTTGTCCTTGTCCTTGTCCTTGTCCTTGTCCTTGTCCTTGTCCTTGTCCTTGTCCTTGTCCTTGTCCTTGTCCTTGTCCTTGTCCTTGTCCTTGTCCTTGTCCTTGTCCTTGTCCTTGTCCTTGTCCTTGTCCTTGTCCTTGTCCTTGTCCTTGTCCTTGTCCTTGTCCTTGTCCTTGTCCTTGTCCTTGTCCTTGTCCTTGTCCTTGTCCTTGTCCTTGTCCTTGTCCTTGTCCTTGTCCTTGTCCGTTGTCGTTGTCGTTGTCGTTGTCGTTGTCGTTGTCGTTGTCGTTGTCGTTGTCGTTGTCGTTGTCGTTGTCGTTGTCGTTGTCGTTGTCGTTGTCGTTGTCGTTGTCGTTGTCGTTGTCGTTGTCGTTGTCGTTGTCGTTGTCGTTGTCGTTGTCGTTGTCGTTGTCGTTGTCGTTGTCGTTGTCGTTGTCGTTGTCGTTGTCGTTGTCGTTGTCGTTGTCGTTGTCGTTGTCGTTGTCGTTGTCGTTGTCGTTGTCGTTGTCGTTGTCGTTGTCGTTGTCGTTGTCGTTGTCGTTGTCGTTGTCGTTGTCGTTGTCGTTGTCGTTGTCGTTGTCGTTGTCGTTGTCGTTGTCGTTGTCGTTGTCGTTGTCGTTGTCGTTGTCGTTGTCGTTGTCGTTGTCGTTGTCGTTGTCGTTGTCGTTGTCGTTGTCGTTGTCGTTGTCGTTGTCGTTGTCGTTGTCGTTGTCGTTGTCGTTGTCGTTGTCGTTGTCGTTGTCGTTGTCGTTGTCGTTGTCGTTGTCGTTGTCGTTGTCGTTGTCGTTGTCGTTGTCGTTGTCGTTGTCGTTGTCGTTGTCGTTGTCGTTGTCGTTGTCGTTGTCGTTGTCGTTGTCGTTGTCGTTGTCGTTGTCGTTGTCGTTGTCGTTGTCGTTGTCGTTGTCGTTGTCGTTGTCGTTGTCGTTGTCGTTGTCGTTGTCGTTGTCGTTGTCGTTGTCGTTGTCGTTGTCGTTGTCGTTGTCGTTGTCGTTGTCGTTGTCGTTGTCGTTGTCGTTGTCGTCGTTGTCGTTGTCGTTGTCGTTGTCGTTGTCGTTGTCGTTGTCGTTGTCGTTGTCATTGTCGTTGTCGTTGTCGTTGTCGTTGTCGTTGTCGTTGTCGTTGTCGTTATCGTTGTCGTTATCGTTGTCGTTGTCGTTGTCGTTGTCGTTGTCGTTGTCGTTGTCGTTGTCGTTGTCGTTGTCGTTGTCGTTGTCGTTGTCGTTGTCCTTGTCGTTGTCCTTGTCGCTGTCGTTGTCTTTGTCGTTGTCCTTGTCGTTGTCGTTATCCTTGTCTTTGTCTTTATCGTTGTCCTTGTCCTTGTCCTTGTCCTTGTCCTTGTCGTTGTCGTTGTCGTTGTCGTTGGTCGTTGTCGGGTTCGTTGTGGTTGCTTCTGTTTTTGTTTTACTTTTTTTTTATTTTGGTTTTTATTTTTATTTTAATTTTGAGGTTGAGTTTAATTTTAATTAAATTTGACTGTTAACTTTATTGATTTTGGCTGGATTTAGATTTAGAATTTAAATTTTATGTTGATATTTAGTTTTATTATTATTTTGGTTATGGTTTTGATTTAAGGATTATCCTACTTGCGGATAATGTTTTAGAAATTGTAGATATTATTTTTCTCCCCAACGAAACCTCAAAAGTTAAGCCCACACAAAATTCTGCCGCTTTGCAACACTTTCGAGCAACATGTTGGTTGTTCAGCGTATATTACTTAAGCAATGTATATTGCTCAATAAATTAATTATTGTAATTGCTTTAATGTTTTTTGTACATTGTTTTTGCCGTTTTATTTTTCTACAATAAAGCGCAAACTCTGTTACACAAACTTTTTTTATGTTTTTCTCTCTATTTTGGTTTGTCGAGGGAAAACCACAAGCATCAATATAAAGTCGGAGGAATCGAGTTGACGACGATATCGATAAAATAACAAAACACCAACAAACATAGCGACAAATAGAAGCATATCCAATGGCAGCAGCGTTGGTCAAAGTTGGTCATTAAACTCGCTGCCAAAGCATAAGTGCGACCATTAAAAAATAACAACAAAATTTGCTACTACAGGAAAATGCACCTAATATCATTGGCACAAAGTTTTGTTGCTAAGCCCTGACCGAAGCGACGGACAACTGCTCGAAATACGAGGTTTAATAAAATGGCAAGAAATCAATAAAGTTGCCAGCTTAAAATAAATAAGTGTCACTACATATTTGATTTACTCAGTTTGTGCAGCATTAAAATAACAAACTTTGTCCAATCAATTTAGTAATGTGAGTAAATCTGTAGGTAATGGTTCAAAGAGGATTAAGGGTTTGGTCAGGTAGCACTAGCCACTAAAAATTTATGATGTGTTTTAGTCTTTTGCTTACCTTTTCTGTAATCTAAAATACAAAATTTTAGATTCTTTACAAAAGTTTTCAAAAAAATGTTCTTTAAAGATAATTGTTTAAAAATATGTTTGTACATTTTTGATCACAGCTCGAGAACGAATCGCCGGGCTTGGTTATCAACTAAAGAGCAAAGTATTTAAAATTTAATTACTAACAGATACTATAAAAATTTATTTGTAGATGGGACAGACAACATACGGAAATGTCTACACCGAACCCCTTAAGACCGAGGGGTACTATATGGCCCCATGTTTTTGTTAGTTATAGTTGCTTTAATTGCAATTAGTCCGATAATTGCAACCTTGAATTTGATTTTAGAAGCTTTATAGAACCTGGCGACACCGGCAGGCTAACAGCAAATCAGCTGGAAGAATTCTTTTTTTCGTGCAAAGTGTGTTAAGAAAGAAAGAAAATTGCCTTCTTGCGAAATATTCCCACTTAGAGATTTCCACTGGAAAATATTATTTATTTATTTATTTATAGTACGATAAGAACTTAGTTCTTTTAATGTACAAGTTGGAACAATATTTTTAGGATTAAACAAATTAAAGATTTTCTTAAACCTAATTTAAACAATTAAACTTGTTATAAAAGTGTTGTTTATACTGCTGAAGTATTTTGTTAATACCTCGATTAAATTAAATAAAATCGTTCCAAACGTAAATGTTAGTTCTGAATTTAGATGTTTTTTTTTAAAAAAAAAGATCAAAAAACCAAGTCGTGGTCCTTATATGTACAAACAATGCTTGGTCTTTGACCTGAAAGGAAAGAGATAAATTATTAGAGGAAGAGTTGATTGCAACCATACGTAAACTATCGATTAGGATCGTGATTGAAAAAATATCGAATTCAGCAAATGTTTTCAGTTGTTTTTACAAAACTCACAAAATTAAATGGGGTCTTACATGACCCCAGCTGTCTCAAGTAAAACTTTTTGCCATATCATACCATTTCATACCATTTTTCATATAACCAAAAAATAGACGTTAGTGGTAAAGAAAACTACAATTTTAGCATCAATCTGTAATATCTACATGGGTAAATTTCAAAATATGTATACGGATATAACAGAGAAATTTTTAAATTTTATCGAATTTAATATCGTTTTACTTTAATGTTGGTCGTGAAAAATAATGCAGAATCAAAAATCACTGTTACACGCATTCAAAAATGCTTTTAAAGTGGAGTACGGTGGGGTGAAGCGTTTTGCTATTTTTTGGAGATTCACAGCATCCCCAAAATTATAATTTTTTAATTGTTTTTGGCTTAAATATCAAAAATTGACATTTTCTTTATTTCTATGCCCTCGGATTTGAACATTTTCGATTTCGGAAAAAATTATATAGATACTACGAAAATTGTTGTTTTTCTATTTTTGAAAAATGGTTGGGTGAAGCGTTTCATCAAAAAAAACTTAATAAATTGGTATAATGGCCTCAGTTAGGCTCGTAATTTAGCAGTTGGTTTAGGTCACATAGTAAAATTGTAGCTATATCTAGTGTTAAAAATTTGTATTTTTCATTTTGAATGACTCGATTTTTTCCGTGTTTTAGATAACGACATTATGCAGAAAAAGAGTGATATATGAAATATCATTGTGTTTCAATCAGGGACTGAAACAACAGTTATTTTCAAAATTTCTATCCAAAAAGTCAAATGGAAAGTGTTAGTCTATTCGATATTTGAATAAAACAATGTGATGCTTGTTAGCTAAGGAATAATATCCTTTAATGATTTTAATTTTTTCTGATTTTTATAAAAAAGTCAATATGTAATCGTTATTTTTTACCAATTTTATTTTGATCAAAATAAAAATTAATATTTGACTTTTATTTTTTCGATCAAAAGTAAAAGTCATATTTGAATTCCTAAGTCATTTTTGATCAAAAAACTGTAAGTAAAATTTTAACTTTTATTTTTGATCGCAATGAAATCAGTCAAAAAAACGATTATTTGTGGACTTTTTTGAAAAAAAATCATAACCGTTGCGGCCCCTGATTTCAATACATGATAACTTTTATAATAGGGGTATTCACACTAACGTGGTTAGTTAGGTATGGGTAGATTGAGTACTTTTAATAATTTCGAGCACCCTAAATTGCAATTGACTACTTTGTAGAATAGTTTTGGGAAGTGCTGCATGCTTGCTTGATCTTTCCGGTTTATATAAGTGATAAGAGATGAGTGATAGAAGGAAGAGGGTTGCCCCAAATTACTTTTTGTCATATTATGTTTTCAAAATTTAGGCCATTACTTGGGCGTAAAAAAGTTATTTTATATGCGAGTATTTTTTGTGAACTCCGAAACATTTTATAATCTCGGGCAGACGTTGTCCTGTCACAGACCGCATTGCTGCTATATAAGAATTTTCATGTCAACCGGAAACAGAAAAAGAAATTTCATATATCTGAACTAACTGGAGTAACTGTAGTGCGCCCATTTTGAGTTCAGTTTCCAAAAGTAACTATATGAACTAAATTACCAAATTTTAGTCTAATGCGACCAAGACCGTCCCAAATATAGCATTTTTAATGATTTGAGGGCGGTAAAACGGGGTGTGGCAAAATTTGTTCGCTTAAACATCTCGTACTCGAAAAAAATCTACTGCCAAAATGTAAGCTTAATTAAGCTTATAACTGGCTCACTTTGCTTCTCTCCACGCTTATCCCCTGAAAATGGGGCGTAAACATAGTTCATAAACGCCCATATTTAGTAAACTTGCTACAACTAAATTAAAAATTTTTAGTTTAATAGGAAGACTGAAATATATAATTTTAATTGATTTGTAAATATAGGGGGTGTGGCATTTTTTTTATTAACGATATATTAACCTTAATAACAAATATTGTAAATTTTGTGACTATAGGTGTTACCGTTCCTGAGATCTTAAGAGACACTGCACGAACGATTTAATATATATAGAAAGGCGGTAAAAGTAGGCGTGGCAACATTTATATATATAGTGACCACCACTTGGTCTCATAGCACATACATACCAAGTTTTATTATAAACACATGCACAACTCAGGAATTATAATGATTTCTGAAAATAAGCCGTAGTTATAGATCGACCACGCCCATTTTTTTAAGTTGCCGAGAGTAACCATCGAACTATATTACAAAATGTTAGTCCAATACTACCGAATTTATCTTAAATATAGAGTTTTTGTTGATTTGTGGGCGGTTATAGGGTGTGGCCTTGACAAAAAATGTTGTAAATTTGATGCCTTAGGTCAATTATTTGCCTATTTTTGCAAAATTTCGTAGCACATGGAAAAAGTACAGAATTTGGCAAGAAATCAATCTACCCAAACAAGTCAGGGAGTCAGCTAGAGTAGATTGGTAGATGGGTACTTGGGTGCAATGGTACTTTACAAAAACAAAATGTACGGCATTTGCCAATCTACCCAACTACCCAAGTCAGTGTGAATACCCCTAATATTTATATTTCTGCAGTTGTTTTAAAGCGCTTCAACAATTTTGAGTAGATGTATTATTTCAATGTATGTTTTGAATATTTTTATAAATTTCAAATTACTTATTTTGTTTTCTGTGATTATTTTTTTAATATTATTATTATATTTTTTAAGTTTTTATATAATTTGAAAATGTTTACATTTTAAAATGGTTCATGGATAGCATCCAAATAAGTAGCTTTTTTAAAGGGTTAACATTCTTTTCATTTATGCTTGTCTAAAAAATACATCATACATTTACGCTCTATTTTTATATTTATTAAAATTTATTAACATGAAGGAGTCATCTATTTTATACGATATATGCATACGATAATATGTATGCACATAAATAATTTTAATTTTTCCTAAAAAATAACACGACTAGTTTAGCTTATATCTTTTGAATTTTTGATAACGTATTTTTGTGACGTCGTTATCGACATTTGTATTTATTACATATTTTTGAAAACATAAAATGTTTAAAATTCGCTATGATCTCAATTTGTGATAAACACAAGAGGGAAGCTGGGCTGAAGTTTGTAGCTCCAAACTATATCCTGACTAGGAATAAAAAATTGAAAAGGAAAAAATGTACGCCTCGAATAATGGAAATTTTCAAGACTCTGAGGAGTTTTTCCGCATTTGACTAGCACTAAAACAACAAAATCTGCTAAATATTTGCCGAAAAGTTGAAGGACTCTAAAGAATAGAAAAAAGCAGTTTTTTCGCAACACAGAATACCAAACAGAGACACACTCATACTCATACACATACTCACCCAAAACACACACAAAAACTATTACATATTCCCACTAACAACAAAAAATGGACGCCCATGGGTAATTTTAAATTCAAACGCTGTTGAATTTTAACATTTTTTTTTTTGCGTGTTTGCTCTCTCTTTTATTTCGAATATTTCCCAGCTGAACCAAAGTGCAAATTGCGAAAAGAAGCGAAAATAATGGCATATGACGAGAAAAAAAAATTAAATGGAAATGCAAAAATGCAAAACACACACAAACAAGCAAGTAACAAGTTAGCAAAAGAAGAAAAGCAATAATGATGAACAAGCTTAAAATGAATGAAAATTACAAAGAAAATTCTTATTTTTATTATTTTTTTTTTGCTGCAAGGGAAATTTTCGAAAACAAGTGAACGTCGTCATCGTCATTGTGATTGGATTTAAATAGATGCAAAATACAAAGCTTTCAATTTACAAAACGAAGAAGAATATGAAAGAAAGAAAACACATAATTTAAAAGTAACATGTGGCAACGCTATTTTCAAGGGCAGACATTGTTGCATTATTTTTGAGTGGGTTTTAATTAAAGTTAATAATTTATAAAAATAAGTGCAAAAATTATATTACCACCAAAGTTGTAAGGTAAGTGTGGCAGAGCTTGGTTCAATGTTAAATATGGCTTACCTGGAAAGAGAGAAAAATAAACAGAGTAGATTAAAAATTTTGTTTTGGCTATTCTAAGAAATGTTAACTATTTCTTTGGGTATAATATTGTCGTTAAATTTCTTAACTTATTATACATAATAATGGTGATAAGAACTTATCTTTGCATTTATTTAAATACTTAGAGAAGCTCTTCATTCGCAAGAGAATAAATGCTAATAAACATTTTTAACAGGAACCCTTTGCTTGCGTTTTATGGATTGGTAGATGGGATTTTGGGAGTTTTCATGTCATTTGTTTCAACAACTAATGGGTTTTTTTTTCTTATAAATAAGGTCACAAAGCCAGATACCCCAACAATATATTCCATTTAGAAAAATAAATAAAATAGATTTGTGTATGTTTATCATTGAAGTATTTAAATATGTGTTACACTGATTGACCTAAAACGCCGTCAATAGCATCATGATTATCAGCTGAGTAAAATGAGCTCCGTCAAAATTGAAAATTGTGTTATTGTACCATATTTTAATTCATTTTGAGATAACGATTTGAAAATATTCAAACAAAGAAATGCTTTGAAATCATGATGTTTTTAACAACGATATAGAAAACCAGCGAAACCAATTTTTAGTCGTCATTTATTATATTTATTATAGGGATTTAGTAATTCAATGGATTTTAGAGAATTTCTCATAAGCGATTTGAATCCAATTCTTTTTGGTTATATCTATTCTAGCAAATACCCGCTGCTTCGCCTGCGATAAAAATATTAAATACCATGTAAACATTTTAAATCATAAAATAAAAGTATTTAGTTGTATTTAAACAAATTCAAAATATAAAAATTATTGTGTTCGTTTTGTTTAATTATGAAAAAATGGTATATATATTAAGAAATTACTTTATTTAATTTGAATAACTTATTTTCACGGTAATTGTTATGATGACACAGATTTACCTGGCTTTCCTTTCTTTTTTACTATTGAAAAAGTCCTGCATAACAGCGTTATAGAAAAATTTGGGTAAAAAATTTTTAAAATTTGTATTCAAAAATGTAATTTTTTGCATATATTCTGAATATATTCTTCTTAAATTGTTGTTGTTAATCGGCCTTCTTCAGTTATTAATTGTTGTTATTGGGCTTCGGCCAAACAACAATTCTTCTTAAATTTAAAAAAAAAACCGATATAATGACATCAAACTTTTGGCGATATCTCAAAAACTATACAGTTTCTCAATGCATTACAATGCATTTGAATAACTTTATTTAATTTGAATAACTTATTTTAATTGTAATTGTTATGATGACATAGATTTACTTGGCTTTTCTTTTTTTTTTTACTTTTGAAAAAGTCCTGCATAACAATAGAAATAATAGAAAAATTTGAGTAAAAAATTTTTAAAATTTGTATTCAAAAATGTAATTTTTTGAATATATTCTGAAAATAAATATATTCTTCTTAAATTGTTGTTGTTAATCGGCCTTCTTCAGTTATTAATTGTTGTTATTGGGCTTCGGCCAAACAACCATTCTTCTGAAATTTAAAAAAAAACCGATATAATGACATCAAACTTTTGGCGATATCTCAAAAACTATAGAGTTTCTCAATGCATTGCAATGCATTTTTGTATGGACAGCCGTTGATTAATAAAATAAACAGTAATTTTCTTTTCTTCTCGGAAATATTTTGTACGGATATTAAGTATGTTTTAAAAAAACCTGTTATTATGACATTAAAATTCTTGCTATATCTCAAAACTATAAATTTTCTCAGTATAACTCATAAGCCTCAGAATGAGAAAAAACAAAAATAAAATAAACAGTAATTTTCTTTTCTTCTCGGAAATATTTTGTACGGATATTAAGTATGTTTTAAAAAAACCTGTTATTATGACATTAAAATTCTTGCTATATCTCAAAACTATAAATTTTCTCAGTATAACTCATAAGCCTCAGAATGAGAAAAAACGATTGAAATTTCATGTTTTGACCTAGCAAGCAAACATTTCCACCATTTTCAAATCGATTTTCTTCCAATTTTCTTTGTTTGAAAGTTCAATTAAGTAAATTGGGAAAATAAGAAAAGGTTTACCGTTACCTCACCAACGCAATGTTTTATACTGCTTTAAAAAATCCTCTAAAATATCCAACTTGCACTAAACAATAGGCCAAGAGTTGCTTTTGTTGTACATATTTTTTTAATTTAAATTTTTTTTAATTTTAATTTTCCTTATTCTTTCATATAACATAATTTACCTGCAAAAATTGTTCTATTTTGGCACAAACAGTTTCTATCATTAAAAATTATGGGCCACCTCCCCCCTCCCCCCTTTGATTTTTTGATGAAAACTAATTTGCTTAATATGTTGGTATATTTTTTGCAATGTGCTACAGCTTAAAAACTAATTTATGTGAAAAACATTTTCAAATACAGCTTAAAAAATTATTCTGTGAAAATTATTTCAAATATTTCAAACTATTCCAAAGTTATATACATCTATATCAATCTATGTTTTAATCTATTTCCTTATCTATATGTGACCCGGTAAGTTAAAAGGGACCTATGCTCAGAAAATAAGTTTTGGAGAAAAACGACTTTGAAGTTAAAAAAAAGTTGATTTTGATGCGCCTGAACGCTTTTATGGCTAGAAACTTGTTACTCGGAGGTTTTCGGGGTCGCTGATTACGAATCTGGTATTAGATTTTGAAAATTCAAAATGGCGGATCCAATATGGTGGATCCAATGTGGCGGATGATTTTGTTATGATATTCGGGGGTTTTCGGGGTCGCTGATTACGAATCTGGTATTAGATTTTGAAAATTCAAAATGGCGGATCCAATATGGCGGATTCTATATGGCGGACTATTTTTGTTATATTATTGGATTTGTTTGGAAAATTCTAAAAAATAAAATTAATATTACCTTTGAATGTTAGTTATTGACAAAATTAGTTTATTCGAATTGTAAACATAGCATTATTTTAGGGAGTAGGCTTTGATTTAAATATTTTTGTAATATACAGGAGGAAGAATTTGGAACTTCTGTCAGTTCTATTGTGATTTCGAAGTGTGAAAAAATTGAAAATAGTAGGAAGTTTTGTTTCAAAAGTGAGTGAACTAAATTATTAACTACGCGCGCTACGTTATCTACTCATTTCAAGATCGGGTTTTTATGTTTCGAAATTCTATTTATTGGTAAAATGTGTTCAGAAGATGAGTTTAAAAAAGTGGAAAGACTGTATTTGTGTGAAAATGGAAACAAAAACCCCCGAGTAACAAGTTTCAAGTAAATCCAATATCATAACAAAATCATCCGCCATATTGGATCCACCATATAGGATCCGCCATATTGGATCCGCCATTTTGAATTTTCAAAATCTAATTCCAGATTCGTAATCAGCGACCCCAAAAACCCCTGAGTGACGAGTTTCAAGCAAATTAAATCAATTGCAGGAAAGTTTGTCACATCTGATTCTTTTTTACTTTTTTTTATCAAAAGTGTCTAATTTGAAGCTAATTTCTGCCAAAACCAATGCAGCTAGAAAGCTGTGGTTTGTTGCATTAGAAAGTGCGTGTTGTCTACTATAAGAGTCACCAAAAAAGTAAAAATCGATTTTTTCGACCATAGGTCCCTTTTAACTTACCGGGTCACATATATTCATAGTTAACGTTATAGTTATAGTAGAATTTAACGAAAGTTATATAGTAGAACTGCCCGGCAGAAGTTGTCCTGCCGCAGGCCACCTTACTGCTTGCTATATACGAATTTTCATGCTGTTCGGAAAAAAATTTATATATTCGCCATTTTTAGTACAGTTGCCGAAAGTAGCCGTATGAACTAAATTATCAAATTTTAGTCTAAAACAACCAAAACCATTCGAAGTATAACATTTTTGATTAATTCTGGGCGGTAATGGGGGTGTGGCAAAATTTTTTCACTTCAACCATCTCATACTCGAAACAATAGAATGCCAGAATTTCAGCTCAATTGAGCTTAAGCCTAGTGCGCTTTGCTTTACTCCAAGCTTATCCCCCGAAAAGTGGACTTAACTAAAGTGGGTCATGAACATTTTTAGTAAAGTTAGCGAAAGTAACCATACAACGTAGATAACCAAATTCTAGTCTCATACGACCAAAATCGTCTGATATATAGCATTTTTTGCAAAAAGTGGGCATGGAAAGTACACGTGGCAAATCTAACATAGCATATTACGATAAAGTTGGAATTGTTATTTTTCGTTTGATAACTATAATCGTGTTAATCGGTTTAGTGGTTCTTGCGTGATTGTCAAACATCCGTGCAGTGTCACAATACTTTTATACATTCGTATAGATAGACTCACACAATCTCAAGTGTGATAATTAAATTCTGGCAACTCCTCTCAAGATATTAACAAAGAAAATCAATTAACACTGTATGAAAGCAAGAACCTCCCTGAAAGTAAAGCTGGATTCACTGAACACCTTCAGCATGTTTTGAAAGTTTTTTTCATATGAAGTTTTCGCTCAGAGAGAAAAATTTCTGCATGCTCTCAACTTGATTAACATTATTTGAAATCACACAAAAACATGCTGAAGGTTATCAGTGAATTCAGCTTAACTACACAACATGGCTGCCGTGTTACATTGAGAGAAGCTCTCTCGACAAAGAGAGAAAAGCTTTGTTGCTGTTACATTGCGCTGCTGTAACATAAATACATTTTTCGAAAACCTTGGTAAGCTGTAACAATCTATATTATCATAGAAATCAAATAAAAAAAGAATTATCAAAATCGGTTCAGCGGTTACCGAGCTTATTCTGGATCAAATTCGTGAGTCTCCCTTTATATAATAGTATAGATATACAGTGTGCGTCAAAAGAAAGTGTACACTACTTTGATTTATGTTTTAAATTTTATTTCAGTATTTTGCAATACGGTTTGACTAAAGTTTTAAGGTTTTTCTTAAGTGATCCTTAACTGTTTCCCAATTTATAAGAAAACAACAACAAAAATCTTAAAAAAACAAAAAATATTCAACAGAAACTAAAAATACTTCGCATTCGTTGTGTCGAAAGAAAGTGTACAGTTAAATATTAAATACAAACAGCCGTATTCATAAAAATATTTTAAAACAGCTTTCAAACAGTTTTAAGTTAAAATGCTTTTTAAAGTCAAAATACTCTTTAAAAGCGTTGTATTCATTAACGAGTTTTAAGAGTCTTATTGTTGAAGTGAGAATTCTGATGCTTTGAAATAGGAACAGTTGTAATTTTCGTTTGTGACTTTGATAAATAGAATGAAATTTGATAAAAAATTTAAAAAAGAAAAAAATAGGTTTGTGCATTTGATATATTGACAGTCATTTGTTTAAAATTTTGTTAACATTTAAATAAAAACCAGCGTTGCCATATTTTTTTTAAACTTTAATTTTCAGAAAAAAAACTTCTCTTTTTGTGAAAAAGCTGGCACACAAAAAAAATAACTAAAACCTGTATTTTTAAAATGTGTTCTTTAAAATTTCTATTATTGTATTCGAAATAAAGTATTTAAATTAAATTGATAACTAAACAAAACAAAAACAATCGCATTAATAAACAAAAATCATTTAAATTATCATTTTATTAAAAAACTTTAAAATTTGTATAAATAAATATTGATATTTGTTTGAATGTAAATGTCATTACATATTTTTGCGATCATAGTAAATGACATTCTATATAAAATAGTTTTACATATTAATAAATCACATTATATTAAGTGGATTAATTTAAGAAATGTGGAGATAATTCCAAGTCTTTTCATTACAAAGAAAAGTTGTTTATCCTGTTTTATCGATTCCTGAAGCACCAGCAAATGCAGAAAGCATTTTTTCTCAAATCTGCAGTAATAAACCCAAAATCAGAAATAAATTGTATATCAAACTTTTATGAAATTTTGCGATGGAAAGACTGTTTAAGAAAAATCGAACATTCACAAATCCTTAAATGATGATGAAATTTGAAAAATTAAATTATTTTTTATAAATATTTTAATCAAACTTTTTTATCATTTCTGATGATTGTTTGAAATTTGTGCAGTTCCAATCGTTTTTCCTTAAAAATCTTTAAATAAAAAATTCCACACAAGGTGCGAATTTTTCATTTATTTTCTGGTTTTAGTTTTATTAATATTTATTTGTAAAAAAATATGTTCTACATTTGCTGTTGCTGCAGGTATCGTTAAAACAACATAAACTGGTTTTTTAAGTAATGAAAGACTTCGGAACTATCTCCACGTATCTGATCAAAAATTGCTTCCAAAAAAGTTTCAATACTATTTTCATTCAGTAAATTCAAGTCACTGAAATTAATGTGGCGCAACTCATCGTCAATTTCTTGCAATTCTTCTAAATGGATGACATTAGGTAAAAAAATACACAAATTGAAAATAGTCAAATCTTGCCTTTTTAAAATTTTCGTAGGTTTTAAAAGTTTAACACATTTTAGAAAATCATTCCTACAATCAAAATTTTGTAATAAACATTTGCATAGCTCAACATAAAATTTTAAACAATGTTCAACTATTCCTTTAGTTCCTTTAACACTTTATTTTATGTATTGTATTTGATTCATAAAACTAGTAAACATTCATTTTATCGTAAGTACTTGAAAAATTGGGTTAAAATAAAAAAAAATATTTTTTAGGCAAAAACTGGAAAACTGTTGCACTCCCAAAAAACTGGCAAAAGAAGTTTTATCTGCCCATATGGTAACACTGATCACAAAACACAATTATTTTCATTTATTTATTTGTTTGTTGACATTTTAGTTTGTCACAAAATGAGAAGATTGTTCTCAACTGAGAACATTAAAATATAAAATGGCGTTGTAGGAGGTTCACAGAAGGTTTGTTCCTATTTTAAAATTCTCTCATTTGTGAAACTGTTACAAAATGTTTTTTTCGTTATTGAACGTTTATGAATAACGTTTTTAGACATGTGTCTTACAAAGGGTTTAGAAGAGGTTTGTAACTTTTTATGAATACGGCTGAAAAACTTTGAATATCAATAGGGGTATTCACAGGTTGTTGCGAATTGCAAGAGTGTGAAAATGCAAGATAATTTGCGCACTAACGCGTGAACATCAATATCGCAACTTAATTATGCAATAAAATTTAATGTCAAATGAACAGTAAATATATTGCCACCTTATTTCAAAATCATAAAAAGTTATTGAAATCTACGTACAAACTAAACCTTTTTGAAAGTTTTACCAGGTGGCAACTAGGTTCAAAAACAACCAAAACATGAATCATCTGCTTAGCATCACTGCTTGTGCGTTCTCGCAATTGGTTTGAGCAGTGCGTAATTCAAGAAGAGTTGCAAAATTGCTTCCAATGTGTTTGTTGTTGGAATGATGCGAAAGTTCGCAATCATGCATTTTCGCATCGTCGCAACTGCGATTCGCATCAACCCGTGAATACCCCTAATATTTTGTTTGCTTTCCTTTTGATTTTATTAAAGCTTGAAACCTTCTCTGCATAGATTCCACTAGATTTGAAGTTATTTCGGACGAAATTTTTTCCAATCCTCCATTAAAACTGTTTTTAGGCCATACTTGCTACTGATTACTCTTTTCCCGATTTTCCGGTAGAGATGCTCCCACAAATGCTCGATGGGATTCAGGTCAGGTGACTGGGGGGATGGTCCAATTGTTTGAGCGTGTGGTAAGGTAGCCATTCCTTCACTATTTTTGCTGTGTGTTTGGGATCATTGTCTAGTTGAAAGACCCAAGTTCGATCCAAGCACAACTTCTCAACACTAGATGGCAAATTTTCCATTAAGTATTAAGGTAGTCTGTCTTATTCATAGTGGTTTCTACACCCAAAAAAAATGTTGTAATATTAAAAAAATTTGTGTGCATATTTAAAAAAATCTTTTAATTTGACTCCAAAAAGATAGCCTTTTAATGCAATAAGATAGGTGTTGTGAAATACAAAACGAGAGAAAGAGCAAGCATTGTCAAACAAAGAAAAACCGTTCTTATTAAAGACTGTTTTAATAAAACATAAATATTTTTTGACAATAGAGAGAAAAATCATAATTAAAAAGTAGTAATACAATGATTGACAACATTGTTGTTACATGAAAAATGCTTTCAGTATTAATACAAAATAAGTATACAAAAAATTTAACGAGAAGCATATCTTTATAATAACAAGCATGTTGTAACTCAGAGAAATGGCAAATCTTTATATTAAAGACATTTTTTTTTTATTAACAAGAGTCAGGTAATATTAACGAAAATTTTTAAAAGAAGTTTAACAATGCTACTCTTTTTAATAATACAACAATACTTTTTTGAGTGTATAAATACCAATATTCCTACTCCGTTCGCAGCCATACATCTCCACACCATCACTGAACCCCCACCGTGCTTTACTGTGTGTATGACATTTTGTTCGGAAAGATCTTTATTTTTGCTCCTCCAAATTTTTACAGCTTTTTTTTACCAAAAGTTTCAAATTTGCTCTCATCGCTGCAAATTATATTGTTCCAGAATGAAATATGCTTATTTTTATATTTTTGAACAAACTGAAGGCGTTGCTTTTGATTTTTTTTCGATATAAACTTCTTTTATCTTGGAGCCCGTCCATGTAGGCCACTAACATGTAGTGCTCGACGAATTGTGCTGGCGCTAACGTTAGCACCAGATGCTTCCTTGATTTCCTCTGCTATTTTAGCGGCACTTTCGGCTGGGTTTTTTTTTAAATTTCTAACAATGGATCCTATTTCAGACTCGTTAAGTCTCTAAGGTCTGTCAGATTTGGCATGATTCCATACTTTTTATATATGTCAATAATTTTTTTTACTGTTTTGTGGCTTTTATCCATAATGAAACCAATTTCGTGCAATGTTTACCCTCTTTATAAAATTTTATCACAAGCTCACGAGTACCGAGAGGTTTGTCTAACCATTTTTGGAAAAATAAATGTATGCAGAAAAGTAAGACTTGCACCGAGCGCGATTGAATCAGTAATAAAAGCCATTAGTACAACGAAGCTTAAGACGCAATAATAACATATTTAAAAAGATAATGATAAATTGTTTACTCTAAGAAGACTTCACCACACTTCGCAAGAAAATGTACACTTTCTTTTGACGCGACGAATACGAAATATTTTTTGTTTTTGTTGAATATTTTTTTTACTGTAATATTTTTGTTCTTTTTTTTATAAGTTGAGAAACAGTGAAAGACCATTTCACCTTTTATTATGGTAAAGAATAAAAAGTGTAAATATTTCATAAAAATTTTAATCAAACCGTATTGCAAAATACTGAAATAAAATTGAAAAAATAAATCCCAGTCGTGTACACTTTCTTTTGACGCTCACAGTATTTACTGATCGTAATTCTGTTTCGATAAGCAAAAAACAGCTTAAGTCTGATTTTGAAGTTTTAATAAAATTACTAGGAAGTTTTCAATCGCATAAATTCTATGAGAGGTTCTTTGGTTTTTGTGTCATAAGTTTGGATAAAATCATAATTTTGATTTGTTACTCCATGTTTACACTCGTCAAGACTTATCAATTAAGTCGTTATCTTAAGACGCAGACATCAACGTGAGAGAGGTGGAAGTTCAAAAGGGAGTGAACAAGAATTGACGTCAACTCTTGACGTGTGTAAACCGAGAGTAATATAGAAAACATCAATTGAAATACAGAAAAAACAGATATACCGCCCTATTCTGGCAAATTAACAAACTGTTAACCAGTATTTTGAAAATTTCTATGTGTTTGTTGTTTTCAAAACAAAATTTAAAGCTCAAAAAACAAATTTTTTTGTGAAATTGTCAATAACTGAAAAGCAGTTGACAACCATTACCATTACCATTACCATTACCATTACCATTACCATTACCATTACCATTACCATTACCATTACCATTACCATTACCATTACCATTACCATTACCATTACCATTACCATTACCATTACCATTACCATTACCATTACCATTACCATTACCATTACCATTACCATTACCATTACCATTACCATTACCATTACCATTACCATTACCATTACCATTACCATTACCATTACCATTACCATTACCATTACCATTACCATTACCATTACCATTACCATTACCATTACCATTACCATTACCATTACCATTACCATTACCATTACCATTACCATTACCATTACCATTACCATTACCATTACCATTACCATTACCATTACCATTACCATTACCATTACCATTACCATTACCATTACCATTACCATTACCATTACCATTACCATTACCATTACCATTACCATTACCATTACCATTACCATTACCATTACCATTACCATTACCATTACCATTACCATTACCATTACCATTACCATTACCATTACCATTACCATTACCATTACCATTACCATTACCATTACCATTACCATTACCATTACCATTACCATTACCATTACCATTACCATTACCATTACCATTACCATTACCATTACCATTACCATTACCATTACCATTACCATTACCATTACCATTACCATTACCATTACCATTACCATTACCATTACCATTACCATTACCATTACCATTACCATTACCATTACCATTACCATTACCATTACCATTACCATTACCATTACCATTACCATTACCATTACCATTACCATTACCATTACCATTACCATTACCATTACCATTACCATTACCATTACCATTACCATTACCATTACCATTACCATTACCATTACCATTACCATTACCATTACCATTACCATTACCATTACCATTACCATTACCATTACCATTACCATTACCATTACCATTACCATTACCATTACCATTACCATTACCATTACCATTACCATTACCATTACCATTACCATTACCATTACCATTACCATTACCATTACCATTACCATTACCATTACCATTACCATTACCATTACCATTACCATTACCATTACCATTACCATTACCATTACCATTACCATTACCATTACCATTACCATTACCATTACCATTACCATTACCATTACCATTACCATTACCATTACCATTACCATTACCATTACCATTACCATTACCATTACCATTACCATTACCATTACCATTACCATTACCATTACCATTACCATTACCATTACCATTACCATTACCATTACCATTACCATTACCATTACCATTACCATTACCATTACCATTACCATTACCATTACCATTACCATTACCATTACCATTACCATTACCATTACCATTACCATTACCATTACCATTACCATTACCATTACCATTACCATTACCATTACCATTACCATTACCATTACCATTACCATTACCATTACCATTACCATTACCATTACCATTACCATTACCATTACCATTACCATTACCATTACCATTACCATTACCATTACCATTACCATTACCATTACCATTACCATTACCATTACCATTACCATTACCATTACCATTACCATTACCATTACCATTACCATTACCATTACCATTACCATTACCATTACCATTACCATTACCATTACCATTACCATTACCATTACCATTACCATTACCATTACCATTACCATTACCATTACCATTACCATTACCATTACCATTACCATTACCATTACCATTACCATTACCATTACCATTACCATTACCATTACCATTACCATTACCATTACCATTACCATTACCATTACCATTACCATTACCATTACCATTACCATTACCATTACCATTACCATTACCATTACCATTACCATTACCATTACCATTACCATTACCATTACCATTACCATTACCATTACCATTACCATTACCATTACCATTACCATTACCATTACCATTACCATTACCATTACCATTACCATTACCATTACCATTACCATTACCATTACCATTACCATTACCATTACCATTACCATTACCATTACCATTACCATTACCATTACCATTACCATTACCATTACCATTACCATTACCATTACCATTACCATTACCATTACCATTACCATTACCATTACCATTACCATTACCATTACCATTACCATTACCATTACCATTACCATTACCATTACCATTACCATTACCATTACCCTTACCATTACCATTACCATTACCATTACCATTACGATTACCATTGATCGTTTCGGAATTTTAAATTATCTTTTCTGAATTCTGATCTTGTTTTTTTATTTTCAATTGATCTATTCTAAATTTTAAATCGAATTTTAGAATTTCAATTAATCTTTCGAGAATTATAATTGGAAATGGTTTAGTATGTACAATAAAGTGTATCGACTTGTATAGGAAAAATCTGATCCCCAATTTCGGTACCAAAATAAAATAGTAAATAAAAAATCTTTTGGATTGGTACTCTTGCTTTTTTTTTTGGTCTGAACCAATTTTAGCGTCCTCCAAATTACAATTTTGTGCATTTTTGTACAACTTTTGTGGTAGAGACGACTATCTAATGGATGACTTAAAAACAAATAAAGCTTATGAATGAATTGATACAAAAATATAGAACCGCAAATATAGCTTTCATATTACAAATGCTCCAACGAGCTTTGACGGTTTTTTTTTTTTTCTTAAAACCCAAAAATATTAAAATATTTTTATACAATATAAAAAAAATTATAATTAATATTAAATGGCAAGTAAATTATTTTTGAAAAAAACCGTAAATCTCTTTAGAGCATGTGTTAAATGCAATGACAATTTGCAGTTCTATGTTTTTGTATATTGAGTAGCTTGATTTTCTTTTCAAATCAACAAATAGTGAGTCTCCTGTACAAAAGATGCTCAAAAATGCACAAAAATATAATTTGGGGGACGCCAAAATTGGTTCGGACCAACAAAAAAGTATAACAATCGAATGAATTTCTTATAGACTATTTACTTTTATTACCTGAATTAGGGGTCAGATTTTCTATAGACTCTAGTGTACATGAAGTTATGTACGTAAGTTAGGTTAGGTTAAGGTGGCGGCCAGTAAAAGACCAGATATTTGGACCGTTGTGTCCAAAATATCCAAAATAACTCCCAAGTATTTTGCCTCTTCCACGAAGTATAGCTGCATCAAGGCGTGGAGGAATAATAAACGGTAATTTACATTTCCTCGTAAAAAGGACCAGTTAAGTTTTTTGGGAATTTACCCCCAGCCCACAGCTTTTGGCCCAAATATAACGATTGGTAGCAATACCTGTGCAGCAACAGCCGACCTTTTCTATTTTCCTCAGTAGTTCATTGACTACCTAGTTCCAAGTTTTTTATCAGCACTCTGTGTGTTCCACCCGAGGCTTCATGAGTGGCACCTTTGGTATCTAAAAAACCTACCATTGTGTAGGCTTTGTGATGAAAGGAATTTTCTATAAAGCTTATTAGGGAGTGCACGGCCGTATCTACAGATCCGCCTTTCCTGTAGGCATGTTGTGAAGCTGAAAGCAAATTTGCGTGGATGTAACAACAAATATGAGCGTCAATCAATCTTTCGAGTGTCTTCAGCAAAAAAGATTATAGACTTATGGGTCTAAGGTCCTTCGGATTCGTTTGTGATAGCCTACCCGTCTTAGGGATAATAACTACCTTTACCCCCCTCCATTTTAATAATATGGATGTCATTACAAGGCAACCTTTGAAAATTACAAGAAACAATGGAAGGATAATAGACACTATATAAAATACATTCTTATAAGATATACGTTATGCTCAGCAAAATGTAAGAAAATTGTTCAAAAACATTTTATTTCCGTTCTGATCTTCACGGAACATGAATTTATTTTTTAAAAATTTAAAGAAATTTGTAATTTTAGGGAGATGCAAAATCTGTATATATAAAAATGGATCTTGATTTGTTCGGATGCCTAAACTTGAAAACGAATGAACCAAATTGAATTCTTCTTTAAACGTGTTTTTCCTAATTGAAACGCAAAGGTTTGGGAAAAAATAAAATGTTGCCACACTCCCTTTAACCGCCCACAAATCAATAAAATTTCTATATCTAAGACGGTTTTGGTCGCATTAAACTAAAAGTTGGTAAATATGTTCGTATGATAACTGTCGTCACTATATTAAAAATTTGTGTGGTCACACTATAGCTACGTCTACAGTGAAGTTTAATTGGTAAAACTTTATAAAAGTTGTACAAGTGTGCGTGGCACCTACCCAAATTTCCGATATTGAATAGCTTTCGAGTTATAGGTCGCACAGCTTCGAAATTCAGCATTCGACTGTGATTTACACGTGCAGTTTCACTAATAACATTTCATGGCATTGGTAAAGGGGGAGTGGCACCTACCATTAAACCCAAGTTTGCGATATCGAATAGCTTTGGATTTATAGATCGCACAGTTTTGGAATTAAGTATTCGACTTCAATTTACACATGCAGTTTTACTGATACCATTTTATGGGCGTTGGGCAAGGGCGCGTGGCAGTAAAGCGCTGGATTTCAGCTCGTCAGTATATATTTTTTGAAAGATTATCATAAATAATTACAATATTAATTAATTACCTAACTACAAACTTTTAGTTACTGCATTTTTAGTAAATAAACATAAATACAAAACAAGCTATTTATAGACTTTAACATAATGTTTGTAACAATTTTACAAAATTTATCTTTTCGTTCTGTGCTTCACACAAATAAATTTTTATCTCCAATTTTAAATTTGCATTATTTAATGTTTTGTATGTAAATACACTAAATCAAATGTATATTAAAGGCGTTCATAATTACGGCACATAACGCAACTATAAGCTAATATAGCTGAGAAATAGTTTTGTTCAGTGTTAACCAATTTTCACAGATGCTAACATATTTTCGATTCTTACGGTAAATCGCTTTACCAGCCATTGTTTTATAATAGCTTTTAATCTATAAAACGAACAAAGTATAATTCTTACAACCGCCACTGTTTGCCTCAATTTACGAAATGGGTGTTAATGAACGCTGATTAAACGAAGTACTTAATCGAATTTCAATCTCAAATTCCAAACATTTGCTGACTCATAAGCTTGATTTAAGTTGCAAAGCTCAACATAAAAGATACTGCAGTAAAATAGTTGAGCAAATGAAATGCTGTCTCAAAATTTGTTTAGCCAGCTTTTCATGGCAATATTCAATGATATTTAAACAATTAAAAACAGAGATGGTTATAAAAAATGCAGAAACAGAGATAGAAAATAATAAACTGGCAAAACAGAATAAATCTGTATATCGTCTTATTAAATCATAAAAGCCGTTAGTTACTAAAAATTCAAAATTGACATTTTGATTAATTATGATGCACCGTATCAAAATACATAATACTGCAAAATTTTACACTCCTACACCTAAAAACGACGTTTTTATCAAGAAAATTCTAAAATCCCTTCGTGCAAGCGCTTAAGAAATTTATAAAGCTTTTTGCTTCTCCTGTACAATTTTTTAACCTCTTCATGTAAAACACATATGTGGTCACATATGTGGTCACATATGTGGACAAAAGTTTGTATTGAAATATTTTCTTATTTTTCGTTATTTCTTTCAAATATTGACGCAATGGATAGAGAAAATACTCTCCCTCATGAGCTTTCTCTTAGTTTCTCAAATATGTCGCGTTAGAAGGCTCCCATGTCTCTAAAGCAGGGCTGGGCCATGGCACAATTACTGACAAGGTAGTAGCGTAGACTGGCTTTTTTCTTACGAGCGGCGATGGGAAGTTGTCAAAATTAGCTGTTCATGCAATTAATCAAAGAAATGTGAAAAAAGCAGCGACTTAAACATAGCAAGTCAATCGCAGCAAACTTAAAACATTCCAATAAACTTCGCGAACAAATTTAATGAATCAAAGAAAAGTTAGAAATAAACACATAGCTAGTCAACAGCAGCAAACTACAATTTCTTTAGCTGTTTTTGACAACTACCAATCGCCAAAAAAACTATCACGGCTACCTTGGGCATTCTAACACAGGCACATTTTATTTTGTCTTGTTAGTATTGGCAACGAGTATATATCTATAATGCCGTGGTTATGCTAGCCAAACATGTTCGGTGTTCATTTTTGTTAATTTGTTCTCTTCGCTGAAATGTTTGTTTGGTGGTTATGCTATGATTGGTGGCACAGTTGCATTACATGTAATAGTATGTCAAAACACAGAAAAGCACAACCCTAATTTGCATTTTTGTACTTAAAATTAACGAATTAAAATTTACGAACTGATATTACTTGCTCTGAATTTTTATTGTAATATCTTAAACAAAATGGTTTGCATATATCTGACATGCTAGCTAGCTGTTTATGTTAAGGGCTACTTGAAAACACAATCAACTTCACTTTTTAATACTTTTACCTACTTTTTTGATGCTATTATACAAAATGACTACAGCCAACACTGGAAAGTTCGGCATGTTTGGCGTTTCAATCAGCAATCAAAATGTTCGGTCTGAGAACGAGAGAATGAATATGAGAAAAAGTTCATTTCTTCATTTTATACGTGAAACAATAACAACAAAAAATGTTCGGCAATCATGTTTGGCTAGCATAACCACGGCATAAGAGATTTCACTCGTCGCTCGTTATTTTTTACTCGCCGATATTAGCCATCCATCGACAGGATAGGGTATTTTGATGGGACATTTATTTTATACCCCTTCAAAAGTGCGAGTTTGTTTACATTTTGTTTTCTATATTTTGATCATTTTGGCTGCGTGCACAAGGGAGCAAAAAGATCGGTATTTTTTAATGTGCTTGCCTGTTTCTTCTTATTTGAATATCTGAAGAAATATTGCAAATTTTATGAATGAAAATAAAATTTTACAGCTTCTTATTTGCATGTGCATGGTTGCCGAGTTCATTTTGTTTCCAGCTGGACATTTTTGTTGTGATTTTGTTGTAGCTATATTTTGGTTGCTGCTGCAGACAAGAAAGAAAGAATTCTGATTCGGCTAATGTAATAATTATTGGATAATAAAAAAATGTTGCAATAAATAGAATTGCTCTAGCAGTATTTAATAAATTTAAAATAAAACAAAGAAATATTGTAGATTTAATTAATGAGAATAAAAGTTATATTTGATAAAAATTTTACAGGTTATAATATATATGTATGTGTGTTTTTTTTCTTTCATCTTCTTTAGTTTGTTTCTAGCTGAACATTTTCCTTGTAGCAATATTTTGCTTGCTACTTTGGATACTCAACCATAATTTTTAGATACTTCATTAGATCAATAAAAAGATGAAATTCTGATGATTCGGCTAATGAAATAATTATTAGTCAGGACTTGAAAAACATTTTTTTAACAAAAATCAAACAAAAACAAAAAAACAAAAAAAATTAACTTGAATTAACAAAATACAAAATACTTAAATTAACCAAATTTCTTCAAAATCAAAGAAGAATTTATTGTATAAAGATATTCTCCGACAGACGGAGACTCCGACTTGTCCTGCCACCGCCTTACTGCCATATATGAATTTTCATGCTAATCGGAAAAAAAAAATTTTGTTTTCACTATTTTCAGTATAGTTGCCGAGCGTATCTATATAAGCTATATTACAAAATTTTAGTCTAATACAACCAAAACCGTCCAAAATATGACATTTTTGTTGATTTGTAGGCGGTAAAAGAGGGTGTAGTAAAATATTTTTCCCTTAAACCATCTAGAACTCAAAACAAATCGAGTGCCAAAATTTGAGCTTAATTTACTTTATACCTATCGTTTTAATATTTTAGCTGTATTAAAATGTAGAACTAATTTTAATAAAAAAATTTACGAATTTCGTAATCAATTTTTACTAACACTTTTTACAAATTTTACAAAATTTAATACTTTTTAATGCTTGTATTAAAATTTATTCCAAGATTTCTAACCATGAAGGTAGTGTATTATTTTAAAAAATTAAGAAAAATAAAAATAAATAGAATATATGTATATTAGACTGTCCCACTTTTTCAACGTTTTTCGAAAAGTCCCCTAAATAGTCGCGCAAAGGCTGATTGGCAAAAAAATTATATATTCGAAAAAACAAGAAATTTTTTCTTCAGTATTTTTCATATCACTATGAAACTAATGAAACAATTTTTATCAATTTATACTAATTTAAAAGCTAATAAAATTTTCCATCTTATGCCTTAAGAAACATTGCAATTTGTTCTGTACATTTTTTTAAAAACTCTACAATGTGATTTTGATTAAATTTTTTTCGAAATTTGATAACTTCAACTCACATTACCCCGCTTTACAAGAGCATAAGGAAAAAGTTTTTAACTATGTAAATTTCGTATTTTGAAGAATTTTACAGCAAAAATTTTCATGTATAATTTGAAGATATATAATATGGTATTTTTATTAAAAAAAACACAACTGTACAGTGAGTTTTTTCGAAAAAAATTCAATTTTATTTTTATTAAACGTAGCTACATAAGTATTTATGTAAATAACCATAAGAAACAAAATTATACGACATTAGTTTAAGTTGCGAAGTATTGTACGATTTCTGCTGTCAGGATGATTTTTATTGTAATGTTCAATTATTTGGATAACACAATTTTGCTGTCCTGGATCCATTGTCCACGTATTATTTACCATATTTAGAAGTCATATCATTCTTTCTGCTGGATCCTTTAAAATTGTTACATTTTTAAAAATTATTTTATTTCCAAAAAATTTTTATTCGTACTCCACAAGGAAGGATGCATCTTAATAAGTTCCTTACAAGAAAAAATATTGAAAAACTGTATATTAAAACCAGCGAAGGTGTGAAAGGCCAACTCATAGCAGAAAAGCTGTATAACAACAAAAAAATAACATTAAAATGCAAAACAGTGCATCGTAATACTGAGAACATACTAGGGCTATTTACAATCCAGTGCAAATGGTCTTGCACCATATCATTTGCAAAATGGTAAAATATATATTTACTCTACACTCAATAATTTTTTTATTCGAATTTTGGCTTTTGTAGTTTGTAGTTGTAGTTGAAATATAATCAATCTGAAAAAAGTACATTTTCAAAAAAGTTGTTGTTTAAATAGTGATTTAAAATAATTTTATGTAGGCAGTTACTGGTAAACTAAATATATGTATTTGTACATGTATTTTTGAAAAACTATCCCTTTTTTATTTTTGATATATTTTTTATTTTTATTTTTATTTTTGAAAAACTAGAAACAAACTACCTTGTTTTTAAAAACAACTAATTAAAAACTTATTTAAAATAATGTAGTTTATGAACTACTTTGAATTATATTATGGCGGCATCCACTTCAATTTTGAATAGTTTTTATTGCATTATATATGAAGTAATTGAAAAACTACTTCAAAACAAGTGGTTTAAAACTACTTTGAATTATATTAAGACAGCAAAATTGTGTTATCCAAATAATTGAACATTACAATAAAAATCATCCTGACAGCAGAAATCGTACAATACTTCGCAACTTAAACTAATGTCGTATAATTTTGTTTCTTATGGTTATTTACATAAATACTTATGTAGCTACGTTTAATAAAAATAAAATTGAATTTTTTTCGAAAAAACTCACTGTACAGTTGTGTTTTTTTTAATAAAAATACCATATTATATATCTTCAAATTATACATGAAAATTTTTGCTGTAAAATTCTTCAAAATACGAAATTTACATAGTTAAAAGCTTTTTCCTTATGCTCTTGTAAAGCGGGGTAATGTGAGTTGAAGTTATCAAATTTCGAAAAAAATTTAATCAAAATCACATTGTAGAGTTTTTAAAAAAATGTACAGAACAAATTGCAATGTTTCTTAAGGCATAAGATGGAAAATTTTATTAGCTTTTAAATTAGTATAAATTGATAAAAATTGTTTCATTAGTTTCATAGTGATATGAAAAATACTGAAGAAAAAATTTCTTGTTTTTTCGAATATATAATTTTTTTGCCAATCAGCCTTTGCGCGACTATTTAGGGGACTTTTCGAAAAACGTTGAAAAAGTGGGACAGTCTAATATACATATATTCTATTTATTTTTATTTTTCTTAATTTTTTAAAATAATACACTACCTTCATGGTTAGAAATCTTGGAATAAATTTTAATACAAGCATTAAAAAGTATTAAATTTTGTAAAATTTGTAAAAAGTGTTAGTAAAAATTGATTACGAAATTCGTAAATTTTTTTATTAAAATTAGTTCTACATTTTAATACAGCTAAAATATTAAAACGATAGGTATAAAGTAAATTAAGCTCAAATTTTGGCACTCGATTTGTTTTGAGTTCTAGATGGTTTAAGGGAAAAATATTTTACTACACCCTCTTTTACCGCCTACAAATCAACAAAAATGTCATATTTTGGACGGTTTTGGTTGTATTAGACTAAAATTTTGTAATATAGCTTATATAGATACGCTCGGGAACTATACTGAAAATAGTGAAAACAAAATTTTTTTTTTCCGATTAGCATGAAAATTCATATATGGCAGTAAGGCGGTGGCAGGACAAGTCGGAGTCTCCGTCTGTCGGAGAATATCTTTATACAATAAATTCTTCTTTGATTTTGAAGAAATTTGGTTAATTTAAGTATTTTGTATTTTGTTAATTCAAGTTAATTTTTTTTGTTTTTTTGTTTTTGTTTGATTTTTGTTAAAAAAATGTTTTTCAAGTCCTGACTAATAATTATTTCATTAGCCGAATCATCAGAATTTCATCTTTTTATTGATCTAATGAAGTATCTAAAAATTATGGTTGAGTATCCAAAGTAGCAAGCAAAATATTGCTACAAGGAAAATGTTCAGCTAGAAACAAACTAAAGAAGATGAAAGAAAAAAAACACACATACATATATATTATAACCTGTAAAATTTTTATCAAATATAACTTTTATTCTCATTAATTAAATCTACAATATTTCTTTGTTTTATTTTAAATTTATTAAATACTGCTAGAGCAATTCTATTTATTGCAACATTTTTTTATTATCCAATAATTATTACATTAGCCGAATCAGAATTCTTTCTTTCTTGTCTGCAGCAGCAACCAAAATATAGCTACAACAAAATCACAACAAAAATGTCCAGCTGGAAACAAAATGAACTCGGCAACCATGCACATGCAAATAAGAAGCTGTAAAATTTTATTTTCATTCATAAAATTTGCAATATTTCTTCAGATATTCAAATAAGAAGAAACAGGCAAGCACATTAAAAAATACCGATCTTTTTGCTCCCTTGTGCACGCAGCCAAAATGATCAAAATATAGAAAACAAAATGTAAACAAACTCGCACTTTTGAAGGGGTATAAAATAAATGTCCCATCAAAATACCCTATCCTGTCGATGGATGGCTAATATCGGCGAGTAAAAAATAACGAGCGACGAGTGAAATCTCTTATAGATATATACTCGTTGGTATTGGTGCGCTCTCGAATAGCGCACACTGAGCGAAATAGTTGCCACAATCATCTAGATTTGCAAGTTTGTATGTTTATACTTTCACACATACTATAATATGTGTATATTTCTTATTTTTAGTCATCGGTATTATTCACTATTTCTTCCATGCCATTATTGCACCAGCATATTATTCTAAGTAAATAAATTTGATTAGTTTGCTTGCAGTGGAAAATTACACATTCTGATTGGCAAGAAAGGTTCTCTGCAGAACAGAAATCGCATTCCGATTCGGAGTCAAACATTGTTTTTTAGGTGTTTTGTTTTATTATTATTAAATCCCAAATACGAATCATTAAAATTATAATCAAAACCTCATAATATTAAGCATAAAAAAAATTAATGAATACAATAATATGAAAAAATAATGCAAAGAATTTTTATACGCAATATGTATGAATTATACTAAACCTTAATATATACGAACAATACAAAATTCTACGAAATTCAAAATATATGTGTAAGAATTATAAACCTGCAAGCAAAAAAGTTAGTTTTTTTAAGAGTGTACATTAAATTTCCGACATAGGTCTTTACAGCATCAATGTCAGCGAACGACTGAATTATATTCTCTTCTGTTTTGAGTTTTGTGTACATGTGAAAAGTTACGCTCAGAGAGCGCTCAGTGAGCTATAAAGTAAAAATGTGTTAAGAAATAAAGAATTTATTGTAAAAAAGTACTTTACGTCCCTATATGAGCACATTTAAAAACTATTACTTCCAAAAAATTTTTAATTTTTTTTTTGCAGAAATGTTTTAACTAGACCCTATTTAGTAAGAATAATACCGAAGGTTAATAAAAAAAGAAAATGTAGCCACACCCCCTTTAACCGCCCAAAAACCAATAAAAATGCTATATTTAAGACGATTTTGGTCGTATTAAACTACAATTTGGTAAATAAGTTCGTATGATGACTGTCGATAACTATACAAAAAAAACGACGTGGTCACACCATATCTACGCCTACTTTTAAGAAAAGATCAAAATACTTCGAAACTACTGGTCCAATTGAGCTCAAACTTTGGCAATGGATTTGTTTCGAGTACAAGATGGTTTTAGAAAAGAATGCCACACCCCCTTTTAACGCCGAAAACTATAAAAAATTTGCGATATCAAATAGCTTTGGAGTTATGGGTTGCACAGCCTCGAAATTGGGTATTCGACCATGATTTACACATTTCTTTTCACTGATGACATTTTTTGGGGGTTGATCAAGGGGCAGTGGCACCTCCCATACAACCCAAATTTTCGATATCGAATAGCTTTTAAGTTATAAATCGCACAGTTTTGGAATTCAGTATTCGACTGCAATTTACACATGCAGTTTCACTGAAAACATTTTATTGGCAATTGGCAAGGAAGCGTGGCAGCAACGCTCCGGCTTTCAGCTAGTTATTGTAAATAAACCATTTTGGGGCTCTGATATGTGATTTTAGAAAACAAATTATTCATTTTAATTTGAATTTTAAGCATGTGGCAACAAATTAAATTAAAATTTACAGCCACGCGAACGCAAAACAGAAAGAATAGAATTTACAAAAAAATATTTAGAAAGAAAAAGAGCAACAACAACAACGGCCATTTGGTAAAGTCATAAAATTGTGTTTATATCTTTTTGCGATTGGAAACAAGCAGCTAAAATAAAGAACATGAAACGTTAAAGTAAAAATATATTATATATTCATATAGAATAAAAAACAATCAAAGTTGATGACGGTACATTTATATGCGATTCGATGTTGTGCATCGTAAATGCAGCCGGAAGAAGAAAATCGTAAGAAAGAAAGAAAGAAAGAAAGAAAGAGAGAGAGAGAGAGAGAGAGAGAGAGAGAAAGAGAGATTAGATAAAAAGACTGTTGAGAACGTTCAAATGACGGTGTGGATGATATTTAGACAAAAAAATATTCAGCACACGAATGTTTATTTTGCATTTGAGTTGTGCATATTTTTTATAGAAAATCCAAAAGCAAAGATTTGCCAGCAACTGGCAGTTAAAAGGCAATTTTCAAAGATATTCGAATTATGAATATTTTAAGGATGCCATTTTGTGTAAAAAGAAATGATCTAGAACCTACCCACTGAACCATATGCGAAGGTTTTGAGTAAAGTGATAGTTTTGAGTAAACTTTCGGGTAGAAATTTTTTTTGGGAATATCTTGTTAGAGAAGATTCAACTCGTGAAAATGTATTCCATAAAAAAAATTTTAATTCTTCTGCAAAGTTATTAACAAACTCTTTTTGCGACAAAAAAGAAACATTATTTTATCATTTTGGTAGGAAACAATTGTTTGTGGAATTGTCATCACCGATGGCATATTTCTATACAAAAGTGAATTTCAAATTTGAAATTTTTGAAATTTTTTTTTACTTTAAGTATTGAAAAAATCCAAAAAAACAATCCAGAAAATTTATTTTTTAATTTGTTGGAGAAGCCTCATAAAGGTTTTAACATAATTTGGATGAGAAAATATATCCGCTCGTATTCTCTGAGAAATCGGGATTAGTAATAAAATTAGCAAAAATATATTTTGACTTCCTAGTTTTTTTTTACTATTAATATTAAAACAAGTTTGAAAAAGTGCACACGTTAAAGGTCACATTGATTTCTCATCCTTTAAGCCTAACTTTATGAAAATATCTCGAAAATTGTGCTCACACGACTTGAAAATGTAAATGGGTTATTTTTCACCCACTCGTCGTCAAAGGATTAAAACACTTTGTGCGCTCCTTAAAAAAATTTTAAGACTTTTTAGTTTTAAAGTATATTTTTGTTAAAAACTTTTATTTATAAGCATATATTATATATTTATGGAACTTTATTTTTCCAATTCAATGCAAACATGTTTTCATTTGATTCAAATAGGTCATCACTATTTTTATAATTCCTTCTTTAGTACAAATAAATGTTAAAACTGTTTTTGTATCGAGTCAGTTACTCAAACTAGTGTTATTATTTACTAAATACTCGCTTAACTGATTCATTAGAAAAAAAAAGAATAGTAATGATATTACTTTTTCTTAATTTGAAAACATAAATATATCTACTAAATTTTTTATATTAAAAACTCGTTTTTAATACGACTCTGAATCTAAAAAATAATCGAGGTAAAAATAATCTCCATTCATTATCGCTTGAACAGTAAAATTTGATTAAATTTATATGCTCGTTCTTGCTGGCTTTTACTTGATTGAAGGAGTGCTCTAAAATATATTTAACCCAATAAGGACGATGATGCAATACGGCATCAATTACAATTATCAATTTCTACAATAGAAATAATAGTCAATGCAGACTGCAACCATGTATCCTTACATGTTATCAGTGGCATTGAATCTTTTAGTAACCTTACCCGCATTGGCGTTGGAAGCGTGAGGCAAGGGGGGTAGTTACCCCCCCCCCACTTTTTTAGCTAGATAAACAATTTAAAAAGAAAACTTCAAAAGTTATTCAAAATGTCCGTTTTTTACAACGATAATATTTTTGTATTAGATATTTTCCTCTTCTTTCTCTCTTCTTCATAAGCATGCTTGCGGATAACCATTTTCTTTCTCTGTGTTTACAAAAAGATAGAACAAAATGTAGAGTTTCTACTGCAAATTCACCACTTCAGTTTAAAAGCACCCTTAAGTATGTAGCTTAATACTGTAATATTGTAATCGAAGCCTTCAACGGAAAAGTGCCTTCTGAACAAAATCTAAAAACAAAACTAGATCTTTATGCACATGACTTTGATGTGAGCGACCTCCACGCGCAACTTAAATTGCTGAAGCAATTGCCTGGCCAAACACCTTCAAATTGTAGTGGCATTGTATCCCAATTTGCAAAAAATTCGGATACTGTAAAAAAAACTATTAAATGAAGTTGAAAAACATATTGCTTTGCTTTTGACTGTGCCTGCATCAGCAGCTTCATTTGAGCGTTTTTTAGTGCACTAAGACGACTTAAAACGTACCTTCGAGCAACTATGACACAGAAACGACTCACTCATGCGGCACTTATACACATTCACAAAGATAAAACCGAACAATTGAATTCGATGGAGGTGGTGAAAGAGTTTGTTTCTCTCAAGGACAGAAAGAAACATTTTGGAATAATTTAAATTGATATAACTTTTTGTACCTTATTGCATTTAAACCATGTAAAGATATGCCTAGTCTTGCTTTATAAAAGCAACCATTAATTCTTATATTTTCATATTACCATATGAAAGATCCTTGATCTCTAATATTGAAATTGGAAGAACTTTTAAAAATAATGAAATTTTAATATTTTTTATATATTTTTATATTTTTTTTTTTTATTTTAAACTAAAATAAAAAATTTGTGTATTCACATTCATGTTTTTTTGAAGAAATTTCGGTGAACTTTTTTGCACCACCATTTGTACTGCCCCCTCAGATGGAATTCGCTTCCGACGCGCTTGCTTACCCGTGTATAAACTGCGATCCATTATACAGGTTTATTACCCAATATCAGTGCCTTAAGCTTTTAAATATAAATGTATTTGAAAAATTCTAAATTCTAAAGTCCTTAGAACTTTCCAGTTTACGTACGCTTATACTATGATGATGAGTAACCAAGAGAGGGGTTCTTCTGCACTTATAATATACGTACTATATACATTAGGGCGGGTCGATTTATTTTTCGACAATTTCCCTATGATTTCCGTATTCTATGGGTTATTCCATGAAAATTTGCCAAAGGAACCATACCTCTATCGTTAAAATCGAGTCCCCTACTTTTTGTTGGTAGATTTTTTCCCAAATTGACGTTTGTATGAAATATTACCTACACGTTCACATCCATAACTCAAAAACTATCGATCGGGTTTAATCGCCAGTAGGCGCTTCAACCAGTAGGCGCTTCAATAAATCTCCAACATTGGTCCAACGGTTCAAAAGTTACGGGCATTTTTGTCCAAATTTTGGAGCATTTTTCCATTTTTTTCATGATTTTGTCCAAGAATATTACTTTCATGTCCATTTTTTTGGCTCAATTTTTTTGACTTACGAAGCTTACGAACCTTACGTAACGACTGGACTGATTTGCGCTTTACATTATTGGCATATTTTTTCACAGGGTGCATACCCTGTGTTATGTTTGTTTTTTTCTTTTTGTTTTTAGTTTCTTTATAGACTTCTTTATTTTTGTTTGTTTATAATATTCCAGTGTATGCTAGTTTTGTTTGAGCGTCATTTCAGTGAAGTGTTACTTGAAATAACTAACAAATAATCAAACTATTTTGAAATTTAGAAAAGATTTAAAGGTAAGTGTAAAAACATTGCTAACTATTATAATTAATAGTTATATTATTATTCTATGAAAAACGTATTTAGTTCTTTTAGTGACGGTTTAAAAAATGGATTCAGAGCCTGGTTCATCGCAAAATCCAACAGATACCCAACGCAGTAGTTTGCAACATTTGGTCTCTCATGATGTTTTTTCTTTTGGCGTGGCCTGTGAATTACCTGATATTAATCTGTCAACTAAACGAGATATATTGAAGTACTATTTTTTCTTGGCCGAACGTTCAAAAGCCTAAAGCAAAATGTTTTCCTATAAAACATTTACTCCCCAAGTAGCAGACAGATTGTTAGAAATTTGGAATCAACTTAATATTGAACTTATACTCAAAGGTAGCATCATTAGAAAATTGAATAATTTGCTTGACGCATATAGTAATGCAGATAAACAACGAGTAAAACGCGCAACAGAATTCCAAAAATTCATAGAATGAACAAACCAATTATTCAACATTGGAAAATGTAAATGCAACTTGAAAGAAAACGACTGCTCATGTGGATCTATCCCAGAAAACTTAAAAGATTTCATGCGCACACATTCAAGGAACGGAAAGACATGTCCAATTGCTGGCTGCCACTGCTAAACGAGTTGCAGGAAAGAATTTAGAAGGCGCTATGGCGACGACATTAGAGAGCAGGGAACGAAAATAAACTCTAACGTTTCGTTCGTTAAGGTAGTAAAGCGTTCATTTGAGAGAACTGAACGTTTATGTTGTGTAGCATTTATTACCAAGGCCATTATTCGGTTGCGTTCAAGTTGCATACTTGAACATTAACATCATTGTTCCGTAGTATAAGCTACACTAAAGAACCTTATGAGAAGCGTTGTTTGAGAGACTGAGAAAGCAGAGAGAAAAACATTTTATCTTTGTTCAAGCACATGATGCGTATCAAGGGCGCATCCAGTTTTGTAGGTAGCATACATTTGCAGGGCGCTCTTGTTTTAGTATGAATAATCAAAGCATTTTTTTAGCTATTCAGTTTATTTATTTTTATACTCTTTCTAACGCCCATAAAAAGGCGTGTCTGGTTTAGAAAAGTATATTATATATTCTTGATCAGCATCACTAACTGGGCCGATTTAGCCGTTTCCGTCTGTTTGTCTGTCTGTCGACACGACTCTTTTTTTAACACAGCTGCTAAGAAAATCTCAAATTATTTTATTAGTGCGTGTTATCACGTTATGGCTGGAGAATTCAGAAAATAAAATATTAATTTTTCTTTGTTACATGTAAGTAAGTTCACTTGTATAATATAATTTTTTTATAGAATATAAGACTACTGTTTAATGTTTATGGAATTGTGTTTCAATTGTACATGTTAAGGTCATGAAATCACGCATTCCTTCGAACAGCCATATATGGCTTCTGACGGAAATGAAACTACTTTTTTACATAAAGTTTTGTTTGTGTATCTAGTTATTCCATTTTAAACAAACTCAGAAAAAAGTTCAACTTTGAAATAAAAAACACAGGTATTTCTTTTAAAATCTGAAATTTCGTTAGTTTTAAGAAAATTATTTCTTTAAACAATATCAATTTATTGCATCTATTTAGCATTTATTTCAAAAAATTAAGAATTTGGATTCAAAAGTAAAATTTTATTTGTTTTATTTTTTATATTGATTTTAAAAATGAATTACACACTCAGCCTACAATCAAAGAAATTTATTTTTTCAAATTTTTTTTGCAAATGGAAATTATTCTTTCAGAAAGAAAGAAATTTTCTTTAAAGGAATAAACTATTTCTTTGTTTTGGAATTTATTTCTTTACTTTAAAGAAAAGCTTCCATATAAAACAAAAAAAAAAAAAAAATTGCGCTGAAACAAATAAAAAATTTTTTTAATATTGAGTAAATGTTCTTTGATTTTAATATGCTTCTTTTCTCAGTGTATAAATCCATAAAAAAATTTTAGCTGGATCATAAACTGTGTAGTAGTGGGTTAATATTCTATCTAAAAATAAAGATGAAGTGCGAAAATTAGTGGCTCGGGTAGAAACAACGCCTAACTCCCAAAAAATCACTTTATAACAAGTTTTTTCTCTTAAAAAGTCTGAAAATTTATTTAAATGACTTAAAATTTTTACATGTTTCGATAATTAAAACTCACCATATTCATCACTATTTTCGTAATGTAAAACAATTTTTATAGAAAGTACTTAGGTATTTAAAATTAATATTAGAAAAGAGAACATCTAAATGGTTTAAAGATATCTGACTGACACTGCAACGATTTCACTTCAACGTCTCTTAAGTCCTTTCAATGGCTAGGCTAAGCCGAAATAGTATTTTTTAGGTTAATACTCCTATCATAACGGTTCTAAAAAAGATGAAGAAGCATACCTTTGATTTTTACCTGCGCTACTTTCTCTTAATTTTATTATCATTTTAAAATCATTTTAAAATTTAAAAAATCCTCTTAATTTTATTATCATTTTATTGTCATAAAAAGTAAGAAAAAACATTAATATGATTTCTGTACGGTTGGTTTTTCTTACAAAATAGGACAAAAACCAAATCCAACTGACTTTAATGTCAAATATCTCTCCAAATTTATTTTTGTCATATTGGTACATTGTTTTTTATAGAACCAAATTAATTAAAAAAAACCGTTGCAAGATAGTATTAAAAATTACTTTCTGTCGTGTCCAATATATTGGATAAATTCACTGAAAGAGTTTATATATACTTTAGCGCTCGGCCCTTCCTGTTCAGCAAGATCCGAGTGCGGCCCCTTGTGAATTTTACTATATTAGTGCGAACTAACACAAATAAGATGATTGCTGAACTTTCATGGAATTACACCGCACAGTGGTTCCATACTGTATTCATGTAGGAATAAAATAGAAGGATTCGTCATTGATCAATAAAATTATGCGTGTGAGTTATAATTAGAAAACAAACAAACCCGCCCCAAACCGCGACTACTTTCCATGTAACACGAAAACTATGAACGCTACATACTTTTGTTGTAGATATAGTAAAACAGCTCTTTAAAAAAAGTATACGAATTTATTTATTCTTTTGTTCGTTTAAGATAGGTTCGCAGCCAATTATTTTAAATGTTAATATTAACTTTAAGATTGTAAGCAAAATACAATTTCAATTCATAAGGAATTAAATTTTTTAATTTAAGCTATCACTCTGCTCTGTCAAAAATAATATTAGCATTTATTTACCCTCTTGGTTTCTTTTAAGCAGGTTCGCAGCCAATTGTTTTAATTTTAGTATCACCTTAAAGGCTTAAGGGTTATAACAAAATTGTCACGAGAAAACTATTTGATTCCGCGTTCACACCACTGTGCAACTCTTCCTGATTCTCAATGCTATGAATAGAGAATAATGATGCAATAAAACAAAAACAATTCGACAGTGTAAGCGTCATCCCAGTGGTAAATGAACTCATTACATAACCTCTTAATTTCTTCTTACGATGTAGATGACAGTCCTATTTAAAAGTACTTCGATTTTTTTATTGCGTACTTTTATTTTTTTTTATTATTTGGCGTAATCTAAAGTAATCGTGATTATTTTTTGGTTATTTGTAATCTTAATCAATTACTAATATAATTTTTTTTGCATAAGAATTTTTTTATCATTACAACTATTTTTTAAATATAATGTAATTGATTACTAGTCGTGATCGAAATTTCCCAGCTAAGGTTTGAACTTTAAAAAAGCAAGCAGTTTTATTAAAGTATACTTCTTTTATTTGGAACACACAAAGTCTTACCAGCGGGAAAAAATTATTGCTTCTGCTCAGAGTTGCCAAGTTAGCAATATTATAAGCTAACATATTTTTTCGGAATTTATCTTGAGGTTTTGGGTGTATCTGTCTATGATATATTTCGGTCTTTTTTTCACAAATGGATTTCAATGACAAGTAAATATAATAATAATTTATTATTTATAATAATAATAACGTAATAATTTTTGCAGTTTAAAAAAACATAAGTAAACTGCATTTACTACTGTTATTTCCATGTTATTTAAAAAAATTACAATAGTGAAAATGACAGCTTTTTAAATTTAATCCAAAATAAAAGAAAAAACCGTTTGTAAGTAATTTAACGTGTATCTATCTTAACTCAATATATTAGCAAGTATAAGTATGGTATTTTTCAATTAGATATTAAATATTTGATATAAAAAATCATTTCACTTTATTTTTAATAATAGTTGACACAGAAAAAACGCGTTCGCTAGTATTAGACGTTGGGCAAATAGTTAACAGAGCATTAAGTAGACACTCAAGCTTTTTTGTTCTTTTCTGAAAGCGATCTAAATAGTAAATGTAAATCTTCTACGAGTCAATCTACACGCTGGTCACCGAATTGACAACCCTAATCTTCTAGCTTTTTCTAGCTTGTTTTGAAAAGTGAATATTTTTTTAAAAATAATTATTTAAAGTTTTCAATGCTTGTTTTTAAGTGTGTTGCCGGCTTTTTTTTAAGAAACAATAGAAAAATTGTTTGTTCTGATCTGTTAAGGTTTTAAAGTTAGCGCATTCTTATGAATAAAATATTTGCAAATTGAAATTTTCATTTACGCAAAATAAAAACCTATATGTGTATTTAATAACATAGAATGGAAAGGTAAGTAAAAAGCGCAATGAACATTGTAAAAACAGAGCATGAAAAAAAATAGAATTGCATATGCGTAATGTGATATAGTGTTTATTGAAAAAGATTTAAAACATGCATTTTGCTATTGCTGTGACATACCAGAAGGCTTCTTGAAATTTAATATTTCAAAACCCCGTGTCTGTATATAAATATTACGATTCATCTGATGATGAGGGAATTTTTGCACAAATAGAGTTAAATATCCAAGAGTTGGTTGAAAATACATTTTTACATTATATATATAATTTTATACATATGAAAAAGTGTTGGCAACACTGATTCTGAGACCCAAAATGAGAGAGAATAGCCTACGTAAAAAATATCGTATGCCGAATGTGTTGAGTAGAGAGTATGCAAACATAATTATAATGTAGTGTATGCCATGCTGTCGAACGATACAGAATAATAACATTTATGTTCGTCAGAAAAAATAATGTTTTTTTTCACATTTTGTCTTTTACTGCACTCATATTGAATATTTTTTTTTTTTTTGATAATAGGTTGATAGATACTTTATTATCTCTTAATTTGAATTTTTGTAGAAAAAAAAATAAAAAGGGAAAAAAATTCAAAAAGTTGGTTTTATGTGTTATTTTGTTTTAGCAATATCGCATGAATTAATCAACCGAATTCGATAAATTTGGGCTTAAACTCTTCGTTTTGAATTGTAAATTGAATTAAATAATGGATTGAGCCAAAAAAATGGCCATGAAAGTAATATTCTTGGACAAAATCATGAAAAAAATGGAAAAATGGTCCAAAATTTGGACAAAAATGTCCGTAACTTCTGAACTTTTTACCAACAAAAAGTAGGGGACTCGATTTTAACGATAGAGGTATGGTTCCTTCGGCAAATTTTCATGGAATAACCCATAGAATACGGAAATCATAGGGAAATCGGTGAATTTTTTCACTCCCTACAAATCGACCCGCCCTAATATACATATATGACAAATGTCACTTAAATTTATTTTTTTTCTTTTTAGTTCACTTTTTTAAAAAAAGAGCCAATTTTTAAAAAATTTTTTTAGTTTTTATTTATTTTTGTATATATGTTTATTAAAAAAAAAATTGGAAAAATTTTCAAATTCCTCAAAAATTACTCACAGCCACTTTAAATTCCTCACGTTTTGAGGAACTACTCACTAGGTGGCAACACTGGATTAAATACCGAATTTCGAGGTTGTGCGACCCGTAACTACAAAGCAATTTCATACCACCAATTTTTTTATATATTTGTGTGCGGTAAAAGGGGGTGGGGCAGTTATTTCTTAAACCATCTCGTACTCGAAACAAATCCACTGCCAAATTTGAGCTAACTTGGGCCAGTAGTTTCGAGGCCTTTTCATCTTTTCTTAAAAGTAGGCGTAGATATATTGGGCCACGCCCTTTTTTAGTATAGTAGCCGATAGTAATTATACGAACTTAATTATCAAATTTTAGTTTAATACGACAAAAACGTCTTAAATATAGCATTTTTTATTGATTTGTGGGCGGTGAAAGGGTGTGTGGCAATTCTTTATTTTTTCTTAACCTTTGCGTAATAATTGCAAACAAATCCACAAAAGGATATATCCATTTTGGTCCAGTCGTTTTCAAGTTTTAAGCATCCGAACAAATCACGATCCATTTTTATATATATAGATAAAGCGAATTGAAACAACATAAAACACAATTGTGGTTTATGTTTCTATTTTTATTAAGCTTTTATTGGTTTTAGAAAAATGTTTTGTAAAAAAGGATTTTATCAACATTTTCGTGACTACAATTTTGGCATTATAATATTTATGTAATTTAGAATACAAAAAACAAAAAAAACAAACAATTTTTATTTAGTGTCAAACTCTCTTATATGATAGCGTCATATAAAATTATGTATCGACAATTTCTCTAAAGAATGCTAATGGCCTTTAAGGCTTAATACACTAAAAAATAAAATTCTCTTGAAATACTTCAGCAGATTTTATGGTATTAAATTAATTATTAAAAACATACAATTATATGATGGAGTTATGCTTTACACAGGCATGTACGCATGTATGCAAGTGTTTTTTTATTCAAGAAACATGTAAAAAAAGGTAGTTAAATTTTCAAGGCTTATGCAAATATCCTTTGAGGTACTATGTAAAGAAAAAAAATGTCAGTAACACACGAAAATAAGAAAAATAAAAGTATCATGACAAAATTTTTCTTTGACATGAATGAAAGCACAGGAAGAAAACAAGCAAAGATATCGGGAAAACGGTTGGTGCACACTGAGAAAAGATTATCTTGCTATCAACCAAGATTTGGTTAGCGATTACTTGCCAAAGACGAAACAAATATTTGGTTATTGAAAATAAATTTTATAATTTAGCCTTCTAGTTGAGAAAAATGTTTATTTAGTTAGAGTTAACCACTGAATGATTTTTTGAATTGAAAAAATTAAAATACTTAATATTTTTATTATCTATGATTTAATTTTATTTTACAAGTTTTTCTAAGGCCAGATTATTTTCAATCTATTTTCTTTGATATTGCAACAATGAAGATTATTTTTATATAAAAGTTTTAAAAAGATAAATATATTTGAACTCTAAACGAAAAAGTTACCCTGAAATATAAAGTTTTAATTGTTTAAATTCCAGTTATACTCAATTGCATTATGAGCTTGCTCAAGATATAATTAAGTGATTATCTCTAAGCCTTTATTTTTATTACTGAGACTAAAAAGTATATACTATAGGTATTGTATGTAAAAGCAATATTTACTCAACATAGGCGATTTTAATGAGGTATAACTAAGCAAACACCAACTCAATCTCTTTTTAATCTCAAGAAACCAAACTCTTTTCTCAGTGTAGACAAGGGCTACATGTAGGTGGTTAGGAAAGAGGAACAAATTTCAGGTGAATAAGCAAGCTCGTGGCACATAATAAGACAAAGAATGAAACGAAATATTATGAGTTTTTTGTTTACTTAACCTATAAAATGTTATTTTTTTAAGGATAACGTGTGTGTCGGAATGCGTTATAATGACATGCAACAGTAATAATAATAAAAGTTATAATCATAAAGATAAGGTTTTATGACAATGTAAAAATATTAATAATGTGATCATTTAACAAAAGTACTAGAGTTTTATCTGTCGACCATCATCATCATCAGGAAAGCATAATCATCATCATCAGTTGAGACATTTTATTATTATTGTGGTTTTTTTTTTTAAATTCGTAACAAAAGCTCCTCAGACACTTCTTTTTTTAATTTTAAGCAAAATTTTGTGACAATATACACCCTAAAAGTGCCTCTACACTATATGTTTCATACATATGACTTTTCAAAAATTACAAATTATTTTTAAGCTACAGATAGTGTGGAACATATGGAAATGTGGTTTTGAAATGTCGTTTGTTTTTGCGTCTGTAAAATTTTGAATTGGAACTGTCTCTAATTTCGTATATTTTTCAGGGACCGAAAATAATTGTTATTCTAGATTTCACAGCAGAAAAAGTTGGGCAATTTCAACAAATAAAAATTTTCGTTATGAATAACTTTTATTTTTAAGAAAAATGTTTTATGGTTGCCGGATAACTTTTATTTTTGAGGAATAATTTTTTAGGTTGGCTCATAACAGTTATTTTCTGATATTAATTTTTTCGGTTATTAGTGTCAAAAATCAAATTAAATATGACTTTTTCTTTTGGAATGGACTCACATCTCTTAGTCGTGGTCAATATGGGGTAATCATCTAAGGTCATCGTCGTGATGTCAGAATTTCAAAAAGCTTATTGACACCATGGTGGACCCTAAAAAGGTGTTTTTTATATTCGCTTGCCTTTCTAGAATCTTTCCCAGAGAAACCGGCTACCACATCGATTACCGACGACTGATTACCTAACCGAATACAAATTACTGAAGCGATTACCAAGCGATTACCTAGTCGAATACCGATTACTAAGCGATTACGTAATCGAATACTGAGTACTGAAGTGATTACCAAGCCATTACTTAGCTGAATACTAATAACTAAGCGATTACATAACTGAATACATATTACTACACCAATTACCAAGTTATTACTTAGCTGAATACCAGTTACTAAGCGATAACATAACCAAATACCGATTACTGAAGTGATTACCAAGGGATTAACAAGCAATTATTAACCTGTATACTGATTGCTAAGCGATTACATAGACGAATACCGATAACTGAAGTGATAACCAAGTGATTACTTAGCCGATAAAAACTGTTTGTTTTAATTTTTTTTTATATTTTTCAATGAATTTGTGCTTCAATTTAGTTTTACAAACATTATTTTTTGATCTCTCATGATCCCTCACGAAATCAGCACGAAATTTAATAAAACTTGCATCAAATGCAACTTCAACTAATAAAATCATGTTTTTACATTCCAGCAGTAATGCATCTGACATCAGCAATAAATTAAAAAGGGTATGAAAAATTCTTAAATTAATTTTACATATTTGCGTAAAGTATTTAATCAACTATAGAAAACTATTGATATAATGAAGAAGCTGAGTGTTCCTCATAAAAAATTATTTTTATTACAAAATTTTAAGAAATCAATTTTTTTTTTTAATAAAAAATGTTTGTTTAGTCATTATCTAAGAAATTAAATAATGTTATTTTTAATCTTAATGTTTTGTTTTTGTTTAATAATAAATGTTTGCTTAATCATTATCAAATGCATTTTTAATATTAATAGGTCCTTTAATGTGTGGTTTAATTGCACAATGTTATATATTTTTCAAAATTAGGTAGATGCTTATATGAAATTTATGCAGTTTTTTCAATTCCAACATTAGATTTGAAATGACCAACCAGCGAATCTACAAAGATTATAAAATAAAAAACACTTTTTAGGGTCCACCTTAGTTTCAAAAAACTTTGAAATTCTTAAATCATATTTGAAATCAGTGACCCCTACATACTGGCAGTCATCTATCATTTCTGACATGGTTTTATACACAGGCTGAGGTAAAGCTCAGCCGCACGAAGATCCTGTAAAAGATTCAGTAACTCCAAAAATGATTTAATATGTCTTTATTAAAAAATGTGTTCTTCGCCTGTTCAAGCTGTTCCTTTGTTCTGGTAACTGCTTAAGTTATCGGTATTCAGCTAAGTAATAACTTGGTAATCACTTCAGTAATCAGTTTTCGGTTATGTAATCACTTAGTAATCAGTATTCAGCTAAGTAATCACTTCAGTAATCAGTCTTCAGTTATGTTATCGATTAGTGGTCAGTATTCAGCTTGGTTTCACTTCAGTAATCAGTATTTGGTTATGTAACTGCTTAGTTACTGATATTCGTCTAAGTAATCACTTGGTAATCACTTCAGTAATCAGTCTTCGGTTATGTAATCGCTTAGTTATAAGTATTTAGCTAAGTAATCGCTTGGTAATTGCTTTAGTAATCAGTATTCAATTACGTAATCGCTTAGTAATCAGTATTCAGCTAAGTAATCGTTTGATAATCGCTTCAGTAATCAATCTTCGGTTATGTAATCGCTTAGTAATCGGTATTCGACTAAGTAATCGCTTGGTAATCGCTTCAGTAATTTGTATTCGGTTAGGTAATCAGTCGTCGGTAATCGATGTGGTAGCCGGTTTCTCTGGGAAAGATTCTAGAAAGGGAAACGAATATAAAAAACACCTTTTTAGGGTCCACCATGGTGTCAATAAGCTTTTTGAAATTCTGACATCACGACGATGACCTTAGATGATTACCCCATATTGACCACGGCTAAGAGATGTGAGTCCATTCCAAAAGAAAAAGTCATATTTAATTTGATTTTTGACACTAATAACCGAAAAAATTAATATCAGAAAATAACTGTTATGAGCCAACCTAAAAAATTATTCCTCAAAAATAAAAGTTATCCGGCAACCAAAAAACATTTTTCTTAAAAATAAAAGTTATTCATAACTGAAATGTATTTTAACCCATTTTAATAATTAATTTTAACCAATTCCAAAAAAGTTGCATAACAGTTATGTCCCGGATATTTTTCTATCTGTCAAAATGTCAGTTTGATAAATTTTTTTAAAGTTTTTTGTGAAAATGGAAAATGTAAATTTTATGATATTTATTCGATAAATTGCTTTTTAATTAATTCATTTTTAGTTTGAATGGCCAAAGGAGGACACTTTACTCCTTAAAAAAATTTCAAAAACTGGTTTTTATTTTCAAATAACGTGTCAGATAGTGTGGAGACAAAAGATAAAAGCTGTCTAACAAAAACTTAATTTTGACACACAGATGAAATTCGGTATGAAATTTTTTTGACATGTCATCTGTATGAATCATATAGTCTGGGGGCACCTTAAACAATTTTTTCGTAATGTTTTTTCGTAGCTACACAATTAAAAAATCGATGTATAACTCAATATTTTGTAGTTTATTAAATCATAAACTTCAAGAAAAATTGTCTTCAATAATGACGGAAGTGGATGACTTCACCGGTCGCTTAAATAATTTTGTAATAAACATAACGTCACGTGTCAGTCATTGTATTATTCGTAATTGCTTCATATGTACACATTTTATATTAAACTGTCATGTTTTTATGTATGGGTATTTCCTGCGTTGCGTATGCAAGTTTTTTTTTCCTATTTTAGTTTTCTTAAAATGTTGAAATATTTTGAAGACTATGTCCAGATTAATAAATGTAGATTTTGGACAGTACTATAATGTGCTTTCATTGAAATTTTACTTAAAATGTTGTATTGTATTCAAAGGTATTTGAAGTGTCCATGAAAATTTGTAAAATTTAGCGAAATTTCTTATGTGATCAAAATTTTTTTTTTAATAAAGAATAATAAACAATGTGTTGGAGGAAATTAAAAAAATATTAATTGATTTATTAAACCAAATTAAATAAAAATTAAAAATTACATAAATTCAACGAGTCAAAAAGGAACAAAATATTGTAAATAAAGAAATATTAAGTTTTGTTCTTGAATTATGAACATATTTAAACTTTTATCTTTAATTTTTTACAATAAAAAGTCAAGGCGACATTTATTTAATTGTTGTCTACATAGGAAAAATTATGGAATTTGGAGACACCACTAATATTTTTGATATGCTGCCATCATTGTGTTAACATTTTAGATGCGAATTCAATGTCTTGCTCACTATTGCAAAAAATTTTAATACCTTTAATGTGCTTTTGAGAACATTCGTAAAAAGAATAGGCGTCTCTCAAAATCATATTTTTGGTCCTTACGACTTCCCAAACTTTTCTTTTCAGAACATTACCAATTCCATCGACTGCGCCTTTACCATGAGAAGTAGCGAAGAAATTCCACTCAAAATGTTCACAATAAAAACCTTCTACAAATTGAGGAATACTCGAAATTATAAACTTATTTTTAAATTGTGATCTACTTCCGTCCGAGAAAATTGATATTCTTTGTACGAGTTTCTTATCATTTATTTTCTTCAAAATGTTTGTAAAGAAGAACACGACATCGTATTTGTTATGCGCCAATTTGTTACTTATTATAGCAAAGGACATAGTTTCATCCGAAAGCCAAGCCACACATGTGAAAAGTTTAACCTGCTTATAACTGCAGTGTGCTTCTTGAACTTCATTTTGTGGTGTAAGGCGATATTTTTCCGCAAAGTCAACTTGCAAAATTACTTCATTATTTTGAATGTTTTTTTTTCTGTTTTCAAAATATTCTTGTTGCGAGTTCTTTATGAAACAGTGCAGTTTAAAAGCTGTTAAGTGCGTTTCGATTTAATGGACAAGATCCGCCAAAGTTGCACCTGTGTAGTCTAAGAGTAACCGTAATTTTTGCGTAAACCGGTTTACTAGACATTTTCTGGTGGTATACATGTTTATCAAATAGTTTCTTTATAATTTCACATTTTTTAACCGAATTTTTTGGTAAACTATTTTCGGCTTTTTTAAATGCTTTCGCCAACGTCTGCTTACAACTATAAGGCTTTTGTACGGTAGATTCTTTCCTATTTTTTCGCAAGTTTTTCATTCGTAAACAATTTTTTTCTTTTCTTTTAATTGCTTGCAAATTAGTTTCCTTCTTACGAATCATTCGCTTTCTTTCTGACTCCTTGTCGCAAAATGCTTTCCATTTTTCTTTATCTGCTCCTAGAGTATCCTTCCGTGGTGGAGCAAAGATTTATCCGACCTTAGGAAAAGGGTGAGGAAAACTTTCAACTCGTGTCACAGACAGTGTCTTTGGCAACCATACAGAGACATCCTCAAAACCTACAAGAAAGCAATTCGAGACGCGAAAAAGCATTCTTGGCAGGAATACACCCAATCGATCGACAATATAAAAGAATCGGCAAGACTAAGCAAAATCCTGTCCAAAGAAAGCACCAGTCCATCTTTCATTCGGAAAGACGATGGTACGTGGACAGAATCTACCAATGAATCCCTGGAACACTTACTCAACACAAACTTTCCCGGCTGCAGGAGCAACTGCAATGAGAACTTAGGTATAGAATCACCTGAGGCAACTGCGGCGGTTCCGACTGGCTCCTTTATCTCAATGGAAAGGGTTATCTGGGCCTTAAGCAGCTTCTCTCCATACAAATCCCCAGGTCCCGACGGCATACTTCCAATAATGTTGCAGAAACTACAAGATGTAGTTGCACCTATCCTACTCTCTATCTTCACTAAGTGTCTTTGTCTTAACTACACTCCAAGGAGCTGGAGAAGAGTTAAGGTAATATTTATACCCAAAGCTGGGAGGAGAGGTCACGAATCAGCCAAGGATTTTAGACCAATAAGCCTCACATCATTCGCACTGAAAACCCTAGAGCGTGTACTGGATATTCATCTCAGGGACGTTCTAAAGGGAGCTAACATATCCAACGCCCAACACGCATACCTCAAAGGCAGATCCACAGATACCGCCCTACACGAGGTTATTACCACTATTGAAAGATCAATATACTTTAAACAATACACTCTTGCGGCCTTCTTAGACATAGAAGGGGCTTTTAACAATATTCATACTAGGGCCATTTTTGATTCTCTTACCAACCTTGGCGCACAAGCACCGGTGAGAAACTGGATAGTCTCAATGCTCAGAAACAGAATAATCCAGGCAGACCTGGGTGGCTGCCAACTCACGAGATTTGTCAGTAGGGGTACGCCGCAAGGAGGAGTAATCTCCCCCCTACTCTGGCTCATCGCCATGAATGAATTTCTTAATACACTAAATTGCAATGGGGTCAAAGTGGTGGCTTATGCGGATGACGTGGTTGTTATGGTGTCAGGACTGTTCCCCTCTACGCTCAGTGAGCTAATGGAGGTTGCTTTGGGAAAACTCAGTGTCTGGGCTGCCAGGTGCGGCCTAGGAGTTAACCCTAGCAAGACGGAACTGATGTTATTCACCACAAAAACCAAAGCGCCACAATTTGTCCTTCCAAAGCTCAACAACCAACCTCTTACACTATCCAGTAGCGCAAAATACCTAGGTGTCATTCTGGATCCTAAGCTAAGCTGGAAAACTAACATCGAACAAAGGGTCAAGAAGGCCTGTATAGCCTTCTACGCCTGCAAAAAAACCTTTGGTAGAAAATGGGGTCTTCAACCAAAAATGCTCTTATGGCTATACACAGCAGTAGTGCGACCCTTCTTGGCGTATGGTGCACTAGTATGGTGGCCTGCACTGAATAAAGCATACAACACAACAAAACTAGCTCGGATCCAGCGATCCGCATGCATAGGTATCACGGGGGTTATCCGCTCATGCCCCACGGATGCACTTAATGTCCTGACACATTTACTCCCCATAGATTTACACATTAAGCTTACTGCAACAAACAGTGCAGTCAGACTCAGAGAGTCGTACAACTGGCGAAATAGACCATATGGACACAGCAACGTTCTTAATCCGCTACCTCGGGAACTGCTTCCTGGAAAAACGGACTACGACACTCCCAAACTCGACTTCACGAAATCCTTTACAACCAAGTTTCCCACCAGGGTGGAATGGCGCAATGGGGGAATTGATCTAGCCTTCGATGTGTCCTTTTACACGGATGGCTCCAAGATGGAGTGCGGAGTGGGAGCGGGCATATACTCTGAGAAACTGGGGGTGGCGGACTCGTTTCGTCTACCAAACTCAGCCAGCGTCTTTCAGGCCGAGCTTTTTGCGATAAGAGAAGCTTGTCGCACCTTAAGGAGAGCTAACACCAACCACCTTAACGCAGCTATTCTGACGGATAGCCAAGCTGCCGTTAAATCTTTAGCTGCGATCAGTACCAACTCCAAACTGGTAAGGCAGTGTAAGGATGAACTGGCCCGGCTAAGTCACCAACTTAGCATTACCATAATCTGGGTTCCCGGCCATAGGAACATTTATGGTAATGAAAAGGCGGATGAATTGGCCAGGCGGGGTTCTTCCCTTGACGTTTCCAGAGCGGAACCAGTCGAAGTTCCACTGAACACAGTCAAGGGAGGAATTCGTTCTTACTACTTAACCTTAGCCGGTCGTAGATGGAGAGAACTACCAACCTGCAGCACATCAAGAAAAATATGGCCCCTTTACAATATAGGCAGAACTCAACAGATGTTCTCAAAGCCCCGGAGCGACATAGCCAGATTAACGGCTATTATTACGGGTCACTGGTGCATCGGAGCTCATGCCGAGAGAATCGGACTACCTTTCAACACCCACTGTCGCAGCTGCGATGACCCAAATGAAAAAGAAATACTAACACACTTTCTGTGCACCTGCCCGGCCCTGGCCAGGTCCAGACTAACAACGCTTGGCAGGCCCTTCCTCAACAACCTAGAGGAACTCTCAACAACAAAAATCAACAATCTCCTAACGTTCATCAATCGCACCGGATGGTTATAACCTAGCAGTGCGCTGCCCAGTCAACCAACAGAAACACGAGGTAATGGTATCAAAACGGCTCACTAGAGCTACTTGGATCCTACTTGCATGTAGAATCACCATCTAAACCAACCAACCAACCAACCAGAGTATCCTTCCATTTTTTCGAACGAGATGTAGATTCAGCAATATGGTTTATTTCCATCTTAAATACGATAAAAAATATAGAAAAAACTAAATTGTTTACTGAAAAAGATTATCAATTATATACTTACTGTTGCGAACGCACAAATTTTAAGGCTATTTGTACTTTAAAATGCCAGGTAAACTAATAACTTTTATAGATTAAATTTTTTCCCTGGTAAAGAAGTTGCGAAAAAACACATCCGCCGTTTCTAATATTTTTATTTGCACTGACATCAATAACAAATACAGATTTTGCGTTGCGGACACACGAAAAACTTCACCTAAAAACAATCATGAATTTTAGAGTTATGCAAACTCTCTGAATTTTTTCTTCGCACTGAAACCAACAACTACAACTCATTAAACATTATAAATGCAATGTTGTCAAATGTCAATTGAAATATCTGGTAAAGAAGAGAAGTCAAATTAACTACTCAAGGCAGTGAAACGATTAAAAAAAAAGTGCTAACTTTTTAAGCACTATAATTACAGTTGCCATTATTTTAAATGATTGACCCATTGTTTTGTTAAAGTTCAACAAATTGGCTATATGATTACAAAAAAATATGTTAAAAATATAGCAATTTTAAACTATGAAATTTTCCGTCCTTCCTCTGGAAATACCCATATGGTTATCGTGGAACTTTCTCTATCGCCATAAAATCTTTATAAATAATTTTAACTTTTGAAATATTCTGTGTTTTTAAAACAAAAATATAATTGAATGAAGTGTTCTATATTTTGAAATTTTAAAGATCATAAGGTTTTCATCGAAATAATTTTCATTGGAATGCAGTTTTAATAAGTTTTTCATTAGTGTTGCTGATTACGGTATATAACGCAATTAAAAGCTTTAACACAACTGTTTTATAAATCGCATTCAATCAAACAAATCTGAGAAAATTATTTGAATAATCAATATTAAAGAGTTAAAAGCATCTTTTGTTGCTATTTTTAAAGAATATTAGAATTTTTTATTCGTAGATTTTAGTATTTGTCTTTTTTTACAATCACACATAACTTTATGGTATTTGTCTTCTACTGTCTTTTTTTTTGCAGTCTATAACCCAATTATAGTCTTTGGTTCTAAAAAAAACGAAATTGCTACTTGTATGGTTATCTTATGATCGCTTACTACTGTTAGGGCCATTTTGTTCACAGAAAGATAAATTTATCCCCGAGTTAATTCCATGATTTTTCCAGTTTTTCATTTGTTCACAGCGAGTTAATCATTTAACTCTTCAAACTGGAGATAAAAATGGTGGCGAGATAGCTTAACCCCAGAAATATTTAACTCGTGAAAATTGGTGAGATAAGATTTTTAATTCGCTCTCATCACTCTCATTTTAATATTTTTTATTTACTTGGTGTCAAAATATTGAAAATACAGACTTTTAAGCATATGGAAACAGTATTGGGGGTTACTGATTTCGAATCTGATGTCAGAATTTTAAAATTTGGATAAGGTTGCCACCTTAATTTTTATTTTTACGAATTCGGGGCTGGCGCGAACTAAAGGGTAAAAATGGGTCGCTGAATCCGAATCCGTTGTCAGAATTTCAAAATTCGAAAATTTTTCTACACATAGGGTTGCCACCTAAAAATGTTTTATTTTTAGAATTTTAAACATGAGGGAACAATATTGGGAGGTTACTGATTTCGAATCTGAACTCAAAATTTTTAAATTCATGATGGTGGATAGGGTTGCCACCTTAATATTTTAAATTTTTACGAATTCGGGGCTGCCAAAAAAAAAATGGTATACCAAAAATGGGTCGCTGAATTCGAATCCGTGGCAAGAATTACAAAATGATAAAGTTTTGAAATAATAGGGCTGCCACCTAATAATATGTATTTTTTAGAATTTTAAACATCATTTAACAGTATTAGGGAGTCACTGATTTTGAATCTGAAGTCAGAATTTTAAAATTCAAGATGGTGGATAGGGTTGCCAACTTAATTTTTTGTATTTTTATGAATTCGGGGCTGGCAAAAAAAAAATGGTATACCAAAAATGGGTCGCTGAATACAAATTCATGGTCAGAATTTCAAAATGATAAAGTTTTGAAAATATAGGATTGCCACCTAAAAATATGTAATTTTTAGAATTTTAAACATCATTTAACAGTATTAGGGAGTCACTGATTTCGAATCTGAAGTCAGAATTTTAAAATTCAAGATGATGGATAGGGGCTGGCAAAAAAAATGGTACATCAAAAATGGGTCGCTGAATCCGAATCCGCGGTCAGAATATTAAAATTATAAAATTTTGAAATAATAGGGTTGCTTTTACTTTTGAAAATACATATTATTAGGTGGCAGCCCTATTATTATAAAATTTTATCATTTTGAAATTCTGACCACGGATTCGGACTCAGCGACCCATTTTTGCGTACCATTTTTTTGCCAGCCCCGAATTCATAAAAATACAAAAAATTAAGGTGGCAACCCTATCCACCATTTTAATTTTAAAATTCTGACTTCAGATTCAAAATCAGTGACTCCCTAACACTGTTAAATGATGTTTAAAATTCTTAAAAATACATATTATTAGGTGGCAACCCTATTATTTCAAAACTTTATCATATTGAAATTCTGGCCACGGATTCGGATTCAGCGACCCATTTTTTGTGTACCATTTTTTTTTTGCCAGCCCCGAATTCATAAAAATACAAAAAATTAAGGTGGCAACCCTATCCACCATCTTGAATTTTAAATTTCTGACTTCAGATTCGAACTCAGCGGCCCCCAATACTCTTTCCCCATGTTGAAAATTCTTAAAATAAAACATTTTTAGGTGGCACCCCTACGTGTAGAAAAATTTTCGAGTTTTGAAATTCTGACAACGGATTCGGAATCAGCGACCCAATTTTACCTAGTGTTTCTCCCAGAGAAATTTATTTCGCATAAATAAACAAGAAATTAGGTGGCAACTTTATCCGCCATCTTGAATTTTAAAATTCTGACACCAGATTCGGAAGAAGTAACCCCCAATACTGTTTCTTCATGTTTAAAATTCTTAAAAAAATGTTTAGTTGGCAGCCCTGTGTAGAAAAATGTTAGAATTTTGAAATTCTGACATCAGATGCAAAATCAGCGATCCATTTTTACCTAGTGTTCACTCTAACCCTCAAATTCGCAAAAATAAACCAAAAATCCCCACACATTTTTTAATTAATGAGCAACACTCTAACATTCCAATGGAAATCGAGATAAACTGAGAGCGAATTTATGCTCTAAGCATAAAGCTGGGATAAAATGTGAACAAACCCACTTTTTTATCTCCCGATTTATACGCTTGGTATAAAATTAACCTAGAGATAGTTATCCCCGAATTAAATCATATTTATACCCTTTGTGAACAAAATGGCCCTTAGAATGTATTTTATGTTAGAGTAGGTGGCATACGACCACGGATATCTTCTGAACATCACTATGAATTAGAATTTAATACGATAAAATATATTGTGTGTAAGTTGTTTATATAATAGACAAAAAATATTGAATAGTGTGTACATTGGGGCGTATCGAAAAATTTAGATTGTATTCTAAGAGATTTCAAAAGTTGCATAGGGTGGTTGAGATCTCCCAAATAAAATTTTTAGAAAAAAAATTAGGATGTCTCCTCTCCCGCAAGGACAAAGTTGTTTTTTAAGAAAAAAAAGCTTTTAAAATTCTTTGATTTTTGTAAGAAAAACTACATATGTCTTAAAGCAAAAGTAAATACATATAGACTTTGCACAACAATATCCTGCGAAACACGATGCCACTCTCCATTTTTACCCATAAGTTCCTGTGTGAAGGATATCCGAATCAAAAGGTACACTCGAGGCAGCACAAAACATTTGATTGTTATCTAATTGTCTAAATTTTGGCGATTTTTATTACAGTGTTGACGTTTTCCTTAAATTAGGCAAACCAATAATTTTCATATTTTTAATGCAATTTTTTTAACTTTTTAAAAATAAAATGCTGAGGTGAGGTGTTTTAACGAAATAATAAAATTCTCAAGTAACGAAAATTTTTTTAAATAATCGAAATAGAAAAAAAATAGTGGTCTTAACCTGGTGTTGTTAATTGATTTTCTTGGACAGGGTGTTGTTCAGAAATATTTGAAGAATCTATCCTTAATGTAGATTCTTCAAATATTTCTGAACAACACCCTGTCCAAGAAAATCAATTAACAACACCAGGTTAAGACCACTATTTTTTTTCTATTTCGATTTTTTAAACAAATTTTCGTTATTTGAGAATTTTATTATTTCGTTAAAACACCTCACCTCAGCATTCACAATAATGTTATACTAAAATTTTGAGTTTCTGAGTTTGCCATTTGATGGCAATTGACGTAACAATTAGTGTTTTAATGAAATAATGATCATAAAGAAGATATGTACAAAATTGTTACATTTCATGCTTGACGTAACTTTTTTAAATATCTGAATAGGAAAAAAAATCGTGGCCTTTTCCTGCTGTTTTAAAAAAGATATTTTTAAAGAGGGTTTCGTTCAAAACTATTTGCAGAATCCGAATTGAAAAAATTATCTTCAGTACAACTTCTGGTGCCCGAGACATAAAACCTTATATTAATTTTTTTGAAAAATTTAAAAAATTGCATTAAAGTCTGCATTTCTCCAAAACAGGAAAATGTTTATGCGAAAAATATGCAAATTATAAGTTCGCCAAATTTAAGGAAAACGTTAACACTGTAATCAGTATCACCAAAATTTAGAGAATCAGATGACAATTAAAAGTTCTGTGCTACCTTGAGTGTACCTTCAGTTTCGAATATCCTTCACACTGGACACTATGGGTAAAAACCAAGAGAAAAAGAGATCTTTATTTTTTTTTCTAAAATTTGTTTTGGGAGATCTTGACCACCCTATACAACTTTTGAGACCTTTTGAATGTAAAATTCGAAAAAAATTGTAATTCGATACGCCCTATTGTACATAACAATTTCAGATGAAAATATTTTCTTGTTTCATACTTTTTAGAGCGTGCTTTTTAGTAGTCGAATTTAACTTCTTTGAACTAATTTTTTATTTAAATAATTTTACGGATTTTATTCTTATATAATCGAAAGTAATAACTACTACGCAATTGTTTGATGATCAAATTATTAACAAAAATGTTTATTACGTCACTATAAATTTTTTTTTAATTTATAACTTTATGTCCTATAGAAAGCGCCATTGTGACGTCACATAGCCTATAACCAGCGGATGATGAAAACGCTTCCAACGATACCTCATTTGTCAAATGATGAAAAGTAGTTCAGAAGTTAGGGGTTTAGTTGTCCTATAGAAAGCGCCATTGTGACGTCACATAGCCTATAACCAGCGGATGATGAAAACGCTTCCAACGATACCTCATTTGTCAAATGATGAAAAGTAGTTCAGAAGTTAGGGGTTTAGTTGTCCTATAGAAAGCGCCATTGTGATGTCACATAGCCTATAACCAGCGGATGATGAAAACGCTTCCAACGATACCTCATTTGTCAGATGATGACAAGTAGTTCAGAAGTTAGGGGTTTAGTTGTCCTATAGAAAGCGCCATTGTGACGTCACATTGCCTATAACCAGCGGATGATGAAAACGCTTCCAACGATACCTCATTTGTCAAATTGTGACAAAAAGTTCAGAAGTTAGGGGTTTAGTTGACTTTTTGTCCTCTAGAGGGCGCCAAATACATTTCATAGCTGTTAAATTGCGATTACGATTAGTAATATTTTAAAAAGAATTGTAATCATTATATAATTCTTGAGGGATAAGTTTATGATTAGTAATTGATTGCGATTACAAATAATCAAAAAATAATTACGATTACTTGAAACTACCAAAATAGTTAAAAAGAATCAAAAGTAATCAAGAAAAAAGAATCTGACTACTTTTAAAAGTTATTTAATTAATCAAAAATAATCAAAAATAATTTCTAAAAGTACTCGGATTATTTTTTCTCGATAACTTTTGATTCTTTTTGATTATTTTCGTAATCTGAAGTAATAGTAATTCTTTTTTGAATTTTTTTTGTTTGTTATTCTTCAGGCTCTAGGCGTCGACCTAGACCATAAAATAAGGTCGAATAACAAAAAACATCTTACATTTTTTGATTATTTGTAATCGTTTTTATTATATTACGCTCACAAACAGAAAAAAATTGTATTTAATCAATTATTTCACCTTTTTAAAAAAATAATTGAATTACTAATGATTACTATTAGTAATCATTATTTAACAGCTATGGTAGCAATCACAGTCTACTACTAAAATACTGCAATCACAGTGATTGCTACTCCTATATTTATTTTTTTTACAGGAAACCTATTAATCACAGTAACAGCTACTGTGATTCATTTGAGTGTCGAATCTCCTGTTATTCTCTTCTAACAAAATCACATTAGCAGTGATTTCAATATGAGGGAATATACGTTAAGTTAGTGTTGGTGTTCATTTGCAATTGTGAGTTCTGCGCGCATTTTTCAAGTTATTTATGAGAATGTTAAAAATTTTAATTTTTAAAAATATAAATATGCAGGGCAATTTTTGTATATAATGTAAATATATGTTTTTATTATAACAATCCGTTTAATTTGTTACATGCATTTAATAGCGAGCTTTAGATCAAGTAAGTTTTTAAGAAGGCAACAACAACAGCTCTGTAAAGAGTCAATCACTTAGCTGGCTAGATAGTCTGTTGCAAAAATCGCTACATTTCCTCTTCAGTAGTCTTTGAGTGATTAAGCTGTGATCAAACTCACTCTTACAGTTGTATATGATTTCACACATGTTTGAACAAATTCGTTCGAATTTTACGTTCAAATCGTCTACTGAATCATATAACATTCAAAGCAGTAAGCTATTTATAGATCACTAGCTTATATACCCGGTGTTACTCGAGAGTCATTTATATAAACATTTTACATACACTTCGCGATTAAATGTTTTTTACATTCTGAAATAATGAAAACCATGTTGAATTTTATTTTTAAGCTACCGTTAGAAAGGTAATTAAACGAACTTTATTCCAAAAAAGTTTAGGAAAATTTTTGTTGTTGGTGGTTCCATCTTGCGGTGAGGTAATTGAATTCAAAGAAGGGGTACGAAAAATATATTTAAAAAATTAAAAATAATTTTTATATTTACTTAATCTTAAAGCTAGCAAAATTACCTTTTTAACAATATAAAAATGATGGTGGGACTCAATGCGTCCTTGAGATATGGACATTTTAAAGTCTAAACAAAGATTTATATTAAAAAGTATATTGAACTTTTTAACAAAAAAAATTGTAATGAAATATATTAAAAACAGCGGAGATATTGGCATTAAAAGTATAAACTTTGATTTTCATATAAATTTTTTCTCATTATTAGCTATCAATGTTTTATGAATAATTCGTTGTACTCAAAATGATGATACTAAAGTTTATATTAACTGCGTTTTTTTCATGGGAGATCAGGATCATATCATCGCATTTGCAAGAAAAAGCAAAAACAACAAAAAAATCCAGCAAGTGAGCTGGGCATTTCAATTTATCCAATTCTATGTTTTTAAGTGTTGAAAGCCAAACTGTAAAAGTAGACAACACTTAGCCGTTATTCACGTCTAGATGACGCTGCGACTGAAAAAACTGGCAGTACTGCATTATTTGAAATTTTAAAAGTTTGGTAGCAATATCATTTTTGCAAAATATTTCGCAAAACTTATCTGCTAGCTACATAAGAACATCAGATATTCTTCTGTAAGCAGAAAATAGCGCCACCAGTCTGTAATCCCAAACGTGTGGGGTTAAATTTTAAGAAACTTTTGGTAGACATCATTCTGCTATTCACCGCAAGGTGTGTAGTTTGTACCCACAGTATTTACAAATCCGGCGCCATCTATCTGTGAATTTAACGCACAGATCAAAACTAATAAAATAATTGTGCTGACCAGATGCGCATATGTTTTATTATATCGCCATAAAGCTGAAACTGATTACATGAAAATATTACCTTTTACAGCATATCTTATTCACAGTCATCTTTTCGATGAAATGGAGCACACAGTCATCTTATTCACAGTAATCTTTTCGATATATACAACACTTTAAGTACCATTGATAAAGAACTGAGTGACAACGGTGACACAATAGTGAGAAAAAATAGAGCCATAACAACAAAGCAAATTTAATAGGAGGGGGCGGGGGATGTGGAAGCAAAAAACTTAGTAGATTACTATAAGGAAGATTTAACGTTCAAACTATATAGAGAATTTTAAAACAAAACTCAGTTTTATTAATAGTCTGGTATGAAAAAATAGATTTTTAGCCATAACTTTTGATTGGAAACAGATATTGGGGTAATTTTTCACATAAATTATTTTTGAGACTTGACTTTTTTGTAAAAAATATAAAAACAACATTTTGGAAAAAATAAATTTCGCGAAAAAATCAAAGGGGGTACCCTTGTTGTTTTGATGACAAAAACAGTAAAATAATTTTTGCGCTTAGCTGGAAGAATTTTTGCAAATAAATGCTATGTCATATGAAAGTTAGCCAGATGTGCAATTTTTAATTGATTTCGTTTTTACAACAACAACAATTTTTGAGTCATTTTTTGAGTAAAAAGTCAATATTTTGGACCATTTTTGACATAATCATAAAACATATATACACTGACTTAACGGTACAGTTCAACCTATTTTTGTGAAGTGATTTTATTGAACTTTTGAACAAAAAAAATTTGAATGAAATATATTAATGGACAGCGGAGATATTTGCATCGAAAGACCAAACTTTGATTTTCATGTCGTTTTTTTCTCATTCTTAGGCAACGATGTTTTATGAAAAAGTCGTTATACTGAAAATTTCTCCAATTTTGAAGATATGTGCATGTTTTTGATGTCAAAATAACAGAATTTTTTTAAAATTAAATACAAAAAAATCTCCGATAATAAAAAGTTTTACAATAACAAAATTACTGTTAGTTGAAAAATTTTAAAGAGAGCGTGGCAAAAACTAAGTATGTAACATTTTAAGTTGGAACGCACTTAATATGTATACCTAGTTTGAGCAAAATCCGTTGAGCCGTTTAGATTTGTATAAATGCCAAACAAACAAACAAACAAACAGAAAATGAGTTTTATTACTATAGATAGTCAATTGTAGGAAAAAATAGATTTTTAGCCATAACTTCTGATTGGAAAGAGATATTGGGGTAATTTTTTCACATAAATTATTTTTGAGACTTGACTTTTTTGTAAAAAATATAAAAACAACATTTTGGAAAAAATAAATTTCGCGAAAAAAATCAAAGGGGTACCCTTGTTGTTTTCATGACAAAAACAGTAAAATAATTTTTGCGCTTAGCTGGAAGAATTTTTGCAAATAAATGCTATGTCATATGAAAGGAAGTCAGATTTGCTGTTTTTAATTGATTTCATTTTTACAACAACAATTTTTGAGTCATTTTTTGAGTAAAAAGTCAATATTTTGGACCTTTTTTGGCATACTCATAAAACATATATACTCTGACTTAACGGTACAGTTCAACCTATTTTTGTGAAGTGATTTTATTGAACTTTTGAACAAAAAAAATTTGAATGAAATATATTAATGGACAGCGGAGATATTTGCATCGAAAGACCAAACTTTGATTTTCATGTCGTTTTTTTCTCATTCTTAGGTAACGATGTTTTATGAAAAAGTCGTTGTACTGAAAATTTCTCCAATTTTAAAGATATGTGAGTGTTTTTGATGTCAAAATAACAAAAAAATTTTTTAAATTAAATATACAAAAATCTCCGATGGTAAAAAGTTTTATAATAAAAAAATTACCGTTAGTTGAAAAATTTCAGAGGGGGCGTGGCAAAAACTAAGTATGTAACATTTTAAGTTGGGATAAACTTAATATGTGTACCTAGTTTGAGCAAAATCCGTTGAGCCGTTTAGATTTGTATAAAGGCCAAACAAACAAACAAACAAACAGAAAATGAGTTTTATTACTATAGATAGTCAATTGTATGAAAAAATAGATTTTTAGCCATAACTTTTGATTGGAAAGAGATATTGGGGTAATTTTTTCACAGAAATTATTTTTGAGACTTGACTTTTTTGTAAAAAATATAAAAACAACATTTTGGTAAAAATACATTTCGCGAAAAAAATCAAAGGGGGTACCCTTGTTGTTTTGATGACAAAAACAGTAAAATAATTTTTGCGCTTAGCTGGAAGAATTTTTGCAAATAAATGCTATGTCATATGAAAGGTAGCCAGATGTGCAATTTTTAATTTATTTCATTTTTACAACAACAACTTTTGAGTCATTTTTTGAGTAAAAAGTCAATATTTTGTACCTTTTTTGACATAATCATAAAACATATATGCACTGACGTAACGGTACAGTTGAACCAATTTTTTTGAAGTGATTTTATTGAACATTTGAAAAAAAAAAAATTGTGAGAGAAATATATTAATGGACAGCGGAGATATTTGCATCGAAAGACCAAACTTTGATGCTTTATGAAAAAATCGTTGTACTGAAAATTTTTCCAATTTTGAACACATGTGAGTGTTTTTGATGTCAAAATAACAAAAAAATTTTAAAATTAAATACACAAAAATCTCCGATACTAAAAAGTTTTATAATAACAAAATTACCGTTAGTTGAAAAATTTCGGATGGGGCGTGGCAAAAACTAAGTATGTAACATTTTAAGTCAGAATGCACTTAATATGTATACCTAGTTTGAGCGAAATCCGTTCAGCCGTTTAGATTTGTATAAGGGCCAAACAAACAAACAAACAGAAAATGAGTTTTATTACTATAGATAGCCATCAACTCTACCAAGGTTGCCATCTGTTCTAGTTGCTTCTTGTTTTATTTCAATATTAATTGTTTTTCGACAAACTGTCGAAATACACCATAGAAAGCTCGCAATTAAATTCATGTAATAATTTAAATAAGAGATCACAATTAATTAACTAATCAGTTTAATTTTTACTTGTTTTGCTGAACAATTAGGTTCATTTTTTTATTTTTGACCAAGATCTTTAAAATTATATGGAAACTGCAGAAGAATCAGTACCTTTTATATACCTAAGAAGCAATCACAGTGAGAAGCAGTGACTGCAAAATAGCAGTATTGCTCATGACTAATGGCAAGGAATTGGCGCACACGTGTGTAGTCGCCATGGCAAAACTCTATAAATTGACCTACGAACTGCTACCAGAGAATTCACCATATTCTCCACAGATAGCCCTCTGCCAAAATGTCCTATTTCCAAACCTGGAAAAATGGCTCAGAGGTCATCACTGAAACAATGACCTATTTTAAGGTCCTTGATAAAACCTATTAATTGGACGGAATCTTACAAATATTTCAAAAGTTTTTGAAAAAATTGTTAAGGATAAAGTTTCCTTCGCGGTAAAAAATATTATTTGTCCCTACCCGCATAGTTTTTTTACAGGTACGTCGACAACAACAAATTTAAGCATTTTTACAAAATATTGCATAAACTTATTTGAAGATGGTAGTCAAGTTGACATCATTTATTCAGATATTTCTAAGGCTCTTGACAAAGTTCCACATGACCTTCTAATTTGGAAATTATCCATCTATGGGTTACATTTATCGTTTCTTTCGTGGCTTAGATCTTACTTGTTTAATAGGGTCTCTTGTGTTTCTATAGAAAACTTGAATTCTGAACCTTTTTCGGCAACCTCTGGGGTCCCGCAGGGCAGTATCCTAGATCCTTTACTTTTCATTTTATTTATAAATGATATCTCAAAATGTTTCCCTTCGGCTAGCTTTTTTATTTATGCTGATGATTTGAAAATTTATTACAAAATAAATCATTGCTCAGATTGTCAAGCTTTTCAAATTAAGTTGAATAATTGCCTAACTTGGTTCAAAAATAATTACTTACTTACTTAGTTGGCGCTACAACCGTATGTCGGTCTTGGCCTCATCTAAGAATTTGCGCCAGCCATTTCTGTCTTTCGCTTGCTGGCGCCAGTTGGAAATTCCAAGCATCGCCAGGTTGTCCTCTACTTGGTCTTTCCAACGAAGATGCGGTCGTCCTCTTCTGCGTTGACCGCCGCTGGGTAACGAATCGAATGTTTTCTTCACTGGAGCATCGTCTTTCATGCGCTGAACATGACGAAGCCAGCGAAGCCGCTCGATTTTAATGCGCTTGACTATGTCGATGTCAGCGTACAGCTCATACAGTTCATCATTCCACCGTATTCTGTACTCGCCATTGACGCAGATTGGTCCGTAGATCTTACGAAGAATCTTTCTCTCGAATGCTCCTAAAGTCTTTTCATCTAAACTGCTCAGCGTCCAGGTTTGTGTTGCGTAAAGTAGGACGGGCATGATGAGCGATTTATAGAGCGTGATTTTCGTTCGTCGAGAGAGGGCTCTGCTTCTCAATTGCCTACTGAGCCCAAAGTAACACCTGTTGGCAAGAGTTATTCTTCGTTTGATCTCAATGCTGATGTCGTTGGTTGAATTAATGCTGGATCCCAGATAGACGAAGTTCTTCACAACCTCGAAGGAGGTATTGCAGCATAACACTCTTGTATAATATTGTGCCACTACGTCTCAGATCAGCAGCTCGGATGATCTTTTCCATCATTAGGTTGAAAAAGTCGCACGATAAGGAATCACCTTGTCTGAAACCTCGTTTGGTAATAAATGGTGGGGAGAGGTCCTTCCCGATTTTAACTGCGCTGCTGGTGTTGCTCAGTGTCATCCTGCAAAGTCGTATTAGTTTTGCAGGAATACCAAATTCAGACATGGTGGAGTACAGGTGCTTCCTTATTGGGCTGTCGAAGGCGGCTTTGTAGTCGACAAAAAGATGGTGGGTGCCGACTTGTTTTTCTTGAGTCTTCTCCAAGATTTGTCGTAGCGTAAAAATCTGGTCGATGGTGGACTTTCCAGGTCTGAAGCCACACTCGTTTACAATGGGCTTCAATCTTTCACATAAAACGCTCGACAGGACCTTATATGCGATATTAAGAAGGCTTATCCCACGGTAATTGGCACAGATAGTGGGATCGCCTTTCTTGTGGATTGGGCAGAGCACACGGAATGCATTCTTCCGACCATATTCTGCATAGAAGCTCGTGAATGCATTTAAGTAGAGCTTCGCCTCCGTTCTTAAACAGCTCAGCAGGTAAGCCATCAGCTCCCGCGGCTTTGTTATTTTTAAGCCGAGCTATAGCTGTCAGAACTTCATCATAGTCGGGCAGCGGAACCTCGACGCTGTCATCCGCAATTGGGGTTTCCGGAATATCATCTCTATTGGCGGGATTGTTGTCAGCGTCGCCATTAAGAAGCTTAGAGAAGTGTTCCCTCCATAACGTCAGTGTACTCTGGACATCTGTCACTAGATTCCCGTTTTCATCCTTGCAGGAAGAGGCCCCAGTTTTAAAACCATCGGCAAGGCGTCTTATTTTTTCGAAAAATTTTTGGGCCTCATTCCTGTCACTATACATCTCAATCTTCTCTTGCTCGCGCTTTTCTGCCTCTCTTTTTTTCCGCCTGAAAATATATCTCTCTTCCCTCCTCTTTTCTTTGTATCGCTCCTTAGCAGCGCGCGTTACAACCGACTGCAGGGTGGCTTTGTAGGCGGCGTCTTTCTCTGCAGTGGCGTCACGACACTCCTGGTCGTACCACTGGTTTCGGCGAGGGCGTTGGTAGCCAATCACCTCTTCAGCAGCCGCACGCATGGAGTTGGAAATGTGTGTCCACTGCGCGCATATATCATCGATTGGAGGAGTGCTTTGAAGCAGAAGTGAGAGTCGAGTGGCGAAAGCATCGGCTGTCTGTTTCGATTGCAGCTTGTCGACGTCTAGCTTTCTCTGTGTAGGGTTGCGTGTCTTCTTAGCTGCGCACAGACGTGTACGGATCTTGGCTGCAACAAGATAGTGATCCGAGTCAATGTTTGCACAACGGATCGTGCGTTCATCCAATACACTGGAAGAGTGCCTTCCGTCGATCAAAACGTGATCAATTTGATTTTTTGTTTTTTGATCAGGGGACATCCAGGTGGCTTTATGAATATTGAGATGATTACATTGATGGTGTGCCTTTAACTAAAGTTAATGAAATTCGTGATCTTGGTATTTTTTCGACTGTCGCTTTAGTTTTATTGGCCATATTAATCGCATAATTCCGAAGGCTTATTTTTTTTTTTTTTTTTTTTTCTTTTATTCATCGTAATAGTTCTGCTTTTCTTGGCCTTCATACTACAAAACAACTCTATATTTCATTTGTAAGATCTAATTTGGACTATGCATCTCTCATTTGGAACCCTTATTATAGCATTCACATTAATTGTTTGGAGCGCATACAAAAGAAGTTAATTATGCTTTACGCTCACTTGTTTTTACTGAGCGTATTCCTGTTAACACTTTTCGGTGTTTGCTAATAGGTCTCGAAAGTCTAGAAAAGAGACGGTTGATTCAAGGTATAATGTTTATTTTTGATATCATTCAGAGCAATATTGATTGCCCATTGCTTCTTTAGCCTATAACCTCTAATATTCTGTCAAGACCTTTACGCTCATATGACTATTTCCATAATAAATATCACAGAACAAACTATGCCATTAATGAGACCATTAATAGGACTCTTTTAATTTTGAACAAGATTTATAAGTATAGTTCAATCGATTTTTGTATGTCCAAAGCTAATTTTTAGTCTGCACTGATGAGACTTTTGCATTAATTTGTTAACTAATTTACTTTAAGTTTATTTAAGGTCCCTATACTTTAAGTAATATTACATTAGTCTGTAAGGATATATTCCAAAGGCTCTACAAATAAATAAAGAAATAAATAAAAATAAAAAAATTGGGAAAACGCTGGACTAAATGTATCGATCTAAATGGAGATTATGTTGAGAACTAAACCGATTTTTACCGAAAAATATACCTTTTATTTAAAAAGTCACTGACTTATCAAGTGGATTGTATTATAATGTTTCCCAAAAAACCAACAATTAATGTAAGGAGTTTTACTCATTCAATAAAAATTAAATAGAATCTTAATACATATGTCACTAAAAATATACGTTTTTAACTTTTAATTTGTGCTATGCTGAGCACCCCAGACAACTTTTAAATGTAAATAAAAATACTAAAAAAATAAACAAACTCAATAAGACCAATGCCATTCGAAAGATTGAACGTTCAGATACACACTAGTGAATTTTCATATATGTATATATGCATATGTATATGTGAGATATTATCTCAATATCGGGTGCATTTGGTTGCCTGACCAAATTCAATGACCCTTATACGCACGAAAAAAGTGACGAAGAAGAAGGTGGAGGAATACGTCATGACGATGCAGGGCCATCCAAACATGAACCACAAGCGAAAGTACCGCGCCGCAAATCGATAATAATTTATAGTTTTTGTTTTTATTTTCCCATTTGGTTCCGTTTCATTTTTCATTTCATTCTTTATTTAAGCCCGTATGAGACTTCATTGTTTTGTCTAATTTTTATTCATTAACAATGAAACTAGAGCAGTTGAAATAGTGTGCTTGTTTTTAGATTTTTTAGACTTATTGTTTTTAGATTTTGAAATTGGAGAAAACAATGAAGTATCATACGAGCTTAAGGAAAATTTATTAAAATAAGCAAAAACGTCACAAAAAACATAAGTTCACATGTTATTCTATGCAAATAAATTGAAAAAATCGAGAAGTTATTGAGTTTTTTTGTTGAAATTCATTGAAATACAGAATATGGTGGCGAAACATGGTACAGACAAAAGGTTAAATATGATAACAAACGCAAATTAATCCTATTTTACGGAAATAATTTACCATTCTATTTGAAAAGCCTTTTTTCTAAAAATTTTCTGCCATCATTTTCGGATTAGTCTCACATTCTTCATTTTATTATACTCTGATGTCATTAAATATTCTATTTTTAACTAAGCAGGTGTAAAGTTGGTTGAAACTATTTAATACCTAGAGCATAATATAACAATGTTGAATATACCCTGCAGTGTAACCAACTAGTATTCAAACAGTCTTTTAACTAGTTGAAAACTGATCAGTACTAGTTCAAGATCTATTTTTTTCATATACCCAAGAGGTATTTTTAACACGGCGATGTCATAGGAAATAGCAGTTGTCCTTTTCAAAACAATATAAAACTAGCTTACAACTAACATGTTATGGTCAGTAAAATTCCATTCTGAACAGGTTAAAACTAGTTTAAGACTAGTATGTTTTGGTTACTTAAATTGTTGTTTTCTGTGACTAGTTGTAAAGAAATTATATATGTTCAAACTTTGACTAGTTTGTTAATTAACCTTTTCGAAGTGGATGACATATAGTTATGGGGTTGTGGAGCTGGTTGATTTTGACAAATGTAATAAGTTTAGGTTTTGGTTGGTTTTACAACTGGTTTTTTGTGACTTGACATAAACTAGCTGGGTTTAAACTATCTTTGCAACTAGTAAATCGTGGCAATTTATAAAATAGTTTGTTTTAACTAGTATAAAGACTAATCATGGTTAGCAGTTTTCAACTAGTTAAAAGACTGTTTAAATACTAGATGGTTACACTGCAGGGATACCACAGAAATTTGATAGTTACGCTTTTCCTTGTAAAGCTGGCAAAAACAGCTCCTTGCCAAAATGGTATGCGAATTATTAAGAGCCATAACAAATTCATGACCGAATTAGGAAAAATATTCTACCAATGAAAGCCGTCAAATTATTTATCTCAAAAAGGTGTCAAAGCAATATTAATAGAGCACACATTAAAACACTGAAACACACATTAATTAGGTGTGCATGACGCACAAACAAACATCGATTTATGGATTTCGGTGTCAATAACCGAAAATCATGTCGATACATCATGTCGATGGCGGGTGATGCAGAAGCAGGCAAACACTTTGGTGTCGGTGCATTCAAGAGTACGCCCCCATCGATTACACTGTTCCCAAAAGAGGCAAACAGCATTTATTGAGTGCAACAGCGGCATGAGGAATGACGGAGTTGCCACACTTTTTATCTTCGTTCGACTTCATTATCACTGTGATTTTAAACGCAGTGAACGTAGTAGGTGGTCGTGTAGAAGAATGTAGAAGAATGGTTGGGTGTGTGTGTGTGTGTATGTAAATATTAAAAATGTGTATGTGACTGATAATTATTTCGCTGTCATAGTTTTCGTGTTTTTTTTTTTTGTTTTTTTGTTTCTCTCTATTTGTGGCAACACACATGAACTTGCCACCATTGAGAAAACTCCACGCCGCATTTGCTGTTGGCAACATTTATAAAAATATTTATTGCTCTTTTCATTTCAACAATAATAATTGCAAATTATTTTTGTGTTGTTAGTAACTTTGCCGGATGTTGACGGGCGTGTTGCATTGCTTTACAACTTTGCGTGGCCGCCATTGAGACGTGCGTAATTTTTTTGTTGGCCAATCTGTTGGACATTCTTTCAACTTTTTTTTTTTGTTTCTTGGTAGCTGTCACGGCGCTTGTGAACGTTGTGTTTGTCTTTTGTCGTTTTGTTGATTTTTCTTGCTGCAGTCTTCTGTTGGCGCGCTTAAGCGTAGGTGAGCCGGTTTATCTAAGCGGGTTTTGTTGGTCATTTGTTTTAGGTTGTTATTGTTGTTGTTGTTGTTGCTTTTACTAAATGACGTGGTCGTTTGTTCACTTAGCTTACCTGTGGCGCTTTTTAATCGCTTGTTTTTTTTATTTATTTTTGGTCTCTCTTGCTCTCTCGCTCTGAAAATTTTGTGGTTACATTTATCAGATGTCATGATAATCAATTTTCCGAGCTTTTTATCGACAAACATTTTATTTTTTGAAGGTCTTTATGTTAGCTTTATTTCCTTGTTTTTTGGCCAAATCATTTAATTTGACATATAGAACTTGCTTTGTGTTGACTTAACTAAAAGTAGCATGTAAGTTAGGTCTTTCTTTAGAAACAAGGAGAAGGGGCGTTTTTAATTTAATATAAATTTTTCTTGCATTATTTTTATTTATTTAACAGTGACGGTTTTCTTTTTTTGCGAAGGAGTCCTAAATTAAAACCTAAATTTAGTAAACCTAAATTATAACTCGTGGTACCAAAACCTCCGCATTGAATCTTCGACCCTGTAGAACCCCGTGGAACTGCCGTAAAACATTACTACGCGAGGCTTACGAACAGCACTGGAACCTTTCAAGAATAATTTAACAACTCTAACAACTCTAATTTAACCCTCATCGGTCAAATTACAAAATTAAATATAGTAAGAAATAAATCAAATCTTAACCGATTGACATGAGTTTTTGGCAAATAGCTTTTCTGGAAATGCTCATGTAAACTTATTGACGCACAGGTTCCTTCCCAGTGGGCAATTCAGTTAGGCCTCTTGAAAAAAGGCATGTATTAACTGCTTCTTTTGGCGTCAACACACCTCACAACATCACTGCATCGATGAGGGCTTCTATAATGCCTTCCTGTTAAAAGGAAGGCAAGAAGTTTTCGTTATTTCTCTGTGATGTGTATGTGAGTTGAAAGTCCTGTATTTTTTTTTATTGATCTTACAGTATAAAAAATTTTTTTAGAACAAACAAACTAAAATCTAGGAACGTTTTTTATTTTCAATATGCTTAAAAGGTTTATTAATTACATACTGAAAACTTTATAAAAATGTCAATGCTTTATAGTAACTCTGCTTTTATTAAATCATGGTGTTGAACAGCTTTTCCAGAAAAAATAATTAATAAAGCGTCGTTAAAGAGGTACGAATATATATTATTTAATGACTAATGATTTTTTTATTTACTGATGTTAAAGTGCACTAGCAAACATAATAAACAAAGTAGTATAATCAGGGCTTATGAGAAAGTACTTTACACAGAGAAAACAACATTTTCAAAAGTGGCAGAAACGAGCTACTTTTAAAAAGTTTAACCCAGATTTTGCACTTTTAACAATTGAACAGCTTAAAATTAAATAGTAAAACGTATATTTTCATTTAAAAACGAAAATTTTAAAATGAGATTCTAAAATGTTCTTTTGATTTTTAACAATAAATCTTCTCAAATGCAATAGTAAAATGTTTATTTTCATTTTAAAAACGAAAAATTGAAAACTAGATTCTAAAATGTTCGTTCGATTTGTAACAATAAACATTTTAAAATGAAATGGTACAAGAATTATTTATCTTTTAAAAACGAAAATTTTCATTATATCCAATTAATTAAAAAAATTAACAGAAATTCTAATTTCCTTTATTAATTGAAAAACTTTTCATTGGTTTTCAAAATTACAGTTTTATTTCAGTTATTTTATCATCAGCTATATCCGTCTCGTTAAAATTTTTTAGATGATGATACTTACCTTTTAGTTGTGGCAGCAAATGCTCCAACTCAAACTCTTTCATTATTTTCTTGCATTAGTTTGAGTAGTTTGCAGTAGTTTGAGTGATGAAATTGAGAATGAAAAATATTGTATTTTCTGAACAAATATCAAATACATAAGTCAATGAAACATACATAAAAAACAATTTGTTCTTAACAAGTGTTTCGAAACAAAGTATGTGAAACCAACACCCCCCCCCCCCCCCACTTAAATTGTACTTATATATTTATCTATTCATTTTACTATGTCATGGCAAAACGTTCGTTTCTGTTTTAAAAACGTTTCGTTTCACTTTTCTCTTTAAAAATGTGCGAATTTCATCTTTGTATGGCGTAAAATGTTTTTACAAATATTTTTTATCCTGTTTTATCATATTAAAAAATTTGTAGTTGTTTTAAAAACGTTCCGTTTTACTTTTCTTTATAAAAATGTGCATTTTAATTTTTGTGTGGCGTAAAATATTTCTAAAAATAATAATTTTACTAAACGTTTTTAAAATGTGCGTTTTTGATTTTTTGTTTTCTCAGTGTAAGAATGCATTTTCAAAAAAGCGCTTTTATAAGGGCTTTTTAGCAAAGCGAGTGCGGAAGTACTAACAAATTTTCGCATTTCATACAAGTAATAAAACGGTGCTTGCAAGGAATGTGGAAGGCCTATAAAAACCTAGCGTAGGCCTGCTAGAAGGCCTTCAGAGTCCTGCAATTGCCGACTGGGTTAGTATGTGCACGCATACATGTCTGTTCATACATGCATTATAGTTGCTTAAATATGGTGCCCATGTTTTCTTGTAAGCATATCCCTGAATAACCAATCTTATTTCTAATACGTTATAACCAATGTAAACGATTCGACTAACACTCTCCAAAACTCGTTATAGAGAGCTGTTAGTTCATAAAATACATTAAAAGCTGTTGAAAATGAAAAAGCTATTTTACTAGAAATCAAAAAACATTAATATTGGTCTTTGGATTTTTTTTTACAAATTTTCATGAGCTACTTATTTCATCAGTTCGAGATATATCACATAAGATTATTGAAAAAAAATAATAAAAAAACATAAAAACTTAAAAACTTAAAAGGCTCTTCTATCATTATACGAATAAAGCATTATATATTAATATTAAAATTAAAAAGTTTAAATCAATTGTTTAGCACAAGAGACACAATTTGCTGCACCATTATTAAAAACTTATAACAAAAACACTATATTCCTACAACAAAGGAATTAACTTCGACTTAACTGAAGTTAAAATACCCCCACATCCGTATTTTAGTATATACGAAGTTGTCAATGTAGTATAATTTTGATGACGCCACTTTTATGGGGCGTGGTTTTTATCCAAATATATAAAATTTCAAACTCAGAGTTCATCCTAATTATCAAAGCTTATGTGTAAAATATCAAGTTTAAACCATAATTTTTTTAATTTATGAAAGTTTTATATTATAATGACACTTTGTGTGTGAGGTGGGCGTGGTTTTCATCCAATTTTGACAAATTTCAAATATGTGGTGAATATTTTACTCCAAAGCTAATGTGCAAATTCCAAGTTCATATATTAATTTTTGTGGCATTTTAAGAGATACCGTTTTGATAAAGTCACTTCGTAGGCGAGGTTTTCATTTTTCTCATTCCTGAATTTTATCTTAGTTTTTTGAATATAATCATATATTTTTTTTATTTCAGTACGATAACTTACAAATTGTGGCTGTAATAGTGTCGACAGACAGACAGATGGACAGACCGACATGGCTTAATCGGCTCAAGAGGTGATGCTAATCAAAAAATATATACACGTCTATACCTACCACGTCTCCTTATTAGCGTTACGAACAGAGTGACAAAGTTAATATACCCCTTACGCAGTACGCGTGGGGGTTTAAAAAGTTACGTTAAGGCCAATGTTAGTCGTACACTACATTTATAAAAAGATTCACACCATCGAATTAAAAAGCCAAACACATCCGAACAAAACGAGGGCAGCTTAACAACTAATTTGGTTACTACAATATGGATAGAGAACACGATCAGATGAGAGAAAAAGAGGTTGTAAGCAAAAAGTAAGCAGTGTTAGTCGAAACGACTAACATTGGTTATCCAGGGATATAAATGGCTGTCTACAACATTGCTTTGTGCACAAAAAATAGTTTTCTTCTGTGAATTTGGGGCGTTTTTAATATTTTGGAGAGGCATTTTTCATTTTTTCAGCAAAATGGATACAAGTTTTCGTTTAAGAGATGAGGAAGAAATGGAAAGTGAATCTAACGTAGATTTTTCTGGAGATAGCGAACAAGACGATTGTGATTATTTGCTTAATGAAGTCGCAGCGATAATTCATGTGATAGTGATTCATATGATATCGAGCCCTTGTAGAGAGAAACTTTAGTGGATTTGACCCATCATCCCGAAAATGAAATTTTATCGATAGCTAAATGCATACAATACTCCAAAGTACCATTTAAAACTAATCGTCAATTCTCCTATGGACATAACTCGGATGTGCAAGTTTTGTTTACTATTTTTACAATGCTTTTTGCGAGGTTTTTCTTACTTGAACTTATTTGGGTCCAACTGCTAGCGCTGCTGCAGATGAACAATACCCTTTGTCAGCATTTTTTTATGTTCCCACCTATTTTTTTTTTTTTTACTGAATAAACTCTCAGGGAATGCCCCCTATAAATGCAAAAACATTGTGTTGATTTGGAAGATAGGTAATAGTTAGTTGGAGAGTGGATAGATGGAGTAGTATCAGTGAAGATTTGTTTAAAATTTGCACATCTCAAGACTGCCGGGAAACACGCTCGCGGGGAGACTATTCCATAACCTTACCGTGCGACTAAAAAACTAACTATCCCGGTAATGCGAGGTTCTGTTGGACATCGAGGCAATGTTAAAGGGGTGGGTTTGAACAGCTGCCTGAGTGGACCTAGGCAACACACGAGCTGGTGACGTCAGGCCATGTATCTCCCTTGAACACTTCCCGTGGTAATACCTATACAGAAGGCTTAGGCAACCAACATTGCGTCGATTCCTAAGAGATTTGAGAGTGGATTAAATATATTATCCCCTATAAAATATATCACACGATGTTGAATTCGATCCAGAAGCTCCAAATAAGATCTTGAAGCCCCTGCCCAAATGTGCGAATTGTACTCCATTTTCGGTCTAATATATAAGGTGTAGATCATGCGCAGATCAGCTGAAGTAAAAAATTTTTTGCACCGTTTTAAGAAACCTAGGCACTTGGCCACTTCTTTCGACACATCGAAAATGTGATCATTCCAACGAAGATCACATTGAATCGATATGCCCAGAACGTCAAAAGTGGCTGATTCCACAAAATCCACACCATTCATATTGAGGGTAATTCATCTAATGGGTAATCCATGGGTTAACAGGCAGCACTGGGTCTTGCTTGCATTGAACTCTACTCTATTAGCAAGACCCCACTCGGAGATTTTTTGTAGATCATTTAGGAGTGTGTCATTCATATTTTGCCTTTTTCTCTGAATCTCCATAGAGCTTGGGCGTTTTTTGAATGAATATGAATGACAAATGTTGCTGTCGTCCGCAAACGAATGTATTGGGCTATGCGTCAACGACAGAAGGTCGTTGATAAAAACCAGAAACAAGGTTGGCGATGGGACTGAACCCTGTGGTACTCCTGCGTTGATGACGTGCTTCTCGGAAATACCGAATCGTTCTGTCCTTAAAGAAACACGTGATCCATCGTGCAAAGTTACCACCAAAACCATATGCAACAAGTTTTGACACGAGCGCTTTATGCCACACTCGGTCAAATGCATTTGAAATATCAAGAGGATAGATATCTCGCCCTACTCTCGTCGAAAAAGTGAACGCATTGATTCCATTCTTCAGTTAAGAACGCCATAAGATCACCAGTAGAGCGAGCCATATTGACGATCACTAAGCAGTTTTTTGAGCTCCAAATAGTTCATGATGTTAAAGTTTATTATGCTTTCCATAACTTTGGAAAGCGTAAATAGTTAGAGCATATCGCAATGGGTCGGTAGTTTGCAGGATTCGTGGCATCGCCCTTTTTAGGTACCGGCTGGACATTTGCCACCTTCGAACAAAATGGAACTACTCCTGTTCTGTAGGAGATGTTGAAAAGGTTGCGCAAAGGCCGAGCCAGCGAAGAAGCACACATTTTTAAAACAATTGGCGGTATGCCATCAGGGCCAGAGGCTTTGTTTACGTTGAGATTTGTAAGGACTATTTTAACTGCTCTCGTTCGAAAGTAGATCTCCTGTATTGCAGAAGATCCACTCTCAATAAAGGGCAGTGGCTGATTGCTATCTGAGAGAGTGGAATTTTGAGCAAAAAATCTAGCCAATAGGCTCGCTTTATCAGCCGAGTCAGTGAAGATTTGGTCATCTTTTAAAAGAGTTGGAATCGATGACGATGTCTGATTCTTCACTCTTTTCACAAATTACCAAAAATTTTTGGTCCCCTTGGGGCAGGGAGAACCTGTTCTCGGATGCAAGCTTCGTGCAGAAACTTTTCGCACGAAGTCTTTTAGTATTAGTATTCTTTTTAAAACGCCAATTCTGAAAGGCTTCCTCTTTGGACCTGACTGCAATCCTGCAAGTCTTATTGAACCATGAGTGATCTTTTGATTTAATGCTTCTCATCTTATTGGGAATGAAAGACCGCATACCCAATAAAATAATTTCTTGTACCATGACAGCCGAGGCATTCACATTTCTATCAGCGTAACATAATTTCCAATTAAATTTGCGATAAAAATTATTTAACGCAATCTAATTTGCCCTTCCATAAAACCATGCAGTCCTCTTCGGGGCTTTAGGCGTAGAGGTGCAAGGGTTAGAATATGGAAAAACAGCGGAGATGGTACAGTGGTCCGAATTACCAAGAGGTGCGTTGACACTCACATCATATTTTTCATGATGCAATGTCAGAAAAAGGTCAAGGATGTTATGGCTATGCATATCAGATTGAGGAAAAAAAGTGGGTTCCCTCACTAGTTGAATCAATTGGTTCGATTCAGCAAATAGCTCAACATATTGCCCAACTGGTGTCAGTGGGCCCGAATGACGTAACCAAGCCGGGTTGTGGACATTGAAATCGTCTGCTACAACGTATGCGTAATTGAATCAGAGAGAGTCCAGTTTGGTAAAAAGTGAGCTCCCTCCCTATATTCGGACTTCTATAAATAAAACAAAAATGTAGCAAGTGCGAGCGAAGCCTGAACCTAACCCACATTGAGCTAAACTCTGGATCGGTCACGTTCAGACTCCTCTCACACTGGTACGCTACATCCGTTCTTACAAAAAGCGCAATGCCCCTATGCAAAAAAACAATGGCAGTAAGCGACACCCAGGTATATGAAAATCTAGTGGACTGCATCCTCGGCCAGGCGAGACCCAGCCTAGTGCCATTATTTGAGGGCTATGAAGACTACAATGTACCTATACTGCCGATGAGCGGCGTGCCAGGTATAGAAAATATATTTTTTTATCAGCATCACCTCGGTTCTGTCTGTCTGTCTGTCCTTATGTCCGTCAGTGATAGCAATAACATCCGTAATTTAAGGTCAATCGTAACAAAATTCTAACTATAAGCTTTTCATTCAAAAATTGAGAACAAGTTAAAACATTAGCCATATCGGATATAAACCACGCCTACTTCACATACAAAGTGAATGTACCAAAACGATAAAATAATTTAAGACTTAAAGTTTTGCAAACAAGCTTATACTCGTAACATGCACTTTTAATATGAAATATTTAAAAATCGAATTAAAATTAGGTCAACTCCCATGCAAAGTGACTTTATGAAATCAGTAAAATTACCATAAATTCAACCAAAAAAGATACAATGCATGGGCGTCCACAGGGGGTTAAGTGAGGGGCGCTCGCCCAGCCTAGGGAATGATCCTAATACCTAATTATGAAAAAATATTCTGTCTGAGCTCAGGTTTGAACCGTGGTTTTTTAGCTTACAAGTCAGCTACTCTTCCAGTAGGATACGGCCACCTTGCAATCATATAGTGATAAGAGAACATTTTTAAATTTTCAGAAACGCTTATTTTCAATACATTTCAGTTAAAAAAATAAAAAAAAATTTCTGGAAATTTACAAATTTTGACTTATCACTTTTGTGCGCTAAACGATTTCGGTTTTAAATTTTTTAAACTCAACTAATAATTAGTACATTCCACGAATAATGCTTATGGTCAACCTGCGAATGAATGTTTTCAACAAATATTATTTTTAATTCGTAAATAGTACGAAACCATTAGTAAATACTACGAATATAATGGAAGAAATTTAGAAGTTATTCGTAAGAGAAATTGAAAAATGTTAAAGAATGATATCCCTTATTAGTCGAAGAACATTCTTCGTAGCAACAGATAGCAAGGAGCATTTTATTTAATAACGAATATAAACTTTGACGAAAAGCAAATTTATGTTTTAAAGTCCTTGTAAACAAGTAGAAAACAAAGCAAAATAAATTTTATAAACATAAATCTTTTCTAAAAATTCGGCATAAAAAAAAATTTTTCTGTCATAAAAATGATCCAATTTCGATAATTTTTTTAATTTTTCCTTAACTTAAGAAAATAGCTAACAATCCTGCAGCATTTAAATTTGCGAAAGTTGCAGCGACCTAGGTGATGCCAAGGCTTCTAATTCAAAAGCAAAAGAAAAAATTCGGATAAGAAAACAATTTAACATTAGAATATGTTATGGTCAAAAGTTTTTTTTATTACTTAAATGGAAATAGGAAACTTGATTTGAAACATCCATTAAATACTTTTTAAAATTCACGTTTTTTCATTGGGATTCGGATTCAGCGACCCATTTTTGGTGTACCATTTTTTTTCCAGCCCCGAATTCATAAAACTACAAAAAATTAAGGTGGCAACCCTATCCACCATCTTGAATTTTAAATTTCTGACTTTAGATTCGAAATCAGCTACCCCTTAACGCTGATAAATGACGTTTAAAACTCTTGAAAAGACATATTATTAGGATATTATTTGAATATTTTAAAATATTTTCTAATTGACGTCGAAATTTGCTACACTTGGCCAAAAACCAGTTCAATACGCTGCACAGCAACCAAAACAGCATTTGTTTTTTACGCCACACGACGGTAGTGATCGATCTAAATGACCGACACAAACAAAAACAATTTTGCAAACACCACTTGTTCAAGTTGAAAAAATTGTCTTTGTTTTGGTTTTGACAAAGGCCTGAATTCTCCAACATGAACATTTTGACGCAAACATAAGTATAAAACTGAAACACAGAGAATTGTTTGTTGAGATCGATCATTGTTTGAATTTGTGACGCACAAGCAAATATTAAAACGAAGAATTCATGTTGGATGATCAACAACACGATAACTACGTTACACACAAAAATGAAATGAAAATAAAATTGTGTGTTGTGTGCTTCAAATAGTGTTTATTTACATTTATGTTGGAGATTTCTGTTACATGAGTGAAAATTGCTGAACCCTGGTAAAAGTTGATGTGGCTGTTTTTGTTAACCGAGATATTAACTTTATTAGCCGAAATATCAACAGATATTGTTAATTTGGTTGCCTTAGGTGTTACCGTTCCCGAGATATTAAGAGACAAAGAGACACCGCACGAACGATTTTATATGAAGAAGGGCGGTAAAAGTATGCGTCTCAAAATGTATATATATAGTGACCACCACTTGGTCTCATAGCAAATATAAACCAAGTATCATTATAAAAACATGCACAACTCAGGAATTATAATTTCTAAAAAGTAGGCGTAGTTATAGTTCAACCACGCCCATTTTTTATTGAATTGTCGATAGTAGCCATACAAACTAAATTAAAAAATGTTAGTCCAATGCAACCGAATTCATCTGAAATATAGCGTTTTTATTAACTTGTGGGCGGAAATAGGGGGTGTGGCAATATATTTTGTGTATTATTCGAGTGTATTATTATTAGTCTTGACAACTAATATTGTAATTTGATGCCCTTAGGTTTATTATTGAATATTTTTGCAAAAGGTGGTTACACATGGAAAAAATACTCAATTTGGCAAGAAAACAATATACCCAAACAAGTTAGGGGGTCAGCTAGAGTAGATTGGTAGATGGGTACTTGGGTAGAATTTCACTTTACAAAAACAAAATGTATATTACTTATATATTGCTGTTATTTCAATAAAAATTTAAAATTAAACTACTATTAATGTAATGATACAAATATTGTCATGGAAAAAATTTCATTTATGAAATATTTCAGTTTATGTTTTCAATAATTTATACATTGTAGTACATATAAATAATATTGTGTTAATAAGATACGTGGATACATTTATTTCTAAAGCTTCATTGAATATGACTGTCGCAGAGTTAAGCAACCAAAAATTTTTCTCACCAAGTTAGAACATAGTGAGAACTGCAATCGATTTCGAGTCGCATATTTTAGTTTACAGAAACACTTTATCTATCGAGTTCCCTTGAAAGTAGAATTGAAAGAAACGAAACGAGTCACCGATTTTTCTCGTTTTTTACAGAGACAGTGCAAGTGAGAATGGCATCACAATGACGTCAAAGTGAAAAAATCTGGTGAGAACTACGGTGAGAAAAGTTACAGAGCCGAGCTACACACCTTTAATACAATATTACATTGATGAGTTCAATGAGTGCAATAGATGCAACAATTTCTACTGTTGTTATAAGAGCCAAAGTTGTCAGTTAAGCAACAATAGTATTTAAAATAAGTAAAAAGAAACATCGTAAATTTTACAAAGCTGGCAATACTCCTATGGACGACCGTGCTCACTCCTAATATATGCAACGCATGATAACTGTAATTGCGACAAAAATTTTGTTATAATTCAAACATTATAACCACACAAAATTTCAAAAATCTTTTAAAAGTTAAAGAACCATCCCTACGCTACGATCTCCCGCTCTTCACTTCAGCTTTTCATGCTGTGTTTCGCCTACAGTAACCTTCACCTTACCTTACCAAAAGCTTATTCAACTCTTCTCAGCAGGTTTTCTTGCAGTCCATAAGCGTGTTTTTATTGTTCAATTGACTTTTATTCCTCTTTTTTTTTTTTGCTTTTCTCTGCAACCTACACAATTTTTATTTTGATAGCAAACTAATATTTGTCTCTTCCTCCACAATAGTGCTAATTGAAAATGTGCATAAATGCATACTTATTTCAATTTCTTAATATTTTTGATCACCATAGTCTTTGTGCGTTTTCAAAAATATCTTTTCACGCAACGATTACCAGCAGATAGAATAAATATTTTGATGACGTTGGCCCACATGCCGGGTTCCACGAATTGACACGTATTATTTATAGCAACATCATCAATCGACTTTGATTTCAGACAAATGGAATGGGACAATCATAGGTACCAATCTGCATATGAGGTCAGGTTAATAAATAATTGCTACCTACGCGTGTTTTATTGGTAGTATGTTGTTGTTTAGAATATGTTAAAAAAGTGCATTGGTTCTTGAATTTTGTGATTAACATTAAAATGTTTTGATGTAACTTTTTGAATATAGGTAAGTTGGATTTTAAGTCTTGCGCATAGGAAGAACTGTACATTGCCAGATGAATTTTGACAGTTTCATTCGACAATTTGACATATTTTTGGCATTAACGTACTCACAACGTTTTGCTGTATGTATGCTTATTGTGTTGTTTTCAGCGGTTTTAAATTGTATCTCAGCAAATAAATGAACTCCCTGTCGGAAGGATCGTAAGGTGCTTACTAAAAAATTCATGTTTTCCTTTAGCTTATGGTGGTGAAAACAGTATCATGCTAAAGTAAGTATGTTGTTTGCTACATTTCGAGCACCATACGTCTTCGCTAACTATTTCAACTACAAAAGGAATGCACGGTTGAAACGAGCATTCCTTCGTGTGATCATTTTCATATGTACTTTATTTCGTAAAGTAAGAGACATGCAGCGGCATGACGACATAACGGTTTTTGATTAATGTTACGAAGATATGAAGTGTAGCAAAAAACAAAAAACGAGTAAAGAACAAACGTCTGCTGATCAGCAATATATAAAGATTAATCGTGAAGAACAAATAAAAAAATTTGATAAAATAAAATACAAATTCAAAATAAAGGTTTGCAAATTTTTAAAAATTTGTATGCATCTCTTTTAACTTTTGATAAGTTTTATGCTGTTACTTTTGCATTTGTTGTGTTCTGTGTATCGTGTTGTGTTTTGTGCTATTTGTGTTTTTTTTTTTTGTGAAATGGAAGGTTTTTCTAAAAGAAATATACGGCGTTTAGCAGCACGTAAAAGAAAAGAAATTGAGAATGCTGATGAAGAAGAAAATAAAAAAGAAATGATGAAATTGAATGATACGGAAAACAGTTGAGTAATAATTAAAAATAATGATTTTATTAAAAGAAACGAATAACAAAAGAAAGAGGATTCAATAGTAGAAGAAAGTGAAAAATCAAACATTAAATGTAATAATAAAAAATATCTAAAAATATCTATTTTCTTTAAATTTTTTTGAAATTATAGGTCCAATTGATAAAATGTTTATTGATTCCTAAAGGTATTTTAAAAAACCTTCACCGCCTCATTAACAGCAACAAATCCTCTTTTAAGGATTATTCATCTTTAAATGCATCGCTCTTTGGTACCATTTTTAAAAACAAATTTGTATGTAAAATAATCATCTGTTTTGCAGAAGCACTTAAAAGGGATGGGTATACGGAGAAGGCATACATCCATGAAGGCATACATTCTACAAAAAAAAATGTGAAGACTTAAAAAAATTAAAAAATAATTCTTAATTTTAAAATTATTTTCATATGTATTTTGTTATTATTATCATTTCTTATATAAATTTTTTTTAAAAATTTAAGTTCTTTTTGTTTTTAAAACATTTATTTTAATTTTATCAAAATTAGAACAAAATTTGCGTATTGAAATTAATATTATTTATTTTGTTATTAATTTGGCACTTTATTTTAGTAAAGGAAAACGTAAGTACGTAAGTATGATGCTTTTTATACTTTACAGAAAGAAGCTTACTAGCGGCGGCCATGCTTTTGTAAAAGTAATGGCGATTCGGAAGGGACGTTTGCATGCCTCGTGGACGAAAAGTAAGTAGGCTATAAGGCATTATAGAAGGATGGTGTTTCCCACTGGGCTTAAACAAAGAACACTTTCGGCCAAGAACGGTTGTTGTGTTAGAAAACATTGATGATGTGCGTGTACTATTTGAAGTAGACCGAGTAGTAGTGACATTCCGTGAGATAGAGTCAAGATTTGTTTCCGTTGTATATTTCATAACTTGACGATTGCTCAAAAGAGGCCAGTGTTGGTTGGTGCAAGGAAATGCTGAAAAATGCATGTTTACGATATCGTAACATGTCACGAATTATGGATGAATGCTTTATGAACCGAAACAAAGCAGCAGTCTACGTTTTGGGTCTTTTAAAAATTCGACAACAGTTGGTTGTCTGAATGGTGCAAAAGCATTTGCTTGCTAGAAGTCCTCGAAGAATTGCGTAAACCAACTGACAAAGGAATATTATCCTCCATCACGACGATGCGAGGTCCCACACATCAGTAAGTCATTCTTGTAACTCGTGGCGATCGTAGTATCCGACTTATATTACTGATTTGACCTGACACTCACGCATAATGTTCCTGTAATAATCTCTATCGATTTCTGTTCAATGCAGTTATTTAACCCTGTATCACGCAAAAGCGCCAATTTCAATTGTTTGCCTAAAAATCTCTGAAACAGTGTTAAAAATAAATAAAATCAACTTTTGTTTTGAAATTAATACTTTATTTATAAAAATATTTGCAAAAAATCTTTTTCTGCAGATATAAAGATTTACATATTTCAGGGAATACAGCATGCTTTTTAAAATAATAATTCATGATTTACGTAATTTATTAATTTACCAAAAAGTTTTTAACTTTTTTTTAATTATTATTACTTTTTATTAAAATTTTACTCATTTAAAAATATATTCAAAATATAGCAAAACACAAACTGCTGCCAAATGCAAAACCACGTTCTTGCAACTAAAAATAAAAAAATAACTGTTGATTTACTTACGCTCTCATTTTAAAGTTAGAGTTATTTGGAATGTTGATGAGTCATTTATAAGAATTCCGACTTAAATTGTACTCTTTGAGTTATTTTTCTAGAGCAATTTCTAAATGTTGCAGATCTGCAACACGGCGCGATATAGGGGTAATATCGATAAGCTACCACATATTTCGAGCTCACTTCAATATAATCTTTTAAAAAATTAACTTCGAGGTAAGTGAGAGTTTTACGGATTTATCTAATGTCAGTAAAGCTATGTATTATTAAGTAACAAGTACTCGAAATCTACTTTTAAAAATTGTTACTTTTGCTTAAACTGAATTTTTTACTGATTCAAACCTTTTTTATTATTATTAGTATCAAAGTTGTAGTTTTAAACGCAATGCGGCTTGTTGCTTTGCCGATCCGAACAGCGAAGTAAAGTTGAAAAAGTTGCACATACAATTATATGAAATAAGCGCCTGCTCGGCGCTTAAAGCGACTTATGCGCTGGTATTCAGCGTGCTGGTTTTAATGTGTTTTGTTTAATATCACACAATGCTTACTTATTATTTTCATTAAATTGCCTAAAAAAGAAAAAGCAACAAGAAAAACTCAAATAAAATACATAAATTCTTTTGATGTTTTATCTGTTGCGCCTTTTCTTCGTTTTTTCTTGGGATCAAAACATAAAAGCAAGTGGATAAAAAATTAAAAAACCTATCAGTAGTTTTGATTTTCCTCCAAATGTTCTTATTTATTTTTGCAAAAATCAGTCATTTGACATCAATCAGTTATATATGTTTGCAAAAAATCAAAATAATTAAATTTTGATCAATGAAGCCATCACAAGTCTGTGATGTGCATACAAATAAATATTTACTAACACATATAGATGATTGAGGCCAAATGATTGACCGTGTAAGGTCCACATGAAGGCAAGTTTTTAAAAAGCCTCTCAATGATTTGCTTTACCAGCCGGTTGGCTTTTTTCTGAAAATTTTGTATGCTTTTTTTTTCTTTTCTGTCTGAAAAAAATTCGAAACACAAACGCAGTAACAGGGTAATAAAAACAGCAGAAAACTATTGCAAAAAATTCTAAAGAAACTGGAACGGCAAGTGACTTGAAGCGGCTTGCAGTAGCGTGAAGTGCGTTTCAGCTAAAACTTAGAATCGAATAATCTTGTAGTAGCTGATGTATATTTTTTTTTTTAATGTGCGTTCTTTTAACGCACTTATTTTTTGTTTCAAAAAATCTAAAGAAAAACGCAGCAACAAGGCAAAAAAAACAGCAGAAAACAATTGCAAAAAACTCGAAACAAACTGAAACGGCAAGTGACTTAAAGCGGCTTGCAGTGGCTGAAAGTGCGTTTCAGCATCGCTTTCTCACATTTTTGCCTCTTCAATTGTTGTCCGCTGGTTTGAGGAAAGCAAAAAGCACACATGAAATGCATTTTTTTTTTTTTTTGCACACTTCCGAAAATTGGCAATAAAGTAAATTCCATATAACTTTTTTACGATATTTTGAGTTAAGTCATTATTCCTTGTGACCACAGATATATACAAACAAATCCAAAATAGTCAAAAACCAGCTGCAACACGCACTACCAGCTGCTTTCAGCGTGATGTTTTCAGTTCAGCTCGGCAAAACAACAAATCGGAACTATCAACGCAAACCCTTAGAGCAATATAAAAGTACCCGGTTGCAAAGATTTGCTAAGTTATCGTTGCACATCACTAAGTCAAATTTATTTCATTCAGAATTGTTAACTATATCAGCAAACATTACGACACATCATTACTATAAAATGAATGTTCTTAAACTTAAAAAATTCACTATAATAACCTTTTTTATATAAATTATTATTAATTAAAATTCAAAAAGACAAGTAAACAGCTGCTTGTCATTTGACTCAATATCGCAATGTTTCATCTCGATTAATGTTCTTTTTCATCACGGACCGAATTGTTACCGATTTGAAAGTGCAGAAACATTACTAGGAAACGAACTAGGGATCGATAATGCGTGGCGTCATACAAATTGGTAATTGGCTGATTTTGTTGTAGGAACGAGCTATAGCTAAAAAAAAGCGTTTTTGAGCAGTCAAAACGTGAAATTGATGGGTCATCGACTTTACAGTCCTGTTTGGGCACCCAATGACTTTTTCATGTTCCCTAACATTTAGGAAAATTAGCGTGGCGACCGCTTTTCTATGCACTAGTTTCGGAGGTACCAACATGAGAGTGACAAAATTGTTTTGAAAATTTGTTTAAACGAATGCATCGTATTGATCATCTTGGGAAATACTTTAAAAAACCATAAAACCATTTTCACTGATTAACCACTGCTTTTTTTTATTGTTAGGCACAAGGCTTAAAAGGCAGCCCTTGTATTTGGGAATTTCTTACATTTACTGTTAAATAAATGTGCCTTCTAGAGGGCATTTTCCCAACACCGTGGAAAACCTAAAAGTTAGTGTTCATACCGAAAGGTCGTGGCTCCACGGAAGACCCCTTCGTGGAGACTAGAGGCCAATTCGCCTAATCGACACAATAGGTAAGGTTATTGAGCGAGTGGCGTGCAACCGTCTTGAAAATCCGATCCAAGCCAAAGGAGAACTTTCGAAAGGCCCAGTCAACGACTGACGCTATCAAGTTAACTACGAGCATTGCTCAGAAGGCAATTGAAGAAGTTAGGGAGCAAAGCAGTGCTGTTTTGTGGCAACACTCGATGTAAGGAACGCTTTCAACTCAGCTAACTAGAGTCAGATAATGACATCCCTCAAGAATTTTGGACTATCACGATACCTCACGAAGATCGTATCAAACTACTTCAGTGAAAGAGACCTGCGCTACGACACAGAAGAAGGCACGAAGTCGTGTACAATGTCACCGGTGGAGTCCCACAGGGGTTGCTCCTGAACCCCCTGCTATGGAACGCCAAGTACGATGGGGTTCTCAGGCTTGAGGTATTAGCAGGCGTTAAGATTGTTGGCTATGCGTACGATGGACATAGGACTGATATGATACTAATTAGTAGTCGGGAAAAGCTAGAGACCGCTAGAATCAGTATTTGTGGAACAGTAATTGAATCGCGGCCGCACATGAAATACCTCGGTGTAATGATCGACTCCAGACTGTCATTTAAGTAACATCTGCAGTACGCAGACAGGAAAGCAGCCGAAGCATGTATGGCGCTATCTAGAATAATGTCGAATGCTAGAGGTCACAAAAAAGTATTACAAACATTGTTCCTCAATGATATATGATTCGATCGTATAAACCACAGCGATGAAAACGAAGTCCTAACGCCACTGAGGAGAGTCGGTTTATAGACTTGGCTCTTTCAGGGACTGCTTTGGTTTTAGAACTTTATCCGGAGATGCAGCACTGGTTCTAGCCAGCTCAATCCCCATTGACCTTTTCGTGGAAGAAACGCTACTCGCAGCTAGTAGCGAAAGCACAACAGCTAATAAAAAACTCGCTAGAGAGATAAGCTTGCTAAAATAGCAAGACCGCTGAGATAGTTCAGTGAAGGGTCGGTGGACGTACTAGCTTTTCTAACCGGGGGGTATGGCAGAGGCCATGACTCAGTGAACTTCTACGTTGCACAGATACTAAGTGAACATGGTTGCTTAAGGAGATACCTTCAAAGGTATAAACACACGACCGATCCTTCCGACTCATTTCACAGGAAATACTCTCCAAGACGCACCGCACGTTCTTTTTGTGTGCTTCATGTTCCAGAATGCAAGACTTGAGGCTTCGGCTTGTTTTGGTGAAACTTTAACATAGCAAAAATTGGTTTCTCTTATATTAAACAGCTGCGTTAAGCTGCAAAGAGCTGAGCGCGCAAGATAGATGAGGTAGAGGTTGTTGACCCTACACTCACAAAAATAATTTGTTTGCGTTAGGTTACAGTAAATACATTTTAACTGGGGTACTCATAAAGTAATTGTTTCAATGAAAACTCTGTTTATTTAACTGTAATTAAACAAGCATAATCGACTTTCGGTTGACGTAAAAACTTATTTTATTATTGTGCCTTCATGCCTAAATAACAATTCGGTTAAATTCAATATTTATGCTTTAGTTGCAAGAACTGAATGGAATTTGTCATTTCAACTTACTGTCCGTCTAAGCAATCTCAATTTATCCAAAACAACTGACCAGTACAATTACAGATTTACAGATTTACAGTGTTGCTCGTTCCTCCTTTGTTCAATATTCGGTTGATTTCTAGTCGGTTTTCTCTCTGCAAGTTGTTTAAGTGTTTTAAGGTAAAGATATTAATAAAAAAATATATTTTATCGAATATTTAATTAATATAAATTGTGTGTAAATTCATTTCTTCGTAAAATAACTGCAAATTTGCAATAAAAAACAGCAAACCAATCCTTATTTCCGTTGTTTGTTTTTTACGTTCGATATGTTGCTCGTTGCACCTTTGTTCATGATTCAGTCAGTATTCTCGCGATGGAAAGACTCGATCCATATAACCGAGTTCTGGTAAACGCGATCAACAGTTCGTTGTGCACAACCGTATGGCTCAAAAACTTGTCTGCAGTTCTGTTCTCGCAACGGAATGACGCAATTAGCTCAATTGGGAAATTGGCGATTGTGGCAATTGCATTTACAAAATTGCCTACAATCGTCAAATTTAGTACGGCAATTATTCGGTTGCGGCAATGGGTTTAGTTCTGTGAGTGTACGACCATTCCCCCGTAGATCACGGCAGTAGCCAAGCAGTTTCCAGCTTAGTGCTGTGGAATAATTCAAGAATAGCGAGAACTCTCCTTGTTAATATATTTTTGTGGTTTACATGAATTTTGACCTCCAAATTTCGAATATGAAAAAATTTAGGCCGCTCGCGATTCATTTTTTTTTAAGATCAAAGAACCAAGGCATGCACCTTATACAAATAAGGTTTGGTCTTCGACCTGAAAGGAAAGGGATAGATTTATTTAGAGGAATTTATTGGAACCATACGTGAATTATTGATAAGACGAAACAACCGTGAAGGACAATTTGAATTGCTATTTAACCGAGGCCAGTGTTATGCCTTAACCTCGGCAAGCATTTCCAGCCCTTATTTGTTCCTGTCCTTTAATGAAACATTTTCCACAATTTAGTCGTGGATTTTTAGGTTTCCATAATTCTTAAATATAGGAAAGAACAAAGAAAGTGAAAAGAACCATGCCCAAACCCGGATTCGAACCAGGAACCTCTGGGTTGATGGTCTAGTGCACTCTCCACTAGACTACAAAGGCTGACCTTTGGAGGTATAGGCTTCAAAAGTTGAAAAAAAACTGAAATTGAACAAATTTAGTGAAAAAAAGTAAATGTATTTAGTTTACTTTTCTTAATAGGAGACTTCAATAGGCCTTATCCTTCAGATTTGAATTTAGGAGGCCAAAATCCATATAGCCCCAAAAAAATGTTAGCCCCCAACGGTCCCTGATACCCATAAACCTAAAAGGTTCCTTATGTATGCGCGCGCATACATACAGAAAACTTTAACAAGAAATAAAAACATCACAAATTTTAGTTTATTTTTATAAATAAACTTTTATAAAAATTAAAAGTTTATTTACTCTTTTTAAGAAAAAATAAATTATTTTTGTAAATAAACTTTTATAAAAATTAAAAGTTTATTTACTCTTTTTATGAAAAAGTTATTAATCAATGAAAAAAATGTGATATTTAGGACAAAATTTGGAAATATTTCGAAAAAAATAAAAAAAAATATGAATTTTTGTCGATTTGGCAAATGTTAGACAATTCTAAGGACGCGTTCATAGTGAACGCTTTGGCTGAAGCTGAAGCATAAAGCTGCTTGTCGAGCTTTTTTTAATCATAGTTAAGGCTTATTCAACGCTGCTCAAAGTAGCTTATTGAGCTTATTGGTGTTCATAGTGCGCGCTTTATGCTTGTGGCTGACTGATGCTTTGTTTTCATTTGTTACTTTGGAAATATGCCCTCAATTGCATTTTGCGGAGTAAATGAAAGTTTTTTTGAATAATGAATATATAGCGCATGATCACCAACGAAAGATCAAACCAATAACAAACAAAAGTTCAAAGGCACTTGAAAACATAAACATAACAATGGTGGAAAGTTTATCATAAAAAGTACCCAAGAAGTACGAAAGAACAACGGAAACTATGTAAATAAACGAGATAGAATGCACAAGTGCATAAAACTGAAAAGCACCACAAAGCGAAACAACAATGCAGCAACGGTAAAAACTTCAGCACAAAAAATATCCAGCAAATAAAATAAAATCAACGAAAATATTGTTAACAGGCAAAATATATTAACAAGTCCCGAAATTCATTTAAAAATTCAGTACGACGCAATAAATAATAAAACTAAACAAAACGTTGAAACTATGTGATCAAACAAGAATAAAACATCGAATAGCATTTTAAAAATGCTCTACAAAAAAGCATAAAAAACAAAATTATTTTGGTGTGTGAGCAAGCGAAAAGGAGATATAAGCGCTGAAAAGAATTTGAAAAAAAGCTTTATGCTAGCTTTATAATGGCACTATGAACACTTTGAGCTTTTTTCATATGATTATATACAAAGCGTTTTTCAGCTAAGCCTCTCGGCTAAGCTAAAAGCTTTTACTATGAACGCGGCCTAAGATATGTTATTGGCACAATTCAAGCATGCATTGAATTAGTGATCTGCACAGATAATTTCTAGCATTTATCACATCTTGTTGAAAACACATTAGGATTGTTTTTGCTGGTACGTATATGGGCAAGAAACGTATGTCTGTGTGTTTGGATGATTGCGCACGTGTGTGTATGTATAAGCAAATATAAATGCATAATAACCCAGTAGTTCCAGTCTTGAAGAAATCTCAAATGAATCATGTACGATTTTTCTTGATCCTTGACGAACCATGCTGATTTGGCCATACATTTCATTGACGAAAATTTCATATAAATGTTCCAAATTTGTGCAAGACGCAATGCAGAAACGTCGGGATTTATCATGCACGAACCCAATATCGAAATATTTAGGATGTTTCGATGCCGAAAAGTAGACAGCAATATAAAGAAAATTCGTCAAAGAATTAAAATCGAACCGTGCTTCTGGACCGAATTCAGCGTCGTGCGATATATATGATAGGGGATAAAAATATTTCATCCTCTCTCAACTCTATTGGAAATCGACGTAATGTTGGTTTCGTAATGGCCTGACTTCACCACACCGTATGTTTTCCAGGTCCACTCGGGCAGCTGTTCAAGCCCATTCCTTTACCATTGCCTTGATGCCACACAGAACCTCACGTTGTTGTGATAATTCGTTCTTTAGTCGTACGGTAAAGTTGTGGAATAGTCTCCCTGCGAGCGTGTTTCACATCAGTTTTGAGCTGTGCAAATTCAAAACAAATCTTCACCGAAACTACTCCATCTTTTCAACCTTTAACTAACTATCACCCAGGTAGAATTAGTAACATCCTAGAACTTGAATGCTATGTAGAGCAAGTAAACAATGCAGTATATAATGCCTACGAATCTAGCTGTCCAACAGGGCACAAGGCAAGAACAAAACATACTCCTTGGTGGAGCGCTGAGCTGACCAGACTCCGGAAGAAGGTGCGATGCAGCTTTAATGCCGCAAAGCGCAACGGAGAATGGCATAACTACACGGCGACTCTGACGGAGTATAATAAAGAAATCAGGAAAGCCAAAAGACAGAGCTTTAGAACCTTCTGTGAAGACATTTCTTCCACGCCAGCAGCAGCCAGGATACACAAAGCAATGGCTAAAGGCAGAGTGGAGACAAGAATGTCACTTCTATTGCCAGACGGAAGCTATACGCTTAGAGAAGAGCAACGAGCCAGTCACCTTCTAGAAACTCATTTCCCGGGCAGTACACCGGTAACTGAGTATGAGACAGCAGACAGGCAGATTATTCCAAATCAAGAAGAATGGAAACTTGCAACGAGCATTTGTACTAAGGCTCGTCTAGATTGGGCACTCAGAACCTTTCAACCATTTAAATCAGCAGGTGTAGACGGCATCTTTCCTGTACTTCTACAAAAAGGTGCAGAAACTATATTGACCCACCTAGTCAAAATAACTAGAAGCAGCCTTGCGCTGGGCTATATCCCAAGGAAATGGAGAAGGGCGATAGTCACCTTCATACCAAAAGTAGGGAAAATAGTCTACACGCTACCAAAGTCGTTTAGACCCATTAGCCTTACCTCATTTGTACTTAAAACAATGGAAAAGGTAATAGATAACTATATAAGAACTGAGATTCTGGAGAAGGCACCAATGCACCCCTGTCAACACGCGTATAGGGCGGGCAGGTCTACAGAATCTGCTCTATACCAGTTGGCTAGCAACATCCAGTCAGCTTTCAAAAACAAAGAAACCGTACTCTGTGCCTTTCTAGACATAGAGGGAGCCTTTGATAATACTTCTCACGAGGCTGTGAAGAAGTCTTTACACAAAAAAGGAGTAAATGATATGCTCAGCAGATGGATATGCCAAATGCTTAGCACTAGAACTGCAGAAACAAAAGTGGGCAACACCACTATAAGAATCAAAACAACAAAAGGCTGCCCACAAGGCGGAGTCCTTTCTCCACTGCTGTGGAGTCTTGTTGTGGACGAATTATTAACGATGCTAACCGAGAATGGCATAAAATGTCAGGGTTACGCAGACGACATCGCCTTAATAGCGAGAGGGAAGTTCGAGGATACACTCTGTAACCTGATACAGAGAGGACTGTCAGTAACAAAGGAGTGGTGCAACACAGTGGGATTAAGTATCAACCCAGCGAAAACCACCATAGTACCTTTTACTAACAAAAGAAGCCTGCCAAACCTCCGAACAATGAGAATGGATGGCACTGAAATTCCCTTCAAAGGAGAAGTAAAGTATCTGGGACTTACACTAGATTCAAAGCTTCTCTGGAGAAGACATGCAGAGGTAACTATAAACAAAGCAACGCGCACTCATGGTATGTAGGAGCCTGGCGGGGAAAAGCTGGGGTTGTAACCCAACAATTCTCCGCTGGATGTATACCATGATGGTGAGACCCATCCTCACCTATGGTGCAATAGCATGGGCTGAGAGAACCAAGCTAACCACAATGAGGAATATGCTAACAAGGGTGCAGAGACTGGCCTGTGTATGCATCACAGGGGCCATGAGAACATGCCCTACAGCAGCACTAGAAGTAATTCTGGACCTAACACCCTTACACCTTGTCATAGAGGGAGTAGCCAAGCGAACTCTGTTGTGCATTGCAAAAGAGGGGACAGGTTTAGGTTAAACTATCAGCAGTAGAGAGAAGGAGGATATTGCAAAGCACACTCCCTACATCGATCTACCAAGAGACGATATAGTAAAAAGGTATAACTTCGAAAAACACTTCGGAATTAAGCTTAGTACCAAGAAAGAGTGGGACAGCGAGATGATATCGCAAGTCAAGAAACCACACAGTATAGCATGGTATACAGATGGGTCCAAGACATTGGAAGGTATAGGCGCAGGGGTGTACGGGCCAAGAACCAAGCACTTTGAACCTATGGGGACAACACCCAGTATCTTCCAAGCGGAGATCCTAGCAATACAGCTGTGTGCACAATTCAATCTTGACCGTAAATACAAAGGTCAGGATATAGTTGTGATGTCGGACAGCCAAGCAGCAATCAAAGCATTAGTTTCCTGTGAGATATCATCGAGAATAACATGGGAATGCCTAACAAAACTCAACGAACTAGGCAAGAATAACACTGTTACTATACTTTGGGTCCAAGGACACAAAGGAATACAGGGTAACGAAGAAGCCGATGGACTAGCGCGACAGGGTGCAGCCACAAAATTTATAGGACCAGAACCATTCTGCGGATTGGGCACACATTCTATAAAAAAAGAACTAAGAAGGGAGGAGAGGCATAAACCTTTGGAAAAGCCTCCCAAAGCTAAGACAATCCAAATTGCTCCTCAGAGATTTTAACACTCGGAGAGCAAAATTGTGCATAAGCTTAGGCAAACCGAATCTTAGGATTCTAACGGGGTTCCTTACAGGACACTGTAAACTCAAGTACCACCTGATGAAATTGGGCATAGAGACCGATAGTAACTGCCGTTTCTGTGAAGAAGCAGAGGAGACTCCAATACACCTACTTACAAACTGCGATGCCGTGGCTCGCAGACGTAAACTAGCACTGGGGAATTATGAGCTGAGTCTAGAGCAGGTTTCATCCCTTGAACCTAAGAATATTCTCAAATTCATTAGAGAAATAGGGCTGGATGAAATTCTGTAATCCGCAAACCCAGCGGAGCTTTGAGAAGGAGGTACAATAGATCTCATTTAGGTCGCAGTACGCATCTCCACCACACAACATTAACATTAACTATCACCCATCTTCCAAATCAACACAAGGCTCATACATTTATACATACATTTATAAGACACATCACCTCAGCTTTGACTCTACAAAACAGAAAAAAATTATACCAAATTGTCAAAATCAAACGAATTGACAGCAATGGCAATGACACCTAAACAGTGGTGTCAATGAATATTTAAATACTATCGAAAACCATCGATAGTCAGTCCAAAACTATCGATAGTCACGATAGTGTGAAATTATCGAAAGTATCGATAGTGTCATCGATAGTTTGCGAACTCTATAGTTTAGCCTCTGAACGATTCGGCGAATTACAACAATCATGAATATCTTGAAGTTTTAATAGAGTGGAAAAAGTTAGGCGCTGACAACCGCTACATTGCATTATATTTTGTATGAATTTTTTTTAAGTCTAGCAGCTCATGCAGAAACTTCCTTTAAGAAATCATCACAAAAAGTTCGTCAATGATGCCGCGAACTACTGGGAAAATTTAAAAAAAACTTTTTCATGCTTTTTAAAAAGGAGTTATTTCGATTTTGTTTTTTGCAATTTGTTGGTTAAAAATATGTAACAAACTAGTCCCCTTTGGAAAATTTCCAGTGGCAAGACCCCGCATTTAAACTTGTCAGTTATGAACAGTGTGTGTGTACTTGAAACATCACGATGCCACAAGCAAAGCTGCGATGAGTTAATTTCCTTGTATTTTTCTATGGAGGCTGGTACTCTACATCGTTGGTGGGTTCTTTGGCTTGTGTATCAGAATCATTCACAGATCCTGTGCCGTAACTAACTCACTGTAACGTTTTGTTACACACAAACCCCTGTGGAAGACTAGGTCTCACCGGACCTAACCGCAGGACATTATCATCGTATAGCTTTTCATTAAAAGCGTTCCTCTTTTTAACAGTTCCCTCACACTGACGATAACGATGTCTCTTAATAGAGGAATACGTCTCAAAGAGATTTCTTAGTTTCCGTACAATGCTCCGTTTTTCCATTGGCAGGACTTAAAAAAAAGTCCCTCAATTCCAAAAATTCTCCAGCTAAAATATTTTTTACAAGGTGTATAAGCCTTGATCATAAAATTTTTAAATTTTTATTTTTTGTTGTTTTTTTATATGTTCATATTTTTAAATCTAGCAAGCGGATCATATCAAAAATTGATTGATTGATGGTTAGACCTTAAAAAACCTCATTATTATTCATGTCGTGTATGATTATCGGGTTTATAGTTCACTGAATTTTAATAACAGGTGCAGCGCCACCTAACGTCTATGGTCGAGCACTAAACATCAATATTTTTGTACCAAATTTAAAGGGCATGTTTTCGATACATAATCGTACATTTTTAAGACTGTGCTCACAAAAAAATAGCAAATTGGTCGGTCTAAAGCACAGGTACAGGAAGCACTTGACTTTTTGAATCCATATCAATTTGCAGCACTTTTTTTGCATTTCGAATGCACAATGTTATTTTCTTCAAATGCAAAGTGGTTTCAAACATGTTTCCATGTTTTTTAATGCAACACAAAGTTTTCGCTTTGATTAACAAGAGGTTTTGTTGACGTTTATGAGATTTTATTTTTTTTTTTTACATATGCTTTTTATACAAATATAACGCAAGCAGCGCAGCAAAGAAACTCAAAAAGCACAGACAGCAGTATAAAATTTATTAAAACGCATTCAAGCAAGCATTTCTTTAGCACACATGTGAGACTTTATCACTTCACTCAGTCTTGAAGATAAACAAAATTATAGCAGACACATAATCAGTAGATAAGCTAAAAATGTCTTCTGTTTTTATATGCATGGGCTAGTGAATTCACTGGCTATCTGTGAATGAGTTTGCTTGTTTATGACGAGAAGTGAAAGAAAAATGCGCTCATATATTGAGTATTGCACAGCTTCGCTAAAAATATAAACAACAGCTATTCACAAAACGTAAACAAAATTTAAAAAAAAAATATTAAGTAAAACACAATATCTAAAGTTGTTTCTAGTGAAGTGAAATGTGGCAACGCTGCTCTTTTTATTGACATTGCGTTACCCTTAATGCTCACGCACGCAGTTGACATGAGCGCATTTTTTTTTTTATTGTTGTCTTCCAAAATATCTTTATTCTCACACTCTTTCACTGTAACTTATTCACTAGCTAACGTGCACTCAACGCATTTTCTTTTGTTCTCCATCTGTTCGCCCTCGCACATTTTTTCATGTTTTTGTTTGCTTTGATTTGCTTTGCACTGGAGTGCAAAGCAGAGTGTAAGACAGTTTGAGAGAGCGAGCAAGTGATTGAGCGAAAAATATTCCAGGAATTGAGTTTGTGTGTAAAAAAAAGAGAGAGCACCGTAAAATGAGTACAAGTCTGGAGCTAAAAGCACTCAATTAAGAAATGTTTTTAATGATTGTATGTATTTTTGTAGGTTATTTATAAATATTTGTGAAAAAAATTAGATTTTATAGTTATTCCTTCTTCTTTTTCTATGCTTTTAAGAATCATTTGGCTAAATATAATTTTTAAAAAAATTTATTTCACTGCTGCATTAAAAATATTTCCGTGAGCAATATTTTTCCCTATATTTATTTAAATTTTAATTGAGTTGTTTTTCGAAAACACTCATTTATGCTCTCAATGCATTTGAGTGGTTGTGGATCTTGGAACTTGTGTTTGTGTTGCTGTCAAACAGTTGAAACAGGGTTGCAGTTTTAAAGTGCATCTGTTAAAAAAGTAGTAAGCGGACGCAAAACAAGTTGAGCAATTTTAAAAAAGCAATCAAACATGTTGAGGAATATTACAATTACCAACAAAGGAAGCAAGCTTGTTATGTGTTAAGGACACAGTTTTATGTTTTAAAAAAACCTAGGTAGAGGGTTTGATATTATTTAGTCAATAAATTTATATTTTTCCATAATAATATTTTATTCATACGGAAACGGAAAAGCTTTATATGTCATGTTTTCTCGAATAAATTACTTTGAAGCATGGTATAAGGATAGAGATAGCTGCAGCGCTGACAGTCAAAGTCAGCTGTGTGGCGAATGCAAACAAAAGAAAAGAATTGAAAAATTTAATTATTCCACTTGAAATTTTGTGTTCTGTAAAATAAAACGAACTTTTTGATTTAAAATAAATAAAAATGAAGTACGTGTTGTGCCTGAATCAGCTTTATAAAGAAATTTAACAATTTTTTTGTGTTCCGCCCAGGCGGTAACGATGGAACATGGCGTGTTCGAGAAATTTTTCTGCTGCTGCGCAAATTAATAAATTAATAAATTAGGTTATATTAAAAAAACACCCCAAAGAAGCATTTTTTAGTATTTTTTATTTAAACAACAAGGAAAGTTTTAGTATTTTAACTTTGTTTCCATTTTGCCAATTCCAGCTTTCATATTTTATGTGAGCTGTCATCTCGTGCCATCTCGTGTTATGTGATCTCGTGCATATACCTGTATTCTTCCACCATGCTTTGAATTATGAGTTCGTCAGAACGAATTTTTATGAGTCAGTCAAGACGTTAAAAACATAAACAAGAAACAAACGAGCTGAAAGTTGATTGAACTGACCCTTCTATGCACTACCTTGGGTCAAAAATGTAGCTAGCGCATATGGAACTATTGAAATAGCTAGCTTGAATGAGGCAATTGAGACTTTCCATACTGGCGGGAAGTCTTGAAATTCGATTCGTACGTCCAGACACTAGTATAGTTTGGAAAAAAGCTTAATTACTCAAATTAGTTCAAGACATCCAATGGAACAAATCAGAATTTCCTTAAACATGCTCTGCAGAGGGATGTAAACAATAAAAGATCCAAGAGACTAAAGCTCCCTACATAGTGGAAGCTTATTGCTGAGCCGAGCCGAAAAACACATTGAAGCAATAGAGAACGCAATTCATGTATCTCTTTTGCCCCAATGCGTTTTTTAGTTTCAGTCGGCTCGGCTCAGCAATAAGCGTTCACTCTGTGGGCAGCCTAAGGGCGAGTTTATAGTGATGACTTGGTACTTTTCCGAGCCGAGCTGAAAGCGCGTGACGCTTAAAGAAGCTTGTAGTTGATATAGTGCGCGCTTACCGCCGCTTGCTTGTTGCAGCTGGTTTTTTTTTTGCACTATTTTCGGTTTGTTTGTATATATTATTTTTTTTTTTTTTTGCAATCGAAGCATTCAAAAATTCACATGATTTCGTGTGCGCTATTTTGCTTTCCTCAAACCAGCAGACAACAAGTGAAGATACGAAAGTACTAAAAAACGAAAATTTAGATGGAAAACAAAAAGTTAATTTTTTCATCCACTTGCTTTTGATCCCAAGACAAAAACAACAGCAAACAAAAACAAAATAAAATATCAGCAACAATCAGCATTCTAAATACCAGAGCACAAGTCGCTTTAAGCTGCTTGTTCGGCTTGCACTATACGTACTTTGAGCTTATTTCATATGATTGCATGTGCAGCATTTTTCAGCTTTCCCTCTCGGTTCGGATCAGCAAAGCAACAACTCACCACTATAAACGTGCCCTAAGTCTGATAAGAGATGCATTAGTAATTGTTACATTAATGTTGTTGTGCGAAAAGTAGGCGTATTTGCTTATATTAATTGCTTAAAATTTTAAATAATATAGCATGATATTAAGCTTTATACTTGGTGCTTTAATAAGCAGTTTAGGTAGATGATTCTACCCGACTGAATTAACTATAATTAATAGCAAAATGACCTCTGACAATCAATATTACGTAGGTTAATTGTTAATTTTAGAATTTTAGGATTCTAAAATGCTTATCTGTTAGTCTTTTTGCCATGGAGTGGTGAATTTTGTGTTTCACCTACCATATTTTCTGCTCAGTAAGCACAAAACAATGCTAATCAAAAAATCAATGATATTTTCACTGATGCTAAAAACTTATCAGGGTTGTAAAAGAAAATGGCTTAATCATTGAAAAAGTTTTTTCTATCAACCATCTATTTAAGAGTAAAAGTTATATTCTTAATTTCTTAAAGTAAAAAAAAAGATAGCAAAAATGCACTCACATTGGAAATGGCTGAAAATTTGGTGTCATTAAAATCAGAGCTGGGCGATAAGGATTACGATTACGATTGCAGTAATTTTTAAAAAAAAACGAGATTACAGTTACAGTAATCCTTCTCGAATGAGCTAAGATTACGATTGCCAGCAATCGCAACACTAATATAAAATAAAAGTAATCTTTGTAATCCACTACTGTAACCCTTTAAAAATGGGATTACACTTAAAGTAATCCTTCATCCAATGAGCTAAGATTACGATTACAGTAATCGTAATTTCGACTTTTTCAGAATTACTATTGCTGCGATCGTCGTTCAGAGATAATTGTTGGCATTTGTTAAAAATTAAGAGGAGCTGGGATAGAATAAGGAACTACATACTATAATCCTTTCATTATATGTCACTACATTTCTAATTGAAATAGATTTAAAAAATATTCTAATTAATGACAGTAATTAATTTCAGTAATGGTAAGGAAATGAGAACACTGAATGTGACATATCTCTGAGCTGTCATGCGATACAACATTCAAGCGTCACATTAAAAGTAGAATTACCACGCCCACTGCTCACATGGCTACAAACACACAAGCCGTGGTTTTTGTGTGTACCTATACGAGTATACACAATACAGTTATCAATTCCGTATTAAAGGATTCATACACCATTTGAAAAATTTGTCTGACGCTTATCGTTTCCAGATCATAGAGCTCATGAGAAAAGAAAGGGCTTTAAATTTTATGTTTTCTTCCGGAGAGCGCAGAACAGAAACATCGATGTGTAAGATAATTTCTTTCCCTTTTACGTACGAATGATTTAATGCTGAGAAAGAGCCAATAGGTCTTAATAACTTAACTCTACATGTTGTTTGTTTATGTTAAACGTAAGCCCAGTGTGCAACAAACACGTCCGCTCGACCTACTCGCTACAAGTTGCACGATCGCTGACGTTTTCGTTCGGCAACATGAACGTTGCGCCAGCGTCGTTTCATTCGTATCAGAATATCGAACAGAAGAAATCGTTATAAAACTCACCCACCCAAACTAATAGAAAAAAACGACTTGAAGACATCTTTAAACTAGACCATCGAAAACAGAATCACCATCGCAGCAACCCACCAACCCAGAAGACGAAGACATCATAAGAATAATTTCAACAGGAAAACAACGTAACTACAATCAGCATTCAGCCGACAATTAACAAAAATTCACACTGTTTGTAATACACAACATTGTAAACAAACTTGTGTTACCAAAAGGTATACTTAAAATACATTTGTAACCCACCCACTCTTATCCCAGTTGTTTCTTTTCAATTTATTCAATTTCATCTACTGATCTGAAGGTCCTTACAGAATACTAAAAACAATTCTTAAAAACTAACTAATTAATTAAAACTAAATAATGTGATTGAGGTGTTTAAAGAACATACTTCTATTCACGCTAAAATCCAACTGATTCGCAAATATATTGCAATTAGAAAAGCATTGAGAAAGTGGTTCATTGGAGCCATACTTAGTTCTATGGTAAGGAGTGTACAATAAATTTAGCTCTCTCAAATTACGTGCCGGAACATTAAACGGAATTAAAGCTAATAATTTAGAAGAACTGATTTTATCATCAATTATTTCCTTAATGAACATAATAATATTAGAGATTCACCTATCGGATAAACAACTGAGGACTAACATACCGCAACGCACCCAATAAGTAGGCATTGTTTCCCAATGCACAGTCTTCTCAAAGCAAATCTAGTGAATCATTTTTGGATATTCTCAATACGGGCAATCGATACATTATAAAAAGGGTCCCTCACAACTGAAGCAAGCTCTAGTAGAGATCTTACCAATCTAAAAAGGATTGCTCTAGGTGTTAAGGGATCCCTGGAATTCCTTTTCAGAAACCCAAAATTGTGAGATCGCTTTTGTGATAATATATTCCAAGTGAGCTTCAGAAGTTTAAGGTCAAAGTTAACACCAAGGTCCTTAAAATGACTCATCCTGAAAAAACTATCCCAAGAGTTATGCTTATACTAATAAGCAATAGGAGTTTCTTTCCAGGCAAAAGTGAAAACCTTACATTTTTCAAAATTAGGGTTTAATTGGTTAGTATTACACTATTGCAATAAAGATGAAATATCATCCTGGAGCTTCATGCAGTCCGTACAATCTTTAACTTCTAACATCGTTTCTTCTGAGTAACATCGTTAATGAAAAAGTTTAAAAGTAAAGGACTCAAGTGACTCCCCTGGGGAACACCGAACGAAATATTAATGGGCCTTGAATAATTTTCACCAATCTTGACAGCTAGTGTTCGATCAGGTAGATACGAGTGAACCTTTTTTAAAAATTGTGAATGAAAATCCGCCAAGCATCGACCGTTCCTCGCCCGAACATTGTTATTGCATGTTCAAGGCAAGAAAACGGTTTTCGATCGCCTGAGGTCGGCCAACTAAGCCCAGTTGATGTTACTATATAGATTTCAGACCACCTGATGCTTGCGTTCGATTTAGTATTATCTTTAAACAGCAGCTTGGGAGTCGCTTGTGGGATATCAGGTGAGTTCTGAGTACTTCTAGTGATCTCGCCTGCTTTTCCATTCCCTCCTGTACCTTTTTGTCCCGGTACCCAAATTAACCCATCAGAATAGCAGAACAACGGTTCTGGAATTGCTTCTTTGGATTCGCATGTTGAATACCAATGCTGATTCCAACCAGTTCTTTTTTAAAAAGTGTTTCTGAGTTTGCTTTTTACAGAGTAAACCTTAAAATACTTCTTATTTCTCCTTTGAGAAATCTATCTTTTCTTCAGCTATGAATGTGTCTTCAATTACTTGTTTAGTTGGAACAAATCGTGCAACACAATGGTACAAAAAGTTGGAGAAGGTTACTGATTTTTATTTATTGGCATTTTTTATATTAATGCCCATATCTACTCCTATTGCATATTTCAAAGAAGTAATTTAAATATATAATTCGTTTGAATATTACCCGTACCCGATTTTGTGATTAAGCTTTGACCCATCTGTATAAAAGTATAGAAGCACTCGTTTCGACGGAACACCACTATTCCTGTAGGAAGAAAAGTCGCGCCATACAGGTGCGACGTACAGCAGGTGTTTGCAGTAATAAGGGCTTGTTGGATAAAAAATAATTTTTCTTTTTAAAAAAAAGATCAAAGAACTAAGGCATTCGCCTAATACAAACAAGGTTTGGTCTTTGATCTGAAAGGAAAAGGAAAGATTATTTAAAGGAATTGATTGGAACCATACGTGAATTATTGATTAGGCGAAACAACCGTGAAAGACAATTTGAATTGCTTTTAATCGAGGCTAGTGTTATGCCTTATCCTCAGCAAGCATTTCCAGCCCTTAGTTGTTCCTGTCCATTAATTCCACATTTTCCACAATTTAGTTGTGGATTTTTGGTTTTCCATAATACTTAAATGTAGGAAAGAATAAGGAAATTAAAAAGAACCATGCCCGAACCCGGATTCGAACCAGGGACCTCTGGGTTGATAGTCTAGCACACTCTCCACTAGACTACAAAGGCCGACGATTTGTTGAGTAATAATGCATTAAGGATTTACTGAAATTTTACAACATTAATTGTAGTGATTTTTCAATCAGTTTTTAGAGTTTGAGACTACGAACTTAAGCAGAAGCATGTGTTTTTACTTTATTTGCAAATTTTAGTTTATCTTTTATCTTATGGGCCAAGATGCAATACTCTATGCTGCAAGGTACAATGGAGTGTCTTTAGCAAAATGTTTATTGCTCTGGTTTGACAAAAGTTCGAGGCATTCTATTTGAATGCCAAAATTACTAACATATCAGTCGAAATTATAAATGTGCCAGGTAAAGAATTCGGGCCATTTTTTTTTTGTCAACAATTAATTTATTATAAAATGATCCAAGGTACACGACCCTCTCCTACCTTTTATTTTTAAAATGATTAGGTAATGATTTCTTTGGTAAAAAAGAGCATTATCTTATCGCGCATGAACCAAAAAACCCGTCACAACTCAAAATTTAGGAGAAAACAAATTGTTTCAGAAATCAATTCACAATACACGTCTTTAACTATTGCATACATTAATCTTATATCACTTCTTTAAATGTCTTTTCTAATCTTAGTTCCGATGCTTCTGCAGGCTCAACAGTTTTCTGCCTCTCCTGAAAATTTGTGATTTTTGAGTTGTGACGGTGTTGTACGGCGGGCGCATTCATTGCATTAATTTATACACACAGAAAAAAAATCATTGTAAAATCAACTAGAAACACAATGATTTTACATGTTTCCCCTATGATTTTGCTTCATAGAGATTTAAAGTAAAATCATTGTGATTTGCATGTAAAAATCGCAACAAATTTTCGTGTTGAACCATTATGAATACATGTAAAATCATTATTATGGTCATGTTGAATCATTAGGAAATTATGTAAAATCATTATGATGGTCATGTTGAATCATTATGAAATCATGTAAAATCATTATGATGGTCATGTTGAATCATTATGAAATGCAGCTGAATCCTAACCTCAGTTTGATATAAAAAGAACTTCAAGTTGGTTTTATTTAGTTTTTTTTTATTGAAAAATAAAATAAATACGACTTATAATTTCAAAACATACCTCAATTTTTCTCCAACTAAATAGTTTTTCTCGATAACGTGCACGAAGTCCTATGGGTGGTAAAGCTTCCCGTTTATATTCCTTAGACAAGTGCCTTAAACTTTCCTAGTCAACTGAAGCTTCTGTTTCTATTGGAAAGTAATACAGCATTTTGATATTATTTAGTTATAGCAACATAAGTCACATATCACATTACCTTGTTCATGTGCGTCGAAGTTTATGGATTCAACTACCACCACTTGTATTTCCTTTTCATTCCACTTTTCTTACTTTTTCATCTATTATAAACTATTTTAATTTTTAACGAAGCTACTTCTCGCGATAAAACTTCTAATGTGCTAGAAACAACGGAACTTCTTCAACACGTAAAATTTTTTTTACATGATGCAATAATAATTTTACTAGATTTCATAATGATTCAACATGATGTCATAATGATTCTACATGAAATCATAATGATTCTACATGCAATCGTGTTGATTAACTTTTTACATGATGCTATAATGGTTTTACTTATTTTCACAATAATTCTACATGAAATCATAATGATTTTACATAAAATCATAATGATTTTTATGTCGCTGCCACCATGAAATATAAAATCATTTAAAATGAAATCAACTATGCATCACAATGATTTTAATATGCAAAATTTTTCTGTGTGTAAGTAATGTATTGTAAGCTGGATCTAATTTCTAATCTCTAATAAATAAAGCTTCTTGTGCAATGAATTTAGTCACGCATTTTTTCATATTTCTTTCTCTGGAAGTGCTTCTTTTTTATACCTCTATATTTATTCTAAGTATACACTTATTTGTCAAATAAGTAATTTGTCTCACACGATGGTGAGACTTGCTTGGCATGAGTATTAGTTAAGTTTTCACTATAATCCATCTTAAACGTAAAAAAGTTTGAGAAAATTGGTTAAGAATATTAGAAAAAATACCATTTGCATTTCACTGAACCTGTGCCATCCTTTTTCAAGAAAGAATAATTGTGAATAAGTTACACGGAATTTTATTTCAGCGTGCTCTCAAATGCAAATTAAATTTTTTCGAATACAAGCATATTCAAATTCACCGCAATTTTTCTTCTTTCCACTTTTTCTTCATTCAGCAATACTTTCTGAACAATTTGTACAACACTTAACGAAATTTGCCAAGTAACGAATACCATTTAATTGAGCAAAACATCGTCGCAACTTTTGAATCCAAACGTAAGCTTGTAGTTGTGATAAGTAATGGGAATTTTAAGCGTGGTTGTTACTTTCTAGAAAAAGTTTTTGACTTCAATATAGTTTATCATAACTCGCAGTCTCTTCTGAACAATCTTTTTTACAAGACTTTTTGTTTTTCGGTTAACTAAAAATAACAAAAACTAAAAATATAAACAATATCCGCAAACAGCAAAATATACCTACAAAAAAAAACAAACTTGAATAAACAATACTTTTTTAGATTCTAGCAATAATCAGTTAATAAATATAGAATGTGAAACCAGATATTTGCTGGTTTTCGATTTTCTTCTTTAAACAACGAATATTAAGTGAGGTAAAAATTGTTCGTACATAAACAATTGATAAGATAATTAAAGGTTAAAGAAGTGAAATTATGTGAAATTTAGAGGTAAACAAATGTTAAGTAAACAGAAATCGCTTAAAAAAATACAGCTCTAGAGAGAGATTTATATAATGGCGTATTTAAGCGAGTTTATTGTGCCATTGACTCGAAAATAATTGAACTGAGATGGCGTGGGGTAAAACGGTCTTGAGTTATTGCTTCTCAAAGTGCTGTATAAAATTGGCGAAGAATAGAATTGAAATTGATTAAATCTTAATTAGCGACGAACAAAGGACATTCTGGAGGAATATGACGTAAGTAAGACATAACAGAAGAACAAAGTAGGAACGCAAAAAACAGAAACTTCAATTCAATAGCTATTGAGCATTTGCTTGGTTAAAAAATGTAGTTAATCTACTCCCTTTTGGAGTAGTATTGCTTTAAAACATGTGTGCAAAAAGAGACAGAAGAAAAAGTGCAAAAATATACAAGGGTATGCAATGGAAAATGGAAGAATACGTGCGAAAAGAGAGTAAGACAAATATAAAATAAAGTCTAGTCGCTGCGTGTGTGTGTGTGTGTCTGTATGAATAAAGTGCGTGAGTGGGCAATAACAAAGACAAATGTTTACAAAAGCAGTGGTAGAATGCGATGGGTTATGGGGTGTTTTGGGAGAACTCCAGAGGCATTAGCGAAAGGTAAGAAATTTCAGAACAGCCTAATCAAGGCAAACAAGAACAACGACAACTTTAACAATTTGTTCAGAAACGTTCAGGAAAAACCAAGAATAGAAAATGAAAATAAAGCATTTCTTCGAGTATTCCAGAGAAGATACAAAATGCTAAAAGCATAGACAATCTAATGGACATTAGCAGACAAACGGGAAACAGTGATGAATGAGAGGAAGTGGGAGTGAAATTAGGCTGCTTTTAAAGTGGTGGGAGCAAAATAGCGCCGTCTGTGCAAAAATTGAATGACGAAAATCCAAGGGAAATGGTTTTTTATGCACAAAAGGTACTTGTTTTACTTCTTCTTTTTGTCTACTGCCTCCTTTTCCTCATAACATTATCACCAGTTAGTTGAGTGATGAATGGATGGATGGATGGATGGATAGTTGAATAGGTGAATGTTAGATGCCGGGGAATAAATAACAAAAAAACGGTTGTTAGTGATATGTTTGGTTCGCATGTATTGTTCGTTTGTTGCCGATAAATATTGAATACAACTACAGTACGTTGGCTGGCTGGTAGGTAGAAAAACGGAGTGCGTTACAAGTGCGGAAAGAGGGTTGAATCCAAGTCCGCTTAAGGAATAGGCAGCAATCAAAAACCGCAATCAAGCAGAATTCGCCATAAAAGTTGGAAATGCCTCGTTGACGACAAACCTCTAACAATCAAAACTACAACAGCACACAACAACAATTCACTCCTCAGGCACTGAATAGCCCAGGCTGCATGGGCATAGACATGGTCTTTTTTGTAAAAACAACTCTTGCGGCATTGCGTGAGAGAGAGAGAGACAAACTGGCAGGCAGTGTTGAGGCAAACAGGCAGAAAGCTAGTTGTTAGATAGCCAAATAGATAGATAGATAGGCAATTTATGCGTGTATGTTTGTTCATCAGTAGACAAGGCAATAAAGTTAAACAGCTTTGAAATAAATTGTTGTTAGTGGTTAATATGAAATATCAAAGGAACAAATTCAATTGAGTGAAACTTAATTTCCTGATTGTAGTTCTGGCAGTAGTCTATCTTTGTCTGTCTCCATTTCTAGTGCCAAGCATAGATATCTTCTTTTGCTCCTAACATCAACAATGAATGTTGTCGATTATGTATCTTTTTAATTATATGTTTGTTTAAGAGTTATTCTCACTATCCGTTCAGGCAGACGTACCACTCGTCTGTTTTAATGTTAGGCAATAGTGTGGTGATTGCGTGTTTTAGTTCTTCCTTTTCAGCACGTTTCTTTTGAAATTGTCTACTTTGAACATTTAACTTTTCAATGTGTTGCTCAATTTTTTTTTATTATTCACTTTAGCCAATCCTTCCATGATTTTTATACTTATTTAAGCTGTCATTTTGTTTCTTTTGAACTTTCATGTTTTTACTTCCTTTTTATTAGTCATTGGCAATAAGTTGGTTGTTGTTGGTTCTCTCTAAGTTTCCTCGTATTGTAATTAAATACTTTTCAATACTCAATACTTTTGACGAGATGTGTTGTATTTGTGTATAGGAATAGTAAACAAAATTTAAAAACTCTTTCATCTACCCAGTGTTGCCAGTATATTTATGTCTAATTTTCCACAAGCACATGAAAAAATTCCCTTTTCTCCCTTTTACAATTTTGAAAAATCTTTAAAATATCTTTCAAACATAACTTTATTAAGGTATAAAATTTAATGTACAAAAGTTAATTAAAGTATTAAAAAACATAGCACATTTTCGTGAACATATGTATGCATACGAAAATTTTTATAACTGAAAGAATTATAGTATAGAATCTATTTTAAAACTATTTTCTCTGGTTAATACACAAGTATTTGTTATAAAAAAAACCTTTTCTATACAAATTATTTGAAACAAAGTGGATACAATAAAAATATGTAGTATTTTTTTAAATTAATTAAACATTTTGTTAAAAGTAACGAAGCAATACCAGAAACAAAACAATATACATAGCAATATATGTACTACTTATATTTATCGACTAATTCCAGAAATCGACAATTGCAAATTCATTTACAATTATAAGAATTTCTCTGTATAAAATTATATCGTAAGCTACTTGACAAAACTGTCAACACACAAAAATTTCTGAACAAGAAATAATGTTATGATATTTTTCGAACTTTCCAACTTCATGTCAAAAAAAGTATTATAAAAACTAACGTAAATGTACCGAATTCCGACTCCTTTACTGGTAAAGTTGAATTTTTAATGAAAGCTTTCTTATTTTAAAACCTTAATATTATAAAGTTATATTAAAATGCATTGCTTACTATTTGAAAAACCTCAGAGTTGGGCGTAGTGCACTAAATTTGCAGTTTCAGCTTACATATACTGATAGTGTAAAATTATTCTATATCTTCTATTATTTTTGACTGCTGAATTGAAAAATAAAAGCCTCACTATACATGAGTGATAGTGATAGTGAAAAACTTCTCACTCAAATTCATATAAGAATAGTAGAAAAAAAAATATTTACAGCTTAGTGGAAATTTTTTTTTTTTGCACTAAATGAATAGTGCAAAAAAATACTTGCACTAATAGTGGTAAAGCACAGAAAGTTATCACTCAATTGAAAGAAAACAGGAACAGTTTACTTGTAGTATTGAGTATTTAAATATTACACAGAAATTTGTATGTTTCTATGCTATTCTTAGTAAAATAAAAAAATATTAAGTAAAACAAGAAAAAAAAGCTATGCTAACAATTATTTGCTTTAAACAATTTAATTTTCATGAAACTATTATTTTAAATAACACCAATTTTATATAAACTCTCTATCTGATCCTAGCTTGGTGATGCTCTTTCAGAGCTGTTGTTGTTGTTTTCTTCGTAAACATATATGACCTGAAGCTCGAAAAATAGTTTTTCTTAATTATAGATTTTTTTTGATTCGAGTCTTATCGAATGGTTTTCATATTCAAACCAGTCATATTTGAAAGTTGAGTGTAAACACTTTCAATTGCAGCTATCATTTAGTGGCTGCTTAAATTTTGCACTATTTGAGTGTAGTGGAGATTTAGTAACTACCACTCAATTTAGTTATAGTGCAATAATATAACACTACCACTAAAATCCCTAGTTACAGTGAAGAGATGCCTCACTATCACTAAGCTAGTAAAAAAATAGTGAAAAATAGAATTTCTTTCAATTTATTTTAGTGCTAGTGAAAGGCTGAGTGCACTCAACATTTAGTGCACTACGCCCAACTCTGAAAAACCTAAATAAATATGTCGATCTTTATGTTTTTATAAATGACCCATATTCCGACCAAAAATCTCTGGAAGAGCTAATTGCGACCGTTCTTGCACATAATTCCGACTTCGAACTCTAAAAAGAATAAATATTGATCTTTTGAACATTTTTTAATGATTAAATTATACTTATTTTTAATTATAAAAAACGATTCAAATCAAAGTTTGTACATTTATATATTTATAAAAAAAGACATTTTTCTAAAAAATATTTATTAAGGATAGAGAACAATATAACAACAAAATAATATTTCAGTGTGTGGAAAAACCACAATAGACAATGGAAAGTTACAAATTATATTTGTTACATTTTTTTCAACATTTAAAAAATTCAATCAGTTTATTGCATTTTAATTTAATTTTTATATAAGAAATTTATTTAATTTATGAATTAATTACAAAAAACGACGTTTTTCTAAAAATTATTTATTAAAGATAGAGACTTATGTAACAAAAAAATTTTAATTCAGTGTGTGGAAAACCATATTAAATAAGTCAAAATTACAAATTATATCTTTTACATTTTTTTCAGCATATAAGAAATTCGATCAGTAAATTGTAATTTAATTTCATTTTTTACAAGAAATTAATTTTTCATTAATTACTTTAATACATTTTAAGTAAAACTTTTGGTCTTAAGCAAATAAATTTCCGGTACTTTATACTGTCCTCTGCTATTCATTAACATTGGATCCGAAACTTTTCCTTTAATATCGTTATGCAGGTAAACCAAAATGTCATCTTTTTCTGGCCACTTCCAGTAACATCCACACATTGCCATTGTTTTAATTTTATAGCCTCCATCAGTTTTCTCAACTATATTTCCTGGAAATAGTTCTTCTTCGTATGACACTATAACAAAATCTCCAATAGAATAATCACATCTCTTGAAGAAAGTGATTGTCTTCTTCACAGGAACATTTTAAATGCGATGAAGGTTCTGTTAGTATGTTGGTTTCAGGTTGCATCAAAGTTTTACTGAAATCAACTTTGTTTACGTCAAAGGGATACAAACCGCATGTTTCGAAGCCTTTTATTATTGTTGATGTTGTACAATTATTATCAAAGCATGGTTTTAGTAATTGAGCGAAATCTTCTTTTTTTAACTTTTCACCCTGATTTTCCAAACACCAGTTATGAACAACATCTTTCCACGATTCCTTGATGGGTTTAAAAAAAGCAACGTCAAGAGGTTGAAGTATGTGAGTAGAGCTAGGCAAAAGAGCTGTTAATATAATTCCCTCTTTTTTACAAAACTCAACAAGTGGTAAACTCAAATGAGAGCTATGGCCATAAAGAAATAAAACAAATGGCAAAGTAACATATTCATATTCTTTTAGCCATTTGAAAAACACGTTGGTTATAAATTCGAAAAAAGCTTCACTTGTCATCCAACCTGAGTCTGAACGGCCTAGTCCCCACCTTGGAGGCATTTTTTGAGGTATACCCATTGGCATACGCTTATATGGAAAAAGAACTAATGGACATGGTATTTCTCCATCCGCTCTTATTGTGAACAAAACTGTAAGGCACTCTTTTTCATCGTTAGCAATTCTGTTGAAAATTTTTTAGATCCTTTTCGAACAATAACTTTGTTAAGTTTTGGGGCTAGGCAAAAGCCACTTTCATCACAGTTAAATATTCTTTTTGGATCTTGTAAAATGTCGAGACAGTTTTGTTCGGCAAAGTACTGCTCCACTCTTTTGAACCATGCTTTTATTGATGTAAGATGTTGATGTATTAGGATGTCTGAAAGATTAGGATGTCTGAACATAAATCCAGCGTACCACTGTCGGCTAGGAATTCCGTTTTTAAATGAGTTTGGGCGATTTAATTTTTCCACCAAACAGCCTACGCTCTCCAAAAGTTGATTTTTAGTTACTGGAAAACCTGCGTTACCTAAGCTAATAATCCATTCCACGACTCGTTCCTCTTCGTTTTTCTGTAAAATTGTTGGTGCTCCTGGACCATCCATTTTTTTATATTTTTTATTTATTTTATCGATAAGAGTAGTTTTTGGAATATTAAATTGTTTTGAGGCCTTTGTGCAGCTCATTCCATTCCTTATTTCATGTAAAGCATTCTCGAGGGTATTTTTATCATAGTTTACTCTAATTATCATTTTCATGATTATCTAAAAGCATGAAAATACATATAAAATAGCAACAAGTTTTATAATTTTAACACAAAGTAAAAACAATATTTCAGTGTTCGGAACTTTCTCCCAACATTATTTAGAGTTCTTTTAATAAATATCAAAAATAAAAGTTGATAAATTTTTAAAATTAAATCTGTTAATTTGATTAATCTTTAAACACCTTATGTTGATAATACCGACTAAATAGTCGGCATTTCGTGCATGCAAAATTTGCATGCACCTTATACCGATCGTTAATAAAATTATATTTAAAATAACTACATATACTGCAAATCACAATTAAACTTCTAATTAATTTTAATTTTTTAATATATTATCAAAATTTAATTCGTTTGAACTCATAATTTAACTAAAATATTTATTATTAACTTAGCTGCGCACTGACACTTTGTTAGCTACTTTTTTTAGATTTTATACGCACACGTCTTTGCTTTGTGTTTGTTTGTCGATAACTGAATATTTGTCTGGACAATTTGGAAAAATGCTTTTCCAGGAATGAAAGGGGGATTATTCTTTATTTATTGAGAAAAACATTCGCTGCAAATATTTCGGTTATTTTATTAATTTAAATTATTTACAAAAAAACGAGGTAGTCGGAATTAACAGCAGGGTCGGTATTTGGTACATTTACGTTACTTGGTATATTAATTTACAATCGTTAATCACCAGAATAACGCCTTTAGTTCTCCATTTGAAAATTCCCTTTAATTTGTACCACCAAGCAATGTTTCCCTTTTTCTCTTTTTTACCCTCAATCTGGCATCACTGCATCTACCCAGTAAAAGAGCATCCAATAATTTTGTACACGAAAACTCTTAAAAGTAAGTGATATTTCAAACACTGCCTTAAAATAAACCTGGGCATGAATATAAGCATACTACAAACTTAAGTTAAAATAGATAGAATGAATGTGGTAAATATGTTTAACCCTTTCATGCCCGAATTAAAATGGGTGGAGCTACACATTTTTTGAGGTCAGATATGTGCTAGTCTTTACTCAAATAAGAACTGACAAAAATTTTAAAGTCCTTGGTGCCCGAGTTCGTTAGTTACAGGATGTTGCTTATGTGCACCGTTGGGCAGTTATTGGACAAACTTAACACTTTTCTCATGATTTTTTGTTTGTACTCTCTCACAGTAGCGTAACAAGGGGGAGCGGGGGGTGGTCCGCACCGGGTGCACAGACAGAAGGGGTGCAAAATTAACAAAAAAAAAATTTAACATATATCTGTACTAAATTGTGTAATTTGTTTGTATAAACATAAATTTTTTTTAGTCCTCTGCGACTGACGTGCCTTCATTTTCACAATTCTACTGACGTGGTAGTACATCAGGCATCATTTTGACAACTTATATTTTCGAAACTCGCTTTTTCGAAACATACCAGAGACTGTGGATTAAGTCTGCAAGAAGAAAATAAGAGGGCGATGTTCGAGTGCCTGGATAGGTTTCACTCGGATCTTAATAGAAGAACAAAATCGATACAAGAAATTGAAAATGTATTTGAAGCAATTCTACCACCAAGCTTGCTATCCACTTCTGTAAATGAAGTACAGATCTTAATACAAAGATTGGTCGCTGTCCATGATGAGGTCAATGAAGAAGAGTTAGCAATTGAAATTCCAAGGCTAAGAAGGCACCTTAAAGCTGCAGACATTGCTTTAGAAACTCATAAAAACTGGACCTCAATAGATTTTTTAAACTTTATATATGAATGGGGATTTGAAGAGACGTTGCCGAATCTATCACTTAGTTTAAAATTATTTTTAACGATTTGCATTTTAGTTGCTTTATGCGAAAGAAGCTTTTCAAAACTTAAATTAATAAAAAATTATTTACGGTCAACACTTGGGAAGTGAAGACTTACAGACCTCTCAATATTATCTATTGAAGCCGAAGAGACTGAGAACATCGATTTCGATGAAGTTATCGAAAAGTTTGCTTCTCTGAAAGCAAGAAAGAAGGAATTTAAAATCTTGATGGTACCTTAAAGTTTGATTTTATTCATTATTTTAAATCATTAAATAATGTTTTTATATTTTTTCAGACACCCAATTGATGTTTTAAAACAAACAAAACAATTAACTCGATGCATCTTAACAAAATTATTAAAAGATACAAATAAAAAATTTTAAACAAAACTGTATATTTGCAAATTTTTCGTTTTTTATAGAGATTTGAGATATGGATAAGGATAACCGTCCTTTGAGGGTGCAAAATTTATTTTTCGCCCCGGGTGCAAACAACCCTAGCTACGCCACTGCTCTTTCACCTTTATTTTTTTAAACACTTTTTTTGCGAAAATAAACACTTTTTTTGCGAAACGGTCCTGATCTTGATTTCGACCATTTTATTCTATGGAGAATAGCTACTGAATGGACACATGCAAAGCCTTCAATAAAACAAATAGGTGTAAGCTTGCACAACACATAAGGCTACATAAAGAAAAAAACCACTGATCAAAAACATGAAAATATCGGGACTTAGAAGCCTATAAGTACAATGTACAAACATCGGGCATGGAAGGGTTAAGCTAGTATTCCCCGGCAGACGTTGTCCTGCCACAGACCGCCTTAGGACGTGTTTATAGTGGCGACTTGTTGCTGGACCGAACCGAACCGAGAAGGAAAGCTGGAAAATGATGCACATACAATCATATGAAACAAGCTCAAAGTGCGTATAGTGCCAGCTGAGCTGGCAACTTCAAGTGACTTGTGCGCTGGTTTCCATTTTCCCGATTGTTGATTTCTCGCTCGCTCGCATGGTTTGCATGTGTTTTGATTTATTTTACACGTTGCTTGCTTATTACTTTCGTTAAATAACATGAAATGGAAAAAGAAACAAGGAAAACAATTTGCAAACGTGAGCACACTTGACTGCCAGCGTAGCGATCGATTCTGTATTTCCTTGAATTCATTCATTCTAGGAAACAAAGAACACATAATAGCAACAAAGAAGACCAACAAGAAAAGTAATAAGCACACAAGAACACGAAATTGCGCTTAGTTGTTATGCTGTATTTTCTTGCCCGCAAAAAATACGCACAGAAACAGCATTATAAAGAAGCAACGAAGATAAATTTCTATCAACTGTTGCACACAGAAAACAAAAAGAGAAATAGTGAGCTAAACCAGCGGGTGAAGCAATTCGTCGATTAGCGGCAGCAAGTGCGTTTCATCCTAAACAGAGAATCGAAGATTTTAAAAAATTTTTATGTGCGCTTTTCCTTTCCATTTGATTTTGTGCACAAAAGTAAACAAACAAAAATAGCAGCAACAAGATAACAACTTTGTTTAGATTAGTTTTTTATTGTTTTGTTGCAAAATCAAAAATAATACAACAAAAACAAAACCTAAAGAAAAAAGTTTAAAAAAGTTTAAACCAGTTGGATGATCAAGTGGCTTCATACGGCTTGAAGTACGTTTTAGCTGAGTCATAGCATCAAAAAATCTTGGGGCAGCAGCTGATGTACGTTTTTTTAATGTGCGTTCTTTCTATGATCTTCTTTTTTGTCAAAAAAAAAATGTAAAATAAAACCCAAACTAGAAGGCAACAAAAACCAACAAAAAACACTTGCGAAAAAAGTCGAAACAAGCTGGTACCTCACGTGGCTTGAAACGACTTGCAGTTGCAGGAAGTGCGTTTCAGCAGCGTTTTTTGTTTCTGCTGGTTTGGGGAAAGCAATATGAATGAACGAAATCATGTGCCTTTTTTGATGCTTCGGTTGCAAAAATAAACAAAAAAAAATATTATATACAAACAAATCCAAAATAGTAAAAAACCAGCGAAACAAGTCACCAGCGACAAGCGCGCACTACACGCACTTCCAGCTGCTTTTAGCAGGACGCGTTTGTAGCTCGGTCCGGCCCAGCAACCAGCTGGCACTATAAGCACGCCTTTAGTCATAAGTTGTGTTGAATCAATCGAGAAAGACATCGTTCATGAAAAAAAAACGTTAACTCTGAGCTGGAAGTTGTCCCAAAAAAAGCTGCATGCACATGTTGTCTTTTAAGCCATCAGTATCTGAAGATTATATAATTGCTTACGTCTTCAAACATACAGACGTTGAAAGGCATCACTTAGCTTGCCATAAACTTGTAAAAAAAGATGCACCCATAGCGAATATAAAGCGGATAACCTTCAAATTTGAATTCTTAACAAACTACTTTAGTAAAATAGTCGATCCGTCTCTTTGGCCAGCTGACGTTAACATTCGCTCATTTAATTTTTTATCGAAGCCTGTTATAGCTTAAGACGCGAGCATGAGCATGCTCCTCCTTCCTCAGCACAGCCGCTTTCATGCACGTATTCAGCTATCGTCAAACATCTTATTCATCAGAATACATGTTCAAATAATAACACTCCTCCTACCTCATCACAGCTGCTTCCATGCACGTATTTAGCTAGCGTAGAACACCGGATTCATCAGAATAATTATTCAAATAATAACACTATAATATCGTCACTTCAAGGACTAAGCAGTAACCATCACTCATACTCTTTGTACTACCAGAATGCTGGTGGCATCCGCACCAAATCTTCACAATTTCTTTTGGAGGTCTCTCTCCATGAGTATGACATTATAACTCCAACAGAAACTTGGCTCAATGACACAATAAATAATGCAGAGCTTTTTTATGACTTCTATAGTGTTTATCGCCTAGATAGATGTGCAAAAGCCACGGGACGTGTTAAAGGAGGAGGCGTTCTGATTGCCGTCAGAGCCGATCTTAGGAGCAAAATTATTTCCTTACCTATAAATGATAAGCATATTGAACAGATTGCGGTTCGGGTTGATTTTTCATCAAATAAGTCTATTTATTTCATCATTTCTTATATCTCACCTAATAGTTTTATCGAACTTTATTTAACCCTCATCGGTCCCTCAAGAAATACATCTAATCGGTCCCATTGTATGCACATATATTTTTAATTGTAAAAAAGCTAAAAAAATTAACAACCATTAATGTTTTGTGATTTTTTATGTTTATTACATTGTTTACTATCATATTAATACATTTGAACTTCATAAAGGTAGATTTAGAATGAAATTAATTAGAATATTACATATATTAGGGAAAAAATGGAATTTGTAACTTTTGTCAATTATTTGTACATTTTTCGCATAAATTGAAATTATGTTCAGCACAAATGAAATTTCTGCACTTTTCACAGCGTGCAGCAAAAAAATTTTTGTTATTTTTATATGTGCAGATGTAGCATCGGCCTCGTTTTGTTGTACTTGATAAATGGCGAATCTCCCGAACTCTTTGAATTACACTGGAAGCATCATTACTTTGAGGTTTTTTTTACGTTTAGTGATCTGTTTTTCAACGAGATTCAATCCAAGCTCCTCGATAAAAAGGCGACAACGAATATTATGGTTCGTTTTAGAATTTTTCCAATTCGGGAACAATGCAATGAACGTCACGAATGCATTCAACGCACTAACATCAAGCATCTTACATAATACTGCCATTGGCCACCGATTGACTTTTCGTTTGCATGTGTACGTAGCCACCATTTGATCCATAGTATCAACTCCACTCTTGGTTTTGTTGTAGTCTTCAATAATGTTAGGTTTCTTATTTTCACTATTCTTATTTATGCTGACAACTTTGTGGTATGTACTGAGCAATGTCACAAATCGGTACCGGCGAGGAACATATGACAACATAACTGCTTGCAATTTATGTTCATATACAACTTCTGTATGATAAATTGGCTTTTGACGAATGTCGAGTAGAACTGAAGGAATTTCAGTCCTATTTTTCCTTATTGTTCCCAAAATAGTCATGCGATTCTTATGTAAATCTTCTGCCAATTCATGCGAAGTGAAAAACTTGTCACACGTAACATTTCTGTCAGAAAGTCCTTCCACCAAATCCAAAACAACACGTCGTCCGAAATTACGTTCAGGAGTGGCATTACGATTCCGACCAACATAAATTTGTGTGTTGTATGCATACCAGCTTTTTGAGTCGCATAGCACCCAAATTTTGGTGCCATATTTCGCTGGCTTGGATGGAATATACTGACGAAACGGACATCGCCCACAATACGGAACTAACTGTTCATCTACGGTAATGTTTTTTCCTGGTGTGTATACAACTTTCAAATTATGATTCCATTTATCGTATACATTTCGAATCGGTGCCAATTTGTCACGTTCAGATAAACTTGTAGATGCAGTGTTGGCCATACGTTGTTCGCGTTCATCAAATCTTATGCAACCATGGATACGCTTGAACATTTTCAAAGACATTGTTGCTCTAAATATTGGCCGACCAGTTTCGTCATTCCACAGTTTAGTGACACATTCGCCGTATGACCGATACACACCAGAAAGCAGCAACAATCCAAAGTATGTGTGCAGAGTGTCCAAATAAATGTTTTCCCAATCGTCTTTGTACTTTCGCACACCATATGAATTCGTCATGTTCAAAATAATATTCTCAACCGGTTCAAGGAACATGTGAAATGCAGACGAAACATTAACTATAGTAGCAGCTGCTAATGCTTTTGGACCTGAATTATAACAAAAATGAAACATATAATGAACATGAACCCATAACAAAGAGGGTAGGTTTTTACCTGAAGTGAAGTTTTCTGCACGTCGAAATGAATTTCTTCGATTTATTTCAAATGGTTGCGATGAATATTCAATTTTCTTATTTTTTGAAAAATATTTCTTTTCAGGATTTCCTGCATTTTCTTCTGCTAAATTTTGCTCAAGTGGCTCAATGTCGTCTGATAATGCAAAATCATCGTCACTATTTCACGGAGATTCGACCACTTCGCTTTCCAAATCAAAATCCATTTCTAGTTCATCTCGCTGCCTTCTTTCACGCAAAAGTCTATCCATTTTTTATCAAATACTTCGAAACACAACCAAAATTCAAATAAATGCGCAAACAAACTTCACTTATGTGTGTTTCAGAACAAACTGAATTTCATAAAACGAAAAAATAAGAGTGTGCTATTAATCCACACACAAAATCAAGCGGCAATTCCAGGTACCTGCTTATGTGTATACACAGGGACCGATTCGTAACTATAACTGCACAGGCAAATACATTAAGGGTACAAATTCAAAAACGGATTTTTTTTGGTTGTTCAGGCAAAATAATTCTACTTTGCAAAATACAAGGACATTCCGCTGAACCGTTTTTATTTTATTCAAGGTTAAAGATCAAAATTGTATGCGTGCACATACAGGGGACCGATGGGGGTTAATATAGTACACTTTAATGCCGGTAGTCTGAATATTGGTAAATTGAATTATATTAAATATATATCTTTGGGGAATCTTAAGATGATATTATTTGTGTAACTGAAACGTGGTTGTCTTCGAATATAAGTGATAAAATCACTTAAAAAGGAATGATAGATTTAATAAAAAGGGTGGAGGAGTTGGCGTTTACTAAAAAATAACCTCAATGCCAAAGTTCTTAGTACATCGTGTGGACCGAAAATTTAGTATATTAATATATGTATACATAATAATATCAATAAGATTTGTTTGTCTTGTGTGTATAATCCACATAAATGTCATCCGGTCGACCCTTTGTTTACTGTTTTGTCAAACTACATCCTTAGTCATGACATCATATTCTTATGTGACGATTTTAACATCAATATTTTGACAAGCGACTCTGCTCAATAGTATATGTATGACAAGATATCCTCTTTGGGTCTTTCTGTTGTAAATGATGCTGAGCCCACTCGGTTTTCTAGTAACACTACTCCCAGCCTTCTGGATTATTTCATTGCTTCTGATCTATCCTTAGTTTCAATATTTGATCAAATATATTTCATATCTGATCATGACTTTTTTTTTTGTTCGCTAAATGTAAATTTATGTCGTAATGGGATTCCAACTACTTATTCGTATCGCGATTTTAAAAACACAAATTTTCCATCACTGTATCATGACTTGTCTTTGTTTTCTTTTAATGACTGTTTGCATCTTTCCACTGCAAATGATAAGCTTGGCTCTCTCTTAAACCCTGTCAAATATCTGTTTGAAAAACATGTTCCTCTAAGAACAATCAGAGTCAAAAATACATCTTGTCCTTGGTTCACCCATAATGTACTTAATGGAATAAAGAAGAGAAACAAATTGCATAAACAATGGAAAAGAAACCCTACATCTGCACACTGGGAAATTCATAGGTCAGCCAGAACTGATGCTATTCTCTTGACCAGACAGTCGAATAGCCCTATTACGGTTCACTACACAACAGTAATTGCTGTCTTCAATGTGTACATTTCTATTACGGTAGACAACAAAGCAACTGAATACATTCCACTGTTGACTGTCAACAATGCTGTGTCTTCAATACACTTACTACGCAACACAGCAGTTGTGCTTTATTGTCTTGTTATCTGCCAATTTTTGAAGACAGCTAATTTGGTGTTGTGTTGAAGAAACGAAATAGATTAAAAATGAAAATTTTATTTAAAATTACGTTTTTCTTTATTAATTACTAGCTAAAACCCGGCGCGTTGCTGCCACTCTCCCTTGTCAAACGCCCATAAAATGTTATCAGTTAAACAGCATGTCTAAATTGAGGTCGAATACTGAATTCCGAGATGCGAACTATATCTACAAAGCTATTCGATATAACAAATTTGGGTTGCATGGGAAGTGCCACGCCCTCTTGATCACCGCTCATAGAATGTAATCAATTAAACTGCATGTGTACATGGAGGTCAAATACCGAATTCGAAAACTGTTTGGGTTGTAAAGGAGGTGCCACTCCCCTTTTCCCTACGCCCATAAAATTTTACCAATGAACTGCATGTGTAAATTGAGGTCGAATAGTGAATTCCGAGGCTGAGTTACCTATAACTCCAAAGCTATTCGATATCGCAAATTTGGGCTAAATTGGAGGTGTCACGCCCTTCGAAAAACTCTGAAAAATTTTATCAGTAAATCTGCATGCGTAAATTTAGGTCGAATACTGAATTCCGACGCTGTGCGACCTGCGACTCCAAAGCTATTTGATATCACAAGTTTTCATTGTATGGGAGGTGCCACTCCCCCTTGATCAACGCTCATAAAATGTAATCAATGAAATTGCATGTGTACATTGAGGTCCAATACTGAATTCAAAAACTTGGCGACCTATAACCCCAAAGCTATTTGATATCTCTAATTTCGGTTAAAGAGGAGGTTTCACGCCTCCTTGTCGTACGCCCATAAAATGTAATTAATGAAACTGCATGTATAAATTTAGGTAGAATACTGAATTCTGACGCTGTGCGACCTATGATATTCGATATCGAAAATTTACGTTATATGGGAGGTGCCACGCCCCTCTTACCAATGAACCTAAAATTAAATAAATGAAACTGCATGTGTACATTGAGGTCGAATACTGAATTCCGGCGTTGTGCGACCTACAACTCCAAAGCTATTTGATATCACAAAGTTGGGTTGGATGGGAAGTGCCACTCCCCTTTGACCTACGCCCATAAAATGTAAGTTATGAAAGTGCATGTATTAATTTAGGTCGAATACCGAATTCTTAAGCTGTCAACCTATAACTTCAAAGGAATTCGATATCGCGAATTTGGGTTGTAAGAGAGATATCACGTCTCCTTGTCCAACGCCCATAAGATAAAATCATTGAAACTGCATATGTTAATTGAGGTAAAAAATTTAATTTCAAAACTGCGCGGCTTATAACTTCAAAGCTTTTCGATATCGCAAATTTGGGTTGGATGGGTGGTGCCCCTCCTCCTTGTCCAACTCCCATAAAATTTCACCACTGAATCGGTATGTCTAAATTGTGGTCGAATACCAAACTTCTAAGCTGTGCGACCCATAACTCTAAAGGTATTCGATAATACAAATTTTGTATATATTTAAGGGAGGTAAAAAGGGGTGTGGCATTTCTTCTTAAACCATCTCGTACTCACAGCAAAGCCACTTACAAAATTTGAGCTCAATCGGACCAATAGTTTCGAAGTAATTTGATATTTTCTTATAAGTAGGCGTAGATGAAGAGTGACCACGTCCGTTTTTATTAAAGTTAATGACAGTTATCATACAAACTTATTTACTAAATTTTAATTCAATACGACCAAAACCGTCTTAAATATAGCATTTTTATTAATTTGTGGGCGATAAAAGGGGGTGTGGCATTATTTTTTTCCTTAACCTTTGCGTAGCAGTTACGAACAAACCCGTGTAAAGAAGTATTCAATTTGGTCCAGTCGTTTTCAAGTTTTAAGCATCCGAACAAATCACGATTAATTTTTATATATACAGATATTGATTTGTGGGCGGTAAAAGTGGGCGTAAAAATATTATATATCGTGACTACTTCTTGGAGCACCTACACAGCAAGTTTTACTATAAAAATGTGTAGAACTCCAGAATTGCCATGAATGCGAAAAAGTGGGCATATAAATATTGCGACCACGCCCATTTTTTGTACAGTTACTGACAGTAACCATCTGAACAAAATTACTAAATCTTAGTTTATTACGTCCTTTTTTTGGTTTGTGTCGATAGCGAAAATTTGGCTTGTATGGGAGGTACCACGAACCCTCGTCAAAACGTTACCAAACGTCACAGGAACACTCACTTTCCTCGGCAGACGTTGTTCTGCCACAGATCGCTTTACTGCCATATACGAAAATGTCCAGAAATGCCAAATATAATCACCATTTTCAGTATAGCTTCCGAAAGTAGCCATATGCACTAAATAAGCAAATTTTAGTCTAATACGATCAAAACCGTGCGAAATATAGCATTTTTTGTTTTGCAAGCGGTAAACAGTGGTGCGGCAAAATATTTCCCTTGAGCCATCTCGTAATCGAAACAAATCGACTGCCCAAATTTCAGCTCAATTTAGGTTAAGCCTGACGCACTTTACTTCACTCGACGCTAACGCCCCGAAAAGTGAGTTTAACTAAAGTGGGACAGGCCTATTTTTAGTGCACTTGTCAAGACTAACCATATGAACTGAATTATAAAATTTTTGTCTATTACGACCTAAACCGTTGAAATAAAACGTTTTCATTGGTTTGTGGGCGGTAAAAGGGGGGCGTGGAAACCAATTTTTAGTGCAGTTGCTGACAGTAACCGTACAAACTAAGCCAACATTTTAGCTCCATCGGCCCAGTAGTCAATTTTTATGATTTCTCAAAAAGTGGGTGTGGCTGTATAGCGATGACGCCCTTTTTTAGTACAATTTCCGAAAGTAACCATACAAACTTAGGTATCACATGTTAGTATAATACGGCCAAAACTGCTTTAAATATAGCATTTTCACTGATTTGTGGGCGCGAAAAGGGGGCGTGGAAACCAATTCTTCGTACAGTTACTGTCAGTAACTACACAAACCAAAGTACCAAATTTAAGTCATATGACCAAAACCGTCTGAAATAAACCATTTTTATTTATTTGTGGGCGGTAAAAGAGGGCGTGGCAACCCATTTTTAGTAGGTACAGTTGTCGACAGTAGGTGTACATACGAAATTTAAAAATTTTAGCCTTATACGACACAAACCGACTGAAGTAGAACATTTTTATTGATTTAGTGGAGGTAAAAGGGGGTGTGGCAAAAAAAATTTCCTCAACCATCTCGTACCTGAAACAAATCGACTGCCTAAATTTCAGGCCAATCGGTTCAGTAGTTTTGTAGTCTATAGACATCACGCAGACAGACACACATCGTTTTGCTTTATATATATATAGATATTGATTTGTGGGCGGTAAAAGTGGGCGTGAAAACATTTATATATAGTGACTGCCTCCTAGAGCACCTACACAGCAAGTTTCACTATAAAAATGTGCATAATTTCGCAATTGCCATGATTTCGAAAAAGTGGGCGTATATATATTTTGACCACGCCCATTTTTTGTACAGTTACCGACAGTAACCATCTGAACAAAATTGCCAAATTTTAGTTTTTTACGATCGAAACCGTCTGTTATAAACACTTTTTTTTTGTTTGTGGTCGATAGCGCAAATTTGGCTTGTATGGGAGGTACCACGCCCCCTTGACCAATCGTTACCAAACCTCACAGGAACACTCTCAAGATGTGGGTTCAGTTTCTCTGAAAATTTCAAAACAATCGGTTCAGCGGTTTCGGAGTCTATACGTGATATAGCCACATACCCACATACCCACATACCCACATATCCACATACCCACATACCCACATACATACATCCATTTTTATATATATAGATGAAAATTTCACAGAAAATTAATAATACGTCTTCTTGTGAACAGAATTATATTGAATTTAGCAATTGAATTCGAAATTGTTTGTTTGTTTACCTTTTTTATTTTGACAGTGACCAGTTCACAGTTGCATCGAAACGTACTAATTAGATTACGTTTTTTTTTTTTGAGAGTAAGAAAATTTCTGCGATGCTACCTTTTTATAATTTTGGAATATTAATGATAGAACGAAGTGCTATTTTATTTTATAAGTTAAGAAATGCCGGGAGAGGGGTTTTAAACTAAAAACAAGATGTATTTTAAATTTTCCATAATTCTTAAGTTATAGTTATGCTATTGGCATCAGAGAACTGCACAAGCCTACTTGAAGTTTATTTCAAGTACTTGCTTGAAACACAACTTCAAGCTAGCTTTAGCTTGATAATTTTGAATCAAGTATAGCTTGTAATTGAATATAAATAAGCCCACGACAGCTTGCGACTTGCAAGTATGCTAGCTTACAAGCGAACGGCACGAAGTTTCAAGTAAAGGAAAGCTTGATGTCTACGGCAAAAAGCTTGAAAAGCTTAAAATTGAAGGCAAGTATCCAATTGAAGCAAGTATCCAAAAAATTCAATGAGCTTGTTTAGAGAGAGCTTAAGCGTAATATGACTTTTAAGGATTCTATGAACTACGTGGTTGGAAGTTTTAGGGGTAAATGATTTCGAAAATGATGTCAAACTTTGATGTAGAAATAATAAGAGCTTTGTGTGAAAAGTATAGACTTGATCTTGGTATGAATCAGAAAGCCACGTCAAAGCTTTCAATTTCTTCTACAAACCTATTTGCTGGCAAAATAAAAAGAAAAACTGTTATGATAGTGATGTTACTTATTTAATGTGCATGGTATTAACAAATTCGTAACAAGAAAGAACAGCACTGATGAAATACGACAAACAGTATACATACCAAACGTGATTGTATTGTCGTAAACTAGTTTTATGTGGAAGGCAACAACAAAAACTATGCAACTGTTGTGAAAAAATACGACAATACAACAATACGACAGCTTGTGAAAACCCTCATTAAATTTCAGCCCATTTTTTTAAACAGCTTCGTTTGTTTTTGTAATGTATGTATTAAAATGACCTTCATGAGCATTTGTAAGCGGTGTTATGTTAATTGAGTTGGAAATTTTAATAATGTTAATGCGTGTAACGTACTTTTTTTTTATTTTTCAATTTGTATAGTGTGACATTGCTTTTGTTGTTCATTTTTTTTCTTTTTTTTTATCACTTTCGGATAGATAATTTCAAATTGCTTGAACAATACTTGACAGAGTATTGAATTTTATTTGGCAAAGAAGGCACTATAATCCAGAGTTGTACATTCTTTTCGAACACGCATAAATAGGGCCACTACAATGGTTTACTAGTATTTTGAACATAATTACACAGTTAGGGAAAGCTTATGGTGACACCTAGTAGTTGATGACTAAAGATATCATCGCATACAGCTGTGCGTTTTTCAAGAGTTTGCATATTAATCAACATCAAACGATCAACATAAGTAGGTATAAATTGAAGCTGTCGTATCGGTAAGATCACGTAAGGCGATTCATATGAATCTTCGTTGAAGGACGCGTCGATACGCATCGCGAATGGGAGATTAACAATGAGTTTGTGAATTCTCTGGACCAATGTTTCACACAACCAACTACAGAGTTATCGATATGACTTTGAGAATGACGGGACAAAGTCCCAAGATGCATAAGCCCTAATTGAGAATTTGGGATTTTGTCCCCTTATTTTGCGGACATAATCCCAAAAATTGGATTCGGGATAATGACCACTTATTAAGCAGTCATAACACCAAATTGGGGTTCTGACCCCTTGGGACTATGTCCACTTTTAAAAGGTCATAATCTGAAATGGTTTTAATAAATACTTATATAATAAAATAATGAAAAGTATGATGGCTTAGCCACATGAAATTACTCCTAAATAAAGTAATTCTTAATTGAAAAATGAAATAATGTAATCACCATTACGATAAAATTATTTCTTCTTGTATGGAATGTAGAAAATACCATTACTACCTCAATAGTCTCTTAAAATTTTACAGAGAATAATGCAAAATTTTCCGCAAAAAATTTTGAGTCATAGTCCCAAATTTGGGATTACGACCGCCAACTAAGAGAACTTAACCCCAAATTTATTTTAGAATGATGTCCTCTTATTTTTTTTTTTTTTTTTGCTTATGACCTTTTTAAAACTGACTATTTATTTATTTATATATTATTTATTATTATTATTCATCAAACAGAGATTTATTCTCTTAATGACTGCTTAAAAATTGAAAATACAGTATATTATTACAATTTGATACAGGTTACGTTAAGTTACTGGAATTATAACTTACACTATTAAAATATAAAAGCAGAGAATTCTTAAAGAAACTCCTACTTAAGCCTAGATTAAAGTCTATATCTCGACATACTGAATTTGCCAGTCTTAAACAACGAGTGATTGGTTCTTTCATATTGTAGTTTACTCTATGAAATGGCTCATGAAGTAATCATTGAGATCTCAGATCACGTGAAGGTACGTGAAAGCATAATTGAAAAAACAAAGTGGAACAGTTTATTTCAAAGCATATTAAATCCCGTACGAACATAATGGCAAAATATTTCCGGCGATTTTCCAAGGAAAGAATACCAAGAAGAAGCCTTCTCACATAATATTCTGGCATTTCGTTATTCCAATTTACGCAAATGATTGCAATTCTCGTAAAGCGTAGCTGAATTCTTTCGATTCTATTAGAAGCGTATCTATAGAGAGGGTCCCAGATTAGCAGCAGTATTCTGAGATAGATCTTACAAATGCAAAATATAACGATTTTACAGAAAATGGATCACAAAGGTCTTTAGTGTTTCTACTTATGAAACCTAACATAGCATTAGCTTTTGCTACAATATAGTCTATATGCTTTGAGAACCTTCGTTTATTATCAAGTATAACTCCAAGATCTTTCTTTACAGTTATTCTAGACAATGTCATAATTCCGAGTTTATATGTGTAAACTACGGGCGATAAAATTCGATTGAAAGTCAAACTTTGGCATTTAGATATATTCAGCGGCAGTAAATTGTCGCTGCACCAAACAGATAATTGGAGCAAATCTCTTTCAAAATTCAAACAATCGTTAGTGTTTTTTTAAATAAAAAAAAATCTTTATGTCATCAGCATGCATTAAACACTGAGAAAAATTTTTTTTTTTAGGAATGTCATTTACGAATAAAAGAAACAGAAGTTTGGCCCCAATTGACTGCCCTGCGGAACTCCTGAAGAAACCGATATAGCATCTGACAGTATATTGTTAGTACGAACAAATTGTGTCCGTCCTGTAAGGTATGACTCGAACCATTTTAAAAAGTTAGAGCGAAAGCCAATTAATTCGAGTTTTTCTATGAGTAACTCATGATGAGCTCTATCAAAAGCTTTTGAAAAATCTGTAAATATTGGGGGTTGGAATTAATTTTAAAGGTTTTTTTCGGTTTTTGAGCATTTATTTAGAAACAACGGTACAATGTATATTATTCAAAGTATTGTCCATCGTTAGCTACAACATTTTCCCATCTTTCTGGCAGCATATGGATTCCGCGCCGGAAGAACGATTCGTCTTTTGAGGCAATCCACGAATCGACCGTGGTATCCTCGTAAGAAGTGAAGCGCTGCTCAGCCAAGCCATGCGTCATCGATCTGAATAGGTGGTAGTCGGAAGGGGCTATGTCTGGGCTATAAGGCGGGTGGGGTAGCACATCCCAATTCAGCGCCTCCAACGTTTCCTTGACGGTTCTTGCAACATGTGGCCGAGCGTTGTCATGTTGAAAAACCACTTTGTCGTGTCTTTTGGCATATTCCGGCCGTTTAACCTTTAATGCTCGGCTTAATTGCATCAATTGTTGTTGGTAGCGTTCCCCAGTGATGGTTTCGTTAGGTTTTAGCAGCTCATAGTACACGACACCCTTCTGATCCCACCAAATACACAGCATAAGCTTGGCGCCATGAATATTCGGCTTGGCCCTCGATGTTGATGCATGGCCGGGTGGTCCCCACGATTTTTTTCGCTTAGGATTATCGTAATGGATCCACTTTTCATCGCCAGTGACAATACGATGCAAAAAACTCTTCCTTTTATGCCGTTGAAGCAGTTGTTCGCACATGCAAAATCGCCGTTCAACGTCTCTCGGCTTCAACTGGTACGGCACCCAATTTCCTTGCTTTTGAATCATTCCCATGGCCTTCAAGCGTTTGCCGACCGTTGATAGGTCGACTCCCAATGATTCTGACAATTCTTGAAGGGTTTGACACGGGTCTTCATCGAGCAAAGCCTCCAATTCCTCATCTTCAAACTTTTTCGGCTGGCCCGGACGCTCTTTGTCTTCCGTATCAAAATCACCACTTTTAAACCGACGGAACCAGTACTCACAAGTAGAAATCGATGGAGCATAGTCCCCGTAAGCCTCAGTAAGCGTGCGTTGTGCTTCAACCGCTTTTTTCTTCAAATGGAAGCACAAAAGTAAATCTTCCCGCAAATTGCGTTTTGTTGGAACGAAAGTCGACATGTTCACAGAGAAAAAAATATATGTTGTTTACACTTCAGTGGAATGACACATACTGAAAAATGAAGCTTAGACAATGTGCTTTGAAATGAATATAGTCACAGGTGTGCCCGATGCGATCTATTGATAGTTAAGCCATCTCTTAGAAAACCTTTAAGACTAATTCCAACCCCCAATATAACATCACATTGATGTCCTTCTTCAAAACAATTCAAAATATATATAGAAAATATTGTCAAATTTTTACTTGTTGACCGTGATAAAACCGTGTTGATACGGTGATATAACCTCTTTTATTAAAAAAGTGAGTCTGTTATATACTAATTTTTCAAAAATTTAAGGGATCGTGGATATTTTACATATTGGACGATAATTAGAGACCTCGTTTTTTGAACCGGATTTATGGATCGGTGTAATGCAAGTAATTTTCCAATCCGTTAGTAATTCGCCTTTTCTTAATGATTGATTAAAAATTGTCGTTAATAGTTAACATAACGCGTCTGCGCAACTTTTTAATAGAATGGGTGGCAAACAATTCCACCCGGATTGTTTATCAAGGTTTAATTGCTTTTACCCTTCCCAAACTTCTATTGAGCTAAGTTCTAGGTCACCTATATTAAGTAAACAACAGGATGAGTCTGTGTAGGTATTTGTATTTGTGATGTTCCCCAGTGGACATTTTAGCTAGCGATACGCAAAAGAATGCATGCTAGTAGTGCTCTTATTGGCATCAATATACACTTAGCGACATTACTAGCGCCGCACTTGATTTCTTGCAATAAAATTTAAATCTACCGTATTAAGTAGATAATTCATTTGCATTTGGGTGATAAAACAGTCTTAATTTCAAAGTTTGGGCTCTTACCTCTATCATACATATGTAAATATTGCAAGTTTTTGTGAAGATTTTCATTTTCAATTTGAAAGTCAAAGTGATACAAGTGAGAAAATGCCAAAATATCATAGATTGACTGAAGTGCAAAAAATCAAAATTTGCACATATACGGAGAGCAATATTTCAAATAGAGACATTGCAAAGCATATTAAATGCAATGAGTCGTCATCCGTACGTCGTTTTCTGGCCTCTTATCGTGCGACCGGGAGCAAGAACGGACGGAAGTACTCTGGAAGATCTCGAGCATTAAATAGCCGGAATTGCGCTTGTGCATCAAAAATCGGTTCGCATTTGCCTCAAAATTGAAGGAGCAGCTTCTAAGCGAATCAGGAAAAAGCCGCTCAAACCGAACAATACACCGAAGACTGAATGACATGGGCCTTGAGTCATACCGACCTGCAAAAAACCTCTTTTGACGGCGAAAATGCGATGTAAAAGGCTGGAATGGTGCAAACAACGTGAGAATTAGTCAGCTCATGATTGGGAACAAGTCGTGTTTTCCGATGAATCCAAAACAAATTTGATGGGAGCGGATGGTGGCGCCAGAGTGAGGCGCAGAAAAGGTGAACGCTACAGCGGAGACGGCATATTGCCAACGGTGAAGCATTCTCCACATATTATGGCTCCCCACATAACAAAATATGGAGTTGGCTCAATTTTGAAGATTGAGGGATCAGTGAGTGCAGCAGCGTATAAAAAAATAATCAACGAAGGTGTTGTACCCACAATTGAAGGGCTATCACAGCACACGCAGAATGTGATTTTTTAGGACGATTCAGCACCTTGTCATCGAGCAGCTTCTGTAAGTCATGCATATTTTTTTTTGCTATAGTTTTATGATTTTCTAAAAATTTTAGGTTTTTTTCTTTACAGATAAAAAAATATAAGAATGAATTAGGAATAAATTCACTGGAATGGCCTGCAAACAGTCCTGACCTTAACGCAATTGAAAACGTTTGGTCAGTAATAAAGAGGAAAGTTCGAGAGAAGGAACCGAAAACCATTGGAGATCTTAAAAAAATCATCGAAGAAGTCTGGTTTAATGATATTGGTGAAAATTACCTACAGGCGCTTTACGATTCCATGCCAGGTAGACTGAAGGACGTCATAAAGGCAAAAGGAGGCTACATAAACAAATAACCGCACAATTCAACCTGTTTCGCAAGCAATACAGAGAATCAAAGCTTTAAAGCACCACTTAATATTAAATTAGTATTAAATTTTACTATTTATTATAAAATTTTATAACCCATATTCATTTTTCGATTTTTATTTTGGTGGTTCAAAGATTATGGTATGATGCATAAATTGGCAAAATCGCAAGTATTTTTGCTAATTTTGTCCCTTTATTTATAAAATTCATCCAAAGAAGATTATTTATCTGTAAAAATATTCTTAATACATGTAATAATAATACAAAAATCATTAACGTATGACACTAAACGTTAATATCGAAATATTGACACTCAATGGCACAATATCAACACTCTTTGCGATGCGGTGCTAGTAATGTCGCTAAGTGTACCTTCCATGATCGCTGTATTGATGAGTGCTTCTGTAAGGCCTACCTTTTGAAGGTTTGGAGTCTTTTCCTGTTATTTTATATAAAAAAATTTTTAAAAAAATTTTTAAAAAATTATAAATGATCAGATCAATTAAAAAAAAATCAAATCTTAAAGAAAAAACAAAAAAAAATTTTTTTTTTGTCCGTGTTGGGACGTGAACCCAGGTCTCCGAAATCTGAAACACATTGAAAACTTTTATATGGAAAAGTTCTAAGTCTTTTCTATTATTTTTGTATGAAGAAATTTACAAAAAAATTCCAAAAAAATTTTTATATGGACAGAAAAATTTGTAAAAATGTAGATTTTAAAAAAAATACAAAAAAAAATTTTAAAAGCTTATGGGCTTGGAAACGAGCACGGAAGGGCTAAGAAATCCATATGATGGTCTACTAGAAGCGCTTCAAAGACCTGCTTTTGCCCACTGGGTCTTTGAAGAAACATATACTGATCGAAAGAATTCCGCAAAATATTTCCAAATCCAATTTTTGGGATTATGTCCTCAAGAAAAGGGGACTATGGGACTATGTCCCATGTGGCTATGTCCCATTACCGTCACGTTTGAGTTATCGATACAAAACCACTAATGCTGTTATCACCATAGGATCGAAAATTGAGTTCCTTATCGAAAATTTTACCCAAGTACCACAAAGAACTTACTTAAGTTCGTGGGTGAAATTGAAGTCTTTTCGCGAATATGCGATTGCTTGACATTTATCGACGTTAATTTTCAGAAAGTTATTTTTGACACGAAGTGTAAATATTACAAAATACATTTTGAAGATGGCACGAGTCAGCGTTGCTATGTATGCGTCGATAGATTTTAAAGAACGACAATGACGATAATAGCTTATTTTTAAAATTGGCAGCATTTCTAATTTGTTGTGTGTTATATGCTCAAGAATTCCAAGGACGAGGGCCATATATGAATAATTACTGTTTGGATATAAGGTTAGAGCGTCTAGCTTATAACCGAGTCGTTAATTACTATTATTATAATTCATAACATTTTTTATAGGCCAACAGAACCTATTTAGATTTATTTAGATTTATTTAGATTTTCTTGGATTAATTTCAAGCTCACGTTTTGCGGCCCAGTTCGATGGAGTTCTTGATTTAGAATATTCACACCGCTAGAAACTTCAGTTTTATCACATGAAACATACAAGGGCCATTTGAGAATTCAGTGAATTTTTAATTTTCCGCATAGTAACTTTAAATGCAACACTGATCCTGTCAACTACCATCTGTTAATAGACTAGTTACTGTCAAAATTTCAGCTCGCTGTGACGCTTAGTTTGTGTTTGGTAGCCATTGACAACAGACGATCTTGTGAATTTTGGGCGAAATGGAAAAAATTAATTTCGTGTGTTCATTAAGCATTCGTTTTTGCGATAAAAACCATCAGACAAACCAAGGAAAAGCTTGATAATACTATGAGGACTCTGCACGATCGATTAGAATGATTCACAAGTGGTTTACTTAATTCCGATCGTACAAGCATAAGTAACGCCGAAAGTTCTTTACTCCCAAATGAGGTCACCACACCAGAAATGGTCACTAAAATTCACTAGGCATCTCAAACGAACGGGTGTGAAACATTTTGCGAAATCATTTGGTGCGAAAGATAGGTGCCGCGTTTGCTCACTCTCAACCATAAACGCGATCGTGTGACTGATTCAAAGGCGTGTTTGGCGATGATGAACAAAGATAAGGATTTTTTTCCGTCGATTAGTAATCGTGGACGAAACATGGATCCATCACTACACCCCAGAGACAAAGGAACAGTGGACTTCACCGACCGAACGTGCTCCGAAGAAGGCGAAGACGGTGTTATCGGCCGGAAAGGTTATGGCGATAGCATTTTGGGATAAACGCGGTATAACCTACATTGATTACCTTTCACCGAAACGAACGACCAATGACGAATACTATGCAGCCGAATTGAACCGTTTCAACAAAGCTTTGAAAGAGAAATGTCCCGATTTGGCGAGGAAAAAAGTGCTCCTTCATCAAGACACCAAGATTGTTTTAGTCGTGTTTCATTTGTTGATTATTATCGGTCTTGTTTGTTGTCCGTCTTCCGAAGTTGTGTGCAGTAAGTATGAATTTTAGATAACCGAAAGGTGTTAATTGATTTTAATGCGGGAAGTTTAAATCCAGGTAAACTTGATTATGTAAAATATGTGTTTGAAAGTTCTAAAGTTGATGTTACATGTGTTTCCGAAACCTGGTTCAATAATGGCATTCCTAACAGTTATTTAAGCATTGCCAACTACACTCTCTATAGAAATGACAGAATAGGTAAAAGGGCAGGTGGAGTTGCTATCTACTGCAAATCCCACTTTAAATCAAGGCTTGTAAATTCCTTCTGTGGTTCGGATATTGAGTTTTTAAATGTTGAAATTTCTAATAATAACAATGCTAAATTACTTGTTTCCTGCGTTTATAATCCTAGCAGATACTGCAGTTTTGAACCTTTTTTTAGTGATATGTTCAGGCGTGTAATTGATTTTGATTGCTATGTTGTATGTGATGATTTCAATGTTAACCTGCTTATCAAGGACAATTTATCTGACAGCTTTATTGATCAAGTTATAGCTGCTGGAATGACAGTTGTAAATTCTTCCAATCCAACTTGATTTGCACCTAATGTGACTCCTAGTCTAATTGATGTATTTTTTCTGATGTTTCCTTAATTTCACTCTTTGACCAAATTCCTTTTATATCAGACCATGATCTTCTTTTCTGCTCTATAAGCTTTAATACATTTTGTGATTCGTCCTCTTTGTCATTATGTTTTCGCTATTACAAGTCCATCGATTTTTCACTATTGTATGGATTTCTTTCTCAAATTTGTTGGGACGAATGTTGGTTTTGTGTGTCTGTTGATGATAAGCTGAATGTTTTTGCATCGCATGTTAGATATGCTTTTGAGGGTTTTGTGCCTCTTTGTGCCGTGACTGTTGAGAATAATTCTTCTCCATGGTATACCTCACACGTTAAAGCAGCGATTAAGAAAAGAAATAAACTTTATAATAAATGGAAAAAACATCGCATTGATGTGAATTGGAATTTGTATAAGCTTGCTCGCAATGAAGCTGTCTCTGTAATAAGACACTCCAAGAAATTATACTTTCGCAGAAAACTTTACAGTTCACTTTCTTCCAAAGTTCTCTAGAAAAATATACGTAAGCTCGGTATCAGCAACAAGGATTATGATTAGTGTGACATTGACCCTAATAATTCAAATGATTTCTTTCTTTCCTAATGAGTTATTAGGCAATAATACATTTCAATGTAATGAACGTGCATTCGAGGAATGTGATAAATTTTAATTTTCTAATGTTGACATAAATGTCGTTACTAAAGCGATTATGAATATTAAATCTAATGCTGTTGGAGATGATTGTATTTCCTTACGTTTTATAAAGTTAATTTTACCCTACATAATTGAACCTTTGACATATATTGTCAATCATTGCTTCACTACTTCGTGTTTCCCTGAATCGTGGAAAATTGCAACTGTTATTCCGATCGCAAAGATCACTAATGCTTCTTCTATGAATGAGCTTAGACCTTTAAGCATTGTGTCAGCATTTTCAAAAATATGTGAGTCTCTCATGGCTAAACAAATAAATAACGGAAAAATTTGACGACCTAGAGATCCCGCCTATATTTTGAAAAAAATGCCACTTATCCAGCCATACTAGCTAGCCATACGGCTATCAGCTAGGACACCAATTGAAACTTAAAAAAAACTCGTTAAACAACTAATTGTGCCTTGTATCACATACTCAGAACTAGTATGTAGTAATTAAGATTCACCTTCAGCGCACAAAATACTTGTTGCCTTTAAATATGCGACCAGATAGGTTTACGGATTGAGCCGGTTTGACCATATCTCAACTTTCAGTAAGAATATTTTGGGTTGTAGCATAATTAACTATATGAAAGCAAGAAAATTTATTTTTCTGCATAAGCTCATTATCTACAGGACTCCATCATACCATTTTCAAAAATTGCGATTCTCTGTTTCCAACCGAACTGGGAATCTTTTCATACCTAAATTCAATTGTTTACAATCTAAGCGACCTTTTTTCATCAATGCTATTGAACTATGGAATTCACTACCAGTTAATATTAAATCAATCGCTAGTCGAACAAATTCAAGCTTTCTGTTTTGTTATATTTCTCAAACGACTTAAACAATCCAATAAAAGTTTTAACTATTTCACTGTTTATACTTTTTATCATTTAATCATTGCAAAATATATATGTTACAAATACTTCCAAGAAAAAAATAAAAAAAAATAAAATAACAAATTATTATAAATTAGCGATCAATTATTTATCTTTTCAATTTACTTTCTATTTTTATTTTAACTTTTGTTCTTAACTGTAAATTCGTTATTGTTTAAGTCTAGAGTTAAAATATTTATTATATGCTATAAGTTGATTATTTATGTTTTACCGTTGTACATCTTAAAGATCTTTTTTTATCTTACAGTACTAATTTATCCCTAAATAAATACAAATACAAAAGACAATGCGCGCATTTACACATGCCCAGCTCCCATGGCAAAATTTCATGAATTCAAGTACGAATTGCTTCCTCATCCAGCATATTCTCCAGATTTGGCCCCTCCGACTATTTTTTCTTTCCAAACCTGAAGAAATGGCTCGGCAGAAAGAGATTCACCACCAGAGAGGAGGTCATCACAGAAACAGAGGCCTATTTTGAAGACCTTCCGAAAACGTATTTTTCGGATGCGATCAAAAAATTTGGAGGAACGTTGGACGTAGTGTATCGAATTAATAGGAGACTATATTGAGAAATCAAACTTTTTTTGCCGTAAAAATCATTCCTTGTTTAATTTTTCACGAAATTATCAAACGGCCATCGGTTTATAACAGTATTTGATGTATTCTGGTCGTATGAAGTATGTAAAATCATAAAATCAATGAAAAAACGCAAGTATGAAATATTATTTTATTACCTTTATGAGCGCATTTTTTCTCAATTTTCCCCTACGTGTGACCCCTAGTTTTTAAAAAAACAACTTGAATTTCGTTACTTTACAGATAGTTGGTCAAATTTCGCCCACCGCCGCACAGTGGGGTGATCCCATACAAAGGGTTGGACATAGCATATTGCTTTAAATAATTGATTGTAACTCTGGAGCCATTTAATGTATTTTGACCAAATTTTAAACATGTCTTCTTAAAATAACTTCCCCTAAAATCCCTTTAACCTTTATGAGTGTAGCGGGTCTAGGAGACCCAAAAAATGCATGGTAAAAAAACATTTTTTTTGTGTTTAGCGATATTTTGTACCTGTATTTTATTACAAAATGATTTTTTAAACAAGAATTTATTAGCTTATTACATTTAAAAGATGTTTAAAGATAGCATATATCTCTATTTAAAGCAAATTATGTGTAATGTTAAGAGCAAACAGTGATTTATTAATACCACACATAGTTATACAATATGCTTAATTTTACACATTATCTTTAAAAGTTATGTTTTCACTTTCCTCATCAGAAAGCTCTTTTGCTTCAATCAGATAGCTTTGTGGTGATTTTTTATTAAAACCAAAAAAGTACTGTATCTGAATTCAGCAGAAGCGCATGCAAAAGATCTGAATTGCAAGCAGATCTTGAAAATTTTCTTGTGTTGTGAAGTCTGAAAAACCGAAATAGTTTGTGATTGGCCTCTTACGCATCCTCGGATAGCTGACCTATGGGTACTATCGCTTTTTGAACTATATTCGCACTGTGCATTAATATTTTATGTACAGTAACAAGCATGTAGTGCCAATCATAAAGCTCAACGTATAATTTTGCTGTTTCTGAACAATAATTTTTTAGTTGATATCATTTGCGTTTCGGAAACCTGGCTATGCAGTGATATTAGTGATTTTATTTGTGACATTAATGGTTATAAAATTTTTAGAAACGACCGTTCTGCAAAAAAGGGTGGAGGTGTTGCAATCTTTGCAAAAATTACCTAAATGTTCATGTTATTAGTCGTTCTTGCGGATCTGGAATTGGATATTTAAATTTATGTATATCGGACAATAACAAAAAAATACTTGTTTCTTGCGTGTATAATCCGAATAAATGTCATTCTGTTGAGCCGTTGTTTTCTGAATTGTCTCATTATATTGTTGATTATGACTTTGTTTTGCTAAGTGGTGATTTCAATATCAACCTTCTGTCTAATGACTTACCAAGACAACAACTGTGTGAGAAAATATCTTCCTTAGGATTAGCAGTTGTCAATGATACCATACCAACGCGGTTTTCTAACAACACCTCTCCTAGTCTTCTAGACTATTTTATTGTCTCTGATCCATCCGTAATTTCGCTATTTAATCAATTATATTTTATATCTGATCACGATTTAATTTTCTGTTCTTTAAATGTCAATCTATCTCGTTTAGTTATACCTAATACTTTCTCGTATCGCGATTTTAAGCACATTAACTGTCCATCTCTTTTTCGTGATGTATCTCTGCTATCATTTAATGATTGTTGGCTTCACACAAACATTAATGATAAGCTTAATTCACTATTGGAGCCAATAAAATATTTGTTTGATAAACATGTCCCTTTACGTTCTTGTAGTGTTAAAAATATGTCTTGTCCTTGGTTTACGCAACATGTTCTGAGTGCATTAAAAAAAAGAAACAAATTTAGAAATATATGGCGAAGAAATCCGTGCTCTTATAGCTGGGAAGTCTATAGACTAGCGAGAAATGAGGCTGTTCTTTTAATAAGACAGGCTAAAACTCGGTATTTCTCGGCCAAACTTGACCTATCTCTTCCAACAAAAACGCTTTGGAACAACATAAAAAAACTTGGAGTGTGTAATAAAGATAACACTGACTGCACTTTAGATCCTGAAGTTCTTAATAACTTTTTTGTAGATAATGATGCTTCTTCTAATTCTAATATTTCACCCCTATTCGGTCACTCCTTGCAATAAACTTTTAGCTTCTCTCCGGTAGTTGAACTTAATGTAGGTAATAGCATATCGAAGATTAAATCTAATGCTATTTCTGAAGATGGCATTCCCATCAAGTTTATAAAATTATTGTTGCCACACATTATTGGTCCTCTAACGCATATAATTAATTTTTGTTTTATGTCGTCTGTGTTCCCTGACTTATGGAAAGTTTCCATTGTTCTTCCTGTAGCAAAAAAGCAAAAGCCAATAAATGTCAACGATTTTAGGCCCATAAGTATATTATCGCCATTAGCTAAAGTCTGTGAGAAACTCATGGCTCAACAAATAACTAATCATTTAGTTGATAAAAATCTGCTATCCCCTTTTCAATCAGGTTTTAGGTCTGGACACGGGTGCTCGTCCGCTGTTGTTAAGGTCATTGACGATATACGACCGGAATATGATGCTGGCAATTTGACTCTACTGTGTTTGCTTGACTTTTCAAAAGCTTTCGGTAAAGTAAACCATCAACATTTGTGTAGTAAGCTTAAGTATCTATTTGGTTTCTGTTATAGTGCTGTAAATCTTATGTCCAGTTATTTGTGTAATAGGTCTCAAAAAGTTCAAGTTGGTCAATTGTCCTCAGGGTATAAATCTGTCTTAAGTGGCGTACCACAAGGGTCTATACTTGGCCCTCTCCTATTCTCTATATTTTTAAATGACATATTCTCTGTTTGCAGTCATGCCTCTATCCATGCATATGCTGATGATGTCCAAATTTATTTATCTAGAAGAACAGGACTGGTTGATGACTTGTGTTGCAGAATGAATGAGGACCTCAACAGCATTAATGAGTGGGCAAATAGCAATGGTCTTCTTCTAAACTCTTCCAAATCATATGTACTTCCTATCTGTAGAGGTAAAACTTGTGTTAATGATGTCCCTGATTTGTTGATTGGTCCTAACAAGCTAACTGTTGTGTCGAAAATTGTAAATCTTGGTTTCTATATTAATTCTTCGCTTTCATGTGTTGATCATGTTAATAGTATTGTCAAAACAGTTTATTATGTATTGCGTAATTTAAGAATGTCTGCAAGCGTGACTCCAGTTAGTATTAGGCGTAAGTTGGTTATACAACTTATTCTACCTGTGATAACCTACTCTGAGGTGGTATATAGTAAACTTGACCCTTCCTCCCAGTTAAAACTTCAAATAGCATTTAATTACGCCACACGCTATGTGTATGGCCTTCGTAAATTTGATCACCTGTCTAGTTTCCGGAATGCAATACTTGGATGTGACTTGACTGCTTATCTCAACGCCAGAAACTGTATGTACCTTCATAAGTTAATTCATGAGAAAACACCTAGATATCTATATGAAAAACTCTAGTTTCGTATGTCCAGAAGAAGCCATGTTTTAATAGTTCCGAGGCACAACTCGCTAATATCTTCTCAACTGTTCTTCATCAACGCCATTAGGTTGTGGAATTCTCTACCACGAAGGCTTAGGGAAATCAGTGGGAGAGGTTCTTTTAGGCAATCTATTTTATCTTTTTTCTCTTCTCTTTAGTAGCTTTATACTCTTGTTCTAAGTACTTTCTCTATTGATTTCTGTGGTTCACTCAGTTTATACATTATATTCTTAACTTTTAACTTATTATAGTTTTTACGAGCATTAAGTCATTATTGTATTAAAATTAAGTTAGTTTTCTTTAAAATGAGTTGTAATTATTATAAGATTTAAGTAAGTTAATCATTTTAATGCTTTATGTTGTACTATAAAAGAGCATAGCTCTTAGTGTACTTATATTTTCAACTATACGAATAAATTGAATTGAATTGAATAATACCACAACCTTCACTAAAATTATATCTATATAATATTATACATAAAAAATTATAACATATGTGGCATTCCACGGTAAAGAGGATCTAAATTTTTTCCAATTAAACAATTCTATTTAAAATAAATTTATCTTAATAATTTATTTATACTCTAATTTTGTGATATTAATTTTAAGACCAGATGCTATGACCTGAAATATATTAAAATTTTGCGTTTATTGGCAGATCACGTTTAAGTGGATTTCATACACTTTATCTGTACTGTACCAGTTTATGCAATTTTTTTACTAGAATTTTTGACGATATTTGCATCGTGTCTAAAATATATCTCAAGAACCAGACTTCTCAGATAAACTCAAATAAACAGTATACCAAAATATATGAATTAAAATTGTACACACTTATTTAATACAATAAATTTACGTCATTTTACTAGCAGGGTTGCTATGCCGCAATCAAAGCAAAATATCTATTTATTCAGTTTACAAAAGGTCACGGAGCCGGGCCGGAATGGGTTAAAAAACCTGTTTTTTATCCATTCGCAAGTTTTTATCGCTAATGAAACTGAATCAGTTCCTGTAGTTACGCTGTAATAGGCAAACTTTGTGAGAAATAAAAAACTCGCGCTAATTTTTTTAAAAACATTTCTCAATATCATTATTTGTAATAAGGTACTTTGATCCTGGCCAACCCTAGACATTTTTTTATTTTGCAAATTTAAAAATTTTTTTAATTTTTATTCCTTATCGCAATAACGGGATAGCAAAAAACTTAAAAACAAAATATCTGGTTAAAGAGTTTAGAGTATGTCCTTTCATGAAATATAAAGACCTGTTCAATCAAGCAGTTTAACAAAATGTTATAGGACTTTAAAAAAAAGACTATATTTTTTAAATTACAAAATATCAACTTTTAGACTTTACAAAAACAAAAGTACGCACTTAAAAATAAAAAACTGCCAAATTCAAATAGCCCAAATATATTTCTATCGAAATGTATCAAAATATTATAATAATTTGCAAGTTGCAATTTTTTCGGTATGTCCAACCCTTTGTATGGGATCGCCCCACAGTGAGCCGATACTAGTTCTAACAATTATACCATGTTTATAGTTTTCAAAATTAGTTTTCCGAAGTATCAACTGTAAAAGTGCTCGGAGTGTGTGTTTTTATTAGCATTGTTGTAACATTTGCTAATACAATTTTCCATTCTGTTGTATTAACATTTTTATTTTCTGCTCTTATGGATTTTGTTTCAGACAGGTGAAAGGGTTTGAAACAAATAACGGCTGTGACGTGAAGTTCCGTTACACTAGCGTTAGGCAAAAGAGTATCTTTCTATTGGTAAAAGCTAGTTCTGATAATTCATAGTCTTAGGCCGCGTTCATAGTGGACGCTTTGACTGAAGCTGATGCATAAAGCTGCTTTGTCAAGCTTTTTTTGATCATAGTGAACGCTTATTCAACGCTGCATAAAGTAGCTTATTGAGCTTATTGGTGTTCATAGTGCGCGCTTGATGCTTGTGGCTGAGATGCTTTGTTTTCATTTGCCTCTTTGGAAAATAATGCCCTCAATTGCGTTTTGCAAAGTAAATGAAAAATTTTTTGTTTAATGAGTATCTAGATTCGCGATGATCACCAATGAAAGATCAAACCAATAACAAACAAAAGTTCAAAGGAACTTGAAAACACAAAGCATAACAACGGTGGAAAGTTCAGCACAAAAAGTACCCAAGAAGTAAGCAAGAACAACGAAAACTATGTAAACAAACGAGATAGAATACACAAGTGAATAGAACTGAAAAGCACCACAAAAAGAAATAACAACGCAACAACAGTTAAAACTTCAGCACAAAAAAATCCAACAAATAAAACAAAATCAACGAAAATATTGTTAACAGGCAAAATTAATAAACAAGTGCCGAATAGCATTTTAAAAATGCTTTACAATAAAGCATAAAAAACAAAATTATTTTTCTGTGTGAGCAAGCGAAATGGAGCTATAAGCGCTGAAAAGCATTTGAAAATAAGCTTTATGCTAGCTTTCTGCTGGCACTATAAACACTTTCAGCTTTTTCCATATGATTATACACAAAGCGTTTTTCAGCTAAACCTCTCGGCTAAGCTAAAAGCGTTTACTATGAACGCGGCCTTAGAAGGCATGTGACGTGAATCACTCTATGTACATAAGTATAGCTTTATCTGGAATTAAAGAAAATCCAATTCTAGAAGGTAATTCTAGACATGAGCGTAATATTAACTAATCACATATTCAAGAATCAAACAATTTCCGCTTAAAATTATGCTAAACATAGACAAAACAACAATAATGACAGAAAGGCTGTAAAGAATTGCAAGAATTTGAAGAATAGCTAGAGAGAGATAGATGGAAAAAAAACACAAACAAACCTCATCGACAGCGCTGGCGGCAGCAAAAAATAAGCCCAACAACACGAATGTTAACAACAACTTTGTGTTTGACATTTGTGCTGTGCTGGAGGCGTGGCGGACGTTGGGCGAACGACTGCGACTCTGATGACGCTGGATTGACATTGTATTACAAAAGGGTGGCATCGCTGAGCTGAGCTGTTCTGTTGTTGATGATGTTAGGTGAATAATCCGTTTAAGGAAATTACTATGATAAATAACTTTGTTGCTGTTTTATTGCAATATTTAACTCAAAGGGAATTTAGAATTTACACCAAAGCAAAATTATACACTGGAAAAAAAATTAATATGCTAAACTTAAAAAAGGCACTTTTATGAAGCACTGAAAAATAAAACACAGCACAAAATTTAAACACTAAATGTGAATAAATTGACACACTTTGATTTTTATAACCGAAAACAATTTGTAAACAATGTTTTCAAATTTTTAACACAATTTCGCAAATTTTAAATACACAAAATAATTGAAAAAATAACAAAAAACCCGATTTAATTTAGGTAAAAACAAGGATAGAGAGCGAAAATAGCGGTGCTTTTGTGTTTTGCAGTTACACGATTACGTTGTTGTTGGTGTTGTTATTGTGAGACCGACGCTATTTTATGGCTTTTGTTGTAATGTAGTTAATTGTTTAAATTAACTACAAACAACGCAGGGCGGCAAACTTTAAAGTAAAATAACTAATAGAGATAGAATGACAGCGAGAGAGAGAGAGATAGAGAGAGAGAGATTAATGAGTAAAACTCATCAATACAAAAGACCGACAGACACAATGAACGAACGACTAAACAACGAATTAAACGATAAAGGCACAAAACTTGGTAAGCTTTATGCGAGCACAGAGTAGCGTCAGATTTGTGCAAAAATAACTTTAAAGAATATATTAAAAAAACTGATTTATAGTTAACCGGAGATTTTAACAAATTAACTTTTTATTATTCTTCCGCTTTAATATATAAATTTTTGTGTTGGCACTTTTTCGTCTGCCTGTTTCTACTACTTTTTTTTCGTATATTTTTTTTTTGGAGTTGGGGGCTTGAAATAAATTTCAACACAGTCGCTGCTGCTTCTTCACAATATTAACAAAACTCGTTTCAAGCGGCTTTTATCTCTCTTCACTCTGTTTTTATTAGTATGTACTCTTTGTACACTCTTTCGTCAGCACTGCTTTTTTTTTTGTTTTTCACTTATAAAGAATATTTTTTTTTCTATTCCACATTCGCTAGCACCATTTTTTTTTTTTTTGCTCTGCATTAATTAAAAATAAATTTTACCCTTTCCTACACCTATTTCCGGTGGCGCTTTTTTATATTTCTTCCACAAATAATGCGTTTTCAGAGTGCCACACAAAAAGGGGAATTAATTTAATTTTCACTGCGCGTCGTTTGTGGCTATTAAATCATCCAATTCTATTTTTCCAGGCTTAAGCACACGTTCGAGAAAAAAACCGCACGGAACACGTCTAATACGCGACACACACTCAACACTTCTGTTGAGTTCCTGCATGGAACTCGTTTTAGCTGTCTTGAGTTTATTTCGCTTATCAACTCTACTTTGTTTACTTGATTGCTAGTAGAGCACTAGCTCTTCTTAATTGAGTGCTTTCGGTCTTTATGTGTGTGTGTGTGTGTGTGTTGAGTTGTATTTGCTCTCGCAGTGTTGTGGATTTTGGAATTTTCCAGTCTGCTTTGATGGGTTTGTTTTGTTGGTATTCCCTGCTTGTGTGGGTTGTTTTACTGCGCATGTTATTCGTGGGTCTGGAATTTAACACAATCATATACGTCATGTTGAGTGCTGGGTTGCATGAAAAGTACTATTTTCCAACGCACTTGTGTTTTACATCACAATTTTTCCTGATATTTCATGTACAAAGAACAAAAAATGTGTATAGAAGGAAAGTCAATCCGCAATTTGGGATCCCGCGAAAAATTGTCACATATTCTGACTTAGGAAATAATTTTGTTTTGTGGTGAAGGCAATCGTGATCGAAACGTACAAATAGCTTACGATTGTCGTACAACTATTCCTCTAACTAGCATTGAATCAAAACGGTGCTTCTCATCAGCGCGTTATATTTGTAATAATATCTGAAAAAAACTAATGAAAAAGAAGACGCGTTGATCAGCTTACGGCCGATTTCTTTACAGAGTCTTAATGCTAGACCGAGTATTAGAACTCTTTTTAGTTCTCTCCCGAGTACTAAATCATTTCTTTACGGAGATCTAAGACAGAAAAACTTCAATTTGAAACTCGGTTCTAGCTGATACTGAGTTTCAGCTGGAACCCCGAAATCGGAAGCTAGCAATCTTAAAACTCGGTCTTACGCTCTTTTTATTTCTTCACATAAAAAATATAACTTTATTTTGACAATTTAAGTGTCAAGTTTTTGATTTTAATAATAATACTATGTTTCCATCTGCTCGAAATCTTGCGATTTTGAAAAAAGTGATTTCAAAATGTTTCCATCTGGCCTGTCATGACAGCTAGATTTCATTTGACAATTAAGACTTCACTTGATAAATTTAAGAATGAGCAAATCGTGAAGGAGCAATTGCGTTGTTGCATTTCTTTTGTCATTTCCGGACCTTTTTAATTTTTTTCCCCAAAATTGCTACTAGTAATTGCTCCTCACTGAAGCTCCGAGCTTTTATATTTTCATATTTCCTTTGCATTTGTCATTTTTATTATTATTATTGTTTTTTTTTAAATAATTGCTTAGTTGTCATTGCCAAGTGTCAATATGAAAAATTTGACATAAGCTGAATAGTGCTGATTACTGATATAACTTTTCAGGGATACCGCATTGCAATTTATGAGGTTTTGTTTTAGATTTTGTTGAAATTACAAGATTTTAACATCTTAAAATTGTACAGAGAGCTCTGTTAATTTCAATAAAGATTTTACGAAATCTCACAAAATCTCAAGATTTCGAGCAGATGGAAACATAATATTAAATATATTTCAAACAAAATTTTTTTTGCTTTTATAATTTATTCTTTTAACCACGTTTAAGTTGTAAAAATATTCAAAATTGACATTACAAAACAAAATTATCCCCATAATATCAAAAAACGCAAGATTTTTTTTAAAGGTTGAACTGAACCAAGCGCGTCGGAAGCGAATTTCAACTGGGTGGGCAGTACAAATGGGGAGGCAGTACAAATGGTGGTGCAAAAAAAGTTCACCCAAATTTCTTCACATGGAACATGAAGAAGAGAGAAAGAAGTGGAAAATATATAATACAAAAATATTATCGTTGTAAAAAAACTGATATTTTGAATAACTTTTCTTTTTAAATTGGTTATTTAGCTAAAAAAGTGGGGGGCAACTGCCCCCCTTTACCCCGCTTGCTACGCCAATGAACTGAACGAGTTCCTTACTCGCAAACTTACTGAAGATGGTTACTCCGAAGCTGAGGTGCGTGTCACACCATTGCGCATTGAAATCATCATCATGGCAACCAAAACCAGGGTTGCCAGGTTAGGGATTTACTCCTAGATTTAGTGGTTTTTTAACTGTGTTGAGGAATTTTAGGGGCAATGAGTCTTTAGGGGTTTTTTAGGGAGATTTAATGTTTTTTCGAGGTTTTAAGGGGTATTTGAAAAATTGACGTTTGGATGTAAAGTTTTCTCACTTTTCCTTAAAATAATGTAAAAATTGAAAAAAAAAATATTGAACTTCTTGGGTATTTCAGCAACAATTTATAAAAACTTTTCAGGGCAGCACTTTCAGTATTGGCAGCACTTAAAATTAATTACCAATCATTTCAAACTTCTCTCCAAACTTGCATGGCGCTTTACTTGCGATTGATTGACTCCGTGTAAAAACTAAAAACAAAGCAATTCGGCCTTTAGTCTAGTGACATGTGCGCTAGGAGGGAGCCTTCTTTTAAAAGTAAGACTTAATTTTAATGTCAATTTCACATTAGACAATTGAGAACTATAAAGCAACTTTCTGCCCTTGTTAAAGACGTCCAACAGCTCAGCCCTTAAAATACATAAGCTTGCATTGCAGTTGCATTACTTTTCAGTTGAACCGTATGAAATTTTTGTATGTTTTTCGAAAAAAATTTTAGGGGGATTTGAAATCCAATGTAGGGGTAAATGGTGAAAGGCACCTGGCAACACGGACCAAAACCCAGTAAGTTTTGGCAAAGAAGAGACGTCTCATTTGAGAGTTAACTGCAATGGTATCCAATTTTGAACGCGACTATATTGACTTGAATTCCTAGAAAGTGGGCTTTGCGCCATTGCTCAAGCCGAGTCGCTGCGCTACAAACTTGCGGGTGGATTGGCTGTGCGTCACTCTTGCTATGGTGTGCTCCGTTTTATTATGGAGTCTGAAGTAAAGGGTTTTGAGGTCGTAGTCTCTGGCAATCTATAAAGTTCGTCGATGGTCTGATGATGGTCCCAAGAAATCATTGCCAGATAATGTTTCTGTTGTTGAGCAAAAGGAGCAGAAAGTCTACGAGACTCCAGAAACGGAATACAAAATTACACCACCAAGCAAACCTTTGGATGATCTTGCTGCGGCACTAAAGTGTTGTAAATTTTTTTATTTTTTTTATTCATGAAATCTTCCAAAGATACGTATAACCGTCCTATACGCATGCACAGAATGCACCTACGTACTAAAAAATACCCCCTATTGGCATTTAGGATTTTCCACTAAGCACATTAATTGGCTATTCAGCGGAATTTAAAAATTGAATATGTATATACAAAACGCGTATTTAAGTATACTAGTATCGCCTGTGGCCGAAATTCGACCAACTTTCTGAAGTTTCAATCGTTTTTTTCTAGTTCTGAGGCATGACCTTGCTTTAAGAAAATGTGCTGTACTAAGAAAATCTTAAGTTTCAAATTATCGCAATAATTTTGATATAAAAATAGTCTAAATTTTTTTAAAAATATCCGTAAAAACATTGCCCATAAAATATTTCGTACACCGTTATTTTTCACAACCAGGCCTTTTCATATTAAAACACGTTGTACTAAGAAAAGCTATAGTTTTCAAGATATCGCCATAACTTTGATGTCAAAAAAGGGAATTTTTCAGAATTTAGGGTATTCGTAAGAGATAGCGAAAAATGTTTTTAGTACATTGTATTAATGTCGAAAATTTCCTCTTACACCATGTTCTTCCAATTTTTATAGTTTAGTTTTAACTTAAAAAATATTCCTTAAACGCTTATATTTCGGGTCAAAGGTCACAAAAATATTCAGTGAACTTCTTCTCCCTACTCTAATTTCTTTAAAAAAATTATCAAAATCGGTTCAGAAACACGGAAGAACTGTTTCTCCCACGCATATTTCTATATACTAGTATCGCCTATGGTCGAAATTCGACCAACTCTTTGAAATTTCAATCGCTTTTCTCATTCTGAGGCATTGACCTTGCCTTAAGAAAATGTGTTGTACTAAGAAAATAGTAAGTTTCGAGAGAAAGCAACAGTTTTCGAGATATCGTCATAACTTTTATATCAAAATTTTTCAGAATTTGCTATTTGTAAAATAAAAAAATGTACTATAAAAAATGCTTATTGTTGGGACATTGTATTATTTTCTAAAATTTCCACCTACGCCATGTTCTTCCATTTCTTATAGTTTACGTTTTACTTCAGAAATATTCTTTTAACGCTCATATTTCAGGTCAAAGGTCACATAACTATTCGGTGAAATTCTCCCTGCTCTAATTTATTTAAAAAATTATCAAAATCGGTTCAGAAAAACGGCAGAACTATTTCGCCTACGCCTATTTTTATATACATATAACGAAATGGTTTAAAACATAGATTTGTGTATATAACTTTGGAGTGGTTTGAAATATTTGAAAATTTTTTCACAGAAATTATTTTTTAAGCTGTAGAGCTTTGTAGAAAATATAAAAACAACATTTTGAAAAATTTAATTTTCATCAAACATATCATACGGGGTGGGGTAGCTCATGATTTTCGATGATAGAAACTGTCTTTTGCATTATGTGTCAAAATGAAGCAATTTTTGCTAATAAATGATATGTCATATGAAATAGTGTGAAAAATGAAAAATGTAATAAAAAAAAATTACAACCGAAAAACTTTTGTCTTATTTTTTGAGCAAAACCTTAATATTTTAGAGGTTTTTTAAAACAATATAAAACATTAAATTGATGAGATAACGGTTAGTCTTTTCTTATTTATCCAAAGTCTTATCAATTCTCAAAAGTAATTGATCTTTCAGACAAAGAAAATTTGTTGAAAATCGATTAAAAAATGGCTGAGATATTTGCTTGCAAAGTCAAAATTTGAAATTTCAATAGCTTTTTCTCATCCTGAGGCGATGGTCTTGCTTCAAAGAAATACGTTTACTGAGAAGATATAAATTTTTCGAGATATCTAAATAATTTTAATGTAATTTTTTTTTATGCCTCAGCGCTGAGAAGCTGAGTAGAGGCTAGAAGGCAACTTATTTACTAAACATTTAAATATTTAGTTCAAAGAAATTTCATAAAAAAACATAATAACAAATTCATTCAAAAAATATCTATTCATATTGTTAATTAGTGCTAGTAGTATGTCTCAAAACGCAAGAAGTGAATCATTTTTTTGCAATAAAAAATTTTTTAAATTTAATTTGAAGCTAGGTGTTAGGGGATTTTAAGTGTTAGGGGATTTTTTTAACATACTATCCGTGAAAAATATTACCAAGAAAGCTTTCCTATGCCGTTATATTCCTCAACCAACGACTTTTCATATAAAAATACGTTGTACTGAGAACATATATAGTTTTCGAGATATCGCTATAATTTTTATGCCAAAATAACGGAAATTCTTCAGACTTTACTATTTGTAAGAAATTTCACCATCACAATATATATTCACGCTTGTTGTATAAAAAAATGCTTATTGTAGGGTATCCGTAAGAGATGGCACAAAATGTCGGAAGTAATTTTTGCACACCTTATCAAAGTCTAAAATTCCCTCTTACATTATATTCTTCCATCTGTTACACGGAACGGAAAAGGTGGATAAAATTAGTGATTTTGTGCGTTGTTTTAATGAAAATATTCGTTCTTTTTGAACCAACGCACACGTTAGTTAAAATGCAATGAACGGTATTCATAAACTTGAAATTTAATGAGCAAAATTTTTAATTACGCATAATTTAATGAAAAATTTCATTAAAGTTTATTGAATAAAATCATTAAAATAAATGAAAAAATCATTAAACTTTATGAATATGTTCGTTAAAATTTCAAATATGTTCAAAACATTCAATGAACAATTTCATTAAAATTAATGAAAAGGCCATAAAATTATTTAAGAAGTTCATTCAAATTTTATTAAATTTTAATGAAAATGCATGTAAATTTTTTATTCATGAAATTGTTGAAAGAAATGGTGAAATATTTACACACTTTACCTAATAAATTTAAATGAAAATGTATTATTTTAGTATTCAAAAGTATATATTTCATAAATTTTTATTATTTTATTAATATGTTTACAGTCTTGAGTAAAAATAACAAATAATAATAGTTATTTTCATACATAAAATGAAACTAATTAAAGTATTTAAGGAAGAAATTGATTCGCAAAATGACGAAGTATTTCAAGCAAAAATTGACTGATTCGCCTGCTTTAGCAATGCGTTCGGCTTCGTTGGTAATAGACTCGTTGTTCGGAGCGCTAGCGCTTCTTTTTGTTTTTGATTGCTGCAAACATTTGCTTATAGTTTTTGTTTTATAAGACTCTAAATCACAATTCATTCTTTTCTTTCTAGACGACGAGATTGTTTGGCAATTTTAATGAAGACTGTTCATTAACTTATTCATAAATTTATATTTCAGAGTTGCTCTGAAGAAATATGTATGAATTGCTTTCATTAAAATTTGTGAATTAAAATTTTTGTTAAGTTAACGAAAAAACCATTAAAAATAATGAATTTATTCATAAAATGGTCAAGAAAAATATAATGAACAGCTTTCATTAAAAGTTTATAAATTATATTTTTCCGTGTACAGTTTAGCTTTTATTTAATAAATGCTTTTTACGCTCATATCAAAGGTCACCAAAGGTCATATCAAAGGGCGCAGTACCTTTCGAATGATATAAGTTTCATTGACCTTATTCTAAAATTAATATCGAAAAAGTGTACGACAACAATTGATGTTTTCCAATTAATATATAAGATATAAATAAGCATATATTTACTTATATTTATCGACTTATTCTAGAAATTGACAACAATTATAAGAATTTCTCAGTGTAAAATGATATCGAAAGCTACTTGACAAAACTGTCAACACACAAAAAGGTCTGAACAAGAAATATGAATTTATATATTTTTTTTAACTTTCCAACTTCATGTTAAAAAAAGTATTATAAATATTGTTTAAATGTCAATTTACAAGTGCAAATCTCACCAGAGCAACGCCTTTAGTTCTCCATTTGAAAATTCCCTTTTATTTGTTCGACCAAGCAAAATGCTTCCCTTTTCCCCTTTTAGCTCACAAGGCGATTGAAAAATTCCTCAAAAATGGAAACTACCCTCAATCAGGCATCACTGGCTATACAATAGCAGGCTCCATTGAACTGGGTGAAACTTATCACAAGGTACTGATCGTTTGAATGTTCACAGGCACTTAAACAATGCCTTTTTTATTAATATAACTAGCTGAAACCCGGTGCTTTGCTTCCACTCTCCCTTGTCAAACGCCCATAAAATGTTATCAGTTAAACAGCATGTCTGAATTGAGGTCGAATACTGAATTCCGAGACTGCGAACTATATTTACAAAGCCATTCGATATAAGAAATTTGGTTTGTATGGGAAGTGCCACGCCCTCTTGATCACCGCTCATAGAATATAATCAATTAAACTGCATGTGTACATGGAGGTTGAATACCGAATTCCAAAACTGTGCGACATATAACTCCAAAACTATTCGATAGCACAAATTACCTACGCCCATACAATTTTACCAATGAAACTGCATGTGTAAATTGAGGTCGAATACTGAATTCCGAGGCTGAGTTACCTATAACTCCAAAGATATTCGATATCGCAAATTTGGGTTAAGTTGGAGGTGTCACGCCCCCCCGACAAACTCTAAAAAAATTTATCAGTAAATCTGCATGCGTAAATTTCCAAAGCTATTCGACATCACAAATTTTCGTTGTATGGGAGGTGCCACTCCCCCTTGATCAACGCTCATAAAATGCAATCAGTGAAACTGCATGTGTACATTGAGGTCCAATACTGAATTCAAAAACTGTGCGACCTATAACCCCAAAGCTATTTGATATCTCTAATTTGGGTTAAATAGGAGGTTTCACGTCCCCTTGTTATGCGCCCATAAAATATAATTAATGAAACAGCATGTATAAATTGAGGTCGAGTACTGAATTCTGACGCTTTGCGACCTATAACTTCAATGATATTCGATATCGCAAATGTACGTTAAATGGGCGGTGCCACGCCCGTCTTACCAATCGACATAAAATTAAATCAATGAAACTGCAGGTGTACATTGAGGTCGAATACTGAATTCCGGCGTTGTGTGACCTATAACTCCAAAACTATTTTATAGCACAAAGTTGGGTTGTATGGGAAGTGCCACTCCCCTTTGCCCTACGGCGACAAAATGTAAGTATTGAAAGTGCATATATAAATTTAGGTCCAATACCGAATTCTTACGCTCTCAACCTATAACTTCAAAGCAATACGATATCACAAATTTGGGTTGTAAGGGAGATGTCACGCCCCCCTGTCCCATAAAATAAAATCATTGAAACTGCAGGTGTAAATTGAGATCAAAAACTGAATTCCAAAGCTGTGCGGCCTATAACTTCAAAGCTATTCGATATCGCAAATTTGGGTTGTATGGGAGGTGCCCCTCCCCCTTGTCCAACTCCCATAAAATTTCATCACTGAAACGGTACGTCTAAATTGTGGTCGAATACCGAATTTCTAAGCTATGGGACCCATAACTTTAAAGCTAGTCGATAACACAAATTTTTAATATATTTGTGGGAGGTAAAGGGGGTTTGGCATTTCTTCTTAAACTATTTCGTACTCAAAGCAAAGCCACTTACAATATTTGAGCTCAATCGGACCAATAGTTTCGAAGTATTTTGATATTTTCTTAAAAGTAGGCGTAGATGAAGTGTAACACTCCCGTTTTTATTGAAGTTAATGACTGTTATCATACGAACTTATTTACCAAATTTTAACTTAATACGACCAAAGCCGTCTTAAATATAGCATTTTTATTGATTTGTGGATGCAGTTACGAACAAACCCGTAGATGGAAGTATCCAATTTGGTTCAGTCGTTTTCAAGTTTTGAGCATCCGAACAAATCACGATTCATTTTTATGTATACATATATTGATTTGTGGGCGGTAAAAGTGGGCGTGAAAACATTTATGTATCGTGACTGTCTCTTGGAGCACCTACACAGCAAGTTTCACAATTAAAATGTGTACAACTCCGGAATTGCCATGATTTCGAAAAAGTGGGCGTATATATATTGCGACCATTTTTTGTACTGTAACTGACAGTAACCATCTGAACAAAATTACTAAATCTTAGATTTTTACGATCGAAACCGTTTGATATATATCCTTTATTTGGTTTGTGGCCGATAGCGCAAATTTTGCTTGTATGGGAGGTACCACGCCCCCTCGTCCAAACGTTACCAAACCTCACAGTAACACTCACTCTCCTCGGCAGACGTTGTTCCGCCACAGACCGCCTTACTGCCATATACGAAAATGTCAAGAAATGCCAAATATATTCACCATTTTCAGTATAACTGCCGGAAAGTAGCCATATGCACTAAATAACCAAATATAGCATTTTTGTTATTTTGGAAGCGGTAAAAAGGGGTGCGGCAAAATATTTCCCTTGAGCCATCTCGTAATCGAAACAAATGGACTGCCCAAATTTCAGCTCAATTTGGGTTAAGCCTGGCGCACTTTACTTCACTCGACGCTGATTCCCCGAAAAGTGAGTTTAACTAAAGGCCTGTTTCCAGCTCTCAAGTAAAGCTTATTTTCATACATAAATCTGAAAAGTAATCGAAAAGTAATTTTTCCTTGTCAAAATTACTTGAAAGAGAATCCAGCTCGTAAGAAAAATTTTCTGTTCTTACTACTTTTTTTTCATTGAAAAGTGACAACGGTAACACTGTGAATGTCAAGAAATATATGCAAGTTATATTATTACTTCAAGTAAAATTTTGGCAACCAACATTCAAAGGTAAATAATTTTATTGATATCATTGATTAATTGATTTAAAATTAATAAAATAATATTTTAGACATGCACATGAATATTTCTACGGAGGGAGAAGAAGAAGCAGTCAATTTTGAGGGGCAGATGTCTTCCGAGAAGCGGTCGAAAGCTGTCCGGAAGAAGCGGTCTGCCAACATGTAAACAAAATGTAATAAAATGTAAACAAACGCTTTTCTCTATTACTTACCTTTGCAATTCAGCCATTACTCATTACAAAGTGATACAATGCTGGAACTGTCAAAACTCTCGCCGTCAAAATTACTTGTCTACTACTTTTTTACACTCAAGAAACTTAAGTAACTTTTTTCTTGAGTAATTACTTGAGAGCTGGATAGAGACCTTAAAGTGGGACTGGCCTATTTTTAGTGCAATTGCCGAGAGTAACCATATGAACTGAATTACAAAATTTTTGTCTAATACGACCCAAACCGTTGAAATAAAACGTTTTCATTGGTTTGTGGGCAGTAAAAGAGGGGCGTGGATACCAATTTTTAGTACAGTTGCAGACAGTAATTGTACAAACTAAGTTAACATTTTAGCTCAATCGACCCAGTAGTCAATTTTAATGATTTCTCAAAAAGTGGGTGTGGCTATATAGCGATGACGCCTTTTTTAGCAAAGTTACCGTAAGTAACCATACAAACTTAGGTATCACATGTTAGTCTTATACGGCCAAAACTGCTTGAGATATGGCATTTTCACTGATTTTTGGGTACTGTCAGTAACTACTGTCAGTAACTAAAAGTGGGCGTGAAAACATTTATATATAGTGACCGCCTCTTGGATCACCTACACAGTAAGTTTCACTGTAAAAATGTGTTGAACTCCGGAATTGCCACGATTTCGAAAAAGTGGGCGTATTTATATTACGACCACGCCCATTTTTTGTACAGTTACCGACAGTAACCATCTGAACAAAATTACTAAATCTTAGTTTTTTACGATTGAAACCGTCAGATATATATCCTTTTTTTTTGTTTGTGATCAATAGCGCAAATTTGGCTTGTATGGGAGGTACCACGCCTCCTTGTCCAATCGTTACCAAACAGGAACACTCTCAAGATGTGGCTTCAGTTTCCCTGAAAATTTCATAAAGATCGGTTCAGCGGTTTTGGAGTCTATACGTGATATAGCCACATACCCACATACCCACATGCATACATCCATTTTTATATAGATTTACGATTGTATGCATGTGGGTATGTGGGTATGTGGGATTTATAGATATAGATTTATATAGATTTACGAATGATAAGCGATCCAAATATTTGTACAATACGATTAATCACAACTATTGATACAGTATTTGCTAGATATATCGATGTTATATAATATACGTTTGCTATTTTGGATTTCAAAACCAACAATTCCATTAATGAATTTCCGTAATAGTTAAAACATTTACAAAAATAATTCAAAATTATGTAACATGTAATCAAATAAAATAATAATGTATTGTAATAAAATGTACTGGTGTATTTTTTTAGTAAATTTTTTGATATTTAAAATTTTTGAATTTAAAATTATTTTATTGTATTTTATTAAAATGCGAAAAAGTTTCGCTTCACTCGTGTGTCCACCGACGCATATGTTTTTTTTTATATTTCAATCCAAGCTTGTACTAAATTTTAAACCAAAGTATTAAAACGATTTGTTAGTATTTTATTAGTTAGTAAATACTAGATTATAAACCAAAGCTGGTGTGGTCATATATAAAGCACAGAAAAGTTTCAATTTTATGCCAAGATATTTAACCGTGTAGAGTTTCCAGAGGGCTTTCCTCAAAATTGCAAAGTTTTCTTTAAATACACTAAGCTTTTTTTATAGACTTCAAAATTTTTTGTTTGCATGCTATAAAGCGTTTTAGTGCATACGAACTTCAGCTTAAAAAAATTTTCAAATAAAATAATTTTATATTATATTTTTATATACAATAACTGTAATTGTTTTTTATTAAAAAAAAATCGTAAATTGCGAAAGTCGGAGAAAAACTGTGAGGGTCGAAGAAAGGAGATCGATCCTTCAAAACCGGAGTCTCCGGGCCATGTGGTATGAGTTGTGGTTATTGCTAGCATTACCATGGCCATTATAACCGTTTTTGGCACTGTTGCTATTAAGGTTGGACTCTTTGATCTGGTTTTCTTTGACATTCGATTTACGTACCCTGTCTACAATATATAAAGTCAAGCCTATTAAAATTAATTTCAATGAAGATATGATATATTTTGGTTCAAAAAGGTATATGAAAATGTATATGATAGGTTATTAATAGCTTTTAATTTGCCCCGTTTTGATCACTATTTTCCCCACCATCCCGCGTTAGTGGGATACCCGCATAACCAGCGACAAGTTTCATACAGTTTATTGCCAAATTTTTCTCCCAGAATAGATGATTCAATTCAATTAAACTTTGTTGGATGTAGGCAGTGTTCATTGATAGACCTTACTGAATTCGCAATATAAGTGCATTATATAAAGATCATGATAAAAAATTTTTATTTTATTAAAAGAATTTAAAATAAAAGAATAATTTGTATAAACATGGTTTCGTGTCAAAATTTAAACTTGCCCTGATGCGTATTATTTCCTAAAGCTAGTTTCAAACCCAATAAAGCCATTTTCTCCGCCTTCAAGTAATGCTCATCCTCGAACTGACAGAGAAATTTCGGATAAGCCTCCGAACTGATGTCGGCATCCATGAAGTTCCACTGTGGTATGTCGATAGTGAATGGTTGTCCCGAAGACGATCGTTGAAAATCAGAACCGTTTACTTGCTTAAAATGATTTTCCAAATAACTACCGTAGGTGTTGTCATCGAATCCATTTGTTGCAATTTGTTCGCCATTTGACTCGGATAGAATGACTACATCGGCGCCGCTGTCTTCACCGTCTTCAGTGTCTCCATCATCGGCGGCATCATCGGTTTTTGTCGTTGCATAATTCGATTGTTCACCGCTGGCATTAGAAGAAGTGCCCACAACAACAATTCCACCACTGCCACCAACACCTGTTCTACCAGTGCTAACTGCCGTCTTATTAAACTCGATGAGGCTCGGAAAGACCTCACGATCCGTTTCCGTTTCACTTCCAGATCCCTCATTCTCATTCGATTTTGAACACTTGACTAAGGCTTTGGTAAGCTTCTTCTGCGCCGTGTTTGTGCTACGGCGGGGCGTGAGTGTCTTAATTTTCACCAAACATGAAGAGCCCGCACCGAACAATACATCAGAATAAAGTGTACCAGGACGACAGACGGAGGTGGTATCATTAGTGCCAACGTAGGCTACCTTCTCAGCGATTTTTACAGGTGAATTGGGAAACTTTAACCAGGTCGGCGAGCGCTTACGCAGAGTCTTGGACTTTTTGCCTACGATCGTATTGTAGCTGGAAATTTGCTTTTCCGAACGTTTCCAACTGCCCGATTTGACCTTTGTCGGTGGCTTCATTGAAGAAGTGCCACTCTTAACATTGTTGTTGTGGTTATTGCTAGCATGACCATGGCCAATAGCACCGTTATTGGCACTGCTGCTATTAAGATTGGACTCTTTGATCTGGTTTTCTTTGACATTCGATTTAAGTAACTCGGAAATGCACATTTTCGAGTTGGTTTTCGAGAGTGAACGCTTGCATTTTTCAGTTTTTTTATTGGATTTCGGAGATTTAGTGGCTGGCTGATTTGTTTGATCGTTTTTGCTGTAAATAGAGACAAACATAGATATATGTATAATTTTTTTTTTTTTTGGAAAAAAATGCTCATTTTACTTATGACTCTTGGAACAAATTAAACCGCTGACCATTCTGGATAGAAACATTGGACACAACAGCAAAGAATTTAAAAAAAATTTATTTGTTTATTTTGCAGATAATAATAAAGAAATTTTGTGACTAGAATTTCTTGGCAATTGAATACGGATTGGATAGAAGTTATATTATTTTTATTTTCTCTCGTCTTTTTCTTATCACACCTCCACAGAAGCATATAATGGTTTGAGTGAAGAAGTGTAAATATAACATTTTTTTCATAAAATGAGTTTGAAAGTAGTAAATTTTTAACTATTCTCGTTGTACAGGATTTACTTGATTAATTATATTCTACAACTTTTACAATTCAAACGACATTGCATTGACTAAACTAACATTGGATCGTTAAAAGAAATGTGTTAGGACTTTAGTTATAGTTAAAAGGTGAAAGTGAACAGTTAGATCTAAGTAATAATTTGTCACAATATGTCCGTAACAGCAGAAATATAGAAGTTAAGTCCCTTTTCAACTACCAAAATTGGTTCAGGTTTCAAGATTTATAGCAAAATATAATAATTTAATAAGATTTATGGCTTATAATAAACTAGCAAATACCCGCTGCTTCGCCTGCGATAAAAATATTAGATACCATGTAAAAATTTAAAATCTTAAAATTAAAGTTTTTATTTATCTTCAAATGCAAAATATAAAAATATTTGTGTTTGCTTAATAATTAAAAAATGGTATAAATATTAAATTGAAATAAATATTAAATAAATATTAAATACATATTAAAATAAATATTAAATTAAAGTATAAATATTAAATTAAGTATTACCTTCTTACAGTAATTATTATGGTGACAAAGTTGCTTGGCTTGTATTTTGATTTTTTAATAAGTCCTGCATTATTACTTACCAATATTTTTTATAACAGGATTATAAAAAATATTGGTAAAACATTTTTTAAATTTGTAATTCAAAAATGTATTTTTTTAACTTAGATTCTAAACATATATAAGATATATTCTAAACAATTAAGATATATTCCACTTAAGCTTTGAAAAATTTCCATTATTATGACATAACACTTTTGGCTATATCTCGAAAACTATAGATTTTCTCAGTACAACACATTTTTTTAAAGTCGTTAATTAATAAAAATAACGGTAAACGGAAGATTTTTCGAAAATAGTTTGTACGTACATATATCTAGTACAGTGGAAATCAGTTATAACGACCCTGAAGGGACCGGAATATTTCGTCCATACAACCGAATGTCGTTATATGCACACATAATTTTTTTTCGTCATTGTTAACTTAATTCATTTATTATAAAGAAAAAAAATTTATTACCAATAGTTAAAATAAAAACACAAAACTTAGGGTAAATAAATACAAATAGTTTTTTGTTTCTTTGACTTTCTGATAAAAAATATTTTCCTTTTCAAAATTTCATCCATGTTTGCAGCAACCAAAACTGTAACACGAATCGTCAAAACTTTTCCTTCTTAACACTTTTTACCTTAAAATTTTAAAATTCTATCGGGCATGAGTATAAAGAAGAACCTTGTTTCATTAGCATCATAAATTTTTTCTGAGTCCTAATAGCCATCTCGAAGTTTTAGGAAAAATTCTGTAGTCACCTTGGGATACATCACCTGCTTCATCTGAAACCTTGCAGTTACAATGCAGTGTCGCTATCGAAAATGGTAAATCAAACTTTCTAAACAAGAAAAATTCGTTTGACCTAAAATTTTAACGAAATCATTGGCTTTTTCTTGTAAAATATGATCGGTTAGAGGTATATATCGCGATTTTTGGATTTTCTACATTTTGAGGAGGTGTGATCCTTATACTTTTCCTATGTTTCCATATGATGGACATTGAAGAATATGACGCAAGAAATTCCTCGCCGTTTTCAAGCTGCCAGATTATTGCAGATTTTTCTTCAATGATGAACGCGTTACGTTTAGTTTGTGGAGGCATTTTGAACACAGTAAAAAATTAATCATGCATTCAAAGGAACAAATGTATACTGAGCAAAATCACATGCGCAAATAAAGCTATGCAGTTTTGTTGTCAATGAATTTTATACGGTTATTTCCCTTTCAACAAAGCAAAAATTGCAAATATGTTCAGTGAATATTGTTTGTTCACATATAAATAAAAAAAAAATCATAAGTAAGCAAATCTAGTCTCAACTTGCTTTCGTCGTCGCTATATGTGAAAATATTTATTATATTTTATGAAAACTGCGTCGTTATATGCGAACTCGTCGTTGTATCCATCGACGTTAAAAGCGAACGCAGTTCCTAAGGAATGAGAAATTAGAAAATGCGGACTTCAAGAATACGACGTTATAGCAGAAATGTTGTTATAACCGAGGTCGTTATAAGTGAATTCCACTGTATATTGAAAATTTCCGTTATTATGACATCAAAATTGTTGCGATATCTTGAAAACCACAGATTTTCTCAATGTAACACATTTTCTTGAGAACTAGGCTGAGAAAAAAACGGGTTCTTGGGAAATGCTCAAAATAATGGAGTCACAAAATTTTTAAATGAAATAACAGTTCTGCGTTATTTCGCTGTTCTGTTCAACAACCTCTCAATTCAGGCAGTCAGAGCAATAGCAGTGCCCAGTACGTTAAGCTGGAGTGTTCTTAAAAAAAGTTTTTCAAGAACCCTTTTGTATTTTTTTATTGTCAAAAATATTCATTAAAATGACCATTTGTTATGACTGCTATTATTTTAACCGCCTTATTTTTGAGTAGTTTCTATGAAAAAATAATAACCTGCGAAACTTTATTCTATTTAATTTTAGTTTTAAGTACACTATTTTGAATTAATCTAAGCATATTTTTAAAATAAATACATAAAATAATTTTTCTAAAAAAACTCTTCTCAAATTGGTATGCTTATTTGAAAATGAGAGCAGAAAAAAATCATGAGAGCAATGTCATTAGAGCTAAAAATGCACACGGTTGTCCAAATATCATACTAATTGGTACTATATTGACTACTATTAATTTTGTTCTAGTACTTTTATTGCTACGATTTCTTAATGCATTAATAACTTTTTAAGTTATTTTTATTTACTAACTTCAATGAAAATTATGTTAATTAATATGTACGAAATATATAAATACAAAAATATATAATTAATTTTGTTCGTTTATTTTAATGAACAATAAACACATTAAACCTAACATGTTTTGTATCGAAGTATGCTAAAAGTACTCCTTTTTACTTGTTGTACTTCTTTTTGACATCATTTTGAGAATTTTTTCGTAAATCTATTAAAAATACGCCTCTTTAACTACTTAAAATTATTTAAGGTTTGTTTCTGTACTCGATTCAAGTAACTTTATTTATTTTAAGGTAATAGCCCAGTGTGATGACCGTATTGTTGACTTTTTTCATAAATTTTTTAAATAAGAAAATAAAATGCGATCGTTTTGAAATTTTAACATGTTTTTATTGATGTCGTAAAGTGTGCAAAAGAATTTTCTTTGACTTGATTGTACATTAATTTGCTTATAGTTATCTATATCAAAGAAGAGTACTCGAAAGAAGGTGTGTTTTTTAGGGGAAGCACCCAGCCTTACGTGTTCTTCTGGAATAAAAAATCAAAGAGAATATCGTTCTGCAGGCTTTATTGTAGTGCACTACCCTATAATATGTATATTTAAAAAACAAATAAAAAATGGCGAACTTGTGAAAAAAATTTGTAAAACTAACTTTTTTAATTTGTTTAAAAAAATTAACTTATTGAAAAATTTATTGTTTTAAAGTTCCGGAACTAGCTATGTATGCCTTAACAGGTGAAATTTTTAGCCAAATCGGTCGAATAGTTTTTAGTTAGTGCTTCCCTGAAGTTTCGAAAAAAACGTGTTTAAAGTTTTTACAGCACTTTAATATACGTTACGACGCTTTGTCTTCTTTTGGCTGTAACTTTAAAAATATTTTCAATTTAGGTCTAAGACATTTAGAGTAAATTTTTAAGATTTAATTTTTACATTCTATTGCGAAAAAAAAAAATGATTTTTTGAATTCGTCAAACTTTAATAAGCAATGAATTGTAAGCTGGATCTTATTTTGAATCTCTTATAAATTAAACTGTTTGTTTAATGGATTTATTCATGCATCATTTAATATCTTAATTATTTTCTGTGAATGTACTTCTATTTTGTAATTCTATATTTATTCTATGTACTTCTTTTGTGTTTCTTTTTAAATCTGTGCGTGTGCAAGAAGTACAATTTGCTTTAAAAATGTTGGTCACATTATGTATACACCACGTTTTTGTGCCGCAAGCTGCGTATGTTTAATCCCTTACAATTTTATTATTGCAAATTATGCTGCTGTAAACTTACCAAACATACGCAATTTACATCAACAACACGGCGTTCATTGAATACCACTAGTATTTCTGTATAATTTATTTTTTGCGTTAACTAACTTTCTTTTAAATTACACTTTCAATTAATAAAATTCAAATATAACTTTTTATTTTAAATTTGCAAAAAAGCTTCCTAAATTCCTAGAATATACTTACAACAAAGCATACACTTACGACGCAACACCTACATAGTTTCTTTTTCTTATTAATTTGGCAAGAAATCATTGAAAAACTACTACATACACTAGGAAACTACACAACGAAACACGGAAACATACCTTTTTTTTCCAACAGCACAAAACACTGTTAGCAGATTGTCAAAATATGTTTGTTGATAAAAAATAAGCATACGTCAAAAAATACGTATAACCATGGCAGAATAACCAGGTAGATGCAATGCGGAGAGCAAAAAACGAGAGAGCAAAACATTGGCGTAATTATTATGTCACTATTGACAATTTATGTTTATTCGTTCAATCAAAGGGATGTAAAATTTACTTGTAACCATATAAATCAATTGAGTACCCAGATTTTATGTATGAACATGTAAAAAAACTAAACAAAAATCTTAAAAATTTCATAAAATGAGCCGTGTTTTAAGATGTAATACATAATTAATTGTAGTTTGACCTTAAATGAAGCAAATGAAAATTTACTTTTTATATAATTTTCATTCGATTACTTATTTAGATTTTGTAGTAACCAATTTATTTGTGTAGCTATGTACGGCAGATTTAAACTGTCAAAATATATTTTGACAAGTGAAATTACTGTTGGAAAACATAAAATTTATTTAATGAAATTGACGATTGTTTGTTAACTTTATCGTGCTGAAACGGAAGCTAACAATTAATTAACTGTTTTCGAATCATCGCGACGGGAGGAAGTTATAGGCAGTCCAGAAAATCCATTCTCAAAACTGAATAAATAAGTAAGTAAAAATTGATAACATTTTGAAAACAGCTTATTTTGACGTTATAATTACGCCTTTGTTATTTTTTTGTTGTCGGAGAGAGCCTATTTCTAGTGCATCTACCTGGTTCTTCTGCCATGCGTATAACCTTATAATAATTGAATCATGGTTCTAGGCCTGCGATAAAATAAATTATTAGAAAAATTTCTCTTTTCGTTTTGAATCATTATATTTTTCAAATTATTTTGTTTTCTAAATATTTCGAAAATCTTTAAGAGAATTGTATATATTAAATAAATTTTTGAGCAATTTTCGCATTGTTCACACTGTCGCCAACTTGGTGCATTTTCCACCAGATTTAGTGCATTTTGAATATTTTGGCGCAAGAAACATGAGGTTTGGTGCCTCTTGCATTTTTTGCTTTTTTTTAGTTTCAGCACCTCCTCTGCGAATGTCCGGCTTTAGCTAAAAGGAGAAGGGCAACTTTGGGATATCCCTTTTTTAATGGATCTCTATTAGGTTTTTAATAGAGACTACGTGGTTTCACAATGGGCCTGCACTGACCTAAGTGTAAGAGTCGTCTACCGACTCAAAAACCTGTACCTAACCTAACCTAACCTAGTTTCGGAGGGATCAAATCAAAAATAAAACAACTGACAATTAAGAATATGGTTAGGCTTAGAATTGGGTTTAGTGTTGAATAAATTTAAAAATCTAATAAATCTGGTGCACTTTAGAGGAAAAAGCGCTTTTTTCCCCTTGTTGGTGAATCTTAGAATTAAAAAGTTGGCAACAGTTATGAACTTCTCGGTTACTTAAAAAAAGCATGTCAGCCATAGTTGCCAACTTTCAGGAGCGTAACTAGCGGGGGTAAGGGGAGTAGACTTCTCTCCTTACTTTTTTAAAGTCGGCCTAATTATTATTTTTTACTAAAATATTTTAAAAATTGATTTTTATAAACAATAATTATGAACGCATCAAAGCCAGTCGTATCTTTTATTGCCATTTTCATAACAAAAACCAACGTTAGTCGGCTATTTCATTTTAATTCATACCCAAAACTATCTTCAGTCGGCCAATTCACTTTTATTCGTACCTTAAACGAACTTCAGTCGGCCAACTCATTTTAAGTCGTACCTTAAACTATCTTCAGTCGGCCAATACATTTTAAGTCGTATCAGCGTTGAATTGCTGCGAACGAATCCAGTGTTCCTTTGTGACAAAATGCAGAAAAAGTTCAGAAAAGTAGTATAAATTTTGTTAAAAAAGTACGAAAATAGTAATGTAAAAGAGAGCAGCGGACCAACTGAAAAAATGGATCATTTTTAGTCCAATTGTGCAACCGTGTCCTTGACCAAAAATAACCGAAAATGATATTTTTATTTGACCAAAAAAATATTAATGATTTTTATTTAAGATTTAAAAGATAAAATCAGATTGCTATTTTTATATCTGAGCAAAAACTTGAAAATCATAAAATAATGGTTAATGCTTAAATTTTTGAATAAAGCTTACTGATAACAGTCCCTGATACAAATACCTTGTCAAAAAGTTGAAAAAATAAGTGGAATAAAACAAGCCCAAACGAACAAAGGTTTACTCAGGCGCCAAACATATTCCCCTTTTTAAAACCTAATTAATACATTTTTGTAGAACTTTCTGAGATTGAAATTTTTATCTAGAAATACCCAACATTTGTAATAAAAAATTTAATGATCGAAATCGGCAAACATATTTTCTAATACCCAACATAGAAATTTTCTTAGCTCAAGAACTCTGATGTACAATTTTTATTTCATAGACTTAACATTTTAATTTAAATACAATTATAATAAATAAATAAATAATGAATTTAAAGGATTTAGTCAAACTATTGAAAAAAGGTCCGTTTTAACTTTTAAGCTCGAGATGATGGCAAAAAGAACACCATTTTTAAATCTGCATTCAAAATTCATTTATTATAAAAGCATCGCTTTATGTCATGTTCTAAACGAAATTTCGCAAAGCTCTAAGAAAATTGACAAGTGGACTCGAAATGCTGCATATTCGCTATTAAGCCAACTTATTTCTGTGGACTTTATTATAAGTCTTGTTTTTATGAAAAATGTGCAAGTAAATATGAAACTCCTGACTGAATCTCTTGAAGCCGTTGAACTGAATATTTTAGATGCTTTGAAATTTATTTCTTGTACTCTTAAATCATTAGAAAAAAAAAATTCGGACTCTGAAGGTACGGATAACCTTTATGTTAAAATCTTTTAATGTTGATGCTCTACTGATGAAAGATAAATTAAGCAGTTGCTTAGAAACAATAAAGCCTCTGTATGAACCTTTAATCCAATTCTACCTTCTACTAACTTGACCCAAAGCGAATTCTAGAATCAATAAAATTGTTACCAAAAAATTGTTTGTGGATTCACTTCAATAAAAAGCGGAATTTGAATTATTCTATGATCTATGCGAAGGCGTAGAAACTCTATCGGGTATAGCTAATGTTTCAGAATGCAATAAAAAATCCCTTCCTGCAGTTAACAAAATGTCGCGTTTGCTGTGCACAGTGCCTGTTACTGTTTCTGGAAATGAGAGAATGTTCAGCAAATTAAAATTAGTTAAAAATTATTTAAGAACCACGCAAAGTGACTCACGTCTTAATGACTTATTAATACTTTCATCGGAAAAGGACAGTTGATCTCATTAACTTAGATAATATTGCGCAGCAATGGGCTGCCTTAAAAAAAGAAGAATTAATATTTAAATGTTATTCTTTAAAATTAAGTTTGTATTTTTTATTTAAAACACTATTTTTTTAATTAATTTAAAAAATTAAGAGAAAAAATGTTAAAGAAATTGAAAGCCCTGTTTGTTTTTTAACACTTATAAACTATGAATTTTTAAAACAAAAACGAAAATAAATTTTAAATGCTGATTCGATAATGTTGAAATACTTTTATTTTATTTTCTTTGATAGAGGGAACGATATGAAAACTGCATTTAAGGGATCTTCTTCACTTGAAAAAGATCGAAAGATTGAAAAGTGTTACTATATGTGGGTTAAAAATTACAGGATTTCTTAAAACGGTACCAAAAATTAACGAAAAAGCCCGTTTGGGCTGAAACTGTTTTGCATTATATTTATTATTTTAAAATCTCGGAGATTATTACCTACAATCATTAAAACCTAAAACTCGAATTTTTAGAGCGTTAGAAATGTAAGAAATAGGGTAATTTTTCATTTTTTGTTTTGAAAATGGCGCCAAAAACAGGTAGCTATGTGGGTTAGTTGGCTAATTATACGTAATCTTATAGTTTCAAGTATTATCGCTTAGATGAACTAAAAAAAATTTCAGTTTCCTGTTGTAAAAGCTGAGAAATCGTTGTCATCTTTTTGGATTCGAAAGATGATGTCCAAATTTCAAAAAGCTTAACAGAGCAGATAAAAGGCGAAACCAAAAAAAAAAACTCAAAACATAATTAATTATTCGTATTTTGATGTACACAAATTTTTTTTCATCATTAAAAAAGTTTTTTCTTAGACACTTTGGTTTCGCCTTAAATATCTATCCTTTCTTAAATATCTATTTAAAACACCAGGAAAAGACCGAGATTTTTTTCCTATTATATTTAAAAAATACTTTTTATCATGAAATTTTACAAATTTGTTCATATCTCCTTTTTGGTTATTATTTCTTTAAAACACATCTAAACAACAATTGAAGACATGAGTGGATGAAAGTGATATGTCGCATTTTCGGATTTTCAGTGTTATATGCATGGATGAAGGGTATTATGTGCATTAAAACAATTTTACATCTTAAAACAACCATGTTTGTCGCTATTTTAGAAATAAACTACTTCACACGTTTGATTTAACTGGTATAGATTTCAGTACAAATGAGAAAGTTTGTGCTCAATTTTCTCGAAACTAAATTTTTGTGACATATCACCTTCATTAACTCATGTCTTCAGTTGTTAAATCAATTGAGACCCATCGAATGGCAAGCTCAGAAGCTTAGAAGCTCAAAATTTTAGTGTACTATTTTTGTCAATGCTGAGATGAGTTGTTGTGACGAAATAATATATAATTGTAATGCTAGGAAGAAACATTTTTTAAAAAATTGATATACGAAAAGGAATCGTGGTCGTGGCCTAGTGTTTTAAAAAGATACTCTTGAGAAATATTTGAAAAACCAAAATTCAGAAAATTATCTTCGGTACAACTTTTGATGCCCGAGATATAAAACCTTATATTAATTTTTTTTTTAAGTTATAAAATTGCATTTGCGAAAAATATGCAAATTTTAATTGCCAAATTTAAGAAAAACGCTAACACTTCAATGCCACAAAATTTTAGACAATCAGATAATAATCAAAAGTTCTGTGCTATTTTGAGTGTACCTTTAGATTCGCATATCCTTCACATAGAACACTGTGGGTAGAAATCGAGAGTGGCATCTTGTTTGGCGAGACATTGTTAGTGAAGTAAATATAGATTTACTTTTGCTTTAAGACAGACATATGTAGTTTTTCTTACAAAAATCAAAGTATTTTTAGGTCGTTATTTTTTACTGTTTTTCTCAAAAAACAACTTTGTACCTGCGGGAGAGGAAGACATAATTTTTATCTTAAATTTTTTTTTGTAGATCTTTACCACCCTATGCAACTTTTGAGACATCTTAGAATGCAAATTTCGAAAAAATTTTAATTCGATACGCCCTAATAAGCCCTAAATTTTTAAAAAATACTCTGCAAGATTCAAATTTTCAGGGCCTATATCTTTTAAAAGCGAGCTAACTTTGCAAAACCCTTTTAGGGTTTTCTTACTTTAAACCAGTACTATCATCCTGTTTTGTACGCTTTTCCGTTGGAAAAATGTGTTGCACAGTGTAATTCTATGGTATTTTTTGATAGCTGTGGGAAAAGGGATTCCCATGGTATTTTTTAATTCAGCGTGGTATTTCCCTCGTGTGGGATATTTCCCACACTATTAGAAATAATTTTTTTACATATAGCTATTTTATATTCTAAATAATTCCTTTACTTGTATTTTATATTTTATATTAATGGCATTCAATGAACGACGTATAATGTATTGAAAAGAAATTCAGCCCTATTCCAGAATCCGTCTAAATGAATTTCCGAACGTAAAGCTACGCTACTAATACGACAAATTGGGTAATCCAAAATCCGAACGAAACTTCCTCTTTTCGAACTTACTTTCGGGAGTTCGAAAACAACTGGTTTCAACAGCAGACAAATAAATAAAAAGAAAAATTGATTTTTAATGGATTTCACTGCAATTGCAATTTTCGCACAATAAAGGGAAGATTTCTCACATAGAGAATCTATGAAAATTCGTCGAAGAATATTGCGAGATTCCATTAACCCTTTGAAAATAGATTACGAAACGTAGGAAATGCACTAAATAAATTTCAACTAACATATTCACAGGTTTAAATTAAAATAATTTAACTTTATTAGTCAAAAATTAATTATAAGTTTTATTTTACGACCTAATTCTATAAAAATGTAATTGTTTTCTTTTGTCGTAAACAAATCCGTCGAGGCAAGGCTTTCGTGAAAAAATCCGAAAAACAGCTGTCAAAAGTTGATACGTTCGGAATGTGTAGTTGCAATGCTACGAATGTAAGAATGTTCGAATTCGATTCGGATTGTAGAATACTTTATTACGAATCCGAAAGAAAATTTACGCTTCGACGGATTCTGGAATAGGGCTGATTGTCATCATAAAATTATTTAAAATTTTACAGAAATTAGATCCATTAATGGTTAATGCATTTTTTATTTTACAAATTGTAAAATTTGTTTGAAACACTGCTTGCCAAAAACAAAATTACACCACGGTCGAATAATACGCATTACATGTACTGTATACACTACGTTTTTATGGCGTAAGATGCGTATGTTTAATCCCTTACAGTTTTGTTATTGCAAATTACGCTGCTATAAACTTACCGAACATACGCTGTTTACATAGCCAATACGTCGTTCATTGAATACCACTATTATTGTATGTTAGACCATTATTGAAAGGGTAAGTTCACACTCTATACACAATAATACAAACTTACGAACACATCAACAGAAGTCGAATTAATATAAAAAGAAAACGCAGCAACAATATCACAATGGCGAAATTGTGTATTTGAATTCGAATCAGCAGCGGGATTCCCAAACATGTTAACGTTATTTACGTTAACGTCAACTGGTCTAAGCTACAATTATCGTTAACTCGTATTCCCAAACTAAGCCTAAGCTATTTTTGACGATAACTTTGACAGTTATTTAACAATATTTGTTGCTCGCTTAGCGACGAATTTTTAGCCGTTGTTAACTATACAAATAACAACGTTAAGAAGTTTTGTGCCATATTTTTTACTTTATTCGTAAATTTGAGTGGTTTTTTAATAAAATAAATATATTTAATGGCATTTCAATATTTGGCAATGGATGCAGCTGTGTTGGAGAGCGAAATTGAAATGCGCGACAGCGCAAGGGACTGTGCTGATCTTCGCCAAATGGACAGCCCCTTTGATTTGGAGCAATTCAAATTTATAAAGCTTTACCGCGTGACCCCCGAGACAGCTCACAGCGTCATAGGGCAATTTTGTTCACAGAGAGATAAATTTATCCCCGAGTTAATTCCATGATTTTTCCAGTTTTTCATTTGTTCACAGTGAGTTAAGCATTTAACTCTTCAGGCTGGAGATAAAAATGGTGGCGAGATAGCTTAACCCCATGATACAAAGAACTACGGATAAAGTATTGCGCATGTCCGCAATCTTTGTTGTGACGTAGTTCGAGCTTGTCAAAGTGGCTAAATAAAAACGTAGTCCCAATATATTTAAAGGGGATAATTTATTTATAGCGATGAAAAAATATCGACATTTTCTTATTGAAACTTGGTTTATTGAAATGAAATAAATTAAATTATAAATATATTTATAAATAAATTTAAGCGAATTTATTTTTCAGCACTATTATTGAAAAGAAATGCATATTTAACAGGGGTGTTTTCTCCCATTTGTTCTCCTACACAAAAAAATAGCTACGTTACTTGATGTGTTTGACAGCACTTTGATTGCTTTGTTTTCATTTTCTTGTTCTTCTCGTTTGTTTTTTCGTTTGTTGAAAAAAATGTAAATTCATTTTATGGCCCGAATTAAAATCATTGTTATTATCATCAAAAGCATGTAAAACTAATTTTAATTACATAAAATATAATTGAAAATGAAAATTTACGCGTACTATAAGTGCAAAATATTAGAAATTGACTTAAATAAATGCAATATTTCTTAAATGCTTGTGTTTACTTTTTGCTTTTTCACATTTTCTCTTAGCTATTGTTGTAGCAAAGCCTCGAAATGAGAATACGGCAAACGTTACTGCAAGCTATAAACGTTGTTAGTTAACGTTAGCGATTGAAGCACGTTAAGATTTTGGGAATTCCGCTACAGATCGCTGTGTGCAATTGTTAGCAAAGTTTTTAAATTTATTTCAAATTATTATATTGTTGTGAATTGTGCTTGTGTTTTAAATAATAATGGCTGGTAGAAAAAGGAAGTTACCTCAGACTCAACAAGTGGATACAATATCGGCGTTTTTTTAAAAACCAAAGGTAAGTTTAAAAATTTTATTAATTTCAGTTTGGTTGACAAATTCGTATAAAATAAAAATTAGCAGAAATGAATCAACTTGCTATATTAAATGCCAAGAAATTATGTGATTGTGTGTTTCAACGTCTTTAGCAGCAGCTTCAGCTGCTGAAGCATTATTGAAGCTACAAAACACTGAAGAAATTGCAAATGCTTCCGACGACTGCGTAATGGATCTTACAAGAGAAGAGATATGCCGGTTAAATTCTGAAATCCACTCTGATTCTAATAAGCTTGAATCTGTAGAAATATTTTCGGATTCGTCTAATGAATGTTCAGATCGTGAAGGCAGAACTAAGAGCTCCATAACAAAAAAGAAGGAATCAAAAAAGTAATAAGCATGATTAAAATTTTGAAATCTTTCATTCTAGTCTTATATTATAGGTTTTCAAAAGTTTTTCCAAAAAATTTGGTTAACCGTGCCAGATTTTTGTTACTGGATGGAAGAAGACCCAGATTCTAAATATCATTTCTTTTGTCGACCATGTTCTGGTATACGTCTAAATGCTGGCAAAGCCGAAGCGGAAAAGCATATGCGTACACGGAAACATATTATAAACATGAAATCCGCAAATGCAACTCGAAACCTACCATTGAAAGACACAAACATTAAAAAACGGAATGAACTTTTAACGGCACAGTTCATTGTTCACAATAATTTGGCAGAGTCCTTAGCTAATGAGTTGAATGGTCTTTGCAATACCATTAATTCAAATAGGAAAACAAGCTTAGGAAGAACAAAAGCCAGGTATTTGATAAAGAACGTTTTGGGAGAAGAAAGGAAGTGTTATTTGATTGAGAAGCTAAAAACATCAAAATTTTCAATTATTTGTGATGAGTTCACAACTTTTGACTACACAAAGCAGTTGGCAATTGTAGCGCTACACGTTGACGAATCAGTGCAAGTGCATGATGATTTTGAACACTTATAGAAATGCAAGGAGGCCTGGCTTGCAGTTTTTATGATGTTATTATTGGTACCTGAATATATAAGAATTTTATTTTACCATGTTATTAACGGATTTAATTAAATTAGATTTTTTCACAAGAAATGCAATTGATTACAAAAAAATCTTATTGGATATGGCTCAGATGCTGGGGCAGTTATGTTTGGTGTGCGTAATTCTCTACGTGCATTGCTTCAAAAAGATATTCCACGTATTTAAAAAAAAAAATATCAGTTACATATTTTTATAAAAATACGCCTTTAGGAAAGTTTTTTGTAATTTAATCACATTATGAATTGATTTTCAAATTGTATTTTTATTTTTTAAATACATAGTTCATTTTCCTAATTATGATGTTTATTTTTCATTAGAATTATTTGCCATGAAATGCTTATGCCATCCATTTCATTTGTGTGCTTCACATGCCTGTTCGACTTTGCCAGAAACTCTCGAAGAATTTTTGAAAAATATAGCAAATTATTTCTGCACATCAAAACGAATTCAAGCACTTAAACTGTATCAAGAAATGCTTGAACTTAACCAGGAGAAAATTCTTCACCCAGTTCCAACCCGATGGCTTTCCTTGCATAAATGTATTCAACGCGTTTTAAAACATTATGATCCGCTTAAAGAATATTTTTTTACTGAAAAATGTGAAAATTCTAAAGCATTCTTAATATCAGCAACATTAAATAATTCCTTTACAAAAATGTACCTCCATTTTCTTGATTATATTCTACCTCTGTTCACAGAAATAAATATCGATATGAAATTATTAAATATGCAATCGGAAAAGGTCAAAATCCATAAAGTTTATAATGAAATAAGACATATGTACAAATCATTATAAGGCAATTTTACCGACATAGTGATTGTAACCGACAATACATTGTTTTATTCCGAATTATATGTAACTGAGTCTTATGAAAATTTTTTAACTAAAATTTTACAGGCTTAGATTTAGGAGGAATTTTAGAAATAGAATTAGAAAACATTAACGATAAAGAATCTTTATTTGGATTTAAAAGAAACAGCTTAAATTTTCTACAAACTTTAGCATAGGAAATTTTAAAGCGATTTCCAGATGAAAAAGGGATCAATTATACCTTTGGTTCGTTCGGTTCCACATTTAATACTGACGAAAAACATCAATGAACTTCATATTGAATTTAAAAAAATTAAGCAACTAAACAATGAACATACAAATAAATCATTTTCAGAGTTTTGGAGTAATATTTTAAACGAAAAGGACACAAATGAAAGTTTTTTTTTTCCTCAAATGAGACTATTGTATGGCGTATGTATCAAGCCTTCCACACTCTTCAGCAAATGTCGAGAGCAGTGTTGCCAGGTTAGGTGATTTCCCCCTAGATTTAGGGGTTTTTTAACTGAGTTGAGGGATTTTAGGGGTAATAAATATTTAAGGGTTTTTAGGGAGATTTAATGTTTTTTAAGGGTTTTTTAGGGGTATTTGAAAATACAGTTTTCTTATATTTCCTTAAAATTATGCAAAAAATTTAAATAAAATTCTTTTCTGACAAGTTCATGATTTGAACACAGATCCTCTGTTGTGCTGGTCCAACACCTTATCCACTCGTCCATCTCATTTGTTAAGAAAGTTAAGTTTATTTTGCATCATAACGAATGCAAGTAAGCTTGCCATAACTAAGCAAGCAAGCAGAAACGATGGTCCGAGACCTAGCTGAATTAAAGTAAAATAAAAAATGTTCTAATCAGTACATGATTTTAACACACGTCCTCTCTTGTGCTGATCCAATACCTTATCCCCTCGTCCAACTCAGTTGTTAACATAGTTTCGCTTATTTTGCATCATTACAAATGTAAGTTCTTTTTAGGAACGTGAGTTTGAGATCCAGCTAAATTAAACTAATGTTTGGATTAAACGTTTTGGATTAAAAATTCCTTTAAACTAAAGCTTGGATTAAAAAGAAGTCGAAAATTTTTAAACGTGTGTAAAAACTAAAAACAAAGCAAGTATGGAAAAAACTATAGACAAAAAAGATATGCATAAAAATATATCAAAAAGTGGGAAACGGAGCCTCCTTTCAAAAGTAAGACTTCATTTTAAGATCAATTTCACATTGGACAATTGAGAATTATGAAGCAACTTTCTGCCCCTGTTATAGACGTCCAACAGCTCATCACTTTAAATACATAGGCTAGCATTGCAGATGCACTTTCAGTTTCCCCATATAAAGTTTTTGTATTTTTTTCAAAAAAAAATTTTTAGGGGAATTTTAGGGGGATTTGAAATCCAATCTAGGGTTAAATGGTGAAAGGCACCTGGCAACACTGGTCGAGAGAATATTTTCTCAAATTGATTTAAATAAGAATTCTACCAGAAACAGGCTGTCAACGGAAATGCTTAGTGCGATGTTGCACTCTAATGCCGTGGTTATGCTAGCCAAACATGTTTGGTGTTCATTTTCGTTAATTTATTCTCTTCGCTGAAATGTTTGTTTGGTGGTTATGCTATGATTGGTGGCACAGTTGCATTATATTTAATAGTATGTCAAAACACAAAAAAGCACAGCCCTAACTTGCATTTTTGTACTTATTATACATATTTGTTATAGAATTGAAAATAAAATTAACGAATTAAAATGTACGAACTGATATTACTTACTCTGAATTTTTATTATAATATCTTAAACAAAATGGTTTGCATATAGCTGAAATGCTAGCTAGCTGTTTATGTTAAGGGTTACTTGAAGACACAATCAACTTCACTTTTTAATACTTTTACCTACTTTTTTGATGCTATTATACAAAAAGACTACAGCCAACATTGGAAAGTTCGGCATGTTTGGCGTTTCAATCAGCAATCAAAACGTTCGGTCCGAGAGCGAGAAAATGAATATGAGAAAAAGTTCATTTTTTCATTTTATACGTGAAACAATAACAACAAAAAATGTTCGGCAATCATGTTTGGCTAGCATAACCACGGCATAAGCGACTAACCCAATCAAAAAAGAGCTATGAGGCAGTTCTTAATGAAACTCATTATTCATTATTCAGTACTGAAATGTACGATTTTAAAAATAAATAACATGATTTATCTATACAATAACAGTAATATAATGTAAATATGTAAATAGTTATACAGTTCAATTAGAAAATGAAGATCTCCTTTTTTTATTTCTTACTTTTAATTTTTTTATAAAGAATATGAATTAATATTAGTCATCTTAATGTGATAATATCGATAACATTTTACGTGTACATAATTTCATTTTAAAATTAAGATATCACTAGGAACCGAAAATAACTGATATGTTTAATTTATTTTTTTATGAAGATCTACAATATTAACTACTAGCTGATATACCCGGTGTTACTCGAGAGTAATTTATATAAACATTTTAATATACACTTCTTGATTTAATGTTTTTTTAAATTTTGGAATTTTGTAAAAAGATGTTGAATTTAAGTTTGAGACCACTATAAAAATATTAATTAAAAAATTTACCGTGCTTTTTTAACGAAGAAATACTTTTATCACTGTTTTTCACAATCAAAAAATGTTTTTTAGTTCTAAGCTGAATTTACTGGTTACTGGTAAATATGTTACTTGCACTTCGCTTATGGATATCAAATGTGTAAAAAAAGGAAAATGGACACCAATCTTTCTAAACTTTTTAGTAGTTTTTCCAGTTGGAAAATAGCAATTGGTTTGTGTCTAAAATAAAAAATAAAACAAACTGAGTCTAATAGTTGAAGCAATTTCTTAAATCTTCAGAATTCCTTTTTTATGCGAAAAATTGTACAGTCGGTTCTTAATGTAAATTAGCAAAAATGTGTAAGTTAAGAAAGCAGACGCTTTTTAATTAATTTAATTATACAGCAACCTGTTACAATATTATCGACGTGAACGACGTTGGTCTACATAAATCCAGTTGAAAAAACTGCAAGAACCGACATTTCTAAAATATTGAAACCGTATTGATAATGCAGTGCTTACTTCTAAATTATCTTTTCAGCATACTTTCGGCTAGTACGCTACTGAACCTAAAAATGTGTTCAATGCAGCCAAGCTTACAACCATGATTGGAGAGTTAAAATGTAAAAATTTCGATGTCTTTATATGTCGGTACATTTAGTTGGCGTGGAAATTTGACTTTAAACAATATTGTTCAAATAACACATTAAACATAAAAAAATTAACTTTTACAGCATTCTTATTCACAGTTATCTTTTCGAAGAAATAGTGATATATATACAACATTTAATGTACCATTGCACACTGGGCCAGTTTTCAAATTGTGCGGCATAAATTAGAATAATGACACTATAAAACTGAAATTTGGCACATCGAATAGACCCCACATGCGTAACAAATAGGCCAAATTTTGGACCGATCCGACTACGCAAAGCCCTACCGCCTATATAAGGTGAAGGGGGTATGTGCGAATCAATAATAATATTTTTTTTTGTTTTTACTCAACCATTATGTTTATGTTATCATGTTTATTTATATATAAGTGTTTAAGATTAATAGAAGATAATAAAGAATATTTGTTTTTAAAGTAATGTGGTGATATAAACTTATATTTGGGAACCTATTTTTTGACGTTGAAGCTGATTTCTCAATATGTGACTCATATTCTCAGATGTGACGACTGATGTTACCGATGCGGGGCATTCTGTAAAAAAAATGCAGATTATTTCAATTTTATCTCCAAATTTCAATAAAATTTAAATATTTACCATTAAAAAATATATAGTCATGGTGTTCATCCTTCTTAAATATCTTCCTCTTCTTCGGATCTAATTCAAAACAATACATGATTTCAGTTTCTGATTCAGAGTCAGTGTCACTGTCAACGACTGTGGAGTTAATGTTTTGACTTTCAAAGCTTGAGTTTTGCAGGATGGAAATGATGTCTGCGGGCAACGGTTTAGATTTTTTTGAGCTGCTCTTTTATTTACGACTATACTTGATATCAGAGGATCCGAAGTATCAATTCCTCTGTGGAGAACATAGTATTAAGTCGACTGTTTTGTCTCGCATGGGACCGCCTGTCAATTTTATAATACTTATTGCGTGCTTCTGATGCGTTTTCACCAAGAAAGCCTAGTGGTAATACTGATGACTCCATTATTTGGTAACCGTGTATTAGAACTTTGTGCACAGTTGCTGACAAAGGATACCATGGGTACTTAGACATATATAATGAGACTGTGGTCTGGGAATATTCCTGAAAATTTCGGGGATTGATTTCCAACTCGCATGAAATTGCAATTAAGATGTTGTGAAAAGACTCCAGTACTGCTAAATCGAGCCCTAAAATTTCCGCAAATATTTGTCAAATGCTCTCCTTGCACTGTTTCCATCGTTACTATTTCCGATACCATTTTGTTTTGGCTTATCCACGTGTAAACCCATTTCCTTCCACAGATTTTCTTGTATTTTTTTCTTTCTATCCATAATTAACACTTTTTCTTCTGAATCTCTTTTTTGCCATTTTTGCAAAACAATTCTATAAGAAATTTTTAGCATGAATTCAAAGAAACGTATCCACGCATGGAGCGGGCTTATACCATATTGCAAGCTTGCAGGTTTTGGTTTGAATTTCGGATAGCAAATATTATCACTTTTCATGAAAATTTTCGGGCTGGCCCCACATATCGGGCACAACTGAGCAGATTTTGTCCCGATCAAAATATTTAAAACTTTCCCGTCTATTAATTTCATATGAAGATCATAAGTTACAGAGATTTTTCTATTATTTGGTTGTCCAGATCATTTTTTCTGTAAGAATGTGTTCCTTGGTTTCTTTCACAAACTCTAATTAGAGCGGCCTACAAAATCTTACGGATTGTGGAGTTCGATTAAGCCATAAAACCGTCCCAAAATCACCTACTAGTTTCAGTGGTATGACGGTAGTTGCAAACAAGGACTGATCAAAAGATTGTGACTCGTTCACACAAAATTTCTGTTTGTACATACTTTGACCAGTAGATCCGTCAAATCCATAACTTGCAATTAGTTTCACATTTGAAATTTTTGGAAACTGAATATTTCTTCCTGCAAAAGGATAATGCGAGAAACAGTATGATCCAACAAGTCCTTAAGAGGGACTTGTGCAACGGTTTCTGTAACAGTAATTCCCTGTGGCCTACAATTGGATTTTGCTTCCCTTACTTGTTACAACTTGGATATTGAGTTTTGTTTAGTTCCCGAATGTTCTTGTATTGCTGTTTTGTGAAAGAGTTTTCAAGCAAAAACGCTACAGCCTCATTTGGTGTTAGACGTTTCGGTTATGAACAAGCCCGAGTTTTTTTTAAAGGTGGTTCTTTTGACGGTAGAAAAGTTTTTCGTAACATTAGTGATGTTTCCGTCACAAGAAGAGAAGCATTGTGGTCTTCTTCGTGGGTTTCTGCATGAGTGTATCCTACTCGAGGACGCCTTGCTCGATTCATAGTCGACGTACTACTCAGTGTCAAAATCATGTTTGACGATAGCCACTCTGAATGCTTGGCCATGAACGTTTTCAAATTTCGGCTGCATTTTGGCAAGTTTTTTTAATAAACAGGTCAAAACTTTTTACTTTATTCTCAATGTTTCTCTAAATTTCAGGGCTTAAGGTATATTCATTTAGCTGCTCAAAAATCCACCTCGAAATTTCAGACGCTTCTCTATTTTTGTGTATCCAAACATACAACAGCGTTCCATGACAAAATTCAAACGTATCTGGAAGTTGACAAATACGAAGTGAATGCGGCCAAAGCCGCAAAAACCCGCAAATGAAATTAGTAACATAACTTTAAACACCCTTTGGGCTTTAATTTAACATAATTACATTTTAGCATAATTTGGCAGAAAGTTAGTTCTGGACTCACAGTTCACGGGCAAGAGGTTGGTTATCTTCTATTTTAACCCGAATCACCCTGAGTAAATTATTTTTTAAACTTTCAGAATGGCCTGTTAACGCAAATATAAAATGGTTTAACCTAAAATAAGCACATTTTAAGTGTTTGTGTTTGCGTTGCCATATGGCAACGACTGGGTGTTTCGGGTTAAGGCATAAAAAAACAATACACAAAAATAACATTTAACACAGACAAATGGAAAGAAAATGTGACTTATGCACTCTACATACCTTGATTAATTATTTCCATTCTTAACAATTTTATTTTATTTGATCGTAAAAACTTTACACAGCTTCGAATTCAACAAAATGATTTGCTTCTTTTACACAAATGCCACAGCTGATAAAACACGACTTTAAAGCAACGCCAAAATTCCAGGGTTGCCATAACATCCAAATTTTTAATGATTACCTTACCTGCCAAATATATTCTTCAAAAGAAATTTATTTAAGTGCAGTTTTGTTCCAACGAAAATTTTGAATTTATGCCGCACAATTTCAATTCTGGCCTTTGAGAGTGTATTGATAAAGAACTCATTGACAACGGTGACAAAATAGTAAGAAAAATGAGAGCCATCACAACAAAACAAATTTAACAGGAGGAAGGGTGGAAAGGCAACAAGTAAGAAGATTACTATAAGGAAGATTTTATATAAACCAAAATGTTCGTAATTACTCTAGACACACAACTGCATTCTTAGAGATAAATGGGGACGCTCAAATTATATAGAGAATTCTAAAACAAAACTCAGTTATATTAATAGTCTGGTATGGAAAAATAGATTTTTAGCCATAACTTTTGATTGGGAAGAGATATTGGAGTAATTTTTCACATAAATTATTTTTGAGACTTGACTTTTCTGTAAAAAATATAAAAGCAACATTTTGGAAAAAATAAGTTTCGCGAAAAAAATCAGAGTTTCGCAAAAAATAATTTTTGCGCTTAGCTGGAAGAGTTTTTGCAAATAAATGAAAGGTAGCTAGATGTGCAATTTTTAATTGATTTCATTTTTACAACAACAACAATTTTTGAGTCTTTTTTGAGTAAAAAGTAAATATTTTGGACCTTTTCTGACATAATCATAAAACATTAGATTCTGACTTAACGGTACAGTTCAACCTATTTTTGTGAAGTGATTTTATTGAACTTTTGAACAAAAAAAATTTGAATGAAATATATTAATGGACAGCGGAGATATTTGCATCGAAAGACCAAACTTTGATTTTCATGTCGTTTTTTTTTTCTCATTCTTAGGTAACGATGTTTTATGAAAAAGTCGTTGTACTGAAAATTTCTCTAATTTTGAAGATATATGAGTGTTTTTGATGTCAAAATAACAAAAAAATTTTAAAATTAAATACACAAAAATCTCCGAAGGTAAAAAGTTTTATAATAATAAAATTACCGTTAGTTGAAAATTTCAGAGGAGACGTGGCAAAAACTAAGTATGTAACATTTTAAGTTGGGATAAACTTAATGTGTGTACCAAGTTTAAGCGAAATCCGTTGAGCCGTATAGATTTGTATAAAGGCCAAACAAACAAACAGAAAATGAGTTTTATTACTATAGATGTACTTATCTATCTCAGTAATACAATAACAAATAATAAAAACTGAATTATGCTAAAAAATACAATATGATTAGAAAATGAAGATCACAATTTTTTTTAATTTAATGTTTTTTTTATCATACCATTAATAAAATGTAGATATTTTTATTATACTATTAATAAAAGTTACGTATTGCAAAATATTTATAAGCTTTTTACACGTACTGAATATATAATTTCGTTTACTCTTTGTGGGTTTGTTTCAGTACTGTTGAACTTTTTCAACTTTTTGCGATTCATCAGGTATCCTTGCCATTTGAAATGCGGTAATTTAAAATTAAACTTTACTTACAATCAACTCTTTTATACCAGATAAGTATATTTTCATTTTTACAGATATAGAGGAAAGAAAACACCAGATGCAATACTGGCTGAAATTTGTTGGTGGTCCAAAACAACCTATAAAGAAAGTGACAAAAGCGGGATTGAAGATGAATTTCAAGAAATTGATATAGATCTCTCTGAAGTATGTAATATTTCATGCCATGACAGTGAAAACGATATGGACACTATATAAAAATAACATTAAAAATAACAAAACATAAAAAAAAATTGGTTTTTTCATTTCGTTTTTTATGTGAAACCTATAACTCGTAGAGGTTACAAGTCTTGGGTGACCCCTAATGAAATTTTCTTGAAAATATTTTTATGGAAGGTTTTAACCCTTGACCTCCCTCCAAAGTTGAATTTTAGGACCTTTTCCAAAAAAGGGTCAAAATGGCCCATATTGGTAGGAGCTAGAGGGTTAAAGTGTTCCAAAAAAATATTCCCCGTGAAATTTTACTTTATGCTTCGGAAGACAAGAAGCACCCTGAATTAAGTTTTACATATAATTTTTACTATTTTGACTTTATATGATTTAAATACAAATTCTAAATGTTTGATAGTTTAAATCATACTTGATTTTAAATACAAATTCTAGTTGTTTGACAGTTTAAAATCGTTTATCGAGCTTAAGGTCAAAGTTAGAAACAATTAATTGTTCTAACGAATTTTTCTAAAGAAACAACAACAACAACAAAGTTTTTTCAATATGAAAGGAAAAAAACCACTAGCAAATTGATTTTATTGTACAATTTCTGCGTGCTAAACGCGTCATCAGAAATCTTTGTGATTGCCCGTGCAAGCGCGTAGACGCACTGCATCGCCCCGATGGTGCAGTGCGTCTACGCGCTTGCACGGGCAATCACAAAGATTTCTGATGACGCGTTTAGCACGCAGAAATTGTACAATAAAATCAATTTGCTAGTGGTTTTTTTCCTTTCATATTGAAAAAACTTTGTTGTTGTTGTTGTTTCTTTAGAAAAATTCGTTAGAACAATTAATTGTTTCTAACTTTGACCTTAAGCTCGATAAACGATTTTAAACTGTCAAACAACTAGAATTTGTATTTAAAATCAAGTATGATTTAAACTATCAAACATTTAGAATTTGTATTTAAATCATATAAAGTCAACATAATAAACATAGAGGTCATTTAGGAAAAAACTTTAATTTTTACTATTTTTTAATTTAATTTTTGACCGAAAATTTAAAATTTGAAACCACTGTAAAAAAAAATTGTGACGTAGTAGAGCAAAAACGGATTTGGACTTTTGTTATTGATGTCAAATACTATCGTTTGAGTTTGGTTTGGTTCACGCCCGAAAATATGTGTTGCACTGTGTAATTGGCAAGAGTTGTGGAGATTTTTATGTGTTGTGGGTTATTTTTTATTAACTATGCATTTTTGTGGTATTTTTTCCCCATGGATCGAATTTGCGTGGTAATTTTGGTTGGCAACTATGGTTGTAACCCATTAGATAAAAATACATTAGTTACTAATGATTCAATATCCGATTTAACATTAAACGGCAATAAGTTTTTATCATCAAATGACCATAAGATATTACCTAAATTAAAATCACCTAATATGATTATTTCATTATTAGATAAATTATCAATAATATAGCTAATATTATTTAAATGCTTTACATACAAAACTATATCACTATTTGGCGGTATATAGGAAATTATAATATAGTTTGACTTATTTTTTGAAAAGTCTATTTGAATACATAATTGTTCGATATCTCTACTAGCGTCACGTAGCGAAATAAGCCTACTAGATAGGTCGGTCCTTACTGCTAAAAGAACTCCACCACTTCTTTCCACTGAAGAGATTTACTAACAGCGATCGAGTCGATATACACTATAAAAAGTATCAAAAAATTCGGAACTGGAAATATCTTCGTATAGCCAAGTTTCAGTTAATGCGACAATATCATTTTCATGTAGAACCATTGACAGTTAAAATTGCAAGGATTTTGTCCTTATGCCACCAGTATTTTGATTATATAAAGAATACATTTTACATTGCTGGACAGTGCTTGGAGCGTTGTTAGTTTTTGAATTCAATTGTTTCACTGCTGTTTGACTCTTCTGTTGGTAACTATGTGTTGATTGCTAATACGCAATCCTATGTTTTTCAGCTTCCATCTTTCGTTTATACACTGGAAATTGTTTACTTGTAGTGATGTGATTTTCATCCAAATCAAGGTTAAATTTATCGTTAGCACGTTTACAGTTGATGCATTTAGTTGAATTTTCTGTTTTAGTACAGGCACTAGATTTATGAGGGCCTAGACATTTTAAGCATACTTCCTCATTTTTGCAGATCGCGTCTTTGTGGTTGAATCCTTTCCTGTTAAAGCATCTTATAACATCAACTCCATCATATGCTCTGCATTTTTCCCAGCCTACGTTTAATTTTCCTTCTGCTAAGATTTTCGCTAACGATTCATTATCGGTTTCTATTAAAACGTTAAAAAATGTTCTATTAAGTTTTTTAGTTTCAAACGCTTTAATGACTTTAGTAACACTGAAAGGAATTTATTTTGTTTTTGCTGCATATCAACTAGATCATTGTCGCTATGTTTTAGATTCATTCTTGAAAGGACAATTTTTTGGTTATATAACACTCATAGTTTTCACCTAGTTTATTCATTACTTTTCATTTTTCTCTATCATCTTCATTGTTACTCATACTGTACTCCTTGAAAACAGCAGATGAAGGCAAATTCATTTTAATCATCTGAAGTAAAAGACAGTCTTAATGTTGTTGGTGAAAACATAACCGTGAGAACTGAGGTTAAAACCATTGGATTGCTTCCTTAGTTCCATGGGTTTACGTGTTTTTTATCCATTGAATCAACATTAACTGTGATCATTTTAGGAATGAAGGAGAGTTCTCTGGCTTCAACTATTAACAATATTGGCTTCAATTTCAGTGATAATTTCTCGCAAGAAAGTATTTTGTTGCACACACTCACGTTACGCATGATCGATGATGATAAGAACCTCATCGGTCATCCGGAAACCAGAAGTTCCTTAGTGAAATAGTCAACGTTTACTGGCATATCGATCAAATTCATCAACAATTCCTTGATTTTTTAAGTCTCCTTAAGGCTCCCTTAAAAGAAATTTAGGTCTTAGGGCCTATTTCACGACAATTAGTTAACCACTGACAAGAGGTTAACTAACAAATTGAAGTTTCACAATCAAAGTTAAGAAGAGGTTAAGCCATCAATGGTGGTTTAAACCACTAGTTGATTTCTGTAATTACAGTTGATTTCTGTAATTTTAAACAATGTAATTGTCACAACAAGAGTGCAGCGTTGAACTCAATACGACTTTTGGCGATGAAGCACCATCAAAAACCTCTGTACACAGAATTCAAGAGGGGCCTTATCCAGATTTGGATGTTGGAAAAAACGCAGCTATTGCTTGATCGTCATGTGACATGCCGTAAGATTGAGGCACCCCTGCGCATTACTTCCATCTGCATGCATACCATTTGACATGAACACGTTGAAATGACAGTTGTGAAAAAGATTTGTTCACGTTGGAATTCACACAATTTGACCATTGTTAAAAATAGGCTCCTGTCGATTGATGCAAAGAAACGCTCAAGAAATACAATCACGGTTCTTCAAAAGATGATTAACTGATGAAATATGATTAACTAATGATGAATCATGAATCTATGCAAATGAGCCAAAAAGTCAACTGTATGAGTCTTTCAAAATGAACCAAAGTTGTTCAAGCTCGAAGCACTGCGAAGCAAATTGTCGCCAGTTTTTCCAAAAACTTGGTAATGTAGCCACGGTACCACTTGGGATCCATAAAACAGTCAATTTGAAGTGGTGTGGAAAAAGTGTTACGTGAAATAAGAAAAACAAACAAGTGCCTTGCGATTTGCCAAAGGGTTCTTTGGAAGATGGATCGATTTTCAATTGCCAAAGTGATGTATGCGCGATTCAAGAAAATTTTTTAAAATCTTCCTTCGCTCATTCCGGCGATCCTTGCGATCGCTTTTCGATCGCCCAAGCGATGAATGTGTGATCATGGAAAATTTTCATAATCTTCCTTCCCTCATTCCGCAAATTGCTTAGGTCTTCTCTTGGTGATTCGTTTGAGACTCTCCCAGAGAATCGCTTATGAACCCTCCTTGCGATTAGTTTGTAAATTTTCCCGGCGAACCGCTTTTATGACCCTCAGCTGCTGCGATACCCGGATGATGTCTGCAAATGAGATGCTCGCCGACTCTTTTCTCATCTTCCAAGCGATTTGCTGCCGATTCTGAGGCGATGGAAATGGTTGCAGAATAGTGTATAATTGTTATGCTCTGTTGTCATAATAAAGTGTTTTTCCAATCAAAAATGTTTTTTCGATAGAATTAGTATTTCTTTCCACTCTGCAGACTTCTTGGGAAAGCTTCTTCGAAACATGAGGCGGAGTAGGTTTGAAACGAGTAGATTCAGTTCTGGATCATTTGTGTTCAAAAATTTAATAACACGCACAACAAGAAGCTCGGTAAATATTCTTTCAAGGACTGAAATGGCAAATTCGTTTTTTATTCTTAATTAAGTATTAAGTTTTTTATCACTCTTGAGTAAGGATTATTAAAAATCAAGAATAATAGAAATACAGGTTAAACAACAGAGCATACAAAAGTTGCACCGTTCTGCGTATCTACGTTATCAAACAACAAAAGCTCTCAGTTTCTCTCAGTGATTTCCTGATCTAAGGTGAAGAAGACGAAGGACTGTGTTCTGCGCGAATAAAGAAAGCATGGAACGAAAAATAGCTGACTTAGACATTGGGTCGTTAGTGACGTAGGGGACAAACATGCGCGTGACTTAATCTAATATCTATCATTCCTTATTAACAACTTATCTGACGAATATGAAAATCTCTATACACAAAACTAGACAACATGTTTCTTTCTTTCAAACGAAATATTTTCATATGCCAAATTTATATTTTTTAACATGTTAACACGTGTTTTTGTACGCCGGGTTTATATATTTCAGTATAACATTTTTGGGTAAGTGTTAGATTTGATTTTTATCTTCAAACGATATGGTTTTTAATGCACTGCAAATGTATTCTGATTTTAGCACAATCTTAAGACGAAATTTTAGTAATGATAAAAAAGACAATGTAATTCGTCCTGGTGGTGGATTGGACAAGCTGCAAGGTGGCATTAAGGAGGAGAATTATTTTAATCAGCACGATAAAGATTTGATAACTAGAATCCGCGAGCAAGGATCACGCTTAAAGTGTGAAGATTGTCTTGGAAACTGGGCTGAATTCGAGAAGGTACTCGAAGCCCGCATGGAGAAGACTGCGCTGCAGGGAACGTGTTCGAAAAATAAGCACAAGAATTGCTTGGAAGAGGCATTTTTCATGAACGAGGTAAATTTGTTCCAAATACCACTTAAAACAACAGAGAAATAACTTGATACTTACAAGAATGGCATTTTATGCGTTTTATCTTTCAGCAAAACGATTCAATGAAATTATTTCAAGATAAAAATAAAATAAATGATGAAAATGATAGTTTGAAAATTTCACAGATCACAACTGATAATAAACGTAAAAATTCCGACAATGCTAGTGATAAAGAAAATCCTCCTCCAATTGAGTAATTTTTTTTTTATAAAAAATGTATAATATATAAAATTTAATTAAAAAAAACACAAGTTTTCGTACAGAAACTTGATTAAAACTGTTTGTAAATTTTTGTATTTTGGAAATCTATATTTGTTGGTAATTAGAAATACTTTGTAACCATTTGCTTAATATATGTTATATGTATGTGATAAATGCTATTGTCTTTAAAGAATATTATAATGTATACTTTTTAACCTAATGTAGATTTTGTCGCCTTCTGATTAAAATTCTAAGGCATATATAGCGGTATTTGCGATTTGTGGTTTTTACTCCACACAGATAACCAGTGAAACTGTCGCCTAAAAGCAATTTTTCAATGAATTTTTCTTTCAAAGGATCGATCTTGAGATTTTTTTTCTGTCCATATTAAGAGTCTTGCATTTTTCAGCTTATTTTTTTTCAAAAACTTTAATATTTGAACATTTTAGAAATCTTTTATGTTCTTTTTGGAATAAAACTTAAAACATTCATTTGCATTCGTTGGCTAATTCTTATAATTTCTTGTTTTTTAAAGTTCTTTTGTTAAGTCAATCCTTTTTGAATAAAATATATTTTTTTAAAAAACGGCCTTATTCGAAAATCCTATAAAAAAAAGTCAAGAAAAAATGTTTGCAAGAATGCACGGAAAAAAATATCAACAACCAAATTTTTAATTTCTTTTATCTAAATAATGATGGTAGTGGCTAGATATCATCTCCCTAAAAATAACGACTAGGCTCATTTTAAAACTTCCATAATTTGTCTAAAAGGGCTTACACATTAGTGAACTTGTTCGTCGAACAAAATGGCGGGGCGAATCTGTTGGAAAAAGCTAGCGTTCAAATTGAACGAACATGTTCGTCGAGCATGCGGTTTTTTCTTGTTTTTCGTCATCAGTTTGTTATAGATATTGATAACGCAGCAACATGAACAATAGAGAATTTCATTTTTGCTACAGAATTTCATTAGGTATGACGCTTACGTTCAAATTATAGAACACGTTTTATATAAATATTTTTGCCAACAAGCCAACAGGTTCGACGAACTGTCGAACTAGCTTCTTAACTAGCGAACTGGCTCGAACATGACCGCCGCTCGACGAACCTGCTCGCTGATGTGCAAGCCCTTTAATGCTATATTCTCACTGAGAGCTTAATGCTAATTAAGAGCATTTACTATATATATTTGTCCCTGTTACTCCTACAAGAAGCAAAGGCCGTTCGTAAATGTGGATTTCGTAAATGCTAATTTAGAGCATTTATTATATCAGCCCTATCATGAATAATTTTCGCCCGGAATCGGAAAAGGGAGTTTTAATTTCTAAGACAAAACTAAAAAAAGTATACAGCAAGCAGTTTGCTTTATATACCGAGTGTAAAACGGATCATTGTACCGTCTGTTTGTGAACAAACGAGAGTGGAAAAAAACTTTATTTTTATTCATGTCGAATGTAAAAGCAGTCTCAGCCACACAATACTTGCAAAAACAGAGAAGTCGATAATAACGTCATCCTGACGTGAGTTCGAGAAAAGCATACGAGAAACTCATTCGAGAAAAGTTATAGAAACGAGCTACTGGCTTGTGAAAATGCGATACAAAATTTTGATTTTTTAAAATAGTCTCCTTTATACATTGTAACAAATTCTCATATCTTTATCTATCTTCTTTATTCTAATATGTAAATTTAATGTTTGTTTGTTTGTTTTTTTGTTTGTTCGTATGTTATTCGCTGTAATACCTTTCATCCGATTGCGATAAAACTTTGTCAACTGATTGCTTGCACTTTCGCAAAGAATATGGGTTTAACTACTTAAGCGAAGTAGTTAAAATTTGCCACACCCTCTGTTACCGCCCACAAAGAATTAAAAATGCTATATTTGAGACTGTTTTTCAAAACAGATATGGGGACGGAGCCACCATAGAAGCAGGGTTTCTTCCCTGCAGAGCTAGAGTGCGCTCCACATGGCAATCATGGTAGAATAATACAGGTAGTCTCGTGGCTAATCCTGATCTCTTTCACAATACTACCAGAATTGTCAAAATCAGTTTTAAAAAAAAAATAAAAATTGACACTTCAAACCTCATCGCCCCGGTGGTGCAGTGCGTTAGTGCGCGCTTGCACGGGTATCACAAAGATTTCTGATGACGCCTTTAGCCGGGCAGAAATTGCAATAAGATCAGCTAGTGATTTTTTCCTTTTCAGCTAGTGATTTGAAAAACTTTGTTGTTGTTGTTGTTGTTGTTGTTGTTGTTGTTGTTGTTGTTGTTGTTTCTTTGGAAAGATTCGTTAGAACAATTAATTGTTCTAACTTTGACCTTAAGATCAATAAACGATCTTAAACTATCAAACAACTAGAATTTGTATATAAAATCAAGTATGATTTAAACTATCAAACATTTAGAATTTGTATTTAAATCATATAAAGTCAACATAATAAATATAGAGGTCATTTAGGAAAAAACTTTAATTAAAAAAATTAAAATAACAGCGAAATATTAAATTAATCCAATTGGATATATTTGTGTTGGGTTTTAATATTTGATTAAAAGTCAATTATTTATTTTGAATTAAAATTAAGTGCGTGTTGTGCCAAAAACATTTAGGCAAAGAAAATGGGCCTAGTTTTCGTCTTCCAGCTGACGAGCCTAGAAGACAACGGCAGTTCCGGTCCAAGTTTCTATTATTTTGCTTTTAGTAATTTAAAACGTAGTTTGCCATAGGGATGTGCAAGTTGAAGTCGAAATAAGTCGAAAGTCGACTTTTACTTGATAATTTTCGACTTTTGGCAATCGACTTTCTGATATTGAAAAAAGTCGAAAGTCTTTTACTTTCGACTTTTACATTCGACTTTTTTCCAAAGAAGTAAAATATAAGGAAGTGGTGTAATAGCAGAAAAGTGTGGTATTTTCTATATTGGTGTTGGTTCACACAAATACAGAAACAATCAGAGAGGGCCGTGTATCGTAAAAGAAAACCCAAACTGTTAAAGTTTGTTTTTATGCATTAAAATTTTAGAAACATTTCAAGAATAGCAACTACTCTAATTATTTAAAAAATTTTTGAACGCTCGCAATTGGCTTAGAAGTTATAGGCATCCAACGTTGGAAAAAGTGGACTAAAATTTGAGCTGATTTTTTAAGTTTTCCAACAAAACTAAACTTTATGGGTATCAAAAGAGAGATAATACAAGTATCTATTCAACAAAATATCAAACATAAAAATACATGCATTTAATATACAACCCTTTTTTTACTTAAAATCGCGAGATTTTTCCAAATTAATAAAACAAAATAAATGTATCAAAAGGAGGCCTTCGGATGCTGCTTAGGGCTTACAAACCTCAGTAAGTACCACACAGGCTTCTCTGTCTACAGCAGTTGTGAATGCAGTTATGTATCTTTTTAATAATTCTCTTTTTAATGTATTGCTTTCGTAAAAGAGAAACCACTAGTCTTTCAGACAAATTCTAATTATAAAAAAATTATATCTTAATGAGTTCTTATGGAATTCTAAATTTGACACCTCGTTGAATAGATACGCACATTACCTTTATTTTAATATCCATAAAGCTTAGTTTTGTTGAAAAACTAGAAAAACTGCAAGATTTTTAGGTAATTTTTCTATATTTGAAGGCCTATAAATTCTAAACTTCAACTTTAATTACAAATTATATAGGTTAATTTTTTAAAATCCTTATTTTTTTGGGTGTTTATGCCTAGTTGTTGTGTAAAAATCAGAAAAATTTAACAAACGGGTACTAAATCTGATTCACTATGCTGAAAACAAGAGCGCCCCAAACATGTATTCAACTGCGAAAAATGACTGCGCCCCTGAAGCAGTGTTTGTGTTTTGACAGATGTGGTTTGATCAAACTGGCGGAAAATCAACGGGGTCTAAATTGCATTTTTAAACCATTTTTAAGAAGAAATATATACATTTCTAACACAAATCAGTTAACAAAATATCGTTAGAAACTAAATAAAGCACTTTTGTTAAAAGAATTTAAACCGTATTGACATATTTACCTGTGGAACGAATGCGCATTGTTTTTGAGTTTTCGGGAACTATTACAATTCTTAACCGCACAACTCATATTGCATTTGTTTTAGTGGTTTTTTTCTTCAATTTTGTTGCTTTTTAAGCAGTGAAATATGCTTAAAATTAAATTATTTTCAACTATTTTGCTGAGGAGTCTTCCAATCAGTTGCCAGGGTTCTCAAAAATGTCAAAAAACACACTCTTTCTCGCTCGCACATTTTACGAATGGTGCGACAGTTCACGTACAGTGTATGTGTAAGCAATACCATTTCCTTATATTTTACTTCTTTGCTTTTTTCATTTTATGCGAAACAAAAACATTAACGCTATTCTGAGAACTGTCTTCTCTAAACTAATAAACGAAATAGCTGTTTAACAACAAATAAAGCTGCGTTGGCAACTCTTGATTCGATAAATGTAAAATAGTGGTCGCCAAAATTAAAAAAGGAGACTGTAAGTGGAAGTGTGCCCTCACCCGAATAGCAGCACCTTGGCGTTGGTGTGGGGGCTTAAGTTGCGAAGCAATGGGCTAGGATGGTGAAAGCGCAAGCTTCTGGTAGGGTTACCCATGCCATACAGGCCATTGTGGAGCAATGACTAAGAGCTATTCATTCATACCTATCCCCTCCCCCTTACTTACCATACCCCTCCTACTCATCCTACCCATGCTCCTTCTCCTACCCCTCTCCCAGCCCCTCCCATGGGCCGAATCAAGGTGTCATGCGACCCGTGCCGAGGGTTTACTAGGCTGGAGGCCCATCAAAAATAGTCCAGTCTTAAACGGAGCGTATCGGATACCTGGCGACCTCCGATACTATTTAGCCTTGCCCGCACACAGGGACCTCTGTGGGGGCCGACTGTCCATTGTCCCAAACCCGTGGGAACTACATGGAAGTCTACAATAAAAATAAAAAACCAAGTGAGCCCGGTACTCCAAAAAAACCGGAAGGGAGCTCAGCTTCCGTCGCCGCCAAAATGGTGGCTCAAGCCAAGGCGTCAAGCTACGGCACAAATAAGGTGGAGTCTGAACCGTCAATAAAACAGACAAGCACACCGAGAGCTAGGAAATCGGTCATTAAGGCAGCTTCTGGAGCAGTGTGCGATGGTCCGAGCACTTCGGCACAAGCCAAGGCCAGAACTAGTTCAGGCAGTGGCTCGTCGGGTGTGAAGGCACAAACTGTACACGGTCACAGACTGGCAGCTGATCAGTTTCCAGGTTCAACCGGTAAACGTAAACGGGTTCGCCCATCAAAACAGGCCTGGTACGATAAATGTGCCAAAGCAAAAATGCTGAAGGGCCAGGCAGAGAAAGCAGGGTCTCCTCAAAAGGCCGAGTCTGCTCTTGCTTTCAAGAGGCAGAGGTCGACTGAGGACATGCCTGCCGCAAAAAGGCCAAAGAAGGTCATAAAAGGTACCGATGCCAGGTCATACTGTGATGTGGCCAAAGGGCAGGGCAGGGTGCTGGGTGTCATTGACACACAGAGGGGGGACGGGGCACTTCCCCGAGACAAATGGAGGTGGGTGGAGGCCGCACTGGTCTGCACCTATTTCCAGGTCCTGGAGGAGAACCCTGGTCCCCCGCCTCGGTGTCGGGACGCTGGGTGGCAAAACTCGGGCCACATAAAGCTAATCGTCTGTGACGATGATAGGTCTGCTGTGTTGTACAAAGCGGCCATTAGCAAAGTCGGCGAGGTTTGGCCTGGGGCCAAGCTGAAGGCTGTAGAAATAGACGAAATACCGGCTCGTCCAAGAGCAAGAGTGTGGCTTCCGGTCACCTGCTCAAAGCCGGATGAGATTTTAAAAATGTTCCAGGCTTGCAACCCGGACATGAATATGGAAGGCTGGGCGATCGGCAAGATAGAGGAGCCTGTAGGTCCCTCAAGGCAGGTTCTGCTGCTAATGACTGCCGAGTCGCTAAAGCCGCTAGAAGAGAGGAAGGGAGTCCTCTGGTATTCCTTCTTAAGGGTCTTCCTGAAGGTGTACAGCAAGGACAAGAAGTCCAGGGGCCCTACAACAGAAGCGCAGTCAAGCCAGGCTGTAGCGGAAGCTGTAGAGACCCCAGGCAGTACGCCAGTTTCAGATGCAGACGAGGTTATGTCGGAGGGCTCGGTTGGCCTCACCGGTTTGTCAGACCTCTATTGCGAGGATGAACTCCTGGCTGAAGAGTCATCTGAAGAAGAGGGGCCTGACGTAACGATGAAGGCCAGCCAAAAATCTGAAGCGGATGAAGGTGCTCCAGATTAACCTTCATCACTCCAAGCTCGCCTCGGCGAATCTCTTAGTCCACCTTAAAATTGGTGGATTCGACGTAGCCCTCATTCAAGAACCCTGGGTATGTGGTGGCAGGGTTTGCGGATTGAGGGCAGAGGGTTACAAGACGCTGGTAGCCAGTAATGTAGGTATGCCTAGAACATGTATTGTAGCTAAAAACACTATTAATATTTTCTTGCTTCACAGATACTGCGATAGAGATGTGGTTGCAGCCAGCCTCGAGTCAGGCAAGGATACGTACTGGTTGGTAGCAGCCTACTTCCCGCACGATGAAAGTCCGCCTCCAGACAATGTTAGGAAATTGGTGGACGACGCCGGTGACATCCGTCGGGGGGTCATTATATCGGCCGACGCAAATGCACATAACTCCGTGTGGGGCAGCACGGATACCAACGAAAGGGGTGAGTTACTTTTTGATTATTTATTAAGTACCAACCTGTGTATATGCAATAGGGGGGAAGAACCCACCTTTATTATAAAAAACAGAAGTGAAGTTCTGGACATAACATTAGTCTCAGACTGTATATTCGACAAGATAGGTGGCTGGAGAGTGTCAAAAGAGCATTCCTACTCCGACCACCGATACATTGAGTATAATTTACACAATACGTCTTCAAAAATAATACCCCCGGCTAACATTCGAAAGACAAACTGGGGAGCATACAAAAGGGCTTTAGCAAAACATTTGCCATCAGGTCCTATAGATAAACCAAAATCGGCAGCTGATCTTGATAAACTAGTCGATGTAGTAACCAAAGCAATGAATTGCTCTCTTGCTTCCTCTTGTCCTAAGAGGACTACAAGGGGGAAGCCAAAACCAAAGTGGCGGTCCGCCGTATTGGATGGACTGAGGACTAAATCTAGAAGGCTCTTTAACGCAGCTAAGCGCTCGAGAGCTGAGCTTGACTGGGCAGCCTATAAGGTATCCCTTAATAATTTCAAAACTGAAACCAGAAAAGCCAAAAGATCCTCTTGGAAACGATTCTGTGAAGGAATCGAAGAAATCTCAGAGGCTTCTAGACTGCGCAAGATTCTCGCTAGCACACCATGCACACCCGGCTATCTCAAAAGGTCGAATGAAACATGGACAATGTCAGGTGAGGAGTCTCTTAACCTCCTACTAGATACGCACTTCCCTGGTAGTAGTGCGCCTCCTGGTGCACAACTGCCTAGTACTAGTCGTTCTACGCAGGACACCGAAGGCATAGTCTCCGACAGGAAACTAAAATGGGCGATAAACAGCTTCAAGCCCTATAAATCACCAGGGCCTGATGGTGTTTACCCTGTAGAAATAAAAGAAGCTTCGAAATATATTTTGCCTTGGCTTCGTATTATCTTCAATGGCTGCATAAGCCTCACTTATATTCCCAATGCTTGGAATAAGGCCAGAGTGGTCTTCATACCCAAAGCAGGGAAGACATCACATACCACCCCCAAAGATTTCAGACCTATAAGTCTAACGTCATTTCTGTTGAAGACGTTAGAACGGCTACTAGATCTATATTTACGGAGCAGTATCGACCCTGCTCTCTTATCGGCATCACAGCATGCATATAGCAAGGGAAGGTCCGTGGAAACGGCTTTACACTCACTGGTCGGTACCATTGAAAGATCCTTCCTGCATAATGAATTCACTTTAGTTGCTTTCGTAGACATAGAGGGAGCATTTAATAATGTCACGCCACAATCTATACGACTAGAGTTGCGTAGGCTAGGTGTGAACAAAAGCATTACTGATCTTATAGATGAGCTGCTCAACTGTCGAGTAATCTTATCAGACCTAGGTGCGTACAGCGCTGTAAGATCGGTGACAAGAGGTACGCCACAGGGTGGTGTGCTATCTCCACTCCTCTGGAATCTGGTAGTGAACAATGTACTGCTGTCTCTAGAGTGGGAGGGCTGTGTTGTGGCAGCATACGCCGATGACCTAGCAATCGCAGTCAGAGGCAAATTTCCCACTACCATACGCGACGTCATGCAAAGAGCTCTTTGCAAACTCGAGCAATGGCCAAATCCTGTGGTCTTGGAGTAAATCCGGCCAAAACAGAACTGGTCCTTTTCACAAGGAAACATAGAATTCCGTCTCTCACACCAATCATGCTTAATGGGTCTGCATTGTCCTTATCGGAAAATGCAAAATATCTAGGACTCATTCTTGATAGGAAACTTAGCTGGAAACTTAATATTCTTGAGCGTACGAAGAAAGCGACAGTTGCGCTGTACACTTGTAAAAAAGCTATAGGGAAAAGATGGGGGTTTTCCCCAAATATCGTTCACTGGCTGTATAAAGGGGTCATTAGACCTATACTTCTATATGGAGCATCGATATGGTGGCCTGCCTTGGACAAGGTCACATATTTCAACCAGCTCCAAAAAGTCCAAAGAATGGCACCTATTTGCATCAGTGGTGCTCTGAGAACAACACCGACTGCGGCTTTAGAGACCTTATTACACCTTCTACCGCTTGACTTGGTTGCTAGGCAACAGGCAGCTTGTTCGGCGGTCAGACTTAGGGAAACTGGAGTATGGAAAAGCCTGGGTTCAGGACACGCATCTATACTCTACAAATTCAACTTCATTCCACCAAGGACTGATTATTGTAAACCACTGCTTTCCTTTGATGGAAACTACGGTACGCTTATTCCACCTAGAACATACTGGAATAAAGGTGCGCCGTGGAAACCGGGGTGTCTTTATTTCTATACAGATGGGTCAAAATTAAATGGCAAGGTCGGGTATGGGGTCTACTCAAAAGAATTAGGGGTATCCTTAGTTCGTAGGCTGCCGGATCACTGTAGTGTTTACCAAGCCGAAATGATGGCGATTAAAGAAGTTGCAACCTGGCTCTCAGAGAACGTCATCTCTAAACGAGAAATACATATTTTCTCGGACAGCCAAGCAGCGATCAAATCGATTGAGCAAGTATCCATCAACTCTAAAGTAGCCAGAGAATGCCGTGCTGCATTAGGCGAAATGTCAAAGTTCTTTGACATCAGCTTAATCTGGGTACCTGGGCATAAGGGCATACGTGGAAATGAAAAAGCAGACGAGCTTGCTAGGAAAGGTACATCGGTGACTCTAATGGGTCGAAACTCGCCGAGCATCCCGATGGCAACTGTCAAAATGCTACTTAATGAGTACACCACATCTAAAGCCAACTCAAGATGGGCTGAACTCTCAACATGCAGAACAACAAGGCTTATCTGGCCGACTCTAAACCCAAAGCGATCGAGAGTCCTTCTCTCGTTGGGAAGATCAGAGGTGGCTACGTTAGTGGCTGTTACCACAGGGCACTGCCTAATAGGCAGACATGCCTCCAGATTGGGAGTCATCACTAATGACTTCTGCAGAAGCTGCAGGGACGAGGAGGAGGAGGAAACTATCTCCCACCTTCTATGTTCCTGTCCCGCGCTTGCGAGAAGAAGGCATAAACATTTGGGGTCATTCTTCTTTTCGGAGCTTGACGACCTGTCGGGGACAAGCGTCAAACGTCTAACAAGCTTTATTAAGAGCTCAATGTGGTTCCACTCGGACTGAAGGCCAAGTGTGCAGCAGTATCACAACGGACCTCACTGGTCTAAGTGAGCTGTGGTACGTGCGTTTTGGTTTTAAGCACGTACAGCGGCTGCCGCCTCAACCTAACCTAACCTAAGTGGAAGTGTGACAAAGCATTTGCGTGTCATCTGATTACGTTAAACGCGCAACAAAATGTTAATGAAAATGTCACTATTTGAAAGGCAGGGGACAATTTTTTATTTAAATGTATTATTTTTGAGCTTCAAATTTTGTTTTTAAAAAAAATCCATTACAACAAACACATAGAAATACCAAGAATACTGGGTAAAAATTGTTACTTTGCCAGAATAGGGCTGTTAAAACAAATTTATATTCACAATATTCAAACTACGCTCAAATGGATTAATATTTTATTATAGACAACAGAGCAATGTTCTGCTTTTAGTTATGTTGGCAAGAATTTAAAACGAGTGCTTTCCATTGAAATCACAAAAAAATTACAATATTGAATTGGTAAAACCATACGCTTCTTTAACACTTCTAGATCCTAGGTTAAAAAAGCACGCATTTCAAAATATCCGTGAGTGCTCTCAAGCAATCTTTCACTTTGGTAAGCAGCAGTACATAAATAATTACTACAAAATTAAACTCCCCCTCCATTTAGGTGATCTTGTGAATGCCGAGATGAGACAAGCAAGAATTTTAAACGAAGAAGTTGTGATAGCTGCATCGGCATCTAATAATCAAGAATCCAATAACAGTGACATATTATGTTTCTTGTTTGACAAAAATTAACTCTACAATTGATGAAATTGATGGGGTGCCCACTCTGCTGCGCCCTTATCTGGCTCGCCCAGCTGTTGATAGAAAACTTAATAAAAATCCGCTTGTTTGTAAACAAAGTCGTCAACTCCAAAAATTTCACATCTCTACTTAAAATTTTAAGGCCATATCGAACACAAAAATAAAATTTACATGTACCGCTTATGCAAAAAAAAACAACAAGGAAAATGCTTCTATTGTAAAATTTGGCTGATAACGCTTACGTCAATTCGGCGGTTAGGGCTTGATATTCAGATCAATTATGAATAATTTTTCCTCGCAAATCAAAAATGGGAGCTTACATTTTTAAGATAGCAGATAGAGACATCACATTTTTTTTTTACTTTCATACATATTGACGGTTGATGAAGAAATTAGCATTAAAAATTTCCAAAATGTTCTTAAACTTTATCTTGAAAATTAACTCTCCTTATTCCGATTACCAGGGAAAAATTATTCATAAGAAGTCTGATTATCTATAAAAGAACTAAAATCGCAATATTTTGTTTTTTTATATTTTATTTATTTACTGAAGTATCATGTTTTTGTTAATATTTTAACAATAAAACACATTTTTCATATTGAATCATTTGCCTCTTAACTGCCCTGCAAAAATATTTTTAAAAAAGTCGAAAAAAGTTGAAAAGTCGACTTCAAAAGGTTCAAAAAGTCGATTAGTCGACTTTTACTTTTTCAACGGTTGAAAAATAGGAACTGGGTTCCATTCGCTTCAAAATAATCCAGATTATTTTTTTTTTTACATGCAAAGCAAAAACAAAAATAATAATTCTATAACAAATAGGATTATTTTTGCTATCCATATAAAATTGTGATATAGCCTTTATAAAATTTGAAACACAGGTGCCGCACCTGTATATTTTTATGAGCTGACATTTCATTTTTTGAATTACTTGTTTGTTTGATACAATGACTATTAGGTAGCCATCACAGCTACCTATTTTCTCACGAGCTGCAACCTTTGAATGTTAAACAAAAGAAAACAAAACAAACCGCGTGTGTCACACACATTAGACGCATTCAGCGGAGTCAAAAATTGCACTTAAATTATTTATATAATTGCATAATTATTTATATTAAATTATTTTTAAATTATTTATACAATATATATAATTGCATAATATTAATTATTAAATTAAATAATTTATAATTTTTCTGACGTTTAGAGTAAGACGCATTCAGAGAAAAACATCGTTCACTAAGGTATCGCTACCATAACAGTTCACAACAGTTTTGAACGACACACGTTCTCATGACACCTAATAGTTATTGTATCATGATTGCTTGTTTGAATTTAATTTTGACTGCAACGGTAGTGCCCTCTACGAGTCGTTTTTCTTGCCGTTCCTTTGAGAAAATTTGTTATCGCGATTATATTATGGCGAAAGGAACGCAGCTAGGGTCTTAGCATAAGATATGTTAAATTCCTGTAGATGGCAACCCTATCTGAATGTGCTTCAAGCTTCCCAGCTAGACAGCTAACTGTTAAATATTCCGTATATATGGCATATACGTAGCGACCTTGACGTTAAAGTCATATAAAATTCTCCATACATTGTACGTTAAATTTGTTCTACCAAAATACTATATATATGGACAGACGCTCATCTGTGTGATCTGGCATCTCTGTCTGCCACACATGTTTTAGCCATAAAAAAAGGTTTAGCTGAACTGCTCACACCAATAACAAATTCAGCTGTGTATTCTTCTCCCCCCATGCCGTTTTCATGACCATCCCCTTCCCAAGAGGTTGAAACTCGTGACATTTGATTTCCAAATAACAAAAGCCAATTTGTAAATTAATTTCTTTTATTTTTTAAATAAACAATTTACCTTTAGATTATGGTTTTAGATTATGTATCATCAAACACAATTTTTATAAAATAAATGTTTTTATATAAATCGAAAAATGCCACCAGCGACAGCAGCAGTTGCTTGAAAATGTTTATAGTTCAAATCCAGTTTTATGTTGATTATCCAGTTAACCGCAAATGTTTCCCGGGAATCTGCTTGGTTTTCTGAAAATAAGAATTTGTTAATTTGATTTAAATTATATAATTTGTATTCTTCCTTTCGATTGCACTGCTTATTTTGTTTGGTTTGTTTTTTTTGCTAGTTCATTAAATTTTTGGCCGTAAAAGAGCAAGCTATACAAGCATTTATAACTTTCTTTTTTTATCATAACATAAGAACGTATGAATGTATTAGTGAGAACAAAATTTTGTTTAGATGTGTTTGTGAATGCGTTAGAGCTGTCCAGCTGGGTTCAAAGTGCCCAGCTAGACACCTAACCCAGCTGGACAGCTCTAACAAGTTTAGAAACACAATAAAACAATATTTTGTGTTCACTAACACATTCTTATGTTATTAGCTTATGTTGAACAAGGAAAGTTGTCATATTTGTATATCTTACTTTTGTGCTCGCTTAAAATGTACTGCAAGACCAAAAATATAAACCAACATATCAAAGTGATCGGTGTTAATTTTTGACGTTAATTTTCAAATAAAATAATATAATGAATTGAATAAATTAAAATTTTTCAAAAATCAATGCTATCGCAGTTTTAAACACCACGTGCAGCGTCTCAGCAGCAGCAGATATAAATCATCAAGCAACATAAGCTTTTGGATGGCGGTATCATAAGTGTGGCTGCAACAAAGAGCCGTAAAAAAGGAAGTTAACGTAAATAAAGGAAGTTAACAAATTATATTAATCAAATAAAAAATTAAAAAATTTTTCTTTTCAGGAAACTAAATAGATTCCTGGGTAATTCAATTCACCAAGAACATCAATTATTCCTATTTGCACATTTTGAAATATGCATGTACAAACTGCTGCTGCCATTGCTGGTGTGGATAAAAAACGTGTATTTTTACTATCGTGTGTGCGTTTGTTTTCATTTTTATAGTCGCAATTTATATGTATGTAGTCGTCATTAAAGTCATTTGTTCAAAAATTGTGTTTTAAAGTTGAAAAAAAAATTCTAGGCTTGATTTCTTGGGGTTGGGCATGATAGAACTGCTAGGGGGGAGAAGTGAGTACGCTGAAAATGTAATTGGTGTGAGCAGTTCAGGTATACATTTTTCTAATGGATAAAACATGGATGGCAGACTGAGATGCCAGATCACACGTATGAGAGTCAGAGATGCAAACCTTGTTATACTTTTACCTACCTATAGAACAAATATAACAAGTTTTGTATGGATTTTTTAAGGGGAAATAACACGAAGCGTGTTAGCACTCGTGTTAAATAACCCGTTATCTAACAGTTACGTGTCTAGCTGGGAACCGTTAAATATTCCGTATATATGGCATATACGTAGCGACCTTGACGTTAAAGTCATATAAAATTCTCCATACATTGTACGTTAAATTTGTTCTACCAAAATACTATATATATGGACAGACGCTCATCTGTGTGATCTGGCATCTCTGTCTGCCACACATGTTTTAGCCATAAAAAAAAGTTTAGCTGAACTGCTCACACCAATACGAAAATCTGCTTTGCAATCTTCTCCCCCCCATGCCGCTATATCATGACCACCCCCTAGCCCAGAGATTAGAACTCTGACATGTTTATTTTAAATTACAAAGACAATTTTTGAATCCATTTTTATTTATTTTTTGCAATGCATAAATTACCTTGAGGTTACGGGTTACAACATTACGGCTTTACAAATAACACAAAGATATACACAATTCATATAAAATCCATGGGTTCTGAATGCATTTCTTCACAACAGCAATATAGCTCCAACGACAGCAGCAGTTGTTTGAGTTGCAAATGTAGTCAATCCAGATAATCGCAATGTTTTTCAAGAATCCTATTTAGTCTTCTGAAAAGAAAAAAAATGTTGAATTGTTTTATTTTATTTATAATTTTTGTATACTTCCTTTCGATTGTACGGCTCATTTTGTTTGATTTGTTATTTTTTTTTTGGCAGTTTATTATATTTTTGACCGTAAAAGAGCAAGATATACAATCAAACATAACTTTCTTTGTTTAACATAACGTCAGAAAGTATGAATGTATTGCTGAAAACCAAAATTTGTTTCGTTGTGTTTGTGAAGACGTTAGAGCTGTCCAGCTGGGTGTTCCTCTATAAACGTCAAAATTGTGGTCATTGTGAATATAATTTTTGGAAATAAAATAAATATTTTTGATTTTATTATGAAGAAAATTGCTGTTAACAGTTGAAATGAAGAAAATATTGTTTTTGCTAGTGACTCTAAGTGGCTTTGGCTGCTTCCTTTACGGAGTCATACACATTTTCCTGGAAGTGGAGCAAAATGCCTGCCACATGACTTACATGTTTGGCACTCCGCGGTTTTTGCCTTTAAAAACAGATGGCAAAAAATTCCCCAACTATGGGCTCTATTATTACTACGAGGGACCACCTAAACGCAATGTACCGAAATTCAATGGAGCACCGGTTATTTTTGTGCCTGGCAATGGAGGTTCATACAAACAAGTGCGTTCGCTGGCATCAGTTGCGATACGCAAGAGTTTAGATATACATAACAAACTACGCATGGATTATTTTACCATTGATTATGATGAGGAATTGACTGGGTTGCATGGTGGATATATGCAAAAACAACAACTGTTCTTGCAGCATTGCATCGGCAACGTTTTGGAGCTGTACAAAAATACAAAAAAAGTAGTGCTTATTGGTCATTCCATGGGTGGCAAGGTGGCACAATCGATACTTCTGCACAATAGCAGCTTGGCGCAAATGGTTAATACCATGATATTTATATCGTCACCTTTGGACCAACCAGTTGTGTATTTTGATTCGTTAATTACTAACTTCTATCAAAGTACGGAGAAATATTTGAGGCAGCATCGACTTGCGCATATTGCAACGAACACAACAAATTGTTGCAGTCAACAAAGTGCAGACGTAGTCAGCGATAAACAAGAGTTGAACACTGAGAAAAATATGGACAAAATTCTTCTACTCTCTATAGGTGGCGGCAATCGTGATTTGCTGGTGAATGACATTCTAACAACATCCATCTATAGCGATGTGCATGCAATGACTTCATCCATACCCAATGTTTGGCTTAGTTGCGACCATTTAGCAGCCGTCTGGTGCTTGCAGCTAATATTAGTTATAAACAGATTTTTATTTCATATTCTAAATCAAGATTCCAGTTTCATTGGTGATCGCCGGCTGCGTTTGCAACAAGCTCAGAACTATTTTGGCAAAGCCGTAGCGAACCATTTGTCTAGCCCTCCAAACGACTTGGATGCTATTTGGGAAGAGTATGAAATATCGATCTATACTAAAGTATATGAGGCACGGCGTAAAGCAATCTACTATCAACTGATTCCCATTAAAAAATTTTTTTGGAAAACTCTTTATGCTGAACTAAGTAATCTTACTGGTGTGGATTGGATTTTCGGCTGTTTTGTTGACTCTGAAGCAAGCATAAATAGCACTTTGCGTCATTGTCAAAATGGCGATAATTTGTCAAACATGTCTTTCAAAATTCCTGGTTCTAGCCAGCTCAACCGCATGGCAATCAATTTGCCACTCTCTGACTTGAGAGTTTCATCTAATAATTGGACACATTTAGTCATTCGCATTCCAGTAACCGGACTGAAAGCAAGGCTTCAAATTGATCTGCACGATGCTAGTGTACGTAGCAGTATGGTGCAGAGGAACTATTGGTATTCAGCCTTAGAAATCTGGACAAAATCTTTCATTACAAAAACTATCAAGGGAGCCGCATACTTCACACTATCATTCCCAGAACTTCAGACACCACATCTGGCACTCGGAGTCTATGTTGAACCATACGATTGCAAGAATCCATCCACCCAACCGCTGACTGCAAAAACTTGCACTCCTTGGGAACGCGGGTTTGAACAGTTTCATCAAAGCCAAAGCACATCACCCGGCTCCGAGGGCTTAAGCTTTCTTTTAAGTGTGCCAGCGTCTATGCCTCGGCACTACAATACCACCGAAAATCCTTTTCAAGTAGAGCTGTTCCTGGATCCCCAATGTCGCTACGCTATAAGCTACAGCATATCTTTTGGTGGATCAGCCGCAAGAGTGGTACGTAATTTCTTCCCATACCTGCCAGCTCATCTCGCAGCTATTTTGCTATTGGCACTGAGCCAGCATATGTCAACGCCATCGAACTCTTTAAAAGGTCTTACCTTTCTAGGCGCTTTCCTACAGCCAACATCAACGCTAGCGTTAGCTGTTTGTAGCCTCACTCTCTACACTTTTTCAATTCTTTTTGAGTTATTGCCCGAACCAGACAATTTTATTAGCTCAATAATTGTACAACTCATTATCCACAGCTCGGCCTTAGTCACTGCTCTGCTGTTAGCTTTGCTAATCTGGCTTCTTCTATTATTAGCTAACGGTTTCGCCCGCACCTTGGGTCTCTGGACGAGCTTGTCTAACTTCTTTACCACTTTATTAGAAACAATTGGCCACCTGTTTTCATTTTCGATGGCTGTAGTTCTGATTTCCATTGCTTGTTATGGCTCAGGAGGTGTAGCTCTAATTTTCGCTGGCTTTATCTTTTTTATAAAAACCGCGCGACTATATGAAACTATAAGGCAGCATTTGCTGCCTTCAACTACTGCTGAAAATCTGAATAATCTTACTGCAACAAAGCACACAACTGTCACCGCCAACATTTATATGCAAGTGACTGAATTTCTGGTGCTCTTATTACTTATCATGCTCAATCTTCCAGCGTCTATTGCATGCATTAAAAGTTGGCACAATTATCCTTATAACTCACTGCCAGATCACACGCTCGTTTCATCACTTATTGTGCTAGGTTGCCTTTCTTTGTTCTGGCAATTAAAGGCCTCCACGGCTTTGCGTGGTAGGAAGATTGTGAGCATGATAATGTATGGTGGCGCTTGCGTTTGTTTGCTTTACTGCCAGGTGTCAATATTTCGACTGACTTATATCATTGCATTTGTTTTTGTGGTTATGTTATTTCAACAGATTCTTTCTAGTAACTTGATTTTTAAAAGTGTATAATTATTTTTTACTATTTAGATAAAAAGAGTATAGTTGAAATTAGTTTAAATATTTTTGCATAAGAAGACATCTGACAGCTCCGATAAGACTTGAAATAATTGTAAGATTCATTTTGTTAATTAATTCTAAAATTGTATTCTTAATTCTAAGCTGTATTTTTACCCATCTATTATATAGTCTGCGATTCATCACTTAGTTTTCTTTCTACAAGCCTGTTTGCTTAAAAGTGATTTAAATCCAAAGTTTTTTAAAATAATTAGCGAAATTAAAAATGTATCATATATGTATGTAATAATGCCAGCATCTTTTTGTTAAAATTTATAAACAAAAATAATAAAAATATTTAAAAATTAAAAATATTAGTCATTTATAAATAGGTCTGTTCCCGTACTTTTGTAGCAGAAACTAGCAAGTTATAAAGTATGAGAGAGTAAACGGAAAAATTATCTCTGCGTGAAAAATTGCAAAAAGTAGTGGAACAGGGGCCGAATTACAGCATCCGTGATCGAGCAAAATTGTACATCGATCATGATACAAAGAACTACAGATAAAGTATTGCGCATGTCCGCCGTGACGTAGTTCGAGCTTGTCAAAGTGGCTAAATGAAAACGTAGTCACAAAATATTTAAAGGGGATAATTTATTTATAGCGATGAAGAAATATCGAAATTTTCTTATTAAAACTTGGTTTATTGAAATGAAATAAATAACATTATAAATATATTTATAAATAAATTTAAGCAAATATATTTTTCAGTACTATTATTGAAAAGAAATGCATATATAATAGGGGTGTTTTGCGCATCGAAAAAAAGGAGTTTTCATTTTTAAGATAAAGCTCAAGAGTTTGGAAATTTTTAATGCGAATTTGTTCATCAACGGTTTATCAATAAATTTGCATCAAAAATTTTCAAAATGTTCTTGAGCTTTATCTTAAAAATGAAAACTCCCTTTTTCGATTCCGCGTGAAAAATTATTCATGATAGGGCTGAATGAAAAAATGGTTGATTCAAGGAAAAGACAATATATTAAATTTGTTTTTAAATTACTAAATTACATAATAACTTAACTATCTAATTACTTAATTACCCAGTTGAACTACAGTGGAAATTTAAGTAACGCAACGCCAGTAACGTAAAGCCAGAACAAAAAGCCTAATAAAAAAAACCAGAGAAGATTTTTAAATTTGACCACTTGGAAAATGAACTGAAGGAAATGAAAAAAAAGTTGTATACAAAAACTCTTGTCCAATTCAGAGTTTTGCAAATTTTGTAATCCAAGTCAAAAATGGCTTTCGTTTTTTGTAACGTAACGCCAACACATATTTTTGCTTATATCTTTTAATCCTTAGGGTTAATTGTCATTGTTTCTACTTAATATAGCGTTACTTAATTACTACGCAAGTATAAAAAAAACGAGCGAGCCTTATAGTAGTCGCATATGATATGTAACATCTGACACCTCACCTTGGTAATAACCCTGGTTAAAAAAAAATTTATAGTGATTAAAATCAATTGAATAGTTTGAAAAACATTTGAAATTTACTACTATATATATGTACAGCTCGCATTGAGGTAAAATTTTTTCTTCTAACCAGAGAAACAACATTAACATTATATCCTGAAGAAAAATATTCAGGTATTTTTTCAAATGATTTTTTGTAACGAAGAATAATTTTTTCTGTGAAAATTGTATTTTATTTAATTAATTAATTAACAGGAGTTATGCGATTTTTTATAAAGGAAAGCTAATTTTATTTATTAAAATTCATTCCCGAAATTGCAGGAAACCAAGCGGTAAGATATTACATATCAAAAAACTTTTTAAAAATTAGACTTTTTCATTCTATTTTTTTTTTAATATTTCTTCGTACATGTCATCCGTAACGCCAGTTTGAAAATGCCATTATATTATGTAAATATTAACAGTCAAATGCGTAGACTTCTTACTGGCACCAAAATTAACTAAAAGACTTTAAAGTAGGACAATTAAAAAGAATTATAGTACACAACAAATCATTTTAAAAAATGTTCAATTCATTACCCTGATTTTTTATTCAATAATATCTCATAATAAGACAGAAAGACTAAAAATGCATTTATTTCATGTTTAAGCTTTTTGACAACAAATTCTATAGAAATAATGTCAGAAAAGCTCACACTAAACTTACAGTAGGCATTAAATCGACTGTTGGTAAGGTCCATTGTGTTGAAACAAAAAGGTGGGGCTGAATTACAACATCCGTGATCGAGCGAAATTACTCGAGTAATCGAGTCTATGCTGTAATTCGGCCCCAGATTAAAACGTCCGATTTCGATATCGAAAAGTTTTTCGAAGAATTGGCGAATAAAACGATCGTAGTCGAACTCGGAAAAGATTCCAAAAAGATCCGTATGGCGTTTTTAACGGACAGTTTTTCTAACTGTCGCTATCGATTTTCAAAAGTGGGGAAATTTCGGTCGCTATCGATTCTCAAAAGTGGGGAGATTACGATTTCTTGGGTGCAGCGATTTGACTATAAACTACTTTCAATAGAAATAGGAATTACCGAAGGAAAAATCGATTTGTTTTTGAGTTATCGATATTTGAAAATAGTCGTTTTCTTTGGTGATCGTCTTAGAAAACTTGCTATATTTTTCTTATTATATTACTGATCGAGATAGTTGCAGTGTTTTTTAAAGAGAACATAATAAGTTTTCATAACAGTGTTAAATTAATGAAATCCGTTGACATTTTATAGCTATTTGAATGTAAAAGTAAAATGTTTGCTTATATTAAACTGTTATTTTCTCAAAAACTACCGTTATTGTTATGACTTGTGGAAAGTAAAAAATTAGAGTTCACAAATTTATCTTTCATTTGGTGTTTTTTTGAGATAACATGATTTGCTTGTACGGAAAATTATTATTTCAAGCATATTTACCGTAGTTGGTCTACTTTCTAAGGAGACTACGATTTTCGGGGCACCGCGATTTGAAAATGGATTCGTGAAATACTTTCAATAAAAAGAAGAATGGTCGAAGGAAAACTCGATTTATCGATTTGTTTTCAAGTTATCGATTTTTGAAGAAATTTTTTAAAATATACTTATTTTAAGAATTTTTTATATTTTATTGAGTTGGCCTCATCTAAGAATTTGCGCCAGCGATTTCTGTCTTTCGCTTGCTGGCGCCAGTTGGAAATTCCAAGCTTCGTCAGGTTGTCCTCTACTTGGTCTTTCCAACGAAGATGCGGTCGTCCTCTTCTGCGTTGACCGCCGCTGGGTACCGAATCAAGAGTTTTATTCACTGGAGCATCGTCTTTCATGCGCTGAATATGACCAAGCCAGCGAAGCCGCTCGATTTTAATGCGCTTGACTATGTCGATGTCAGCGTACAGCTCATACAGTTCATCATTCCACCGTATTCGGTACTCGCCATTGACGCAGATTGGTCCGTAGATCTTACGAAGAATCTTTCTCTCGAATGCTCCTAAAGTCTTTTCATCTAAACTGCTCAGCGTCCAGGTTTGTGATGCATAAAGTAGGACGGGCATGATGAGCGATTTATAGAGCGTGATTTTCGTACGTCGAGAAAGGGCTCTGCTTCTCAATTGCCTACTGAGCCCAAAGTAACACCTATTGGCAAGAGTTATTCTTCGTTTGATCTCAATGCTGATGTCGTTGGTTGAGTTAATGCTGGATCCCAGATAGACGAAGTTCTTCACAATTTCGAAGGAGGTATTGTCAACGGTAACGTGGGTTCCAAGTCGCTGGGACTGTTTGTTTGTTGACACCAAGTATTTCGTGTTACCTGCATTCACTGCCAGACCCATTCGACTTGACTCTGTTTCTAATCTGGAGAATGCTTCACTGACTTCGCGCGTATTATGGCCAATGATATCGATATCATCAGCATACGCAAGCAGCATAACACTCTTGTAGAATATTGTGCCACTACGTCTCAGATCAGCAGCTCGGATGATCTTTTCCATCATTAGGTTGAAAAATTCGCACGATAAGGAATCACCTTGTCTGAAACCTCGTTTGGTAATAAATGGTGGGAAGAGGTCCTTCCCGATTTTAACTGCGCTGCTGGTGTTGCTCAGTGTCATCCTGCAAAGTCGTATTAGTTTTGCAGGAATACCAAATTCAGACATGGTGGAGTACAGGTGCTTCCTTATTGGGCTGTCGAAGGCGGCTTTGTAGTCGACAAAAAGTCGGCGGCTTTGTAGTTGGCGGGTGTCGACTTGTTTTTCTTGAGTCTTCTCCAAGATTTGTCGTAGCGTGAAAATCTGGTCGATGGTGGACTTTCCAGGTCTGAAGCCACACTGATAAGGTCCGATCAGTTCGTTTACAATGGGCTTCAATCTTTCACATAAAACGCTCGATAGGACCTTATATGCGATATTAAGAAGGCTTATCCCACGGTAATTGGCACAGATAGTGGGATCGCCTTTCTTGTGGATTGGGCAGAGCACACTGAGATTCCAATCGTTCGGAATGCATTCTTCCGACCATATTCAGGATAGTGAATGCATTTAAATAGAGCTTCACCTCCGTTCTTAAACAGCTCAGCAGGTAAGCCATCAGCTCCCGCGGCTTTGTTATTTTTAAGCCGAGCTATAGCTGTCAGAACTTCATCATAGTCGGGCAGCGGAACCTCAACGCTGTCATTCAAAATTGGGGTTTCCGGAATATCATCTCTATTGGCGGGATTGTTGTCAGCGTCGCCATTTAGAAGCTTAGAGAAGTGTTCTCTCTATAACGGCAGTGTACTCTGGACATCTGTCACTAGATTGCCGTTTCCATCCTTGCAGGAAGAAGCCCCGGTTTTAAAACCATCGGCAAGGCGTCTTATTTTTTGGAAAAATTTTCGGCCCTCATTCCTGTCACCATACATCTCAATCTTTTCCTGCTCACGCTTTTCTGCCTCTCTTTTTTGCCGCCTGAAAATACGTCTCTCTTCCCTCCTCTTTTCTTTGTATCGCTCCTTAGCAGCGCGCGTTACAACCGACTGCAGGGTGCCTTTGTAGGCGGCGTCTTTCTCTGCAGTGGCGTCGCGACACTCCTGGTCGTACCACTGGTTTCGGCGAGGGCGGTGGTAGCCAATCACCTCTTTAGCAGCCGCACACATGGAGTTGGAAATGTATGTCCACTGCGCGCATATATCATCGATTGGAGGAGTGCTTTGAAGCAGGAGTGAGAGTCGAGTGGCGAAAGCATCGACTGTCTGTTTCGATTGCAGCTTGTCTAGCTTTCTCTGTGTAGGGTTGCGTGTATTCTTAGCTGTGCATGGACTGTACGGATCTTCCGTTTTTCTCATTCCGTTATCGGAGGTGTTGTCGTGGAGGCTGAACTTTCCGACTGTTGGACCAAAAATATTTTCCTTGCCCACCTTAGCGTTGAAGTCACCAAGCACAATTTTTACGTCGTGACGGGGGCAGCGCTCGTAAGCATTTTCAAGGCACTCGTAGAAAATTTCCTTGATCTCATCGTCCTTGTCTTCTGTCGGAGCGTGCGCACATATCAGGCTTATGTTGAAAAATTTAACCTTGATGCGGATTATGGCAAGTCGTTCGTTCACAGGTGTGAATCGCAGGACGTGGGGCCGTAGTCTCTTGCCAACTACAAATCCGCATCTACACTCGTGCTTCTCCGCATGGCCGCTGTAGTAGATATCACAGGGTGCATGCCGAATGCAACCCTGTCCCTGGGTTTTTCTTCTGGTGGTATTTCTTGGATAGCAGTGATATCAGCTTTGTATCTTTCCAAGACATCAGTCAGACATGTAACAATGATCTTTTAAGAAAACTAGCTATATTTTTCATAGTGAATAACCGATATTGATATTTAAGGTATTATTTAAAAGGTAATATATAAAGCTTTAACATAAGTTTTAAATAAATAAAATCCGTCAAGTATTTCATATTTTTTAGCTATTTGTATGTAAAAGTAAAATATGTGCTAGCATAAAACCGCTATTCTCTCAAAAACTACTGTTACTACTATGTTTTATGGAAAACAAATTATTGAAGCTTAAAAATTTTTCTTTCATTTGGTATATAATATTTATGCTTTATTTTATGTTTTATTGTCATTAAATGATTTGCCCAGTGATGTGCGGCGTAGACAACTTGATGTAAACAATACTATTGTCGACGGTGTCAACAATGTCGTGTAGACATTTGCTTTAAACGACGTGTAGATAATTAATGTCAGAGGCTGCATGTTTACTATGGTATTTAATTAAATTGAGTCCAAGTTCAGAGTATTCGTTATTTTTACACATTCCAGACATGCTTTTTGTGTGTTAAATTTGTTCATTTATGTTAAATAAACGAATTTTTCAAAGGAATTTAAGAATCACCACAATCTAATAAAAACTTGCATTTTTGCAGTGTTGCATTTTGTTGACATCAAAAGGGAACATCACTGGATTTGCCTTTGTAGGAAAAATTGTCTTTTCAAGCAATTTTACGTTAGTTGTTTCGCTTTTCTTATAAAGAATTTTTTATAATGCACAAAATATATAAATTTTAATGTATCAAATGAAAGGTTAATGATTAAGCTTTAAGAATACAATATATTTGTAGCAGTGATGTTCCTCGACGCGTCGTCTTTAATTGTCGACTTTTTGGTGTCGACAATGCAGAATGTGTCGACAATGTAGACAATGTCGAGAATTATGTAAACAATGTCAACAAAATGCAACACTGCAAAAATGCAAGTTCCATTTAGATTATGCTGATTCTTAAAACCTTTTGAAAAGTCGTTTAATTAACACAAATTAACAAATTTTACAATTAAACAAACAAAAGCCATGCCCAGAAGGCGTAAAAATAAGGAATACTTCGAACTTGGACTCCATTTAATTAAACATTACAATAAACATGCAGCCTTTTACATTAATTATCTACACGTCGTTAAAAGCAATTGTCTACACGACATTGTCGACACCGTCGACAATAGTATTGTCGACATCATGTTCTCTACGCCGCACATCACTGATTTGTAGCACCTTAATAACGCAAATTTAGTAGAAAATAAGTGTTTTTTTTCAATTAAAAATTAAAATATGATATAAATTTGCTTATAAAATTTAAAATATTCTTGCAATATTTGTATTGTATATCATTATAAAGGTAATTTTATTATCTTTCCAATGACATGTCAATCTTATGAATCGATTGAATATTGGGAAATATAAAGATGTTTTTTAAACACAACTTTTGGTACGAAAAAATTTTAAAAATTCGATAACTCGATAAGTAGTTGAGTTATAAATTTTTTCTTCGGTCAAAACAAATTTTTTTCTCTTCCAGAAAACATTTTTAAATAGTGGTGCCCAAGACATTGCAATCGTGCCTCAAAAGTTTAATTTTTATGACAAATTAAAGAGAAGTGAACACTTAAATTCGAAAATAGATCATATTTAAACTTTTTATTCATACCAAAAGTAGTGTTCACTACTTAGTAGCAAACACTACTTTGCAGCGTTCACACTTTTTTATGCATACGGGTCAATGTGTCAAAGCTATTATTGCAATAATTAAAATATCTTATTAATTTTTTTTAAGAAAATTTAAATTTCACTAGGGTACTTTTCACACACATCGTCACAAAAGTACTGCCAAACTGTAGATTCGTTGAAAGTGTTCCCACAAACTATTAACGTCAAAAACATATGGTTTGCTTCGATGGGAACAGAAAAACATTTTGCTATAATTTTTATGCAGTAGCGAAAATTGACTGGAAAAATAAAAAGAGTGCTTTAAAAATCTAAAAAAAATGTCGGAGCAAAGTGGTAATCCTTACGATATGGATAACACCACATTTGAGCCGGATCAATACTTGGAAAAACTATTAAAGGTTGTCTTTAAATACGTACTTGAGATTTTAATAACGATCCATCTGCTCCCATTTAGGACTGTTCGCTGAAAGAAATCATGGACACGGAGACTGCTGTCATAAAGGACACTCAAACGTTGCACTCGGACATGCAAACGCTAGTCTATGAGAATTACAATAAATTTATTTCTGCCACCGATACGATACGCAAGATGAAAACTGATTTCAAGCAAATGGAAACGGATATGAATCTGCTGAAAACCAAGATGCAAACGATCACTTCGTTTAGCGAAAAAATAACGGGTACTTTGCAGGGCACACGCTATCAACTGTGTAAACTATCCGAGAAACACTCACTGTTAAAGCGTCTGCAGTTTTTATCCTCGCTACCAGCAAAGCTGAAATCGCTAATTGAGGAGCAAAACTATGCGCAGGCAGTACAGGATTGGACTCATGCCAAGAAAGTGTTTGCACAGTATGGTAATCAGCCGTCATTCGAAGGGATTCAACGTGACTGCGATGCTATTATGTGTGAGTTGAAAGAAAAGCTGCGTAAAGACTTCCAAATGGCTGGCAACACGGCACAGTCGCTCACAGAGATTGGTGAGCTGTTGCTGCAGTTGGACGAGAAGGCAGCCAACTTGGCTAGCGAGCTGCTAAGCTGTGCATCCAATAGACTGCACGAGCAGATTGTAATGCTGCAGGTAATTAATTGCTCACTGCTTTTAAATATATTAAAGACATTTTATCAATACTTAGGATCAAACGGAACGCGATATGATAGAATTTGTGGACATGGGCATAGAAGGATTTCTCAACGATCTCACATTGGTTGTGACCTCATATTTCGATATGTTTGTTGCCAAACAACATGAAGAGGAACGGTTGGTTTCTATACGCACTTTATGTTATTGTTATTGTATTACCTACATTTATCAATTTGACCCACAGCGATGACTTTCAAGAAACTGTGCTTCGCGATCTAAATGTTTTTCTTAATCTAAATATTGACAAATATTTAACTCTTATACAAGATCGCGTTGAATCAGACATTGGCTATGGTGATACGCAAGTGATGCTGCGTGGCTTGGATCGCCTGCATCGACGGCTATTGGCTATGCGTAATATTTGCCGTGGCATTGATATACAGCGCAATACGGTCGACATAATTATTGCCGCAGCACATCAGCTCTGCGAGGTTCACACCAAGAGCTTAAAGGACAATTTTGCGGATAGCTTGAGTTCGGTGCGTTTGTCATTGGTCTCCGCCAAGAGCGACAGTGCTGGCGGTCAAAATTTAAACGATCTAATCACGAATTTGTGCTTTTCTACGGTGGAGAAAGTGAAGGGTGTACTACAAGATTTATTGGTATTTCTGCAAACGGATTGGTCGTTCAATATCAAGGCAGAATATAAAGGCACGCTGTGTGTGGAGGGTATTAGGGAAAATTTGCTGATAGGTATTTGTATAGCATAACGATATCTTTCGTTCATGGCTTTTATCACCAGTTTCTTTTAAGGTTTTTTACGACACATTTCGAAAGTTATGAGCAGCTTTGCTGATGTATCTTCGTCAAGTCCACCGAATCTACTGTTGGTACTCTCTAAAACCTGTCTTGAGATGGAGCAAAATGGCGTACATATCTTGGTAAGTTTGCGAAATTTATTCTTTTACTTCTTACGTGGATTTTTAAAAAACTCTTTAGTTTTAAAATCATTAAGGCTATTCACAGTTTACTCGCTACTTTAAGGTCTACTTTAATTTACGCGTGTTTGCGTATTTTCGTTTCCATGCAAAACAACAATAAAGCAAAATACGCTTACGTAAATTGGCGTACAAATAACAAATCGTACAAATAGCAGACCAGCGTATTCAAACTGTGAATAGCATTATTATGTAGATTAAAAACTCCTGAAGTTGCATTCACCATTTAATAGAAAACAAATTTCAGACAAAAAGACCAATAGTCTTATAGTCTCTGTTGACGATTTATTACTATGTCAAAAACTATAGCTTAATTTTGGGTTTTCTATCACTGCGGTCCGTCTGTTATATAATTTCTTAGTTGGAAGGTCTCAAAGAGTAAGGGTGGGAAAAAGTCTGTCTGTTTTTAACAATTTATCCTGTGGAGTTCCTCAAGGCTCGGTACTTGGTCAGCTTTTATTTGCAATTTTTCTTAATGGTATTTTCAGCAAATGCGTCATGTAACCATGCATGCATATGCTGATGATCTTCAGCTGTGCTTGTCAAAACCAATTGATCTTGTTGATGATTTATGTATTGAAGTAAATGAAGACATGAGGAAAATAGTAGATTGGGCTAAAGCTAATAAGCTTAATCTTAACCCTCTTAAATCATTTGTTCTGCCGATTTTAAAGTCTAGATACTCGTTCTCTGGTATACCAGCCATTTTTCTGAATGGATTCGACTTGAAATTTATAGGTAAAGTTAAAAATCTCGGTTACTATATTAACTCCTCACATTCCTGTGAAGATTATATAAACTCTGTTGTTTGTAAAGTTTACTATAACCTACGGAACCTGAGAAGAACTGCATCATTTGTGCCTATTAAAACTAGAAGAAAGCTAGTGATTCAACTCATAATGCCACTAATTTTCTACTCAAAAGTTTTATACAGTAAGCTTGATTCTAGGTCAAAGCTTAAGTTACAACTTGTATTTAATAATGCTGTCAGATACGTTTATGGTCTTAAAAAGTTTGACCGTATAAGTCATTTGAGCAATCCGAGTACTTGGTTGCAATATTTTCAATTATTTGGATGCATGAAACTGTATTTTTTTGCATAACTTGATTTATACACAAATTCCTTATTACTTATTTAATAAGTTACAGTTTTGTAGATCGACCAGAAATATGAACCTTGTAATCCCTGTATACAATTTTTTTAACTCTAACAGACTTTTTTTTTTTGTGAACGCTATCATAATGTGGAATTCGCTACCTTCAAGAATCAAAAGTATCCGAAATAAGCACAACTTTAAGCATGCAATATTCCAACACTTTTCCTGATACTATTTTTCTTCAATTTTTTTATTTTATTAATGTTATCTTCTTCATTATTTGATAAAGTTTCTTAAAGGTAATTTATACATAAGTCTAAATTCAATTCAATTATAATTTATTGACAAAATTTAAGCTTATAACTAAATTTAATTTCTTGAGTCAAATTATAATTGAATTATGTAAAGATGATAACTTAAATTTAAATTTTAAAGTTAATTTTATGCGTTGCTTACATTTTTTTTAAAAATTTAATATAAGTAATTTAAAATTTTTTGTTTTTATTTATTTGTTGGTTTTAACTTGTTGTTATTCTTTTATTTCTTATTGCATTTAAAAGACTTTGTCTTACATGAAAATTAAATTAAATTTGTACGATTTTAATTTAATTATATTTGTACGATTTGTTATTTGTACGCCAATTTACGCAAGCGTATTTTGCTTTATTGGTTGTTTTGCATGGAAACGAAAATTCGCAAACACGAGTAAATAAAATTGCTGTCTAGTGTTAAAATTTTGTAGCATTTGCAATCTTCTGCTTTTATTTAATTTTTATAGTTAGCTAGTTTTTTATAGTGATCAGCATAGGCTTCTTATTTGAAGCAGATGTAAGACTAGGAGGTAGCTTTCCCAAAATATGGAATAATTATTTATTCTATGATGAAAAGTAGAAGAATTTTAAATTACATATTTGTATACGAGAAATTAATCGCGCAAGCAATCTCTTCTACCAAATCAAAGTCTTCGTTGCTAAAAAAAAAATTAATAATTTCTAAACTATTGGTTTTCTGATCTCAATAAGTTAAAATATTTGCACAAACTGACATATCATAGTTAGAGATATAAAAAAATAAAATAAATTATAATAAGATCAAGGAGTTACAAAAAACTCTTGACACAACGCATAAAAAATGTCTCAAAAGCCGTTTATGCAAAGCGCGAAAGCTTTTCAAAATTACTAATTTTTCAGGAATTTCATAGGTTTTCATTTTTAAGACATCAAAACTCGCCAAAAATTTACATATTTGTTTCGTCAGTTAAATTTATACTTGTAAAAATAAGATATATCACTTTGTTAGGTTAGGCTTGTGTGGCTGTCTCAAACGAGACACTTAGGCCAATGAGTTCCATTGTGATACCAAAGGGTTGATCTTTTCTATCTCTATTTAAACCAATTTGAGCTGTTAACTAAACCTAGGATTAGGTAAACTGAAGATTCCGAGAGTTCGTCAAGGTCGTTGAAGAACCAGTTGCCTAAGTGGAGGAAGCGTTTTTGCGCCAGCGCTGGGCAAGTGCAGAGAAGATGTACTGTAGATTCTTCTTCCTCCTCATCTCTACAGCTTCTGCAGAAGTCGTTGTGGGGTATGTTCAATCTTTGAACGTGTCTGCCAATAAGGCAGTGCTCTGTAAGGATCCCTACCATGGTGCTGATGTGGTCTCTACTGAGAGAAATAATTTCTTTTGAACGCTTAAGGTTAAGTTTGGGCCAGATTTGCTGCGTTAGATTACACGTTTTACTTGCTGACTATCTGTTGTTGATTTTGATGCCGGATAACTCATGTGTAATTTGTTTGTATGTAGTGAGAGGAATACCAAGGCTTGCCTTATCTAAAGATAGTTGTTTGGCAGTACCTGTATGAGCGGTTTTATCTATTGCGAAAGCTGTTTGGTCTTGTAGCAAGACTGTCAACGTCAAAAAGAATATATCTATGGTCCGAAAAGGAGTGTTCATGTGATTTTGATATATGTCCAATTAGATATATGGTCAGAGGCAAGGGTAATATCTAAGACTTTCTGCCTAACTCTAATAACGAAGGTCGGTTCATTCCCTACATAACTTATGTTTAGATTGATATTAAGGATGAAGTCGAAAAGAGACTCACCCCGTTCGTTGGTGTCGAACTTCCCCAGATCACATGATGAGCATTGGCATCGCACCCTATGACTAGGCCTTTTGATTCCGATGCTGCCGTGGAGACCATTCTTATCATGTTGTCATCCGGGAGGACCTCGTGATCGTGCGCAAGATATGCTGAGATGAGCTACAAGCTGCTTTGGCCCATTTCGACGCTTATGGCCACGGTGTTCTAGATATTTCACTAGTTTCATTTAAAATTTTACTGAAAAAATACTGAAAACGTAAAAATTTAAATAAAAAACCGCCAAATTTAATAAAAAAGAAAAATGTTGTGAATATTTGTACCGATTTTTTTAACTTTGAATTTTTTACTAAATATAATTAAATAGATTGGATCCACCGACCGAGACTTTCAAAAACTTCACTTGAAAATTTATCCAAAATAAGAATATTCCCCAATGCCTAGGTACACTTTAACTAAAGTCGAAATGGATGAAATTTTTTTGCACAATTTTGAGACAAAAACTTCTGAAAAAATACCCACTGATAATTCAAAATTAAGTTCGTTAACCATATACAAAAAATCCGGTTTTCTAAAAATTGTGACCTGTACAAGCACCGAGTGCATTTTTTGATATTAGCGTTCTCGATTCGCTATTATTTACCTTAAAACCGTCGGTTTTTCTTAAGCTTTCGGTTATTTTTTAGAAGTGTAAAAAATGAGACGACACTATTCCAACTCTTATAAAAAATTAACCAAATCTTTATTGACTCGGCTGATAAAAAATTGTTTACAATCCCAGCCAGCAATCAGCCACTGCGTCTTGTGGAAAGTACGTATCCTGCAATGCAAGAGATATATTTTCGTTAAATATATCGGCAGTTCAAAAAGTTTTTGCCAACCAACAAAGCTTCTGGTCGAGATGGCATACCACCACTTGTGATCAAAGCGTATACCTTACCTCAACGTTTCTTACAGAACAGGAATATTTCTATCTTAATGGTAGGTAGCAAATGTCCATCTGGTACCAAAAAAAGGCGATGCCACAAACGATGAAAACTACCGACCTGTTGTGATTTGCTCTTTGAAGCACAACACTTGATCTTAAACGCACAGTGCTTTCCGCTCATACAAATTTGGAAATATATAGGAGTGCTTTTATGATAATAAAATTTTGTATGATCAATAAGTTTAAGCTACCAAAGAAAAATACCAAAAATGATTGAAATCAGTCAGTTCGTATGAGTAGCTCCCTTGGACCTACATATATTAAATTTTTACAAAATTTTGTATGGGAGGTAGGCACAAAAAATGACTGATCTTAATAAAACTTGGTCAGAAGACTTAGAATATAAAGTAATCTATACTATTATATACGTATCTGCAACGACGCTAAACTTAAAAACTACTGAACCGATTTTAGTAATTATTTCACTAATATAAATCTGCATGTTAAACTTTAAATAATGCATCCTCTATTTTTTTAAAACCACTCTTAAAAGTTATTAAAATTTCAATTTATAAAGTAGCCAAAAAACCAAACAAATCATTGCTTCATTGAATTGTTAGACACACAAGCAGCATAAAGCTTTATCTCTCTTTTCCTTTTATATGTGGAATATTTTCTTATTAATATATTAACATGTACAAACCATACAAAAAACTAAAAAAATATCCACGACCAGAATTTTTTTAAATTATAAAAAACGATAACATAAAAATAATAAATAAATAAACATAAATTATATACACGGTCGAAAATCTTGGACTAATTTTTACTTGTAAAAATTTTAGAAAATTTTTTTAATAAATTCAAAAATAATATTTAATACATGTTGGAATACTCTTAAAGGCCGCATTCGGCTTGGTTCGGTTCTATGCATGTTTATCATTTACTTTACATAAACTCAATTTAATATTTGGCGTCGATAAAAGTTTAATACAGTTTCGGTGTCGTCATATCGTCGCTTAAGAAAATTAATGTCGTCTCTGAAAATTTCCACTTTTGAGATTATTGAGAAAAAGGGCTATAATTCAAAATCTACCGGTGCAATATTCTTCAGTATTTCAGGCCTATTTGCAGACACATTTTTCAATAGATTACGATTTTAGATACAATTTTTGTAGACTTACCGCTATTTTTTTAGAATTTATACCTCTTTTTTCTCAAAAATCTCAAAAGTGCAAATTTCCACATACGACATTCATTTTTTAAAGCGACGATATATACAATACTTGGGCCGAATTACAGTATCCGTGATCGATTAAAATTGTCAAAACTTAGCGGCACTTGTCTCGTCGTGTCGTTCGTAATTTGGCTCGATCACGGATGCTGTAATTCGGCCCCTGAATTTATAAGAATTTAGATCAAGATTTTTGAGCGTGTAAAAACTACGTAGATATTGATGGTTTTTAACAAATTGTAAGCAGGTTACTTTATACATCACTGTCCTTAAGTTCAAAATTTTCTGGTATTGGGTACATAATTTCGGACATTTCAGATATTATAAGTTATATTATAAAAAATGCTGCATAACGAAAAAAAGGTATCGCTATATCTGGCATCTCTGCTCTCCCATATTGAGTATGTATTAATGAGCGTTTTACAGAGCACACTGAAAACAACCCAGTGGTAAATGCACACATGACGTAACCAAGTATTTTTTAAATACAATGTAGTTGTAAAATACAACCAGAGTTGGGTTGTAATCATTTACTTCAATTACATATAAATTACAATTTCAAGTATGAACTTGAATATAAATAAGCCCGCGACAGCTTCCGACTTGCAAGTATGCTAGCTTACACGCGAACGGCACAAAGTCCCAAGTAAAGGAAAACTTGATGCCTTCGGCAAAAAGCTTGAAAAGCTTGAAATTGAAGGCAAGTATCCAATTAAAGCAAGTACCCAAAAACTTCAATGAGCTTGTGTAGGAAAAACTAAAGCGTATTAGGACTATTAAGGGTTCTGTGGCCACTCGACTCTCACTCCCGCTTCAAAGCACTCCTCCAATCGATAATATATGCGCGCAGTAGACACACATTTCCAACTCCATGCGTGCGGCTGCTGAAGAGGTGATTGGCTACCACCGCCCTCGCCATCGCCGAAACTGGTGGTACGACCAGGAGTGTCGCGACGCCACTGCAGAGAAAGACGCCGCCTACAAAGCAGTGGCAGTCCACCCTGCAGTCGGTTGTAACGCGCGCTGCTAAGGAGCGATACAAAAAAAAAGAGGAGAGAAGAGAGACTATTTTCAGAGTTGAAAAAAAAGAGGCAGAAAAGTGCGAGCAGGGAAAGATTCAGATTTATGGTGACAGGAATGAGGCCCAACATTTTTCGAAAAAATAAGACGCCTTGCCGATGGTTTTAAAACCGGGGGCTCTTCCTTCAAGGATGAACACGGGAATCTAGTGACAGATGTCCAGAGTACACTTGCGTTATTAAGGGAACACTTCTCTAAGCTTCTAAATGGCGGCGCTGGCAACAATCCCGCCAATAGAGATGATATTCCGGAAACCCCAATTTCGGATGACAGCGTCGAGGTTCCGCTGCCCGACTATGGTGAAGTTCTGACAGCTATAGCTCGGATTAAAAATAACAAAGCCGAGGGGGCTGATGGCTTACCTGCTGAGTTGTTTAAGAACGGAGGCGAAGCTCTATTTAAATGCATTCACGAGCTTCTATCCTGAATATGGTCGGAAGAATGCATTCCGAACGATTGGTATCTCAGTGTGCTCTGCCCAATCCACAAGAAAGGCGATCCCACTATCTGTGCCAATTACCGTGGGGTAAGCCTTCTTAATATAGCATATAAAGACCTGTCGAGCGTTTTATGTGAAAGATTGAAGCCCATTGTAAACGAACTGATTGGACCTTATTAGTGTGGATTCAGACCTGGAAAGTCCACCATCGACCAGATTTTCACGCTATGACAAATCTTGGAAAAGACTCAAGAAAAACGAGTCGACACCCACCATCTTTGTTTCGACTACAAATATTTGCCCAATAAGGAAGCACCTGTACTCCACCATATCTGAGTTTGGTATTCCTGCAAAACTAATACGACTTTGCAGGATGACACTGAGCAACACCAGCAGCGCAGTTAAAATCGGGAAGGACCTCTCCCCACCATTTGTTACCAAACGAGGTTTCAGACAAGGGATTCCTTATCGTGCGACTTTTTCAACCTAATGATGGAGAAGATCATCCGAGCTGCTGATCTGAGACGTAGTGGCAAAATATTCTACAAGAGTGTAATGCTGCTTGCGTATGCTGATGATATCGATATCATTAGCCATAATATGCGCGAAGTCAGTGCAGCATTCTCCAGATTAGAAACAGAGTCAAGTCGAATGGGTCTGGCAGTGAATGCAGGTAAGGCGAATTTCTTGGTGTCAACAAACAAACAGTCCCAGCATCTTGGAACTCACGTTACAGTTGACAATACCTCCTTCGAGGTTGTGAAGAACTTAGTCTATCTGGGATCCAGCATTAACTCAACCAACGACATCAGCATTGAGATCAACCGAAGAATAACTCTTGCCAACAGGTGTTACTTTGGGCTCAGTAGGCAATTAAGAAGCAGAGCCCTCGACGAACGAAAATCACGCTCTATAAATCGCTCATCATGCCCGTCCTACTTTATGCATCACAAACCTGGACGCTGAGCAGTTCAGATGAAAGGACTTTATGAGCATTCGAGAGAAAGATTCTTCGTAAGATCTACGGACCAATCTGCGTCAATGGCGAGTACCGAATACGGTGGAATGATGAACTGTATGAGCTGTACCCTGACAGCGACATAGTTAAGCGCATTAAAATCGAGCGGCTTCGCTGGCTAGGTCATGTTCAGCGCATGACAGACGATGCTACAGTGAAGAAAATATTCGATTCGGTACCCAGTGGCGGTCAACGCAGAAGAGGACGACCGTATCTTCGTTGGAAAGACCAAGTAGAGGACAACCTGACGAATCTTGGAATTTCCAACTGGCGCCAGCAAGCGAGAAAACGGATTTGATTTCGAATCTTATGTCACAGTTTTGAAATTTAAGATGGAGGTTAGGGTTGTCACCTAAACTTTAACCACAGTATTGCCACCTAGTAAAATGTATTTTGAAGAGTTTTAAACATCATTTAAAAGGGCAATGCAAAATATACAAAAAAGTTTTCTCAAAACTATGAAAATGGAGATGCTATGTTTTGAGGTTGTACGGGACAATTTTTGCTTTCATATTGCATTCTCATTGGTTGCAGATTTTGTATGAAATGCTAACTTCGTTTTGACAGTTTCGCTCACCGGCTCTCCGTCCTAACACTAACACTAACACAATACAGTGAATGGTAAAACTAAACAAGGTAGTGTTAAGATAAATGTGCTCTCTTTCTTAGTGACCATAACTGTCAAAATCATGCATTTTGCTGTTCTTGCCTATTTTTGTTTTCTTATCGCATTCTCATATGTTTCAGATTTTGAATAAGCTGTCAACTTCCTTTTAACAGTTTCGGTCAGCGGCTCTCCGCCCTAACACTACCTTGTCTAGTTCTACTATGATACAGTGTGATTAATTTTCTTTGCAAATGTTTTGAGTGGAGTTGCCAGAATTCACTTATAAGCATAAATTATGTTTTGCAGCCTTGCAAGCTAGCTTTTCCTCACTTGAGATTGTGTTATGGTCCAGTTATGTTCGTTTAATGGTCCAGTTAGCCACGCATGGCATAGCAGTGCATGGCTTAACAAGCGTCACATCGAAATCTTTTTAATAGGATTTGTGTGTATCTGATCATGCACAACATGGCAACGCATGGCAATGCTCAGATAAAAACAGAAATGCATCTCTGACTACATAGATAAACATGGAAGATCTATTTCATTATAATATCTGTGTATTCTTCTATGTATTTGACGTTTTGGCAAAACAGATGTGGAGTTGTAAAATTGTTTGAACAAGTGCGGTTAATTTATTAAAATAAAATCGTTGTATTCTTGTTTTTATTGTTATATTTTGACTATGTGACTAGGCGTTGCATAATCACCATTTATTTGGCTGTGTGCTAGCTGCTTATCTGCGTTGCATGCGCTGCTGTGCCATGCGAGGCTAACTGGGCCATAACGCAACGCAAGGTGGCCGTAGCAAATGGCGGATTGCACGTAGATAATTTCGTGTTGATTATGCAGACGTACATCTATTTAAAAAACTTCAACTCAGCTGCTTATGTTTACAACAATTAAGATGTTTTTAATTGGCGGCAAATTATATTTATTAGCAAATTTACCACACTAAAAACAAAAGACAGAACAAAAAAAGAATTGTGGGTTGAAAGACACAATTTATAAGCAAATTTGCCGCCAAAAAAGTGGTAGATCTACCACAATTGTGATAGAGTGACAACACTGGCTGTCACAAGATCGTAGAGCGACGTAAGTTCAAAATTAAATTGAACTTTTTATTTTTATACGCTTATCTTAAGGTTGTGAGATAAGATTCTAATTTTATCTATATTTTTCTAAGCTTCGTTGCGGTGTGCATAACCAGATGCACACAAAGCCCATACAATAGAAGTGCACGTGACATTTGCTACGGCCACCTTGCGTTACGCGAACATAACTGGACCATTAGTCTATCTATCTATACTATCTATCTATGTTTCGATGTTTGACAATCACGCGAGAACCACTGAACCGATTAAGACGATATAGGTACCAAACGATTTGTTATTTCAACGAAATCGTGATAGGCTTTTGATATTTTGCCACTCCTACTTTTCACGTCTTCTATATGCTAAAAATGTTATATTTCAGACGGTTTTGGTCGTACAAGACTAAAATTCGGTAAATTTATTTGTATGGTTACTTTCGGCAGCAGTACTAAAAATGAGTTTCCATGCCACCTTTGACCGCCCAAAAATCAATGAAAATGCTATATTTCAAACGGTTTTGGCCGTATAATACTACGTTAAAATTGGGCCAAATGACTCATTTGGAAGCAGTCATTCAAAAGCAGGGAATGGATATACATTTTAACGAATGGTTCGCTTTTGATTTGTTTTTCATCTTAAACACAAGCACAACCCCTATCTCGCCGAAGAGAGAGACCGAAACATAATAGTAGCGTTGCTGTTAAAAGAGCTCATAAAATGATTTGCTTTGCTCTGATTTCTCGTCGTAAACAAAAACTGAAACAGTAACAAAAAACCCCGCTTCACCGATTGTCATTGCTGCTTCTACGACTTAAAAATTAAAATTCTGCAGAACAGCTGCAAAAAAATTTGTTGACGCATGTAAAATTTTTTTCTTTTTTAAGACGCATTTTAAAATTTGTACTATAGTGCCCCCTGGTGTTGAAGATAGAAAGCGCCAAACATTTATCGTATCTAAAAACCTCTTTATACAAATTTGCATGCTAATCATATGATCGGCGTAGGAGTTTTTTAGTTTTTTAAAGAACTTTTGAATAAAATAAAATTAATTTAGATTTAATTGAATTAATTAAATGGCGTGTTTTATTCTCTGAAATATTAAAATATTTATAATTAATTTTAAACAAATCACTGAAAATATAGTATTATACAATATATTTATAGTATTAAATCATTTTTAAGCAATTTTAAAACTCACATCTTTCCGCTCTGGCTAAATTCAAAAAGACTTTTAAATTTTAGTTTAAGTCCTATTTATAAAATTAAAAACAAGCGGTTTATAAACTAACACAAAAGGATAATATAACATGATATTAATATAAATAGCTAAAAAAACATTGAACATTAGAATCATATAAACAAAATGTTGCACACAATTGAAACAGGATGTGCAACGGCAAACATTTTCTTTAGGCATCTGTATTAGGGCATCTGTATTGGGGCATCTGTTTTCTTCTTCGGCTTGTCGTAGTTGAGTGATTTGTTTTTCGGGTTACTTCTTACTCAGCAAACAGCGTTGCCACCTCGATCATCGACAAGTTTTTTGGCGTTTTGTAAAAGATTTGTACTACAGTGCCATCTAGTAATAAAGATGTATCAACATTTATGATGCCAAAATATTTGTCGTATCCAAAAACTCCTATATACACATTTTCATTATAATCATATGAGCGGTTAAGGAGTTTTAGCCGTTTTCTAAAAGATTTGTACTACAGCGCCCTCTGGTGTAAAAGATAGATCAAAATAGATAGTCTCAAAACGTGTATCGTATCTGAAAACCTTGTTAGACAAAATTCCATGGTGATCACATGATCGGCTTAGGAGTTGTTTGGAGTTTTGTAAAAAAAATTTTACTACAGCGCCCTCTAGTGATAAAGATAGATCTACCAATCTTCACAGGACCACCCACTGGGCTAATCTGAAGATTGCCTGAAAATGAAATCAAAATCGGTCCACCCGTTTTGGAGTCCAAGGGATCATACATACAGACATCGACTTTTATATATATAGATTTTTTGTATCTCACCATTTTGATCAAAAATTATTTTTTTTTTAAAAGAAGAAAATTCGATGAATATTCCTTTCTGTAAACCCCAAAATTTTTACAATAGTGCAGGTTTTGTGGCTGTTTCTGGCAATTTTTTTCAGATATTGCAGCACAACATCAATTCCAACCTTCTTTTGAAAAACCGAAGGCTCGAAATCGATTTCAGACTTAGGGTTTCTTGGGCAAAGTTGCTTAGAATTTTCCGTAGAACATTTTGGGCGCCTACGTATATACATAACTTTGGAATGGATTGAAATATGTGAAGATTTTTTCTCACAGAAATTATTTTTTAAGCTATATTAGGGGCGTTTTTTCCAGCATACAAATCCGATTTCCATGCAAACAAAATCCTGCTATGGATTTAGATTTTGTGAATTGTAGTTGAAACAGCCATGTGGCGTATAATGAAGTCCAGTGATCGAAAAAAGCATTGTTGACATTCTCATGTTTGCATTCAACGCCATCTAGTTATCAAATACTTTTCATGAGCAGCAAATTAAAATCCAAATCCAGATTTGGATTTTGCAAAAAACGCAGCTATTGTAAAAGATATAACATTTTGAAAAAATAAAATGTTATCCAAAAAATAATAGGGGGTGGTAAGCCCATTATTTTTAATGATAGAAACTGTTTATTAAATTTTGTGTCAAAATTAACCAATTTTTGCTTATAAATGATATGTCATATGAAAGAGGAGAATTGAAATGAAAATTTTAAAAAAAATGTTCAACAGCAAGAAATGTTTGGCCTATTTCTTTAGCACAAATTGAATATTTTAGAGGTTTTGTGAAAACAATGTAAAACATTGAATTGGTGATGTAACGGTAAATCTTTTCTCATTTTTCCAAATTCACATAATTGACCTTTCAGACAAAGGAAATTTTATGAACATCGATTTGAAAATGGCGGAAATGTTTGCTTGCAATTCAAAAATTGAAATTTCAATCAGTTTTTTTCTCATTCTAAGGGTAAAAAAATATGTTATATTGAGAAAATCTGTAGTTTTCAAGATATCGAAATAATTTTAATGACATAATAACGAGAATTTTTCAATATACTAGATATAAGTACAAAATATTTTCGAAAAATCTTTCGTTTGCCATTATTTTTATTAATCAACGTTGTTTAATACAAAAAATGCGTTGTACTGAGAAAATCTATAGTTTTCGAGATGTAGTCAAAAGTTTGATTTCACAATAATGAAAATTTTTCAAAACTTAAGAAAAATGTATTCATGTTTAGAATCTAAGATAAAAAAATTGATATTTTTTAATTACAAATTTCAAAAATTCTTTAACCAAATTGGTTATAATCATAGCATAGCAATGCAGGATTTATTAAAAAAATCAAAATACACTAAAAGCCAAGCAACTTTATGTCACCATAACAATTATTCGATTTTTACAAATTTCATACGTGCAAAAATTTGAAGTAACTTGACTAATTTTTGTGAGATTTAACGAGATTTTACCGTTTCGGTAACTTCACATTGTATGGGAGGTAGGCGTAATTTTTATTCAACTTTTTCAAATTTCATACCTGCAAAATTTGAAGTCATTAGATTAATTTTTGTGAGATTATAGAAATTTTACTGTTTTGGTAACCTCACTTTGTATGGAAGATAGCCGTGGTTTTCATTCGATTTTTCCCAATTTCATACTTAAAGTACATATTAATTGTTAAAGCTTCCGTGCAAAATTTGAAGCCATTAGATTAATTTTTGTGGATCCAAAGAGATTTTACCGTTTTGTGAACCTCACTTTGTATGGGAGGTAGGTGTGATTTTTATTCGACTTTTACAAATTTTATACGTGCGAAATTTGAAGTCGCTTGATTAATTTTTGTGAGATTATCAGTTTGTATGGTAGGTAGGAGTGGTTTTCATTAGTTTTTTCCAAATTTCATACTTAAAATACATATTAATTGTTAAAGCTTATGTGCAAAATTTGAAGTCATTAGATTCATTTTTGCGGAATTGAAAGAGATTTTACCGTTTTGGTAAACTCACTTTGTATGGGAAGTAGGCATTGTTTTCATCGGATTTGGCTCATTTTCGAACTTGACCTCCATTTAATAAAAATTGAATAAAAAGCTTATATATTGAATTTCGTTACGATAGCTATAAAATTACGGCTGTTATCGTGAGCACAGACAGACAGACGGATATGGCTAAACCGACTCAGGAGGTGATGCTGATCAAGAATATATATATGGCAGTGACAAAGTTAATATACCCCTACTACTTTTTTTAAACGTGGAGTAAATAACATATGGGCATTTCCATGGTCTCGCACGGGACAGTCGTACGCAGTTAAATTGAAAAAAAAGTAGTAATAACACGGATTTATATTTTGATAATGGTCTTAACTTATAACTCATAGTAAGCTCTATAAGTGGTGCTAAGGTTGATTATCGGTAATTTTTCCTTTTAAAAATAATTGCCAAAAACAACGGGGTTCGCACGGGACAAAAACGGAAGTTTTTTTCGAGGACAACAACTCAAGCGCCGAATTCAGCGAAGTCTGAAAGAATATTTCAAAGAGTTTATTTTATGGATATTGTGCATTGGTGTTTCTTTTAAATTGCTTTTATTTTACCCAATAATATTTAACACTTATTTTTTAATTTAATATTAAGCTCGGTCGCACGGGACAGGTCGCACGGGACAGTTTTTTCCATTGCAATTTAATTGGGTAATTAAGTAATTAGGTAGTTAAGTAATTATGTAATTAGGTAATTAAAAACAAATTCAATATATTTTCCTTTAATTGCATCAACCATTTTTTCATTATCTTTAGCCAATGCCTTCCATTTTTAATAAAACAAAAATGTTTATGAAACATTTACTAAACACTTACGAAAAAGAAAAACTACATTTGTGAAACAGTGCAGACGATGTGATCATCATGGTTAATAATTTTATGTACAAATTGCTTAAATTAATAAAATTAAAATGTTTCTCTTAGATAATATCATAAAATAATAAGTTTTTAATAAGTTTTAATTTTTTGGTCACGGTAGACTTTCCTGTGGAAATACCCATATATGTTTAATGTTATTTTCTGTTTACTCTTACTATATATATTTCTAATTTTTTTTTTTTCAAAATGCAGATTGCACTCGTCGATGATTTATACGAAATCGATTCGGAGAACAGCGCAACGCTAACGCATGAAACTGAGATATGCGCAGATATGCGTGAAACAGCACTCACGCTGCTGGAGGCCTACGTGCGTCTACAAGGTAGCAACATATCCCAGGTATTTTAACTGTAATTCGAGCTTATTAGAGTTAATTACTTAATTCCATATACCCTTTTAGATGCTACGTAAAAGTGTTGAAACACGCGACTGGCTCAATTGTTTAGAGCCGCGTTCAGTGCGCGCGGTTATGAAACGCGTTGTCGAGGAGCTGGCAACGATTGAGAACATTGTAGCTGGTCTCTATGAAGCAGGTGTACGCACAGCTGCAAGTAGCGACTCCAGTCGCAAGACACATTTCAGCAATTTGACTGCATCGAAGCAACAATATCGTTCGAACTGGTCCAATTATACGCCATCACAATTGGAATCTAGTTATGTTTCAAATATACATCGTTTGTTCTCGGAGCGCATCGACATCTTCACTGTGGTGGAATTTTCCAAGGTTTCCATTGTAACGGGCATCATAAAGATTGGACTTAAGGTAGATAATTTCGAGTTAAATTAGCGCTCATATTATTTTATTTTGTTTTTCTTTGTTAATAGACCCTCTTGGAGTGCGTGCGTCTGCGCACTTTTAGTAAATTTGGCCTACAACAAATACAAGTGGATGCGCATTATCTGCAAATGAATCTCTGGCGTTTTGTCTCAGATGAAAAGTACGTTTTAAATCAGTGTTTCAATGTGCTAAAAAACTATTGCAGCCGATAGCCAGCTATTGCTATCTACTGCTTTAAATTCAATAGTCCAAACAACTGTTCACGAAGAGCTGTCGCAGTCGATGGACGACTATTGCTGTCTGCTGAATAAAATTTGAATAGGCGATGCAATAGTCATAATAATATGACATTCATAGCAGTTGGTGTCAATTTAGTGATAACAAACTACTCAGTTTATTGGTGGAAAAATTCCAGGAAATGATAATATTTACAGCTTTTTAAAAATAGTGAAGATGTTAATTATGTAAAATTTCTAAAATCAATTCCGAACTGCTGTGAAAAAAATGTCACTAAACTAACTTCGACATCAACTGCTACGACTGCTATTGCAATAGACGCGATTCGATTGCGACAGCAGATAGCAATAGGCGACTATCACATCTGATTGTATATTGCTGCTCTAGCTGTTTATCACTTTTACTATTACTACGTAGCCAAAGGTAAAATTTTGCCGCTGCAGCGTATTGCGTCTAGAACAACCCAGCTTGACAAAATTTAATCTCTCCTTTGATGAAAATAACGGAATATTTTTACAAAAAATATTCTCAAGTCGATAGATCAACAATGGCTTTTGTTTTATATCAAGAAATTGACACTTTTAGGCAGTGGAAGTGAGAGAAGTCGTTTTGTTGAAAATGTAATTGCTGCTCAGTTGAAATTGACTGCTAGTGAAAATAAGCGAATGTTTTTGTTTGTGCGTAATTTAAATAATTAAAAAAAATTTAAAGTTGAGGGGAAGACCTAATGAAATGAACATAAAAGTTGAAAAATAATTAATGAAATGTTGGAACTAATAAACATACAAACCTGAGTCTTAGAAAAGTTCAATATTTTATTTAGGTATAACCAGAATAACCAGGTAGACACACTAGAAATACACTCTCTCCGACAAAAAAACAATAACAAAGACGTAGTTATAATGTCAAAATGAGCTGTTTTTTCAAATCGATTTTGACTTTCTTATTTATTCAGGTTTGACAATGGCTTTTCTGGACTGCCTATAACTTCCTCCCGTCGCGATAATTCGAAAACAATTCATAAATTGTTAGCTTCCGTTCCAGCACGATAAAATTATCAAACAATCGTCGATTTCATCAAATAAATTTTATGTTTTCCAACAGCAATTTCACTTTTAAAAATAGAAAATATATTAAAGTTTAAAGAAAGTTTTAAGCAGCCGTACATAGCTACACAAATAGATTGGTTACTGAGCAATCGAAATAAGTAGTCGAATGAAAATTATATTATAAGTAAACTTTTATTTGCTTCATTTAAGATCAAACTATTTTTGTGTAGCTCTTTACATGTTCATACATAAAATCTGGGTACTCAATTGATTTGTACTGTTACAAGTAAATTAAACATCCCAATGGCTGAACGAATAAATATAAATTGTCAATAGTGACATTATAGGTACGCCAATGTTTTGCTCTCTCGTTTTTTGCTCTCCGAATTGTATCTACCTGGTTATTCTGACGTGAGTAGAACTTAAAGCTGCTTTAGACCATGATAAAACAATCTAGTAGGTAGCCTTGACAACTACCTATTTTATCACGAGCTGTGGTCAACGAATGTCAAACAAAAGAAGACTTAAAAATATTTTGACACAAAACATTTTTAATATCTCCATTTTGCATCAGCAACCGCAGCACGCTCTCGTTTTGATTTTCTTTTGCTTGACACTAGTTGACCGCAGGTAGAACTGTAGTTTCTACTTGCATTATTATACTACGATTTAGAATATCAGAGAAATCAAATAATTTGTGTATGCTTTTTTCGTCAGAGTTCTCAAATCATCTGAAAGGTCATAGCATTTTCTGATAAATGTGTTTGCACTATCAGACTTTCTATCAGAGAAAATTATCTCACAGAACTTAAATACTGGTAAAAGAAAATGACTAATTTTAAGCCTAATAATGGTTTAAGCAACTATAGTTAAGCGTTAAAAAAAAAACAAAACACAGCTTTGTAGAGCAGTCTTCAAAATTAAAAAAATAACATTTTTATCTGACTTCTCTGATAGAAATAGAAACAATTCTAATGGCAATCGTATGCTTTTTTATTAGAGAAGTTATATAACAAATAAAATTGTGCTCATACTATCGGAATTATATTATTTGGAAGATCTTACGAGAAGTTCTATGCTTTTTCAAATAGTCTGAAGCAGCTTTTACTGTTACTCACATGTTGTCACCATTTTTTTATTTTTTATAAAGGTTACATTTTTACTCTTTCCTTGGCTACCATTATCTTTTCGCACACTTTCGCACTTACATTTTTTTGCTTGTGTTAGAATGAGGGTTCGCAAAAACTAATTTTTAGAAAAAAATTGCACTCCTCCTCATCAATATTATTCAATTGACAAACGATTCACTTTGCTTTCCGCATTCGTGAAGAAAAAAACGTGTTCGCTCTTACATATAGGGCTGTTCACATTTCAAATCGCTCATCAAATCGTTAGTCAAATACAATAGAACAACGTGAAATTTTCATGGAATTCCCACGTTGTTCTATTGGATTTGACAAACGATTTGATGAGCGGTTTGAAATGTGAACAGCCCTTATGTTAAATATTCAGAGTGATCAAAACTTTTTCTTCGCTTTTTCATAGTATTCGTTCGTAGATTGTGCTCCTCAAAAAAAAAAAAATTAGTTGAACAACGCCTTCTCTTTGCTATTCATTTATTGCTTCTCGCTCGCGAGTTTTTGCAAATACAAACTCATTTCATTGGAATTTTTGCGTTCGCTCATTTATTGACTCAACGAGTGGTCTTGTTAATTAAAAATAAATACGTGTTTTGTGATGAACTATATTTTTTGCGTTTTTTAATGAAGTATTTAAGTACTTAATAAATTTTTAAAATGGTCCTTTTTTGTTTATTTATCTCAGTTTTTCATAATTTTCATAATAAAATATAATGATTTTTTAAATTTTTAAATTAAATAAATTATTAAGAAAAATACTTAATATTGATTTAAATCCTTTCAATTTATTATGTGCGAAGTGTTAAACTAAAGTTTCGCACCAAATGAAAGCGAGCGATTCAATGAGTTTAATCATTTCAAAATTCACGAGCGATGAAAACTTAACATCTCTCATCAGCACGACGTCGTTCTTTTAAAATTTCTCAGCATGCAAACTCACGAACGAGGAAAGCAGTTGAGGAGTTCAAAGTAGAGCGAATATTTTATCCGCATACGCTCTGAATATTTTAAAATGATAAACTCATAGGAAAGATAACTCAGAAGAGCGGTAGCGCATTTTGATTGCTTTAGGCCCTTGTTATTCTGGGTGTTGCTATTTAGCAGGTTTCCTTACTGCTTTCATACATTTCGTACTAAAAGTGTACTATTTTCATGCCTAAACACAAATGTTGTGAATAATTTCACAACGCAACGCTGTTTTGATCTCATGATTTCACATTTTTGTCGAATCATTTGGTGACTGTGGTGGGCAAAATTTACTTTCTCGCTCTCAAGTTTTTAATTTACATTGAAACAACAACAATGCATGACAGTAACAAGCCCATAACCGCCAGCATAACAAGGAACTTACGCACCGTAGTTAGAATACAACTTTCCAATAAATAATTTGCATTTGGAAGTTTAAATTTAAATTAAGTTTTCAACTAAATTATTTAACATTTTTAATTGCTTTTTGTTCTTAATATAGACATATTTTTATGCTTCGTATATTTATTCATTTATATTTAAATTTTTCTTAATATGTGGGCGCTAAAAGGAGGTGTGGCAACATATTTTTTCTAAACCTTCTCGTACTCGAAAAAATCTGCAAGTAGTAAATTTTAATAATTTCTGAAAAATTGGGCGTATATATAGTTCGACCACGACCATTTTAGGTCCATTTGCCGACAGTAACCACAAACAAATTACTAAATTTAAGTCTAATACACACGGTCTTGAATATAGTATTTTAATTGATTTGGAATTTTTTATCATAATTTGTGGGTAAAAGGTGGGTGGTGGGTACCAACTGGTGAAAGGTGCATATCCAACCCCCCCCCCCCCTCTATTACAATTTTTGTTCTGTTTCGACCTTATAAGTACAAAAAGGTAAAAAAAATAATATCAAGTAAAAAAAGCTGCTCAAAATAAAAAATTTTGTTCAGCTAACTTGTTCTAAAGGCAACACTGTGTGCTGTTGCTTATTCTTGCGCAGCAATTAAAACCGCTTAAAAATAAGATCGTGAAGATAAATTCGTCAATCCGACGCTAACTTAGCAAAGACTCAAACCAAAATTTTTGTTCCGCAAAAAGTTAAATTCGTACTTTTTGCTAAGTACGCATTTAATTTTGGGAGAAAATTTCTTCCCAAAATTAAAATCGTTCTTTTGGGAAGTACGAATTTAACTTTTGGGAGGAAATGAAATTCGTTCTTTTTACAAAGTGCGACTTTAACTTTCGGGAGGAAGTTAAATTCGTTCTATTTGCAAAGTACGAGTTTTACTTTTGATTCGAAGAACTAATAATACTAATTTTCAAATCAAAAATTCTCAAAATTTGTGCGTTACGATTTTTTGTTAAGCATATCAAATGAAAGGCGATTAAACCACCTTTGTAACGATATATAGCTTATAGGGGCACAATTAAGACTTTTGTCATAAAAAGTGTTTAATAGTAGTGAAATTGGCGCTCATGGTACTAATAATACTAATTTTCAACTCAAAAATTCTCAAAATCTGTGCGTTACGATTTTTTGTTAAGCATATCAAATGAAAGGTGATTAAACCACCTTTGTAACGATATATAGCTTATAGGGGCACAATTAAGACTTTTGTCATAAAAATTTTTTAAAAGTAGTGAAATTGGCGCTCATGGTAGTAATAATACTAATTTTCAAATCCAAAATTCTCAAAATCTGTGCGTTACGATTTTTTGTTAAGCATATCAAAAAATCTCTCGTATATTGTGCATACCTACTCCCATCGTGGCTTATTGTGTAAGGTAGATGTCATCAGTTTTTTAGCGGCCATGTTCAAACAAATAAAATTTAGAATTGTATACAGGTGTTGGAGGCCTCAGCTAGATTGTATTTAAGAAATGATAGGTTACGTCATGTCTCCATTTACCACTGGGATAAACACATTGCAAAGGTAGTTAAAAAATGTTTATGGCAAAAGTCTTAATTGTGCCCCTATAAGCTATATATCATTACAAAGGTGGTTTAATCACCTTTCATTTGATATGCTTAACAAAAAATCGTAACGCACAGATTTTGAGAATTTTGGATTTGAAAATTAGTATTATTAGTTCTTCGAATCAAAAGTAAAACTCGTACTTTGCAAATAGAACGAATTTAACTTCCATCCAAAAGTTAAATTCTTACTTTGTAAAAAGAACGAATTTAATTTCCTCCCAAAAGTTAAATTCGTACTTTCCAAAAAGACCGATTTTAATTTTGGGAAGAAATTTCCTCCCAAAATTAAATGCGTACTTAGCAAAAAGTACGAATTTAACTTTTTGCGGAACAAAAATTTTGGTTTGAGTCTTTGCTAAGTTAGCGTCGGATTGACGAATTTATCTTCACGCTCTTTTAAAAATTATTTAAAAAAAAAATAAAACTGACTTACATTTTCCTTAGTAGCATTGTCAACTTTCTGCTAGATGAAATACTAGGATCCGCTGTACATCGTTGTTTGGAGTCGATACTAATGGAACCAAACGCAGTCGAAATCATTTGCGAACGTGGTTAGTATTTTACAGAAAAATCTACACATAATGAGCTCAAAAATTCCATAGATTTTAATGTTAATATTTCTTGTTTAATTATTTTAATGCTAGCTTAAATTTGGATTTCATTAAAAAATAATGGGTATAAATAAACTAGTGCTTAAACCAAAACCAAACTGTTTATAAATATTGTAAAAAAAAAAATTAAAGCACACTTATTAATTACAAATGTTGGCAGCTCAATTTATTAGCTAGCTGCAAATATAATACTAACAGTGTTGGACTCTGTGAGCTCATCGACCGACAAAAGAGTGGCCGGTTCCTCCGCATTGTTAGGATCAGGTTGCTCATTGGCTTCTACTGCGGAATTGCCGCGTCGTCGCTTACGTTGTTCCTCGAATTCGCGCGGATGCATCTTCTTGCGATGCGAATGCATATTCGCATTGGAGTTAAATGTCTTCGGGCAATAGGGGCAGGAGTAGAGCACCTCACCAGTATGCATTGTCATGTGCTCCTACAGGTTTGAGAAATTAGAGGAAGTTAGCAAATACACAGTCAAGCAGGTTTACCTTTAAATTGAGCGGTTTTTTAAAGGCTTTCTTGCAGACGCTGCATTCGAACGTGCGCTCGGCGGCGTGCACATAACGGAAATGACTAAGTAGTGCGCTGCGATTAGGTGCCACCTTACTGCAAATATGACAGACGTGTAGCGTGCCGTCCTCGTTATGGCGTCTGCGATGCTTTTGCAAGCTGTATTTATCCTTGTGCCAGGAACCACATTTTTCGCATTGCACTTTGGGTAACTTGATGCCTGTGTGTTCGAGCTGGTGTCGCTCAAAGGCGGCACGACCACGTATGAGTTTGGCACAAATGTGACACATGGTGCCATATGAGCTAGTGTGCGTCATTTTCATATGACAAGCTAGCTGCGGCGCACTGGGAAATCTAAGTGACAAGATAATAATATGGATTTCATTAATAAACCAATAATAATTTCTTGTTACCCTCTCTGGCACACCTCACAGATGTGATTTCGCTCGGCGTGCACGATCAGATGCTGCTCGAGGAGATAAGGTTTGGCGAATTTCTTTGGGCAGCGTTCGCATTCAAACGTCTTGACTTCATCCGGTTGATGTTTGAGCAGCATATGATTACGTAGACACTGCTTGTCCGCAAACACTTTGTTGCATTCCACACATCTGTGGAAAATTTTAAAAGAAAATGAGACATTTTTTAAGGATTCAATGTGCTGCTTTGAAGCTACCAAGCTTGGCTTTTTTCCTGCTTGTTCACTCACTTGTAGCACTCGGGATCTAAATGCTTATCTATGTGCTCGACCAGCAGAACACGTTTGTAGAATTTTTTGTTGCAACATATGGCGTAAGCAGTTTGCTGATGCTGCTTTGTAACATGACTGCGTAGTCTGGCGAATGTGGGCAACTCCTCCGAGCAAATGTGACAAAGCAAACGCATGTAACCAGCAATTTTCTCATCATTGGCTTGGGATTTGAGTTCTCTAGCACGACACTGCTCCGAGGTGAGCAAATTGTTTTTACACTTGGCTTGTAGCGCTTCATTGCTGCCTTTTCGTGGCCGACCCTTACGTTTTTTACCTTGGAATGTAGGAAGATTTAATTCCTCGCTGACGACTAGCTTTTTGGACATATCTGCAGTGCGTTGACGACGCTTTTGTGTTAGGTAATTTTCATCGCTTGCTCTTGTTTTGTTATGGCGTGCAGAACGACGCAATTCGTGTGTTTCCAAAAGCTCCTCCTTGATTATCAGTTTGTCTGTAGTGATATTGACAATTTAAATAATATATCAAATATCCCAATAGTACAAATTAAACTATTTACAAACCTTCCTCTTCCTCCAATTGCTGTACCCCTTCAAGTACTTTTTCAACAAAATAATTTTCATCGAAAGAAGTCTCATCGTTATAGTCGTATTTTTGTTCTTGAATGTTTTCCTCCACTGCAGCACTTTTATTATTTTTAGTTGAAAGCTGGTGCTTTTCATCATTCACCCTGGCTTCCATTGAGTCATCATCATTATCAGCATCGTCTCCTTCTGAAAGCAGAATGCTAAATTGTATTTCCACTTCACCATCATCATCATCGTCAGCATCACCAGCAGCTTTCATGGACACTTCCTGCAATGGCTTTGAATAGCTTTCTTGCATGGGTTCCTCTGACAAGGGTTCAGCTTTGGACAGTTCTACTGCAATCGTCGTTGTTACAGTATTGTCTGAGGCTTGCCTTTCGCGTTGGTATGTTTTTTCTTCCGTTTTAATGGAAAAGCGCTCTGTTAGCAAACGATGTGCCTCCTCCACATTTAAGTAAAATTCGTGAAAATTCGACACTTGTGTCCAGCAATCATTGCAAATGGCAGTGGAAATGGGATCATCACTTTTTGGCTTTGTTAAAATAAAGGATAATATTTTTAAGTTTACCAACTTTTGACAAAATTTTTTGCGTTTACCTCGAACCAGAAATATTTACCCAGCACCATCGCCACATTAAGTTCAAGTCCAACCACATCGAATATGTGTATCAACTCCTGAAAATTTTGTAGACAAAGTCGGCAAATCATTTCTTCTACATATATTTTCCAGTGATATTTATTTATTTCATCAAAATGCAAGGATTTCAACAAGTTTTCATCCCCTTTTGACAAAATAACTTGAATGTCAAAATTTTATAAAATTTGTATTGGCTGTGTTCACTGCTGCTAGAAAATATTTGTGGCTATAGCAAAAATATATGAAAAACAAGTTACATCGCTTACACTAGACAATGGCAGAATAACAAGGTACCCTGCAAGACGCTCTTAACCGAAACTTTAACACATTCACAAAATTTTTTAGTATTCACTAACACATATAGGCAAATCCTGCGTTACGAACGCCACATTCGTACGCGTTTTCGGATTGAAATATAACAATTTTTGGTCTTTCAAAAGACATACCTTCAAGTTATACAGTGTTTAGTGGGATTTGAGTACCGAATACCATTTATATTAATTTTTGCCAATTTAAAAAATTCATGGGCGTTATTAAGAACAATATTCTGAGCTTTCACCATCTGCCAAATTTTTCTCTTTATGACAGCCTCCAATTCCGTCTACTGCACCCTTTCCGTGAGCAGTTGCAAAAAAATTCCAGTCAAAGTTGGTCAAATCTAATTTTTCTTTAAAAAACGGTATAATACTCAAAATGAACTTGTTTTTAAATTGACTTGCACAGCCATCAGAAAATAAAAATAACTTCGAAATAGCATTTTGTTCTTTAAGTTTCTTTACAGTTAACTGGAGAAAGCAATAAACATCATATTTATTGTGTGACAGTTGATCGCTCGTAATAGCAAATGATCTTGTGCAATTGTGCAACCAGGCAACACAAGTAAAAATGGTAACTTGGGAGTAACTAAAATGTGCAGACTGAATTTCATTATGATTGAGGAGCCTATAGTTTTCCGCAAAATCGACTTGCAGAACAGCTTCATCTTGTTTAATGGATATTATTCGGTCTTGAAAGTATTTTTGTTGAGTCCTTTTAACGTAAGTATGCAGTTTAAAGGAAGGTAACTGAGATTCCAATTCATTAATCAAATCAGTTATTGGTCCTTTCGTATAACTAATGACCATGCGTTTATCAACGATTCTCCAATGCTTCCATTCAGTAAGCTCTTCGAGTTGATTAATGTAAATCAAAGGGACGAAAGCGTCTGTAATGTATTTAATGCACTTGTTGCATTCATTCCTCATACAAAGTTCATTGGTTTCGTCACAACACACTTTTTTTAAAAAATTGCCGAAGTTAGATAGGAACTTACGAAAAATGCCAAACATAGCATCCAATAAAAATGAAAAATTGGCGTGGTACTGGCAAACACACATGTTATGTGGAAGCTTACTAGACAATTCCACGTGTTTTGGTCGGTTGTTATGAAATTTAGTACGTGAAATATTTGTTCCTGGAAACGTTGTTTTAAACAATTCATATGCTTCTCTAATTGTCATAACCATGAATCTTTTAGATATTGGAAGATGTAACATGACGTTACAAATATTACATATACTTTTATACACTAGATAAACTATAATATTAAATAAGTTCGATGTATATATTCATATTATATTACTTAATATTACTTTTACTTAATTACTTAATTCATATTATATTCCTACTTAGTACTATAAAGACGTCACAAATATTATATTTCCACACTACGTAAACTATAATACTAAATATTATCTATATGTATATATATATATTTTTATTATATTACTTAAATATTTCTATTGATTATTATTAAAGCAGCAATAACACACAACCGCACTACGACACCAGACCATAGAAACAAACACACGCTACATACCTACTTAATAAAACTAATTGACAACACCCAACCGCACTACTGCATAAGCCGCTAATTAATACACACACTGCCTATCTATGCATAGCCAAGCAGGCCAAAGACAAAACTAAACGTATAATTCCCAACTGGTTTTCTGTCCATATCGAATAAAAGGGCGACACAAAACCAACCAAAGAAGCATTACTTCAGGTAAGCTCGAAGTAGTAACTCTATGGCGAGTCAGCTTGCTGGCTCTCCCTTACAGTTTCTGCTTGAGATGTCGCACTTGCGGTGAGAACCAATACTTGGTTCGTCCAACGCAGTCGGCATACTCTGCATTTTTGGTCGCAGTGACTCAATGGCGAGCTAGCTTGCTAGTTCTTCCCTTTGAGTCTCTGTGTGAGATGTCGCACCGGCGGTGAGAACCATCTTTGGTTCGTCCAACGCAGTCGGCATACTCTACGGGGGGTTTGCTTGGGTTTTGGCGCCGGGACTACATGGCAAGCCAAATTGCTGGTTCTTCCCTTTTAGTCTCTATTCGAAACGTCGCACTTGCGGTGAGAACCAGTCTCCGGTTCGTCCAACGCAGTCGGCATACTTTTGTTTGTTGTTTTGTTTATTTTATCCAGTGATGTTCCTCGACGCGTCGTCTTTAATTGTCGACATTTTGGTGTCGACAATGCAGAATGTGTCGACAATGTAGACAATGTCGAGAATTGTGTAAGCAATGTCAACAAAATGCAACACTGCGAAAATGCAAGTTCCATTTAGATTATGCTGATTCTTAAAACCTTTTGAAAAGTCGTTTAATTAACAAATTTTACAATTAAACAAACAAAGGCCATGCCCAGAAGGCGTAAAAATAAGGAATGCTTCGAACTTGGACCCAATTTAATTAAATATTACAATAAACATGCAGCCTTTTACATTAATTATCTACACGTCGTTAAAAGCAATTGTCTACACGACATTCTCGACACCGTCGACAATAGTATTGTCGACATCATGTTCTCTACGCCGCACATCACTGATTTTATCCCGGCCGCAGTAGCTCAATGGCGAGCCAGCTTGCTGGTTCTTCCCTTTGAGTACCTGTTTTAGACGTCGCACTTGCGGTGAGAACCAGTCTTTGGTTCGTCCAACGCAGTCGGCATACCTTTATTTGCTAGTTTGTTTATTTTATCTTGGTCACAGCGATTCTATGGCGAGCCAGGTTGCTGGTTCTTCCCTTAGAGTCTCTGTTTGAGTAATCGCACTTGCGGTGAGAACTAGTCTCTGGTTCGTCCAACGCAGTCGACATACTTAAATGGGGGTTGTTTGGATTTGGTCACAGTGACTCGATGGCGAGCCAGCTTGCTGGTTCTTCCCTTTGAGTCCTGTTTGAGACGTCGCACTTGCGGTGAGAACCTGTCTTTGGTTCGTCCAACGCAGTCGGCATATATATAAAATTATTTATTGATTATATCTATTTACATGATGCGAACCTCATAGAGGTTTTTCCACCATGATTGTCTCTAAAAATATTAAATGTGAGCATTACTTCAGATTCTTTTAGGATACGAGCCCCTGGCAACAATCAACCACCGACTACCGCTCTACCGATTACCGAATTACCGATTACCGAAATACCGATTGCTAATCCACCGATTTACCGAATACGAATTTTACCGTCAACTGGGCTCACAACCTCCGACCGCCTACAATTGACCGCCTATATTCACTTTTACCCAAGCTACTGACGTCACGCTGCATTTTGTATTTTTAAGAAGAATATATCAATAAAATACAAAATTATAATATTAAACCAACACCGACTGCGTTCTTATTTAATGGAAGTTTGTGGATCTTCCACTCGATTCTGGCAAGGCTGAGCTGACCTCAGCCAGAAGAGAAAACCACTGTACAAAGGTTATTTGATTTTGATATAAGTGTGGACTTTCTTCCGGCAGTTTCCGTAGAGATGTCATCATTAGTGTAAAACTCATAAATCATTTTAACATTTTCGTCAACCGTATTTTTTGTTTGAGCTTCTTCTTCCTCTTTCAAGTATTTTTCTGTAAGCATTCTAAGAATTTCGTTTTTTTTGTTAATGTCTTTTGGTAACGCTAATTCCACTTTTTTTAAGGCCTTGTAAAGGGCATTTTTGCACTTATATGCACCATCCAACGATATTATTGGTTGCTCTTGTTGTTTTTGTTCCTTTATTTTCTTTCTATAAATTTGCATACGGTTTCGGTGGTCAGCCTTTACTTTTTTTGATAATGAATCATCATTTTTAAGTTTTTCTTTAAGATTTTTTCTATAAATTTTCATTCTTTTCGCATTTTCTAAACGTTCTATTTGTGTTAAGTTTTCATTGGATTGTATTTTTTTGCGATATTTTCACCCGTTTTCATTTTTTCAACTGTTATTATTAAATATTATACTGTAAACAAACAATTTTCTGTGGTACCAATATGCCGATAATCTAAAGTGACACTGAAAGATAATTGCAAATGATTCAAACGAAACCAAAGGCGAGACAACGTGAAATTTACCGTTTAAAAAAAATAATCGTCAATCGGTACGATTATAGTAGGCTAAGAATAGTAGGCGAAGAATAGATTTAAGAAGCGAAGTGATAAGAAAACAGAATAAAAATTGCAAAGGTTTCTATTGTATTTTTTGTGAGAACTCAAATCGTTACGCACGCCACAGAAATGAATATGTTGTAATTTTTTGGTTTTTAATTGTAGAATGAAAAATTTTTTTTCTTAAAAGCAGGATATTTATTTAAATTAAAATTATAAATGATTTGTAAAAAAAAATTTTTTTCTACTCACAATATAAAAAAAACCTGATTTTCCGTTACGCACGCTACAACGCATTTACCTGGCATTTCATACCAAATTTTAATGTTTCCAGAAAAGTAAACGAAATTTTTTTTTTACAAATTTTAAGAAGAATTGAGTGAATAACAATATGGCTTTCGATTGGACCATCTATGTTAATACTAAAGCAATGATATGAACACGTAAAAAAGTTCACTTTTTTTGTATAACATTAAAAGACCTGAGGTAGGGTAGGATTTGGTAATAATTTTTGTATTAATCATCATCGAAATAATTTTTTTTTTTATAAATTTATAAAATTAGATATCTATTCTAATGCTCCATTAAAAAAAAAATTAGGTTGGATTAAGTTCAAATATTTTTGGTTGGTAGACAGTTTCTGGGATATGCCCATATGCATATTATTTTGTTATTAAAATGGCGGTACAAAATACTATTAATTATTAAACCTATTATTCATGGTGTAAGAAACCAGGCGACAGCGAATTTTAGTTTTTGTTGTAAAAATACAACACTTAAGTTGTCAAACCATACAATATCAACTTTTCTGTCTCTTTTCTGTCTCATTCATAAGTTTGACAGCTTAAGCAAACGACGTCGACGTCACTTTCACCTTGATTTCTTACCAGGGTTCAGAATATTCACACACCTTCACTCACAAACATTTGCTTGAAGCACACAACACACAATTTTATTTTCATTTAATTTTTGTGTGTAACGTAGTTATCGTGTTGTTGATCATCCAACATGAATTCTTCGTTTTAATATTTGCTTGTGCGTCACAAATTCAAACAATGATCGATCTCAACAAACAATTCTCTGTGTTTCAGTTTTACACTTATGTTTGCTTCAAAATGTTCATGTTGGAGAATTCAGGCCTTTGTCAAAACCAAAACAAAGACAATTTTTCCAACATGAAAAAGTGGTGTTTGCAAAATTGTCTTTGTTTGTGTCGGTCATTAAGATCGATCACTACCGTCGTGTGGCGTAAAAAACAAATGCTGTTCTGGTTGCTGTTCAGCGTATTGAACTGGTTTTTGGCCAAGTGTAGCAAATTTCGGCGTCAATTAGAAAATATTTTAAAATATTAAAATAATAACCTAATAATATGTCTTTTCAAGAGTTTTAAACGTCATTTATCAGTGTTAAGGGGTCACTGATTTCGAATCTAAAATCGGAATTTTAAAATTCAAGATGGTGGATAGGGTTGCCACCTTAATTTTTTGTAGTTTTATGAATTCGGGGTTTGGCAAAAAAATGGTACACCAAAAATGGGTCGCTGAATCCGAATCCCTAGTCAGAATTTCCAAATTATAAAATTTTGAAATAATAGGGTTGCCACCTAATAATATGTCTTTTCAAGAGTTTTAAACGTCATTTATCAGTGTTAAGGGGTCGCTGATTTCGAATCTTAAATCAGAATTTTAAAATTCAAGATGGTGGATAGGGTTGCCACCTTAATTTTTAGTAGTTTTGTGAATTCGGGGCTGGCAAAAAAAAATGGTATACTAAAAATGGGTCGCTGAATCCGAATCCGTTGTCAGAATTTACAAATTATAAAATTTTCAAAATCAGCAACCCTTTAACACTGATAAATGACGTTTAAAACTCTTGAAAAGACATAATATTAAGTGGCAACCCTATTATTTCAAAATTTTATAATTTGGAAATTCTGACAAGGGATTCGGATTCAGCGAACCATTTTTGGTGTACCATTTTTTTGCCAAACCCCGAATTCATAAAACTACAAAAAATTAAGGTGGCAACCCTATCCACCATCTTGAATTTTAAAATTCCGATTTTAGATTCGAAATCAGCGACCCCTTAACACTGATAAATGACTTTTAAAACTCTTGAAAAGACATATTATTAGGTTATTATTTTAATATTTTAAAATATTTTCTAATTGACGCCGAAATTTGCTACACTTGGCCAAAAACCAGTTCAATACGCTGAACAGCAACCAGAACAGCATTTGTTTTTTACGCCACACGACGGTAGTGATCGATCTTAATGACCGACACAAACAAAGACAATTTTGCAAACACCACTTTTCATGTTGGAAATATTGTCTTTGTTTTGGTTTTGACAAAGGCCTGAATTCTCCAACATGAACATTTTGACGCAAACATAAGTGTTAAACTGAAACACAGAGAATTGTTGAGATCGATCATTGTTTGAGTGTGTGACGCACAAGCAAATATTAAAACGAAGAATTCATGTTGGATGATCAACAACACGATAACTACGTTACACACAAAAATGAAATGAAAATAAAATTGTGTGTTGTGTGCTTCAAATAGTGTTTATTTACATTTATGTTGGAGATTTCTGTCACATGAGTGAAAATTTCTGAACCCTGTTTCTTACACCATGCTATTATTTAGCAGGCAGCAATTCAGTTGTACATTCCTGATTTCTGTTATTTGAATGGTAGACAGAGACCAATGATTTTCGTTGTGTTCTACTCGCCTTTGCCTTGTTCTTTCTTACGAAAAAAAAACTTGATGTACAAAAAGTTTATAAAACTTTTAAACGAACGGTTTATGTCGTGTAACAGCACGTAAGTACTTTTAATTGTGAAATATATTAAATAAAATATTATATATTGTAAAAATAATTATATTTTAATACTTTCCTAGTTAAATAGACGAAGCTGGTTGTCGTCAAGTGCAGGTGATAGCTGCTGCTCCAAGTGCTACTGGCAGAAACTCAAATTAAAAGAAAAGAAAGCTCGCATGTGAACAAACGACATGCCATCACGTCAATCTATGGGTAACATGAACAAAAACATGGGTAACTCCTAACGCAACAATATGAACAGCGAAGGTTCAGTCTCACGTTCATGATCAATCTCTGGTGGCATGTAGTAGTAGTAGTACTTTATTGAGTCTTTAATAAAACGATATTACAAGATATATATAAACAGTTACTTATATGTTACAGCCGCTAAATAAAGTATGACCTGCTTATTCTGTTTTACTATCAAGTAAATTGATAAGTCGAATGCCTCATGGCAACAATATTAATACAGACTAATTTTTCTCCTGCTCTAAGAGTATTACAACAGTTACTTTTGACGATTGTGCTAAGCTATAAGAGTGAAAGAAACAACGAACACTTATACAGGCACTAAACACTTATACATGGCGAGCCATATACAGGCACTAAAACTACTATACACAATACGTGTCACTTTCATATATACAATAGCGTAGTGTATAAGTGGGAAATAAAGATAAATAAATGCATACATATTGCATCATATACACATTTTACGATCAAGAATTGAATTTTTTAAAAAGCACAATCACTATGAAGACAAAATATTAAATATTTAATATTACATTTCACAATAATCACTAAAATATTCAGCTGTCCAGTTGAAATCAATTGCGGCGGCTAGGCGGAAATATGTATTACCAATTCGCTTCAACTCGTTTTGCGTGTCGTCGAGTAATTTCTTTTGATAACATGCTATACAAGCCATGTACAGCATCAGCAGCGTCAAAAATTATTCATGAACCCAAAGTTCATACTGTAGCTCTCAACACTTTTTGTTAGAAAAAAACTTGCTAAGTTTTCCTATAACTGTTTATAAAATGTTTAGAAATGACAGAATTAATAAAAAAGGAGGGGGCGTTGCAATATATTGTAGAAACAATCTTAATGTTAAATTGTTAGATATGTCCAGTGGTAATGAGGTGGAGTTTTTAAATGTTGAAATATATGATAATTCTACCAAAGTATTCTTGTCCTGAGTATATAATCCGTATCGTCATTGTAGTTTGGACCGATTGTTTTCCACGTTGTCTGATTGTGCAATAAACGATCATTTCATCCTGTGTGGAGATTTTAATATAAACATTTTAGCCCAAGATAATGTAGTTGATCAGTTATATGATCGTCTTTCCGAGGTTGGTCTCCACTTGGTTAACAATAGTTTACCCACTCGTTATGCGAATAATGTTTCTCCCAGCTTATTGGATATCTTTGTTGTCTCTGATGTTTCCCTGTTTTATTTTTTGATCAATTATTGTTTGTATCCGATCATGATCTTCTGTTTTGTACTTTTAATATCAATCTGTCACCAAATGCTATTGAGACTTCTTACACTTACAGGGATTACAAAAGTATAAATTATGACTCCTTGTGCAATGACCTTCTAAATATAAATTGGTCGGAGTGTTGGTTTTTTAGCTCAGCAAATGAAAAGCTGAGTTTTTTTTAATAATTTAATAAGTGCGTTATATGACTTGCATGTACCTTTAATTACTCGCCGTGTCTCCAACATAAGCATAACATTGGTTTACTAGTCGTTAAATTGGCTCTAAAAAACCGGAATAAATGTTATAATCGTTGGAAAAGAAACCCATCAAATTTCAACTGGGAACAGTACAAAAGGGCTAGAAATGAAGCCGATTCTGCTGTTAAGTCTTCGAAACGTGTTTTTTTATGTCCAAAACTAAACTTATCACAACCTACTAAAAAGCTCTGGAGTAATTTGAGACAAGCTGGAGTTTGTAAAGTAACGTCAAATGAATGTTGTATAGATGCTAATAGTCTACACGAATATTTCTACCGCAAGCTCTGTTAATTCGTCTGCTTATGATATGTACGTTCGTACTTTTGAATGTCCATTTAACTTTGATTTTGTGACTGTAGGTGAGTGTGATGTTGCTCGTTGTGTGAATAAGATTAAGTCGAATGCCGTGGGTGAGGATAGAGTATCTATCAAATTTATTAAAATTATCTTACCTTTTATTCTAAGTCTTTTAACGCATATATTCAATTATTGTTTCACAAGTTCTAGCTTTCCTGATGCTTGGAAAGCAGCAACAATTATCCCTATAGCTAAAAAGGCCAATGCACGTGAACTGTCTGATTTTCGTCCTGTTAGTCTGTTATCATGTTTGTCAAAAGTATTTGAGTCGCTCATGACTGCGCAAATCTCCGTTCATATCAGAGATCATGGCCTTATGTCCCCTTTTCAGTCTGGCTTTAGACCTGGCCACAGCTGCTCTACAGCTGCACCATAGTCAAGATTTTAGACGACATTAGAATATCATATGATCTGGGGCACTTAAGCTTGCTCTGTCTGCTAGACTTTTCCAAAGCTTTTGACTCTGTTGATCATTCACTACTTTGTCATAAACTTGTGAACAGTTTTGGATTTTCTAGTTCAGCTGTCCGTCTGATATATAATTACTTAACCGGGAGGTCTCAAAGAGGATGGGGGTGGGAATAGTCTGTCCGCTTTTGGCAATTTAACCTGTGGGGTGCCTCAAGGCTCTGTTCTCGGCCCCCTCTTATTTGCAATCTTTCTAAATGCCATTTTCACTAAATGTCGTCATGTCACTATGCATGCATATGCTGATGACCTTCAACTGTACATTGCGAAACCTATTAGTCTTGTTAGTGACTTATGTATAAAGTTGAATGAAGATTTGAGCATTGTTTCAGATTGGGCTAAGGCTAATATGCTTGAACTCAATCCTCTCAAGTCATGTGTCTTGCCGATTAAGAAACAATGCTACCCCCTTCATAATATACCGACAATTATTCTTAATGGTGTTGGGCTAAATTTTGTTACGAAGGTTAAAAATCTCGGATTCTACATTAACTCTTCTCTCACTTGTGATGACCATATAAATTCCGTTGTTTACAAGGTGTATTACATCCTTAGGAACTTGAGACGAACTGCATCATTTGTGCCTGGTGATACCAGAAAAAGTTAGTTATCCAGCTCATAGTGCCGATAATTTCATACTCCGAGGTGGTATACAGTTAGCCTGATTCCAGGTCAAGCCATAAGCTACACTTGCATTTAATAATGCAATAAGATACGTTTATGGTCTTAGAAAATTTGACCGGATAAGCCATTTGAGCAATCAATTGCTTGGATGCAATATTTTAAATTACTTGCATGCCAGAAATTGTATTTTATTACATAATTTAATGAATACACAAACTCCTGGTTACTTATTTAGCAAACTTCAGTTCTGTAGATCAGCAAGAAACATGAATCTCATTATTCCTAGTCATAATTATTTAAATTCAAGCAGATTATTTTTTGTGAACGTGATCAGATTATGGAATTCGCTGCCCTTAGCAGTTCAAAGTATAACGAATAAACGTGAATTTAAGCATGAAATCTTCAAAATTTTCTCCTAATTCTATCTCTTTCTCTTTTCTTTTTATTCTCTATTATTAATAGATATTAATTGATTTTTAATTTGAATTATTGGTTAAGCAATAAGTTTCATAAATTAATTTGTTATATATAACTTGTTGTTATTATCTTTGTTATTCTTACTGCATTCAAAAGACTAAAAGTCTTATATGTGAACATTGCCTTTAAATAAATAAATAAATAAAATAAACTGTTTTTAAGATAACTGTATTAACTAAAAAAGCCTCATATGGGTGATTTTAATTATTTATAACTGGTTACACTTCACAGCCTCACCGTTGAAACCAGAGATAACGAGATAGGAAAATTAAATTTTGTGACCTCAAAACATATGATTTAATTTTGTTTTATGTACTTTGGTGAAACTCGTTTATTGTGTACGTGAGTTCACCTCAGGTCAGTGCTGCCACGACTATTCTAAAAAAGTATCTATGAAAAGGGTTACAAATCTATCCACTTTAGAAAAAAAGTATCCTCATATTAAAATGGACTCGAAAAAAATACTGAAAAATGGCAGAATGGCGCGCTTTTGAAATTAAAGTTTTAAAAACAGGGCTTTTTGCCGGTTATTCAGTGTAAAACTCGGCTGAATAGTTTTTGTTTTCGCTAAAACACATTGCCGAAAAAAGTAGTTTTGAGATAAATGAGTGTAAATAGAGTGAGTATGGTATTTGTGTTGTGCGCTCGATCCTAGCTAAAACGAGTGTAGAAGCGGAGATAGCGTCAGGATTCTTACAAAAAATTTAACAGCATTTTCTCAAAAAAACTATACTTTTGAAATATAAAAATAGATAAAGAAAAAGAATATAAAAAAGCATAGCTGTTAAATTGCGATTACGATTAGTAACAATTGGATTATATTTTAAAATCAAAAAATAATTTCGACTACTTGGAATTACGAAAATAATCGAAAAGAATCAAAAGTTATCAAGAAAAAATTATCCGACTAATTTTAGAAATTATTTTTGATTCTGTTTGAGGTCGACTCGCATCGTTTCAACGGTGAGAGTGTGAAGTGCAACCAGTAATTTTTAACTGAAATTAACACAGTTATACGAAAACTTAATTAGCTTAATTAACAAAAGTGTTGGGAGCTACAGTATGAACTTTGGGTTCATGGTTTCTTTTTTATAACCGCCACTAATGCTATACATGGCTTGTTTATCATTTATTTATAAAAAGAAGAATACTTGACGACACCCTAAAAGAGTTGAAGCGAACTGTAAAATATATTTCTGCCTATATGCTGCAATTGGATTCAACGGAACAGCTCAATTTTATTAATGATTATCGTGTCTATAATATTAGTGATTTAATATTTAATTTGTTTAGTGTTTCTGTATTTTTATAATTCTATATGTGAACGTAAAATGTGCATTTGATGTAATATATCAAAATGTATACATTTATTTATTTATATTTCCCATTTACACTCGAGGCTATTGTATAGTATATGAAAGTAACACGTCAATGTGAAGAGTATTTTTAGTGCTTGTATATGTCTCGCCATGTACAAGCATTGTTGTCTCTTTCACCTTTCTTTTTAGGACAATCGTCAAAAGCAAATGTTAAAATACTCTTTGAGCAGGAGTAAATTATTCTGTAATAATATTGTAGCCAAGTGCCTTTTGATTTATTAATTTACTTAACAGTGTAACAGACCAGGCAGGCCCTGCATTACAGCCGCTAAGTTAACAAATAACTGTTTAGACTAAAAAAAGTACTACTACTACTTCGATTCAGTTTGATTGTTTTAAGCATTTTATTTTAAAGCACGAAATATTTTGTAAAATTTTATTCATAAATAAACATAGACAAGTATATAATCAGTAAAAAGATTTTAAAAAAACAAGAAAGAATCAGCAAAGTGCTTCACAAAGTTAACAGAGCAAATGTTTTAATGCATTTTTCTCATTCTTGTTTTTTGACAATCTTTTTTTAATAATTCATATCTATGTTTGTTTATCAATAAAATTTAATAAAATTTTTAGTATTTGACAGAAATTTTTAAAATAATCAAAAAGAATCAAAAATAATATCTAAAAGTAGTCGGATTAGTTTTCTTGATTACTTTTAATTCTTTTTGGTTATTTTCGTAATCTGAAGTAATCGTAATTATTTTTAATTGTTATTATTATACAACGATTACAAACAGAAAAGAATTGCACTTGATCAATTATTTCAGATTTTTAAAAAAATAATCGAATTGCTAATGAAAACGATTAGTTGTAATTTTTTTACAGCTATGATACAAAATAATATATAAATACATAAAAAAGTATTTTAATAGCTTATTCAGTTTAGTGTAATATAAATGAAATGGGTTGCTATTGCACTTTATTTATATTAAATTTAAAAAATAATTCGTTTTTAAGTATTTTGCTAAACAATATACTTTTACCTATTCCCAAAAAAAATCTACTAGTCTTATCGTTTATAGTAAGCTTTAAATTAAAAAAAAATCATTCAGCAGCAGCTGTGCTATGAGACAGACTTAATATATTTATCACAAAATTGTAAAGTTCTTTGTAAAAAGGTTGCGTTATGCATTTTTTGATAAAAAAGTACTTTCCAAAAATGTCTCAATATCATAATTTTTCTTAACGTTTTCTTCGAATTAAAAGAAATGCTTACTTTTTTGTATATTTGCAAATAAAAACATATATTCATATATGAGGCTAAAAAAATATCCATATATTTTTCCTAACGGCAACACTGCTTGGACTTATTCCTATGGTGTATTTATTCTAAGATAATTTCACCATGACGTTTCAGAGATGTTTTCCATTGCTTTTCCGAAGTCTTTTGTGGTATACCTTTTGTTAAACATATTGTTCCAGTAATATGTAGTTTTACAGTTATCGGACCTCAAACATAACTGGTGAAATTCTTCAATCTACCATAAACCAGGGTTGTTTTCCGTTGATTTTACGACCACATATAACTGTTTTGAGTTAGTATTGGAGCTAATTTAACGTGAAATCGAACATAGTGCTATCCCTCTCCAACGGAGTTTCCCATCTCTTTATCTCTGGTTGAAACGATGCGAGTCGACTCTTCTGGTGGCATGTTGAGAAACAAGATCAGCACTAGCGTAAACAGCATGCAGCGTTGCTCTAGTAGTGGGCCAAGCACTGGCCGTGGTGGTTTCAACTGCAATGACAATCGAGTCCCACTACCAACTGGTGGACCACAAACACGTGGAGGCACGTCGCTAACCATTAATTTTCATCTACCACCACAACCACAACACATCCGAAATTCTTATAAGACAAGATACTCCAATTTTTACAAAATAGAAATTGATTAAGGAAATTTTTTCATGTTTTTGTATTGCATTGAATAATATTATAATTATTTCAATATTAAATTTTAATGTTTAATACTAATCTCAATTTTTAATAAAAATTCGAAAAATAAATGTGTTCATTTAGTTAAAAAATAATAGGAAATTAACCAGGAATTTAAATGGTAGATATAACTTGGTATAACAAATAGTTATTTACTTAGTCATTTCACTGGTAGCTGCGACTGGTATTTTTCCAATATAAATAAGTTACTTAACCCACTATTAAACTAATTGCTTTAACTGGCAAGTTTGACAGATATTTTCAGTTATTTCAGTTGATCTCGTCTTTTGGCCGGTGACAGTCGTTTGTCTTGTGTTGTTTTTTTAATTGTAATTTGTGTTATACCAGTGTTTGTTTAATTTCGGTATGTGCTGTATTTTCATTTATTTGTGATTGAAAATTGTTTTTAAGGTTGTTTTCAATATAAACCTATAGTGTTTTCATGCTGTGTGGCTAAATTTTTTAATGTTTTATTGTAGTACATACATGTGTTGTTTTAATTGTCGTTTATAGTTTGATAGCTGAGCTGCTGCTTATATACTTTTTTCTTTCTCTTTTTTGCGTTCCTCTTTGTGCGTTGTTTGTTTATTTGCATAAACTAAGCACAGAGAACTGTTGCAGTTGCTTTTAAACTTCAACATATTATATTAACCCATTAGCACTTAGTGGACATTATTTTTGCTCACATAAAATTATTGAACTTTGTTTATTCGCTATGGAATATTTTTCTGTAGAAAATTTTGCTGCTTGTTCTTTAGACGAGCTTTGCAAAAGTCAAAACATTCTGAACCGTATGTTCAGTTGTTCTGGCCCATGTGGGCGTTTGTTCCATACATCATGTGCTGGGATCTCTAAGTCGTGTCTTGATGATTTAATCTCACCACGATCAGGTCTTCGCTGGTATTGTGCTTCGTGTAGGGTTCTTTCACCAGATGAGTTTTTCTCAAAAATTAAGCTTTTCGGTGATAGTCTTAACGCTTTAAATAACAATTTTAAAGAAATTGTTACATTTTTTAATGAAGTAAGCACCTCACCCAGTACTAGCATTTATGATGAAAAGTCTTTATCGGTAAATATTTCGACCGCATTGTCTCAGACTCTTCCAGCCTTTTCTTCTGAGACTCAAATAGTTTTATCTAAAAAAGACCTAAATATTTCGAAGAAAAAGAGAAATAATTCCAAAAATAAAAGTAATAAGCGGCGCATGACGCTTCCAGCCACTTTAGAAACGAAGCAGATCTCGGCTAAACCAGTGTATACGCCAGTGAGAATAGATAATATAGTTATTACTCCATCTTCTCCATCTGTTTCTCCCCCGGCTAGAAATGACATGACTAATGAGCGCAATAGTTCATTAAATTTAAGAGCTTTGTCGAGAAAAAAAAAGATTTTCATTTCACGTCTTCAGCCCGACACAACAAGTGAAAATGTATTGACGTTTGTTAAACACAACCAATTAGTAAGTCAGGCTGCTTTCTGCTCATGCAAGAAAATTGGCAATAAACCGTCCCACGCATCATTTATTCTCACAGTAGCTGCTGAAGAGTTTGCAACTGTTTTGAGCTCTAATCTGTGGGCTGATAATATCTTTGTTTCTGAGTTTAAGCCTAAACACAGGTCTAGAAGGACGAATAATATCACCAGTCAGACCCAAAAAAACTAAATAGGCTTTCCCTTTACTATCAAAATGTACGGGGATTGCGTTCAAAGACGCGCGACATTTTTTTGTCAACTCAGAATTTTTCTGAAGATATTATCGCGTTAACTGAAACTTGGTTGAACGGAGGAATTACTGACTTAGAACTGTTTGACAATAGTTTTCAAGTATATAGGAAGGACAGACACGCTGACAATAATTCTGCAGTTGGTGGTGGTGTCCTATTAGCTGTAAGGAGCTCCTGTGTTAGTTCCTTTATTGATATTCCCTGCTCTGCTAATATCGAACTTATATGCGTTAAGGTTGTACATTGCAATTCTAATGTATATGTTATTAATGCATACGTTCCTCCAAAGAGCAGTGTAGAGGTCTATGCAAGCCTTGCGGATTGCATAGAATTTATATTAAATTTACTTGACGTTAATGACGACATTTTATTGTTGGGCGATTTTAATTTGCCTGACTTAAAATGGCATTCTTCTGACGATGAAACACATTTTTGTGCATCTAATTCGAAGACACGCCAAGAACATATATTTGTTGACAATATATGTTCTGACTTACAACAAGTTAGTTGTATTTATAATAGTCTGGAAAGGCTGCTTGACCTAGTCTTAACTACAGACAGTAACAATGTCATTGTTCAGAAGGCACTTCATGCTTTGACTACTATTGATAATTACCATCCACCTTTGAGTATTTGGTATAAATCCGATAGGGAGAATATGGTAAATTCAAGCTCTGTTGACACAGTTTATGAATTCAATTTCAAAAAAGCTGACTTTTTGGGGTTGAATCATTTACTTAATAGTAAATTAAATATAATTACAGAATACATAAATAATAATAATCTTAACAGTTCAATAAATTATTTCTATACGGAGCTCTTTGCCATGTTTTCTCAGTCTGTACCATATAGTCTCAAATTTGCGAAAAATTCTGCGTACCCTTGGTACACAAAGGATTTAAAGACTCTTCGCAACAATAGGAATAGGGCATGGAAGAAATATGTTTGTAGTTTTGACTCAAATGACCTAGAAACATACAAACGTTTGTTTCTGGAATTTGAGAATTGCTCAGCTGCATTATATAATGAGTATTTGGATAATATGAAGCTGAGTATTTTGTCTGATCCAAGAAAATTTTGGGGATTTATTAATGTTAAGAAGAAGACTGATGGATTTCCTTCTTCTTTCAAATTTCAGGATGGATTTACTGACAATTCCACCATTATTTGTGGCTTATTTGCCAATCTTTTTAAAGAATCATTCTGTTCAGATTCTTTTAATCCTGATTTAGCGTATTTTGATTATATGAACAACGCATCCAGAGTTTCTTTGGGGCATATATCTTTTACCTCAGAGGATATTTTTAAGTATATTGAATCAATCGATGAGGATTTTAGCGCTGGACCAGATGGAATTCCTGCCGCAGTGTTAAAACTATGCGGCTCCGTTTTGTGTCAGCCTCTCTCGTTACTTTTTAATAAATCAATTAATGAAAGTAATTTTCCTCTTTTTTGGAAAAAATCTTATATCAGTCCTATTTACAAAAAAGGTTGCAGGAACGACGTCACTAATTATAGGCCTATCGCTAAATTGTCTTCGATTCCTAAACTTTTTGAGCGAATAGTGTACGATCGAGTGAAAATTCACTGTGGACAAGTCATGACAACTCGTCAGCATGGTTTTGTTACTGGCAGATCCACTGTGTCTAATCTCCTTGATTTCACTACATTCTGCTTAAAATCTATTGATTCTGGTAGCCAGGTCGATTGTATTTACACTGATTTTAGCAAAGCTTTTGATAAATTACCACATAATCTAATTTTATTTAAACTTAAATTAATGGGATTTCCACAATATTTTGTAAACTGGATCAAATCGTATTTGATGGAGCGATCTTATCAAATACGGTTCCGAGGCGTGTTGTCTTCTGAATTTGTTGCAGAATCGGGTGTTCCTCAAGGAAGCCACCTGGGCCCACTTCTGTTTATTTTGGCAATTAATGATGTTACCCACGTCATTAAACACTCTCATTTGCTTATTTATGCAGATGATATGAAAATATACAGAACAATTGATTCTAATGACAATTCAGACCTGCTCCAGTCAGACTTGAACTCCTTTGAGGTTTGGTGTTCTAAAAATAACATGTTTTTAAATCCAGATAAATGCCAAACTATGACCTTTTCGCGTAAAAGGAACAATTTTATTTTTGATTACAAAATTAAAGATACTGCTTTAAGTCGTGTAACTACCGTCAAAGACCTTGGTATATGCATGGATTCTAAATTGTCGTTTAACATGCATATTGATACAATTTGTAAAAAAGCGTCTTCTATGCTTGGTTTTATAAAACGGTGGGCCAAAGAGTTTGATAGCTTAATAACAACTACAACTCTGTATTATTCAATCGTGCGTCCTCACTTGGAGTACGCAAGTCAAGTATGGTCCCCACATTACAATGTGCATGTTGATCGTATAGAAAGAATTCAAAAACGTTTTGTTCGGTTTGCTCTAAGAGGCTTGAGTGGAACTGACACATTTAACCTTCCTCCATATGAGGATCGTTTGAAATTATTAAAAATGCAATCTTTAAGTGAGAGAAGAAAATCTGCTGATATCGTCTACTTACACCAACTCATTACTGGTGTATTCGACTCTCCAAAGCTTCTTTCTCTTATAAATTTTAACACTAACCGTAGAAGCAGTAGAAACTCTAACAACTTGATTTATTTACCATTTAGTAGAACAAATTATATGTTAACTGCTCCATTAAATCGCATGAGTACCTATGTTAACAACTGTAACGTGTTTGATGTTAACTTGTCGAAAGGTCAACTCAAAAGTAGATTGAAAACTAATGTATGATTAGATCTATGTAAACGCATGGTTAGTTGTTATGTCTTGTGTTGTCCCTGAGCCCAACCCATATTATGGTGGGTAAATTTTTCTCCCTTTTGGTTTTTTATTGGACCACTTTTATCGATATCTTTGAGTTATTTCAATGATATTGGATTGGTTCTTAAAATGATCTATTGCGGAGAAAGTGTGAAAAAGCTGTAGTAGCTGAACTCTATTGTTATTGCATGTTTAACTGATTGGAATAACAGGCATATAAAATGTATAAGTGAGATGACTATGCAATTTAAACTTCTGAAAAAGTATGTGCAAGAAAAGGATACAAAATCACACGTACACAAATATTTTGGTAAGATTTTTCACATGGCCCTTAAGAGACTGATAGAAAATACTGGCCGAAACTTCCGCATTGCTTCTCTTTATATAACCAGTAGTATAACCGGCGGTACAATAACTATTTAGTACCGCCATTTTAATAACAAAATACTACGCATATGTGTTAGTGAATACTAAAAAATTTTTGTGAATGTGTTAAAGTTTCGGTTAGAAGTGCCTTGCAGGGTACAGTACACGGAGTGAAAAAATCAAGCATTCTACGCCTGTACTACGAAAGAATTCTTTTCTAGTAGTAGTACCTATATAGGTTCCCACTCAAGCATAAAACTCCAACATCAAACATTATTTTTCTAATACTGAGAAAATATAAAATACCTCAAGCCCGTTTATGCCACAGGGAAAAAAGCAGCTGTTTGTAAAAGGCAACCAAGCGCAACATAAAAATCCGCCTTCTTCCATACCAAAGCCTCTAGGAAAAAGCAACTAAAAGCCACTTTTATTCTGGTTGTTTGTAATTTTTTGTCTGTTAAATGGTTGGTTGGTTGGTTTAGATGGTGATTCTACATGCAAGTAGGATCCAAGTAGCTCTAGTGAGCCGTTTTGATACCATTACCTCGTGTTTCTGTTGGTTGACTGGGCAGCGCACTGCTAGGTTATAACCATCCGGTGCGATTGATGAACGTTAGGAGATTGTTGATTTTTGTTGTTGAGAGTTCCTCTAGGTTGCTGAGGAAGGGCCTGCCAAGCGTTGTTAGTCTGGACCTGGCCAGGGCCGGGCAGGTGCACAGAAAGTGTTAGTATTTCTTTTTCATTTGGGTCATCGCAGCTGCGACAGTGGGTGTTGAAAGGTAGTCCGATTCTCTCGGCATGAACTCCGATGCACCAGTGACCCGTAATAATAGCCGTTAATCTGGCTATGTCGTTCCAGGGCTTTGAGAGCATCTGTTGAATTCTGCCTATATTGTAAAGGGCCATATTTTTCTTGATGTGCTGCAGGTTAATAGTTCTCTCCATCTACGACCGGCTAAGGTTAAGTAGTAAGAACGAATTCCTCCCTTGACTGTGTTCAGTGGAACTTCGACTGGTTCCGCTCTGGAAACGTCAAGGGAAGAACCCCGCCTGGCCAATTCATCCGCCTTTTCATTACCATAAATGTTCCTATGGCCGGGAACCCAGATTATGGTAATGCTAAGTTGGTGACTTAGCCGGGCCAGTTCATCCTTACACTGCCTTACCAGTTTGGAGTTGGTACTGATCGCAGCTAAAGATTTAACGGCAGCTTGGCTATCCGTCAGAATAGCTGCGTTAAGGTGGTTGGTGTTAGCTCTCCTTAAGGTGCGACAAGCTTCTCTTATCGCAAAAAGCTCGGCCTGAAAGACGCTGGCTGAGTTTGGTAGACGATAAGAGTCCGCCACTCCCAGTTTTTCAGAGTATATGCCCGCTCCCACTCCGCACTCCATCTTGGAGCCATCCGTGTAAAAGGACACATCGAAGGCTAGACCAATTCCCCCATTGCACCATTCCACCCTGGTGGGAAACTTGGTTGTAAAGGATTTCGTGAAGTCGAGTTTGGGAGTGTCGTAGTCCGTTTTTCCAGGAATCAGTTCCCGAGGTAGCGGATTAAGAATGTTGCTGTGTCCATATGGTCTATTTCGCCAGTTGTACGACTCTCTGAGTCTCACTGCACTGTTTGTTGCAGTAAGCTTAATGTGTAAATCTATGGGGAGTAAATGTGTCAGGACATTAAGTGCATCCGTGGGGCATGAGCGGATACCCCCTGTGATACCTATGCATGCGGATCGCTGGATCCGAGCTAGTTTTGTTGTATGCTTTATTCAGTGCAGGCCACCATACTAGTGCACCATACGCCAAGATAGGTCGCACTACCGCTGTGTATAGCCATAAGAGCTTTTTTGGTTGAAGACCCCATTTTCTACCAAAGGTTTTTTTGCAGGCGTAGAAGGCTATACAGGCCTTCTTGACCCTTTGTTGGATGTTAGTTTTCCAGCTTCGCTTAGGATCCAGAATGACACCTAGGTATTTTCCGCTACTGGATAGTGTAAGAGGTTGGTTGTTGAGCTTTGGAAGGACAAATTGTGGCGCTTTGGTTTTTGTGGTGAATAACATCAGTTCCGTCTTGCTAGGGTTAACTCCTAGGCCGCACCTGGCAGCCCAGACACTGAGTTTTCCCAAAGCAACCTCCATTAGCTCACTGAGCGTAGAGGGGAACAGTCCTGACACCATAACAACCACGTCATCCGCATAAGCCACCACTTTGACCCCATTGCAATTTAGTGTATTAAGAAATTCATTCATGGCGATGAGCCAGAGTAGGGGGGAGATTACTCCTCCTTGCGGAGTACCCCTACTGACAAATCTCGTGAGTTGGCAGCCACCCAGGTCTGCCTGGATTATTCTGTTTCTGAGCATTGAGACTATCCAGTTTCTCACCGGTGCTTGTACGCCAAGGTTGGTAAGAGAATCAAACAATCATTGGAGTGTAGTTAAGGCAGAGACACTTAGTGATGATAGAGAGTAGGATAGGTGCAACTACATCTTGTAGTTTCTGCAACATTATTGGAAGTATGCCGTCGGGACCTGGGAATTTGTATGGAGAGAAGCTGCTTAAGGCCCAGATAACCCTTTCCATTGAGATAAAGGAGCCAGTCGGAACCGCCGCAGTTGCCTCAGGTGATTCTATACCTAAGTTCTCATTGCAGTTGCTCCTGCAGCCGGGAAAGTGTGTGTTGAGTAAGTGTTCCAGGGATTCATTGGTAGATTCTGTCCACGTACCATCGTCTTTCCGAATGAAAGATGGACTGGTGCTTTCTTTGGACAGGATTTTGCTTAGACTTGCCGATTCTTTTATATTGTCGATCGATTGGGTGTATTCCTGCCAAAAATGCTTTTTCGCGTCTCGAATTGCTTTCTTGTAGGTTTTGAGGATGTCTCTGTATGGTTGCCAAAGACACTGTCTGTGACACGAGTTGAAAGTTTTCCTAACCCTTTTCCTAAGGTCGGATAGATCTTTGCTCCACCACGGAGGAAGAGATTTCTTCTTGCCCCTGCTAATGGGACATGATATTCTAAAGGCAACCTGCATGGTTTGCTCTAGGGCCTCCACGGAAGAGTCTAACTCCTCCGCAGTTGAGATTTGCTTGTAGGCTAAAGAACGGATTTTTGGGCGAGCCACTTTGGCAAATTTGGCCCAGTCAGTACGTTTGGGGTTACGAAATGGAAGAGGGGCCCCTGTTTCAAGATTCAAATCAAAGAGGATCAAGCTGTGATCCGAGAAGGATTTTTTGCTCGAAACTCTCCAATTGACTACTTTTAGAGACTCGTTTTCGGATAGAAGGGTAATATCCAAGACTTCACTCCAGCCTGTGAAGTTGTGAGTACTTGGAAAGGTGAAAGTAGGTGTATTTCCTTTATTGCATATGTTTAAATTAGAGTTAATTATAAAGTCGAATAAAAACTCACCTCTAGTGTTTATCTCAGAGCTGCCCCATAGTGTGTGTCTCGCATTGGCATCGCAGCTCAAAATTGTGGTGGTGTTGTCCAGCATTGCCGTAGCCACTAATCGCTTCACCTCGTCTGGTGGATCTTCCCTGTCGTGGCCCATATAGGCTGAGGCTATGAATAGATTGTTGGCGCCCTCCAGTTTGACAACTGTCAGGTCTGAAGAGCTAAGGTTAGGGAGTAGAAATAAGTGTATGTGCTTTTTGGCTACAATGCAAGTTCTTGGTTTACCTGTTGTTCTCTTGTAGTAGATGTTGTAGTGGTTGTTCTGGAACCCTTTTACTACTGAGTCTCTGACCCAGGGCCCCTGTATAATGGCCACATCGATACCATCCTCCATCATGAGGATGGCCAGATTATCAGCAGCACATCTGGCATGCTGCAGGTTAACCTGTATTACCGATAGCGGCATTACGTGGCTGGTGGTTGTTGTGGCTGCTGCGTGAAAGGCACCGTCGGATCCTCGATTGTAAGGGTATCGAGGATATCATCGACGCTGACGCCTTCTTCCGCGGACGGGTCTTTAAAGATCTTTAGTTTGGCACGACGGATGCCAAACCTAAGGGTGTTGCCCGCTTTCTCCAGAGCACCCAGGCACTCGTCTGAGATAAGCAGTAGGAAGGTCATGCAGTTACGCTGGGGGTCCTCAGTCTTGATGACAGCCCAGTCGTTCATGGGAATGTCTGGATTGTCTGTTAAATAACAAATTACATATATTTAATTGTATTTAATGCGAGCGATACATAATACAATCCAATCGTCAAGTTGTTGATTTTGTTGTTGCTCAAATCAAAGTGTGTATGGCTTTGTCAATTCATCAGTTTGGCAGTTGTCGAGTTGGTTGATGAAAATCTAAAGATTTTGGCCCATTATCATAGTCAAAATAAAAGTCGACTCTAAATTTAAAGCAAGCTTTTTAAGAACATATATTAAAAAACTGTCAAAAGTGCTTTTACTATATTTCGACTTTTATTTTTACTATGATAATGGGTCTTTAATTTTTTCATAGCATAATATATATTTTCAACATACATATTTTTAATTGTCGTTTCTGAAGAAGATTTTTCAATTGTTTCTGAACTAATAATATATATTTCACAGGTGAAAGAAAATCTTTCAATTAAGTTTATACAGTGTGTGGTCGAGAATCAATTCAATTGACTCAATTGGAAAACAATCACCATGTTCTATGAGATACTTTAAGTTCTGTTTTTCTTCTTATCAAATTGTTTTTGGAATGAATATAAGGAGGGTTTCACGTCAGCCAGCAAGTTAAGAGAAAATTGTCTGATTTTCTTTACGTTAAAATACAAAATATAATATCTAGGGCAAATAAAAAGCAACATTTAATTTATATTGTAATTATAACTAAGCAATGAAAATTTTATAAGTTCGTTTATTGTATTCTCATTGGTTGCAGATTTTGTATGAAAAGTCAACTTCGTTTTGACAGTTTCGGTCACCGGCTCTCCGTCCTAACACTATCTTGTATAATTTTGACATGGTCCCTACAAAAAATAGGTAACCGAAACTTTAACACAATCAAATAAATTTTTCTGCTTACAACCACATTGTAAATACATCAGTGTAAAAATTTGTGAAACAAGGAACAAATATGAACATTTAAGCAAGTGCATGTGAAAGAAAGAGAAGGTATCATTATCAAAAAGCATGAAAATTTTTGCATATCCGCCATTATATTTTTCCATTCTTGGTTTCGCTAAAAATAAAAAAACAAGTTCTGCAATAAAAAAAATTAAAAAATCTTTAAATTGCTTACTGTTTTTACGCTGCTGCTCTTATAAAGAAGAATGCGCCAAAGTTTTCGGTTACACCTATCTGGTGAGATTTGGTTACCTATAACCTGTATTTAACTCTAATTAGAGAGAGCGAATAAGTTATATTTCGATGGTATTGGAAATTGATAACAAAAACAACGTGTGAGAAAGGGATGCCAGATCACACGTGTACATGAGTTTCGGTTACTTTCTTCCCGAGGCTCTTGCTAGCATAATCGAAACTTTGTATGAAGAGATAACCGAAATTTCAGTTAAGACAAACTGTTAAAAAACTTAAGTTAAATAACCGATAGTCTTCTTGTAGCATTAAAAAATTTTACAGCTTTGAAATAGTGAAGGTGATGTGCTCACGAAAATCTAACTGCAAATGCCCATATCACATGATGTCCGTTTGCTCGGCGTACACTTGGCCGTACAATATGGTTGTTTTATGGATGTGTTACGAGTCCCTGGGTATCGAACCTGGCATGACTGCGCCGACTAGCTCAAGTGTTACGGGCGCTGTTCTCAACCCGTCATGCCAGGCCGAGGGAGCAAACAATAACTTCCGGTCAGCACCGGAAGTGAAAATATCAAAAGATGAATACCGTAAAAAAAACAAAAAAAAAGAAACAATAAAAACTCCTAACTCCTCACCACCAGACCGATTCGTACGCCTCACCCATACGTCACACACCAAAACAGGAGAGGATGTTATCTCCCGGTACCCACCCAACCTTGGTAACCAACTAGCGTCAATCAATTTCCATTTTTGATTACCCCATTTATGCCTAACCAATAACTTTCGAAATCTTACCAAACCATCGTACTCACAGAACCACCCCTGTCTTCAGGCCCCCACTTATAATGATTTTAGCCGACCATAATAATTTTATTAATAATTCACATTTTTATTCATAACTTTTCTAATATATATTTTCTTTTTTTCAGCTTAACAGTTATCTACTATCTTACTCTATTTCAACAGTTTTAATTTAATTTCCTTATTCTTCTCTTTTCAGCTTAGCAGTTATCTAATTTAATTATCACCTTAATTACGGAATCGGTAGTTAATAAATTCTATTATCTTTACACTTTCAATTTCAATTCATTTTCTTTACAGATAATTAATTACAATAACGGATCGGTGACTTCCTAAATTATATATTATTTTTACACATATTAACTCTTTGTTGCTTCTTCTCTTTTAGCTTATTTTAATATATTTGTTCTAAAAAACAACTAATTCAAATTTTTCCTAATTCACAATTTTAATAATTTCTTTCTTATTTTCTATCTATTTTCAGAATAATCATTATCTATCCAGAAAAATTTTTTGTATTTTTAAGTTAATATTAGTTTATATAAAAAAAATGTAAAATTTGTAATTATTTCCTATATCACGCAAAAAAAATTGTTTTTTTTTTTATACACTGTAAAAATTATGAATTTTGTAATTATGGTTTCTCATTATATAGCGACCACTTTATGACCAAATATAAATTAATATATAATTTGTAAATTAGATAATATATATATATATGTAAAATATGCAAACAAATTTTAAGATATCAATAAATATTGAAATAAAGCAAACAAATATGTATTAAAAGAGATCACAATTTGTGGCTAATAAATTTATCTCAAAACACTTATCAAAGATTTTATTTAATGGGGCAGTTAATGAGTTTTTGATTATGGTAAAATACTTTGGGTTTTTCTTTTTTTATATATATTTAATATCTTTATTTTTGACTTAATTCCTACCTAAGGGAGCTCGCTTAGGACGAAGTTGACTATATAACATTAGTACACAACTACCAGAAACACGGCGCAAACTTTACACATACCGAAGGACATTTTTTTACCACAAAGCAAATTAACTCATTTATCGCCTCGCACAAAAAAAAATGACTTAATTTTAAATTCGACAATACAGTAATATTGAAAATATCTCATTTACTTTACAGGCCTTAATTTGTTTGAAATTAAATCGTATTAAATTTTAAATAGGTAGGTATTTTAAGTTTTCGATATGCAATTAATTTTTTTTTCTTTTTTTTTTTCTTTGGAATACAATTATGTTTTTTTTTTTTATTTTCTTGAAAGCAAATATTTCAAAATTTTCGGCCGACACTAATTTAAAATTTTTTCTTTTTGTCGCAGATATCTAACTTTTTGGACATGCAATGTTTAAAATTTCTTTAAAAGCATTTATTTTTTTTCTTGGAATAAAACTAACTTAATGCTTTAACTGAATCTTCTTGTCTTCATTTTCATTTCTAATTTTCATTGCTTAATTTTCATTGCTTAATTTTCTTTTCTTAATTTTCATTTCTTAACTTTCATTGAATCATTTTCATTGCTTAATTTTCTTTCTTTGAATGCAAGGGACACCGAATATCAGCAAGGACATAAATTAAAAATAGTTGCACTTATCTTTTTTTTTTTTCTTCTTTTTACCGCCGTCGAGCACCGGATATCCGCTGTTGCTCACAAAATTCTCTGCTCCACTGTGCATAAATTCCTTTCGTGCAATCGTCCTTTTTATTGCCTCTCTCTCTGCTTTAGTTCTAATCGTGAAATAACTTTTTTAGAATAATGCCCTTTTACACTAAACACCTTTTTTAAAAAAAAACTACTCACCAGGTCCCTTGCATAGATGGCTAAAACAAACTTTCCAAACTCTTCAGAAAAACACCCACTAGTTATCCTGATCCTTTTCTCTTTTCCGACTTCTTCTCGTCACGAATCCTTTTTGGCCGATTTCCTTCACTATTTGCTGTTTGGAAATAATTTTTTTCTTTTTTTTAAAAACTTACTTTTCACTAACTAATTAAAATTTTACTTTTTTTTTTTTTTTTTGTATAACAGCCAAGTGCACTTTCCGTCCTGGACACCGTCACCACAAATTTCTTGGTTTTTTAAAAAAAATTTTCTATAAACTTTCACAACACTTTGTTTTATTAATTTTCCTGGCGACTAGTTTGCTACGGCGGCTGTTTTTGAACTGAATCTCGAGCCGTCGCCTCAGCTTTCCGTTGGTCTACTTGTGACTTGCTTATCTACTTAACGCAATTTTTCGCACTACCACTAACTTATAATCCCGCTCTGGGGTCATTGCCTACCTATTTCCTACATCTCTATTTTATTTAATCTGGGTTAGCGTCTAAACTGTTTATTTATTTTTTTAAACTGTTTACTACTTGACACCATAAGTTGGCCCTAATTTGCTGTAATTGGGGTCAATGGCCTAATTTCCCGTCTTACCAACCGTCAAGGCCATTAATCTGACGTTTCCAGCCTTTTTTTATTTGGCTGGCATACCAGGCGATCAGAACTTCTAGTTAGTGGCTTCATTCTAAGTGTCATCATTAACACACACATCTTCCCGTTGTCTTACTTGGTACAACTCTTTTCTTACTTGTTTTCTCCTTTTTTTTATTTTTTTCCCTTTTCAGTCATATTCGAATATTTCGGAATAGTTTGCTGTTCCCTATATACATGGATCTTAACTTTTTCCACCACCACCTACTTTTGTTCTATTTTGTTGGCTTCGCTTATTTTTGAGCATCCGCATGTGCCTCCCATTACCCTATATCGGTGGATCTTATTATGAAGACTAATCTCATCTCTGCACCCTAGGTAAAACTGTTCTCCCCCTCACTACGATGCTTCTCAAACTATCACAATTCGATAGTGTGTGTACCCACCTTTCTTCTAGACCTGACCAAAACTATTCCCACAACCAACTGTTCTCATCCAGCTATTCCCTAGTGTCCATACTTATGGCAGCAGCTAGAGCGGCTCAACCCACATCACCTCAACGACTCAGTAGGTCTGAGCGGGTACGCATATAGTGCGATATAGTGCCAAACGTCAAAATTGGAAAACCAAAATAACAAAAATTTTTCTAAATGGTAATTAATTGTGCGTTTCGGACAGACGCAAAAGTGACAAAATCGTGGCTCTGTTTACATATAACGCGTGTGATTTCTACCCAGTGTTTCACATTCAATTAAACAAATATGTTAATTCATTTGAATTAACAATCAATAAAAAAAAATGAAAAACATCTCGGCAGTAACATAGTGCTCGATGTCAGAGGCGGATTTTTCGGGCCCCTCCACGACACTTCGTTTAACAACATATAATTTACATGTTTTTTTATATGTGTTCCGTGCCGCGACCTTCCTAATTTTCCGACCCTAAATAAAAAAGAATTATTGCGATAATTTGTGACCGTGATAATAAAATCTATTTATTTTATTTTTTTCAGATTTTTTTGCCTTCGGATCTGCAGCAGTGGCTTTGCATATGCCGGTTCATGGCCGCATTTAAGAGGGCGCTCGCCTACATGTAATCAGGTATGTGCTTTTGTTCTTCACTTGCCACGCAACAGATGTTGTTGTATTCTACAAAATTTTTAACAGTTTCGCATTGGAAGCAGCAACAAAACTATTTATACGCCGAGCAAACGGATATCTGGGCCCATTCTGCCAGATCTGTTATTCTGTTATGAATTTTCTGTTCTGGAATCATAAAATATACCGACCATAAAAGATATGTTGAAATTGGTATTTGGGCCTATTCTGCGGAATCTTTTATGAAAAAATTCTGTTATTCTGTTATGATTTCCCATACAAGTTTTTGAGCTGTCAAAAATTCTGTTACGAGACCAGAATTGGTATTCTGCACGACAATATTTTATGAAATCTGTTATAAATCATAGCAGATTTTTCGAACTGTCAACAAATCTTTTACAAAATCTTTTATTTGGTATTCTGCATGACAAAATCTGCTATGAAATCTGTTATGAAACACAACAGAATAACAGATAAATTTTTCTGCCTTTTATCATAACGAATTTCAATAAATTTACTAAGTCAAGCTAAATCAAATTGTTTTGTGTTTCGTTATGTCTAATTTATGAAACAAAGACTTGAAAGACTAAAAAAAATATCTTTAATAAGTGTAGTTTTTTTTAAATTGCATATAAAATGTATTTTCTATTTTTGTACAATCATTTATAATTTTTGTAATAGGTCTTTCTAAATAAAAAATTATTAATATTTGTATGTGTAAAAAATGCAGCATAAAAAATTATATAAATGTCAAGCTGACTCATATCTAATAAGGAAGTTATTCTACTTTCTGGAATTCTAGATTTTGCTGCAGCTTTGGTTTTTAGTAACGATCTCTGCATCCACCGCCCCCACTACGACAGGTCCCTTTGGATTTATTCTACTGTACTATTGTAGAAGTCATTTGGTAGGATGAGCTACTTTTATCACCACCGTGCACCGTTTCCTTTGGAATTTCCAGATATGGTTACCACCTTTGTATGTACCCTTATCTAAATCAACGCTTACATTATAATCAGATTGTATTGTCTGAATATTAGATCCTGCGCATCCAATAATTATACATACACAATCAGAACGCACATCTAGTTGTTCGGTAGTCATAATTGCGTCCACCACCACCACCACCACGGTGGTTTATGAAAAAATTCTGTTTTTCTGTTGAGGCGAATTTACACATTTCACTCAAAACGATGATAGTGAACGTTGAACGATGACAGTGAATCAATTTTTAATTTACATTATTCAAAGTGTAAATTTGAAATTTGATGGATGATTCGGTGTTTAATGTCAAAATATATTCGTTGGCTGATTAATTCTATTGACGTTTAAAAAAATTAAATAAATAAAAGCTATTCAGCAATTAAATAAAAAATATATAAACTTTCTGCTTGAAATTATGTTAACACCTTTCAATTGTGTTTAAGTACGAATGACACATCAGTTCGGTTTGCTTTCACTTTCATCAAAAGTAGGAAGACCTTCTACTTCTTTCACTGTTCAATGTGGATGACAATCATCTTCATTTTAAAGATGAAACTCAATTTACATTTAACAAACCAGATGATTCATTCAAAGTGAACGATGATAGTGAATCATGTAAATTCGCCTTTATGATTTCCCATACAAATTTTAGAGCTGTCAAAAAATCTGTTACGAGACCAGAATTGGTATTCTGCACGACAATCTTTTATGAAATCTGTTATAAATCATAGCAGATTTTTCGAACTGTCAGAAATCTTTTACAAAATCTTTTACTTGGTATTCTGCATGACAAAATCTGCTATGAAATCTGTTATGAAAGACAACAGAATAACAGATACATTTTTCTGTCTTTTATCGTAACAAATTTTTATAAAGTGAACATTTTGGTCTGAATTCTCTTGAATTAGTATTCTACATGAACAATCTGTTATGCAATCAGAATACCAGATACATTTTTTTGCCTTTCATCAGAATTTAATTTTTATTCTGTGTGTTCAAGTAAGAGAACGTAATCTGTTTGACTAATGCATTAGCATTGACTAATGCATTAGCAAAAATTCACCATATGATTGAAATTTATCAAAATCAGATGAAAACCACGCCCTCCTTCCATACTGAGTGACTATAAAATCGGTGAAATCTCTAAATGCCACTAAAACTAATGTAATAGCTTTAAATTTTGCACATAATCTTTTGATCTCAAATATTCACCATATATTTAAAATTTGTCAAAATAGCATAAAAACACGCCAACCTCCCACAAAGTAACTAAAAAAATTGTCGGTCTCTTTTGTAGTTTTTCTTCTATTTTACTACGAAAAAAATAAGATGCAGGTTGTTGTCAATGATTTTCAGTCTTCTTAATGCAAAAGGTGAACAAATGTTTGTCTCCTATGGTTTAAAAAAAAATAAATTAAAAAATTAATTAAAAACCGCCGCGATAACATCGTAGAAAGGGAAATTAGCTTCTACACACTTAACATTTTGGGAGTATTTTACTTTAAGCTAAAATGGCCTTTTTAAAAATTTTTGAAAGTAGTTATACACATACATAATACGGAGATAAATGCAAAAAGAGCCGCTGGCGAAAAATTCATGTTTTTATATATTAAGCTGAAAGTCCAAATTATTTTTTCCTTTTTTTCAACTTCTGACCCCTATAACTTCTAAGCTAGATGAGAGCGGCCATTAATTTATTTCAAATTTGGAATGAGAAGCTCTTAATACTTCTGTTCCATTAAAAATAGTTAAAATAATTTATTTTAAACTTTCGCGAATTTTATCTCCTAAGCCATTCGAGACTGACATTTTATTGTTGCACTTTTGGACTAAGGAGGACTAAATACATTAAATAGAAATAAGATAAAATATTTACAAGAGGGCGCTAAAGTAAAATCATACCTTTATTTGTGTAAGAAATTCAGCATAAAATATAATAATAAATGTTAAGCTGAACTTAAATTGAGAAAGGAATTTATATTTCTACTTTCTGGAACTTTCGCTGCAACTTTGTTGTTTAATTATTATCTCGACGAGCACCACCGGCACTACGTCAACAGTTCTGCTACGAAAGATGCTATTGAATTTACTATTCGTTTATAGTTACTACGCTCATTGTTGCGTCTATTATCCTGTCGATTGTATGAGGAACCTTCAGCATCGCCTCCATCATAGTTACTAGTTCGCTTCCTCCTGCATTCAACATCTTGTCGTTGGTAGGATGGCCTACCACTATCGCCGCCACGACGATTGTCATTCGAAAAGTGTTTTGGCCACAACAACATGCTCGTATCCAAGTTGCTCTTTATGTTTGTAACCTAAAAAATCATTGACAACAACCGGCATCTTGTTTTTTTTTGTGGCAACATAAAAACTACAATTATTTACCTGGAAAACGTAACTTTGTTGAAGTTTATCTCCCAAACCATAAGAGACCGACAATTTTTTTGCACCATTGCATTTAGGAGATCAAAATACATATGAAAAAATACTAAAAAGGGGCGTGGACTCGAAAGTAGTACCAAATAAATGTATGTAACTCCTAACATTTTTCATTTGGTTACGTTGTGGAAGGTTGGCGTGTTTTTATGCTATTTTGACAAATTTTAAATATATGGTGAATATTTGAAATTTAAAGCTATTACATTTGTTTTAGTGGCATTTAAAGAGATTTTACCGATTTTATAGTCACTCAATATGGAAGGTGGGCGTGGTTTTCATCTGATTTTGATAAATTTTAATCATATGGTGAATTTTTGCAACCGATGCTTATGCATAGTCAAACATATTCAGCCCTATTCCAGAATCCGTCATAGCGTAAATTGACTTTCTGATTCGTAATGAAGAATTCTACAATCCGAATCGAATTTGAACATTCTTACATTCGTAGCATTGCAACTACACATTCCGAACGTATCAACTTTTAACAGCTGTTTTTCGGATTTTTTCACGACAAAAGAAAACAATTAAATTTTTATAGAATTAGGTCGTAAAATAAAACTTATAATTAATTTTTGGTTAATAAAGTTAAATTATTTTTATTTAAACCTGTGAATATGTTAGTTGAAATTTATTTAGTGCATTTCCTACGTTTCGTAATCCATTTCCAAAGGGTTGATGGAATCTCGCAATATTCTTCGACGAATTTTCATAGATTCGCTATGTGAGAAATCTTCCTTTTATTGTGCGAAAATTGCAAATGCAATGAAATCCATTAAAAATCACAGCTAAAAAATAAAATGTTGATCAAAAACACTTCAGTTTTTAAATTTTTATTTTTATTTATTTGTCTACTGTTGAAACCAGTTGTTTTCGAACTCCCGAAAGTAAGTTCGAAAAGGGGAAGTTTCGTTCGGATTTTGGATTAGCAAATTTGTCGTATTCGTAGCGTAGCTTTACGTTCGGAAATTCATTACGACGGATTCTGGAATAGTGCTGATTACGTTCTCTTCCTTGAACACAGAATAAAAAATATGTTCCGATAAAAGGCAGAAAAATGTATCTGCTATTCTGATTTCATAACAGATTTGTTCATGTAGAATACCAATTCAAGAGAATTCAGACCAAAATGTTCACTTTCTAAAAATTTGTTACGATAAAAGACAGAAAAATGTATCTGTTATTCTGTTGTCTTTCATAACAGATTTCATAGCAGATTTTGTGATGCAGAATACCAAATAAAAGATTTTGTAAAAGATTTTTGACAGTTCGAAAAATCTGCTATGATTTATAACAGATTGTCGTGCAGAATACCATGGTAGAAGAATACAGGTATATGCACCAGATGAGAGCATACTGCCGGAATTGTCAAAACGAAGCAAAACTTTTGCTTTATTTTCTTTTGTTTCCATTCGCCACACAGCTAAATTTGACAGACATGGCAGTATGGAAAGAGAGCACCGTCAGCGCTGTATATACCTCTATCCTTCTACCATGCAGAATACCAATTCTGATCTCGTAACAGATTTTTTGACAGCTCAAAAATTTGTATGGGAAATCATAACAGAATAACAGTATTTTTTCATAAAAGATTCCGCAGAATAGGCCCAAATGTAAAAAAAATTTGAAACACACTAATGAATTGTAAGTCATTGTTGGCAGCTCAGTTTATTAGCTGGCTGCAAATTATATATACTAAGAGTGTTGGACTCTCGTGAATTTAACGATCGGCAAAAGAGTTGTCGCTTCATCCGCATTGTTGGGATCAAGTTGTTCATTGGCTTCTGATGCAGAGTTGCCACGTCATCGCTTACGTTGTTTCTGGAATTCGCGCGGATGTATCATTACGATGAGCATCACCAGTATGCTTATTCATGTGCTTCTACAGGTTGGAGAATTAGAGCAAGTTAAGCAAATACACAGTCAAGCTCTTACTTTTAAATCGAGGGGCTTCTTAAAAGCTTTCTTGCAGACGCTGCATTTGAATGTGCGCTCGGCGTGCACATAACGGAAATGACTAAGTAGTGCGCTACGATTAGGTGCCACCTTTCTGCAGATATGACAGACGTGTAGCGTGCCTTCCTCGTTATGGCGTCTACGATGCTTTTGCAAGCTGTATTTGTCCTTGTGCAAGGAACCACATTTTTCGCATTGTACTTTCGGTAACTTGATGCCTGTGTGTTCGAGCTGATGTCGCTCAAAGGCGGCACGACCACGTATGAGCTTTTCACAAATCTGGCACTTGGTGTCATATGTGCTAGTGTGCGCCTTTTTCATGTGACTAGTCAGCTGCGGCGAGCATGGAAATCTATGTAAGAAGAATATAATTAGGATTTCATTAAAATTGCAATAATAATTTCTTGTTACCCTCTTTGGCACACCTCGCAGATGTGATTCCGCTCGGCGTGCACGATCAGATGCTGCTCGAGAAGATAAGGTTTGGCAAATTTTTTTGGACAATGCTCGCATTCAAACGTCTTGAGTTCATCCGGTTGATGTTTGAGCAGCATATGATTTCGTAGGCACTGCTTTTCCGCAAACACTTTGTTGCATTCAACACATCTGTAGAAAATTTACAAAGAAAATGAGGCATTTTTTAGGGATTCAATGTGCTGCTTTGAAGCTACCAAGCTTGGCTTGTTTCCTCCTTGTTCACTCACTTGAAGCATTCGGGATCAAAATGCCGATCAATGTGCTCCACCAGCAGGACACGCTTAAAGAATTTCTTATTGCAACATTTGGCATAAGCATTTTGCTGATGCTGCTTTGCTACATGACTGCGTAGTCTGGCGAATGTGGGCAACTCTTCCGAGCAAACGTGACAAAGTAAACGCATGTAGCCAGCAATTTTGTCATCGTTAGCTTCAGATTTCAGTTCTCTATCACCTTGGGACATAGGAAGATTTATTTCCACGCCGACGTCTAGTTTTTTGGTAAAATCTGCAGTTTGTTCCTTTCGTTGAAGACGCTTTTGTATTAGACAATTTTCATCGTTTGATCTTGTTTTATTATGGCGTGCAGAGCGACGCAATTCATTAGTTTCCAAGAGCTCCTCCTTGATTATCAGTTTATCTGTAGTGATGTGGACAATTTAAACAAAATAAAAATTTCTCAATAATATAAATTCAAATTTTCTACAAACTTTCAAATAATTTTTCCACGAAATACTCTTCATGGAATGATGTTTCATCGTTATAGTATTTTTGTTCTTGCGTGCTCTCCTCCACTGCAGCACTTGCATTATTTTCAGTTGAAAGCTGATTCTTTTCATCATTCACACTAGCTTTCATTAAGCCGTCATCATCATAAAGCAAACTGCTGCATTTTATTTCCTTTTCATTGGTATCATCGTCAGCAGCAGCATTCATAGCCACTTCCTGCAATGTTTTTGAATATCTCTCTTGCACGGATACCTCTGAAAAGGTTTCAGCTGTAGACAGTTCTACTCCAAGCGACTTGGTCACAGTATTGTCTGTGGCTTGCCTTTCACGTGAATATGTTTCTTCTTCCGTTTTCATGGAAAAGCTCTCCGTTAGCAAACGATGGGCCTCCTCCACATTTAAGTAAAATTCGTGAAAACTCGACACTTGTGTCCAGCAATCATAGCAAATGGAAGTGGAAATGGGATCGTCACTTTTTGGCTTTGTTAAAATAAAGGAGATTTTAAGTTTATCAACTTTTGACAAAATTGTTTGCGTTTACCTCGAACCAAAAATATTTACCCAGCACCATCGCCACATTAAGTTCAAGTCCAACCACATCGAATATGTGTATCAATTCCTGAAAATTCTGTAGACAAAGTCGGCAAATCATTTTTGCTACATGTATTTCCCTGCGATATTTATTATTTCCTCAACACAAAGATTTCACCAAGTTTTCATCCTCTTTCAACAAAATCAAAACAAAATCACTTGAATGCATAGTTTCCAACTTTGTGGGAAAAATACCTTTTGTGGTATTTTTGAATTGCTGTGGGAAAAGGGTATTCCCATGGTATTTTTCGATTCAGCGTGGTATTTTTTAATGACTGGGATTTTATTGTTATTTTGCGTTGCAAGTATGATTTTTTTAACATATCTGGGAATTTCGTGATATTTTTTAATGACTTGCAATTTTATTTATCTATTTCTTTCATCGTAATTAATATGAAAACCTTATTGGCCAATTAATATATTACAAGTTGTAATTTATTTACATTCGAGAGACAACTAACCTAAAATTTAACAATGTACATATATCCCTAAAATATGCGAAATCCCTAAACAAAAAATCAACAAATCCCTAAACAAATCAAAAATTTAGAAGAGTTTGTCCCATGTTAGCGCAAGTGATTTTGATTTGAGAAATTGATAATTTACACATTGTGTTGCGTGTGTGAGGCAAATTTGAGGTCTGAAAAAAATGATAACATTAAAATATCACATAAAAAAGGAAATAATCACTTACCTGTTAAAACAATAAAAAATCCCTAACCTCAAACTGGCAACCCTAGCTGGTCTGCTCGCCTGTAATTCAACGAAATATTAAAACTTTGAAATGAGGGAAAATTTTATTGAAAATCAAATTCTCACTTGTTATTGGTGAATAACAGCCATCTTTCCCATGTTTTCTTGTTTTTAAATTGCCTAAATTTCATACAAAAACTTACCTTTCTAAACTCTGCTTGTGTTTTCACCGACGTGTTTTGACAGTTCGCGGCGGCGGCCATAATGCTTTCCAATGATAGTACAAAAAGAACATAGTGAGAAATGGAACAAAGTTGAAGTGGAAAAGTGTTGCCAGATCAAAAAGTGTATTCATACGTAGGGAAAAGTCTGAAAGTAGAAAATTGAGTCGGTTTATTCATAAAAGTGACGAATCGTATGCTACTAGAAGGATATGAACGCCTGGTACTGGAGATTTCGTTTGTGCACAGCTGTGTAACGAAAAAGGCCACAAAAAGTAGTAAGGGTAGGAAAAAATGGTGGTGGAGGAGGAAACTCGGGAAAGATAAGGTGAGATAGTTTCTGTACTCTTTGAGGTAAAAATCGAATATATATATATATATTTCAAAAGAACAATTTGGAAAAAAGGTGAGGAGTAGTGTTTTTTGTGTGTGTGTAATAGTGAAGTGAAAAATTAAAAATAAAAGTTTTAGCAGGAATAAAGCAGGAGCAAATCAGGAGTGAAAAAGGAAGAGATCAGGAAAAAATACTAAGCAATTGAAGAAATAATAGTGCAAAAATTAAAACTGAGCAGCAAAGTGAAGGGAAATAAATTGTGAGCTAGTAATCTACATAAGAAGGGATAAAGGAATAATTTGGCATATTAATTTGCAGTGTGGCCGACTGGAGACGGGATCACAAAAATAAGCGGATTAGACCAGGCCCTAAAAACAGATAAGTCGGTAACAAAGTGTTTACTATAAAACAAAAGATTTAATCATTAGCTGTGGCTAATAAGAAGAAAAGTAATTTATTAGTTAGCTAAATAGGCAGTGTTTCCCAACTTGTGAGCAGCTGGTTCCTGAAGGAGTGAAAAAATCATTCAGTATTATGAGAAAAGTATATTTCAGAAAAGAAAAAAAAAATTTAAAGTAAAATTCAAAATAAAATAAAATTCTCAGTGAAAACAAAATAATTCCAGACTCTTTGTAAAAACGAAAAAAAGAAAAAAATTTTAAGAAATATTTTTATAAATAGATATATATATATATAAAGGAAAAAAGAGGCCGATAAAGAAAATTATTTTGGTGTTAATTTAATGTTCGGTATTATTTAAATTTATATTTATTTTTTGTTTGTTAATGTAATGCATTTAAGTTGTACAATTTTTTTTTATAGTGAGGTGTAATTCGGCATTTGCCATAGTTGCGACATTTTTGTGAGTTACGTACAAAAGTAAAAATAATATCTTCGTTTTAAGAGAGCTCGTTTAGGTAGAAAAGAAAAAAATAATGAAGAAAAAAGTAAAGCTAGAAAAAAATTAGAAAAATTTTACAATATACATTTGATTTAAAACAAACTAGATGAAATCTAATACCCGAATTTAACCCTGTTCCTGTTGCACAAAAGAAAAAGAAAATATATTTTTGTTAAGTGTTTTGACACTTCTTTATTGGCCATAAATTGTTTTTTTTTTATATACATATATATGCTTTCTTATTATTATGGTTTTATTTTTTTTTTTTATATTTTACATATACATGTCTATTTTGTAACGACCAATTTTGACCCTTACAAAATTGAGCGTACATGCAACAAAATAACATAGTTTGATTGTAACTTAGATATTTATACACAACTATTAATAATCTAATTTTATAACTTCAAATTTTAATTTTATATGTTTCACTGATGAGAACCAACCACCCGGGCTTAATACCATAACGGGCTTAATACCATAACGGAACAATCGAACGATTGAACAATTAGAGTAAACAAGCAACAACAACTAACACATAGTCACGTAGGCCATACGCTGATCGCCATGACAACGACAGATAAGCGTTGGTTGGACACGATGGTAAAAAAGGAAGGTACAGGCATGAAAGTGGACAGTTACTAACGACCTGCAGAGAAGAGAACACCTAAAGTTGAGTGCTAGAAGTCATCAAGTTACAGGAAAAGTCGACAGAGGTACTCATCGCGACGTCTAGAAACACCGACAGAGACGCAGGCAGAGCTCGTGGCAGAGACGCTGGCAGAACTAGTGGCAGAGCTAGTACAGAGACGCAAGCAGAGCTCGCAGCAGAAACAACGACAGAGACGCACTCAGAGCTCGCAGCAGATACATCGACAGAACACGCAGCAGAATCAGAAGCAGTAATTCATGGCAGAGGAATATAAAACACAGTGACGTGTAGAAAGGTAAGAAAAAAAAACAAATTATCATAGCTTGCTTTGGAATTTAGATTGTTGTTACACTGATTTTTAGTTTTCGATTGTTTATCAGTTTTCTAGTCTCTACTGGGCTGATAAAGAAGACTACTTGGTATTACACAGACATACCTGGATCTTTAGTTTATATTTAGTTTAGTTTTCGTTGTTTATCAGCTTTCTATTCTCTACTGGGCTGGTAAGTTGACTCTTTAAAGGCTTGATTACCCAAGCGTAACGTGAGGTGGCGCAGCGGGATGTAGCGTAGTGCGACGTTGCCTCGAGGATAAGCGATTACCGAAATCGTAATCCAACTTAGTGCAGGTGCCGTAGTGCAGGGCACTCATTTTATTCTAGTAGGCTTATTTACTTCTCCTCGTTAATAAAAGATTGCATCCTTTCTTATATAGTATTAAAATTTACAGTAATGTGAAGTTTAACAAAATTTTTCGCTTGTAACACAGCTGTCGAATTGTCAAAAATCGTAACGTTGCGTAGAAATCTATTTTCTACAGACTTCTACGCTGCGTCACGCTACGTTACGATTTCGGTAACGACTTGTATACATTTCTCATTAAACAGATTTTAGCTTGACAATTGGCAACGTCGCGCTACGTTACCTTACGCTTGGGTAATCAAGCCTTAACGTAAAAATCGTAACGTGGCGTGACGCAGCGTAGAAGTCTGTAGAAAATAGATTTCTACGCAACGTTACGATTTTTGGTAGTTCGACAGCTGTGTTACAAGCGAAAAAATTTGTTTAACTTCACATTTTTGTGAATTTTAATACTATATATGAAAGAATGCAATCTTTTATTGACGAGGAGAAGTAAATAAGCCTTCTAGAATAAAATGAGTGCCCTGCACTACGCCGCCTGCACTACGTTGGATTACGATTTCGGTAATCGCTTATCCTCGAGGCAACGTCGCACTACGCTACATCCCGCTGCGCCACCTCACGTTACGCTTGGGTAATCAAGCCTTTAGTCTTACTACTGGATATATGAGTACGTCACCCGTCACTGTGTTTTGAAGTAACCGTAGGATACGCAGCTACAAGTAATTACAAGCAAGGAGTAAAATCCAAGGATACGGTGATATAAATAATTGTATATGTAATATATATAATATTTTAGTAATTTTATAACGTTTAAGAAAGAAAATAAAGAATAGAATTAAATAAGCCTAAAATCAGTGTCTCTATCTAAATAAATAATTGTGCGACCCTGGACACAGGCTGATCTATCCCAGCTATAGATCCTGGGAAACAAGAAGTCGTTACAATTTTTATTTAAATATACTATATTTATATAAATTCAGAATGAATTGGTAACTTACTGTATTTTATATTATCATTTTTAAACAAAATTTTTTTTAATTACAATCATTAAGATTAATTTTGTTGGGTGTATTAAATAATCACCATTAGATAGTTTTTTTTTTTTTGATAAATAATTTGTGAGCTTTGAATATAAATAAAAATTTTCATTATAAATAGATGTAATTTGAAAAGATATAAAAATAGAAAAAAGCATCAACATTTGTGAAATAGTAAAATTTCAGTTTTTGAACAAGTATATTAAAATCTGTAAAGAGAAAGAAAACAAAAAATTAAAAGTTGTAAAGTAGTAAGAATTTAGTAAGAAATCCCATGGTTAGTTTTTGAAATATTGGCAACTGTGAACAGAGAAAAAGTAAATATAGAAGAATTTTGTAAAATATTATAATTTAGGTTAAGCATGAATTGTAAGCAATAGTCATGATACAAAGAGCTACAGGTAAAGTATTCCCGGCGCAACAAACAAAATTTACTGCGCACCTCGTCATCGGTGCTCGTCAAATGTGACACTTGATGAATACATTCAAAAGAAAATGTAGAAAAGTGACGAAGATAGCAAAATGAAAACGAAAAAACAGTCAAAATTCTGTCAAGCACATCAAGCAACGTAGCCGCTTTTTGTGTAAATCGGTAAAAAGAGGAAAAAGCACCCCTACAAAATATGCAAATTTTTCTTCACAAACACTACTTAAAAATATATTTACTTTATTTTGGACATGTGCTTTATATAACAATATTTATTTCATATCAGTAAACAAGTTTTCATAAGAAAATGTAGGCATTTTAAAATCTTTATACCCTATGAATAAATTGTGACTACGTTTTAACCAAGGAGCACCTTGCACGTCACAGCAAAGATGGCGGACATGCGCAATACTTTATCTGTAGTTCTTTGTATCATGAGCAATAGTAATAGATACGGATCTGAAAAGAGAAAAGAAAAAAATCAGTATAAGAAAGTTTATAAATAAAAATATGTGAATAAGTTGAAAATTTAAAAATGATAATTAACTACTTTCATTCGTGTGAAATGGAAGGGACGAAGGGTGATGATTTGAATTAAAGCAGAAGTTTTTTTTTCGATTTTTGTTATTGGGGTTATCTTAAAAATATTCTGAAGATGACCATGGTTGGGAGGGTACGCGTGAGGGCTAACATCTCAATTCTTTGGACGTGTGCGATTGGTGAACTACGGAGGTGGAAATGGTGGGTGATAAATTTTGGTTTCTTCTAGTTTTCATAATTTTCATGTAGTTCAGTTTTTATTTAAATGACTTTTTTTTAATTTTGTTGAATATTTTGATACATTGATTTCAGGGTTAACTATTAGTTTGTTTTCATTTTTGTTTTTTTTTAAGTTTTTTTTTATTTATACTTCCGGTTCACTCCGAAGGTTATTGTTGAGTCCTCGACCTGGCCTGACGGGTTAAGAACAGCGCCCGTGAACACCTCTGAGCTAGTCTGTGTCTTTCAGATTAGGTACGTTTGCAAGAGACACGTAACAATGTGGCGCCCTTTTCCAAGCCAAATGGAGTAGCCCACATAGACGACACAGAAAATTTAATCAAATACTAAGTAAAGTGTACGCAAATGTGCGTCTAATTGGGAACTGCATGCAGACCTACCACTGCAGTCTCAAAAAGAGTTTTTTATGGAAGAAGTGGCAGAAGAGGAAGGTTTTGATGTGTACAGTGCTGGCAACAAGTCAAATTTGAATGAAAAACTTAAAAATTTGTTTATCAAATTTAGGCATCCTCCACACGCGAACTAATTAAAATTTTATGGGAAGAAGGAGTGAAGGTAGATAATTTATCGGAATTTGTCTGCAAAGAAAAAGTGAACTTTGTAAGTGTAGCAGGTGGCCCTTATTTGAATATTGGCATAGGAAACCAATTAACTCGTGTCAGCGTGTGCGTGGGTGCAGTTTCTCTTGCTCTCGTCTGCACTAAATTGAGTTTGAGTTGGCAGTCTACGCTTGACCTCGCAACGCTTCGCAACGTTTAAAACCGATCATATAAAATAGTTGTGTAACTTAATATTGTTTTCAAGATAATTTTCTAATTTTATTTAAAACTTGAATTAATTAAAAAAATCAGTAAATAATTAAAATAACCATCCTAATTGACAGTGTCAGAAGTGGTGCTTAAGAAAAAGCCCTGTGAGTTAAATTTGAAGTCGTCGGGCACAAAAGACGAGCTAGTCAAACGGTTGCGCGAAAACGGTGTTGATGAAATATGCAAGGAAACGCCGGAATTAAATAATGTTTTTTCTGAAGGTTCTACGGACATGCTTAACGTTTCGCATGAAGAATCTGTGGTGGAAAGGCTACGGGATGACGTTAGCGTGCTCCAATGTACAATGGAGGCGCTGTCTCAACAGCTCCAGGCAGCTTTAGTGGCAAAAGCAAATGTTCCAGAAACTGTTATCGTCTGCTGGTTTTGATAGCTCAACAATAAATGTTTCTTCATTTCAACCATTCTATGTAGCACAGCATCAACAACATGATGCTAACATTGCAGCTTCACAGCAACGTTATGGCAATGTATATTGCAACACCACGTCGCAAAAACATGTTGCTCAGGCGTATCAACATTTGGTGCCACAAGCATATGCTGCGCAAATGAATCAAACGGCAGAATCTTATTCAGTGAACTCGCATCAATCCTTATCGAATATTAAAGACATTATTACACTTTTACCAGACTTTAATCCTTCTTTGAAAACGTCATTGAATTCGCAGCAATTTGTCAACCGTGTTACGTTATTAAAAATGCTTACAACTGGGATGATAATTTTGTAGTTTTTGCTGTGCAACAAAAAATGCAATGTGCCGCGAAATTTTGGGTTGACTCACTACAAGAAGTTTATTTCAGTTGGTCGCATTTTGCAACAAAATTTATAAATGATTTTCCATGTGTGGAAAATGTCGCTGACGTACATATCGCGATGGCGCAATCCAAACGGAACCAAAATGAGCAACCTCAAGATTTTTTTTTATAAAATGCTGGTGTATGGTAAGAAAGGTGGTCTAACAGAAACAGCTATTGCCCGTCAAATTATAAACGGTATTAACGAGCCAGACTTGAAGAGGAAAATTTCGAACAATTACGTGTCGTGCAACGAATTTTTGCGAGACATTATAGCGTTTTGTGCACACAACGAAATAAAGCCTAAATATACAGAAGTCAAACTGAGAAATGACGCAAACGTTTTCACCAAAGAAAGCACTCCGAAAAAAGCTAGAGAAGTTAAGTGCTTCAATTGTTCAAAATTATTCAGCGAAATGCCCAGAACCGCAGCGCAAAGATAGGTGCCAAATTTGTAAGCGCACGAATCATTTAACTTCAAACTGTCCAGAGAAGGCGAAAAAAGGATGTAAATGTTCTTTCTATCGGAGACGCAGCGGAAATTATCAAAAGAATTAAAGTCAACAAACATGAAGTCAAAGCATTCGTCGATCCGGGTAGCAGCCGGACTCTCGTTCGCAAGTCATTTGCTGACATCGTAGGCGGTTCTGTAAAATATTCAACAACGCTTAGTGGGTTTGCTGGCGGAAAATTCACTTGCACGAACAAACTCAATGCTGCGATCGAAATCGACGGAAACTAGTATTTTGTCCTCGCTGTCTAAGGTGTGTGAAGCGATTATGGCAGATCAAATCTCAATTTTTTTTAACACTAATAATATGCTTTCTCCTCTACAATCTGGATTTCGAGCTGGCCATAGCTGTTCCACTGCTACTATGAAAGTTTTGGACGATATACGAAAATCATATGACGAAGGGCAGATTACTCTTCTCTGCATGCTCGACTTTTCCAAGGCTTTCGACACTAAATCACAACTTACTTTGCCAAAAACTAAAGTGCTGGTATGGCTTTTGTGATAATGCTGTAAGTCTTTTGAGAAGCTATTTGTCGAATAGATTGCAAAGAGTAAGTGTTGGTGATAGGTGTTCTCAATTTAATTTGGTACGCAGTGGAGTGCCACAAGGTTCAATTCTTGGCCCATTGCTATTTTCAGTTTTTATAAATGACATTTTCTCAACTTGTAAATATTATTCTTTGCATGCATACGCGGATGATATTCAATTACATTTTTCCCGTAGAACTGGTCTCTTGGAGGACTTGAGTTGTAGACCTAATGAAGATCTCCAAGAAATAAACCAGTGGTCTTTAAGAAACGGTTTGCAGCTTAATGCACTAAAATCTCACGTTCTACCGATCTCGGCATCTAAAATTTTTTTTGAAAATATCCCTGAATTGTTTATAGGTGATAAGAAACTTAAACTTGTTACCAATGTTGTAAGCCTAGGTTTCCATATAAACTCAACACTGACGTGCACCGATCATGTTAACAGCATTATACGTAAAATATATTGTTGTCTTAGAAATCTCAGAATGTCTTCTGACTTTACGCCCTTAGAAACCAGGCGTAAGCTTGTAGTACAGTTGATATTACCTATAATAACGTACTCTGAACTTATATACAGCAAATTAGATTCCCACTCTGAGCATAAACTACATGTAGCATTCAATCACGCTACTAGATATGTCCATGGCATTCGGAAATTCGATCATATTTCACAGTACAAGAAATCAGTTCTTGGTTGCGACTTATCTAATTACCTTAACGCCAGGACTTGTATCTTTTTATACAAACTAATTCAGTCTAAAACTCCCTTATACCTATTTGAGAAACTACAATTCTCCCAGTCAGCTCGAAGTAATGTTCTGATAGTACCTAATTTTAAATTCCTTAATTCAACGAGATTATTTTTCATTAACGACATTCGATTATGGAATTCTTTACCAAACCATTTAAAATCCATTGATGGAATTGGAAGCTTTAGACAAGCTGTATTTAAAATGTTTACTTAACTACAGAATTTTGTTAATGTAACCAGTTTTCTTTCTTTATTTCACTCCTTCCCTCTATCCTCTTTCATCCGATTCTTTTCTGTTTTCTTTATAATACTGTCTATCTTCATCTTTTATAATTCAAATACTTAAAAGCTAAATTAAATTATATTTTTAATAATAATAATCGTATATTTCTTTCAATTATAAATTTAAATAACTTATGCTCAAAATTAAAAATGATTAATTTTTTATTGTGTAATTTTTGTTATATGTAACATTTAATTCTAAATTATATTTCTTTGTATAGCAAAAGAACTTGTTCTTATTATACTAATGTACTAAAATAAATAAATATATAAAATAAACGTTTTGGATACCGAATTACTCATTGTTGATGATGACCTGATATCTGAAAAGGTTCTGCTTGGTAAGGATGCTTTTTGCCGTGAAGGAGTAAGACTCATTATTGAAGGCGACGATTGTTGGGTAGAAGATGTAGCAAATATAGTAACCAACAAAGATCTCAACCAGCAGGAACTTCAACAACTTTGACGTCTTCTTTCGGCTCATCGCTCTTGTTTTGCTGCAAAGGCTTCAGAACTGGGAAAATGTGCAGTTAAAAAAAGGAGATTCAACTAAATTCGAGTGTACCAGTTAACATCAAACCGTATCGATTACCCTTTGCCAGACGACCAATAGTAAAACAACTTGTCAACGAGCTGCTGGATAATGAAATCATCCGTCCTTCGGAGTCAGCATATGCGTCACCAGGTTTATTGGTCGAAAAAAATGGCGAATACAGACTTTGTGTCGATTTTCGATGTTTGAATTCTTTAACCGTCAAGACTCCATTTCCGATGCCAAATTTGGAAGAGCAATTTGCGCAATTAGCAGGTAATCACGAATTTACATCTTTGGATCTGCGAATGGGATACCACCAAATCGAAATTTAAGAGACTTCAAAGAAATATACCGCTTTTGTGACTATGGATGGCCATTTCGAATACAATAGAATGCCTTTTGGGCTAGTCAACGCTCCTGCGGTGATAATTGCCGAAATGAAAACTAGTGAAATTCTGGGGTATCTAGATGACGTCATCATTCCAAGTGTAACCAACGAAGGACTACGCCGCTTTGAACGTTTTTTCAGCATTATAAAGCAAAACGGACTAACCCTACGTTTGGATAAATGCAAGTTTTAAGAAACCGAGATTTTTGCATTTGGGCCACATAATCGACAAGAATGGTATTACTCCTGGAAAGGATAAAGTAAGTGCGATTCAAAATTTTACGCAGCCAACCAGCATCACTGAAGTTCGTCGGTTTCTGGGACTTACGAGATTTTTTCGGAAGTTCGTTGAAAACTATTCCATAATCTCAAAGCCATTAACTAATATGCTGCACAAAAGCGAAGAAAAATCTTTTACATGGGGTGCAGTGCAGCAAGATTCTTTCAAAAAACTTATAGATATTCTGTGTAGCAGCCCGTTTAAGCACTTTACGATTTTAATGCTCAATACGAAGTCCATACGGATGCGAGTGCCATGGGTCTAGCTGGAGTATTGTTGCAGTCAACCAACACGAACGATTGGAAAGCTGTATTCTACTATAGTCGTTATTGTTCACCGGCAGAGGCAAAATTTCACAGCTACGAATTGGAAATCCTCGCAGTTGTTGAATCGCTGGATCGTTTTCATGTTTATTTGCTAGGAAAGCCATTTAAATTAATCACCGACTGTTCTGCTATTGCAAAAGTTCGAAATAACAAGGAATTGGTACCGAAAATCGCGCGATGGTGGATAAAAATTCTGGACTTCGATTGTGAGTTTGTACATCGTCAAGGTTCACGCATGTCTCATGTCGACGCTTTGAGTCGTTCGCCTGGCCTACCCCCAAAACTTGTCGACACATGTGGTTATATTCTCAAGGTCACTGCAAAGGACGACGATTGGCTCTTAACTATGCAGCTCCAAAATCTGCTGCTGTCAAATATCATTGCCATTTTAAGAGGAGAACAAAAATCAGAACAGGAGATTCAGCTAAAACGTGAGTACTGCTTGAAGAATAACCGTTTGTATCGTTTAGAAGATGGAAAAACCCGTTTTGTCGTTCCAAAAGCGATTCGCTGGCGAAAAGTTAAATTATGCCATGATGATGTAGGACATTTTGGTCTGGAAAAAAGAATCCAGCGCATAAAAGATAATTTTTGGTTCCAGAAAATCCGGAAGTATACCAAAGATTGCATATCTGCATGTATTCAATGCTGCTACAACAAGATTAAAGGCGGCAAACCAGAAGGGCGAATGCATTTTAATGAACCAGAACCGATACCATTCCGCCATGTGCGCATTGACCACTTGGGGCTGTTTGTCAAAAGAAACCGCGGAAATTGTTATGTGCTGGCTATTTCAGATGCATTCAATAAATTTTTGATAGTCAAAGCCGTTAGAAATACAAAAACGCAGCCCGTCATAAATGCCTTAAATGAGATGACCGGTTATTTTGGACTGCCGAGAGTAATCGTTTCTGACCGAGGCACTGCGTATACTTCAAAGCTATTTGAGAATTACTGCGAAGTTAATCATATACAACACATCAAAACCGCTGTGCGTACCCCTCGTGCTAATGGCCAAATCGAGCGCGCAAACCAAGTAATTTTATCTTTTATCCGGACGACGACAGAAAACCCGAAAAACTGGGACCTCAAATTACGTGAGCTTCAATGGTCCGTCAACTCTCAAAAAAATTCAATTTCTGGTTTTAGTCCAAATGAATTGGTTTTTGATTTCAAGCTGATCGACGTTGTTCAGAATCATATAATCGCCGCCATACATAATGACAACATAGAGGAAGAGTTAACTGATTTCAGTATCACCGACAAGCGGAAGCAGGCAGTACAAAGCATTGCAGTCGAGCGTGAAAAGTGGAAGACACGATTTGACAAAAAACACGCGAATCCAACCATTAATGTTGAAGACCAGCTTATAGTTGTGGAAAACGAGGCTCCGGCGACAGGCGAATCTAGAAAACTGGAGGCAAAATATCGTGGACCTTACGTGGTAACAAGGGTCCTTGGTAACGATAGATACCTAATCGAGGACGTTCCTGTAATGCAGATTTCTGCGCGCAAATATTGTTCAGTATTTTCATCAGACAAGATGAAGCCCTGGTGCAAAAATGTTCTAGATCTTGACAGCGATGCAGGTGAAAATCCAGACGAAATCGAGGACGATTCAATATCAGGAATGGCCGAATTATCATCGTGTGCGTGAGTGCAGTTTCTCTTGCTCTCGTCTGCACTAAATTGAGTTTGAGTTGGCAGTCTACGCTTGACCCCGCAACGCTTCGCAAAGTTTAAAACCGATCGTATAAAATAGTTGTGTAACTTTATATTGCTTTCAAGATAATTTTCTAATTTTATTTAAAACTTGAATTTATTAAAAAAATCAATAAATAATTAAAATAACCATCGTTATTGACACTCGGTTCGGTTGATTATGATTCGGAACTGCAAAAATGTTGACATTGACATTAAAATCGGTGGTCTTCCGTTGTTTAATAGCTTTAAAGCTCAATTATGGCCTATTTTACTGCGAATAAATAATATTGAAAATTGTCTTTTCGGCTACAGCAAGCGCGCCAGTTTAGATTAACATTTCATCCCATTTATATCTGAGCTTTGTTTGATGTTGGAATCTGGGTTTTCCGTGGATTAGACCGGTTCATGGTGTACAAACTAAATACCATTAATTGGTCTAATCCACGGATTAGCGCTAATACTCGGTGAAGAAAAGCACTATAAAAACCTGTGGCGTGACCGTCTGTCACCCCATCCCCCTTAAGAATTAGAATAAATATATAAGTGGGTCGGAGGAGTTTAATGCTCCCCGCTTTTTTGGCGACACTTTGTTGCAACCCACTCAAATAAACAGCACTTTAATTTCAAGTGCCTTGGCTTAGCGATTAACGCTTAGCCAAACACATTCCTCAGCTGGCGACGTTGTTATCGCTGGGAATAACACAGCGGTAACCTGAGCCGCCGCTGACCAGAGTCATAGCTGGCGCGCCAAGCTAACAAAGCTTGGCCTCAAGTGACGATTCGTCACTAAGCGATTAAATGCTTATCTTCAATAGCTGGCAGCTTGTGTGTTGTTTTAAGCTGCAACAACAAGCGTGTCGTATAACTTGAGCGTTGGTTGCCTGGGCGCTGGCTTAGCTACCCAGCTCACAGGCAAGCGCGCATTTGTGTGGGTAAATATAATACACCCCGCAACCGCTCTGTCGCTCCGTCATTAGCGCTGATGACGAAGCGAGATAGTATAAATGCCAGTGACTCTGGTGATATATAAAAAACATTAAAATGCATATCGGGAATTGTGTATTCGTGGTGTTGGCAATGTGCGCTTTCGCAGTAGTGTACATTGCCTTACAATACATATACAACGCGTTGTGGTGGCATGGGCTATGGGCCCTGCTGCCGTAGAAAGATTTGAACAGTTCACAAATTAGTGTCTTGGCAATTAGTTCGCCATACGCGAGATTCAAATTGTATATAAATTTGTAAATAAATTAGTAATCTTAAAAAACCGCCTTTCACTTAACCTAAAAACCCATAAGGGCTGTTCACTATCCTGTGCAAATGGTCTTGCATCTTAACATTTGCAAAATGGTAGAGTATATTTTTACAGCCCTATTCTGGCAAATTAACAAATTGTTAACCAGTATTTTCAATAGTTCTATGTGTTTGTTGTAATTCTTTTATTCCAAAACAAAATTTGAAGCTCAAAAATGAAAAATTTTAATAAAAATTGTCAACTGCTTTTCAGTTATTGACAATTTCATTAACAAATTTCGTTTTTTTAACTTTAAATTTTGTATTGAAAACAACTGTAAGGACCAAAACTTCGGCAAAGTTTTGCCCCTACATGTTCTATTGTAATATTATTTTATTTATAGGTTCCTGCTGGTCGTAGGCCGACCATACCCTGCAAAGGAAACTCCCCGGTAGGGCGTCAGGAGTGCGAGGGACAGGTTCCGAACAGGACTTGTAAGGAGAGCTGAGCCATGCGCAGCTAGGTCAAGTTAGGTTTAAGTAAAATAGATATAAAGCACATGGAAGTGCATTGAAGTTTGTTTATGGTAATAAATTTATTTTGTTCTTTTAAGTAAATTACCATATTGATACTAACTTATTATTTCGGTGTAAACTCCACCTGCCAAGCATGAAACCTAGGAGTGTCTAAAATAAGGGATAGATAGCCAGGGGCATCATCAATGTGTGCATAGGGCACCAGTGATATCACCAACCAGCAGTTGATGCAATTATTTCACTTATTGCATCAGCCAATTTAAACTGCGTCATTAGTATAACGTTAGTTTGTTTTGCTAATTATTTTGTTATTTCTTTACATGTGAACGGGAATATCGCATGATGCCTGAAGACAGGTACCCAGTTGCAGGAAGGGTATACAGGCGCAAGAGAGCCAGTGGCATGGGCCACGTACGCTAAAGGGAGAAGAAGATACGCAGGTACGAGAGGAACGTGGAATGGAACACCAGTCTCGCAAGAAGAGCTTCGAGACGTTTTAGTGATTTAGTCGAGTGCCGTCAACCAGACAAGACTCATTCAGTCGAGTGCCGTCAACCAGACAAGACTCGTTCAGTCGAGTGCCGTCGAAGTCTTTAACAACGAAGCAGAAGTCAAAGTGCCGTCGACCAAGAAGGTCTTGTTGAACTTTTCGTCGCCAAGTAAAGCGGCCAACATAAGATTAATAAATCGCGACAGAAGCAGCTATAATCACATCTCCGCAGTCGACAGCAGCAGCGAGTCGAGCCAACCGACACTGCCAACAGCGACGCCAACAAGCGAAGTCCTCAGTCAACGACGACGTCGACAGCGACAACGCAGCGCCGCCAACTGCGAATGCAGTAAGCCGGCAGGAATTCAGCCAATACCCGCAGCAACGCCGGTAGCGAAAACCCCGGTCAGCAGCAGAAAGCCTATAGCAAAGGAGCAAGTACAGCAGACGCAATAGGAGCCGAGAAGTATCATTTATTTTATTTATTTCGTATAATACGTTGTATGAATAATTGAAGTAACGTAGGTTAAATTAAATACTAAACAAATATTCATGCAAGAATATTTAAAGTAACAGTAGGTTAGTAAGCGGGCATTGAGCTATTTTAACGTAAAGAGTGGAACGGTGAGATACGAGAAGCATCCTAAAGCAACGAGGCGGAGTCATATTAGTCAAATCAATTGGGCCAGCGCGAACGCAGCTCCAACCTAAACTCAATTGGGCCAGTGCGAACGCAGCTCCAACCTATAATCAATTGGGCCAGCGCGACCGCAGCTCCAACCTAAATTTCATCGGGCCAGCGCGAACGCAGATCCAACCTAAGATCAATTGGGCCAGCGCGAACGCAGATCCTACTTAAATCTACCGAGCCAGCGTGAACGGAGCTCCAACCTAAATCTAATCCGGCGAGCCGACCCCAGCTGGAAAAACACTTCGTTACACAACAAATACATAGAAATATTCAAAATACTGGTTAACAATTTGTTAATTTGCCATAATAAGGCTGTTACTCTACACTAATAAAATATACAGGGTCGCTATTGCGACGAAAAAATAAGAATTGCCGAAGGAAAAATCGATTAATCGATTTGTTTGCAAATTATCGATATTTAAGAAAACAACTTTTTTAGATGACTTAAGAAAACTATCTATATTTTTCTAAGTGTATAACCGATATTGCTGATTAATGACGTTTTCTTTTCTCGCGATAATGTTGCATTTACTCTGCCCTGCGCCTGGGCTGTCAAATTTTCGTGTTCTTTTCTCAGCATATTCATAGGGTTGCGTGTTCTTTTCTCAAAATGTTGCACTTTGATCCGGCAAATTTATTTATTTATTTTTATTTAATAATATGAATGTATGAATGTATGTGTATGAATCTATTTACGAAAGTCCGCACAGCTTTTTTTCAGAATTTGTATATGCTGTAGTGGAGAAAAAGTCTTGAAATTACATGTATTTTACGAATTTCGCTGAGCCAGACCTCCAAAAAATTCGTCCATACAAATTGACCCGGCCTAATATATATATATTTATATATCAAATGAAAGGTTAAATTGTAAGCTTTAAAAATAAAATATATTTTTAGTACCTAAATAACGCAAATTTAGTAGAAAATACCGGTTTTTTAACTACAAATTTAAAATATGATATAGTTTAACTTATAAAATTACAAATACGCTTGCAATGATAAAAGTATTGTATATCATTGAATAGGTAATTTAATTTTCTTTGAAATGACAACAATCTTTTAGATCCATTGGATAATGGCAAAGAAATGTATTTTGTTTTAAGATCTTTTAACAAAAAACGCTTAAAAATCGATAACTCGAGAACTAGTTGAGTAATCGATTTTTTGTTCAGCTAAACATTTGTTTTTGTTGTTCTCTACCAGAAAACACTTTCAAATCGCGCCACCCCGGAAATCATGATCTCCCGGAAATATTGCATGGCACAGGTTAATGTTAACGTACCACAGTAAAAGGTTTTTGATTAGACCTTGGAAAAAATCACAGAATGGGCAAGGATTAGGATGATTAGAACAAGAACTAAGACAAGGAATTAGAGGAAATAAGACAAGGAATAACAGAAAGATTTCAACGAGAATTGGCAATATTATAAAAACAATTTAAAGCACACTATTAAATTGCAAGTCATTGTTGGCAGCTCAATTTATTAGCTAGCTGAAATTATATGTACTAACAGTGTTGGAAATGTGAACTTAACGATCGGCAAAGAGTTGTAGCTTCATCCGCATTGTTGGTGATCAATATGAAGAGTTGTCACGTCGTCTCTTACGTTGTTCCTGGAATTCAAGCGGATGTCTCATTGCGATGAGCATCACCAGTATGCTTATTCATGTGCTTCTACAAGTTGGAGTATTAGAGCAAGTTAATCAAATACACAGTCAAGCTGTCTTACCTTTAAGTCGAGCGGCTTTCTAAAGGCTTTCTTGCAGAGGCTGCATTTGAATGTGCGCTCGACGTGCGCATAACGGTAATGACTAAGTAGTGCGCTACGATTAGGAGACACCTTTCTGCAAATATGACAGACGTGTAGCGTGCCTTCCTCGTTATGGCGTCTACGATGCTTTTGCAAGCTGTCTTTGTTCTTGTGCAAGGAACCACATTTTTCGCATTGCACTTTCGGTAACTTGATGCCTGTGTGTTCGAGCTGATGTCGCTCAAAGGCGGGACGACCACGTATGAGCTTGTCACAAATGTGGCACTTGGTGCTGTATGAGGATCCTTTAGTGTGCGCCTTTTTTATGTGACATTTCAGCTGCCGCGCGCATGGAAATCTATGTGAGAAAAATATAATTAGGATTTCCTTAAAATGGCAATAATAATTTCTTGTTACCTTCTTTGGCACACTTCGCAGATGTGATTCCGCTCGCCGTGCACGATCAGATGCTGCTCGAGGAGATGATGTTTGGCAAATTTCTTTGAACAGTGCTCGCATGCAAACGTCTTGAGTTCATTCGGTTGATGGCGCATCATATGTTTTCGTAGATACTGTTTTTCCCCAAACACTTTGTTACATTCAAGACATCTGTAAAAAATTTAAAAAGAAAATAAGGCAATTTTTTAAGCAAAGCTACCAAGCTTGGCTTGATTCATCCTTGTTTACTCACTTGTAGCACTCGGGATTAAAATGCCAATCAATGTGCTCGACCAGTAAGATACGCTTGTAGAATTTTTTATTGCAACATATGGCGTAAGCATTTTTCTCATGCTGTTTTGTTACATGACTGCTTAGTCTGGCGAATGTGGGCAACTCTTCCGAGCAAATGTGACATAGCAAACGCATGTAGCCAGCAATTTTGTCATCGATGGCATCGGATTTCAGTTCTCTATCACCTTGGGACATAGGAAGATTTAATTCCACGCTGACGTCTAGTTTTTTGATCAAATCTGCAATTTGTTCCTTTTGTTGAAGACACTTTTGTGTTAGGCAATTTTCATCGTTTGATCTTGCTTTATTATATATAGATAGATTATATATAGATTTTGCTATAGAGCGACGCAATTCGTTAGTTTGCAAGGGCTCTTCCTTGATTATCAGTTTATCTGGACAATTTAAACAAAATAAATTTCTTAATAATATAAATTCAAACTATCTACAAACCTTCCTCTTCTTCCAAACTCTGTACCCTTTCAAGTACTTTTTCCACAAAATACTCTTCATGGAATGATGTTTCATCGTTATAGTATTTTTGTTCTTGCGTGCTCTCCTCCACTGCAGCACTTGCATTATTTTCAGCTGAAAGCTGATTCTTTTCATCATTCACACTAGCTTTCATTAAGCCGTCATCATCATAAAGCAAACTGCTGAATTTTATTTCCTTTTCATTGGTATCATCGTCAGCAGCAGCTTTTATAGCCACTTCCTGCAATGTTTTTGAATATCTCTCTTGCACGGATACCTCTGAAAAGGTTTCAGCTGTGGACAGTTCTACTCCAAGCGACTTGGTCACAGTATTGTCTGTGGCTTGCCTTTCACGTGAATATGTTTCTTCTTCCGTTTTCATGGAAAAGCTCTCCGTTAGCAAACGATGGGCCTCCTCCACATTTAAGTAAAATTCGTGAAAACTCGACACTTGTGTCCAGCAATCATAGCAAATGGAAGTGGAAATGGGATCGTCACTTTTTGGCTTTGTTAAAATAAAGGAGATTTTAAGTTTATCAACTTTTGACAAAATTGTTTGCGTTTACCTCGAACCAAAAATATTTACCCAGCACCATCGCCACATTAAGTTCAAGTCCAACCACATCGAATATGTGTATCAATTCCTGAAAATTCTGTAGACAAAGTCGGCAAATCATTTTTGCTACATGTATTTTCCTGTGATATTTATTATTTCCTCAACACAAAGATTTCACCAAGTTTTCATCCTCTTTCAACAAAATCAAAACAAAATCACTTGAATGCATAGTTTCCAACTTTGTGGGAAAAATACCTTTTGTGGTATTTTTGAATTGCTGTGGGAAAAGGGTATTCCCATGGTATTTTTCGATTCAGCGTGGTATTTTTTAATGACTGGAATTTTATTGTTATTTTGCGTTGCAAGTATGATTTTTTAACATATCTGGGAATTTCGTGATATTTTTTAATGACTTATTTATCTATTTCTTTCATCGTAATTAATATGAAAACCTTATTGGCCAATTAATATATTACAAGTTGTAATTTATTTACATTCGAGAAACAACTAACCTAAAATTTAACAATGTACATATATCCCTAAAAATGCGAAATCCCTAAACAAAAAATCAACAAATCCCTAAACAAATCAAAAATTTAGAAGAGTTTGTCCCATGTTAGCGCAAGTGATTTTGATTTGAGAAATTGATAATTTACACATTGTGTTGCGTGTGTGAGGCAAATTTGAGGTCTGAAAAAAATGATAACATTAAAATATCACATAAAAGAGGAAATAATCACTTACCTGTTAAAACAATAAAAATCCCTAACCTCCACCTGGCAACCCTAGCTGGTCTGCTCACCTGTAATTCAACGATATATTAAAGCTTTGAAATGAGGGAAAATTTTATTGAAAATCAAATTCTCACTTTTTATTGGTGAATAACAGCCATCTTTCCCGTGTTTTTTGTGTGTTTAAATTGCCTAAAATTTCATACAAAAACTTACCTTTCTGAACTCTGCTTGTGTTTTCACCATAGAAACAAAATATTTTACTTCTTTGGTTTTCACCGAAGTATTTTGACAGTTCGTGGTGGCGGCCATCATGCTTTCCAATGATGGTACAAAAAGAATATAGTGAGAAATGGAACAAAGTTAAAGTGAAAAAGTGTTGCCAGATCAACAAGTGCATTCATACGTAGGGAAAAATCTGAAAGTAGAAAATTGAGTCGGTTTATTCATAAGAGTGACGAATCGTATGCTACTAGAAGGATATGAGCGCCTGGTACTGGAGATTTCGTTTGTGCACAGCTGTGTAACGAAAAAGGCCACAAAAAGTAGTAGGAAGGTTAGGAAAAAATGGTGGAGGAGGAAACTCGGGAAGGATAAGGTGATATAGAGTCTGTACTCTTTGAGGTAAAAATCGAATATATATATATATATATATTTCAAAAGAAAAATTTGGAAAAAAGGTGAGGAGTAGTGTTTTTTTGTGTGTGTGTAATAGTGAAGTGATAAATTAAAAATAAAAGTTTTAGCAGGAATAAAGCAGGAACAAATCAAGAGTGTAAAAGGAAGAGATCACGAAGAAACTACTGAGCAATTGAAGAAATAATAGTACGAAAATTAAAACTGAGCAGCAAAGTGAAGGGAAATAAATTGTGAGTTAGTGATTTACATAAGAAGGGATAAAGGAATAATTTGGCATATTAATTTGCAGTGTGGCTGACTGGAGACAGGACCACAAAAATGAGCGGATTGGACCAGGCCCTAAAAACAGATAAGTCGGTAACAAATTGTTTTCTATAAAACAAAAGATTTAATCATTAGCTGTGGCTAATAAGAAGAAAAGTAATTTATTAGTTAGCTAAATAGGCAGTGTTTCCCAACTTGTGAGCAGCTGGATCCTGCAGGAGTAAAAATATACTGAATGAGAAAAGAAAAAAAAGTTTAAAGTAAAGTTCAAAATAAAATAAAATTCTCAGTGAAAATAAATAATTCCCGACTCTTTGTAAAAACGAAAAAAAGAAAAATTTTAAGAAATATTTTTATAAATAGATTTGTTAATGTGATGCATTAAATAGTTGTATAAATTTTTTTTTTGTGATAGTGAGGTTTAATTCGGCATTTGCCATAGTTGCGACATTTTTGTGAGTTACGTACAAAAGTGAAAATAATAACTTCGTCCTAAGAGAGCTCGTTTAGGTAGAAAAGAAAAAAATAATGAAGAAGAAAGTAAAGCTAGAAAAAAATTAGAGAAATTTTCCAATATTCATTTGGTTTAAACCAGTGATGTTCCTCGACGCGTCGTCTTTAATTGTCGACATTTTGGTGTCGACAATGCAGAATGTGTCGACAATGTAGACAATGTCGAGAATTGTGTAAGCAATGTCAACAAAATGCAACACTGCGAAAATGCAAGTTCCATTTAGATTATGCTGATTCTTAAAACCTTTTGAAAAGTCGTTTAATTAACACAAAGTAACAAATTTTACAATTAAGCAAAAAAAGCCATGCCCAGAAGGCGTAAAAATAAGGAATATTTCGAACTTGGACTCAATTTAAGTAAATATTACAATAAACATGCAGCCTTTTACATTAATTATCTACACGTCGTTTAAAGCAATTGTCTACACGACATTCTCGACACCGTCGACAATAGTATTGTCGACATCATGTTCTCTACGCCGCACATCACTGGTTTAAACAAAACTAGATCAAAGCTAATACCCGAATTTAACCCTGTTCCTGTTGCATAAAAGAAAAAGAAAATAGAATGTTAAGTGTTTTGACACTTCTTTATTGGCCATAAATTGTTTTTTTTTTTTATATACATATTTATGCTTTCTTATTATTATGGATTTATTATTTTTTTTTATATTTTACATATACATGTCTATTATTTTTTAAATATACTCTATTGCTTATAAACTATTATAATTTACATTGATCATAAAACTAATTTCAGAAAGAATTGGTAACTTACTGGAATTTTTATTTTCGTTTTTATAGAAAAAAAAAACAGATACGTCGCTGGACACACGAGAGAAGCGAAGCTTTTTCGCAGTTTTATACGTTTCATATATAATTATAATTTAATGGTTTTTTTAATAAAAAATTTTTTAAATTGAAACATTTTAAATACCATTATTAACTAATTCCCACCAGTAAAATAATTTCCCACCAGTAAATTTTATTACCTTACATTATTATTTTACATTAATTTTGAATTGTTTTTGCAAATGTTAATGAAATTATTGGGTTTTAATATTTAAAATATCAAACGTATATTATATAGATGTAATTTCATCGATATTTCTAGCAAATATTACATCAATAGTTGTCCTAATCTTGTTGTGCAAATATTTGGATCGCTTGTCATTCGCAAATTATATTTATCAAAACAGCATTGTTTAAGGCTTAGAATTTTTATGAAACTGATTTTTTTATATATCAAAAGTATAGTCTTTCTGACGTTAATGTCCAATTATAATAGAAGTAACGTAATGTGATATAATAACAGTTGAGCAGTGCGTTCTTTCAGTTATTGTTTGAAGCAATCCCAGCTGGACAGCTCTAACAACTTTACTAACACAATGGTACACAATTTCGTTTTACTAATCCATTCATATGTTCTGATGTTGTATTAAACAAGGAAAGTTGTATATGTTCGCATATCTTGCTCTTTTACGGCCAAATATTTACTGAAAGAGCAAAATAATAAACAAACCAAAAAAGTAAGCTGTGCTGCAATCGAAAGGAAGTTTAAAATTATATTAATCAAATTAAAAAAAGTAAACAGATTTTCTTTTCAGAAAACCAAATATATTATTGCTGAGAAGAATTTTCGGTTGTCTGAAAAAAAAGAGTATCAAGAAAACCAAGAATATCAAGAAAACCGATAAACCAACTAAACTGCTGTTGTCGCTGGCACCATTGCTGCAACGTGTTAATGAAAAAAAATGAATTTATGTTAGAAATGTGTGTGTTCTTGTTTTTATAGGCGTAATTTATATGACGTCGTTATTTGAAGATAATCCTTTCATTAAAAATATAAAAGAAAGTTATTCAAATATTGTGTTTTGAAATTGAAAAACTCTAGGCCAGAGTTTTGGTCAGGGGGTGGGCATGTTACAACGGATTGGGGGGAAAAGTGAGTAAAGCTGAATTTGTAATTGGTGTGAGCAGTTCAGATATACTTTTTTCTTATGGATAAAACATGGGTGGCAGACAGAGATGCTAGATCACACGTATGAGAATCAGAGATGCAAACCTTGTTATACTTTTACCTACCGCTAGAACAAATGTAACAAGTTTTGTTTGGATTTTTTAAGGGGAAATAACACGAAACGTGTTAGCGCTCGTGTTAAATAACACGTTATCTAACAGTTACATGTCTAGCTGGGATGCTTTCTTATACAAGTGGTTTTAATAAACGTAACGTAACGTGACGGGACGTATAAGTCCGTGGATTTTAGATTTCTACCACAGATAATATAATAGAAAGATGTGCCACCGCCATACAAGCAAGTGGCACAGTAAAATTTGAATGTGGATTTATCATAAATCCGCAAAAAGCTTTATGAGAGTCAGCGAGCGAACGATTTAAAGCTTTTGTGAAAAGCAATAGAAATGATATGTAAAGATTTGATGCACGAAACATATGAATAAACGATGTAGCTACCAACAAAATGTAGCACAATTTCATTAAGTTTTACTTAAAAGATGTAGGCAATTTTTTTACTAAACTACCCTACGAACATTATATAATTTAAAGTTATTATAATTTTTTTGCATTATCTCTTATCTTTTTGTTATATAATTTCTAGAATATAATATCATAAAGATGACATAATCAAGGTATATTATGTGTGTTGACTTGGTTTTTTTTGCCGTTTTGCCATATGATATTTTTAATGTTATATTATTGTAAGGGCGATTCCATCAGTTGAAGCCTAGCCGCGAATAATGTTGTAAGCAATATTTTTAAGTTGTTTCTTTGCGGAAAAGTTTTTATTTAGCTACTTTTATATATTTTTATAACATTATTGCAAATACATGCTTTACTATATGAAAAGTACTTAGAAATGCAATTTTCAATTGTTCTTACTTATACAACAAAAACATTTTTCTAATAATTTTTTGAGTAAAAATTCAATATTTTGAACCGTTTTTGAAAAAAAAAAATCAATAATATATTCACTGACCTAACGCTACAGTTGAAACAAACTATTTTTGTAAAGTGCTTTTATTAAAACTTTGATCAAAAAAACTTCAATTAAATATATATAAAAATAATATATAATATTTAAAAATAAATATATATAAAAATATATTTGCATCGAAAGTCAAAGTTTTGATTTTCATGTCGTTTTCATGTCGTTGTACCAAATATTTCTGAAATTCTAAAGACTTTTGAATAAATTTTCTAAATGCTATATTTGTGAAAGAATTTAAAAAATATGGCAAATTTGCGATATTGAATTGCTTTGGAGTTATAGGCTGCATAGCCTCGAAATTTGGTATTCGACTACGATTTACACGTTTCACTGATAACATTTTATGAGCGTTACCCCTCCCACACAACTGAAATTTTTGATATTGAATAGCTTTGGAGTTATAGAACGGAAAAAACAGCCTCGGAATTCAGTACTCGAGCCGTTTTACTGATAGCATGTTATAGGCGTTTGGCAACGGAGGCGTGGCAGCAACACACAGTATTTCCGCTTTATTTATACCAGCGCGAAGATTTCGTTGCTTTGTTTTGATTTATTTTTGATGTATCTTTGTTTACTTTATTTCTGTTATTTTACTCATTTCAAAGAGTTTACAGTGTTGCAAATCCTATTATAACGTAAAATTGCAGTTTGGGGATTTTTAAATTAAGCTAAAACCGCTAAGAACATTGTTTGTAAACAAAATCTTTAGTTAAATATATGATAATTGGGTTTTTAAAGTCTGAAGAATTTGTTTAGTACGAAATCACGTTGTCTACTTTGATGCAGGTAATTTTGAGTATTTTTACTAAAACCAAAATACGTAAATATCCAACCTACTACAATCATACTTTTAACCTAATATTTTCGTTGAAATATTTTTTTAAGAACAAAGAAAAAATAAAACCAAATTATATATCAAAGTCATATTTTTGCGCACTTTAATATGGGGGAAATGTTAAATAAACGGTATATTTTAAACTCTTTCACAAATGTAGTATTCAGAAAATGTCTACAAAAATCGTACAAATAATCGTATAAACGAAAGCTTAAATAAAAGGTATAAACATGTCATTTGTAAATATTTATAAAACTTGAAAAATAAAAGAATGTTTTTGGAGTTATAGGATCATAACTGGGGAAATATTTTTCAAAACCAAAAAAGTCGAAAAATTCTTCTAAAAAAAATTCGAACCAACCTGGAGAATTCTTTATGATTTTTATTATCTAGAAAAAATACTCAATCGAACTAGCAATGTCGTTTTCGTCGCGCAAACTTTTTTCAAATTGTTAACCACTGTTATTAATTTGTTATTCACTTTTAAATAAAAAATACAATGAATAAAAAATTTTGTTATTCACTACTATTTTACGAATAAAATGTTCGCTATTAATTTTTTATTACTTTTTTATTCATTATTAATTTTTATTCATTATAAATTTCGTATTCATTTCTAATTTTTCATTCATTTTTGAATAATAAATAAAATGAAACAAAAATCTTGTTATTCACTTTTGAATATTGAACCAAATTAATAATAAATAAGAAATTAATAATGACTATAAAATTAATAATGAACAAAACATGAATAGGCAATGAATCAAAAAATAATAATGTACAAAAAAATTAATTATTGAAAAATTTGAAATTCTTTTTGAATTGCATTCTTTGTAAATAGCATTCATATGAATAAAAAAATAATTAATTATTCTGAATAACGAAAAAAAAAAATTGAAATTAATTACTAATAAATTTTTTAAAATTCAATGTGAATTAAAATTTTATTTATAAACAATTTTGAATTCATTGGTTTTCCTTAAGATTCTGAATATATATGCAGATTTTACTGCTCTGGCTGAGTCAATCAAAAATAGTGAATATTAATGGGCCCAATCGCGATACTGTCGGATTTTCCGCTCGCCGGAAAGCTTTCCTCCTGACGTGAATAAAATTTCAATCGAGATTTCCGTCGGGAAGGGATAAAGCATAATAACACGACAACACTGTTCCTCTCGATTGCGGTGTTCGTTGTCAAATTTTCGAAGTGATGGAAAAGTATTCACAATGGAGTGTTCTAAAAAATAGGGCATTTGGAACTTTTTGAAGAAATGTACAAGTTATGCTTTTATTAGTTAATATTAAAACGCAAATTTGCTATATAACATTAATAAAACATATTTGTGATAAAAGAATCAGATTATATTTAAAATAATCGAAGAAAACTTATTTATTTTTGTGATGATATCAGAATCCCATGAAAAAAATAAGCAACCGTGGTAGTTTCTTTATAAAAAAAAAACAGCTGACTATCAAAACAAATAAGAAAAAGAGCATACAATTTATTTGAATATTATAACTATAAGGAGTTCGGTAAGAAGGATAATATAAATAACGTTTTGAATGCAATAAAAAATAATTTGTATCTTTAAAGACAGATGGAATCAATTCAGGCATTTTTGTTTGCGCAGCGCGAGGGGGCTCAGGCAGTAAGGACATTGCAGTTGAAGAAATCCTTGCGGCATCTTAACGTTCTGAATTTATCATATCAACACAATTTGTTCTCAAAACATACACAGGTTTCGTCAGATTGGAAAAGAGCGATAAAAGCCAAGCTCCGGAAAGAGCAAATGGACATAATGCAGACAGGAGGTGGACCCCCAAGAGCAATACCTTTGACAGAAGTTGAGGAAGGCGTTGCCAATCTGACAAGATTAAGAGTAACAATGACGGGTTGAAGAGGGCAGGATATTTGGAATTGGAGCAATTAGCTCAACAGCGCCTTCGTCATCAGTGCACCACGCTGTTTCAAATGGGGAAAATAATGAAAGTGATGGTAAGATGTTTCAAAATATAAGTCATAGATAGTTCTTTATTAGTTTTACTAACATTCTTAATTTTTAAAGATGAAGATGCAGTGGCTGCTAGACTACCTCTTGCTAAGAAAAGAGAGAGGATGTCCGCGAACGACATTCTTGACGACCAAGTAAGGTCGCAGAAGGTCTTTCACAAGGACATGCTGGAAAGTCAGGCCAAGCAAAATAAATATCTAGGAGGCATTGAAGCTTGTACGCGACGTTTAGCCAAAGCAATGGAAGAACATTTAGAAGAGAAAAAAGGCATAATAGCGTCCTTCAAAAACTAACTCTGGACAAATTTCAGCTGGAAAAAGAATTGATTGAAGCGCAACTCGCCTAGATCCAACAAAACAAATAAATTTAATTTGTTCTTTTCCATATTAACATACATACATTGTGGATGTTTGTTATTATTTTATTTTGCTTATTTACAATTATAAATTACATTTTATAAAAATTTTTAAAATAACTACAATGAATAAAATATTTGAATAATAAAAATGTTTGAAAATTTAAATTACATAATTTTGTATTAATGTACATAAATACTTTTATTTTCGTTTTCCCTTTTTATGAACTATAAATGTTTGTAAAATATATAAATATTTTGATTTCAATTTTATTTGCGTTTATTTTTCTTCGATTTTATCAATCTCACGATCAAAATTTGCGCGAGTAAATTTGACAGATAATTGCCATCCGTCGAGAAACGCGATTGCACATTTTCCGACGTATAGGTTTGAATTTCCGACGGAAACCTCGATTGCTTTTTTAGCGGAAATCGGGAAAAGTCGTTCGACGGGCTTCCGACGGCTAACGCGATTAGGCCCAATGCAAGCAGTGAATAAGAAAAATCTGCTTCGCACAAAATAAGGAAATCATCATGAAAATAATACAAACAAACAAGAACATTTGTTGCTGTGCAGCAGAGATCACAACTGCTTGGTTCCAACAACAACAACGGAAAAAACAATTACAACATTAAATTTCACGACTGTCGCTAGCTATGAGAAACCATGCAGTGGTGATCTATGCTATGAAGCATTGTGGAGTGAAGAGTGAAAGAGCATTGCAGAGAGAATGTGCATGCAAGGATTGGAAACTTTTCTCTCAAGAAAGCTTCTTCATCGCGCTCACAAATGCTTACGTATTGATCTGAAAAATATTTGTTACTTTTTAATGTTCCGCGTGGCACATCTTTATACTATATAATCTTTGTTTCTACGTTACTTTACATTACGTCTTGTCAAAAAGCAAATGAACATTGTATTTTCACTTCTACAGCCGTTTTAGAAGGTGTCGAGCCACAGTGTTTCGTCTACATTCATTCTCTTTATACTCATTTATCTCGAAACTACTTTTTTCGGTATGGTGTTGTAGAAAAAACAAAAGACGCCCTGAAGAAGCAGACAAACAATCTGCGAAACGTCGGCAAATTAAAAATTTAATTTTGAAAAAATTTATCTGTTTTTTAATAAAAAAATATTTTTTAAGAAACAATAAAAAAGATTTTTCGGTTACTAAATAACGCCTTAAAAAATCAAACAACTAAAATTAAAAAGTAACCATAAAATAAAAAACCAAAAACTATTTAGCCGAATCATCTGAAATTTAAAATTGCTATTCATAACAACGGTGACTATCGCTGGAACTAGAATCAAAGTTTTATTTAAAAAAATCGTATATTTTACACTTAATAACCGGTAGAAAACAAGCTGTTTTAAGAACTTAAATTTCAAAAGCGCGTCGTTCTGTTAATTTTTCATATCTTTTCTTTTTAGTGCCAGCCATAGCTGCATTTATAGTGATTAATAGTAGTCTAAGATTTTATTTTTCAGATAAATAGAACAGTCAAAATCTACAACACCGCTCATGCCCTTTCCCTTGAGAGCATCTCATTGACCGCCATTTTGAACAAGATCAACAATTTTTTAAAATAAAAAATATTTTTTTATGATGAATGAGAGTTACAATACACTTTAAAAGTTTAAATATCGTTGTTCAATATTTTAACTTTTTAAAAAAATCCTAAAAATACCTCAAATTTTCGAGCGCTAGACCACCATTCTTGCCTTCAGTGCCTATGAACATTCATGACTGAATTCGAAATTAAAATCCACCCGTTCAATGGAACCTTCGTGGATTCTAGCGTTTCTAGCGTTTCTAGCTCGATAGTGCACAACATTGAGTCGAGTTGGACTTCTGCCATTCTATTCGTAGGGCACTATTCGTAATCACTATTACATAGTTTTTTTTTTATAAATAATTTGTGAGCTTTGAATATAAATAAAAATTTTCATTATAAATAGATGTAATCTGAAAAGATATAAAAATTTAAAAAAAAACATCAAATTTGTGAAATAGTAAAATTTCAGTTTTTGAACAAGTATATTAAAATCTGTAAAGAGAAAGAAAACAAAAAATTAAAAGTTGCAAAGAACTAAGAATTTAGTAATAAATCCCGTTGTTAGTTTTTGAAATATTGGCAACTCTGAAAAGAGAAAAAGTAAATATAGAAGAATTTTGTAAAATATTACAATTTAGATTAAGCATGAATTGTAAGCAATAGTAATAGATACGGATCTGAAAAGAGAAAAGAAAAAGTCAATATAAGAAAGTTTATAAATAAAAATATGTGAATAAGTTGAAAATTTAAAAATTATAATTAACTAATTTCATTCGTGTTGGGGGAGATAAATACAGGGGCGGTTCCAAAATGGAAGGGACGAAGGGTGATGATTTGAATTAAAGCAGAAGATTTTTTGCGATTGTTATTGGGGTTATCTTAAAAATATTCTGAAGATGACCATAGTTGGGAGGGTACGCGTGAGGGCTAACATCTCAATTCTTTGCACGTGTGCGTTTGGTGAACAACGGAGGTGGAAATGGTGGTTGATAAATTTTGGTTTCTTTTAGATTTCATAATTTTCATGTAGTTCAGTTTTTATTTAAATGACTTTTTTTAATTTTGTTGAATATTTTGATACATTGATTTCAGGGTTAATTATTTGTTTGTTTTCATTTTTGTTTTTTTTTAAGTTTTTCTTTTATTTACACTTCCGGTTCACTTCGAAGGTTATTGTTGAGTCCTCGACCTGGCATGACGGGTTAAGAACAGCGCCCGTGAACACCTCTGAGCTAGTCTGTGTCTTTCAGATTGGGTACGTTTGCAAGAGACACGTAACAATGTGGCGCCCTTTTCCAAGCCAAATGGAGTAGCCCACATAGACGACACAGAAAATTTAATCAAATACGAAGTAAAGTGTACGCAAATGACACAATGGAGGTCGAGTGTGCGTCTAATTGGGCACTGCATGCAGACCTACCACTGCAGTCTCAAAAAGAGTTTTGATGTGTGCAGTGCTGAACAAGTCAAATTTGAATGAAAAACTTAAAAATTTGTTTATTAAATTTAGGCCTCCTCCACACGTGAACTAATTACAATTTTATGGGAAGAAGGAGTGAAGGTAGATAATTTGTCGGAATTTGTCTGCAAAGAAAAAGTGAAAGTTGTAAGAGTAGCGGGTGGCCCTTATTTGAATATTGGCATAGGAAACCAATTAACTCGGTTCATAACCATGATTCGGAACTGCAAAAATTTTGACATTGACATTAAAATCGGTGGTCTTCCGTTGTTTAAGAGCTTTAAAGCCCAATTATGGCCTCCCAACGGGCCGGCATGTCAGCAGCTTCCTACAGGAGCAAAACGTCAGCACTTATTTTTGTTGTAGTGCAAATGAACAGTATATTGAGAGCGCTCAATAACGGACACAAGAAAAAACGAATAAAAAAACAGAACAAATAAAAAAAAAAAACGCGTCATGCAAATAATTAGTTGTTTGATACAATTGCGCGTGTGAGGTATCGCAAAATTCAATTGAAACCATTGCTGTAGTTTTTGTTTTAGTCAAAATGTAGATTTTTTGGTAATGCTTTAAAAATAAAAACGAGCTGCTGACTCAAAGCTTTCCAATGGAGGCTTTTTGAAGCAGTATCGACGGTTCCAAATTCTAACCCTTATTTTGATGAAATAAAATATTTCTCTTTCTTTCACTCTCCCTTTCAGCAAGTCTCTTTTTGAGGTAGGCAAAATCAAAAAGAATTCGATGAACTGCTGACCCAAAGCTTTGCACGGGAGGCCTTTTGGAGCAGTTCATAGTCAGCTAAATTAAAGTGCTCTTTTCCAATGACATGCAATGTTAAAAATACAATGGTGTATCATACATGGAGTCAGCGCTTTCAGCTGACTTGCAAGCACTCAAAAAGGCCTTTCGGAGTGCTTTTTTCCCCGTTGGGCTATTTTACTGCGAATAAACAATATTGAAAATTGTCCAATATTTCCAGTGGGAAATATTTTCGGCTACGCAAGCCCGCTAGTTTAGATGAACATTTAAACCCATTTATATCTGAGCTTTGTTTGCTGTTGGAATCTGGGTTTTCCGTGGATTAGACCAGTTCATGGTGTACAAACTAAATACCATTAATTGGTCTAATCCACGGATTAGCGCTAATACTCGATGAAGAAATGCACTATAAAAACCTATAAGGGCTGTTCACTATCCTGTGCAAATGGTCTTGCATCTTAACATTTGCAAAATGCTAGAGTATATTTTTACTCTACACTAACAAAATATACAGGGTCGCTATTGCGGCGAGATTACGATTTTCGGGGCGCAGCGATTGGACAAGGGATTCAGGAAGGTCTTTAACAAAATATAAGAATTGCCGAAGGAAAAATCGATTAATCGATTTGTTTTCAAGTTATTGATTTTTAAGAAAACAACTTTTTTAGATGTTTTAAGAAAACTATCTATATTTTTCTAAGTGTATAACCGATATTGCTGATTAATGACATTTTCTTTTCTCGCGATAATGTTGCATTTAAGTGCGACATTTTCTACCCTTGTAAAATCGTAAAGGCGGAATGCAATATTATCACGAGAAAAGAAAACTGTATAACAGTGAGCGTCGCCCAGCGGATTTTTATGTCTTTTTATTTATTTATTTCATTTAATTTATAATCTAAAGCCAATTAAGGCCAAAACTGATTATATGGACTCACAGCGAGTAAAAAAATAATATTTTACATATTATTTTACATAAGTTATTTACATTAAACTAATTCTTTGTTTTAAATTTTCAAACATTTCATATTTAATTCTTTTTATGTATCGTTTGTAATTTATAAATAAAAATTTTGTTATAATGGATGTCAATTGCGTAATTTTATTATTTACCTGATTTGCGACAGGATTGCAGTTTTCGTATTCTGTTCTCATGAAAAATGCAACATTTTCGCAGGGGGTATGGCAATATTTTCGTATTGTTGCCATATAATGAGGTGACATTTTGATCGAGAAAAAACGCCATTAGATGTTATTTTAAAGGTAATACATAAAGCTTTTATATTAATTTTAAATTAATCAAATCCGTTGAGTATTTAATATTTTATAGCTGTTTGTATGCAAAAGCACTACCGTTATTACTATGGATTATGAGAAGTAAATTATTGAAGCCTGAAAATTTATCTTTCGTTTGGTATATAAAACATGATTTATTTGATTTATGTGGTTTTTATGATGAAATGGTTTGCCCTTGTACGGAAAGTTGTTAATTCAAGCATATTTTCCTTAGTTGTTTTGTATTCTTATTCCATATTATCTTATATCTTATATGACTTGCAACATTGTAGCTGTAATGTTTAAATGAATGAATAGGCCAGCGAAAAAAATTTTAAATTTTTAGTTGATCAGTTTTGGACAATGCAATAGCAAATAGCAATTTTTATTAATTTTATGTAATATAGTGTAAATTGTAAAGAGTATTTATATATATATGTATATATATATATATATTCATACATCAAATGAAAGGTTAAATTGTAAGCTTTAAAAATAAAATATAATTTTAGTGCCTAAATAACGCAAATTTAGTAGAAAATAACGGTTTTTTAACTACAAATTTCAAATATGATATAGTTTAACTTATAAAATTACAAATACGCTTGCAATGATAACAGTATTGTATATCATTGAATAGGTAATTTAATTTTCTTTGAAATGACATAACAATCTTTTAGATTCATTGGATAATGGCAAAGAAATGTATGTTTTTTTAAGATCTTTTAGCAAAAAAAGCTTAAAAATCGATAACTTGAGAACTAGTTGAGTAATCGATTTTTTGTTCAGCTAAACATTTGTTTTTGTTGTTCTCTACCAGAAAACACTTTCAAATCGTGGCGCCCCGGAAATCGAAATATTGCATGGCACAGGTTATGTTAACGTACCACTGTAAAAGGTTGTTGATTAGACCTTGGAAAAAATCACAGAATGGGCAAGGATTAGGATGATTAGAACAAGAACTAAGACAAGGAATAAGAGGAACTAAGACAAGGAATAAAAGAAAGATTTCAACGAGAATTGGCAATATTATAAAAACAATTTAAAGCACACTATTAAATTGCAAGTCATTGTTGGCAGCTCAATTTATTAGCTAGCTGAAATTATATGTACTAACAGTGTTGGACTCTGTAAACTTAACGATTGGCAAAGAGTTGTCGCTTCATCCGCATTGTTGGGATCAATATGAAGAGTTGCGACGTCGTCTCTTACGTTGTTCCTGGAATTCAAGCGGATGTCTCATTGCGATGAGCATCACCAGTATGCTTATTCATGTGCTTCTACAGGTTGGAGAATTAGAGCAAGTTAATCAAATACACAGTCAAGCTGTCTTACCTTTAAATCGAGCGGCTTTCTAAAGGCTTTCTTGCAGAGGCTGCATTTGAATGTGCGCTCGACGTGCGCATAACGGTAATGACTAAGTAGTGCGCTACGATTAGGAGCCACCTTTCTGCAGATATGACAGACGTGTAGCGTGCCTTCCTCGTTATGGCGTGTACGATGCTTTTGCAAGCTGTATTTGTTCTTGTGCAAGGAACCACATTTTTCGCATTGCACTTTCGGTAACTTGATGCCTGTGTGTTCGAGCTGATGTCGCTCAAAGGCGGCACGACCACGTATGAGCTTGTCACAAATGTGGCACTTGGTGCCATATGAGGATCCTTTAGTGTGCGCCTTTTTTATGTGACATTTCAGCTGCCGCGCGCATGGAAATCTATGTGAGAAAAATATAATTAGGATTTCATTAAAATGGCAATAATAATTTCTTGTTACCTTCTTTGGCACACTTCGCAGATGTGATTCCGCTCGCCGTGCACGATCAGATGCTGCTCGAGGAGATGATGTTTGGCAAATTTCTTTGAACAGTGCTCGCATGCAAATGGTTTGAGTTCATCCGGTTGATGTTGGCGCACCATATGATTTCGTAGATACTGTTTTTCCCCAAACACTTTGTTGCATTCAAGACATCTGAAAAAATTTACAAAGAAAATAAGGCATTTTTTAAGCAAAGCTACCAAGCTTGGCTTGTTTCATCCTTGTTCACTCACTTGTAGCACTCGGGATCAAAATGCCAATCAATGTGCTCGACCAGTAGGATACGCTTGTAGAATTTTTTATTGCAACATATGGCGTAAGCATTTTGCTTATGCTGTTTTGTTACATGACTGCGTAGTCTGGCGAATGTGGGAAACTCTTCCGAGCAAATGTGACAAAGCAAACGCATGTAGCTAGCAATTTTGTCATCGCTGGCATCGGATTTCAGTTCTCTATCACCTTGGGACATATGAAGATTTAATTCCACGCTGACGTCTAGTTTTTTGGTCAAATCTGCAGTTTGTTCCTTTCGTTGAAGACACTTTTGTGTTAGGCAATTTTCATCGATTGATCTTGCTTTATTATATATAGATAGATTATATATAGATTTTGCTATAGAGCGACGCAATTCGTTAGTTTGCAAGGGCTCTTCCTTGATTATCAGTTTATCTGTAGTGATGTGGACGATATAAACAAAATAAATTTCTCAATAATATAAATTCAAACTATCTACAAACCTTCCTCTTCTTCCAAACTCTGTACCCTTTCAAGTACTTTTTCCACAAAATACTCTTCATGGAATGATGTTTCATCGTTATAGTATTTTTGTTCTTGCGTGTTCTCCTCCACTGCAGCACTTGCATTATTTTCAGTTGAAAGCTGATTCTTTTCATCATTCACACTAGCTTTCATTAAGCCGTCATCATCATAAAGCAAACTGCTGAATTTTATTTCCTTTTCATTGGTAACATCGTCAGCAGCAGCTTTCATAGCCACTTCCTGCAATGTTTTTGAATATCTCTCTTGCACGGATACCTCTGAAAAGGTTTCAGCTGTGGACAGTTCTACTCCAAGCGACTTGGTCACAGAATTGTCTGTGGCTTGCCTTTCACGTGAATATGTTTCTTCTTCCGTTTTCATGGAAAAGCTCTCCGTTAGCAAACGATTGGCCTCCTCCACATTTAAGTAAAATTCGTGAAAACTCGACACTTGTGTCCAGCAATCATAGCAAATGGAAGTGGAAATGGGATCGTCACTTTTTGGCTTTGTTAAAATAAAGGAGATTTTTAGTTTATCAACTTTTGACAAAACTGTTTGCGTTTACCTCGAACCAAAAATATTTACCCAGCACCATCGCCACATTAAGTTCAAGTCCAACCACATCGAATATGTGTATCAATTCCTGAAAATTCTGTAGACAAAGTCGGCAAATCATTTCTGCTACATGTATTTTCCTGTGATATTTATTATTTCCTCAACACAAAGATTTCACCAAGTTTTCATCCTCTTTCAACAAAATCAAAACAAAATCACTTGAATGCATAGTTTCCAACTTTGTGGGAAAAATACCTTTTGTGGTATTTTTGAATTGCTGTGGGAAAAGGGTATTCCCATGGTATTTTTCGATTCAGTTGTATTTATTGATGACTGGGATTTTTGTGGTATTTTGCGTTGTATGATTTTTTAACATATCTGGGAATTTCGTGATATTTTTTAATGACTGGCAATTTTATTTATCTATTTCTCTCATCATAATTAATATGAAAACCTTATTGGCCGATTAATATATTACAAGTTGTAATTTATTTACATTCGAGAGACAACTAATCTAAAATTTAACAATGTACATATATCCCTAAAAAATGCGAAATCCCTAAACAAAAAATCAACAAATCCCTAAACAACTCAAAAATTTAGAAGAGTTTGTCCCATGTTAGCGCAAGTGATTTTGATTTGAGAAATTGATAATTTACACATTGTGTTGCGTGTGTGAGGCAAATTTGAGGTCTGAAAAAATTTTAACATTAAAATAACACATAAAAAAGGAAATAATCACTTACCTGTTAAAACAATTAAAATCCCTAACCGTTACCTGACAACCTTAGTTGGTCTGCTCGCCTGTAACACAACGAAATATTAAAACTTTGAAATGAGGGAAAATTTTATTGAAAATCAAATTCTCAATTGTTATTGGTGATTAACAGCCATCTATCCCATGTTTTCTTGTGTTTAAATTGCCTAAAATTTCATACAAAAACTTACCTTTCTGAACTCTGCTTGTGTTTTCACCGACGTGTTTTGACAGTTAGCGTCGGCAGCCATAATGCTTTCCAATGATAGTACAAGAATAACATAGTGAGAAATGGAACAAACTTGAAGTGAAAAAGTGTTGCCAGATCAAATAGTGCATTCATACGTAGGGAAAAGTCTGAAAGTAGAAAATTAAGTCGGTTTATTCATAAGAGTGACGAATCGTATGCTACTAGATGCATATTAACGCCTGGTACTGGAGATTTCGTTTTTGCTTAGCTGTGTAACGAAAAAGGCCACAAAAAGTAGTAAGAAGGGTAGGAAAAAATGGAGGTGGAGGAGGAAACTCGTGAAGGATTGGATTTTTTTTTTGACAAATCAGGAGTGTAAAAGGCAGAAATCAGGATGAAGCTACTGAGCAACTAGGGCTGTTCACATTTCAAATCGCTCATCAAATCGTTTGTCAAATGCAATAGAACAGCGTTAAATTTACATGGAATTCCCAAGATGTTCTATTGGATTTGACGAACGATTTGATGAGTGTGAACAGGGCATTTGAAGAAATAATAGTGCGAAAATTTAAACTGGGCAGAAAAGTGAAGGGAAATAAAATGTGAGTTAGTGATCTATATAAGAAGGGATAAAGGAATATTTTGGCATATTAATTAGCAGTGTGGTCGACCGGCGACGGGACCACAAAAATAAGCGGATCGGACCAGACCCTAAAAATAGATAAGTCTGTCATCAAGTTTTATTTTCCGTAAATTATATAAAGCATATATATAATTTCTAAAGTGATTATAAATAAGCAACAGATTTAATCACGCCGATTTAGTCATTATCAGTGGCTAATAAGAAGAAAAAGTTGTTTATTAGTTAGCTAAATAGACAGTGTTTCCCAATTTGTGAGCAGCTGGTTCCTGTGGGAGTAAAAAATATTGAATAAGAAAAGAACAAAAAAAAAAAGAGATTCAAAGTAAAGTTCAAAATAAAATAAAATTCTCAGTGAAAAAAAAAATAAACCCAAGACTCTTTGTAAAAACGAAAATTTGCCCTAAAAAACAAAATTTTAAGAAATATTTTTGTAAATGATATATATATATGTGGTGCTCTGTTACATCACCACATAGAGTAAATCTCTACATTCTATTTTACCTTTTGTTGCATTAATACTTACCTTTTCGTTACATTGATACTTACTTTTAGTTACATTAATACTTACCTCTCCTGAAGTTGATTTTTATCTTAACTTACATTTTACTTACCTTGATTTATCATTAAAAACGTATTATATCATTTTAGCAATTATTGAAAATACTTACACTTGTCTATAAAACACTTGTTATAAAAAAGCATTTTGAATTGTATTCATTTATTATATTTTCAGAAATTTTCATTTTGAAAATTTCAGTTGTAAAATAATTTCAAATAAAACAGTTCTCGAAAGATATTCAAATAAAACATAAAAAATTGTTCATAAAAAAAAGTTACCAATTGTAAAAATGTATTAAAAGAAATAAGAATTAATAAAAAATATATAAACAACGTATAACCATTTTCTGGCGCACCAAAAACTGGCGATTCTGCAACATCGGACCTAAAATATCTCCAACGACCCCAATTGCGACTAGCCTTTTCAACCTTGGTTTTTCGGCCCTAAACACGGCCTTACACGCATTACTCGCTGGAATTTGAAAGACCATCAGAAAGACGGCATAACGGAGATGCGGAAGCAATAATTTTATTAAAGCACAGCACTGTCACCCGCAAGTGTACTTGCAGCTTTGCCGATACATAAGATAAAGCATCCGTTTCCAACACCCATGGAAGAAAAACGTTATAACAACAACAACGAAAAGAGCAACAACAACAGCGTTTATAACAGCAACAACAACGTCGGCAGCAACAACAGTTTTTTTACATGAAACTTTATATTTTGTAAAAAAGCTATCTATATTTATTTTTTTTGACATTTATAAAATTTTTTTTTCAGGTTGCGTATCATTTTGGATTACCACGAGGCACACAACGTAGCTTCTAAAACGGACTTGAGACGATAGGGTCGTAAGAAAGCTATCGTCTCACTTTCGTAGGCACTACACTAAAGAGCTGCACAACTGCAGTTAATAGCCGTTTCAAAACATTCTCATAATAACGAAACGAATGCAAGCAACTACATTAATGGAACGAATAGAGTGAGAGCGCAAACAAAGCGCTTAGAATGGAATGGAATGTGGCAGTTGTGAACATTGAATACTCTCAAAGGAATACTCTCAATTTGAGAGTATTCGTTTGAGAGTACTTCCAAATGACTGATTAAGCTTGGGTAGGAAAAGCTGAAGCGTATTAGGACTTTTAAGAACCAGATATCTGCAATCAGGTCGCTGATTTCGAATCTGAAATTAGAATTTTAAAATGCAAGATGGTAGATAGGGCTGCCACTTAATTTTTTTTTTATTTGTACGAATTCGGGGCTGGCAAAAAAAAGGTACACTAAGAATTGGTCGCTGAATCCGAATCCGTGGGCAGAATTTAAAAATTATGTTATTTTGAAAAAGCAGGGCTGCCACCTAATATTAATTATTTTAAAGAGTTTTAAACATCATTTATCAGTGTTAGGAGGTCGCTGATTTCGAATCTGAAATTAGAATTTTAAAATGCAAGATGGTGGATAGGGTTGCCACTCGATTTTTTATTTTTACGAATTCTGGGCTGGCAAAAAAAAGGTACACTAAGAATTGGTCGCTGAATCCGAATCCGTGGTCAGAATTTCAAAATTATGTAATTTGGAAAAAGCAGGGTTGCCACCTAATATTAATTATTTTAAAGAGTTTTAAACATCATTTATCAGTGTTAGGAGGTCGCTGATTTCGAATCTGAAATTAGAATTTTAAAATGCAAGATGGTGGATAGGGCTGCCACTTCATTTTTATTATTTTTATGAATTCGGGGCTGGCAAAAAAAAGGTTTGGCCGCTGAATCCGAATCCGTGGTCAGAATTTCAAAATTATGTAATTTTGAAAAAGCAGGGTTGCCACCTAATATTAATTATTTTAAAGAGTTTTAAACATCATTTAACAGTGTTAGGAGGTCTCTGATTTCGAATCTGAAATTAGAATTTTAAAATGCAAGATGGTGGATAGGGTTGCCACTTCATTTTCTTATTTTTATGAATTCGGGGCTGGCAAAAAAAAAGTATACTAAGAATTGGTCGCTGAATCCAAATCCGTGGTCAGAATTTCAAAATTATGTAATTTTGAAAAAGCAGGGTTGTCACCTAATATTAATTATTTTAAAGAGTTTTAAACATAATTTATCAGTGTTAGGAGGTCACTGATTTCGAATATGAAGTCAGAATTTTAAAATGCAAGATGGTGGATAGGGTTGCCACTTCATTTTTCTCAATTCTCTTTTTTCCCTTTTGAAATTTTTAAAAATATCTAAAATATCTTTCATATATAACTTTTTTTCGTATAAAATTTTAGGAACAAAAGTTTATGAAAGTATTAAAAAACATTCGAATCCAGCGACCCCACATATTATTAGGTGGCAACCCTGCTCTTTCATAATTACATAATTTTGAAATTCTGACCACGGATTCGGATTCAGCGACCAATTCTTAGTGTACCTTTTTTTTGCCAGCCCCGAATTCATAAAAAAAAATGAAGTGGCAACCCTATCCACCATCTTGCATTTTAAAATTCTGACTTCAGATTCGAAATCAGTGACCTCCTGATTTCAGTGACGAAATCAGTGACCTCCTGAACACTGATAAATGATGTTTAAAACTCTTTAAAATAATTAATATTAGGTGGCAACCCTGCTTTTTCCAAATTACATAATTTTGAAATTCTGACCACGGATTCAGATTCAGCGACCAATTCTTAGTGTACCTTTTTTTTGCCAGCCCTGAATTCGTAAAAATAAAAAAAATGAAGTGGCAACCCTATCCACCATCTTGCATTTTAAAATTCTGACTTTAGATTCGAAATGAGCGACCCCCTAGCACTGATAATGATGTTAAAACTCTTAAAAATACATATTATTAGGTAGCAACCCTATTATAAAAAATAACATAATTTTTTAAATCACAATATAAGGTCAATTTGTGTATTCATTTGTAAATCGCATTATTTAAATCCATATTGCCCAAAAACTAAAATACTTCACATGATCAGAAGGAGACAAAATTAAAGCAAACGCCAAAATTCATGAAAACCATTTGAGAGTATTCGCAATTCTTCAAATGCATTCCATAAAAAACAGCTACAAATGACTAAATGATCCATATTCATTAAAACTCTCTCAAAGAGAATTGCACATTTATTCGCTTTGCAAAATTAATGTATCGCGCTCATTCGTTCCGCTTTGTAAATGGTTTGAGAATATGGAATACTCTCATAGAATGTTTCGAATGGTAAACGCAACGAATACATTCCTGCAGCTCTTTACACTACACTACACTAGGGACATAGGTACACTAAAAAAATAAAAAAGGAAGAGTTAGGATTTTTCAAGCTTAAAAAAATAGTAGAAGCAAATCTAGAGGGAAGAATGCTACGAACACCCCCACACACACCCCTTACTCCACACACCGGAGAGGGAGATAACACACCATTCATAGACCTTGAGACTAACCCTCTCACACCGCCAACACAAATACACACGGTTGCGGTAAAATTACCTACATTCTGGACGAGTAGTCTGGACAGCTTGGTTCGCACATGCGGAAATACAATTCCAAGCGAAAGGAATCACAGTTGATAAGATTAAATACGAATACCTGGTAACATCGTTACCACAAGAAGTCATAGTCACTGTGCTAGACTTTATCCAAAAACCGCCAACACAAAACACATACGAAGGGCTTAAAAGACATTGCTCGTTAGATTTTTACTGAGCGAAAACAAGCGATTTGATAAAATCCTTTCGGATTCTGAGATGGGTGACCAAAGGCCATCTCAGTTCTATCGGTCACTTCTTCTACTAGCTGGATCAACAGTTAGTGGCGATTTAATTTACAAATTATGGTTACGCAAGTTGCCAAAAAGTTTAAATATCGCCTTGACCGGGTCCGGACACAGAGAACTAGAGGTACTCTTAAAACTAGCAGACGATTTATGGGAAGTCATGACTGGTAGTGAAATTTCTACCATGTCTAAAAAGCCAGCTTCCGGCTCAGAAGAAGTAATGGCGATTACCCAACGTTTCGCGGAGACCACGTCCAAAATTGTAGAAAACTTTAATAAGTTGACACTGGAGGTACAAGAACTGAGAAATGAACGTTCTCGATCACAAAGCTCAAACTTCCAAAGGTACTCCAGACGTCGTTCATCTAGAAGAGAAGTTTCACAACAAAGACGGGCCAACTGGATTTGTAAGTACCACTTGTAAATTGGCAGAGCGGCCAGACGATGCAAACAACCATACGCGTATGTTCAAACGGCATCCACACCAAACCACAATACATCAAACACATTAAACTAAGAAACACCATCATTGCAACGGCTAATGATGGGAGTTCTATAACACTAACACGCCGTTTATTCATATTTGACAAGAACAATAACTTAAATTTCTTAATCGACAGTGGCGCTGAAGTTTCCGTATTGCCATTCTCCAAATTCAAAATTTATAAAAAATCTGATTTGACACTCCAAGCTGCTAACGGCACAGCAATATCGACTTACGGAAAAAAATTGTTAAACGTAAATTTAAAACTCAGACGAGAATTCCCTTTCACTTTGATATTGGCAGATATTACAAGACCTATCATTGGCGCAGACTTTCTTACTAAATATGGACTTCTAATAGATCTAAAACACAGAAAACTCATTGACCCCCTTACAAAATTATCCGTCAACGCAATTTCGAGATATTCCGAAATACAATTACCAAAACTATTTACACTCGACGATAAATACACACAGTTACTCAAACAAATCCCTTCACAGACAACTCCCAAACAGAACCAGATTACACTGCACCAATCAAACACAAAATAGTACACCACATAGTTACAGAAGGACAGTTACCATTCACACGACCACGACGTTTAGACCTATCAAAATTAAAAATCGCAAAACAAGAATTCGACTTTCTAGTCAAGTCAGGAATTTGTAGACCGTCCGACTCGAAAACCTCTTCTCCACTACACTTTATAGCCAAACGCGAAACAAATGACTGGAGAACATGTGGCGACTACAGACGACTGAACGCTATTACTGTACCTGACCGTTACCCTTTACAACATATACACGACTTTTCCATCAACTTACACAACACAAACTTTTATTCAAAAATTGACCTGGTCAGAGCCTATCACCAGATACCGATGGCTCCTAGCGAAATCCACAAAACACCCATAACAATACCTTTCGGAATGTTCGAATTTCTCCGAATGCCTTTCGGCTTGAGAAATTCAGCACAGACATTCCAAAGATTTAAACACGAAGTCTTACAGGGACTAGATTTCATTTTTGTTTATTTAGACGACATACTTATAGCTAGCGAGACAGAGACAGAACACATAAAACACTTAACACAAGTTTTCCAAAGACTTTCAGAATACGGCTTAAACATTAAATCTAACAAATGCACTTTCGGAGCATCAGACATAAACTTCCTCAGTTATAACATTTCTAAACAAGGTATCCGACCTTCAGAAGAAAGTACACAGTGCATACGAGACTACCCACAACCCACCGTAGTCAAATAAATGCAAAAATTCATAGGCATGATAAATTACTACCACCGTTGTATCCCAAAACTCGCACACATGCTAAGCCCAATTTATGACATGGTCACCGTAGCATCAAAAACAAAAAACAAACAGTTACACTGGACAGAGAACACACTACAGGCATTTACAACAATCAAAGATAGAAACACTACTCAATCACATCAGTAGTAATGCAAAATTATCGATTGCCGTAGACGCATCAAACACAGCCATTGGTGGCGTTTTACAAAAACAGAATAACGGTACACTAGAACCATTAGCCTTTTTCTCAAAAAAGTTATCAAAGTCAGAAACGAAGTACAGTACATTCGACAGAGAATTACTAGCCATATACTTAAACATCAAACACTTTAGACACTACCTAGAAGGAAACAATTTTACGGTATACACAGATCACAAACCACTGATTTACGCTATACATTCACAAACAGAACGCAGTCCCAGACAAACAAGACACTTAGAATACATTGCACAATTCACACATGACATTAAACACATTAAAGGTTCAGAAAACACTGTAGCAGTGTAGCACTTTCTTGCACTTTCACGAGCTGAAAAAGAAGCTTTTGCCTGCACAGACATCAACCTGAGAATACTACACAAAGAACAGAACACAGACACAGAATTGCAAGCCACAGATACAAGCTCGAACAGATACTCATACCGGTACTCAACATTAAAATTTGGTGCGAACAGAAAAATTCTTTAACACGACCTTACATACCACAGACTTTACGAAAACAAGTATTCGAACAACTACACAACATAGCACATCCTGGTACACAAGCTTCACGGCGACTACTTACACAAAGATATTTCTGGCCGAATATGAATATACACGTTAACAAATGGGCACAAGAATGCGTTAGATGTCAACGCTCAAAAATACACAAGCACACGAAGACAACACCACCCAAAATCAGCATATCACACGGCCGTTTCGAACATATCCACGTTGATATAGTCGGTCCTTTGCCAATTTCAAAAGGGTATAGATACCTACTTACCGCAGCCGACAGGAACACTCGTTGGCTAGAAGCATATCCGCTGAAAGACACAAACATCGACACGATAGTCGACACTCTTCAAAGAGAGTTTATTTCACGTTTTGGAGTTCCATTGAAGGTTACCTCTGATCGGGGAGCACAATTCACTTCCGCGACCTTTGACACATTTCTCAAAAATCTCGGTTGCCAACATATAACTACTTCGGCTTACCACCCACTAGCCAACGACATGGTGGAGGGTTTTCACCGCCAGTTAAAGGTTTCCCTTATCGCGACAAACAACCAGATAAATTGGTTCACAGAGTTGCCACTAGTTCTTCTGGGCCTTAGATCCTCAGTCAAAGAAGACATCAAAGCGTCGCAAAAAAGTAGTCGAAAACGAACAATCACACATTTCACACCATAACACAAAATTCCAACAACGTTCCTAAGGAACTCAACACTTGTAACTTTGTCTTCGTTAGAAACGACACCATACACAGCAAGCTCAAGGAACCCTATGATGGACCTTTCGAAGTAATCAACCGAAACCCAAAATACTTCACAATACTCAAAAATAACACACATACTACAGTTAGTTTAGACCGTTTAAAACCAGCATCAATTAATACAGACACAACAACTACAACACAATCTAAAAGAAAGGTAAATTTTAACTTACTCAGAAATACAACAAGATTCATTTGAGGAGGGGGAATAATGTGGTGCTCTGTTACATCACCACAGAGTAAATCTCTACATTCTATTTTACCTTTTGTTACATTAATACTTACCTTTTCGTTACATTGATACTTACCTTTAGTTACATTAATACTTACCTCTCCTGAAGTTGATTTTTATCTTAACTTACATTTTACTTACCTTGATTTATCATTAATAACGTATTATATCATTTTAGCAATTATTGAAAATACTTACACTTGTCTATAAAACACTTGTTATAAAATAGCATTTTGAATTGTATTCATTTATTATATGTTCAGAAATTTTCATTTTGAAAATTTTAGTTGTAAAATAATTTCAAATAAAACAGTTCTCGAAAGATATTCAAATAAAACATAAAACATTGTTCATAAAAAAAAAGTTACCAATTGTAAAAATGTATTAAAAGAAATAAGAATTAATAAAAAATATATAAACAATGTGTTGGAAAACAAGCAATCGGGTTAAAAAATGTTTTGAAGAAAAATTAAATTTCATAAATTTTTCTTCATTTCTAAAATTTTGTTTGAATAGAACGCATTTAATAAATTGTATTTTATTATTAACTGCTGCTGACTTTGAATTGCAAAAAGGTATTCTAATAGGTTATGGGCGACGCAAAGGATTCCTCCCACGGAATCATACAATTTAATTCAGGGTAAGAATTCACCTGGATTCATTGAATCTTGAGGATGTCTTAACAGACGATCCACCAAGAGAAGCAGCAGCAAAGGCCGAGTTCCTTAAAAGGGATAAAAAGGCGAAGGATCGATTGGTAGGATTCCTACATAATGACTGCCTTGGCTACATAAGGGACAAGAGAACGTCTAAAGAGATGTGGCAAAGTATGGAGGCAGCATTCGCAAAGAAATCTGTAGTGAGCCAACTTTTGGTGCGGAAGCAGCTAACAAAGCTCCGCATGAAGGAAGGGGATTCATTATCCGCGCATTTGATGGCGTTCGAAAACTTGGTGCGACAACTAAAAGTAGCGGGTGCAACACTAGAAGAAAGCGACTTGCTGGCGCAGTTATTTTTGACATTACCGGAGAAATTTGACCCTTTAGTTACCGCGTTGCAAAACCTGGAAGATGGAAAAATAACAATTAATATGGCAAAAGAACGGCTATTGTCTGAGGAAACAAAAATTGCTGATCGAAGAGACGAAGAGCCAGTGGAAAAGACTGTATTTTTTGGTAAGAAAAACCATAAGAAGCCATTAAAGTTCCAAGGCAAGTGTTTAAAATGCAATAAGTTTGGACACAGAGCCAAAGACTGTTGACAAGCCGAAGCGAGAAGTGTAAGTAACAAGTCAAGAAACGACAAGGGTGTTTGCTTCATAGCAAATGGCGATACAATGAAGGCTAATGGGTCAAAACTTAGCTTCAAGTTGGACTCTGGAGCAAGTGACCATCTAGCAAACAAAGAGTGGTATTTATCAGATTTGAAAGAATTGAAAACTCCTATCATCATAAATGTTGCAAAGAATAATCAATCGTTGATTGCAAGATGCTCAGGACAAATCGAAGGCACAAGTGACAAGGGTGTAAAGCTTATTATGAAGGATGTATTGTATACTCCTGAGTTAAGAGACAATTTGTTATCGGTAAGAAAGCTCACAAGTGCTGGAATTGAAGTAAGATTTTCCAAAAAGAAAGCAACAATCATCAAAGATGGTCAGTTAATTGCAACAGCGTATCTATGCGGCGGCTTGTATGAGATGGAGGTGGAAGTAAAGCGACATCATGCAAATGTATGTATGGCTGATGAAGTTCAGTTATGGCATAAGCGTCTAGGTCATATCGGACAAAATGCGTTTGATGTGTTGGTTAAAAATGACCTCACCACTGGTATGAATGTAAAACCTAAAAATTTTGGATTTTGTGATGTCTGCGTGGAAGGCAAACATAGTCGCGATCCCTTCAATGGAACACGTGAGAGAGCAAAAAGAGTCTTAGAGAGAATCCATTCAGACGTATGTGGACCGATTGATCCAACTGCATGGAATGATTCAAGGTATTTCGTTTCATATATTGACGATTATACGCACTTTGCTATTATATATGTGATCAAGAAGAAGTCGGAGGTTTTTCGATGTAATGAAGGAATACGAAGCAATGGTGACGGCTAAGTTTGGAGTATCGATTTCCATGCTAACGGTAGATCAAGGCCGGGAGTATTGTTCAAATGAACAAAAGAAATGGTATAAAAGTAAAGGAATACTAGTAGAAGAGACCATGGCTTACTCACCTCAACAAAATGGAGTTGCCGAGCGATTCAACCGAACGTTGGTAGAAAAGGTTAGAACGATGTTGATAGAATCGGAGATGCCTAAGCGAATGTGGTGCGAAGCAGCACTAACTGGAGTTTATTTAATAAACAGAAGTCCGACGAAATCACTTGATGTTTGTACACCAGCAGAAATGTGGTATGGTACGAAGCCTGATTTGAGTAAGCTTCGTGTGTTTGGTTGCAAAGCTTTTGCATGGATTCCGAGCCAGCGCCGGAAGAAGCTTGACATAAAGAGCCGTAAGTCCGTTATGCTTGGATATGTACGGAATGGATACAGGCTTTGGGACATGGATCTACATAAACCGATCACGGCGCGTGATGTAAAATTTGATGAGACCATATTTCCCTATAAGACTGATCCGGAGCCGAATCATAGAGTTGAAAATTTTTTTGTTACAACAAGCCACGAGCAAGAAGGGGAAAATGAAGATATTCTCGTGACTGAAAAAGAAAATGCAAGTGAAAATCAAGATATTCTGGTGACTGAAGCTGAAAATGCAACTGACGAACCAGTTGGAGTTAAGCAAGAAGAAGATGAAATATTAAGCGACGAATTTGAAGACGCAATGATTGATGATGACGCAACGGTCGAGGAAGGTGCAATGGTTGTTGAAGACGTAGCAGCAGCGCTCCCTTTGCAACAAGAAAGCAATGATCTTCAAAGTGAGGTCAATGTGAGGCGCAGCGAACGGGAGCGCCGACTTCCATGTAAGTTCATTGATTATTTCACGGGTTTTAGAGCAAGTTCTGTCGCTGATGTTTCCACAGATATTCCGGAGACGTTTGCAGAAATTGCTGGCCGAAGTGATGCTCAGAAATGGTTCGACGCTATCAATGAAGAACTGAAGTCGATGAACAAAAATAATGTGTGGCAAGTTGTTCAACTGCAAAAAGGCGCTAAACTTCTAAGATCGACATGGATTTTCCGCATCAAAGAAGACGGTGTACCAACAAAATACAAAGCTAGATTAGTAGCCAAAGGATTTCAACAAAAAGCTGGAATCGATTATAAGGAAACTTATGCACCGGTTGCGAAACTTACGACAATAAGAGTGGATTTATCTGTTGCCGTACACATGGGTCTTCACTTGCATCAACTGGATGTTAAAACAGCATTTTTGCACGGCGAATTAAGGAAAGACATATATATATATTGAAGAAAAGAAGAAAAATGATCCCCAAATCTGATGACGACTACCGCAAACGAAAAACTGATAATGATTTACGGATATGCACCTGGAATGTCCGAACCCTTAATTGGGAAGGTGCCTCTATCCAACTGACTGATGTCTTGGAAAGATACAAAGCTGATATCACTGCTATCCAAGAAATGCGATGGAAGGGACAGGGTTGCATTCGGCATGCACCCTGTGATATCTACTACAGCGGCCATGCGGAGAAGCACAAGTTTGGATGCGGATTTGTAGTTGGCAAGAGACTACGGCCCCACGTCCTGCGATTTACACCTGTGAACGAACGACTTGCCATAATCCGCATCAAGGTTAGATTTTTCAATATAAGTCTAATATGTGCGCACGCTCCGACAGAAGACAAGGACGATGAGATCAAGGAAATTTTCTACGAGCGCCTTGAAAATGCTTACGAGCGCTGCCCTCGCCACGACGTAAAAATCGTGCTTGGTGACTTCAACGCTAAGGTGGGCAAGGAAAATATTTTTGGTCCAACAGTCGGAAAGTTCAGCCTCCACGACAACACCTCCGATAACGGAATGAGGCTGATTGACTTCGCCGCAGCACGAAACATGGTCGTAAGTAGCACTAGATTCAAGCATCTCAATATTCATAAAGCCACCTGGATGTCCCCTGATCAAAAAACAAAAAATCAAATTGATCACGTTTTGATCGACGGAAGGCACTCTTCCAGTGTATTGGATGTACGCACGATCCGTGGTGCAAACATTGACTCGGATCACTATCTTGTTGCAGCCAAGATTCGTGCACGTCTGTGCGCAGCTAAGAATACACGCAACCCTACACAGAGAAAGCTAGACGTCGACAAGCTGCAATCGAAACAGACAGCCGAGGCTTTCGCCACTCGACTCTCACTCCTGCTTCAAAGCACTCCTCCAATCGATGATATATGCGCGCAGTGGACACACATTTCCAACTCCATGCATGCGGCTGCTAAAGAGGTGATTGGCTACCAACGCCATCGCCGAAACCAGTGGTACGACCAGGAGTGTCGCGACGCCACTGCAGAGAAAGACGCCGCCTACAAAGCCACCCTGCAGTCGGTTGTAACGCGCGCTGCTAAGGAGCGATACAAAGAAAAGAGGAGGGAAGAGAGACATATTTTCAGGCGGAAAAAAAGAGAGGCAGAAAAGCGAGAGCAGGAGAAGATTGAGATATGGTGACAGAAATGAGGCCCGAAAATTTTTCAAAAAAATAAGACGCCTTGCCGATGGTTTTAAAACCGGGGCCTCTTCCTGCAAGGATGAAAACGGGAATCTAGTGACAGATGTCCAGAGTACACTGACGTTATGGAGGGAACACTTCTCTAAGCTTCTAAATGGCGACGCTGACAACAATCCCGCCAATAGAGATGATATTCCGGAAACCCCAATTTTGGATGACAGCGTTGAGGTTCCGCTGCCCGACTATGATGAAGTTCTGACAGCTATAGCTCGGCTTAAAAATAACAAAGCCGCGGGAGCCGATGGCTTACCTGCTGAGCTGTTTAAGAATGGAGGCGAAGCTCTACTTAAATGCATTCACGAGCTTCTATGCAGAATATGGTCGGAAGAATGCATTCCGAACGATTGGAATATCAGTGTGCTCTGCCTAATCCACAAGAAAGGCGATCCCACTATCTGTGCCAATTACCGTGGGATAAGCCTTCTTAATATCGCATATAAGGTCCTGTCGAGCGTTTTATGTGAGATATTGAAGCCCATTGTAAACGAACTGATCGGACCTTATCAGTGTGGCTTCAGACCTGGAAAGTCCACCATCGACCAGATTTTCACGCTACGACAAATCTTGGAGAAGACTCAAGAAAAACAAGTCGACACCCACCATCTTTTTGTCGACTACAAAGCCGTTTTCGACAGCCCAATAAGGAAGCACCTGTACTCCACCATGTCTGAATTTGGTATTTCTGCAAAACTAATACGACTTTGCATGATGACACTGCGCAACACCAGCAGCGCAGTTAAAATCGGGAAGGACCTCTCCCCACCATTTATTACCAAACGAGGTTTCAGACAAGGTGATTCCTTATCGTGCGACTTTTTCAACCTAATGATGGAAAAGATCATCCGAGCTGCTGATCTGAGACGTAGTGGCACAATATTCTACAAGAGTGTTATGCTGCTTGCGTATGCTGATGACATAGATATCACTGGCCATAATACGCGCGAAGTCAGTGCAGCATTTTCCAGATTAGAAAGAGAGTCAAGTCGAATGGGTCTCTCAGTGAATGCAGATAAGACGAAATACTTAGTGTCAACAAACAAACAGTCCCAGCGTCTTGGAACCCACGTTACCGTTGACAATACCTCCTTCGAGGTTGTGAAGAACTTCGTTTATCTGGGATCCAGCATTAATTCAACCAACGACATCAGCATTGAGATCAAACGAAGAATAACTCTTGCCAACAGGTGTTACTTTGGGCTCAGTAGGCAATTGAGAAGCAGAGCCCTCTGTCGACGAACGAAAATCACGCTCTATAAATCGCTCATCATGCCCGTCCTACTTTACGCATCACAAACCTGGACGCTGAGCAGTTTAGATGAAAAGACTTTAGGAGCATTCGAGAGAAAAATTCTTCGTAAGATCTATGGACCAATCTGCGTCAATGGCGAGTACCGAGTACGATGGAATGATGAACTGTATGAACTGTACACTGACATCGACATAGTCAAGCGCATTAAAATCGAGCGGCTTCGCTGGCTTGGTCATGTTCAGCGCATGAAAGACGATGCTCCAGTGAAGAAAACATTCGATTCGGTATCCAGCGGCGGTCAACGCAGAAGAGGAAGACCGCATCTTCGTTGGAAAGACCAAGTAGAGGACAACCTGACGAAGCTTGGAATTTCCAACTGGCGCCAGCAAGCGAAAGACAGAAATAGCTGGCACAAATTCTTAGATGAGGCCAAGACCGACATACGGTTGTAGCGCCAACTAAGTAAGTAAGTAAGTATATATATGGAACCGCCAGAAGGACTACAGCTACCAGGAAAAGCTTGCAAACTGTTGAAGTCACTGTATGGACTAAAACAGGCACCAAGATGTTGGAACGAAAAGTTTAATAAATATCTTTTGCAACTCGGATTTATACGGTCACAGCACGACTATTGCCTTTACACAAAGGACGCTTACGATACGAATGATGTTATGTTCCTACTTCTCTACGTAGATGATCTCTTGCTTGCTGGAAATAAGATGTCATCAATTGAAGGACTCAAGAAAAGTTTAGGTAAACAATTTGAAATGTCTGACTGTGGCGAACTCAAATTTTTTCTTGGTATAAAAATTGAACGTTTCGAAGATGGATTGAAATTGTCACAAGAAGCTAGCATAAATAAATTTTTAAACAAATTTCGAATGGCTGACTGTAATCCAGTTAAATCTCCAATGGAAAAGGGATTACAGCTGCGACCCAAAGAAGAAGATTCAAAGATTGAAAAACCATACAGAGAACTTCTTGGAAGCCTAATGTACATCATGCTGTGCGTTCGACCTAACATATGTTATCCAGTTGGATATACGGGACGATATCAACAAAATCCTTCTGAAGAACACTGGCAATTATTGAGGAGGATAGTCAGATATGTTAAAGGTTCTAAGAAGAAAAAGCTGATTCTTAAGAAAAACGGATGCCGACTGGGGCAGTGATATCACAGATAGAAAATCTGTAAGTGGATTTCTTTTTAAAGTATATGGATGCACCGTATCATGATACGGTGCATCCATGGTCAAGTAAGAAACAAGTTACGGTTGCTACTTCTTCAAGCGAAGCAGAATATGTAGCATTAAGTGCAGCTACAGCCGAGGCAATATGGTTACGTGGAATACTGCAAGACCTGCATCAAATAAAAAATGATCCAGTAACAATTTTTGAAGATAATATAGGTTGCATCGGTATGGCAAATAATCTAGAAAGCAAGAGAGCTAAACATATCGATGTTAAACATCATTTTATTCGAGACAGCGTTGCAAACGGATTGATTAAAGTTGAGTCAATTGGAACTAAAGATCAACTTGCAGACCTGTTTACAAAATCTCTTGATGTGAAGAGTTTTAATACTTTAATTGCAAAGCTAGGATTATCCGATTGAGAAGGGGTGTTGGAAAACAAGCAATTGGGTTAATAAATGTTTTGAAGAAAAATTAAATTTCATAAATTTCTCATCACCTCTAAAATTTTGTTTGAATAGAACGCATTAAATAAATTGTATTTTATTATTAACTGTTGCTGACTTTGAATTGCAAAAAGGAATTCTAATACAACGTATAACCATTTTCTGGCGCACCAAATATATATAAAGAAAAAAAAGGCCTGTGATGAAAATTCATTTGGTGTAGATTTAATGTACGGTATTTAAATTTATATTTATTTTTTTGTTTGTTAGTGTGATGCATTAAATAGTTGTACAACATTTCTTTTTTTGTGATAGTGAAGTGTAATTCGGCATTTGTCATAGTTGCGACATTTTTGTGAAATACGTACGAAAGTGAAAATAATAACTTCGTCCTAAGAGAGCTCCTTTAGGTAGAAAAGAAAAAAAAATAATGAATAAAAAAGTAAATCTAGAAAAAAATTAGAAAAAAATTTCCAATATTCATTCGATTTAATCCAAGCTAGATGAAAGCTTATATCCGAATTTAACCCTGTTCCTGTTGTATAAAAGAAAATAGAATTTTGTTAAGTGTTTTGACACTCCTTTATTGGCCATAAACTGTTTTTATGTATATATATATGTGCTTTCTTATTATTTTTATATTTAATTAATTAATTAATATATTATTTTTTTTTATATTTTAAATATACAAGTCTATTATAATTTAAATATGCTATATTGGTTACAAACTATTACAATTTACATTGATCATAAAACTAATTTCAGTAAGAATTGGTAACTTACTGGAATTTATATTATCGTTTTTATACAAAATTTTTTTTTAATTACAATCATTAAGATTAATTTTGTGGGGTGTATTAAATAATCACTATTAGATAGTTTTTTTTTATAAATAATTCGTGAGTTCTGAATATAAACAAAAACTTTCTTTATAAATAGATGTAATCTGAAAAGATATAAAAAAAATAAAAAAAGAAAAACATCAAAATTTGTGAAATATGAAAATTTCAGTTTTTGAACAAGTATATTACAGTCTTTAAAGAGAAAGAAAACAAAAAATTGAAAGTTTTAAAGTAGTAAGAATTTAGTAATTAATCCCATTGTTAGTTTTTGAAATATTGGCAACTCTGAAAAGAGAAAAAGCAAATATAGTAGGATTTTGTAAAATATTATAATTTAGATTAAGTATAAATTGTAAGCAATAGTAATAGATACGGATCTGAAAAGAGAAAAGTCAATATAAGATAGATTATAAATAAAAATATGTGAATAAGTTGAAAATTTAAAAATGATGATTAACTAATTTCATTCGCGTGGGAGAGATAAATACAGGGGCGGTTCCAAAATAGAAGGGACGAAGGGTGATGATTTGAATTAAAACAGAAGAGTTTTTTGCGATTTTTTTTCTATTGGGGTTATCTTAAAATGTTCTGAAGATGACCATGGTTGGGAGGGTACGCGTGAGGGCTAACATCTCCTCAATACTTTGGACGTGTGCGTTTGGTGAACCACGCAGGTGGAAATGGTCACTGATAAATTTTGGTTTTTATAATTTTCATGTAGTTCAGTTTTTATTTAAATTCCTTTTTTTAAATATTGTTTAATATTTTGATACATTCATATCAGGGTTAATTATTAGTTTGTTTTAATTTTTGTTTTTTTGTAAGTTTTTTTTTATTTGCACTTCCAGTTCACTCCGGAGGTTATTGTTGAGTCCTCGACCTGGCCGGACGGGTTAAGAACAGCGCCTGTAAGCACCTCTGAGCTAGTCGGTGTCTTTCAGGTCAGGCACGTTTGCAAGGAAAGCCTGGTTTTCACTAAGTCAATTTCAATGACAACAATCACTGATGTCAGTATTCATCTTGACCATATGACGTCAAATGCGTTTTCATTGAGGCTGTTCAGACTTGCCTCAAATGAGGCGACTCACTTGCCTCATTTTGACGTCTACAGGCAAAGGGGAAAGCGGGAAGGTGACATGTTACGTGAGGCAAGAATTTTAAAAATTTTAAAAATTTTGCGACTCATTTTGACGCACGTAAGAGTGAAGTTTGTTGTGTTGAAATTTTTGCTCTTTTTAGTTTGTTCTGGCGCGAATTAATTTTGTTTATTCATTGTTGTTCGCAAATTAATATTCTTTAAATAGTGAAAACTTGAGCATTTAGTAATTCAAAAGAAAACAAACGAGAAAAAAAACAATAAACGCCAAAATGATGCAGCCTCAAAAAGAGGCAATAGTTTGTGTGTGAACACCTGATAGCTAACTTATGTCAAAATGAGGCAATTAAGTCGCCTCATTTGAGGCAAGTCTGAACAGCCTCATTGGCCGCATTCAGCGCAGACAACAGTTGGCAACTGTTGTGTAAAAATTCGCTGAATGGTACAAATTTGGTAGCGCTAACTAAAACTGATAAAGTAGCGAACGCCTTTTAATCGAGCGAATAAATTCTATGCTACATGAACACAACTGTTTGCTTAACTGTCAGATGCTGTTACTGACGCTGTTAAATTAATAAACGCAGAAAGAACGCAGCAAATTTAAGTGAGAAACCTTTGCAATTGAATTAAATTTACATAAAAATTAAATTGAATCTAACTTCTGACGTGTAGAGTAGCAACACATTCAGAGAAAAACATCGTGAACTAAGGTAGCGCTACCATTACAGTTCACAACAGTTGTCTGCGCTGAATGCGGCCATTGAAACCCAAAAACTGACATAAAATCGAATGTCAAAGACTGACGTTGAATTTATGTGTCAATTGATTGCCATACTGTTTTCACTTTCGATGCTATTTGTGAAATGCCATCGGTTTGTTCAGTTTTGCTTTTTTCATCAACAGCTGATGTTTTATATTTGAGATTGTTAGAAAATGTTTCTTTTTGGTGAAATTTATAAAATACTGTTAATTTTATTAGATTAAGGGCCGCTTTCTCAATGTCCGGTTAAGCACTAATCAGAACTTTAACCAGCAGTTAGCAAAAAAGCCCTTTCTCAATCTTCGGTTAAGGTTGAACTGTCAGTTAAGTGCTGATTAAGTTAACGGCAAGTTGTGGTTTCGGTTAGCGCCATTTTAGGGTAAATGATTTCGAAGATGCTGTCAAACTTTAAAATTTAAGATGACGGATAGAGTTGCCACCTAGATTTTTTTTATTTTTGCGAATTCTTGTAATTTTGAAATTCTGACAACGGATTTGATTTCGAATATAATGTCACAGTTTTAAAATTTAAGATGGAGGTTAGGGTTGCCACCTAAATTTTTACCACAGTATTGCCACCTAATAACATGTATTTTTAAGAGTTTTAAACATCATTTATCAGTGTTAAGGGGTCGCTGATTTTGAATCTAAAATCAGAATTTTAAAATTCAAGATGGTGGATAGGGTTGCCACCTTAATTTTTTTTAGTTTTATAAATTCGGGGCCGGCAAAAAAAATGGTACAACAAATATGGGTCGCTGAATTCGAATCCGTTGTCAGAATTTCAAAATTATAAAATTTTGAAATAATAGGGTTGCCACCTAATTATATGTCTTTTCAGTAGTTTTAAACGTCATTTATCAGTGTTAAGGGGTTGCTGATTCCGAATTTAAGGTCAGAATTTTAAACTTCAAAACTTTAAAATATGATCCCAGAAAACTAATAAACTTTTTGCTACTTTTAGTACTTTATCAATCGATAAGTGTTGCTATTAAACAGGTTTTATTACTGCTTTCACACATTTCGTACTTAAAGTGCACTATTTTAATACTAAAACATAATTATATTGAAGAATTTCACAACGCAACACTGTTTTGATCCCGTGATTTGGTATGGACCATGGTAGAAGAATACAGGTAGATGCACTAGATGAGAGCATACTGCCGGAAATGTCAAAACGAAGTAAAAGTTTTTATTTATTTTCTTTTTTTTTCCATTCGCCACACAGCTAAATTTGACATACACGGCAGTATGGAAAGAGAGCGCAGTCAGCGCTGCATATACCTCTATGCTTATACCATGGTATGGACAGTCGAATCATTTGGTGACTATGGTGGTCAAAATTTGTCCCTCGCTCACTCTCTCAATTTTTCCATTTACATTGAAACAACAACAATTCATGACCGTGACGTGGCCGTGACCGCCACCTTAACATAGGCACAACCAATTACGCAACCTCCTTTCGCTAAAACATGTCAATGTGTTAGTCTTTCTGCGTTCAATTGGTGAGGACATCTGGTTTAACAAAAATAATATCGTAACATAATTCAAATTATTTAATAATCGTAATATAAGTGAAATCAATTTCAATTCGCTTTTATTTTTTTACAGAAGTGTTCCTTGAAATTTTGTCAAAAAGGATTTATTTGTTTTTATGTTTGTTTTCTCTAAATCTGATATTTATTTTTTTTAAATAATAAACTTTAATAAAACAAGGAGTACAATATATACTAAAAAAATATGTTTAATTTCCAATTATGCATTGAATTGAGGTTAGAACATTTTGAACTCTTTTATTCTCAGAGTATAAAAATTATATAATAGATAATGGAAACAGTTGAAAAACGCTTTTAATCGATTATTTAGGCAAAAAATCCTTCATTGAAAAATATAAAAAAAAATAAAAAGTCGAAAGTCGATTTTTTTATTTGACTATCCATCCCTAATCTAGATTATCATCTTTAATTTTTAAACGGTCATTTTTGGTACGTTTAGGACGTTGTTGGATTATTCTGCCTATTTGCCTACGTTATTTTTCCGGTGCCACAAACAGCTTTAAGCATAAACTATATCAACATTCCCTTCTCAATTGCTATGTTGTCAATGTGGGCTACTCCATTTGGTTTGGAAAAGGGCGCCACATTGTTACGTGTTCAGCCTGGTTTTCACTAGGTCAGTTTTCAATGACAAATGTTGTCAATCTAATGGAAACGTATTGTCATTTACATTTGTTGTCATATATGACCACTGATTGTCATATAAAATCACAAACAAGTGAAAACAGATAGAATTTTGCTAGTCAATCAAAATATCGTTGTATGACAAGGAAAATTTAAATGCCAACATGTTGGCATTTTGTGTCAGTTGTTGCCTACAAAAAAAAAATTTTGTTTTAATTTTTTTTTTTCACTGCTGGCAAAGTTTTTTAAGGGCCGCTTTCTCAATGTCCGGTTAAGCAATAATCAGAACTTTAACCAATGATTTCGAAGATGCTGTCAAACTTTAAAATTTAAGATGACGGATAGAGTTGCCACCTAGATTTTTTTATTTTTGCGAATTCTTGTAATTTTGAAATTCTGACAACGGATTTGATTTCGAATATAATGTCACAGTTTTAAAATTTAAGATGGAGGTTAGGGTTGCCACCTAAATTTTTACCACAGTATTGCCACCTAATAATATATATTTTTAAGAGTTTTAAACATCATTTATCAGTGTTAAGGGGTCGCTGATTTTGAATCTAAAATCAGAATTTTAAAATTCAAGATGGTGGATAGGGTTGCCACCTTAATTTTTTTTAGTTTTATAAATTCGGGGCCGGCAAAAAAAAAATGGTATAACAAATATGGGTCGCTGAATTCGAATCCGTTGTCAGAATTTCAAAATTATAAAATTTTGAAATAATAGGGTTGCCACCTAATTATATGTCTTTTCAGTAGTTTTAAACGTCATTTATCAGTGTTAACGGGTTGCTGATTCCGAATTTAAGGTCAGAATTTTAAACTTCAAGATGGTGGATAGGGTTGCCACCTTAATTTTTTTTAGTTTCATAAATTCGGGGCCGGCAAAAAAAATGGTACACCAAATATGGGTCGCTGAATCCGAATCCGTTGTCAGAATTTCAAAATTATAAAATTTTGTAATAATAGGGTTGCCACCTAATAATATATATTTTCACGAGTTTTAAACGTCATTTATTAGTGTCATTTATAAAGTCAGAATTTTAAACTTTGCCAGCCCCGAATTTATAAAACTAAAAAAAATTAAGGTGGCAACCCTATCTACCATCTTGAAGTTTAAAATTCTGACCATAAATTCGGAATCAGCAACCCCTTAACACTGATAAATGACGTTTAAAACTACTGAAAAGACATATAATTAGGTGGCAACCCTATTATTTCAAAATTTTATAATTTTGAAATTCTGACAACGGATTCGAATTCAGCGACCCATATTTGTTGTACCATTTTTTTTGCCGGCCCCGAATTTATAAAACTAAAAAAAATTAAGGTGGCAACCCTATCCACCATCTTGAATTTTAAAATTCTGATTTTAGATTCAAAATCAGCGACCCCTTAACACTGATAAATGATGTTTAAAACTCTTAAAAATACATATTATTAGGTGGCAATACTGTGGTAAAAATTTAGGTGGCAACCCTAACCTCCATCTTAAATTTTAAAACTGTGACATTATATTCGAAATCAAATCCGTTGTCAGAATTTCAAAATTACAAGAATTCGCAAAAATAAAAAAATCTAGGTGGCAACTCTATCCGTCATCTTAAATTTTAAAGTTTGACAGCATCTTCGAAATCATTGGTTAAAGTTCTGATTATTGCTTAACCGGACATTGAGAAAGCGGCCCTTAAAAAACTTTGCCAGCAGTGAAAAAAAAAATGAAAACAAAATTTTTTTGTAGGCAACAACTGACACAAAATGCCAACATGTTGGCATTTAAATTTTCCTTGTCATACAACGATATTTTGATTGACTAGCAAAATTCTATCTGTTTTCACTTGTTTGTGATTTTATATGACAATCAGTGGTCATATATGACAACAAATGTAAATGACAATACGTTTCCATTAGATTGACAACATTTGTCATTGAAAACTGACCTAGTGAAAACCAGGCTGAACACGTAACAATGTGGCGCCCTTTTCCAAACCAAATGGAGTAGCCCACATTGACAACATAGCAATTGAGAAGGGAATGTTGATATAGTTTATGCTTAAAGCTGTTTGTGGCACCGGAAAAATAACGTAGGCAAATAGGCAGAATAATCCAACAACGTCCTAAACGTACCAAAAATGACCGTTTAAAAATTAAAGATGATAATCTAGATTAGGGATGGATAGTCAAATAAAAAAATCGACTTTCGACTTTTTATTTTTTTTTATATTTTTCAATGAAGGATTTTTTGCCTAAATAATCGATTAAAAGCGTTTTTCAACTGTTTCCATTATCTATTATATAATTTTTATACTCTGAGAATAAAAGAGTTCAAAATGTGCTAACCTCAATTCAATGCATAATTGGAAATTAAACATATTTTTTTAGTATATATTGTACTCCTTGTTTTATTAAAGTTTATTATTTAAAAAAAATAAATATCAGATTTAGAGAAAACAAACATAAAAACAAATAAATCCTTTTTGACAAAATTTCAAGGAACACTTCTGTAAAAAATAAAAGTGAATTGAAATTGATTTCACTTATATTACGATTATTAAATAATTTGAATTATGTTACGATATTATTTTTGTTAAACCAGATGTCCTCACCAATTGAACGCAGAAAGACTAACACATTGACATGTTTTAGCGAAAGGCGGTTGCGTAATTGGTTGTGCCTATGTTAAGGTGGCGGTCACGGCCACGTCACGGTCATGAATTGTTGTTGTTTCAATGTAAATGGAAAAATTGAGAGAGTGAGCGAGGGACAAATTTTGACCACCATAGTCACCAAATGATTCGACTGTCCATACCATGGTATAAGCATAGAGGTATATGCAGCGCTGACTGCGCTCTCTTTCCATACTGCCGTGTCTGTCAAATTTAGCTGTGTGGCGAATGGAAAAAAAAAGAAAATAAATTAAAACTTTTACTTCGTTTTGACATTTCCGGCAGTATGCTCTCATCTAGTGCATCTACCTGTATTCTTCTACCATGGTCCATACCAAATCACGGGATCAAAGCAGTGTTACGTTGTGAAATTCTTCAATATAATTATGTTTTAGTATTAAAATAGTGCACTTTAAGTACGAAATGTGTGAAAGCAGTAATAAAACCTGTTTAATAGCAACACTTATCGATTGATAAAGTACTAAAAGTAGCAAAAAGTTTATTAGTTTTCTGGGATCATACGACCGTGAGCATAACACACATCGTTCACTGAGGTCATGAAACGAAAAAAGAGCTTAAAAAAGGACGAGATCGGGGATTGTATGACTGGCACCATAACATAGCCGTTGGCGATAATACCTGCATGTGAGAACAAGCGTTCGCAAGGTACGGACGTTGCAACTATAGGTAAAATTATTTTTGCAGTATCCCACACGAAAGGTACTTAACTCGCATTGTATCCCATAATTAAATGGATTTTTGTTAAATTTACGATTTGCTGGTGGTTGTGCAAGTTATTGGCTTAGTTGAATAGGAATTCCATCAACTTCTGTTGCAGTGTTACTCTGCTAACGGATCGGCCAAAAAAGTGTCGTCATTGGTATGTATGTTCATTATAAATGCACACAATATCGGGGTCAGCAATTGTTGTTTGCGTGGTTGAAATGTTGGATTGTTATTGTAATTTTTGTTTCACCAATTCATAATTCACTTAAAAATTTTAAACATTTCTTTTTGTTCAACATATTTTTTAATATTAAACAATACTAATAATTTACGTATAAGTAGTTTAAATATGACAAGTAGTGGTTTCAGTGTTGAGATTTTGGATTGCAAATTCTTAAAAGGTATTGCAAAGTCCATGAAAGCAATTGCTTAGGCTACCATAAACTTATTCACTACTATACTGCAGTGTTTATTTCATACCCTGCTACCCTGGAAAACAGACTTTATAAAAATACGAGATATTTATTATCAAAGTTTAATTCAAAATTTTTTTAGAATTTAGTTGCTCATAACTTTCTTAATTGTGACTTTATGCAAAATGTTCTATTAAAATCTTAATGTCAATTTGATTTTCTTCTTAACAAGTTGTAAACTTTGGAAATCGGCTAAGAGATACATTAAAAATGGAGTAAAATGTAATGACACCTATTTTTTGGTTTTTCCTTTCTAGCTCCCAAAGGAGGGAGGGCGTCACCCTCATTCTTGCATTTCCTTACTCGCCTAATCAAGGAGAATCACTACTCGAGAGAATTAATGCTATATCTGGGGCACCTTGTATATAATTCATGCAGCTTTAAATATAAAAATACAGGTGTCCCTATTTTTTTCCACATCACTGTATGTAAGTAATATGTAATAAAACTACAAAAGTATTTTGGAATTCTGACTTCTTTTTATTTGGGAATATGTCATCCCTTCCATAGTCCCAAGTAAAAAAATTGGTTTTATGTCACTGTATAAGGAGTGACATAATCCCAAAATTAAAAATTGGGATTGTGCCACTTGGGATTATATCACGGCACCCCTTCGATGTTGTGTAGTGCTTCGCCTATCTGGGATCCAGCATTAACTCAACCAACGATATTAGCATTGAGATCAAACAGAGAACTCTTGCCAACAGGTGTTACTTCGGTAAGCAAATTCAGTAAGCAATTGAGAAGCAGAGTCCTCTCTTGACGCAGGAAAATCACGCTCTATAAATCGATCATCATGCCCGTCCTACTTTATGCATCAAAAACCTGGACGCTTAGCAGTTCAGATGAAAAGATTTTAGGAGCCATCGAGAGAAATATTCTTCGTAAGATCTACGGATCAATCTGCGTCAATGGCTGTTGCGTGACCCTTGGTATTTTACCAGATGTGGCTCCCGGCTTTGTTAGCTCAGTGGTGCCAGGGAGGGTATCGTCTTTACAATTTTGACCCGGCCACATCCGGTCGAGGGCAACAATAACCCAAAAAATCAAAATGGTGTCAGAAAACGCAAAAAAAATCTCGTCAAGACAGATGGTTAATCTTGCAACACACCCACCCAACCGTAGGGACCGATCGTTATTTCCAGTCACCCCTAATTCAACAAACGAAAACTTGCTTATTTCACGGCATGAACTTACCCTTTTACTGCCCTTTCAGAGACCCCCTTAAAAATTTATCACTCAACATTTAAATTTTTCATAATTCAATACAAATTAATTTTGGTTTTTATTAATATTTCCCATAAAACAAATTATACTATATTTGGAACCTTAAATAATATGATTTAAGTATTAATGTATAATGGTATGCTAACAAGCTTGCTTCACTACTTAAACTTTGCCTTTGGCAGTACGCAACCAAAATTACTCAGAGACAATAGTTTTTAAAACAGTAGACACCACTTTTTAAACTTTCAATTAATTTTTATTTCTGTTTTTTTTATTACAGACTTTTTTATCTATTTTCTGTCATAATTTTCTTTACAGGTTTTCTTCACTTTTAACTGTATATTTCTTCTAATTCTTTCTTTATAGCTTTTCTTTTATTGAAGCGAAGCTTTTTACGCCTCGTTTTGTGATTCGCTTGAGTGAAATCTGAAAAACGACACTTTTTGCTGGCACTAGAAAATAAGATATGAAAAATGACAGAATGACGCGCTTTTGAAAATAAAGTTCTTAAAACAGCTTGTTTTCTACCGGTTATTAAGTGTAAAATATACGACTTTTTTAATTAAAACTTTGATTCTAGTTCCAGCGATAGCCACCGTTGTTAGGAATAGTAATTTTAAATTTCAGATGATTCGGCTAAATAGTTTTTGTTTTTTCTACAACACCATGCCGAAAAAAGTAGTTTCGAGATAAATGAGTATAAAGAGAATGAATATAGACGAAACACTGTGGCTCGACACCTAGTAAAACGGCTGTAGAAGTGAAAATACAATGTTCAGTTGCTTTTTGACAAGATGTAATGTAAAGTAACGTAGAAATCTAAAATCCACAGATTTATACGTCCCGTCACGTTACGTTACGTTTATTAAAACCACTTGTATAAGAAAGCATTGTTTCAAACAATAAGTGAAAGAACGCACTTCTCAACTGATATTAGATCACATTACGTTACTTCTATTATAATTGGACATTAACGTCAGAAAGACTTTACTTTTGAAATATAAAAAAATCAGTTTCATAAAAATTCTAAGCCTTAAACAATGCTGTTTTGATATATATAATTTGCGAATGACTAGCGATCTAATTATTTGCACAACAAGATTAGGACAAGGAAATATCGATGACATTACATCTATATAATATACGTTTAATATTTTAGATATAAAAACCCAATAATTTCATTAACATTTACAAAAATAATTCCAAATTAATGTAAAATAATAATGTAAGGTAACAAAATTTACTGGTGGGAAATTATTTTTTTAGTTTTAAAACTTTTATTTAAATTTAAAAACTTTTTTATTAAAAAAAACCATTAAATTATGAAACGTATAAAACTGCGAAAAAGCTTCGCTTTTCTCGTGTGTCCAGCGACGCATCTGTTTTTTCTTTTTTTTTATTTCTTTTCTTTTCTTTCTCCTACGTTTCTCTTTACAGTTTTCTTTTCTTTAAAGCTTTTCTTTTATTTTTTTTAAAAAGATTTTTCACTAACTTTTTCTTTGCAATTTTTTTCTTAGTTTTTCTTTACAGTTTTATTTTCTTTACAGCTTTTCTTTTATTTGCAGCTTTTCTTTTCTTTACAGATTTTCCAATAACTTTTTCTTTTATTTACAGCTTTTATTTACAGATTTTGCACTAACTTTTTCTTTTCTTTACAGCTTTTCTTTTGCAGCTACCAATTGTAAGTCCTTAATTTCGTGCTATTTCTGTTGTAACCAAATGCTGGAGGAACAATACAAATTGGAGCAAGGGAACTCGAATCTTCTGGATGAATAGCAATAACACCTCAAAACTTTCCTTAACTTGATCTGGAGTTGTTATATCTATTCTATATTATCTTTAGATGCTAACAAATTTCTTGTATTACTCCACTTATCTTGTTTCCGGTTCCTGTTCCTGTTGTTTTAAAGCTAATCTCCGATCTTGAACTATCCCAAGTTCATGCTTATGTTCGTTCTTTCATATTGTCCTCAGTTCTAATTTATTTTATAATTATTTAATTTTAGTTTTAAAACCATAAATCAATAAAATCAACAATGTACCTTATTCCCTTGCGTTATTTATTGAAATTATTTAATAAAGATTTTAATGTGAATATTTTTTCCTTCGGCCCAGTAAGTATGACTATGATTCCTTTTTTTATGCTGTTTCTATTTTCTCAGAAACACTGATGTAAGAACTACTTGGGTCTCTGAGCAACTGCCAATCTTAGAAAAAAGGTCGGCCGTTGCTTTTGGTAAATCCTCGGATTTACTGCCTACCTCATTTTCCCTACAAAAGAAAAAAAAATAACAACCAACGGAGACTTTTCGGCCATGCCCACCCCAATAGTTCTATGCTACTCCCACCTACGTCACTATCATAGCCTATCTCCCCTATTTCATTTTCCTTGTACCCATACGATTTCATCTAACACTGGTCAAAAATTGGTAGCGGGACTTGAGGACAATGAACTTTTAACCCTTTTGGACCGGTACCAAGGTCATAAAATCGATAATTTTGACTGTTTCTTCATAGTCAAACTTTGTTCGATTACCAGGCGCGCATAAACTCATAGATAGTTTAGCTGGCTTTATCAAGGTCACTCTCTATCGTTCTTTCAAAACAATATCATGACGTTAAGATAAGCCCAAAAGCAATTTTGACCTATCTTAAAAGCTCTTGCCTTTAAACTTCCTCTATTTCACTTCAGTGTCTCTCAAACGCTTATGCTGAAATGTCATATATCAGGGCTGCCAAATATAATCTCCATTCAAGGGATTTAAATACATATTTTATTTTATTTTTTTAAAGTTTTTTCCAAATGACCTTGTTATTTATCATGTTGATTTTATATGATTTAAATACAAATTCTAAATGTTTGATAGTTTAAATCATACTTGATTTTAAATACAAATTCTAGTTGTTTGATAGTTTAAAATCGTTTATTGAGCTTAAGGTCAAAGTAAGAACAATTAAATGTTACAACAACAACATCAACAACAACAACAACAAAGTTTTTTCGATATGAAAAGGAAAAAATCACTAGCTGATTTTATTGCAATTTCGGCCGTGCTAAAGGCTTCCTCAGAAATCTTTGTGATACCCGTGCAAGCGCGCACTAGCGCACTGCACCACAGAGGCGATGAGAAGTATGATTTAAACTATCAAACATTTAGAATTTGTATTTAAATCATATAAAATCAACATAATTTTACTTTTTTTTTAAATTTTACAGTGACGTAAGCTGGAATGATGACTTGTACGAGCTGTACGCTGACATCGACATAGTCAAGCGCATTTAAATCAAGCGGCTTCGCTTTTTTTCATGTCATGTTCAGCGCATGAAAGACGATGTTCCTGTGAAGAAAATATTCGATTCAGCGTCGGTCAATGCAGAAGAGAACGACTGTACCTTCGTTGGAAAGACCAAGTAGAAAACAACCTCGCGAAGCTTGGAATTTCCAACTGTCGCCAGAAAGCGAGAGACAGAAATGGCGCACATTCTAAGATAAGGCCGACATACGCTTGCAGCGCCAACGAAGTATTGAAAATTTTTTAAGTATTTGTTAGCTTACCTTTTAAAAATTTACATTTGTTTTCTATTTCCGCTCATTGAATAATTTGTTAACTTTTTTTTTGTAATAATATTTTTATTAAAGACATATATTTATTTAAGTTTTATAATTGTTTTTAATATATATTTTAAATCACAGCAGTCTTTATAATTTTACATTTTCTTCATGTTTGCTTTTTTCGTTTTTGTTTTTTTTTTTTTAAATTAATAATTTAATGTCTATAGAATTGAAATTTCCTCTGATTAAAGTGCGTTTGTTTGCAACTACAGTTGAGAGTAAATTTTTAAGTTTTGTGTTTTTGTTTCTTCAACTACTAATTTGCTATGCCAAATTATTTTATATTTTTTGTTTTTTTAGTTTGTTTTTATGCGTACAAATTGAAATTAATATAACTTGTGTGTGTAAAATATTAAAACTTAATAGAATAGGAATAGTTTGTTGTTTTTTGTTGCTGATAAACATTGGTAATAAAATATAACGTGACTGATAAAGATAAGCACTAATTAAAGACTAAAAAGGAAACACTTACTAATTTATTGAGGAAACAAAAGATGGTTTATCTAAGCAATACTGTAGTTTAAGAGAGTAAAAAGTGGTGATGAACTAAATATAATTTAATTTTTATAGATTCACTTCTAAGCACTAATTGACGAAATTGCAATATTTTTAAAAAATTATCAATTAAACAAAACTATTTAAAAAATTTAAATAATTATTAAAAAATTTCACTATTGGAATGTTTTGTTATTGGTAATTTTTTTTGACGTGCAAAAAAATTACAATTTATTTTTAAAATTTTATTTTTATTGCATAAATTGTTATTGTTATAGAATTGCACGTTTGATTTTTATTATAATTTTTTTTTGCTTAAATGAGCTTAGAGCTTTTGAAAGTTAAACTTATGCGCTACTGAATTCCTTTGTAAATCTAGTAAATATTTATTTAATTATTGAATTAATAAAATTTATTTTTATTTTATTATAAATTGCATTAGTTTGGGTAAGAAAAAGATTGTGCATTTAAATTGAAAGTTATTTTAGGTGTTTTATTACAAATATTTACTATATTTGCCGAGTACATCTTTAGTTGTAGAGTTTTTATAGTTTGATGAGAGTGATAATTGTGGGCGTGGCGACAACTTAGTCATCTATGGAACCAAAATGTCGAACAAAAATGTCACTTGTAATTGTATAAAATATTTTATCGATTTTATCGCCAATAAATTTGAATAATGTTAGATTTTATTTCCGGCTTTTTTAAAAAGATCTAGTTGTAGCCCTTAATAAGTGAAGGTTTTTCCTTGCAAGCAGAAATTAATTTCAAAATATTACTATTCTGTCTAACGTAGTGTAGTTCTTTTAGACCAATCATAAAATATATTTTTCAAGAAAACATGCACTTTCTCCCATTTCCTTTTAGTGACAATTTTTTAAGATTAATTTTTAAGAAAATGAAACTATCAGCTCAATCAAGAAACATCCTAGCAGTTACTTTGAACTCAATTTGAAGAAACCAACTACACTATTTCCAATTGATATTTAGAAAAGAAAATTAAGTAACTTAATTTGAAATTCAGAAAAGATTAACTAAATTTCAATTTAATTTTTTTCAAATTGATGTTCTTTAAATTGCAATTAAGTTTTCTGTATTTTAAAATAATTTTCATGAAGAAAAATTTGTGTGCAACTTCGTTTTTCTCTAAGTTGCGATAACCTGAGACCCAGCTGATATCGACAATGTTGAGATGACTAGTTCTTAAGAGAACTTGGCTATCAGTTTCAGAAAGGTTTGATTTTGTTCGTCTTGCTATAGAGTGCTTTTAGCTGTCCGCAAAGATTGTTATTCTTAATGGATGTAAGAATTTTGAATAAACTGCCAGAGATGCTTTTTCAATCGTGAAGATTTCTGCTTGAAAGGATCTACAGTAATACATTTACACCTTTATTCCGGCATCATCGTCACATTCAATTGATACTGAAAAATTGTGATCACTTCGATCTGGTCTCTATTGATTCATATTCTGTCTAAGCTGTCTCAACCGAAAAGCTTCCATAACTTTCCATAGTTAGGTGAAAAGCTGTTCGGTGAAATGAGCATTGACTTGTATACATAAATGCATGCTGATTTAGTAAGCAGCTTATCCAAATGGCCAGTTGGGTGCTTAAAGGAGTTATGTTTGTGCCTAAATTTTAAAACGATGTCATGAAGCACTGGCTTTTTTAATGTATTCAATCTTATATATGTGTCTTCTTAATAAAGTAACTGCAATCAGATTTGTTTAGCGACAAAAATATATTTTCCAAAGTGCTCAAAATACGAATTTGTATCAATTGTGACTACTGTATCAATCTTCCTCAGCTACCTCAGCTACTGAGGTAGCTTTTGTGACTTTGTTCGAATAGAGCTGTTAGTATGTATATCAGAGATATTTGTGATAAATAACAGTAGACTCCGGATCTAGAAACAATCGAATCGCAGGCTAGTATGGGTCTAACGATAGTCGTGTACATCCAAAGGATGAAATTTGGTTTCATTCCCTGTTCTCTAAGAAGGTTGTCTTGCACGCTTCGAAGGAACGTAAACTGACATTTTTTTGTATGATTGGGGAAAGTAAGAAAAAATGTATTTGGATTTGGGAGTTTTTTAGAACTATTCCCCATTCTATATTTTTTTTAGGAGAACCCTAAAGAGAGTGTTTTTCATGGAGATAGAAGAGTTTTTGGATATGATTTAACTGGAAGATTTCATTATAGACTTAACGAATTTCTGGTGGATTTTATCGCATTGTATTCTTACATTGGCTGACCTATTTTGAATGTATGAAAGTTACTGCATTTTAACTGCATATAGTTGTGTTTAGATTTAAAATTATTTAAGATTAATGAAGATGTCGCGCATCGTTTATGAATGGAAAATTTTTTGTATTTTTTTTTTTCAAAATTTAAATAACAATCACGTTAAACTTTGAGAAATAAATCGACATAATTGTATTTTTTAACAATATGTATAAATTGAGTGCTTGTTTCTTTCTTTCTTTTTGTTTTGCATATTAAGAGTAAGATTTCGGAGATATTTTTACAAAATACGAAGTTATAAACTACTTTTAACCATATGCTTATGTTAAAATGTTTTTATTTACATAATATATTGAAGAATTAAGAATAAGACAATGATTTTTAATATTTACAATAGCCAAAAGTTTTTAACAAATATTAACGAATTTTAAAATGAACAAACGCTCAACTAATAGCTAACTATCTACAAAGTCTGTTAAGTTTCGATTTTTTAAAATTATCTTAAGCTTATATAATATGTATTTTGTTTTTTTATTTTTATTAATTGCTATTTTAGGATTTATATTTAAATTTAAGTTTATTTTATATTTAGAGAATACAGCTTTTTATTAATTAACAGTAATAATGCGAATTTGGAGTTATCGTTTGATATAAGCTTGAAATGTATGTTTTCATATTATTACTTGCAAGAAGCTTGTCTTTTTAGTATTTTTTGTTTTGTCAAACTTTGGCTTATATTCTAGGTGTAATTATAATATGTCTAGCATAATGAAGTTGTGCATAAAGTTAGATGCGCCATTTTCTATTTGTAATTTAAAAATAAATGTGCTGTAATGCGCTTGATGTGTACTATTATGTGCCACATTGGAAAAAAATTATTGTTATACATAATATGAGTTTTATGCTCATTCACAAATATTTTTAGTTGTGCTGCAATGTGCTCGGTTTTTGCCTCAATGTGTCGTCGATAATTATCGGCAATCTATAGATTCATCAATAGATTCGATGATTTATTAGCTACTAAAATGAGAAGTTTAACAGCTGAAAACTTAACAGGACTACGTTGTAACAAAAGAGAGTTCAGTACTCGATCACTTGTGAACAAACAATACACGAACTACATAATTGATCATAAGAAGCTTGGGCAAAGTTCTTTCAAGGGCCGTAATGGCCAATTCGTGTTTTTTATTTGTTCAAATGAGAATAAACTCTGCTTTTATTGGCACATACAAGCAAATTTGATTACGTAATTATAGCACAGTTCACGTTTTTGATCGAAAATAAGCGAAGGTGAAGTTTGAAACTGATTATTTGCAAAGATGATCACTTTTTATCTTTTTTACGGCACAAAACAGCACTGTAGTTCAATTTTAGGAATAATTTATAGGGGTCACTTCTTGAAAACAATGCAAATGTGCGACATTTTTAAAATTTTCGTCAGCACATTACATCACAACTTCTGAATTTCGAAAACAATAGTAGTTTTGGATCTGTAAACGTAAAAGTATCTTTTTTAATGCGGACCATGTTACCACACCAATCACACATCCAACATTCCCGCGGCAGTCGGTTCTATCTACCTGTATATTTTCGTCTTCGAAGCAGAATAAAACCGAGATGCGAAAACGATTAATTAAAACTAGAACTGAGCTGAATCCAGATAAAAAGATTTGTAACGTGTGTAACGCCAGGATACATTACAGATCAAATTCTGTGAAATGTTATTCTTGTGAGATGGTGCTATCTGCGAAACTGTTCCGGTATAGCCCACCATCGTGAAAACTTTGTAGCAAAATGCTAGTACTAGTGCTATGCAATAAATAACAGTCTTTTCAGTGCATTGTCAAAAAGGACCGTACCAGGAGTGGCGGCCTCGCCTTTGCTACCCAAAACAGAGTTGTCACCCCTAAAGTATCAGAGTTTGGAGGATCAAGATACAGCAGTTATGTGCGGAACTGCAGAAATAGTGATATACAACACCTACTTCCACCTATATTCGTAACATCAGCTGCCTGCTTGGCAACGACCAAAGAGGGACAGCATTGGCAGCTCAGATAGATGACACCAGTGCTCTAGCTGCTTCTCCGTTGCCAGCACTGGTCGTACCAATCTTCTCGTACATCAGCTGCCTGCTTGGCAACGACCAAAGAGGGACAGCATTGGCAGCTCAGATAGATGACACCAGTGCTCTAGCTGCATCTCCGTTGCCAGCACTGGTCGTACCAATCTTCCGTGGTCCTCTTTCGTGAACACTCCTTGCAACCTTAGTCTCTGAAAGGCGTACATTCATTAATTAGAGTAAAGATAGTTGGGAGGCTTTAGAGACTAAACGAAATGTCGATTTAATATGTTACCACAACCTACAGATGCTCGAAATGTGAATAAATTGTTTAGCGGCATGGTTAATGCAGCAGCAGCAGCTCGATTTGTTTCTGCTGGTCGAATTCAAAACTTTCCTCTAGCAGAATCAGTTAGTCTGGGAGGTGAGCTCAACGAGCTCTTTCGAACCGACCCTATAAGCAAAAGGATCCAAAGCTAAATATCGAGATACTCAAGAAGGTAAATGATTATAAGTAGAACAAACGGCTCAAGCATTTGCAATTCTGAAACCTCAGTACAGTGACTATAAAGCTTCGATAACTTTTGATTATTCCACAAGGACTGACGCCGAGAAATAATCCAGATTTTTCTGTCGCCAGTTTGTCGAGCACCCAGAGAGGAGCATGATGAAACTTCTAAGCCTCAGCCTTCAAAATAGTGACGCACCGTTTGAATACACAACGAGCGAGGTTCAAAACGAGGAATATCAATGCTAATGCTCAAACATTTTGGCAGGATGAAGTTAAGTACCTCACCAAAGCGATAAATTTGTTTTTTTTTCCTGGTGATATCATAGGCCTGGAAAATGGGTAAAATTATACCTATCCCAAATAAAGGGAAGGACGCGAGCAAGGGGAAGTCCCACAGGCCGATTTCTCTTCTATTACTAGTTGCATAGACATTGGAAGAGCTTTTCTATTGGAAATTATGTATAGTTAACATGTGCGGTCTGTAGTCAGCGGTAAAATTCTGGAATAAGAAATCGAACCCACGTAGAACTAAACAAGGAGTACCACAAAAAGGCTTTCTTCTCCGATATTGCAGCATGATAAACAATTATCTGTGAAATCGTAGGACACACTATTTACCACCTGGACAAAGAAAGTCATCCTTGAGCTGAAAATATTAGACGATTGCGTCCAAATTCTGACTATCTTCAGAACCTGGGTGTCATTTAAAACAGTCTTTATTGGTCCTCAGCACATACCAATGATATTTGCGACAAGTTTCGGGGAGCAGAAACAAAGTACTTAGACCTGCCTTAAGTTCTGTTACTAAAAAGGCTGTGTGCATGTAAGAAAACAAGGTGAACGTGATTTTGGATTTATGTTGTAAAAGTCAAACACTTGAGCTGTCAAACCATACAAAATCCACTTTTCTGTGTCTTTCACTCATTCACAAGTTAGACAGTTTTAGCAAAAGACGTCGACGGCACGTAGACTTTGTTTTCTTACGCCATTAATAAGGGAAATAATACTTGAAATGGTTCCGTTATCTTTTTGTTTTTTAGCAAAAGCTCATACAAGAGAAAACAATTGAAATTTAACACAAAGATATTTTTGGCCCAAAATGAACACACAAATCAACAAATGGTCACAAGAATGCGTTAGATGCCAACGAGTAAAGATGCACAAACATATGAAGACAATCCCACACAAGATAGACATTCCTCACGGTCGTTTTGAGCATGTTCACGTTGATTTAGTTGGCCCTTTACCAATATCAAATAGTTACAGATATCTACTTACTCTAGTTGACAGAAACACACGTTGGGCTGAAGCGTATCCAATTAAAGATACCAACGCCAGTACCATCATAGATAAACTTCAAAAGGAAAACATCTCACGTTTTGGAGTTCCTCTGGAAATTACTTAAGATCGAGGACCTCAATTTACGTCCACAACATTTAGAAACTTGGTTAAGAATCTAAGAAGCAAACACATTACCACTTCTGCTTATCATCCACAAGCTAATGGGATGGTAGAACGATTTCACCGCCAACTAAAGACTTCTATAATACCTATTAACAACCAGACAAATTTGTACACAGAGTTGCCACTAGTTCTTCTAGGACTCAGGTCCACGGTCAAAGAAGATATTAAGGCTTCACCAGCTGAAATGGTTTTTGGTCAAACACTCAGGCTACCACAACAACTAGTAATTCACAAGTCAGAATTTTAACTCGTTGGACATATTGTCCAAACTTAAAGAGGCAGTAGAAAATAAAAAGTCAAACATTGCACATCACAGCACTAACTTACAACAATATGTACCTCAAGCCCTGAGTACTTGTAACTTTGTATTCGTCCGCAACGACATAATTCGGTAAACATTGCAAGAGCCATACGGGACCATCGTTTCGAAAAATGAAAACTCCCTTTTAAAATTCCCTGGGAAAAATCATTCAGAATTGGGCTGATATACTTTGCAGGGTCCGTAGAACCATTTTTGAAGCATTTAGGTAGCTCGGAAATTACCTTAATTATTTAGGAGGAACTGTCTTATCGACACAATTTTGTTCAGGTACTCAGTAGTTCCAAGTTGAAACTTGGACCTACTACTTGGGAATTTACATAGCCCTTATTGTAGGGGCATGCCCCTGCAAGGTATTTTGTACGTCCTTTTAACACATCGATGGCATTGACAGGGGCGAACAGATCCAACGGGCATTACCATGGATTTTAGAACTCTCCTATTCCATTGGCCATACCTGTTAAGGCTTGAGAAATGGCATGTCCAAAGGGATATGCTGCCACCAGCCGAACTACAGCGTCGCATATAGATAAACTCGCACACAACTTTAATATTTAACAATAAAATATTTTAAATATTAACTACATCATCTTAGGTTGCAAACAGAGTGAACGCCGATTTAGACAGGCAGGCAGACAGGCGCAGGTAAATTGTGTGAACAAGCGAGATAAAAGCCAGTTTGGCTCTATTTCCATCTCGTTTCTTCGCAGGTCACTGCCTGCGCCTGTCTGCCTGCATGTTTGAATCGGCGTTCACTCTGTTTGAAGCCTTACAGTGTACTTCATGACTTGTGAGTTTATTGCATTCATAATTGTTATTTGTTTTGTTTCAATTTTTGACAAACGCAACGATGTATAATATTTTGTGTTTGTTTTTTTGATTTTTAAGGCATTGGTCCGCGCTTAAAAATACTTAGGCTCCACTTATATAAAACTATATACTGGGCAGCAGTGGTAAATTACGCAACGGAAGTATGATCCCAGTTGATTAGCGACACACAGTGGACAAATTTACGAACCTACTAAAATGTTGCTCTTAGAATTGCATGAGTAATGCATTATGCGCGGCAGAACAACGGAATGGTATCTAAACAGTTCCTTCTAGAATGCCACCGTAGATGCCACCGTAGATGCCATCCTAAGCAATATCTAATGGAAATAGATTCACCTCAACGATAGAAATAACATACGTAATCTAGAGAAAGAGGTTCAACGTTTCAAAAGGGGATCGGTGGGCCTCTCAGCTTACAAGTCTGCGTTGAACGAGATTCATCCAAATGCAGTAATGATAGCCAAATATCTACCATATGACACACTTCATATTTTTAACTGCTCAGCTAAACCAACTCATTTTGTTTCCCTACACGGTCGAAGCATTCAGGTTCCTGGAGCTAGATGAGCACGTATAACTACAGAGTCAACTGTATTTGTTACTACAACAACAACATCACACATCTACTAATACAAAATACAAAAATGGCGTAGCTTCTTTTATGCACATTAATAAAGTCATTGTTATCAATTTATGGAATAGTTAGAAGAAGTTAGTACAAATTTGCTTGAATGTGGCAAATTAAGGAACAAAGTAAACAAAATGGAGTCTTTAAGCTTGGAAAAAATGATGCACTGCGATTAGGTTTAACATAATTTTTACAGATGCCTTTCCTCTGGAACTAGTTTGAAATATTTGGACAAACATTAAAAAATGTTTCAAGAATCACTTTGAATTTTTATATGTAGAAAAAAATCGTAACGTACATATTTTATGGAATCACTTTAAAATTAAGAATGAGCTGCATCAGTGCTCATCTAGATAGTTAAACCTTCGGAAGTGACATCTTGAATTAAGGATAACAATTACTAGCTGCTTCTAGTACTACTACTTCTTTTCGAACTCTACTCTTATTTTACCTCTTTTTTTATTTTAACACTTAACCCGCAACTTGTTGCATTGCTAGCGTACTAATCAGCTGCTGGCACAGTTTTCCATATTCAAATTGATCTCCCGATATGCGCCGCAATTTGATGCCCTTACCAGCTCCATGACTATCCCGGCTGCGTCCCTCACATACCTGCAGCTCTATTTGCAGTCCGCCCGAGTATTCGAGACTAAGATTTGTGGTAAGACTTAGGCCACTAGCACTAGCACCAGCACTGCCGTCTGTTATGGATGAGCTTATTGAGTCGCTGGTTGTAGTATTAGAGGCGCTACTGAGACGTGCTTCTCCACGAAAGCTGCCACCGCAGCAACCACTTTCCTCCGAAGATATGCTGCCACGATGCAGCACAAAGCCCTTTGGTGGCATTGTGGAGTCTATTGTTTGTTTCACCATTTCGAGGATGCGTGTAGAGTCCAAATTTGAACATTCATGTGGCAACAGCACCTCGTAACACATTTCCTCGGACATGCGTCGCGAATCACAAAGCGAATCAGGCGTTAGATGACCGCACTCGGTGTGATCACCAACTTCAGAGTGTGAATCGGACTTGAAGCCTGAGCTCGCTGATGGCTCCTGGCAAGGTGATAGGTTGTTGGAATCATTACTGAGCGAATCGTCGGAGAAGCCTAGCGATTTATCGCTGCCGCGTCGATTGGAGTCATTGTTAGCAGCGCCAGCGTTTGTTGTGGTCGCTACCTCTGTGTCAAGACGTGAGTTATTTTCATTCTCTAAACTAGTTTTGCGTCCGATGCCGCGTGTTATGGAAGGCATATCTCTAGCGGGTTCAGTTATGATAAGGCCCTGAAAGAGGGAAAAATTAAATAAAATACTTACATTAATGACGTTCATCTACTTTTTGACACCTACCTGCAGCGACATCAGCGGCGTATGTTGCTCCAATGAGTCACAGTCACTGTCGCGGCTGTTTTCTGATGAGAGAGCCACTAATGTTATTTCGCTGCCCAGCACATCAGTAAGACAGATCTGCGGATGCGAGGGTTGGCAGGGTGAGGTCAGGTCATCGCCACTGGTAACACCACCGGTGCACCCAACATATGGTGTGCCAGTGGTGATTGTATGATACAGCTGTCCATTGGCATTCTCTTCCTGGATTATGCAGAGATTCGGGGAGGCCGGTGGCGTTGGCACAACGCGCAAAGTTTGCGCAGGCGACAGATTTAACGGCTTTAATTCATAGTACGAGCCATGTGGCATGTACCAGTTGCCAGTACCAGCATAGGAGCTGGGTGGCATGAAGTCTGCATCATTGCCGCAAACATCCATGGACAGGTCAAGCGGCTGATTGGCACCGGTAGCAGCTATTTCGCAAGCAGCAGAGGTGCCTCTGGTAATTGACCCTCCACCGCCAGTTGTCAGCCCAGAAATACCTTTGGTGATTTGATGCAGCGGCGAGGAACCGCCTCCGCCACCACCTCCAGCACAAGGATTAAAAGCGCCGATGCCAGGCATGTATGGGTTGGGCGAAGAAGAGCCACTGAAACTGCTGCTGTAAACAGGTGACTGACAGCCGCTGCTGCTATTCGATCCTGTCGAATAGAGGCCACCGCCAGGCAGTGCGGAACCGGGCGAGTTCAGTGTCGTTGTCAAGTTGATATTGCTAAAGGGTGCAGCAAGAGGCGCTCCTGGCACCTGATGTTGCTGTAGTAGCTGTGGCGACTGATACTGGACACCAGACACACCCAACAAATGTTTGGAATGTACGCCCATGCCAGCAACCGTTTGTTGTGGTGCATTCATCAGAGGACCGCTGGTGGCACCAACAGCAGCGCCATATGAAGCGCTATTGGGCAATGAAAGTGGAGAAACGCTGTAGCTGTACATTTGTTGTTGCTGCATTTGTGTGACGCTGTAGTCCAAATGGCCGCCACTGATAGCAGCACCGGAATGTGCAGCGAGTCCCAGATGTGGTGCTAGTTGGAGCGGCACTACACCGCTGGAAATAATCTTATTGGCTAAGTCGACGCCGAGCAGCTGTTCTTTTACGAGACGATCGAGGGCAGGCATAAGTTGGCGTACCGCTTCGTGCGGTATTTCGATGTCTTGGCCACGGCGGAACATTAGATGAGGTGCTGGTTTGCCATGGATGGGTGAACCTAGTTGGGGAAGGAGAAGAAAAAAAGTAAATATAAGCCTGAAAAGTGACCCAAAAGACAGCTAAGCTAAGCTAAGGGTTTTGTGCTTTATTTAAAGGCATTGTTAAGAGTTTAGACTTTGGTCAAATTGGTAAGAATTATGACATGACACCATTTCCAACTTTAATTAGGACATAAAAAAAAGCAAATAATATTAAAAAAACTTCAATATTAATTCAAAAATTCCATTTAAAATTCAAAGTAGATCAATGGAAGTTCAGAAAAGATCAGGGCTCTCCTCACGTATAGTAACTTTAGAAACGTTCATCGTTTGAACGATACTATTCGACAGCATCATCAAAAGCTTGCTTCATATAAATCCATTGCTATCGTCTCGTCTATTGTTCTTTTTTCTAAAGTTTAAAAGTCACTGGAAAACATATGTTTCTGTCAACAGCTTAATTTAATTTAATTTTTTTGTGATATTTTGGACGTTATTATTATTTTTGGAATTTGCACGGCCTTACGATTTATTGTGCCTCTTCATAGAAACTCCTTAAGTCCAATCTCTGAGATAAATGTGGGTATTGGTCCTATATACAGTTTTAACTGTGAATTACAGTTTTTTAAAATTACTCGTAGTGCAAATTACAGTTTTTAAAATTTCAGATTTGATAAAAAAAATTTAAATATTCAACTCAGAAATTACCACAATCGGAGAAAATCGACTTCAGAGACTATTGCGTAAAATTTTGTGTTGAGCGACGTAAAAAACAGTTAGTAAAATTTTATTGGGAAATGTATTTTTAAAAGATGTGGAACTTCTGTCTAACGTTTTATATAATTATCAACCATCTATATCGCAATTGAGTCGTCATTTGACAAATGTTGTAAGCATTGTTGAATTGCAAGAAGATTATGATGAATGGCGAGAATTACGTCAAATGATTTTAGCGAGCTAAATTAAAATCCTGATAGTACTAAAAAATAGAAGTTTTTTGAGCATCTATTTTAAAAATAAAAAAAGCGATGGCAGTGAAGCATTTCCTTTTTTAAGAAAAATGGTTTCTGCTGCTCTATGCATTCCAAAAGTTTTAGCAAATGTAGAAATATTTTTTGCAATAATTAATATTAATAGAAATAAGTCAGAAATTCCCGCACTTTGTGGTATTCTAAGAACAAAAGATCTCTTAAAAAAGAATGCATCAAATTATATTCAATTTGATAAATCAAACCAAATGTACAAAAAAATTGACAAGTCAATTTACGAAAATTAATAAAATCAAATTTCAAAAACAAATAACAAAATGTGATATATTCAAAAGAATGGTGTAATTATAATAAGGTGGTCTCATTCGCAATATCAGAAAAAATAGGCTGCCTTATTTTGGTATTTCATTTCAAATTTTTTATATGAAACCCTTTCAATTGTCAAAATAATGCAGCATGTCACAGAAAAATAATAAAAAATGTCATGGGATGACAACTTCAAAAGTATAAATGCTATTTAAAGTTTTTGTTTAACCGGTTATGTTATTGTTTATGTTTTTGTTAATGGTTTTTGTTTTTATTATTTTCCTTTTAATAAATAAATAAATACCAATAAAATTAAACTTGCTTTTTTATAGGGTTACAGTTTTTTTGTTGAAAATACAGTTTGTTTTTTTGAATTTACAGTTTTTTAAAAAAAGTCTGGCAACGCTGCTTAAAACAGTGGCCTGTTAGCAATTCTGTTATGATTCGTAGATCATTCTTTGTTGACTTCATGCATTTCTCAAATCTCTTTAGGCCGTATGTTCCTAAGAGAAATTGAGAGCGCATTAACACTGGTAGATTTTTTCAGTTTGTTCCTCTTTGTTTTTCTTCATCTTTCCTTATCGATCGCTTTACCTATTCCACAGAATCCTTCCGCATCAATCAAAGGAGTTAATGCTCCTTTCTTTGCTAGTTCGTCGGCAATTTTGTTTCTTTCTATACCTTTGAGTCCCGGAACCCACAGGATCCATACCCGGTTTTGTTCGCCAAGCGTATTAAGTTTATCAAGACACTCCATCACCAGTTTGGAGGTTACCTGATAAGATTTCAGTGCCTTGATAGCAACTTGACTATCGCATAGGATAGCTACGTCTTGGTTTCGGTATTTATGTTCCAGGTTAAAGTCCACGCACCTGTCCATCGCGTATATTTCCGCTTGGAATTAGTGCTGTTCTTGCCCATGTCTGATTAATTTATTTCAGTTCAAATTCCTAGTCCGTATATTCCTGCTCCAGTCCCTTCTTTGGTAAGATAGACGTCAGTGTACCATGTAATCATGTACTGGTTTATTTTAAAAGTTCCGGATAGACCTTCGCATTTTTTTTACTACTTAGTTCAGTTTGGAATCTTTTAGTGAAACTGAACTTTGGAAGCATGCTGTCCCTCAGCCTTGTTATTTCAGGATATTGTCTCGATAAAATATCAAGCTTCTTTCGAGTTACGCAATCCTTTTGCCCGATAACTTCACTAGTCATCCTTAGAATAGGCCTCTTTGCCTGGGAGTAAATATAAATCTGAAGAGGTGTTAGTTCGAGTAGAACCTCCATGGATACTGTTCTACGTGTAACTGGACATGTTAGCATGACTACGGTGATGCACACGCAGGCTAATCTCTGTAGCTTGTTGAGCGCAGCGATAACTGTATGTTGCTTTGTTTTCCCTGCCCAGATGACTGAGCCATATGCAATCATGGGACGTATGATCATTGTATATATCCATCGCAGTATTTGTCATCCCCATCTTTTTCCCGCGATGAATCTGCAAATCATAAATGCTTTAACAGCCTTATTTGATATTTCGCTTAAATGTGTTTTTCAAAGTAGTTTTTGGTCTAGAAATACTCCAAAAAATTTAACTTCCCTTTTGAATTCTATCACTGTTCCGTCTAACCTTAAAGGTTTGAGGTGTTCAAGTTTATATTTCCTAGTAAATGGTATGATGGTAACTTTTGCCGGATTTATGTTCAGCTCCACCTTTTTGCACCATTTTTTCATCACCCTTAGGCCCATTTTAATTCTATCACACATGGTCTCTTCAAATTTTCCCACGCAGATAATTCTTCAGCATAGCCTAGGAACATTAATCCAGTTTTGGCCAATTCTTTCAGTAGTTCATCTACTACAATGCTCCTCATTAATGGAGATAATACTACCCCTTGTTGACAACCTCTTGTTGTAGTTGCTGTTATAGTGCTGGTACTAATTTCTATTGTCCTAGTACTCAACACATTATAGCATCGTTATAGCAAAAACTTAATTTTTTCTTCACATTCATTATCATATATAAAAATAATCAAATTCCGAGCCCGAAACATTTAAAAACATTTATATATATTAATAAAAACTAAGAGCGCCGATAGCAAGACGTTAGCGAATTAGCTACTGTGTCAAATCAATCGTCCAGACGATAGAATTTGAAGCTGCTTACTATAAAAAAGCAAGCAACACGATATAGTTTAGACGATTCTTAAAATCGATGGTTACGCGATGTTAAAGTTTCGTCACAACGATCTCATCAAACGATTCTCGGCATAAGTGATGAGAGCCTAGATCTTTTCTAAACCACAGTTGGAAATAGTGTAGTTTACAGAAAAAAAAAATACTAAAATAATAATGTACAGTATAATTTGCTTAGCGTCCTTCAATTAAATTCCACCAAATATTGTGCCCTTAAGCAAAAAAGGCGCTTAAGCAAATTTTTTAACGGCCTTCTGGAGGCGGATATTTGAATTCGCATAAGCACCTAAGTTAGGCTCATAAAAATAATAAATAAATGCGCCTATCAAGAACTTGTGCACTAAAAATAGATTTAGTTTCAACAAAAACATAAAGTGTATTTAATTAGAAAAAACATAACATAAAAATTAGGGCCGATAATAACCCATTAAAAATCTGAAGTGTTGCATTTTTAACAAAGGCTGCTAAGCGATGCTTTTAGTATGAACAATTAATATAAATAACCAATAATCTAATGATGTTAAAGCAAATGTGCCCTTAAGCGGGAGGTAGCTAAAAATTACATTAGGCAGCTAAGCAAATTATACTGTATCATTTTGGTGAAAAATTTATATTATTCTTAATGATTCTAATATTCTTAATGAGTTTACAAAATTGTCTTTTTAACATTTACATTGTTTTGTTTTTCTATTCGAGATATAATCGTAACAGTCTAACCATTTTGGAAAAATAAAGAAAACATGTTATTTAGAGAAAGAACAGTGGTAGAAAAATTTGTCGACATAGTGTCGTTGTTTTTGTTTTAATGGGTACTTTTAGTTTTTTTAATTTTTGTCAATTAGTGTAATTGTATTTTTTTTTAATATCTTACCAGGCAAGCTTATTGAATTTTCTAAAAGCGGCGGACTGGGTGCAACTAGAAAATGTTGCTGAGCTATACCTTTTTGTAGATATTGACACTCCTGCAGAGGACCTTGAAACTGAGCCTTAGAGCCTTCAGAAGCGCGGCGCACAGGACTGTAGCGACCTGTGATTTTTTTCCGGTAAATGCCGCGCAAGGAAGTTAAAAAGAGAGAGGGAGAGAAAGAAAGGAAAGAAATGGTTAGTAAAATAATTAAAGAACACATAAGTAAGAAAAATAATAGTATTGGGCACATACGCACTCACACACTGTTATGCTATTATTTTATTAATGTATTAAGGTTTTTTACTGACTGCTGCAATTCGGCTCGAAGGACCATAAATTGTGGCGCACAAAACGAAAACAATATCAAATAAGGACAACATAATACACAATATATATAAAAACAAAAAACAACTCAATCATGGATTTATAAAATTAGGAAAACTAAAGGAACTTAAACATAAACTTAAAATAGAAACAAAAAACTTACCAACTTCTTGCACAGTGGGCAGTTTACATGCCCTGCCATAGACGCGTCGACAATTGGCATTGGCTTGATTAGTTGCCAATGGCGCCGCCGGTGTCGTCGCAAACGGCAATACTTGACTTTGCAAATTGGGATGTGAGTGCGCTGCAAACGTGGAAGTGGGCGGACTTTGACTCAGCACACTGCCGCAGTATTGCGGCATTTTTAATGCAGGCGGCAGATAGTTTCGATTCATACGTGTCTCAACTTCACGTATAAGTTCGGGACTTATAACTGCATATGATGCATCATAAATAGATGGATAGGGTGCAGTTTGAAATGGAGGCGTGGTCATTAGCAGCACAGATGTTTTTTGTGTTTAACGTTTTGGTTTTTTTTTGTTTTTTTGTTTACACAACAATGCATTACATCCAAGCAAAATTAAAAAAAGATATTTGTTTAAGAACGGAAAAGATGTAAAAACAAAATAGAAACGAAAATAAATGTTAAATTAAAGTAAAAATTATTGAAATAATAATACATAAGCAATATAATAAAAAGTATTGAGCGGCACTGAGCTATAATTGTGGCCAACGTGTGGGCATGCATGAACTAGTTTGGCTTTTAAATTATTGGTTGTAAAATAGCTAGTTGTTTGAACTACATATGTTCATACCTGGAGGTCTCTCGGTAACTGTCAATAGACCGGTACGCCTGGTACGCATACCACCACCAGTACCGCTGCTGCTGACTCCAGCAAACTGCTGTTGGGCACCTCCGACTGTAGCAGGCGAGTGCGACAACTGTGTTGGCTCTCCCGATTGGTGTGTTACGAATAGATCATCCGTGCAGCCCACCGTGTGACGTTTGGCACATCCACGCAACTGCATATAGCTGATGGGGAGATAGTTTGAAAATTAAAATTTGTTAATTGAAAATATTTGAGCATTTTAATGGATGTAAGAGCATTGAAAAAAAGGAAGAGTCGAACTTTCCATATAACTCTCATCGTTCATTCATTCTTGAATTAGATACGATAAAGAATGGAAACTAAACTTGGAGCTTTTGCTAACTCATATAATCTTTGTAAAAAATAGTTGTCAACAGTAAAAAAAGTAAAATAAGGAAAAGAAACTAAAAATTCTGTGCATGATTAAGCTTCTTCAATATATAGGTACGATAGAGAATGGAAACTTGATATGGAGACACGTATTTTACCTAGAAAAAATGTTCAAATAAAATAGGGGGAAGAAAAAATAATAAAACCGACAGACGTATTAGCTATGAAAATCCACAATGATACATCCAATTCTACATAATTCGCGGAAAATACACATTGTACACTGAGTGGCTGGCTGGCTACATCTAACGTAACTAAATTTTTACTAAAAAACCTTTTTTAATAAAAAGTTTATTTCCATCATCAACTTCAGAGCAAATACGTTTCCATTTTGGAGAAACATAAGTTTATCAAAATGATGGAACTCTTATTTAGAAATAATGTTGAACGTCAAAAATAGTTAAAACCTGTAAATTATAGGGGAAAGTGGGGAGTTCTGAAGCATGGTGAGTTGCAAAGCACGGCCATAGATGTCGCTTCGCAATGGTTTTTATCGCTCTTACCTACTGTCAACATTTTTTTACCTAATATCTAAGTTTTGTACTAGCATTCGTACCGATAGCACATTTTTTTCTTATCCCTCCAGATAGTATGTTCAACATTCTGTTTAAAAATTGTTTTTGATCATTCGTGTATGTGGCATATCTATAAACATTTTCAAGCGATTCAAAAAGGACTACACACATAAAAAACAGCAATGAATCGGCTTTGGACAAGTTTATATTTGGACAAAAGGATTTATGCAAAAAAATTCGAAGTGTTACTGACGCGTTGGGAATTTTAAAATAGTAACGAATGGGTAGAAATGAAGCACATCAAAAGGAGAGATCTGCAGCCAACCAAATATGACGGATATCAACCTGAAATCGCATTTTACATGCTTATTATGCATTATTTGTAAAAAATTCAAATGTTGCAAGGATTTTTTTTTCAATATATTTTGTTATTTTTCTAAGTTTTCCCTTACGAAAAATATAGTTTATAATAATCTTTCAATTAAAATAACTTTTTATTATACACGGATTTGTGTTTTTTTCATGTTAGAATTGACGTAACATTTTTAACTTGAGGAGTTGACAAATATTAAAAATATAAGATAATTATGAAAGCTATTATGTAACTTTGAAAACTGTCCGAAAACTATTTGAAAATTATGAGAAAACTATGAGAAAAATTTAAAATTTAAATTTTTTCCATTTTCTTAACTCATACATAATAATCAAAATAATTTATCATTTTCTCCGATCCCAATAAAGAATTTTTACCAAAAATGAAATCTTCTGCGATTTTAAGTCGTGCTTCACAACTCCCCACGATTTTTAAAACCAGTTTTTTGGGCCAACAGGCAAAAATTGTCGATGATTTTGGATTTTATACAAATCCTTCAGCCAGGAAGTGTATTTTAAAATGCTCTAGAGATTCGATTTGGAAAAATGTGAAAAAATACTTTTTGTGGTAGTTTTGATCCCCAAACAAAGCGTGCTTCAAAACTCGCCATCATCTACCATCTCTTTAACTCCTTATTTATTTATTTATTCAGTTTATAAATTTAAGCTTGGGCTAGCTAGTACACATGGGTTAATTTTTTCGCAACAAACTGTAGTTCAGTTTATTACTAAAATGTTGTGGCATGTAGTTTTTAGCAGAGGCTGACTAGAGAGATATTGGGTTGATTTTGTAAAGCATAAATGACATTACTCATAATTTTCTAGACAACACAAACACTTTGATATTCCATAGTGCAAGCTTCACTAAAAGAACCGCTTGGCACAAACACCATAAATGGGTTAAATGTGTGAGCTGGTTCTATTATTTTTAATTCCCAATATTTCTTCTAAACATACCCACCTTTATCAATCACCAATCTGAGCCCCGTTCAACGTTCTCCTACACAGACAGGAGTCAAATATATGAGCTGGTTCTATTATATGTATGTTTTAACCACAACATATCTTTCAAACATACAAAATAATGTATGACCCGATCCTGTTATTTTTAACCAGCAGAATTACTTTCAAAAACTTGGGGTCCCCCTAAAAAAACGGCCTATCCAGTGGAGACCCCTAAAGTGGCCAAATGTATGAGCTGGTCCTCAAGATCGTAGTGTAGTGTATGTGCTTGCGTTGGTGTACCTGAAATTTTTTATTTAAAAAAGGCCTGCTTCCAGCCCTCAAGTAAATCATATTTTTTATATAAAAAAAAACTGAAAAGTAGCTAATCGAATGAAATTTTAATTTTTTAAATTGAATCCAGCTCAAAAATTTTTTATTTATGCTACTTTTTTCCAAGGTATATTCAACATGGTAGAGTTGTCACAGAGAGTTGGGTATCGTAGCTGTCAAACATAAGAAGAGCGTAAGACAATGAATAAAAGCTGATAGAAAATTGTCAAATGTGTTAAAATTTATTTAGTTTTTATTTTTGTGCGTGCTGGATGTTTATTTTAGTATTTTTCGTGAAGATATCATTAAATAACTGTTGTGAAATATTTTAAACTGTTTATAATTGCCAAGCTCGCAGTATTTTAATGGCTATGCTTTTCCGAGAGTCATCAATTTTGTAAATTTCTACAAAAAAATTATAAACATGGAAAACGACGCCGGAGAGTCAGTTGATTTGTACTACCCTAGAAAGTGCTCTGCATCCCACAGAATCATTCATGCCAAGGACCAGAGGAGATTACTGTTTCCGTGGCGCCAAGACCTGAAAATGCAGGTTTGTACACTCATTGAGAAAATAAGATTGATTTTTTTAAACAAATTTTCACTTTAAGAAGCTTATATGAAAATTTGGCTATATCTTTCCAAATGTTTTACCGATCTAAATGATTCGGGTACCATTCGAAAGAAAATTGATATATCTTTAAGATAAAAGATACAACAAATAATTTTTTTTCAACCCGGTCCGCGCCACAGACTGTTTTTCAATATAGTATAATTTTTGCTTGCATAATAAAACCGTTATTTCCTCTAAAAATTCTGTTATTAAGGGGAAACAAAATCATCATATGGGCATTTCCATGGTCTCGCACGGGACAGTCGTACGCAGTTAAATTGAAAAAAAAGTAGTAATAACACGGATTTATATTTTGATAATGGTCTTAACTTATAACTCATAGTAAGCTCTATAAGTGGTGCTAAGGTTGATAATCGGTAATTTTTCCTTTTAAAAATAATTGCCAAAAACAACGGGGTTCGCACGGGACAAAAACGGAAGTTTTTTTCGAGGACAACAACTCAAGCGCCGAATTCAGCGAAGTCTGAAGGAATATTTCAAAGAGTTTATTTTATGGATATTGTGCATTGGTGTTTCTTTTAAATTGCTTTTATTTTACCCAATAATATTTAACACTTATTTTTTAATTTAATATTAAGCTCGGTCGCACGGGACAGGTCGCACGGGACAGTTTTTTCCATTGCAATTTAATTGGGTAATTAAGTAATTAGGTAGTTAAGTAATTATGTAATTAGGTAATTAAAAACAAATTCAATATATTTTCCTTTAATTGCATCAACCATTTTTTCATTATCTTTAGCCAATGCCTTCCATTTTTAATAAAACAAAAATGTTTATGAAACATTTACTAAACACTTACGAAAAAGAAAAACTACATTTGTGAAACAGTGCAGACGATGTGATCATCATGGTTAATAATTTTATGTACAAATTGCTTAAATTAATAAAATTAAAATGTTTCTCTTAGATAATATCATAAAATAATAAGTTTTTAATAAGTTTTAATTTTTTGGTCACGGTAGACTTTCCTGTGGAAATACCCATATATTAAAATCTGAAACAATGATTTTTCATTTGGTGTATAATATGTAAATTTTTTTTTTCCATTGTTGCTGTATTTCTCATTTTTGTTTATATATTAGGTTGAACAGTACAATGATACGGTTTTTTCTTTTAACTTATCGTTCATTTTGAGAATGCAGTCTTAAAGTACTATTAGTCAAAATAAGATTCATTGAAGGAGTTATCGATAAGTCGATTAAATATTGAGTTATCGACTTTTTAATCTTTTCCAAACGCTCATTTTATTATAAAATAAAATCCATTTCTTGAGAAAATTCTTTTTCCTTGTAAGGAATGATTTTATCACAATTTCGTACAAGGGAAAATCAATTTTGTTATCGTATTTTTTACGATAAAATGATAAACAGCAATAATAATACGATTCCGTACAAGGGCAAATCAATTTTTTTTTTACTATAAAATGATTTTACCTTGTACGAAATGTTGTGTTATAACCAAATTTATTGTGGGATTATGTTCTCTTTTTTTGTTTCTTATGACCTTTTTCAAACAGGCCATAAGTACAAATTCAATTTTGGGGATCATGTGAGGGTTGTAAACCCTTAGCTGTGGACAAAAATCAAGTATCAAAAATTTTTAAATAATATAAAAATGCTTTTAAAAAATCATTCTTGAAAAATTTAAAAGTAATTAAATTACCTTTTAAACGACACATCAATCTTTTGAATCGATTGAATTTTGACAAAAATACAAATGTCATCAAAACTGCATTCTCAAAATGAACGATTATTTAAACGTTTAAAAACAAAAAACCATATTATTGTACTGTTTAACCTACTATGTATACAAAAATGAAAAATATAGCAACAATGGATTAAAAAAGTTTAACATATTATACATCAAACGAAAGGTCATTGTTTCAGCTTTTAACATATAATTTTTTTTACGGAAGTTTTAGAGAAAACAACAGTTTTAGGCAAACAAAAATAATAACATGCAGAAATACCGTCTGTAGCGTGACCGGGTTGGAAGGAAGTGATTTGTTTTATCCTTTATTTTATAGATGTATACATTTTCTTTTGAATGGTTTCCGAATTAATCTGATCGGTCAGTTATAACCAAAGATATAGCTGAATAATTATATAGATGTTGTAAAGTAAAAAATTATTTTATAAATCGATAGCTCGATAACTAATCGATGTATCGAAAATTCCTTCGGTGAATCTTATTTTCTCAATGAGTACTACGAAACAGCATTTTCAGATCTTGGCACCACGGAAACTATAATCGTGCCAAGGACCACGCCTTTGTGCAAATGAGCTAAGACCTAAAGAGGCTCACAACGAAAGTCGGGCAGGCATTTCTTAGCACTTTCGCATCGGTTTCAGAAATGAAAATGAAAGAAGAAACTTGGAGTAAATATTTTTTTCAAAACGTTCTTTATTGGTGAGCAAAATTAAACAGAAACAAAGTTAAAAATTAGAACATAACGGTAAAACAAAATTAAATCAAACTAAAGCTTTAAAAACGAGCTCACATTGAAAGTCGGGCAGATAAGGAATTCAATGCTTAAACTAAGAATTTAATATTTTTTTCCAATCCTTTTTCTTATATGACTCCCTGCAGCTTTATTGAAATGGGTGCAACCAAATTTTTAAAAACTTTAGCTCCAATCTGATTCCACTCTTCACTTAGGATACTTTTTTTAGGAGTGCATCTTTAGTTGCCCATCTCTGAGACTGCACTCAGGGTTCAAGTTCATCTCATAGATGTTCTATAACATTTTAATCTGGGCCTTGTGAGGTTGTTTTTATGACATTTGGACAAATATTAAGTATACAATTCTCTACCAAGAGTGTAGTATGTTTCAGGTCATTGTCTTGGTAAGACTAAAAATTATCTGCAATTCCATATTTACCCGCACTTTCTTTTACTTGCGCCATGAGAATGTCACGGAACATATTTTTGTCCATTATACCTTCAATAAAATGAATCCTTCTAACATCAGACGCAGACCCAAACCATGACTGATCCTCTACCATGCTTAATCGTATGTTTAGAATTTTTATTGCAAAATTCTTCATTCGGTTTTCGCTTTCCATCTGAACCATATAAATTAAATAAACTCTCATCGGTAAACAAAACCTGTACTAAAAGTTTATTGTTTAAAAGTGCTAAAGATCCTTATGTTTTCTGTTTTATTAACCTTGCTCCAGAATAGAAAGTTTTTGGTCATCTGCTCACGCACGAAATTGGGGCGTTCTATTACATTTTTCTTTCTAATACAGTGCATCTAAACATTTTTTCTCAAAACTCTTCAAATTGTTTCTGAGTGTACTTTCTTTTTCAAATTGAGTTTTAACATGACCTCTAGTTTTAGAGCGAATAAAAACGGGTATTTTATTATTTATCTTAAAAAATGCCTTTCATCTTTGGAGCTAAGTATATTTTAAGCTACTGTACGTTCTTTATTGCAAATTCTCTTATCTTGTATATAATGCTTGATTATATCGTACACTGTTGATTTACTTTTTAAGGCGATTTGTGAAATTTGTCGCTCGGATTTTCCTTTCAAATAATAATCTATCACGATCTGCCTTTCTGCCAGTGTTGATTGATTCACTTTTCGAGAAAAGTTTATTTTTTTAAGTTTTGCGTTTGACTGAATTTATTCCAACAGTAGTTGTAAGCAGAAATAACGGTTTAAGGACCACAATTTGCATTTTTTCTTTACTTGCCAGACTTTCAATGTGAGCTCGTTTTTATAGGTTTGTTTCTATTTAAATTTGTTTCACCGTTATGTTCTAATTTTTTAATTATGTTTCTGTTTAATTTTGTTCACCAAAAAATAACGTTTTGAAAAAAATATATATTGCAATATTCTTCATACATTTTCATTTCTGAAATCAATGCGAAAGTGCTAAGAAATGCCTGCCCGACTTTCGTTGTGGACCACTGTATGCCATCTGCGGTGAAATCAGACGTATGAGTGAATCCGATGGTTGCATTATGCGTTTGGTCAAGAAGGACGGACTTACTAGCAAAAATTTCTAAAGTCAACAATAAAGTTGCTAAAATCAATTTAAATAAATCAATTTAAAACACAAAAGTTCACAATATAATTCTATTCATTGACAACTTTTCTTATTTGCTTTGCTTTTGTTCGTTTTTGACAGCTAAGGTACCCACCACAAGAGAGAATTTTATCTACTAACACTACCTTATATATACCTTGCTTTTTTCAATGAAAATTGAGAACGGAGATATAAGGGACATTCTCTATTTCTAGCATAATTGCATGAGAGCACGGATTGTAACAAACCTAAACTAAAATACCCAATGTATTGAGAGCGCCTTATTGTACAAGTGTAGCATAGTAAAATCAACAGTTCAAAAAACTCTATAATGATCTGCACTTCACGCTCATTCCACTTTCTGTTTAGCTGCTCTCTCATTACAAACACAGCTGCATTTCATAAACTATACTTCATAATATCGCCGTAAACGTGGGTTTCGTTTAGCATACATTGTAAATATTGTATGGTGTTTTTACCTCTATTTTGTTGTTGCATTGTACGGATTGCATATTTCCTATTCTTGCACCGTGCAACGTCATATACAAGACATAGAGGATACCCCTACTGGTGATAGGAAATAACTGTATGCTTGAGTCACTGTTTCTTCAAGTAAATTTATGAGAAGTATCTTGCAGATATATTTTTGAAGTGAAACTTCTTTAGAACCGTTGTGATTTGAAACTCCTTGCAGTTGCAAGATCAGAACCAGTCGTAGTTCCACTGAATACAGTGAAGGGAAGCATTCACTCAAGTTACGCAGCCTTAGTTGGTCTAGATGAAGAGGATAATCTACTTCCAACATCAAGAAAATGTTCCCAACATACAAGCGAAGGCAGACTTCAAGCGATGCTATCAAGATCCCGAACTAATAAAGCTAGAATCATGGCAATCATTACAGAAACTGGTGTATCAGGGCTCGATTGAGTGAGCTAGATAAGCCTTTTTCGGCAATTTAGAGGTACTCTCAACATGACAGCTGATGAATTTATCTAGCTTTTATACTGTTGCTCTATAGGAAGGTCGTTTATGTTTATAATATGTTATGACAGACTTTTTTTAGAATATTATTAAGATTTAAGGAATAGAATATATATACATATATTATGTATATATCAAGTGCTGGTAATTCAGTGAATGTATGTTTAATAAAGATACGAGTATCGTAATTCTCTATAAAATTCTCTATAAATAAAAGAAAACTAAAAAACATTTTAATTAGTTTTTATGATCTATTGAATTACATGAATTAAGATTGTGAGCTTTAGATCGAGTAAGTTTTCAAGAAGGCAACAACAACAACAACAACAACTCTGTATAGAGTCAATCACTTAGCTGACTAGACAGTCTGTTTCGGAAATCGCTACATTTTACAAGCTAGTGTTCTAACTGAACTTAACTTAACTATGGCGGAGCACGGCCAAATAAGTTTAATTAATGTCAAATTAATTAAATAATCTAATAATTGATCGATTTTTCGGTCAAAGTCATGTGTAATTGAACATTTGGTTGTGAAAATAGCCACCTTTCAGTTAGAACACTAGCTTCTGGCGAAGCAAAAACTCGTTTCATTTCTATGGTGCATTTCGGCAAACTATCGAACACCAATGAATATTGAAATAAATGAAGAAGCAACTAGAACATATGGCAACCCTTGATAGAGTTGATGGCGGTGATCTATAAATAGCCTACTGCTTTGAAGTGTCATATGATTAGCAGCCATACAATTCATAAGAATGAATTCCAAAATCTGCACATTCATATGCTAGTTTAAACAGTGAGTTGATCACAGCTTAATCACTCAAAGACTACTGAAGAGAAAAATGTAGCGATTTCCGAAACAGACTGTCTAGTTAGCTAAGTGATTGACTCTATACAGAGTTGTTGTTGTTGTTGTTGCCTTCTTAAAAACTTACTTGATCTAAAGCTCACAATCTTAAAAAACATTTTGACAGAAAATATTTTTAACTCTCCATGTTGCATCAGCTGCCATAGCAATCATAGCAAGCTCTCCTTTTGATTGACATTCGTTGACCGTAGCTAGAACTCTCGTTACTACTTCTGTTATTATACTATGGATATCGTTTTATCAAGATTAACAAGTATTCTTGATTTCTTAGGTAAGAAATCAAAAAATGTATACTGATCAGGAAATATGGGGTTTTAGAAAACCACAGAACAGTTTCGATCTTTTAAACGGCCCTTAGTTAGGGAGTAGACTTTTAAATATCGTGGTGGTCTCAATCCATTCTCAACAGTGTTTGCATGCCAAATAAGGGTACGGAATAATAAATCATAACGGGGCTATGTACATAAATTTTTACCATTTTTCATTTCCATCTTCATTTCTAAAAAAGTTAAAATGCAGGGTCCGCCAAATAACTTTTTTTTTTTGAAAATTCTATAAAAAAAACTACTGAATATTTTCTCAAATTTCTTTTTTTATTTGAAAGTACAATTCTTCCGGTTAATAATGGAAAATAATTTTATTCAAATGGCTGCCTCGGCTGGCCATGCAGTAGCCTTCACTATCAGTCCAATTTTTAAGCACATTATCGATTGTGTGCAGCTGTATTTCACCAATGGCTTCACGAATATTGTTCTTTAAAGCGTCAATTGTCTCTGGCTTGTCGGCGTAACACTTATCTTTGAGGGCACCCCACAAATTATAGTCCAACGGTGTCAAATCGCAGCTCCGAGGTGGCCAAACGACATCAGCTCTGCGGCTGATAATGCGATCTTCAAAAAAAGGGCGCAAAACATCGAGTATAGCTTCGGCTGTGTGGCACGTAGCGCCGTCCTGTTGAAACCAAATGTTGCCAATATCCTTCTCTTCAATTTTTTGTGAACAAAAAATCGTTCAACATGGCCCGATAATGATCGCCATTGACTGTAACGGCCACTCCTTGCTCATTTTCGAAGAAAAATGGCTCAATTATGCCTCTGGACCAAAATCCGCACCAAACAGTGACTCGTTTTGGGTGCAACGGCTTTTCAATGTATGCGTGCGGGTTTTCTGTGCCCCAAATGCGACAATTTTGCTTGTTTACATACCCGCCAAGATCAAAATGAGCTTCATCTGAAAAGATGATTTTTTTGAGAAAATCGGCATCTTCTGTAAGTCGATCGCAGGCCCACTTCTCAGCGTTGTTCAAGCGTATACACAACCATATTCGTTCAGCGGAAGGATAAAACTAATTATCTGTCAAATCAGACATGAGCTAAGTGTTACCATTCACGAAATAAGCACTAGTTGAAAAAAAAAACGTTATATGGCGGACCCTGACAAGTTAATCAATATTTGTGACATAACAATTTTAGTTGGTGTTTAAAAGTTTATAGTTTAGTAATATATAGTATATATATTACTAAACTATAATATAGTATATATAGTTTAAGAACTATATATTACTTCGTAATTTGTGAATTGACTGAAGTAAAATCATTACATTTACATCAGATAAAAATGCTTACATTCCTTCTCCGTAAAGACCCGACATATTTTTGGTTTCACTCTCTTTCCCACTTAACTAACACACCATTTCGAAACAAGATTTAACTTACTTGACTGAAGTACTAATTTGACATGTACTTTTTGGTTTAAGGTATAACCTGCAGTTAAAAAATTTTATTTTAGATTTTTTTTTTTTCAAAAATGTCTTCTCATATCCTTCAAAAATAATGCCCTAAAAGGATTTTTAAAAATTCGAATTATTTCTGGAGTTACAGAGCTATATATGTATATATACAGGCGCGCCGAAATGCTGTAATAAAACCTCAAATGCATTTTTCTTGAAATAACTTTTTCAAACTGGGGTGTCGTTTTTGTCGAGTACAAGAAAATCGGATCAAGATGCGACGGGCGTTTTTTTGTAGGTAATCACGTCAGGCAAGTCCTGAACTAGGATTATGGGGCTAACTCTACTACCTGGGGAGGGGTGGAGCAAAAACCCACAAAAACAGCTAATTTGTGAACTTTTTTAAAATCACGCCATTTGGTAAATTTTTTATATTTTGGAAATATCCTAGTTCAGGACCTGCCTGACGTGATTACCAACAAAATACCGCCCTCAGAATTTCGCTTCATTTGGTTATCAAAAAAAAAAAACGACACTCCGTTTACCTTCTAATTTTTACCCATTTCATCGGTCTGGGAGGGGGGATAAAAACATTGAAACATAAAAAAGTACGGAAAAAGTTAGAAAATCACGTCTACTTTCGCGTAAAAAAAACCAAAAGTTGATAAATTGAAAAACGACTGAGCTACAGCAATTTTAAAAAAACGTTATTTTTGTTGGCTTGAACTGCAGGTCATACCTTAAATCTAATCTCGATACTGGATATAAAATCATAAAAAATTATTTTGGGGAAGATGAGTTATATCACAAACTAATACTAATGTTGCATTACCGTGAGGATAAAAGGGAGGAAAATCAAAGGTTAAAGGCAAAGAATTTAAACTTTGATAATGAACAGATCAGAAAAGATAAAACCACGTTCTACACTCATAGCAGCTCTCTCATCGATACTGTTTCAATGGCCGTAATATAATCAATTCCATGTTAAATTTAATCTATGGTCAATAACTAATAATGGTCTAGATAAAAATTTAATCTAATCTAAAGAAATTTTACTATTACCTCTGGCACCTCAACTGCTCTCAATGCCCCTGAGAGAAATGAAAACTTTAATTGTCCTCCTCGGGGTACAATTGTCTCGGAAAATTTTACGAGAAAGCGAAAAAGACCATTTTTCGAAATTATATCTTATGAGATGTTATCTTCTTAATCAGATAAAATGGACGAAACTATGCCCTTTTGAATGTACTGAGAAACTACCGTAATATCAACAGTCTTAGGCGAAGGAAGATCCCAGGGGTGCACCGAAGTTGTTACATACCTAAAAGGATGAAAAAAATTTATTGGCGCGTTCGTCCCAACTGAGAAAACCTCCGTTCCAAGATTTATAAAATATCCCTAAAGGTAAAGGTGGCTCCCTAAAGGGATCCTTAAGAATTGCAAGGTCAGAAACTACCTCAATATCAAGTCTTAGAAGAAGAAAGATCACGGAGGTGCGCACAAATTGTTGCAGACTCAAAAGGATGAAAAAGATTTATTGGCGAATTCGTCCCAACCGAGAAAATCTCAGTGCCAAGATTTATAAAATATTGTGGTTCCCTAAAGGTAACCACATTTTTCTATAATAAATTATTACTAATAAATTATTAAAGAATACTTAATCGCACCTTTGAATTTCTTCACTGCCTTCCTCGCTATTTCCATCAGCAGCTGCTGCTCCTGCCATGAGTAAGCTGCCCAACTGCTGCAGCTGATGTTGATGTTGGTCACTAACATGGGGAGTTGGCGTTGAGTTAGAACCACCGCTGATATTCATTGTTGCATTGTTAGCGCTCATGTAATAAGCAGCGGTTGCCTCAAGTTGTTGTTGTGTTTGCGCAACTTGGGCTTGTTGAATGTTGTTCGTCGAGGAAGGATAATAAATATGCAGATTAGCCCCACCATCGGAAGCGCGTCGACCAAACGAGCCGGCTGGCGAATAGAATCAGAAAATACATTAAAAGTGATTTCGAAATAAGCACATCACCGAACTGAACTTACTTGCGCCCATTACAGTGGGTGGTTTCAATAAATGCTGATCCTTGATGGTAAGATGGTGCAAGGGTTGGTTCTGCAGCATGGGCAAATTCATTGGCAGATATGGTCCACTTGGTATTGCTTGACCCTCTGGCGTACATTTGAAATTGATGGGAGGTACATTAGGGTTGGCCAAAGCTTGCTCGTGAGCAACATCACCGGGACCAACGGTATGTCGACGGGTATTGCCTCCAGTGACTGCTGAGGAATTCGCACTTAAGTGACTCTGATTGTTATTTTGCGGCTAAATTGCAATATAGAGAGGTAAAGGAGAAAAAAAAGAGAGACACATTTGAGAGATCAAGTTCAAGTTAATATCTTTAAAAGCTTTAGCAATATGTACCTCATTGGGACGCGCCAAGCACTCCAATTCCAAGTCACCGTATTTCTCCAAATCCACTGTAACATCAGCCCAAACAAAGCCCAAGCTGGCACTGGAGGAGTTTGCATTTGTTAGCGGACTCAGTCGATCGACAGATTCCTGCTTGATAGGCTCGGAACGATCAACAACACCTGTGGTAATGCTGGTTTTGCGTGATCTTAAAATTTTAAAACAAAAACAATTAAAGATTGGCGAAAAAGTCGGAATTTCGGTTTCCCTGCTTCAAATGCAATGGAAAATGTAATGGTTCAATGCTTTTTTATTTTCTTCTTGACAAAATTTTCCAGATCAAAAGAAAATATGACTTTTTCAAAAAATAAATTGTTTGTCATATAATAAAAAAAAAAAAACGTTATGCAAAACGTTATGAAACTTATGGAAATTGCTGACCATTAATATTAAATAATGCAAAAAAGAACAAATTTTTCAGTTCGTATGGGTTTAGTATGGGTTTTATACATTAAGTTTTCAAAAAGCTTCCAGACTGATTAAACGTTAAATTTATTTCAGTAATAAGCTTTTAACGTTACACATATTACACCCTAACTATATAAGAGGACAAGTGAAACTTTTTAAATTTTCAGGTTAATCCCTCTTTAAACATATTGTACTACTCAAACACTCTTGTTCTTGATAGAGCTTGGTCGCCAATAGCCACATTCCTCATTCCTCAAGCAAAATAAAATGCAATTTCTTCGACCAACTGGATTGAATATTGCAAAATCGAAAAACTTCTCTGTGTTGTTCACGAAAACGAGCGCTAAATGGTAAGCCATTGAACATAGTGGCATGAAATTTGACGCAGATGTCAAAGACAGTGCTATCAACTTTTTATTCATGTCTATAAAGCGCGCTTTCCATTTGCACTTGAAAACAGTAGTATATTATATCTGCCCTTTTATTTAATTTGAGTTACATTGAAAAGGCATGATTTCTTTTACCAAACAGGACCTTTAGAAGAATCAAAATGGCTCCGTGACACCTCCACTGATTTAGAAAATTATGCAAACTTTAAAGATAAACTTTAGAGACCCCAGAGGCGGAATCTAATTTTCGATCCGATTCAATATGTACTTAACAAAATGCTTCCATAAGTAAGAACATTAAGAAACTTAACGTACAGCAAATGTGATATAATTATTTCAACATTGCAGCCATTAAAATCCTATACCTATACTTAATCAAAACATGATGCAAAACATCAGAAACTTGAAAACCATACTTGAATATTTGGTTAATCAATTTCGAATTTTGCATTTCTATTGCAATGCATATTTTCATAGTTCGAAAAATTTTAAAAAGAAAATAAATTCTTATATAAATCTAAACGTTATTAAATATAAAATTATATTGCACCACTGTAAAACAATAGTTTTGTATACGGGAAGGTGGCCATTGTTTTCCTACAACATTGAACGACTTGCTGTTTAACATGAATGAATGTAGATTTGTGTGTTCTGCCAGTCTAGAATTCTTTATGATTGTATTGTTGTGCAAATGTGTGGCTTTTGTGTAGCATATTTTTTGTTTTTATTTATAATGGAAATTTCAAAATAGTACATGCATACACAAAGAGGGTGTTTTTTTTCAAATTGAGGTCAAGAAGTTGTTTAAATTGGGTTGCGTTTTTTTAGCGGCTTTGACATACTGGTTACTTTGAACACCAGCTGAGAAAAATCTGTTGAAAGAAAAACAAAAAAACCACTTTAAAGATTTATTTCAAAGCTGTTAAACAACTAAGAAAAGCGTTAATTTAAAAAGAACATAACAACTGGCGAGAATTTTTTTGCATTTCGTTATTTACAAATGCATAAAATCCTTTTTAATTTCAGCACAGGAACTAGGCTAGGAACCATTAATGAACTAAAGACATGAAAGTTTAAATAAGTACAGTGGTAAACAAGACCTTTTAAAGGCTAGATGGTGCCCAAAGCTAATCAGTTTAATTTAAATGCTTAATTAAAGCACGGTTAAAATGAAATCTGACGGCAAAGACGAAGAACTCTCTGCATTATATAAAGCAAATTTTTCAACATTTAGTACCCTACTGTTTAAAATTTGTATAAAATTATGTGCTTATAATTCAAAGCAATTTGTAAACCAGTTTGATATATTGTGAGCAATGGAATTTATATGTTAAAAATTAGCTCTGAGCAAATGTGTTCAAAATGTGTTATGATTAGAATTACAAATTACAAAAAAAAGTTTATGGTCAAAATTAACCATTATTATAAAAGAATTTCAAAATCAAACTATCATTTGAAAGTCAGAAAAGACCATTTGAAATTCAAAAAGGAATAATTAAAATTCTGAAATTAAAATCTGAAAATATCAATTGAAACTCAGAAAAGATCAATTTAAATTCAGTTAAGATCAATTGAAATTAAGATAAAATATTGATATTCCGAAATTTCATTTGAAATTTTGAAAAGATCAATTAAAATTCGGAATAGATCCATTTAAATTCGAGATAGATCAATTGAAATTCAGAAAACTTCAATTGGAATTCAGAATAGGGCAATCGAAATTCAGATTAGATCAATTGAAATTCAGAAAAGATGAATTAAAATTCAGAAATTCCATATGAAATTCAGAAGAGATCAATTGAAATCTATAAAATACAATTGATATACAAAAATTGTTTATATATTGACATTATAACTACCATTGCCATTACCATAAGCATTGCTACCGCACCGCTAAATTATAACCGCACTAGATTTTTAATAATATCTTTTGAACATTTTTCAAGTTTTACTGTTAGACAAGAGTGTTGAGGCTAGGACTTTCAATCCCGGGAACCAATTGCTAGTCCCGGAATCCCGGTATTCCAACCCTAAAACCGGCGGTTTTGATCCCAAGAAAATATAAAAATTTCGTGATTTTTTTAATATCGAAATTACCCAGGGGCCGAATTACAGCATCCGTGATCGTGACTTTGTTACTTCATCTAAGAATTTATGCTAGCCATTTCTGTCTCTCGCTTGCTGGCGCCAGATGGAAATTCCAAGCTTCATCAGGTTGTCCTCTACTTGGTCTTTCCAACGAAGATGCGGTCGTCCTCTTCTGCGTTGACCGCCGTTGGGTACCGAATTGAATATTTTCTTCACTGGAGCATCATCTTTCATGTGCTGAACATGACCTAGCAAGCCGCTCAATTTTAATGCGCTTGAATATGTCGATGTCAGTGTACAGTTCATACAGTTCATCATTCCATCGTACTCGGTACTCGCCATTGACGCAGATTGGTCCGTAGATCTTACGAAGAATCTTTCTCTCGAAGGCTCCTCAAGTCTTTTCATCTGAAATGCTCAACGTCCAGGTTTGTGATGCATAAAGTAGGAAGAGCATGATGAGCGATTTATAGAGCGTGATTTTCGTTCGTTGAGAGAGGGCACGACGAGACAAGTGCCGATAAATTTTAAAGATTTTGCTCAATCACGGATGCTGTAATTCGGCCCCAGATCTTTTTCATCAATCTATTTACCCTTTAAATGTTTTTTTTTTTTTAGTTTGTTTTGATTGTGATCTTAAAGGACTCTGGTTAGTAGGCAGTTTAACTTTCATGGAATTTTGAAAGTAGCACTGGTTTTATAACTATACTATAGTTTTTTACTATAAAAATAATATTTTATTCATATCATACTTTTTACTAAATGTTAACTAATTTATTTGAATAAGAAGTTTTGTTGTTATGGTTGTTGGCTTTCCTTCAAAAATTACTTGACCTAAAACTCAAAAATTAAAACCTTGTAAAATCATGAAAGTTCACAGTTTAATTATTAAAATTTTTTAAAATCTTTGTAAATTTTCTTAAAAGATAATTTGTTTATTGAAATATTTGATATTTTTAAATATTTTTCGTTTTTATTCTGAAATAAATGTTGAACTTTTCTGAAATATAAAAATATAGCGTTTTTTATATTTTTTATTTGAATATTTGAAAAATTTATCAAATATCTTTAGATATTTAGATAGACTGTAAAGATTTATATTTTAGTAAAAAAAGTCATCAAACCATAATGGTTTTTTTCTAATTTAATTTTTTTTATCTGGTTTTATCAGGATATGTCTTATATATTGTATATCTTATATATTGTATATATATATTAAGTCTTATATATGTATATTGTTTCGATCTTAAAATTTACAAGTATTTCCTCTAAAAATACAAAATGGTATTTCAAAATTGGACTTTATCTTCCAATTATTGTTGAATTTTTTTCTCTCTTTTCTTCTTTGTACATAATAAAATTTTTGTAACCCTTGTCTGCATTAATAATTATGATTTTGTCTTGGTGTTGCCTTATAAACTTTTGAGTATTTTTGAATACTTTAAGTACTAATAACGATTACGTTTTGGATTTCTATTTAAAAAAAAATGTAATTTTTTGCCAAAACACAAAAATTAAGAGAACGAGTTATTAACGGTCCCTGCTTTTAATATAGCTTAATATCATTATTTTAAAATTTTGTCATTTCGGGATCATGCAAAATCCCGGGATCACGAATTTCAAATCCCGAAATCCCGGGATTCGCCAAAAAACTTCGGATCATTGCGATCAACAATAACAACAGCTCCAACAACATAAAAAGAGAAAATATATAAATACGAAAAACCGCTGTTCCAGAAATAGTTTTATTGTTAATTTTAGTAATGGGTTATGTTTCAGTTTTTTCGATAACCTCAAAAATTCGATTTTGCATTAAGTCAAATAAATTCTGAACTTGTTGCTGGCTGAAGTCGTCCCAGGCTTGTAGAATAGCTTATTGCAGCTCTTCTTTCGTGCAGTATTCGGTATTTCCTCCATAATGTACGCGAACTAAAGCACACACTTTTCATGATATTAAGATCAGGAGAAAGTGATGGCCATTCAAGAACGGGAATGCTATTGTTTCAAAATCAACGACAAGTGGCGCGCGATGCGTGGCATGCTGCATTGCCTAGTTGAAATTCAAGGGTTTCGTCTGCATGTTCGTAAAAAAGGGCAATAATTTATTTACTTGGACATTAATGCACTCTTGTGAGTTTATCCGTTTTTAAAATGGAGATTTATCCAGAAAAGCTTATCATATACGAAAATTTTGAGAAATCATTAATGTGAAAAAAGCTAAATTTATACGAAAACAATACCTGGTTCCAATTAAGCCCATATTGCTTCGAGCGAATTGTTTACGCTGGTTAGCCGAGGGACTGGCTTCATTTAAGAAAACCTAATGTTCTCGGAACCCTTTAAAATGCGGTGAATTGTGCTTCGAGAAGCATCCGAGTCGCATTCTGCCTTTCTTGCAAACTTTTTGTGCTGTTTTTAGCTGTTCGTAAAACACGACGAATTTTATAATTGCCGCGAACTTTTTGTGTCCATACTGATTGTTTTTCGAATTATAATTTTCCTTATCTCTCACAAAATTTCACACTACGCGGACACTTTTTCCGATCAAGCGACTTATTTCTCGAAAAGAATTTTTCGGAAAAATATGCATCGATTTGACATTTTTGACGCTCTTTCAACTGTTTACCACGTGGCATTTTGCGAACGAGTGAAGAAAATTAATTACTTTTTCTGATTTATTAAAAAATTCCATTTGCGGTTATAATTTTGCAACTGAAGTATTTTTCGTATGTATATAATTTATCTATCTATGTTCTCATACCCATTACAAAAGATATTAGTAAAAATCTAGTGCTGTTATAATTTTGAGACGGGGTGTATTTTCGTTGCTATTACCATTATGTCAGAATTCGTGAAATCGCCACGAAAAAAATTTCTATAATTCTTTTTTTTTTTTAATATTGATTTTAATATTGATTTAATATTGAAAATTAAAAATTTTTTTTTTGGCAAAGTTATTGTAAAGTGAAATTTTTCGTCACTTTTTAAATAAAGTCTAGCCATTCGCAAAAGAACTAAACGATTAAAATGAAACTCAGGTATATCATAGATAATGAAATAAAGGTCAATAAGTTGTTAACAAATTTAAGAAAAATTTTTATTTGCACAATTTTGGCAACGATTTTTTGCAATCAGTTAATATTTTTAACTGTTCTGCGCTATAACAAGATCTTAAAATAATAAAAAATTAACAATTAATTCATAAAGAATCCAAATCCGTTGAGAAAAGTCTAGAGCAGCAATTATTTTAGAAATTATGGCGAAATCAACGTTTCGCTAAATAGCAAATTCACACTGGACGTTCCATTTTCTATATGCACCGTTTTTCTTTATATCTGAGGAAATTGTTTGCGAATCAATTGCGAAATAATAATTTGTTTGCAAATTTGTTACCACATTAATGTTTATTCGGCGAAACCTTTTTGAGACTGCTTTACATACAATTTTATTACAATCGATAGTTTTAGCATTAGAAAAAGGATTTTGCAATTCTCCTTTTTCCTTTTCATGTTCAGTTATAGAACAAAATTCAAAAGCGATGTTATCAAAATTTTCTTCCCCCCACTGAAATAATTGAATTGGTGTGGTTATTGGATTATGGTTGGCCTTTGCAATCTTGCACGAGATGCCTTTCTTTTGACGGTTCCTCCTTCTCCATCACACGCATCTTTTCCGTGCGAATTTGCGAAAAATGCCACTCTGTCTCAATATCGAAATCGGCCTTATAGTGCAATACATTTATGAAATTGAATTTGTTTTTATATATTGTTTTTATTTGTTTTCGGAAAAGTCTAGTGTGACTAAAAACTCTCTCGCTTTTAAATTTTGTTTCAAAGTTGACAAATATTGGGCCTGAGATTTAGCAATGTAATCATGTTTAAGGTACAATGGCAATTCCTTTTCTAAATTCTTTAAGAACATGTCAAACGTTTCAACTTTTTCAACAAGTTCACACCTAAAAAGAAGGTCATTTCCATATTTAACTACTTCATTTTTGTTCTCATCACTATATATGAGAATTTCATTTTTAAAAATTCATCTGTTAGTTCATGTCCATTCTTTGAAATTAATTTCAATAATATTTCTGGTTTTTAAACGTTGGGTTAGAGTTTTTAATACTGATAAAAAACCTGGACACTGATCACAAACAAGCCGCATGAAACATTATCTTTTTCTTCAAGTGTTTAATACAATACGTCTGGCCTGTTTCTTGTAGCACAAAATTTAAAGCCTGAATTTTTAGCTTCATGTTCTGGTGTATTTTGCAGACGCAAACATTGTGACTTTCACTGCAGCCAACAGCTACGCAACTAGCTGGTCTCAGCTTTGTAAATTTGGACAGACTAACCTTTATGACTGGATAGTTTGCTAAAAATTTTCCATGCAGATCCTTCATATTGCAAAGAAGTAACCTTTTTGTACACTCTTTTTCTTCCCTTTCACAATTATTGAAATGCAGTCCTTTTTCCCAGGCATAATGTGACTAATTTCATCCGATTCGTAAAAAGTTCGTATTTTTTCTATAAAAGTGTTCGCTAAAGAACGGCCAATTTTCTTATTGGGATCTGCACCGAATCCTGATGATTGACGAATCATTAAAGCAGTTCTAGCCTTGTATCGAGTGACGCCCAACATTTTTTTTGCATTTTCGCTGCACTCCAATCGTTAGGAACTGTTGTTAATAATGATATTTTTTTGAGTCCGTTTCTTTAGAAAGCGCAATCTTAATTTCTGATGCAGTTGCTAGATCTTTTTCAAGGTCATATGAAACTGATTTTTTTCTTCTTTATTTTCACGCATAAGGAATTCTTCTGAAAACATGACGTTATGATCGTATATATGAAATTAAACTTTTATTACCTTTAAAATCAGATTCATCAGCTTTGGCAACGCAACATCTACATAATTTTTTTTTATTTTAATTCTGCACGTATGGCACACATATTTTCCGACCAGATTTGAATAAAGGCTGCTCCACTTATCCGTAATATTTTGGAGTCCCTTATAAACACGATTGTGTTGCGGTACTCTCAGCGGATTGCAACTTGCATTTAGTGAGGGCATTTTGTTTAATGCTCTTAAGAACCAATTATAAAAAAATATAAATTTTATACGATTAAAAAAACGCTGTTTGACAGGTGTGGTCATGATCACTGCTTTAAAATTTGAATGCCACCTACCATTGTTTTCGTATTCTGTTCGATATTTGCTATGAGGAGCAGCGTTGATTTCGCCATAATTTCTAAAATAATTGCTGCTCTAGACTTTTCTCGACAGATTTGGATTCTTTGTGAATCGATTGTTATTTTTTTATTATTTTAAGATCTTGTAATGGCGCAGAACAATTTAAAATATTAATTGTTTACAAAAAATCGTTGCCAAAATTGTGTAAAATTTTTTTTTCTTTAATTTCTTAACATCTTACTGACCTTTATTTCATTATCTATAATATACCTGAGTTTCATTTAAAATACCAAAAATTTCACTTTACAATAATTTTGGCAAAAAAATTTTTTTTAAATTTTTCATGGGCCAATAATTTACTATGTCATAGGCATCTAATAAATCATTAAAAAAAATAATTAAAGAAATTTTTTTCGTAGCGATTTCACGATCTCTGACCTCATTACTATTTTACTATACCATTTTATCACAATTGATCTTTTCTGAATAACAATTAATCCTTTCTGCAAATCAGTTGATCTAATCTGAATTTCGAGTGATATTTTCAAAAATTTAAAATGAAAACCCGAATTTCGATTAATTTATTCTGAATTACAATTGGAAAGGGTGTAGACAAATCATTTAATAGTATTTGTATTGTATTTATTAAAAATCGAGTGACCGATCGTCTGCTCTAAGGCTGGGACCAAATTGCGCGGTTTTGCCGCGATCGCGACACCGCTCTCACGCTCTTTTTTCGCAAATGCGGCTTTGCGAAAGAATTTCGAAAGTCTACCCACCTGGAATAAGCCAAATTGGCGTGGTGCTGCAGTCTTTGTTGTTCTCGTCGTTTTTGTTGTAATTTATCATACAGTAGATTATATATTGCGTAAATATTATCGAAGCGGCTCTCGTGTACTGATTGAGCAATCATGTCCGCCGTTAGGCCGGGCAACTGCAGCATATGTGTCATAACGACCGTATCGAGGTTGGGAACGGCTGCCGCTAGCGTGTGTTCACTAGATGAATTACAGCTACTACTGCTGCCACTTCGAATAAGGGGTTGGCAGGCGCCTGTTAAGACACCGCCGCTTATGGAATGTGTAATGCCTGAAAAGTCAACAAGTTCCGCGGCCCATTCGCTAAGCCAACGATGTTTGATGATCTGTTTGAGGGTGTAACGTCGATCTGGTTCTACGACCAGCATATTTCGTATCAGATGTTCACAATCTAGAAGGAACATTATCGTTAGCTATTTTAATCAAACAACACTGGACATCAACAACTTACCCTGTGACATAAAATAGGGTATGCGAAATTTGCCCGTCACCACGCGACTTTTAAGCTCTAGCAGCGTTTTGCCATCAAAGGGTAAGGCGCCGCAAACAAGCGCATAAAGTACAACTCCCAAACTCCAAATGTCTGCCTTGGGACCATCATACTCGAGTCCTTGGAATACTTCTGGTGCAGCATAGGGTGGAGAACCACACCAGGTGGTCAGTGGGCAGCCCTCGTCAAAACGATTGCTAAAACCAAAATCGGCAAGCTGGAAAAGGAGAGCATGATAATAATGATTATTTTTCTTACACAACTTTAAAAAAACTCTAACGTAATGACATCAAATATCAACTGATTAAGGATTAGAGATGAGCGATATATCGATACCGGTTACTTGGTCGCAGTGACTTTAAAGTCGCAGTGTCTGCTAACAGCGATCATTAAAAATAGCAGCTACCAGTGACCAAACAGTGGCTAAGATGCATTAAAAAAGTTCATGATTTTTTTTTCATTTCGAGTGAGCAAAATGATAAATCAATAAAAAATTTTGTCATCTGTTCTAAAAATGAAAAAAATAATATAAAAAATGCGTAGGAATTTGTTTTTACACACTCTTCATTAAATTAGCATTGAAAAATTGCTGTTTGGTCACTTGTCGGTTGGCTTTTTACCTTCAGATGTGTACACTATGCATTTCATATTTTCTGTCATCAGACAACACTGCACTGAAGAGTTGAAAAAAACTTAAAAAAATTGCAATTTTTTTTTTCATATACACTTCAATAATATCCATTATATATATAAAAATTGCGACTTCCTGTTTTAGGTGGCAAGTTTCAGGAATTTTCACTCAAAAGCAAAACATCACTAGCTGATTTTATTGCAAATTCGGCCCTGCTACAGGCTTCATCAGAAATCTTTAAACTATCAAACATTTAGAATTTGCATTTAAATCATAGAAAATCAACATAACAAATACCAAGGTCATATAGAAAACTTTCAATTGTAATCAAATTGTAGAACCAGACCAAAAAAAAAAACACTGAAACAGCCTAAAGATTTTTTAGCAAATCTAAAAACCACTTCAGTAACCATGCTTTGTTAGTGGCGAATTCCAACAGATTGTTGGACTCCATAATAGCAAAAGCATAAACTAAAGTAAAGCAAAAAGAACAACAACAAGAAATATGAAAGAGAGAAAAACTGAGAAATTGACACTGAAATCTCATCGCCTCTGTAGTGTAGCGCTAAAATGCGCTAGCACGGCGAGACCACAGCTCGGGTTCGATTCCCGGTGGTGGCATCACAAAGATTTCTAATGAAGCCTGTAGCAGGGTCGAAATTGCAATAAAATCAGCTAAAGATGTTTTCCTTTTCATATTAAAAATTTTATTGTGATTTCTTTTTTGAAAAATCCGTTAGAGTAATTAATCGTTCTAACCTGACCTAAAGCTCAATAAACGATTTTTAATTATCAAACAACTAGAATTGGTATTTAAAATCAAGAATGAATTAATCTATCAAACATTCAGAATTGTATTTAAATCATAGTAATTTAATCATGATTTAAATCAAATAATTTTAAACTTTTTTTATTAAATACAAAAGTTTACAGTCGATCTTAATTTAAAAAAATTAAATTTTTAAGAGTTATTTTCAGGCTCTGATTTGAACATATCGATGGCTTATATTCGAAATCCTCTATACACCATTTTGCCGAAAATCAGTTTTTGATGGGAAAGTCTTCGTCTATGTCGTTTACGCCTTCTCAAAAATTTTTGGACCCAAAGTCCTTTCCATTGGCTTTATTTTTCAATATTTAAGTTTCCTCTATCAACCTTTTTATTTATTTTCGTAAAAAAAAAACCCTCTATACACCATTGATTTTTATGTAATTTTTCAATTCTAAAAATTGAATTTGTGGTTATTAATTATTTTTATTCTGATTTGTGAGAGAATTAAGTACGTGTGTATATACAATGTCTTTTAATAATTTGCAACGTATCGCGCTTGACTATAACTCTTATGATGAGGTTAACGTAGATGCTCTAATAACAGGTGAATATAAAGTACATTAATAAATCTACATTTAGGTGGTGTTAATAAAATGTGTCTATACAGATTCTGAAGACGAAATTGTTATTCCGCGGAGAACAAAACGAGCTCATGTGCCAGTGTCAAAAAAACAATATGAAAATCGTAAAAGGCGGATGAAGGGTCAAGAATATTTGGGATTTTCATCAGAACCTAAGCTTGCAAGAGTTATGGGACCAACATGCTCGTCATCTTTCTGCTCGAAAAGTAAAGTTCGCCACTGTGACATATTCAATGAAGAGATGAGGACCAATATATTCAACTCGTTTTGGAATTTTTCATGGGAAGGAAAGAAAGTTTTTATTAAAAGTCACGTATTTCAAATTCCTTGCACAAGACGAAGAATTTCAGATTCAAGGAAGCACAACACTTTTATATTCAAGCTACCACTTAAGCATAAATGCTTACAGGTATGTAGACGTATGTTCCTTTCAACGCTTTCTTTAAAAAGCGACATGATTAAAGGCTGGGTGATGCCTAAAGATAAATCGAAGTCTGTTATTAACATCGAAAAAAAATTTGTAAGGCCTATTAGCGCCGGTAAACAATTTTTGAAAGCGTATTTTACAAAGCTGGATAAAATGGAGAGCCACTATTGCAGAAAGGACTCTAAGAAAATATACATCGCGGCTGCTTTTAAAACAAAAGCGGATATATACAAAGACTATGTTAATAAATGCTCGGAGGAAGGTATTGGTCCGGTCTCAATTTTCACATTTTCTAAATACTTTGATGAACTGAATTTAGCACTGTTCAAGCCTCGAAAAGACCAGTGTGATATTTGTGTTGGGTTTAAAGCACACCATACGCTGATTCAGGAATATAATGCACATATTTTAAAAAAAGAACGCGCTCACTTCGAAAAACATTCGGACAAAGTTGCAGCCAAAAAGGGGCGAAGTCATGTATTTACAATGGATGTACAAGCTGTAAAACTATGCCCGAATATAAATGCATCCGCAATTTATTTCAAACAACGACTCCAAGTTCATAACTTTACTATCTATAACCTAGCTAGTCATCAATGTACAAACTATTGGTGGAGCGAGATTGATGGCGACCTTTCAGCTTCAACATTCATCTCCATTATAGTATATCATCTTAAAACACACTGTTCTTCTGATTCTTTACCAATTGTCATTTATTCCGACGGATGTGGTTATCAAAACCGGAACCACATTCTATCGAATGCACTGTCAATATTTGCAATTGAAAATAAAAGGATAATCGAGCAGAAATATTTAGAAAAAGGACATACACAAATGGAGTGCGACAGTGCACATGCCTGCATCGAAAGAAAGTTAAAAAATCAAGAAATTTATCTGCCAATTGACTACCTTAGAGTAACAAAAGAAGCTCGGAAAACTGTTATAGTTGAGAATAAAAAGATTAATCTACCATTCGAAGCAATATACTTACGTTACAATTTCTTTTACAACTACAACGACGTAAGTGTTATTCGATTTCAAAGTATACGCCCTGGAAAAAAGAAGAATGATCCAACTGTTTCTGACTTAAGATCGCTCCAGTACTTACCAGATGGCAGCGTTAAATATAAAACTGATTTTAATTCTGAATACACTGATCTTCCCCACATATTTCGTAAGTATAATGGCTACAAAGAGCCTAAGGCTCTGCATACAGAACAACTTCAAGTTCAACCAAGTAAATGGAAACATTTGCAAGCCTTGAAACCTGTAATTCCAGCAGAATATCACAATTTTTATGACAATATAAATCAATAATTAGAGACTTTGTTTATTAACTATTTATCTTCGTTGCATTTCATCGTATTTTTTTTTCTTAATTACTTTGTTAAATGGTAAATAAACCTCAATTAATTTTCATTGAATAAAAATTGAAATACATTGGTATCTTTGTAATACTACTACTTATGTATTGACCAAAACAAATAAAATCGTCTTTAAGATCTCAACCCATTTGCATTTCTCTTTGCTTTAATATACCATAAATAATTTTTTTGAAGCTGTTCATTAGTTTCCTTACGTGTTTAATGCATATAAAGTAATTTGTTTGAACCATAACTCTACATTACTTTAAAAAATAATGTATTTTCAATTCAACAAAAGCCTCTATAAACCAAAAATTTCAATACAAATTTTCAATATTTAAAATTAAAAACCCTCTATCAACCATAGTGCCGTAAATAATGCGAATTACCAAATTTTTTTCATATCATAGTAAGTTAACGAATATTTAAATAATATTATAGAAGAATAGTTTGCTTTATGTTTAACAGTTTGCAAAATATTATGTTTTTTTGCTCTCCTGAAAAGTTGTGTTTTTGAATATAGAGGATTTCGAATATAAGCCATCGATATATTGGATACCACTATTTACATTTTTATAATAAAGCCTATCAATTTAAGCTTAGTAAAATTCCCTACATGTTCAACAAATTTTTTAATTTGAATGAGTAGTTTTTGCGCTATCAGAAGAAATATTTTGAAAAAAATGATTTTTTCACTTAAAAATGCAAGTAAAAAATGAATTCTAAAATTCATACAAAATCGAAAACGGCAAAAAGTGGGAAATTATTTCTTTTGATCTTAAAAATACATTGTTATTAGAGAAAATAAGCTATCGTTAAAAAAAAAAAATTCGTCCAAAAATTAGAGCAGGAAATGCATTTGAGTGAACGTCTAAAATTCGACATTTTATTGCTTTTTCTATTTTTGGTCATATCATACTTAGAAAGGTCGATCCAAAAATATCTGTGGTTTAAGACAGGTAGCATCTCCGAGAAATGGCTTGTATTTCAGTTTATGTTCGTTTGAAGCATGTGCAAACAAGAGGGAAACTTATGAGACAATGTCAAAATTGCTTACAAACATTAGGGGAATTCACAATCTTATGTATTTGAAATGCAAACTCGTGCAATTGTAAAAATTTACTATCAATTGTAAGCAGTCTTTTTCAGTTTACTTTGATATACTTGTTGCAAAACATGAAATTCACAGTTGATTGATGAAAAGCAAATTATTTTCTACTGGAAATTTTGCCTAAATCAATTTTATGTCAAAAAAAAAAAGGTTTAAGGCTCAATTAATTTGCTTTTTATTTTCTTATATTCCATAACAGTTTTTTTCGGCTTTGCTTTTTTTCATTATCAGCCGTCAGTTTACAATTTAGTGTTGCATATGTATAGTAATTATAAACTATGGGATTTAGTGTTGCATATCCCTGTATATTTTGTTTGTGCAGAGTAAAAATATAGATAGTATACCATTTTGCAAATGCTATGATGCAAGACCATTTGCACCGAAATGCGAACAGCCCTATTAAGTATGAAGAATATGAGTGGAAAGTTGGTTTCGATTTGAAAGGGGTTGCCATCGTGAGTGGATTGCAAGTGGTTACTCAAAATATTGTTGTTTTCTTTGCCTTTGAATGGACAGACGAGCTCGTGCCGAGCATTTTGTCAAGAAGGCCTGGCCAAAAAGATGCAAGTTGGAAGACACAACGTCAAATGTGTTGCTCTGGTTAAAATAGAAAACATATTTTTGGCAGCTTTGCACATCAAATTGGGACTAATAAAAAACTTTATCAAAACTCTAAAGATTGCAGGAAAAGCATTCATTTTCTTAAAAAAATTTTTGCAAAACTGTCATTGGGAAAAATCACGGAAGGTCTGTTCGATGGCGCACAAATCAAAAATGGCTCTGTAGCGAAGAATTCCAAGCGTTCTTATCTTCTGAAGAAAAATCTGCCTGGAATTCGTTTCTGTTGGTTGTTTCTGTCTTTTTGGGAAACAATAGGTGTTCGGAATACTCAGAAAGCATTCGTGACATGCTTATAAATTAAGCAAAAATTGGTATAAAAGACTCTTATTTCATTACATTTTAGCACTTCCACTTCATCCATTGAAAATTTTCTTTTGCTATTTTCGTCTTAAGAGACCCCAAATCTATAAGAAAAGTATAGTGGGATGCTGTGTAGGGAACTTTTTCTGATTTTGGCGCCTAGTGTAAGCGTTGCCACTTAGCTTAAAAATTATTTCGATTCCCTCACCTTGATGTTCATGTCCTTGTCGAGCAGCACATTTTCTGCCTTAAGGTCACGATGAACCACGCCTCTAGCATGGCAATAATGTACCGCTGATACCAGCTGTGTGAAGACACGCGCTGCTTCTGGCTCCTTCATTCGGCCATTTTCCACCAGATGATCGAAGATTTCACCATTCGAAGCGTACTCAGTGACCAGATAGATCATCGTTTGCGATTCCATGACCTCGTACAGACGAGTGATGTGTGCATGACGCAGGCTTTTGAGTATCGAAATCTCACGAAAAGTTTTTGCCAAATATTCTTCGTTGAGGCATGTTTTATCGATGATTTTTATTGCAACCTGTAAAAAAAAGAGATAGAGAGATCTGTTAATAAAATTACAAATGTAAAACACACGCTTGAGTTAACCTTAACAACCAAAACAACAAATTGCATGTTTATTTATTTTCTCTTTGGCATTTATTAGCAAAAAAAAAAAAAAAATATAATAAAAATAAGTGTTAATACTTTTAGTTACGAAAAAGAAATTACTGCAGAAAAACATTAACCAAGGTGAATGTACGAATTAACGTCATCGAAATAAACGTTTCCTAAAATTGCGGCATTTCGCGTAAAACAATGATCGCAGTGAATGATCGTGTTTTTTTAAAGAAAAAAAATCAAAAAATAATATACGAGCACAAACAAAAATTAAATAATTAAAACAAAACCACACATAAAATATTGAAACAAGCAATTAACACGACCAAAATTACAGAATTTGTGTGAATCACTTGATGAAAACAGGATTTAAGAATTTTCGGCTCTTGCATATTTCATTGAAGCAATTTTTGAAAAAATTGGATGACTTAAATAAATATCTCACAGAGTACCTCCTAAGATATTGAGTCATAGACACAGCCTTAGTGTTATTAAAAAAAAACATTCGAGATTAACAATTGCTTTTTGCATTTAAAGCACTTTTTGCGAATACAGAAATAAAAGTAAAAAAAAAATAAAGCCAGGAGTGTCTGCATCCACCATAATCTAAAGCTATAAAAAAAATATAAATAAGGTAATCTTATTTAAAAAAGCTAAACCTTTTTTGATGTGACTTAACATAAAAAATGGGTTAACGAAATTCAAAACTCTGCTATTTAGTTTTTTGTTTTGCCCAAAATACTTGATTTTACTACCGGACATAGCGAGTAAAGACCCAGCCAAAACAAACGAGACGATAGCAACTTGACGAACGTCTGCACTCGTTACGGAAGTTTACGAATTGAATCCAAAATTAAAACGAGTGGCTCAACTCGTCTGAATCAGCTAATCAATCAGTTGGCAATCCATGATAGAATTACCAGGTATTATTATTCGCTGAAAATCAGCTAGGGATAAACTGTCATTTTGGGCATATAGAGTCAAATTGAAGCGAGTAGGTGCAAACAATGTTGCTTCTTGTATAAGGCTATTCACAGTTTAAGCGTACTTTTAACAAATAGTATTTATAGCATTTGTTATTGCTCAAACTGTGAGCACCTCGCCATGTGACTGTTGCATTAAAAATATATGCAACCCTGTGATGTATGTGATTATGCGGCTGTAGACAGAGCATAAAAATACGAGGTACAAAAAACACGTCCAAGGGCTACTTTTATTTACGCGTGCCTGCGTATTTGCGTTTGTATGCAAAACAACAACAAAGCAAAATACGCTTTCGTAAATTGGCGTACAAATAGCAAATCGTACAAATAGCAGACCAGCGTATTCAAACTGTGAATAGCCTTTATGTATTATTGGAAATGATGAAACTTAAAACAATTATTTATCTTGTCTTTGAACTTGATATAAGCCACGTGATAAACAGCAAATCTTTTGATTCATTGCATCAAAAATTAACTGATAGTTTTCTGCATAAGAAAAACAATATGAAGAATATGATTTAAAGTTTTAACGTTTGACTGATTAATAAATGAATTGAAAAATTTTATAAAAATAAGGACTCTTATGTTTTAAACTTCTCAAAACTTAAATGTAGTCTATGGCCGCATTCAGCGTAGACAACTGTTGTGAACTGTAATGGTAGCGCTACCTTAGTTCACGATGTTTTTCTCAAAACTTAAATGTAGTCTATGACATAGAATTTAACAGTATAGTCTATGACATAGAATTTAACTAGCAGCAAAAGAATTACCGACTTCATACGCAAATGTAGAGATCAAGGCAAAAGTAAAGACCAAAAAATCCCCTTTTACATTTTGGTGTGATTGCAATACTTTTGACACTATATGCCCAAAGCAACGAGTAAAAGTAGCGATTAATACTACCTGGTAATTCTATCATGTTGGCAATCGAGTGTTAGTTCTTTTTTAATTTGTGCATTGTTGAATTTTTAATAAACATATGTAAAAGATTAGTGGTGAAATTTAAACAAATTAAACAAATTCATGAAAATAAAATAAAAACGCACTCTGCACAGCTGTTGTTGGCGAGTTGCTACGCTCACAGTTCGGTTCTTAGGCCGCGTTCATAGTAAACGCTTTTAGCTTAGCCGAGAGGTATAGCTGAAAAACGCTTTGTGTATAATCATATGGAAAAAGCTCAAAGTGTTCATAGTGCCAGCATAAAGCTAGTATAAAGACTCTTTTCAAATGCTTTTCTGCGCTTATATCTCCGTCTCGCTTGCTCACACAGCAAAATAATTTTGTTTTTATGCTTTGTTGTAGAGTATTTTTAAAATGTTATTCAGCGCTTTATTCTTGTTTGATTACATAGTTTAAATTTATTTGTTTAGTTTTATTATTTATTGCGTTGTACTGCATTTTTAAATGGATTTCGGCACTTGTTTATCTATATTGCCTGTTAACAATATTTTCGTTGATTTATTTTTTTTTGGATATTTTTTTGTGCTGAAGTTTTAACCGTTGTGTCGTTGTTCGTTTTGTGATGCTTTTCAGTTGTCTGCACTTGTGTATTTTATCTCGTTTGCTTACATAGTTTTCGTTGTTCTTGCGTACTTATTGGGTACTTTTTGTGCTGAACTTTCCACCGTTGTTATGCTTTGTGTTTTCAAGTTCCTTTGAACTTTTGTTTGTTATTGGTTTGATTTTTCGTTGGTGATTATTACGAATCATAATTATTTTCCAAAGAAAAAAAAATAACCAGGAAGCATCAGTCAGCCACAAGCATAAAGCGCGCACTATGAACACCACTAAGCTCAATAAGCTACTTTGTGCAGCGTTGAACGCGGCCTTAAGCTATTTTTTAAATACTTTTCTGTGCTTATATCTCCATCTCGCTTACTCACACTATAAACTATAAACAACACTATGATCAAAAAAAGCTTGACAAAGCAGCTTTATGCATCAGCTTCAGCCAAAGCGTCCACTATGAACGCGGCCTTACGGAAAAAAGCTGGAAGTTCATTCGATGCAGTTGCGTTTTGCATCTGTCTTCTCGCTGGCGAATCAACCAGAGATAAAGAGATGGGAAACTCCGTTGGAGAGAAATAGCATTATGTTCGATTTAACGTCAAATTGGCTTCAATACTAACACAAAACATTTACAAGTGGTCGTAAAATCAACGGAAAACAACCCTGGCTTATGGTAGATTGAAGAGTTTTACGTTTGAGGTCCGATAACTGTAAAACTGCACATTATTGGAACAAAATGGGTAACAAAAGGTATGCCACAAAAGACGTCGGAAAAGCACAGGAAGCATCCCTAAACCAAATGGTGAAATTATCTTATTATAATTACACCATAGGAATCACTCCTAAGCAGTGTTGAAGTTTGACAAAATTTATGGATACTTTTTTAAGCCTCAGTGTAAGTTTAAATACTTTTTTAAAAAAAATCTTTTTAATATGAATAAAAAAAAAATTAAATAAATTGGCCATTCCAGCCCTAGAAAGGACTTTGACCGAGCTTTGATCTATTGATCAATTGTGTTGTGCGTGTTATTAAATGTTTGATTACAAATGACTGAGAACTGGACCTACGTGTTTAATTCCGACTCCGAACGGCTTATGTTCTCAAGAAGCTTTTCATGGCAGTTTTTACTCTCTGAGGTGTGCCATAATCTGCAGAGACTACTGAACAGAAAAATTAATTCAATTGAAAAAACATACTGTCTGAGCTGGAATTGAACCCGGGTTCTTTAGCTTAGGGACCACGCACTCTACCCACTAGGCTACGGTCGCCACAATATAAATACATGTTTTTATTTGCAAAAATATAAAAAAGTAGGCATTTCCTTTAAGTCGACAAAAACGTTAAGAAAAATTATGACATTGAGACATTTTTGGACAGTATTTTCTTATAAAAAAAAACCGCATTAAATCAACCTTTTTACAAAGAACTTTCAAATTTTGTGATAAATATTTTAAGTCTGCCTCATAGGTCAGCTGCTGCTGAACGAATTCTTTCTGATTTAAAACTTACTATAAGCGAGAAGACTATAAGATTTTCTTTGGGAATAGGTAAAAGTATATTGTTTTGCAAAATGCTTAAAAACGAATAATTTTGAACTTTTAAATTTAATATAAATAAAGAGCAATAGCAACCCATTTAATTTATATTACACTAAATTGAATAAGCTACTAAATTCCTTTTTTATGTATTTATAAATTATTTTGTATCACAGCTGTTCAATAATGATTACTAATCGTATTCATTCGCAATTTGATTATTTTTTTAAAAATTTGAAATAATTGATTAAGTACAAAACATTTCTGTTTGTAATCGTAATATAATAATTAGAATTACAGAAATCAAAGAATAATGACGATTACTTCAGATTACGAAAATAATCAAAAAGAATTAGAAGTAATCAAGAAAAAACAAGAATTGTTCTTTATAACATGTTTCATATTGCGTAAAAATTTCATGTCATTATTTTGAATATTCTCCGCGTGAGAAGAGAGAATATGCCTCTATCTTTTCATACAAGGTGCAAGTGAATTGAAAACTTAAAATGCGTTTTCTGCAAAATGAGTTTTTTGAGTCATGACGTTATTCGAGCAAATGAACGATATGTTTTTTTAAGGCGGTCTAGCATTTTTATGAAATCTTTTTTTTTTATATTTCAAAAGAATTTTTTTTCGAGAATATACTGTTCAATTTTTGTAAACATACTGATGTTATCTCCGCGTCTACAGTCGTTTTAGCAGGTACCGAGCGCTCAGCACAAATATCCATACTCACTCTCTTGACATTCATTTAACTAAAAACTACTTTTTTTTGGCAATGTGTTGTAGCAACAGCAAAAACTATTCAGCCAAATCATCTGAAATTTTAATATGTTATGCACATTAGTGGCTATCGCTATCAACATTTCCAAAAATCGTATATTTTACACTGAATAACAGGTGAAAAACCCTGTTTTTAGAACTTAAATTTCAAAATCGCAAAGCAATTAATAATATTCTTGGTTTTAATTTTGAAGAAAAATAGAATAGTAAAAATCAACAACAGCGACCAGGCTCTTTTTTTGAAAGGGTCTTATTCAGCACCACTTTAAACATTCAAACATTTTTTATGAGTGCTACAATATACATTAAAAGTTTAAATATCGTTGTTTATTATTTTAACTTTAAAAAATAAATTTTAAAAATACCAAAAATTTTTAAGCACTAAGCCTTAAAATAATTATTTATTATTTTATATATGTACATGTTTTGTTTCTTACTATTACAGGTTAACAAAGCTATTTGTTAGTCTTCAAATTAAACAAATAAAATTGATATTAAAGCTTAAAAAATTTGGTTTCATTATTTTAAAAACTTAAAATTTTATTTTTGTGTTAAATGAATATAATATTGATTTTTGGAAGTTAACACGTGTGGATACTTTTTTCTGAAGCGGATACATTTGTGACCTTTTCATGGATACTTCGTTTAGAATTGTCACATGAGGTGAACTCACATGATAAGGTGAACTCACATACACAATAAATGAGTTTCACCAAAGTACATAAAACCGGAAAAAACAAAATGAAATTACATGTTTTTACGTCACAAAATTTAAGTGTCCTATCTCTTTATCTCTGCTATAGACACCAATAAGCTCAAGAAGCTACTTTGTGCAGCGTTGAATAAGCGTTTACTATGATCAAAAAAGCTCGACAAAGCAACTTTATGAATCAGCTTCAGCCAAAAAGTCCACTATGAACGCGGCCTAAGAATGTACCTGATTTGGTGTTGGAGTAAGGGCGCGTTTAAAGTGGCGACTTGTTGCTTTGCTGAGCCGAGCTGAAAGCACGTCAAGCTAAAAGAAGCTGGTAGTGTGCGCTTACCGCCGCTGACTTGTTGCAGCTGGTTTTTCACTATTTTGGGTTTGTTTGTATATATTATTTTGTCTTTTTCTTTTTGCAAACAAAGCATAAAAATTTCGTGTGTGCTTTTTGATTTCCTCAAACCATCGTACAACAAGTGAAAATACGAAAATGCAAAATAATGATGCTGAAACGCACTTTAAGTCACTGTAAGTCGCTTTAAATCACTTTAAGTAACTTACTATTGCAGCTTGTTTTGACTTTTTTGCAATTTTTTTCTGCTTAGTTTTTAGAATTTTATTTAGAATTTAAAAAAAAGTGCATATAAAAACGCACATTTAAAAAACGTACATCAGCTGCTGATAAGATTCTTCAGCTTAAACGCATTTGAAGCCTCTTCAAGTCACTAACTACTTTCGACTTTTTTGCAATTGTTTTCTGCTATTTTTTGCTTCCTTGTCTGTTGCGTTTTTATTTAAAATTTTTTTGCTGTTTGTAAAAGAAGTAAGGAAATAAACAAATCCTTTTTACACTTTTGTACGGGGAAATCAGAGAGAAGAGTGCACATAATAAAATTTGTTAACCTTCGATTCTTTATTTCAGATGCAACGCACTTTGCCGCATAACTGATTGATGTAAACTGATTGACCGTAGTTATAAGGTCCGCGTAAGGCTACCCGCAGCGTAAGCGCCGAAGCAGGCAGGCAGGCAGGCAGGCAGGCCCTGCGAAGAAATGAGATAGAAATAACTTTTTTCTCTCTTGTTCACATAGTTTTCCTGTGCCTGTCTGCCTGCCTGCCTGCTTCAGCGTTTACTCAGCGGGCAGCCTAACTGTCGCACTAAGTAAAAAAGAAGGAACTGAACGCAATTTCATATTCGTGTGTGCTTCCTTCGTTTCAAGTTGCTCTTCTTTGTTGATAGCGTGTGTTGCGATTCAAGGAAATAAAAGGGCCGCTGTCAGCTCAAGTGTGCTGCAGTTTGTTTACGTATATCACAATTTTTTAGTAGAAAAGCAAATAATTTGCGTTTCGCCAGCGTGTCACGCACAATCAATCACGATAGTTTTCGTTTTCTGATAACAAACAGAAAAGCGCAAATGATAACAAACGAAGAAGATCTTCTGCAATAAGTGATCAGAAGAAAAATACAGAAAAACCTTTGTTTTTTGTCACTTCATTTTTCAATCCTTTTTTTGCGCATAGCTAAAAAAAAATACAAAACTGTGTTCTCGTTATCGTGCGCTCATTATACATTGGCGCTCATTGGTTTTTGCACACAAAAAAACCAAAGAAAAGGACCGGCGAGTTGGCAACAGAAAAGCATGTTCGTTGTTATTGTTGTTTTTTGCTTGTTTTTTGCAACAACAAATGATAAAATCTAGAGGAAAACAAAAGCTTAATTTTTTTCATTCACTTGCTTTTGATCCCACGAAAAAACGAAGAGAAGGCGCAACAGCAAAAACAAAAAAATAAATATACGTATGTATTTTATTGGATTTTTCCTTGTTGCTTTTTTTTATGTTATTTAATGAAAATAATAAGTAAGCATCGTCTAAAACAAAACTAAGCACATGCAAACCTTGCGAGGGAGCAAGAAAGCAACAATCAGCATTTTAAATACCAGCGCACAAGTCGCTTTAAGCTGCTTGTTCGGCTGGCACTATACGCACTTTGAGCTTATTTCATATGATTGTATGTGCAGCGTCATTCAGCTTTCCCTCTCGGTTCGTTTCGGCAAAGCAACAAGTCGCCACTATAAACGCCAGCTTACGACTGACTTATTTCCAGCTGAAAACGCGTTCAGCTGGCTTCAGCTGAGAGCGCGTATAGTGCGAGCTTACTTCGCGTCGGCTTGCATCAGCTGGTTTTTGACTTTTTCTCGCTAATTTTGTCAAATTCGCTTTTTGTTGTTGTTTTTGCTCCTAAGGAGTCAAGAAACATATCACGTATATTCGTGCGTTGATTTTGCTCTCATAGCACCGGAAAACAAGAGAAATGCCCGACTAATGACAGACATGCGAAAGAAGCAATGCAAGTCGCGCGTTCTCTTTTGCTTCAATGGGTCTCTCATCGATAGTACGGCTGTTATATTTTCGCAATAACAGCCGTGGTGTTGGTGCTGTAGGCATTCAAAAGATCACAAAAAGTGAAGAACCAGCGGAGAAACAAAAGACGCGAAAAAGGCTGTACAGGGATTTCTGTGTATGAAAATATTTTTTTTTAAAAGCGCGTGTAATATAGTTTCGAGAAAAATGCAATGCGTTTAAAGATTATTGATTTATTATATATTGAAAGGCGGAGCGCTTTAGAAAACAGGAACAAAATAGTATGAAGAATATTTGGATATTTACAAAAATTTTTTTAGGTGTTAACGCAGCTATTGTGTTTTTTGTTTTTCATTGTTTTTAGATCCTCGATATGCTTTTTTTGTTTCGTTATTAGTAATATTTTAGGAAAAATATTTAAAATAACATGCGTAATGAAACAAAAATAACAAAACCGTGCGAGCAAGTGAGAAAGCATGAACCAGCGCGCCGAAAAACTGTGCACCAGCAGCTTTAAGCTGAAAATTCAGCAGGCACTATACGCACTTTCAGCTGATTCCATATGATTGTACAGGGTCCGCCAAATAACTTATTTTTTTGAAAATTCTATAAAAAAAAACTACTGGATATTTTCTCAAATTTCTTTTTTTATTTGAAAGAACAATCCTTCCGGTTAATAATAAAAAATAATTTCATTCAAATGGCTGCCTCGGCTGGCCATGCAGTAGCCTACACGATCCAATTTTTAAGCACATTATCGATTGTGTGCAGCTGTATTTCACTAATAGTTTCACGAGTATTGTCCTTTAAAGCGTCAATTGTCTCTGGCTTGTCGGCGTAACACTTATCTTTGAGGGCACCCCACAAATAATAGTCCAACGGTGTCAAATCGCAGCTCCGAGGTGGCCAAACGACATCAGCTCTGCGGCTGATAATGCGATCTTTAAAAACAGGGCGCAAAATATCGAGTGTAGCTTCGACTGTGTGGCACGTAGCGCCGTCCTGTTGAAAGCAAACGTTGCCAATATCCTCCTCTTCAATTTTTGTGAACAAAAATTCGTTCAACATGGCCCGATAACGATCGCCATTGACTGTAACGGCCACTCCTTGCTCATTTTCGAAGAAAAATGGGCCAATTATGCCTCTGGACCAAAATCCGCACTAAACAGTGACTCGTTTTGGGTGCAGCGGCTTTTCGATGTGCTACAATTTTGCTTGTTTACATACCCGCCAAGATCAAAATGAGCTTCATGTGAAAAGATGATTTTTTTGGCAAAATCAGCATCTTCTGTAAGTCGATCGCAGGCCCACTTAGCGAAGCGAAAACGCATTGGATGTTCAGTTGGCTTCAACTCCTGAACCAATTGGACTTTGTATATCGTCATACCAAGGTCTTTATGCAAAATTCGTCTCAATGATGTCTCCGAAATGTTCAATGGTTGAGAACGACGGTGAATTGATGTTGATGGCGCTTCAACACACTTTCTGCCACAGCAGCAATATTCTCGGGTGTACGCACTGCTTTTGGCTTTTCACGCTTTGATTTATCGATGAGGATGCCAGTTTCTTTCACTTTTTTCACAAGATAACGAACATACGGAGCTGACGGTGCTTCTCTTCTTCCAAAATCCGTACGCTATTTTCACACACATTCTGCAACATTATCATGATTTTCAAAGTAATGTCGCAATATTTCCCAGCGCTGTTCAAGCGTATACACAACCATATTCGTTTAGCGGAAGGATAAAACTAATAATCTGTCAAACCAGACATGAGCTAAGTGTTTCCATTCACGAAATACGCACTAGTTGAAAAAAAACGTAGGATGGCGGACCCTGTATTTGCAGCGTTTTCAAGGTTATCCTCTCAGCTCGAAATAAGTCAGTCGTAAGCTGGCACTATAAACGCGCCCTAATGCGTCAGAGTCATGTTAAAGCTTACTATGTTAAAGTCATGTTAAAGCTTACGGCTCTGTTTGAAATTTGAGCAAGAAAATTGTGAAATTTTTTAATTATCGTAATTGTTAAACTTCAGCAATGGTTTTGGGAGAATATTCGAAGGCTTGGTATTTATACCTTTCCAACAAGATAACACTCATAAGAATCCAATGAGCACTGCATCTTTAAGAGCCGCTTGTTTCTTTATTTTTTTTTTAAACAAAACTCTTGAATAAAGTTTTTAATTCAATCAGATTAGAGAAATAACCTAATATGTTGTGCTTGAAACACAACAATTTACACTAATATTATGCAAATCACAGCATTTTAAATACGGATCGGAGTTCAATGTAAGTTCTATTTAAATAATTTGGGAGCGCTAGAAATAATTAAAAACACACTAACAAATAGGGTTTTAACAATTTTTTGTTAAATATATTTATTTTTTACTTTAATAACATGTATATTTTAACACATTTTGAAATGAATTGGCCAAATTTGTATTCTTTTGAGGCTTCAATTTAAAATTTATAGTTTGTATGAATAAATTATTTTTTTTAATATCATATTGATTTTAATTTGTCCTCTATCTTACTGAACATTCTCCTAATTCGAAATCAATTCACTTAATCGATTCTTTACCAATTACAGGCCGATGATGTGCTTTAAAATAACAAAAGTAGAAAATTTCCTTAACGAAGTGAAAAAGCCTAAAAATATTTATATATTTTTTGGATGTGACCAATGTTACATACATTTTTTTTAATTCACTTCACCATCGCCAACAATAGGTCAAAACATTAATGTTCTTAAAAAGAATTAATCACAAGAGTTTTATATTTTACAACCTGATATATACACTGAAGAAAATTAATGTGTTATAAAATGAAATATAATATGTTAATTTTCATACGAAATTTAAACAAATATTCAGATAGTTTTGAATGTATTTGTTTTTATCGTAATGAAATTTGTTTCACGCTGTTTTTTAAACACAACTTGTCACGAAGTAAAAATAAATTTATTCAAAATACATTTGAATATTTATATACAAGATTTTGTGTCTTTGATAATACAATATACAGCGGTTACTGTTGAAACGAATAACAAAAGTGGCTCCCGAAAAACCCAGTCAAATTACTGTTAAATGACTAACTGAAGAAAAAGATTTACAATTATTGAAGACTCGTCCGAAAAGAATATTATTGACAGCATTGGCATGGACGAGTATTTAGTTAGATTTTTGCTTGATACATATTAATAAAATGCCATAAACATTTTGTTTATGATACTTTTACAGACATTGAATATAAGAAAATAGGTAGCACTCATCATCTGACAGAATCTAATAAATAACTGTATCAAATAGATTCACAAGATCTAAAAGAGAATTTATAGTATATCTATATTACAAGCTGACAGTCCGACGTAGGTTGAAATGGGCGAATTTAATAGCATAAAATGAATAAATTACGTTTAGAGATATTTTGTTCGATTTGATGTTTGTGTTTTCAATGCAAACATAGATCCAGGTCTAGGTTTTAATAGAAACCTTTTAATTTTTGAGAAGAAAAAGTTTTTTGCATATTTATTGATAGGAATCTTTATGCTTATAACGTTTAATTTGATTGGATATTGACAGAAAGTCAAAAACATTCATACGAGGGCAATTTGAGAAGTAAGTAAATTTTTTAATTTTCCGCGTAGTAACTTTAAATGCAACACTGATCCTGTCAACTACCATCTGTCAGTAGACTACTGTCAAAATTTTAGCTCGCTGCGACGCTTACAGTCCAATTACGTTCGCTTAACGCAACGCAAGGTGGCCGTAGCAAATGCCACGTGAATTTCTGTTGTATGGGATTTGTGTGCATCTGGTTATGCACCACGTTACGAAGCTTAGAACAGTAGATTAGATTAGATAAGATTTTATTATAAAAATTCAAAATATAAGAAATACACATTAAAAAATCTTAATATATTGACAATAACATTTTAAGTTGTGAGTCGTTTGAAGAAGTTTACTACCTAGAAAGCTAATATTATTTAATGTAAAATTAAAAAACAAAAAATTATATAAATTCATTTAAAAATAAATATCTATATTTGAGAGAGCTATTTAAAAACTCATAAAGCGCACTGTTATTACTTCCATTAAGCAAGTCTAAAACTTCTGCCACCTTTAATTCTTTTTTGCCGAATCACCTGATTCTGCTTGTTTTGAAGATAGGACATACACACAGGAAATGATATGTGTTTTATATTTTATTTAAATTACAAAAAGTGCAGGTACTTAGACTCACACGTCTAAAAGCTCGTGCATTTAAATCAAGCATCCCGTCTCTTCCTTTAAAAAGTAAGCTTACGACTTTTGCAGTTGTGTTTTGTAGAAAATACTGAACCCCTTCGTGCTCTTTAAGTTAGTATAATACTCCACCAATGTATTTGAACTAAGGTGTGATGGCATATCCACAAGATGCTCAGCATATAACTTATTCCATTCCGCTGCCCAAAAAACACCCTTCTCAAATACTTCTTTGGCTAAAATATTTGGGAGTCTGTGAGGAGGTAGGCTGAAGACTTTATTAACGTAGTTAAAATGTAAGCGCAAGGTTTCAATAAGTTGAGATTTTAAGCCGGTCTCTAAATAAAGCATATAGTTTGGCGTATTTTTTGGCAATAGTAATATTTTCTTAATGAAGCACCTGAAGAGCTTTTCAACGTCATCGTATTGTTTGTAGCCCCAAACTTGGGCTCCGTACAACATAATTGACCTAGAGGCGGCGTTAAAAATTTTCAATTTATTTGACAATGATATGGATTATGTATGTATATAGCTAAGCCATGTTGCATTTATTGCGTTTTTTGCGGTCACTACTTTACTAAACCCGCCAGAGGACCTTCGGGGAGTCTGCCTGTCCCAAGCCAGGAATAGAAGTGGTGAGGGTTTGTTATTGGATGGACAGTTCATGGGGCACGGCCCCTCATAATGAGTTCATTCTTGAGACATGGCTCTTGAATGTTCATCTGATAATCTGTAAAAGAAAAAGGTTTACCTTGAGCCTTGGTTGTTGCTGCCAAATTCTTGGAGAAAGCATGGTTTTGATATTAAGTTATCATAACACCGTCATCTGTAATATGCTTTCAATGGACGATCAATCCAACATAACTTGAAGAGCGGGGACAGTCATCCATCAATGATGAGGAGACCTGATCTATCGTTGTTCTGCAGACCTATCTTAGAATAAAGGTTATTATGTAGGAAACATTTAACCTTCGGACCGTTGTATAAGCCAATTGGTATATAACGGCTCATGCTTCCTAGTTTTCTGAAAAAGGCTTTTAATTAAGTCTTAATTAGGATAACGACGTTGCATAAGTAGGATTGAGGTTTACCCGGTTTTACTGGGAAACCTATGGTTATTTTTTAACCTAGTCATGTACAATTCGAGTGGCTGAAGGTGTCACAGTCAAATATAAATGTTCTAAGAACTTTTAGTCTGTAAGACGGGATGTTGAAGAGCCTTGTCAGGTGGAGCCTTGAGCCCAGGTATTGACTGTCGTTGGGCATGGTCCTTCGGGGTTAAATACGCTCTGACTGTGGTTAGACCAGGAAGGTCGGTGTGAGTTACACTTAAGTTGAACTCGGCTTAGTAACTCCCTTAATATGGTAGATTGAATCTCGCTTTATCACACAGTAAATGTTAGGAAGGTAAGCAACTACCGGATCAATATACTGTTACATTTGGAATTTGAGTACAGGCGACGGGGAAACCTAAATAGTCTGAGTTGTGTCCACTGAGATTGAGGAACCTGATGATATGATGATTTCAGGCCTATGAAGTTTCTGCCTTAGTCTTTCATGTCAGAGAGTGATGACCTCTGATATGATGTAGATGATTATTGCGGAATAAAAAATAATGGGTTAATTACTGGTATTGACTACTGAGATAGCCCAAGGTTATTATTGTAAAATAACCAAGTCAAGTATAAATTCAAGTAGCTGAAAATGTTACGGTCATGAATTGCGCCAATCTGACGTCAAAGGTTCTGTTGCATGTTATTAGGGGAACCTTTCAAAAGTGGACTTTCTTGAATTCCGAAGGGGCGTTGGTCAACGCTTCATATTTGTTCCAAGCTTTGGAGCACCGTTGAATTAAGCCTTCGCGGCAGGGGTCAACGTTAAAAACATAGTGGCTTTCTGTCACTACTTTACTATCAAAATGTTTGCGATACGACAAGTTGTAGGTCAAAAGAACACCAAGATATTTGTATTCGTTAAAAATTTCAATTTGCTGGTCCCCCAAACGACCAAGCAAGCGATTTACTGATTCTCATACTTTCCCTAAAAATTAAAACTTTAGACTTAGAAAGATTTACTTTAAGCTGCCATAGCAGGCAATAGCTATATAAGGAATTTATCATAGATGGTAATTCATCAGGAGAAGTGGACAAGAGAACAATATCATCAGCATACATAAGAACTTTTAATTTTGTTTTTACCACTTCTATACAGCCAGGAAGTGATTCGTGCAAGTCGTTGAGATACAGAGAGAACAGAGTAGGACTTAATAAACAACCATGTTTTACTCCTTGGTCTACTGAGAACGATTCTGATAATGATTCGCCAATCCAAACATGACTAGCAGTATTTTTATTATAAAGCAATTGTAGAATCTTTACAATTTTGCTTGATAGCCCGTACTTGGAAAGCTTATAAAAAAGGGAATTTCTTGGTATAGTGTCGAATGCACATGAGAAGTCATTAAAAAATGCGTACGTTTTCTTTTTTTGTTTAAAGTTTAAAAAAATTATGCTTGACAAATTAAAAAGATTGTCAACTGTTGAATATTCTTTACGAAAACCCGCTTGGTATTAATTTACAATATTGTTTCGACTAATCCAACTATGTACTCGATCAAGAAGTAAGCCTGTGAAGATTTTGTAGTTTGTATCTAACAATGACAGCCCTCTGTAGTTACCAACACAGTTTGGATTTCCTTTTTTAAATAGCGGAACTATTTAAGATTTTCTAAGAGAATGTGGAATCTCAGTTCGTAAGAAAATTCTATTAAAAACCAGTAGCCTTTCTTCTGAAAAACAGCGTGGAGCATTTTTATAAAACTCATAACTAATTCTACAGGGTCCGCCATATAACGTTTTTTTTCAACTAGTGCTTATTTCGTGAATGGTAACACTTAGCTCATGTCTGATTTGACACACAATTAGTTTTATCCTTCCGCTGAACGAATATGGTTGTGTATACGCTTGAACAACGCTGGGAAATATTGCGACATTACTTTGAAAATCATGATGCCGATTTTGCCAAAAAAATCATCTTTTCAGATGAAGCTCATTTTGATCTTGGCGGGTATGTAAACAAGCAAAATTGTCGCATTTGGGGCACAGAAAACCCGCACGCATACATTGAAAAGCCGCTGCACCCAAAACGAGTCACTGTTTGGTTCGGATTTTGGTTCAGAGGCATAATTGGGCCATTTTTCTTCGAAAATGAGCAAGGAGTGGCCATTACAGTCAATGGCGATCGTTATCGGGCCATGTTGTTCACAAAAATTGAAGAGGAGGATATTGGCAACATTTGGTTTCAACAGGACGGCACTACGTGCCACACAGCCGAAGCTACACTCGATGTTTTGCGCGCTGTTTTTGAAGATCGCATTATCAGCCGCAGAGCTGATGTCGTTTGGCCACCTCGGAGCTGCGATTTGACACCGTTGGACTATTATTTGTGGGGTGCCCTCAAAGATAAGTGTTACGCCGACAAGCCAGAGACAATTGACGCTTTAAAGGACAATATTCTTGAAGCCATTGGTGAAATACAGCTGCACACAATCGATAATGTGCTTAAAAATTGGACCGATCGTGTAGGCTACTGCATGGCCAGCCGAGGCAGTCATTTGAATGAAATTATTTTCCATTAATAACCGGAAGGATTGTACTTTCAAACAAAAAAAGAAATTAAAGAAAATATCAAGTAGTTTTTTTTTATAGCATTTTCAAAAAAAAAAAAGTTATTTGGCGGACCCTGTATCTATTCCTGGCGCTTTATTTTTCTTAAATTTTTTTAGAACGCAGAGCAAATCTCTATACTCGAAAGGTGAATCTAAAAATGCATCAGTCCAATTGGGATCTGACCAGGAAAAAACTTTCAAGGATGGTTCAACAGTGAGCAGCGCTTGAAAATGACAATGAAAGTCATTGGTTGACAATACATTACCAACAGAATATGTTGATTTCTTAAAGGACTTCGCTAATTTCCACCAATCGCTCGAGTTTCTTACCGTATTTAGTTTGTCAATATTGTCATTATCATATCTGAGTTTTTTCGATCTACAAATCTTTATATATTTCGTTTTACTATCCAAATAGGCCTTACGATATGCTTAAGGATCGTGTTTTCTAAAGAGGTTAAGTTTATCTAACATTTTCCTACGTGCATTTGCACATTGACAGTCAAACCATTTACTTTTGGGCTCAAAGAATTTCTTCTGTTCTTTCCCACCTGTAGCAGCTTTTATTTTACCAATGCACACGTTAATCTTCTCATCGATAGTCGAGCTATCCCAGATATAGTCCGAATTTGAAAAAGATTCAAGAGCTTGCGCATAATATTGTGCTTTGTTTGGTTTCCATTGCAATTTTTGAGGAAGTGAAATCTCTTTTACAGACGCATTTGAAACTTGCAATGATATTTTTAAAGTGAGCGGCATATGGTCAGAGTATTCCCTGCATGGGATGGCAAAATCTGTTATCATTTTTAGAAAGCTAAAAGAGCTAATACAATCCCTCCAGGAAATATCGGAAGGCTTCCATCTAAAAGTGATAAAAAAACATTCCCCACCGTATCTTTTGAAAGCTTAAGGGTAGTTTTGTATATATATTGTTTCCAAACCGTATCTTTTGGAAGCTTAAGGGAAGTTTTGTATTTATATTGTTTCCAAACCGCTTCTTTAAGAATGCATTTGGAAACTTTTATTTATTGTCAAGCAATGACAATAGAAAATATTAATATCATTATTTTCTAGCCGCTTATTGTAGAATTCGATAGTCTAGTGGTAGCGCGCTCGACTGTCGCTCAGGGGTCCCGGGTTCGAATCCTGGCCGAATCCATTTTCATAACAAGGGAGAGGAATGTTTCTACATTAATTCTTAAAACAGGGGAGAGGACTGCTTCCAATTCACTTTTGAGAATAGCGGAGAGGAATGTTTCCACATGACTTTTTAACACAGCGGAGAGGAATGTTTCCCTCTAATGACATGCTATGTAAAAAAAGCAATGGAGTGTGCAACAAAGGGGAATGCTTCCTACATTCCATGGAATGTTTCCTGGTAACATCCGGGAATGCTCACATTTCCTGGAGGGATAGTAGTCGACGACAGAATTACCAACAGCACCACAAAAAGTAAACTCACCATACGAATCACCCACATGCCGTCCATTCAAAATCACACCACCAACACTTTCTACAAGATCCAGTAATTTTCTATCTTTACTATTCAAAACAATATCTTTAGAATTCCTTTCCTCACTCATAAAGAGGCAATCTGTTATTAAATTTTTATCGAGTACTTGTGCTTAAGAAACGCGTGCATTTAAGTCAACAATAATCAAAAACATCGGCAAATTAAGGTTTGTTATAAAATCCTTAAATTTTTCAAAATCGCTTGTCCAGATATTACAATTTATATAGCGAGTTATAATACTGCAGCACATATCATCAATATTCATCGACAAAAAGGCATTTCCGCAAAAGTTTTCAAAATTCAGAGAAAATAATTTTTGAACACTTTTTTTAAAGCCAAAGAGACAATCACCGCTTGCTCTCCCAGCGTTATGAGTTTTCTTAGCATCTTCCCATAACAACACATAACCTTTAAAATAACTAGAGAAATTATTTTACTTTTCGGCTAACACATGCGTTTCAAACAGAAAGAAGATATGAAAAGTGTTAATATATGAGAAAAAAATTGCTAAAATTGAGTTTACTATTTAAGTTAGATACATTATATGATATTAAACGACACACCTCTAGTTGCTAACGGTTATAAATAGCCGTAGTGTATGGCGATGCCGGCAAAATTGTAGACATAGGAGAAATTTCAGGTTTATTGTTATCAACTTCGCAATCGTACTGAACTTTGCCGAAAAGATTTTTCAGGAGCTGAGCATCAGCAGAATTTGCAGGAATCATCTTGCCATTTTTCCAAAAAAACGGTTTGTCGTTGACATAAAGCGTGAAGTCACCTAAGCGCACCTTGACTTCTTTTTCTACTGACGATAATTTTAGAGCCTTTTAACAATAATCTAGCCGCTAAAACCTCAAAATGTTGATACGATGACTCTAAAGCTGCTACAAAGCCATTTCCCGCTGGTAGTTTTATCATATCTGTCACGCCAACTGTTAATTTCAAAATATTTCAGCATAATTTTTTGAACTCATCTATCGCCGGCCTTACTTCCTTGCTATTTAATCCACGTGCTAAAAGTCTACCACGTCTGCTGCTTCTATCCACTTGCTCAAGACGATTTTGTAGACGCTGAACTGTTTCCTTGAGCTGCGCATTCTCGGAGCTAAGTTCTTGTATTTCGACTTGGACTGACGCCACATCTTATTTTTTAGCAACATCCTGCAGTTTAGTATCGAGAGCATTGCTTAATTTAACGTCAAAAACAGATTAGGTAGTTCCAAAGCTCCGTATAGATAAAACTTAGAACAGTATAGATAAAAACAGAATCTTATCTCACAACCTTAAGATAAACGTGTAACAAATAAAAAAATTCAATTTCATTTTTAACTTACTTCGGCTCTACGGTCTTGTGACAGCCAGTGTTGTCAGTTCATCACAACTGTGGTAGATCTATCACTTTTTTGGATTTTACCACTTTTACCACATTTTTTTGAAATTTCCCCAATTTGTAGGAAAGGAAATTTATGCAAGGGAAATAATCGCTGCTGAATTAAGAATTTTGATTTATTGGAGAATTGGAGATTTACACTCCAAAATTAGATCTAATATAATATTATAACCAATACAAACACTATAAGGGCCAGTTTTTCAGTAAGAGTTTAAACTTTAGTCAAATTAAACCTAGCTTAACTCACCCAAAATTGGGCGTTTCAATTCGGTTTAACTAGATATGCTAAAATATTTATTTAGGTAAACGTATTCTAAAACGAATTTTAGCATTCATTTAAGTTAAATTGACTTAAATTATCATAAAATGTGTTTCTTTTTTGCTTAAACCGAGTTTAAATGTCCAATGTTGTTGAGTTAAACTTGATTTAATTTGACTAGACTTTAAACTCGTACTGAAAAACTGGTTCTTATATCATTTTATTGTTTACTAGCTGATATACCCGGTGTTACTCGAGATTTACATAAACATTTTAATATTCACTTCTCGATTTAATGTTTTTTTAAATTTTGGAATTTTGCAAAAACATGTTGAATTTAAGTTTGAGACCAGTATAAAAATATTAGTTAAAAAATTTACCGTGCTTTTTTCACGAAGTAATAATTTTATCGCTGTTCCTTCACAATCAAAAACTGGTTTTTAGTTCTAAACTGAATTTACTGGTTACTGGTAAACTTATTACTTGCACTTCGCTTATGGAAATCAAATTTGTAAAAAAAGGAAAATGGACACCAATCTTTCTAAATTTTTTAGTAGTTTTTCCAGTTGGAAAATAACAATTGGTTTGTGTCTAAAATAAATAAACTGAGTCTGATAGTTGAAGCAATTTCTTAAATATTCAGAATACTTTTTTTATGCGAAAAATTGTACGGTCGTTTATTAATGTAAATTGGCAAAAATGTGTAAGTTAAGAAAGCAGACGCTTTTTAATTTCCAATTATAGTATATACAGCAACCTGTTACAATATTATCGATGTAAACAGTTGATCGACATAAATCCAGTTGAAAAAACTGCAAAAAGTGCCATTATGTTTTTTACTGCAAGTTTACGCTGTGTGCGAAAAGAACTAAATTGAGTAAGGCTTTTTCCACACTTGGTCAACGCAATTCCAACACAACTTCAACGCAACAGCGAAAAAATTGAAAAGCAATGCAACTATAAACCGAATGCTTTCAGACTTGCTTCAAAAGTCATGCAACATATAATAATTGTTATTATATAATAACTCATGTTTTTCGACTTCTTGCACTAATTTAATATTTAACACTTGCTCATTCATCTTGCAAACTATTTCTTCTTCTTTTAGATTCTATTAGGAACTAATTAATTAGCTTATTCACCTTGATTAATATAAAGCCTACTGCACTACAAATACTTGAATTCACAAAACAAACAAACTGATGCAACACGTCGCCGATGAAAATTGTGGAAAGCCGCGTTGCGTTGAACAGGTTGAGAACGTGTCGAGAACTTGTTGCGTGCAAGTTGCTTAATCTGAAGGTTCCGGTATAAATACACAGGCTAGCAACTTGAGTTGGAGTTGCGTTGACCAAGTGTGGAAAAGGCTTAACAGTTACCGACATTACTAAAATATTGAAACCGTGTTGGTTATGCAGTGCTTACTTATAATTTATAACATTTTCCAACATTCTTTTCAGCATACTTTCGGTTAGTACGCTACTGAACCTAAAAATGTGTTCAATGCAGCCAAGCTTACGACCATGATTGGAGAGTTAAAATGTCAAAATTTTGCTGTCTTTTATATGTCGGTACATTTAGTTGGCTTGGAAATTTGACTTTCAACAATATTATTCAAATAACACATTAAGGCTGTGTGCGAATTGATCTAAATGCGACCTAAACTAAATTGTTTCGATAAGGCAGTGCTTCCTAATTTACGAAGCATTTAGGTAGCTTCAGAATTTTCTAAATTATTTAGGAAGCACTGCCTTATCGACACAATTTAGTTTAGGCCGCATTTAGGTCAATTCGCATACAGCCTAAATATGAAAAAATTAACTTTTACCGCATTCTTATTCACAGTCATCTTTTCGATGAAATAGTGATATATATGCAACATTTAAAGTACCATTGACAAAGAACTCAGTGACAACGGTGACAAAATAGTGAGAAAAATGATAGCCATCACAACAAAACAAATTTAACATAACAAATGCGGAGCGGGGGGGGGGGTGGTAAGGCAAAAAGTAAGTAGATTACTATAAGGAAAATTTTATATAAACCAAAAAGTTCGTAATTACTTATCACATAGTTTTAGGCATATGCTGAAATTTAGAAGAGAAAAAGCAACATAACGACAGCAATTATATGCAAACTTTAACTCGCTATAACTTAAAAAATATAAATTTTTAAGAAATAAAAAGTCCAGTTTGCACATCTACAGGTCCAAACCTAGCAAACCATACTAAATTTATTAAGATTGGAGTTGTACTTAAAAAGCCTTACACCGTACAAAATTTGCGTTTGCGTAATATATATATAAAATAAAAAACTTACTTGGCTCAATCTAATAAAAACACAAATTTTTGACAATACAAATCGTTTAAGAAAATCCAAAACGAATTGAACAAAGCATGAGTTTTTTTGAAAATATATCAACTTTGAAGTGGCACTGACCAAAACCGTCTTTTTTCCTTAAATATTTTGTTTTTGTCTTATCTATGCAATTACCTGTCGATTGATACCAATATTGTTACGTGTCAAGTCATAAAAAATGTTGATTTTTGTCAACAGGACAACGCAATGAGCTTCAGGTTGAAAACAAGGTACCCAAACGGTCTCCATCCCACAGCACTTTCATGCCAAACCAACAATTTTATTAATTTTATTATATTTATTGGAGCTTGAACCAATAATTTCAATAAGTAGTTGAAAATAACAAAAATTTTAATTTGAATTTTAACCCTCCGTTACTAACGCAGGGTGGATTATACCCATAAGTTATGAAATATGGAAAAAACTAATTGATAGGCTAATGGTGCGAACATTATATCAAATGTAATCTCTTTCTATATATTTTGCTATATTTTAAAACAAAATTAAGTACTTTTTTTCAAACTAAATTATAAAAATCACTCTTTTAAAAAAGTGTCTGGGTGCTTTACACCCACGTTAGTAATGGAGGAATAAGAATTTCGGGTGGTGAAAAACGTGTGATTTGTTTCTCAAGTAAAATATAAAAGGTTTTAAATAAAAAACCTCTTCTGAGCAACACAGAAAATTCAAATTAAAGATTTAAACCTTTGCTCGACTTGAAAAGCTTGGACGATTTCATCACGTTATGTAAATCAATAGAAAAAATTTTAAGAATGCGGTCGGGTTTGTGCCTGCAAGATCTCATCTCATCTTTCTCAACACTGTGAATTTAGATTTAGCCCGGTGCAAATAATCGAATTTCTTGTTGAAATTTTTACGGAACATTCAATATTGTTCTATTGTATTTGAATAGCCATTTGACAAAAAATTTAAACATGGAAACAGGGTTTTTGTCATAATATGCAATTATTGCATCATTCAATTAATTTTGTATTGGTTCAATTATCAAGTGCAACATACAAATCTGTTTAATGGGATTTGCGTGTATCTAATTATGCACAACATGGCAGTGCATGGCAATGCTCAGATAAAAACAGAAATGCATCTCTAGATAGATAAACATAGAAGTTCTATTTAATTTTGATTTCAGCGTATTCTTCTATGCATTTGACGATTTGGCAAAACAAATTTGAAATTGTATAATTCTTTAACCAAGAATTCCTTTGATTGTTTTATTTTGACTATGGGACTAAGTTTTGCATAATCGACATTTATTCTGTGTGCTAGGCGCTTATCTACGATGCTTGCGCTGTTGTGCCATGAGAGGCAACGAATAATTAGAGGTCATTATTTTCAAAAATTTTTATTGCAAGAAAAAATAATTTAGATAATTTTTTTTAATACATTTTTTAGCTTTTCAAATTGGCCCTCCCGAAGAACGTGGCAAATAATTTGACCTCGGAATGTGAAATTATCTAAGCCATCATCAATTTTTTTTTGAATTCTCTAATTACGTTATTTTGATATACTTTTATTAAAATTCAATATTAATTAAACTGGACGAATTTTATGTTTAATAGAATAATAAAATATATGAAATTAATAAAAGCAGAACCGTTTTAATGTTTTAGCGTTCTTTTTTACAAATTCATGAATTAAAATTTATGGATGGATTACATCCAGGTTAGTAATGACGTTACTCCGAATAGCATTAGTAATGGAGGGTTAAGTAGCGTTTTTTCACATTTTTTCGCTATTTAAAGTTAAAAAAAATTCGGGCAATATTATTTAAATTTACGTTTGTGATCAAATAAATTTTTTCTTTAAAATAAAAAAAAAATCCAAGTCAATCCATTACTTGAGTTTTTGAGACATCGTGAAGACCAGTTTGTAAAACATGATTTTTCAGAAAACGCGTTTTAAGATTCGGTTAATGATTGTTTCGAGTGCGTTTATGAAGATATGGATTTCTTTCACATGCGCTAACTTTTTTATGCAACTTTTATCGGCCAAACCGCTTTGGTATCATATGCTACACATCAACAGCTATTAAGAAATAAAAAAAAAATTGAGTTTTTTGGGTAGTCTCATGAGAACCTACCCTTAAATTCTTATTTCATTGCCTTTTTTGTGACCTGAATGTTTTGTGCCTTGTAATATTTTAAGGGGGTGCCGTGTGAAAAACCTAAGTAAATCACGAAAAATAGTCGTATTTTCAGTCGTATTTCGGCTCAATGAAAAAGTCAATCAAAATATGTAAAGTATGTTTTATAATATAAGTATTGATACACAAAATGTAATTTTTTCAAAAAAATTTCTATACAAAATAGGGGTTGTGCAGCATTTGTTTGAAGGCGCTTATTTTTTTGAAGGGGTGGGTACCTAACGTCCTTCATTTTTGATCTGGAACAAAAACCAAATTTTGTTTATTTTCTATACATCAACAGCTATCGACACTCGTAGGATTTTAACGATATATTGATTTTTCGCGAAATGGTCTGTGATCGAACAAAACAGTTACAATTTTCACAAAAAAAGTCACAAAATTGTTGCTAAAACAAAAAGTAAGCAATATAAAAAAAATGTCTACGCACGTCGATATATAAAGGTATTTTGAATATGCTGTCAAAATTTCAATTCGATCGGTGAAAATTTGCTCGAGTCCGGCCGTCTCAAAAAAAGTGGTTTCGATAAAAACGCGTTTGAAGTCTTAAGTACTATAAATTCATATAATATTTTCATATATCTCTAAGCACAGAATCTAAAAATTTTGGGCATTTAGACATTTTTGCCGGATTCTATCTCTTGGTATATTATTTTTAAGACCCTAAGCATTATTTTAAGCGAAAAACAAAATGTTCGATTTTTTCAAAATTTTACTCAGGGTTTCCGCCTTAAGTAAAACATGAATATAAAAAACATTTGAAATTAATCATACCTCACCAATGTTTTTTCGCTTTTTCTGGCGGGACCGCCAAAAGGCGGGCTACCTTTTTTCCTACCTGTAGGCCAAACCATTAATCGTATGCAATTTTAAGCTTAATATTAGGGCAAATAGCAGCAAAATTACTCACAGATTATTTTTTCAGCGTAAAAAGAAATTGGCCGGCTAGAGGGTTAAATAATGGATGCAAGTATGTATTTGTAATATATATTTCCAGAAATGTTTTTTTTTGTGTGTCAAACAAATCATTTGTACCTAGATACGAACAATAATTTTTGTTCGTATAAAAAAAAAAATTAAGAAATTTATTTATACTCCGACCACATTTATCTTGTGTAGAGCCCAAAAAATTTCAAGCGTAAAATGCGATCAACTATTTTTTGTTAATTTGATACCAAGTTATAGTTACAGTTTAAGTCAGCGATGCCCACGAAAATTATTTGAAGTGTGCAAACACAACAAAAAGCAAAAACATCAAAACATTTTTAAATCTGGATGCAATGAGGAATTACCAATAACACGAATAACACGAACATTTTTTTGACTTTTTACATATTACTCGATTGCTTGCACATTAAATCTTATTTTGCGCCTAAAACTGGTATGCACTTTGTTTGTTATTTAATTGTCCTTAAAAATGAGTTGTAAAACATAAAAATCGGATAAAAATTGCTAGAGTTGTGATATTTCAGGTTTTGAAAAAATTTCCTTTTTTTTTGTTGTAGTAAAAAAAATCGTAAAAATTTAATTTTAAAAAAATTGCAATGAAATGCTGTAAAAATGTTTTTTGAAACAACATTTAATACAAACACAAAAAATTATGTGATAAGGTTGAATAACTTGGTCGTTATGAAAACTTTTACTAAAAGTGAAACATTTTGTAAATTTCGAGTTTGGATATTTTTACAAAAAAAAAAAAAATCTTCAAAAATACAAAAATGCGAAATTTAAAAAAATGACTTGACAGGTGACTCTAGCTATTTCGTGCAAAAAAATTACAAAAACCAAAATTCGGATGAAAAAGTAATAGCTGTTCAAACTTGAGGAAACGTCTTGAGAGCGACCTCTAATTTTTTCACTATTCGCTTTTTTAGCTCTAAATACACATTTGAAAAAAAAAAAAAAATTAAAAAGTCCATTTTAGCTAAAGGTATAATGTTCCCAGCATTTTATTGCAAAAAATTTATGCAAAAAAGTTTTAAATAACTAATTTTAAAGATTTTTTTTTAATACAACAATAAAAATATAAATTTTTTCAAAAAGTAATATATCACAACTCTAGCAGTTTTTATCGGCTCTGTGAAATAAAGCCCCAAAACAAAAACGAAATAAGGCCCCAAACATGGGGCTTTATTTCAATATGAAATAACACCCTTCGAAATAAAGCCCCAACCGAAAATGAAATAAGGCCCCAAAAAACGACCAAATGTTTTTAATGTGAAATAAAATGTACAAAAAATTTTTACTTTTTAAAAGGTTTAAATGTGATCTATTAAATGAGGTATCAATAAATGAAGTCCTTTGAGTATTTTAAGAAATACGAAGTAGATCTAGTGGCTCCAAATGTGAAAATTTGTTTTTCTATATATGAATAAATATGTTGCTGGAAGTCCAAATTAATTCTCTTTTTAATAGGCGGCCTTCGGCCGTTGCTCAGGGATTACAACACTCAGTAAGTCAAACACTGGCTACGCTGTCTACAGTACTTCTGGATATAATTCTCTTTATAATGAAAAACGAACATAATTTGTGTAAGCAGTGCATAATACTTAAAATAATATTGTATATCTTCAAAAGTAGTTCATGGATTTTTATGATAAATGCCTCGTTGAATAGGTAACAGAATAGCCTTTCTTTTGATACCCATACTTATTAGTTTTGTATGAAAAAAGTTATCGCAAGTTTTTCAGGCTAATTTTTACAATTTTGGAACCCTATAACTTCCAAACCACTTGAGAGCGGCCTGAACTTTCAAATGAAATGTAAAATTTGAGCTATCACTATTCTTCAATTATGCCAAAATAAACCCCAATATGATGCAATAAGGCCCCAAACTGAAATATGCCATTTTTTTAAATGGCTGCGCAAAAATGCACCCCCAAAAAAAGGGGCCTCAAATCTTAAAACGGAATCAAGCCCCAATATTAAGGAAATTGCACCCCAAAATTTATGAAGAATGACCCCACAATAAATAAAAACACCCTTTAATTGCTATTATTTTTATTCGTAAACATGAATGAATTAATATCTTCAAGAATTCATTAATCTTATCAAGAATTTGTAAAAACAGTATTCCCCTATAAGAAATATTTTTATAAATTTATAATCCAAATCGTTTGAGCTTAGATGATATAATTATATTTTTGTAAATCTTTTTGTAAGTCAAATATGTAATTATAAAGAAAACTTTGTTAGTTCTCTTATATCTCGTACCTAAAGTTTAATTTCAATAGAGTCCAACTTATGTTCAAAGAGTTGTTTTCCTACTCGTAAGAGATCTTGTGGAGTGCGAATGTCGCAAAATTTTCCTTTCGACAAAAGGTTTACTCTTGCTTTACAGGTCTCTTGCCGACATTCATATTTTGTTATAGTTTTATAAGTGCATTTTTTTTCTATAAATCATTTTTTGATCGATCACTGGTCCACTGGTTCACTGGTCCTTCTTTTATCATGAAATTATGAAATTTTTATTATGTCCTCACCAAGTGGCAAAAATATCAAAACTTAACATATTTTTAAAAGTTTTCAATAGAGAAATTTTTAATTAATTTAAAATAACAAAAATCGAAAAGTTGTTTTAACAATCGTATACAAGTCTGACCCTCAAGGAATGTTGAAATTTTTGGTGGCCTATTTTACTAATTATAGTAGAATAAAACCCTAATTTAAAAAATATAATAAGGCCACAAAATCGAAATAACACTCCAAATATTCATAATTTTAATTCTTAATATAACTTTTGGGTCCTTATTTCATTTTACTCTTGGGGCCTTAATTCATTATGAAATAAAGCCCCATTTTTCAAAAATGAAATAAAGCCCCAAAATAGGAAATAACATCCCAATTATTTGTGTTGTTGTTTTGTATAGAAATGTTTGGGACCTAATTTCATTTGTAGTTTGGGGCCTCATTTCATAGAGCCGTTTTTATCCGATTGTTATGTTTTACATCTCATTTTTAGGGACAATTAAATAACAAACGCAAATTGCATACTAGTTTAAGGCACAACATAAGGTTTTATGTGCAAACAATCGAGAAATATCAGCTTATTTTATGCAGTACATACAATACTTTCAATTTTAGGGCTTTATACAATAACAACGAAACTAACAGGAATAGAAAAAATAATATAGTATCATTTAAAAGAACAAGATGTTTAGTTTAATAAATTAACTTAATTTATTGTAAAAATATATATTAAGTTGGCTGAAAATTAAGAAACCAGAAAATACTGCTTAATTTCATATCACAGCTTATTTTATGCAGTCACTTGTTATTTATAAATTTTTCGTATTAATTAATGATATTTGATATTTTCATTATTTGGTATGATAGCCCTTGTTGTCCACAACAGATCTAAGGTGGTTTGGCATTGATGCGACCAGTTTTTGAGTGATAGTTGGCGAAATATTCGTCCACTTCGTTTTCAATATCTCTTTCAGGTGGTTTTTGTTTCAAATTTGATGTTTCCGGATGTTATTTTCGAATAAAGACCACACATTTTCAATAACATTAAGGTCTGGCGACTGTGCTGGCGGCGTCATCAATTTTGGGCCGTTGTATATTAGCCTGGTTTGTACAATACCCGCTTTGTGGTTTTGATCGTCATCCTGGTAAAATCGGAAATTCAATTTTATACCCAGAACCTTTGCACTCTGCAACAAATAGTTCTTGAGCATCTGTAGGTACTTAAATTTGTCCATTGTTGTTTCAATAAACGGCAACTTCCCAGTACCAGCAGCTGACATTCAGGCCCAAACAATGACGCTGCCACCGCCATTTTTCACTGTTTGTTTCATGTTTTTTGTGTTGAATTCGGTATTCGGATTTCGCCACATATAGCACATACCATCTGAACCGAATAAATTGATCTTCGATTTATCTGCAAAAATAACTGAAGTGCAGTACTCTGGGGCCTTGGACATATGTTCTTTGTCGTAGTTGAGTCTGGATAATCTATTTTAGGGGCTAATAAACGGCTTGTTTCGTGTTACTCGGCCATGAAAGTTCTTTTTGCGCAAGACACGTCGAATAGTTTCAGCTCTACACTGTTTGCTCAGGTCTGTTTGAATTTCAAAAACCATTTTCGGAGCTGAGAGTCTCGGGTTAGCCTTTATCTTTCGTACAATATGCCGCTCGTCTGTTGCATTAAAAATTTTGTTTGGTGCTTCTTTGCTCTTATTGTGCAATAGATTTTTATGTACGAAGTGCTCGATGATCTTTTGCACTGTAGAGGAATTGATATTAACCATTTACGCCATTTTTCGCTGCGAGCTGCTGTTTTTAAAATAGTATATAACCAATTCTCGTCGTTGTAGCGTTGTGCGCGTTCCTATTTGAAATAAGCATAGAAGCAGACACTTGAAGCAAAAAAATCAGACTAAAAAGCTAACACAAAGCAGTTATAGAAATAGAACGAAGCCATAGCTAACGAAAGTACCGTTAGACAGCGAAGCATAAAGGCTTGATTACCCAAGCGTAACGTGAGGTGGCGCAGCCGGATGTAGCGTAGTGCGACGTTGCCTCGAGGATAAGCGATTACCGAAATCGTAATCCAACGTAGTGCAGGCGCCGTAGTGCAGGGCACTCATTTTATTCTAGAAGGCTTATTTACTTCTCCTTGTCAATAAAAGATTGCATTCTTTCTTATATAGTATTAAAATTTACAAAAAAGTGAAGTTAAACAAATTTTTTCGCTTGTAACACAGCTGTCGAACTACCAAAAATCGTAACGTTGCGTAGAAATCTATTTTCTACAGACTTCTACGCTGCGTCACGCCACGTTACGATTTCGGTAACGACTTGTACACATTTATCATTAAACAGATTTTAGCTTGACAATTGGCAACGTCGCGCTACGTTACCTTACGCTTGGCTAATCCAGCCTTTAGAGTACCGTAACAGAGAGAAGTGACTGCATAAAATAAGCTGCGAGATGAAATAAAGCAGTATTTTCTGTTCTCTTATTTTTTAAACAACTAAATATATGTATTCACAATTAATGAAAAACCTTTATTTAACTACTTTTTGCTCTTTTAAATGACACCATATTATCTTTTGTATTCCTGTTAGTTTTGTTTTTATAAAGCCCTAAGGTTAAAAGTATGCACTGCATAAAATAAGCTGTGAGCCACTGTATATTTTCCAATTTTAAATTTAAATCGCTTTGATGGTCGAGTTAATAGTTTCCAATTACTTACAAATTTGATATTTTTATTGTTTTTGAATCAAAAGGAACGATTTTCCAGCCATACTCTTAAGAAAAATTCTTTTTAAAAATCTCCCTATTGCTAAGGTCACCCTACACTGTATATTGTACACTGCAAAAATAATGAATCAAGTAATTCCAAATGTTTCAGTTTTGCAAGTCAGAATGCATTCTGATTTACCCAGCAATAACCGCGTGGAGGTTTTTTAGATATAATTTTTTTTATTTTTTGTTTTATAGTTTTTTCCTAAATGACCTCTATATTTATTATGTTGACTTTATATGATTTAAATACAAATTCTAAATGTTTGATAGTTTAAATCATACTTGATTTTAAATACAAATTCTAGTTGTTTGATAGTTTAAAATCGTTTATTGAGCTTAAGGTCAAAGATAGAACAATTAATTGTTCTAACGAATCTCTCCAAAGAAACAACAACAAAGTTTTTTTCAATATGAAAAGGAAAAAATCACTAGCTAAACTTATTGCACAATTTCTGCCCGGCTAAAGGCGTCATCAGAAATCTTTGTGATACCCGTGCAAGCGCGCACTAACGCACTGCACCACCGGGGCGATGAGATTTGAAGTTTCAATTTCTCAGTTTTTTCTCATATTCATAATTTCACATTTGTTGTTGTATTTCTGTTTTACTTTAGTCTCTATGCTTATGTTATTATATGTAGTCTAACAGCCTGCTGGAAGTCTGCACTAACAAAGCATGTTTACTATGTGAAATTATGAAATTGATCAAAAACTGAGAAATTGACACTTCAAATCTCATCGCCCCGGTGGTGCACGGGTATCACAAAGATTTCTGATGACGCCTTTAGCCGGGCAGAAATTGTGCAATAAGATCAGCAAGTGATTTTTTCCTTTTCATATTGAAAAAACTTTGTTGTTGTTACTGTTTCTTTGGAAAGATTCGTTAGAACAATTAAGTTTTCAATTTTTTTTTACTTTCTTTTTTATATTTTTTTTTTCTGAATTTTTATTATACATTTTTTAATCTTATAATTATTTTCTTTTGCTTTAACCATAATTTTTTATATTTTTTATTATTTATAATAGGCATAAGATTAAAATCTTTTTAATCTTTTATTATCTATGAAAAAATAGGCAAACATCCAAAATAGTTTTCCACAAATTATTTCTTGCCATTTTTCAAGGGTATAATAATCCCAATACAATAATTTATTCTGATGCACTATAAAAATTACCCACCTGCGAATATTCAATAACTTTTTCTCAATGTGTATTCGCACAACAAAAAATATAAAGAATACGACGCCAAAGAACAAAAACAACAACATGCAAACGCATAACAGTTATCTATGGTTCGAAAGAACAAAAACAATAATATGAAGAAGCGAGGCTGAAATCGCAAACTGAATTCGGCGAATTACAACAATCATGAAAATACTGAAGTTGTTGTAAAAGAGTGGAAAGAGTTAGGCGCTGGGCATCGCTGGCTTAAATTAAAATCTACATACACATTTAAAAAAAATTTATGGGATCATTATTAATAGTTTTAAATCGTTTTGGGCTATCCAAATTAATTTTTCGCCAAATACCCTAGGACCAATATAAATCCTTAAAGAGAAAAATCCTTTTTGTTGCTTTATTAACTACGCACGTTAAGTCCACGCTTGCGGTTTCCGATAAAAGCTGATGACTTGTAAGATAAAGATGCTGCCAATCCTCTTGAAATTGTAAGACGTCGAACACATTCATTTAAAACCGCATCAGGAAAACAACAGAGACGCATAAATATTTTCATAGTATCCTCGTTCTCTTGAAATACCACACAACTGGCAGATGGTGGCAAAGACATCTTAAAGCATCGGCCTTTCAAGTCGATGTGAGGCTTCAACCTCACAGCCCAAGAACCTCGAGCCCATACCTGCCGATTTTGTCGAATAGAAATTAAATCATGCAAAAGTGTAAGCAACAATGTCATTCAAATATATACAATGAACGACAAATACAAGCAAGGACAACATTCGTCCTTTTGAACGTATAACTAAAACATTCGCACACAGAGACACACAATATGCGAAATTACATAACATAAACATAAAATGAGGATTGCGATGTTTACCACCTCAAACCCTGTCAATCGTTATTAATACGTATGTTTATTATTAAAGAAGTTCTAGAAATAAAAACGATGTTAAAAAAACTGTTAGTGAATATATGTATGAGTTAATATTTTGAACTATGCCCATTTCACACATACAGACAGACGAATTTGTTTGTGGCATGCGGAGGAAAAAAAATTAAAACATGTGTTGAATTGATTGCATGCATTTTCTGCTTGTGTTCTCAGCAAGGACCTTTAAATTTTACGCCAAGATGTTTGTCTGGTTTTATTAACAAAACCGTTACTGTAACGAACAGCAACAATAGGTGGCGTTGTTGTTCTTTAAGTCTTGTTATCGTCGTAAATCGGTATGTTTGCCAACATTTGCATTTCTTGTTAAACGTCTAAAGTTAGTTCTGTGTCCTCGTGACAATCACTGCAGTTTATAGCAAAAGGTTAAATGCTAAATTTGTCCATGGATTGCTTTTTTTACGAAAACAAAGAAATACAAAGGAGAAATAAAAAAGTACAGGACAGCAATGCTTTTTTGTGACCCCCAAACAGGGTGCAATTAAATCAATAACTTGTCACCACAAAAAACCGAGGAGATATTTTTGCATTTGGCTCGCAAACAAGGGCTTAATTTAACATAAAAAAGTGTTGCCTACTTTTTAGTAATGCTGCTGTTACTTTTATTGTGACTGTTAGTGCTACTGTTACTGTTGGTGCTACTGTGAGTGTTACTGTTATTGTTAAATGTTAAATCTTTAAAGCTTATTCTACATGTAAAATGTTAATTATAAAAACTTAATGATAAGCTAAGCTTTAAATGCCAAACGTGCCAAACGTTCTACGCTAAATACTCAATTGTAATTTTTAAATTCTATAAAAAAGATTAAATGTTATAACTATATGCTAAATGCAATGTGTAAAATGTCTAAAGTTAAATTTCATATTTTATATTTATTTTTTATTTTAAATGCGAACTATTACAATAAATGTTACATGTTAAATGTAAAATTTTACATATAACATTTTACCATATATATGTTAAATGGTAAATGCTAAATGGTAAATGTTAAATATTAAATAATAAATGTTACATGATAAATGTAGAAAGGTAAATGTTAAATGTATAATGATAAATGTAACATGTAATCCTTAAAATGTTAAATGTAAAAAAAGTAAATGGTGAATTTTGAATTTTAAATCCTAACTTGTAACTGTTAAATATTACAAAACAAAGGTTAAATGTTAAATGCTATATGTAAAATATTAGACCGCATTCAAAGTGGACGCTTTGGTTGAAGATGATTCATAAAGCTGCTTTGTCGACCTTTTTTTATCATAGTCAGTCAACGCTTATTCAACGCTTCACAAAGTAGCTTTTTGAGTTTATTGGTGTTTATAGTTTATAGAGTGAGCAAGTGAGATGTAGATATAAGCACTGAAAACTATTCTAAGGCCGCGTTCATAGTGGACGCTTTGGCTGAAGCTGATGCATAAAGCTGCTTTGTCAAGCTTTTTTTTATCATAGTGAACGCTTATTCAACGCTGCATAAAGAAGCTTATTGAGCTTATTAGTGTTCATAGTGCGCGCTTTATGCTTGTGGCTGAGATACTTTGTTTTCATTTGCCTCTGGAAAATAATGCCCTCAATTGCGTTTTGCAAAGTAAATGAAAATTTTTTTGTTTAATGAGTATCTAGAGTCGCGATGATCACCAATGAAAGATCAAACCAATAACAAACAAAAGTTCGAAGAAACTTGAAAACACAAAGCATAACAACGGTGGAAAGTTCAGCACAAAAAGTACCCAAAAAGTAAGCAAGTACAACGAAAACTATGTAAACAAACGAGATAGAATACACAAGTGAATACAACTGAAAAGCACCACAAAAAGAAACAAGAACGCAACAACAACACAACAACAGTTAAAACTTTAGCACAAAAAATCCAACAAATAAAACAAAATCAACGAAAATATTGTTAACAGGCAAAATAAATAAACAAGTGCCGAATAGCTTTTTAAAAATGCTCTACAACAAAGTATAAAAAACAAAATTATTTTTCTGTGTGAGCAAGCGAGGTGGAGATATAAGCGCTGAAAAGCATTTGAAAATAAGCTTTATGCTAGCTTTCTGCTGGCACTATGAACACTTTGAGCTTTTTCCATATGATTGTACACAAAGCGTTTTTCAGATTAACCTCTCGGCTAAGCTAAAAGCGTTTACTATGAACGCGGCCTAAAAGTAGCTTTATGCTCGGAGTCAGCTTGAGCTTTTTCCATATCATTATACGCAAAGGATTTTTCAGCTAAACCTCTCAGCTCAGCAAAAAGCGTTCACTATGTACGCGGCCTTAAACGTTAAATTTCATATTTTATCTGTTTATTTTTTATTTTAAATGTAAATATTAGACAATAAATGTTACATAGATAACATCTATTCTTAGAATTTTTACATAATTTTAACTGTGAGCTTTTAAGATCAATTAAGTTTGAAGAAGGCAACAACAACAACTCTGTATAGAGTCCATCACACATGTTAAATGTAAAATGTAAAAGTTTTCTGTCAAATACATTTGGTTGGTGTCCAATGTTGATTGTCATTTGTTAAATGCCAACTCTTAAATTTTATTTGCGAGAAGTTGAATGTTAGTGTTACAGCCCGGAAAAGGGAATTGGAATCTTAAAAGGGAGTTTTCATTTTTAAGATAAAGTTCAAGAATATTTTGAGTGTAAACAAAAAAAAATGTGATGTCTTTATCTGCTATCTTAAAAACTAAAACTACCTTTTCCGTTTCCCCGGAAAAAATTATTCAGAATCCGGCTGTTAATGTTGAATTTTTGAAGTAAAACTTCTTAGGCGGCGATTTGATGAGGATAAAATTCTTCCTGTTTCGTCACGAACATTTTTTCAGGTCTCTTCACGTTTTTGTATACCTAGTGTACAAAAATATTTATTTTTGTTCTTATAGGGTAAATTATTTTTGAAATTTTTTCAGATTTTTTGGAAGAGGTCGCGCTTATTGGATTTTCCTTAAAAAGCAGGTTTTTCTGACATTTGTAAAATTCCAAGCATAAGTTGCTTAATAACAGTCATTTTCTAAGTCTTTGGGTCATCATTTCGAAAGACAAATGTCCAAACTTTACTTCAATATATCAGAATTTTTGGCAATTTTTTGGTCATTTCGGTGTCATATATTTAATTTTTTTGAGAAATTTGCGTACATTTTTTAAAGAACGCCTGATAACTCTTAAGAACTTCATCAAAATGAAAGAACGTAATGATGTACTTCGAAATATGGTGGAATTTTAAAAATTCTTGATTTTACTCTTGCCGTTACAAAGTTATAGCCTTTAAAGCTTTGTAACAGTTGATTTAATCGTTAAATCGTTGATGGGTGTTTAGATTGCTAAAAAAAGGCCCTGGAGCCGCCTCTGAATGTATTACAAAAACTATAGGTGACCCGAAAAAATTTAATTCATATTCTCGATAAACTCGAATAAAAATAAAAACAAAAATTTTATTTAAAAAGCAAAAATAAAAATGTATCATAACATAGAATATGAATAGAAAATCATAACATTTGTATGAAAACTCCCTAAGGAGGGGTCGGAGGGGATAAGTCCCAAAGGGCAAAATGTTCGTCAGGGAAAATTAATGGGGTCAGTCATACATATTAATCCTCTCCGGCACTCCCTTAAAGGGAAAATATTCATTAATTAACAGTAGGGCGTTGGGGTTTGTCTTTCACCCGCCTCCCGATGTAGTAAGAAAACCTTAAGTGACCTCATATTCGGTTTTAGCGTCCTCCAAAACATTAAATAAAGGCGTTAAAACAAATTGGTTTTTTCCTGTCTTCGGTTGCGGACAGAGTAAACGCTGAAGCAGGCAGGCAGGCAGACAGGCGCAGGGAGTAGCCTGTGAAGAAAAGAGATAGAAATAACTTTTTCTCGCTTGTTCGCATAGTTTTCTTGCGCCTGGCTGCCTGTCCGCCTCGGCGCTTACTCTGTTTGCAACCGATTCAGACAGTCGCAGGCAGTAACCTGTGAAGGAACGAGATAGAAATAAAGCCAAGCTAACTTTTATCTCGCTTATTCACATAATTGGCCTACGCCAGTCTGCCTGCCTGTAGGCTTCGGCGTTCACTATGTGTGCAACCTTACAGTTTTATTAGAACAGGTTAACACTTTGCATGATTTCCCCCCACTGTTTGAAAGGGCAAGTTTACACGATGCATATTTTTAGAAATTTCGTAATCGATACAAAAACCAACGGTTACAAGGATTTAAAAGATATAACTTTGGAACGGCAAGAGTAAAATCAAGATTTTGTTCTTTTAATTTGCTCAAAATTTTCCCATATTTCAAACTGCATCATTACGTCCTTTCATTTTTATGGAATTTTTAAGAGGAACAAATTAAACATATGGGCATTTCCGAGGTTACGCACGTGACAGTCGTGGCGACATCCAATTACAACCCAATGGCAAAAAAAAAATGTAAAAGGCCCCAAAATAATTATACAGGGAGCAGCAATAAAACAATTTGGGGTAATATTTCATTCTTTGGGGTCATATTAAATTTTTCTTATGGTAATTTTTCGTAAATAAGCCCCAAAAACAAAATATCAGAAATGAAATTGGTGCCCAAAAAGGTGCCGGGACATACCCCCAAGGGACATAATCCCAAATTTCAAATTGAGTTTTTGAAAAAAAAGAGTCCAGCCACGCTTGTGTTCTAAGCATGACCTGATTGAGCTTCCTTTATGCTTCTGTGTTGTCTCGTGCGGTGATAATATAGCAGCGATATTATCTGCGTACCCGACAAGATATGAGTCATCTGGCATATCAATCATCTTTAAATACGACGGTATTCGGAAGAGATTTTCCAGAGCGTAAATCATATCTTTCCAACTGGCGCTAGTAAAGGCGTTTCTTACGTCCAGGATCGACAGTGAGACAGTCCCTCTTGAGTAGTAGTCCCTGTTTTGTGCTTCTTCGAAGCTTGTGAGGACTTCTTTGATATCTCTAATTGTAGATCTGCCGGGTCTAAAGCCGTGCTGTCTTGGGAACAGTCCCTCACTAGTGTTTATTGCTGACGCAAGGAGAGGCTTCTGCAGTCTTTGTACTAACTTTCCAGCTGTGTCAAAGGAGACTCTGGGTTTCCTTTTCTCTTGCTGATACGGAAAATAAATGGTTATTGTGTTAAAAAAGTTAACTGTTACATATTATACTCATATAGTTTATAATTTATCTTCTTATTCAACTCTTTTATTATTCCAAATCGAGATAAAATAGACACAGCAACACCTATTAATTTTGGTTCAAATAGAAAAAACCAAAATTAATTTTGTGTTTATTGATTGCATAAATTAGCATTTATTTCGTTTTCGTTACAGAAAACCGGACATTCAAGTAATTTTGTTCGTAACCAAACCAGAACGTGGATATCGCTGAGATGATATCAGTAAATCATTATTACTTTGTTATCTTTGAACATAATTAGCAAATAAGGCACTGACCTTGAAATAAATATATACATTTACAGTTGTGTTCATGAAAATAGTAGTGCGGGAGCTCATAACATTAAAAACTCTATTCTAAATTGATCTGTGTTGCCAGTTAGTTAGTTAGTGTGTAGTGGGCCCATGTGCCCTTGATTAACTCTCCAGATTTAGGCTTTTAATAAATTTTAGCACTGTCTCTGGCTTGGTGTTCCAAATTGTTGATGTGGGCAACTCTTCCCCTACAAAATAGAGACGTCTTAGACTTTAGATTGCCGGACATTCATATAGAATGTGTTCAGGGGTTTTTTCTTCTTCCTCCTTGCATAATTTGCAGACATCTGTTACAGAAAGACCCAACTTTTTAAGATTGTATCTGAGTGAACAGTGACCTGCGAAGTAGCTACTTAGGTTATTCTAAGGTCTGCTTTGGCAATCTTTTGAATTTGCTTTACTGAGAGTTAAAAATTTCTTAGCTTGCCCGTGTCCATTAATATCGTTACAGTGGCACTGAAATTTCTTGTTTTCTCATATTCAAATTTTTTTAGAATGGAGCCTTTAGCTAGGCTACAGAATGGTTCGAGTCCTGTATGAGTTCGATACGCTCCTCTTTTGGCAAGGCAGTCTGCCCTTTCGTTGCCCTCGAATCCTTCGTGACCTGGAACCCACCATAAAATATAATTTTTTTTTGCCTTGTCCCAGCGTATTTAATAATTCGACGCAGTTGGAGACTTTTCTTGAGACCGCTTGACTATCTGAAAGTACATATGTAGATGTGTGCCCCTTGGATTTCTGTGTTGTTAATTGAACACATGTGCAATCCTTTTTTGGAACAGAATGTAAAGAAGACAATGGCAAAAAATCAAATTGCTTTTGTTTCGCGTTTTCTTGTTTTTGGTGGTGTATTTCGATATTTGCATTAACAAAAGTGCATTTAAAAAGTGTTTGACGGAGCAATTGAAAAAATTAACAACAAAAAAAAAACAAGAAAGCCATCAGTAAGTGTTAATAAGTAATTCAATAATTTTTTGATATAAATTTATTGCAATCGAGGATATCTTATTTTTAAGTGGGTAGAGGAAAATATTGTTCAATGTAGAAGAGAGAATTAATGGTTCGGCTAAGAGATCAGGGCAAGACCTACAAGAAAATCGAAATTATGGTTAGATGCACTGCTCCTATGATATTTAATGCTATTAACTACAGTAAGAAAACTGAATCTGGTGGTGGTAAGCGCAAAACTACGTTATTAGACGACACGAATTGTGCGTTTAGCAAGATCAATCCCTCGGCGTCCTCAAAACTAATAAAAAAATTACCTTAATTTCCCGGTCAGTGGTGTGACAGTTCGTCGTCACACATTATTGAAAATAAAACAAATGCAAGAAGTCCGAGAAAGGCACCTCTTTTGACGAAGAAGCACGTCGCATAGTGCTTTGCGCAGTGGAAATAAATATAAAAATGTTTGGTCTCGGAATTGTACAAATTTGGTATCATTTCAAAGGTAATACTCCAATTAAGGTAAGTCCAAAATATTTTTGCTTAAAAATTAGAAATGCAGGCACGGCATAATGTAAATTTTGTCTAATTTTTTAGGTACGATCGTAATTTGCAAGGTAATGTTCGATGTGTTCTTGATGCTCACGGGAAAAATTCTTCTTAAAATGCAGTTTTAATCGAAAATAGAAATAAAAAATTACTTTAAAAGTAAAAACTTTGTTTAATTTTTTTCTTTTCAGAATTTTTGAAATAAATAATAAATAGAATTTTGGAACATTTTCAGAAAAAAAAAAAAACTACCAAATATTGGAAACTAGTATTTACAGCCACACATTGTTCTGCCACAGACCGCCTTAGGCCGCGTTCATAGTAGACGCTTTTAGCTTAGCCGAGAGGTATAGCTGAAAAACGCTTTGTGTATAATCATATTTAAAAAGCTCAAAGTGTTCATAGTGCCAGCATAAAGCTAGCATAAAGCTTAATTTCAAATGCTTTTCAGCGCTTATATCTCCATCTCGCTTGCTCACACAGAAAAAGAATTTTGTTTTTTTATGCTTTGTTGTAGAGCATTTTTAAAATGCTATTCGGCACATGTTTATCTATTTTGCCTGTTAACAATATTTTCGTTGATTTTTTTTTGTGCTGAAGTTTTAACCATTGTTCTGTTTTTGCTGTGTTGTTGTTGTGTTGTTGTTGCGTTGTGGTCCTTTTGTGGTGCTTTTCAGTTGTATGCACTTGTGTATTCTATCTCGTTTGTTTACATAGTTTTCGTTCTTCTTGCTTACTTCTTGGGTACTTTTTGTGCTGAACTTTCCACCGTTGTTATGCTTTGTGTTTTCAAGTTCCTTTGAACTTTTGTTTGATCTTTCATTGGTGATCATCGCGAACCTATATACTCACTAAACAAAAAAAAATCTTCCATTTACTTTGCAAAACGAAATTGAGGGCATTATTTTCCAAAGAGACAAATGAAAACAAAGAATATCAGCCACAAGCATAAAGCGCGCACTATGAACACCAATAAGCTCAATAAGCTACTTTATGCAGCGTTGAAAAAGCGTTCACTATGATCAAAAAAAGCTTGACAAAGCAGCTTTATGCATCAGCTTCAGCCAAAGCGTCCACTATGAACGCGGCCTTACTGCCATATACGAAAATCATCATGAAATGCCAAATATATTCACCATTTTCAGTATACCCGAGTAAAAATAAAAACTTTTTTAGCTAAGGCCAAACAGCGGCCGTACAAGGCCTCATTTTTAATATTTTTCTCGGCCATACGAGGGTCGTATAAGGGCGATCAGTGGCCGTACAGAGGCCGTACAAAGGCCGATTCTAAATAATCTCGGCTGTATAACGGCCGTAAATCGGCTGGCCAGTGCTTATTCTACAATGGAAAGCAGGTTTTCAATTGTAACTTCATGCGAAAATAAATTATTATAAAACCGATTAAAAAAATTTTTGAATTAATTTTGAGTATTTGATTTATCTATTTTCATTACCATTAATTGTAATCAGTTAAAAAAATATACTGTTTTCATTGAAAATTGAAAGGGGCATTGTATTCAAACAAATAACTTCATATACAAAAAATGTTTTGCGCCACAAACAAGTGGTGATAATATTAACAACGCCGAACGAGGCTTGCTTCTGTTATTGCGCATTCGTTTGTTGAATAACAGCTTTGAAAAATTTGGTGGCATTCAACGGGCGTACAGCGGCCATTTTGCGGCCATTCAGTGGCCATACAACTTTATTTAGGTCTTGTATGGCCGTTGTTTGACCCAACTTTCGGCCACTAGGCTTTTTGGATTATATTTGGGCCACCTTTGACCCTTGTGCGGCCATGCGACCATGCGGCCTATGATCGACCGCTGATCGGCCGCTGTTCGCCAGCTCATATTTTTACTTGGGTAGCTGCCGAAAGTAACCATATGAACTAAATTACCAAATTTTAGTCTAATACGATGAAAAACGTGAGAAAAATAGCATTTTTGTTGTTTTGTAAGCGGTAAAAAGGGGTGCGGCAAAATCATTTCCCTTAAACCATCTCGTAATCGAAACAAATCGACTGCCAAAATTTCACCACAATTTAGCTAAAGCCTGGCGCACTTTGCTTCACTCCACGCTGACCCCCCGAAAAGTAAGTTTAACTAAAGTGGGACAGGCCTATTTTTAGTGCACTTGCCGAGAGGAACCATATGAACTAAGCTAAATTTTAGCTCAATCGACACAGTAGTCAATATTAATGATTCCTCAAAAAGCGGGTGTGGATATATAGCGATAACGCCTATTTTTAGTACAGTTGCCGAAAGTAATCATACAAACTTAAATATCAAAGTTAGTCTTATACGACCAAAACAGCTTGAAATATAGCATTTTCACTGATTTGTGGACGGAAAAGGGTGCGTGGAAACCAATTTTCGTACAGTAACCACTCAAATCAAATTACCAAATTTAAGTCTTATACGACCAAAACTGTATTAAATAAAGCATTTTCATTGGTTTGTGGGCGGTAAAAGGGGGCGTGGATAAAAATTTTTAGTACAATTACTGACAGCAACTATACAAACTAAATTAGCAAATTTAAGCCTAATACGATAAAAAACGTACGAAATATAGCATTTTTATTGATTTATGGGCGGTAAAAAGGGGCGTGGAAACCAATTTTTAGCCTTATACGACCCAAACCGACTGAAATATAGCATTTTCATTGATTTGGGGGCACTAAAAGGGGGGTGTGCAACTGTTTCCTCAACCATCTCGTACCTGGTCCAGTAGTTTTGGAGTCTATAGGCATCAGACACACATCATTTTGCTTTTTATATATGTAGAATCTACATTGTAGATATTGATTTATGGGCGGTAAAAGTGGGCGTGAAAAAATTTATACATAGTGACCGCCTATTGGGGCACCTACACAGCAAGTTTCACTATAAAAATGAAGTAAAATAGTAAAATGCAGTGTCGCGGAAAAAAAAAATTTATTTATTTCACGTCTTCAGCCCGACACAACTGTTGAAAATGTATTGACTTTTATCAAACATAATAACTTGTTGAGTCAAAATGCATTTTGTTCATGCAAAAAAAAGGGTAATTAACCTTCCCATGCTTCCTTTATTCTCACAGTTCCAGCTGAAGAGTTTGCAACTGTTCTAAATCTAATTTGTGGACTGATAATATACTCGTTACAGAGTTTCAGCCTAAGAATAAGCCTAGAGGGACGACTCAAGCCGCTCGTCAAACCCAAAAAAAACTGAATATTATCCCTTTTCTATCAAAATGTAGGGGATTACGCTCTAAGACGCGAGACATATTTTTAATGTCTCAGAATTTCTCTGAGGATATTGTCGCACTGACTGAAACTTGGTTAAACGGAAGCATTACTGACTTAGAATTGTTTGATAACAGTTTTGAAGAGATAGACACGCTGACAATACTTCTGCTGTCGGTGGAGGTGTCTTATTAGCTGTAAGGAACTCCTTCGTTAGTTCCATTATTGTTATTCCCTGCTCTGCTAACATCGAACTTATATGCGTTAAGGTTGTACGTGTAGAAGCAGTGTAGAAGTTTATGCAAGCCTTGAGGATGCAAGCCATTATCATCTTCGAAAAAGAACGGCCCAATGAGCATTTTAGCACAAACGCCGCACCAAACAGTGACTTTTGCATCGTGAAGAGGTACCTCTTGAATCTCTTGTGGATTTCCAGTGGCATAAATACGGCAATTTTGTTTGTTTACCGTTCCGTTCAACTGAAAATGAGCTTCATCGCTTTTATTTTATGCCAAAATTGCTCGTCTTCTTCAGCCATTTCGATGACTCTTTGGGCCCATTCCAATCGACGTGGCTTATCGGTAGGCAACAATTTGTTTACCAATTGAATTTTGTACGGAAACAAATTCAAATCAACACGTAAAATGCGTTGTAAAGTGGATCGGGGAATGCCGAGCTGCTGAGAACGGCGATTTTGGGATGTTGTTGGTGACTGCTCAATACTGGCTCGTACGGCTGCAATATTCTCATCCGATCGCCTTGGTCGCTTTTTATTTGGCCTCTTTGGGTTACCAAGAGTATTACCAGTTGTAAATCTTTCATACAAACGATAAATTGTTTTCTTGGAAGGCGCACTTTGCACTTTATTTATTTTTTTGAAAGCACGTTGAGTTTTCACTATTGACTTGTTTTGTTGAATGTAAATTTCAACAATTTTAGAGCGTTCGCGTGGCGTGTACTGTTCCATTGTAAACATTTGCTTGGAATGACGCTTCAAACGCGGCATAGATGGGCACTTTGCAGTACCAGTAAAATTGCAGTAAAAATAAATTTTTACTGATAATGAAATTCAATTTGCATTACCAGTAAAATTTTACTGATTACTGAAAAAAATTGCAGTAAAAATAAATTTTTACTGATTACTGGGAAAAAATTGCAGTACAAATAAATTTTTACTGACAATGAAATTCAATTTGCATTACCAGTAAATTTTACCTGATTACTGAAAAAAATTGTAGTAAAAATAAATTTTTACTGATAATGAAATTTAATTTGCATTACCAGTAAATTTTTACTGATTACTGAAAAAATTTGCAGTAAAAATAAATTTTTACTGATTACTGAAAAAAATTGCAGTAAAAATAAATTTTTACTGATTACTGAAAAAAATTGCAGTAAAAATAAATTTTTACTGATTACTGAAAAAAATTGCAGTAAAAATAAATTTTTACTGATTACTGAAAAAATTGCAGTAAAAATTTAATTTGCAATTATGTTCAGTAATCAGTAAAAATTAATTTTTACTGCATTACTAAAAATAATTGCAGTAAAAATACATTTTTACTGATTACTGAAAATATTGCAGTAAAAATTTATTTTTGCAATTTAATTCAGTAAGCAGTAAAAATTTATTTTTACTGCAATTTTTTTCAGTAATCAGTAAAAATTTATTTTTACTGCAATTTTTTTCAGTAATCAGTAAAAATTTATTTTTACTGCAATTTTTTTCAGTAATCAGTAAAAATTTATTTTTACTGCAAATTTTTTCAGTAATCAGTAAAAATTTACTGGTAATGCAAATTAAATTTCATTATCAGTAAAAATTTATTTTTACTGCAATTTTTTCCAGTAATCAGTAAAAATTTACTGGTAATGCAAATTGAATTTCATTATCAGTAAAAATTTATTTGTACTGCAATTTTTTCCCAGTAATCAGTAAAAATTTATTTTTACTGCAATTTTCTCCAGTAATCAGTAAAAATTTACTGGTAATGCAAATTGAATTTCATTATCAGTAAAATTTTACTGATTACTGCTTCTAGTAATGCAGTAAATATTTACTGCAGTGTGCCCATGTATGAAACGCGGTATGTCATTAGTCCATTTGGCATCACTGCGGAAAGTTACAGTGTTGCCAGATAGGCGCTTCAAATATTGGCAATGTAGTAAAGTCTAATTCAATAGATAAAGTTTATGAATTCAATTTTAAAAAAGCTGACTTTTTGAAGTTGAATCATTTACTTCAAAGTAAACTTCATATAATTTTAGAATATGTTAATAATAACACTCTTGATGATTCAATTAATTTTTTTTATATGGAAATCTTTGCTATGTTTTCTCTGTCCGTGCCATATAGCCTCAAATTTATGAAAAATTGTGCTTACCCCTGGTACACAAAGGAGTTAAAGATTCTTCGCAACAGCAGGAATAGGGCATGGAAAAAATATGTCTGTAGCTTAGACTTGAATGACCTAGAAATCTACAAGCGTTTGTTTCTGGATTTTGAAAATTGCTCAGCTACCTTATATCAAAATTATTTAGACAGTATTAAGCTGAGAATATTGTCTGATCCGAATAAATTCTGGGGTTTCATAAACACCAAAAAAAAAAAAAATCTGATGGATTCCCTTCATCATTTAAAACCTCTGACGGATTTACTGACGATCCTGTCGTAATTTGTGGTCTATTTGCCAATCTCTTTAAAGAGTCATTTTGTTCAGACTCTCTCAATCCTGATGAAGAGTACTTTGAATATATGAACTCTACACCCAGGGTTTCGTTGGATTATATATCCTTTACTTCAGAGGATATTTTAAAGTATATTGGATTGATCGATGAAGATTTTAATGCTGGACCTGACGGAATTCCTGCCGCAGTGTTAACACGATGCGGTTCCGTTTTAAGTCAACCACTGTCCATGTTATTCAATAAATCAATTAGCGAAAGTATTTGTCCACTTTTTTGGAAAAAATCTTTTATAAGTCCTATTTATAAAAAAAGGTTGTAAGAACGATATAAACAACAACAGGCCTATCGCGAATCTCTCGTCGATTCCAAAACTTTTTGAGCGGCTCGTATATGATCGTGTGAAAATTCACTGTGGGAAGGTCATGACAACTCGTCAGCATGGATTTGTTACTGGCAGATCCACTGTGTCTAATCTCCTTGATTTTACAACGATTTGCTTAAATTCATTTTATTCAGGTAACCAGGTCGACTGTATTTACACTGATTTTAGTAAAGCATTTGATAAACTGCCACACAACTTAATTCTATTTAAACTAAAGTTAATGGGTTTTCCACAATTTTTTGTAAGCTGGATTCAATCGTATCGACAGAGCGATCTTATCAAATACGATTTCGAGGCGTATTGTCAGCTGAATTTATTGCTGAATCAGGTGTTCCTCAAGGTAGCCACCTTGGTCCACTTCTGTTCACTTTAGCCATTAATGATGTAACCCACATCATCAAACACTCTCATCTACTTATCTATGCAGATGATATGAAAATATACAAAACAATAGATGCTGAAGACAATTCAGATCTGCTCCAGTCTGATTTGAAATCCTTTGAAATTTGGTGTTCTAAAAATAATATGTTTCTAAATCCAGATAAATGCCAAACTATGACCTTTTCGCGAAAAAGGAATAATTTAATTTTTGATTATAAGATAAAAGATACTGCATTAAGTCGTGTAGATGCTGTCAAAGATCTTGGTATATGCATGGATTCTAAGCTATCGTTTAACGTTCATATTGATTGCATTTGTAAAAAAGCATCTTCTATGCTCGGGTTTATGAAACGCTGGTCCAAAGAATTTAATAGTATGATCACAACTACAACGCTGTATTATGCAATTGTGCGACCTCAATTAGAGTACGCAAGTCAAGTTTGGTCCCCAAGTTACAATGTACATGTTGAACGTATAGAGAGAATCCAAAAACGTTTTGTTCGGTTTGCTCTAAGGGGCTTAAGTGCAACTGACACTTTAAACCTTCCTCCTTATGAGGATCGTTTGAAACTATTAAAAATGCAATCTTTGAATGAGAGAAGGAAGTCTGCAGATATCGTCTATTTACACCAACTCATAACTGGTGCATTCGATTCACCAGAACTCCTAACTCTTATAAATTTTAACACTTACCGTAGAAGCAGTAGAAATGCTAACAATTTAATTTACTTACCTTTTAGTAGAACAAATTATATGGCTACTGCTCCCTTACATCGCATGAGTACCTTTGTTAACAACTGTAGCTTTTTTGATGTTAACTTATCGAAAGGTCAACTCAAAAGTAGATTGAAAACTAATGCATGATTAGATCTATGTAAACGCATGGTTAGTTGTTATGTCTTGTGTTGTCCCTGAGCCCAACCCATATTATGGTGGGTAAATTTTTCTCACTTTAGATTGAATAGAGATATTTTAATGTTATTTGGGCTGGTTCTTAAGATGATCTAATGCGGAAAAAGTGCGAAAAAGCTGAAAAGTAGCTGAACTCTATTGTTATTGCATGAAGTGTAGAACTCCGGAATGAAATGAATGAGTGTAGAACTCCGGAAATGCCATGATTTCGAAAAAGTGGGCATATATATATTGCGACCACACCCATTTTTTGAACAGTTGCCGACAGTAACCATCTGAACAAAATTACTCAATCTAAGTTTTTTACGTTCAAAACAGCTTATATATCTGTGGTCACAAGGAATAATGACTAAACTCAAAATATCGTAAAAAAGCGATATGGAATTTACTTTATTGCCAATTTTTGGAAGTACGCAGATATCCATTTTTTGCCTAGAACTGATCATCATTTATGTATGCACATATTTTGCTTGTAACGGTTCATATATTTCAAAAAAATGGGTCGTAGTTCATGCAATTCAAATATCGTTTTTACGATACTTTGAGTTTAGTCGTTATTCCTTGGGACCACAGATATATCCTTTTTTTGGTTTGTGGTCGATGGCGCAAATTTGGCTTGTATGGGACGTACCACACTCTCAAGAAGTGGCTTCAGTTTCCTTGAAATCTTCATAAAGATGGGTTCAGCGGATTTGGAGTCTATACGTGATATAGCCACATACCCACATATACACATCCATTTTTATATACATAGATTTGGATAGACATTCACTTATACCATGAACTTATACCATGAGCTTTTTTGAAAAAAATCCGTTTTGTTTACCTCTAAATCAGTAAATTGCTTGAGAATTGTTTGAATATAGGTTCAAGTGAGGTACCCTAAAAAACTAATCGATTTGAACCATATACATCTATTACTTTATATTTGAAGCCTTCTGACAAATTTGTATTAATATCGTTCAGTCAACTTTTGTGTCTACTACCCATACAAAATTATGTAAAAATTTAATATAGGTCCAAAGGAAGTACCCTAAAGGACTAACCGATTTAAACTATTTTTGGTATTTTTCTTAAATAGCAAAAATTTATTAAGTATACAAAATTTCATTATCACGGAAGCACTACTTCTATTTATTTCCAAATTTGTATGAGCGCAAAGTAGGTATGTTTTGTGGAACAGGCTCTAGACAGTATGTTCGTCGTCCACCAATCACAGAATTTTTTAGTGAACAAAAACACTACCAGACGGTTAAACATGGTAGACTAAACATTATGGCTCTTCGTATACTGGCGTTGGTCCTATTCATTTAATTAACGGTGTTATGAATAAAGCAGTGAATGTGGATATATTGATGACCAATTGATGCGTTGAACGCTACCATATGCTAGTTGGAAATGCCTTTAAAATGGACGTTTTAACAGGATAACGATCCAAAGCACACTAGAAAACTTGCTAAAGAGTGGTTTACACCTGAAAAGATTAGCTCAGTCTCCGGACCTAAATCCGGCAGTTGTCAAGCGGATTGTAGCAACAGCAAAGCCCTCAATCAGGGTACCCCTTTTGGAAAGTGGTTAAAGAGGCATGGGCTCAACCTCCTGTGAAGCGCTGTATAGCAAAGGATTTACTACTTAAAATTAGATCCAAATAATTGTTGCAATTAATTTTAAAATTGAAGTGGTTTGCAACTTTTTACGCGCTGCATTACTGTTGTTGCAATGCTTTAATTGCATTACTTCTCAATTGATCCATGTGAAAAAGGCTTTAATGTGGGACCATAAGGGGTTTGGAGGGTAACCCTAAACACCCTCCTTGTCTACGAACCTAGTACTAATTATCACTGCCACTACTATTTTCTTGAACACAACTGTGTATAGGAGAAGAGTTCGATGTTCTTAAACCAAAGTTAAGATTTTTTTATAAAATATGATATTCGTATCTTATCTAGGTGTAAACTAAAAGCCTATCTAGAACTTAAGTAGCTAAAAATGAGTCGGTAGAATTTTAGAATAATTAAGAAATTGTGTCGCTGTTGTGTCAACACACCAAATATTTCTTATCTATTTACCAAACTTGCACACTTTTTATGAATTTTTAAAAACTTTTTTATTTGTCTCAGCATTTTGATGTTGACTTTTTATGTTTTTAATAGAAATTAGTAATTTGTTATACTTAAACAAAAATAAACAAAACAAAATACCAGCTTAATTGTTGTTATTTGTTCTGCAAACCAATTATTTTTGTGAAATCTCGTATTTAACAATGTGTGGGAAGTTAACACTTGTGTAATACACAAAACAAAAATATGTTGATAAATTATGTCAAAAATTTCGATAAAAACCAATGGCGTTGTTATCAACTTGTGGACTCACACGAGTCATTATTTGTATCTCATGCGATAGCTACTATAACTTTTATAAACAATTTGTCTTAGGCCGCGTTCATAGTGGACGATTTGGCTAAATCTGAAGCATAAAGCTACTATGTCGAGCTTTTTTTGATCATAGTTAACGCTTATTCAACGCTGCACAAAGTGGCTTATTAAGCTTATTGGTATTCATAGTGCGCGCTTTATGCTTGTGGCTGGCTGATGCTTTGTTTTCATTAGTTTCTTTGGAAATATGCACTCAGTTGCGGTTTGCGGAGTAGATTAAAGGTTTTTTAATTAATGAATGTGTAGCGGTGATCACCAACGAAAGATCAAACCAATAATAAACAAAAGTTCAAAGGAACTTAAAAACGCAAAGCATAACAATGGTGGAAAGTTTATTACAAAAAATACCCAAGATGTAAGAACAACGAAAACTATGTAAACAAACGAGATAGAATACACAAGTGCATAAAACTGAAAAGCACCACAAAACGAAACAACAATGGAAAAACGGTTAAAACTTCAGCACAAAAAAAATATCCAACAAATAAAATAAATTCAACGAAAATATTGTTAACAGGCAAAATAGATTAACAAGTGCCGAAATTCATTTAAAAATTCAGTACGACACAATTAATTATAAAACTAAACAAAAAATTTAAACTTCGGATCAAACAACAATAAAGCGCCGAATAGCATTTTAAAAATGCTATACAAAAAAGCATTAAAAACAAAATTATTTTGCTGTGTGAGCAAGCGAGATGGAGATATAAGCGCTGAAAAGCATTTGAAAATAAGCTTTATGCTAGCTTTATGCTGGCACTATGAACACTTTGAGCTTTTTTCATATGATAACACACAAAGCGTTTTTCAGCTAAACCTCTCGGCTAAGCTAAAAGCGTTTACTATGAACGCGGCCTTAAGCAAGAACATATACATACACGGTTAGAAATCTTGGAATAAATTTTAATACAAGCAAAGTATTACAGAGATTTTTAATACAAAAAGTATTAAATTTGATACTTCTCAATTGATTACAAAATTTTTAGATTTATTTTGTTTAACATTTTAACCTTCATCGGTCCCATACTTCTAGAAACGAATAGGTTTCTTTGTGTGTAAATTTTACACATTTTTTTCAGGAGTAATATTTTCATTATTTTATTCAATTTAAAAAAAAATAATATTTTCAAATCGATTAATTGAGTATAAAAAAAATCTATTTACATAAAAGTGGATGTATGTATATCACGTATAGACTCAAAAACCGCTGAACCGATATTTATGAAATTTTCAGGGAAATTGAAACACCATCTTGAGAGTGCTCCTGGTGAGTGGGAGTTTGGTGTCGATTGGACAAGGGGGCGTGGTACCTACCATACAACCCAAATGTATACTATCACCCACAAACCATAAAAAATGCAATATATCGGACGGTTTTAATCGAAAAAACTTAGATTTTGTTTAGATTGTTGGCAACTGTTGGCAACTGTAATAAAAATGGGCGTGGTCGAACTATATCTACGCCTACTTTTTCGAAATCATGCCAATTCCTGAGTTATACAAATTTTGATAATGAACTATATATATAAATGTTGCCACGCACACTTTTATCGCCAAAAAACCTGATAGAACTTCTATATATAAGATGGTTTTGATGGAATAAAACTAAAATTTGGTAGTTTAGTTTATATGGTTACTATGGTCGGACAAGGGAGGGAGCGTGGTAGCCGGGTTTCAACTAGTTGAAAAAAAAATAAAATAACTGGGAAAATATCGAAACAAAAAAAGAAGAACAGTGACATAGGTGCGCCTAGATTATGGTGTCTAAATTTTACACATTAGAACCTATTAGGGAAATTTTATCTGTAGAGTAGCAGCGACACCTAGCGTGGAAAAACCTCAAAAACATAAATTTTTCATACGATTTTTACATTGAGCCAAAATCCTAGCTCGATTTGATAAACTTAATAGTAAAACTTAGTAAAGAAATATCAGCATGAAGTTGAAAAGTGTGTAAAATTTACACAAAGAACCGATTAAGGTTAATACAGTTTGATTAATTTGGTACTATGGTTAGTACTATAATAAATTTTTAATACAAAATCAGTATTTAAAATTAATTAATTTATATTAATTAATAATTAATTCGATTTTAATACACATTTTTATTAAAAATTATTTTTAATATTTGTATTTAATTTTAATACAATTTTGGTGTGGTCATATATGTAAGCCAAAAAGTATTAAAATTTATTCCAAGATTTCTAAACGTGTAATAAAATATTTGATCTTTTTTTCGAAAATTTAGTTTGTTTCCTACTGACATCCCTTTCTCTCATGTAAGCGAACATATTGCACTAAGGTTGCCATTTATGTGGGAAAAATTCTATTCGTGTTAATTTTAAATTGTCCCTGGGGATTTTTTTATTGGTATTCGCATGAAATTTTTTTTTAATTCAGAGTGGTATTTTTAATTGCCGTAGGAACTTGGGAATTTTTTTTTAAAAAAAGTTTTTTCACTTTTATTAAGCAAAAACTTAATGGTATTCGATGAACAACGTATAACTATATACAAAAGCGTAGAGCTATAAGTTTACGTTGTACATTTCCTCGAACTTAGCCTTAATAAAAACGATTAAGTTGCATATTTGTTTTGGAAAAAGATGTCATCACAAAATTGCGTCAAAACTAAATAGACATTTCTGACATATGGGCATTTCCGCCAAAAAGTCTACCGCGACTGAAAAATGATATGTTACTTCAAATTCTTTTAAATCTCTTTAATAGAGAAAAAAATGTTTAAATTTATATTGTGAGAATACTGAGAGCTGGGTCCCTATTCTGTAATTGTGAGTTTTAAAGTGTACACTTTTTCTCACTGAACTCACCGACTAAAAACCAGTGAGTTTTTGATCTCAATTTGAATTTTTAAAAATGACAGCAAACGTAATGAATGGCAACAAAATTTAAAAAATGGTGTAAAAAATTGAAACATTGTAATGAAAATTGGTGATTTTAATGTGAACTTGCTCAACAAGCATAATGTATCTGATAGTTTTTATGACAAAGTCAATGCGGCTGGAATGACAATTATTAACTCTTCGATATCGATAATCGATGCTTTTATACTTTCTGAGTTTTTATACTTTCTGAGTATTTATACTTCTACTTTTTGACCAAATTTTTTTTATCTCTGACCATGATCTACTTTTTTGTACTATTAATTGTAATGCTTGTCGTAATAATGTCCCAATGATGAATAATATTGATTATTCTTTGTTGTATGATAATTTGTCTCTTATCTGTTGGAATGATTGTTGGTTCTGTGAGAATGTTGATGATAAATTGAATATTCTTGTCTCTCATGTCTGCTGTGCTTTTGACAATTTCGTTCCCCTTCGTACTTCAGTAATCAAAAATAAGTCTTGTCTTTTCATTGAAAAATTTCTTTTTTTAACAAATTTTCAAATTTTGTTTTTCTTTAAAAACTTCTACAAAAACTTATATTAAAACTTAAAGAATATGATGAAAGACGAACAATACGATGTCCTTTTAGAAAGGAATAAATGCTTAGAGAAGGAAAACATGGATTTAAAAAACCAATTATTGAAAATAATTGAGCAAAACTCCAATTTGTCCAATGATGTTGCAATTTTAACCGCGAGAGTGGGTGAGTTAATAGACAGCAGTAAATCCAAAAAGCGTAAAGTTGTCAAAACATGTAGCCAAATGGAAGCATCAGGAAAACAGGCAGATTCTATCAGTTTAAGATCTGCAAACAGTTTTCAAATGAAAACTCATAACCTCACTTCGGCTGATGCTGATTTTAGTTACAACAATCAAAGGGCTGGCTGCAGTGTTCCTGTAAATAGCGTAGTTATCGGTGAAAGCAGCAACGGAGATTCTGACATAAATTTCGACAATACCATTTGGCAAAATGTACTTTCCAAACAACAGTTCCAGAAAAGTAAGAAGCAAAATTCGACAAAATCTTTAGAAATTGCTACAACACCAATACAATTGAATAAAATGACCGCCGATTCTTGCTCTTCCTTAATAAAGTCACTTTTTGTGAAGTTTCATGGTAATGGTTATATTTTCCAAATAAAATGTGGAAATAATCCTAGAATTCTAACGGACAATAAAAAATCAAAACTGATATAATAAATTTCCTTGACACACATGGCTATGAATTCAACACATACAACAACAAATTACAAAAGAAAAACAACAACAACAATAACAACAACAAATACAACAACAAATCACAAAAGAAAAAATCTTTTATTTTGCGTGGTTTTTGCTGCAACTCAGACGCTGAAAATATTAATGCAATTGAAATCGCTTTGTCTTCTGCTGGCGTTTCTGATTTCATTGTTAAGGCCCAGTTATAATCAGAGCGAGTTTAAATGCTTTTTGCTTGTTTTCCCAGCATTTTGCTTATTCATGGTGTTTGTGCTTATTACGGCTTATTTTGCTTATAAGTACTTATTTTCAACATTTTCGCTTTACTTTACCAGTCCAATATTTTTTTTATTTTTTTTTATTTTGCAAACAGGCAACTCTGTTTTACATAATTTTTTGGTATAGCGGCAACTCCTTTTCATGTACAAAATTAAACATATCCAAACATCAAAAGCGAAATATTTTGAACACCTCCTTATTATCGTTTAAGTATTAGCTGCCGTTAATTATTTGGCAACTTATAAAAAATAATTGTGCTAAAAAGCAGTCACAAGCAGTATTTAGATACAAAATTTTTGCGAATTGGAAATTGAATAGTGCGTGCGACTACTCTAAAATGAAAAAAGTATGCCGAAAGTGAAAGAACCAAATAAAGAATTTATCACCCGTATAAATCGACTGCATCCGGGCATTTTTAGCAGCGATGACTCTGTTTTGTTTTGTGTGTTTTGCAATACGCAACTGTCGACAAAAAGGCTTAATAATGTCGAGCAACACCCGAATTCCCAAAAACATAAGACCGTGGCGTCAGAACGTGAGGCAAGTACTCAAAGCAAACACCACTTTCCCAGTATCAGGAAAAGTCGAGTTCTATGTTTCCTATGGATCTTTGTGCTGCATTTTTGGAAGCAAATATTTATTTTAAAAAAGTGAGTAAAGGCCAAAAAAATATACTACTAGCTTTGCCATTAATTTCTTGTAAGGTGACCCACTCAAGTGAACAATTCAGTGACGAAAATTCTGATGCAATCTGCGTGGCGAAAGAACTGTTTCAATCCAACAGTTTAAAATCTGAGCTCGCATTCATTAAATGCCAGTTTTCCTTAATCGTTCGTTCAATTGAAAAACTGAAAACCCAAGTACTTGGGTTTAATGAAAGTATTGGCATTGTAAAGAAAACACGCAAGACTTAATCCTCCTTGGATCGCGTAGAGTTTTTCCTAAAATAAAAATATACTTCAGAGTAACAAAGGATATCCCATAATTTTAGATATATACAAAGTTATTCATAAAGGTATTGATTCAGGAAATAAGTTTCTTGATTTATATTCATCGAAAGAACTTGTTCTTTTTAAATACTGTCCGTTAGCATCGTCGGATGCTGAGCGATCATTTTCGAAATTTACGCAATTGCTAAATCAAAAGCGCCGTTCATTTATTTTTAAAATAAATTTAAGCAGCACCTAATAATATATTCCATACAATGACTGTACGTCTAAGAAAGTCGTCCTAAGAAAGAATGTCATATTTCCATTTCAGTAGTTTTGAGATATTCAGCTTTTACTGTTTTTTACACTAGAAGTGGTAGATGTGACCATTTAACTTAACGTTTTTCAGTCATTTGCAGTTGAAACTGGGAATTCTTAACTTCACACAAAAACAGAAACTCATTCACTTTCCCAATCTGCCCCTATCTCAATCTTGGAATTGTGGCGTTTGGGACGGCTTTCTTTCTTAGGACGGCAGTATACTGAACTGATTTTTTGATATATTTTATGTTAGTGTTTACATTAAAATATACCTGAATTGAATTGAATTGAATTTATGTTTTAGAGTGTTTATTCTCTGTTTTTTATATTAAAAAAGGAATATGATTATAAACTTTTTTGTTTAAAAATATTTGTTTTAATTAAAGAGTTTTTAGTGCTTATTATTGTGCTGTTTCGTCATTTTTTAGCGCTTATTTGCTGTGCTGAAAAAGACTTTTTTTCGTGCTGTTTCGGTCTGCTCTGGTTATAATAGACGTAATGTAAAGTAATGTAATGTTGTCAACTGTCATCGTGACGGGACGTAATGTAAGAAAACGTTGTAGCAATTATAATAGGCAGTAGCCAGGCAGTTGTTTGTCGTAAATAATTGAACGTTCCTGTACAAATACAATTAAATCTTCGTCATCCATAGCTGTGGATACATAAAACTACCACATTAATAACAAAAACTCAACAAAAAGCGTGGTTCAACAATATAAAATAGCGCAAGAATCGAATCTAACCTCAATGTTTAGTTGTTCTTTGAAAAGACGTAATGTAAAGTAACGTAGAAATCGAAATCCAACGGATCTTTACGTCCCGTTACATTACGTTACTTCTATTATAATCATTTATATAAGACAAGTATTGATTGAAACAGTAAGTGACAGAACACACTGCTGCAGTGACATTTCACTACATTACGTTACGTCTATTATAACTGGGCCTTTACACGATTTTTAACTGGCTTTCAACGGTACAATCACAATCAAACGCACAATATTTTATATCGAATTGTTGTTGATAGCTCAATTACAGATGAAACGTTAACTAATATTAGAACTATTGGTTATTTTGGAGTCCAAGTTGAAAAAATGCGTGCCAGTAAGGTTGTTCAATGCCACAACTGCCAAAGATTCAATCACACAGCAAGCCAATGCCATTTTAAGTACAGATGTGTTCAATGTATTGATGATTACCATGCACAGCAGTGTCCGCGTAAGTCAAACGTCAACTTTCCGTTGGGATGTATCAAGTGCCATGAAGCAAATTATGACTATGCTGGTCATACTTCTAACGATTTGAGAAATTGTGCTTTTTTTAAAAATAAAATTGCTCCAATCATCGAAAAAACTACAAACACAAATTTAAGACAGAATGTTGTAAGCAGCGATTTTACTAGTTTTAAGCCTAAAGTCAGTTCAGTAAGTTCTAACTACAATAAAAGTTATGCTTCTGTGGTTCGTAATTCTAGTCCTTCTACAAATGTTGAATCTGCGCAATTGTTCGCAATGTTTTCTCAAATTGCTGAACCACTTTCGAAAATATTTCAAATTTTTAAAAATATTCAAAAATGATTTTAAAGATAATATCCCTCAATGTCAATTCTTTGGTTAGATACGAAAGGAGATTTCTACTCAAAAATTTCCTGTCAACTTTTTCGGCTGATGTGTATTTAATACAAGAAACCAAATTAAATGAAAATTATTCTTTTCAATACGATGGTTATAATTTTTTCAAATCAAATAATAGAATCGGTTCTGGTGGTGTTGCGATAAAATCAGAAATTACAAAAAATTTAACAATGGTGGTATAGAAATGACTTCAGTTGATGTTTTGATCGCAAACGATTGGATTACTATTGCATCTGTATATGTTCATCCTTCGCACGTTGAACTAAATACATTTTTACAAATTTTTCAACATAACAATCACTTATTTTTGGCGGTGATTTTAACGCAAGACATTCTTCCTTTGCTGACATATCTAACAATTTACTTGGACAGCACTTAAAAAATATTCAAGACATAACAAATGTTCTCATATCATCACCAATCAATTCTACTTGTTTTCACTCTCCTTCCGGATCCTACATTGACAAATTTATTTTCAATAGCGAATTTCCATTGGCTTTCTCCAATATTAGAAATCTTCCATCTTTTTCAATTACTGGCGATTTCGCGTTAAATCTCACTTCTAATAATTTTTTTATTAAAAAAAATAATTATACTAATCCAAACCGTTTCAATAAATTCATCGAAACCCAAATCAATCAAATTAATATACCAACTAATGCCAATTTCACCCCAATGGAACTAGAACGCATTTCTGACAGATTTGGAAATATTTTGAATGAAGCTATTGATAAGTTTGTACCTACCAGAGTCATAAGAGCTAATGGTATTATTTTATCGTATTCTACTATTAAGATATTAAAACATCATCATTCATTGCAACGAAAATTAAATAGGAGCCTTAAAAGGAGTACCAATTTGTACTTAATTGCAAATATCAAACGAGACATTTCTTTAACACGTTCATTGCTTTATAATGCTATTTCGTTTGATATAAACAACTATTACAGGCATGTTTTGGTCAATACAAACACCACCAGAGATGCTTTTTCTACTGTAAAATTTTTTACTGGCTACAAGAAAAGATCAAAACTACCTAATATTATTTTTCAAAATGATGACAAAAATACAGAATACATTGGAACAGAAAACATAGCAAATGCCTTTCTAAATCATTTTTCAATTAATCATAATTTATCTACAAATTTAAATTCTGTTATGTCGCACTCAGTCCAGCGTTTTAATGATTATCTTTCAAATTCTCAGTCTATTATTCAATTTAATGAAATTATTTCACCAGCCATCAAAGATGAACAAAAAAAACATTTTAACATCGGTGGATGAAGCCACTCGAATTATTTCTAAAAAACCAAATAAAAAGTCTACTGGTATAGATGGTACACCATACTATCTTATCAAACATTTTTCACCAAATATAATTTTATTTTTGACCATTCTTTTTAATCATCTAATGTCTTCTTCTTATTTTCCTTCTTGTTGGAAAATAGCTCTCATTACTCCAATACCAAAGCCAAATAAAGATAAAACAGTTTTAACTAACTGGAGACCTATTTATAATTTAAACAGCATTTCTAAAATATTTGAGCGCGTATTAGCTAATAGAATTTTCCTTCATATTAAAAAGCTAGATATATTTCAATACCAGTTTGGTTTCTCTCCTGGTATTTCAACTGAACATGCACTTGGAAAACTTCAAATAAATATTGATCGCGGTTTGAATATAGGGGAAGTTACATCTTTTGTTTCTTTAGATCTTAAAGCAGCATTTGATACGGTTTTCCTATTTTTTTGATCAAAACCATGAAAAGTTTTGATACGGTTTTTCTATTTGATACGGCAGCATTTGATACGGTTTTCCTATTTTTTTGATCAAAACCATGAAAAGTTTTCTAACACATCGCTCTTTCGTGGTGAGACTTGGCAATCATTACTCCAATTTCGCTGATATGTCTTCAGGAACTCCTTAGGGTTCAGTTTGTTCACCAATTTTGTTTAATTTATATCTTTACGATTTGCCTACTGATGAGCACGTTCAAACTATTCAGTATGCTGATGACACTTCAATTTTCTTTACTCATAAAGACTCTGCTACAGCACTAAATAAAATCAATGCTCACATAGCGAAATTAGTTTTGTTCTTCGATAAATGGAAATTAATATTAAATGAAAAGAAAACAGAAATGATTCATTTCGTAGGTTCGACTAGAGACACTAGTAGTAAACTGAGAAAAAATTGTAAAGACATGCAAATATCAATAAACGACCACTATATATTACCTAAAATTAATATAAGAGTTCTTGGATTATATATGCAAAGAAACAATAAATTCATTAACCCTGTGAAACACATTGTTATTAAAGCCAGGAAATCCAAATTCGCTCTAAATCGACTGCTCCGATTTCAGTTCATTCAACCGCACATTAAGGTAAATATCTACAAGGCATATATCAGGCCTGTACTGACTTATGCTTCTAGTGTTTGGTGTAAAGTTCCAAATTTAGGCTGTTTGAACGAGGCATTCTTCGAAGTGCTGCAAATTTTTATAGAAAAACTGGTTCATTCAAATATGAAAACAATTGTTTACTCTATGAAACTGCGAAATGTCCAAGAATTGACAATTTTGTTGTAAATAATAACATAAAATTTTTTGAAAAATGCTCAAATAATATTAATAATGCCAAGTTTAATTCATTACTCGCTTATGATTATTTTGGAAAATATTCTTGTCTTTCTAAAATATACCGTTCCTTTCGAAATGGTACACTTTTTACGGACCAAAAACTACTTTTATTTCACAAAGCTTATTCTAACGACAATAATATATTGGGGGTTGGAATTAGTTTTAAAGGTTTTCTAAGAGATGGCGTAACTATCAATAGATCGCATCGGGCACACCTGTGACTATATTCATTTCAAAGCACATTGTCTAAGCTTCATTTTTCAGTATGTGTCATTCCACTGAAGTGTAAACAACATATATTTTTTTCTCTGTGAACATGTCGACTTTCGTTCCAACAAAACGCAATTTGCGGGAACTTTTACTTTTGTGCTTCCATTTGAAGAAAAAAGCGGTTGAAGCACAACGCACGCTTACTGAGGCTTACGGGGACTATGCTCCATCGATTTCTACTTGTGAGTACTGGTTCCGTCGGTTTAAAAGTGGTGATTTTGATACGGAAGACAAAGAGAGTCCGGGCCAGCCGAAAAAGTTTGAAGATGAGGAATTGGAGGCTTTGCTCGATGAAGACCCGTGTCAAACCCTTCAAGAATTGTCAGAATCATTAGGAGTCGACTTATCAACGGTCGGCAAACGCTTGAAGGCCATGGGAATGATTCAAAAGCAAGGAAATTGGGTGCCGTACCAGTTGAAGCTGAGAGACGTTGAACGGCGATTTTGCATGCACGAACAACTGCTTCAACGGCATAAAAGGAAGAGTTTTTTGCATCGTATTGTCACTGGCGATGAAAAGTGGATCCATTACGATAATCCTAAGCGAAAAAAATCGTGGGGACCACCCGGCCATGCATCAACATCGAGGGCCAAGCCGAATATTCATGGCGCCAAGCTTATGCTGTGTATTTGGTGGGATCAGAAGGGTGTCGTGTACTATGAGCTGCTAAAACCTAACGAAACCATCACTGGGGAACGCTACCAACAACAATTGATGCAATTGAGCCGAGCATTAAAGGTTAAACGGCCGGAATATGCCAAAAGACACGACAAAGTGGTTTTTCAACATGACAACGCACGGCCACATGTTGCAAGAACCGTCAAGGAAACGTTGGAGGCGCTGAATTGGGATGTGCTACCCCACCCGCCTTATAGCCCAGACATAGCCCCTTCCGACTACCACCTATTCAGATCGATGACGCATGGCTTGGCTGAGCAGCGCTTCACTTCTTACGAGGATACCAAAAAATGGGTCGATTCGTGGATTGCCTCAAAAGACGAATCGTTCTTCCGGCGCGGAATCCATATGCTGCCAGAAAGATGGGAAAATGTTGTAGCTAACGATGGACAATACTTTGAATAATATACATTGTACCGTTGTTTCTAAATAAATGCTCAAAAACCGAAAAAAACCTTTAAAATTAATTCCAACCCCCAATAGTTTATAATACTAGACAACATTAATTGTGTAAATAATAAATTAGTCCCCTTTCGTTGTTCTTTAGTTTAATTTTAACTATCAGTTTAGGTTTTTGTTATTTTTCCTCACTACATCTGTTTTATTATAGCCAATATGTTTTACAATATCTTTTAGTTTAAGTTTTTTGAAAAAAGTGCCCTCTGTGCTTACAAAACAATATGTAAATCATTGTAACATTTTATCATTTTGTTCAATAAATGGTTAAGAATTAAAAAAAAAAGTCTTGTCTTTGGTTCACGTCATTTGATAATTTAGCCATAAAAAATGGAACAAATTATATAAGAAATGGAAAAAGCACTGTAATGCTGAAAATTGGGAGCATTTTAAGCGTGCCCGCAATGACGCTGTCTCAGCAATCAGATATTCTAAGAAAATATTTTTTCAACGCAAATTGAATTGTTACCTTCTATCCAAGGATTTATAGGAAAATATACGTAGTCTCGGCGTGTGTGGTAAATCTTATCTGGAGTGTGATATCGATCCTAATTAGTTAAATAATTTTTGCTTTCGAATATCGTAGCCTCGAATGAGAATTAAAGAGTACGCTTTAATCAAATGACTTGCCAAGTGACTTGCTCATTTGAAAGCAAAGTCTGCAATTCATTTTAAAATTGAAGTGGTTTGCAACTTTTTACGCTGCATTACTATAGTTGCAATGGTGTAATTGCATAACTTGTCAATTGATCCATGTGTTAAAGGCCTTAATGGTTTATCGTAAGGAGTTTGAAGGGTTAATCCAATGCATTGGTCATCAATTTCGTGATGAAGACAAATTTTCTTTTGTGCATGCTACTGAAAATGATGTTCTTAAGGGGATGGTACTGTTTTAAAATAATTTTGGGTCATTTTTTTTATATATTTGTTCTGAATGTACATTTCAAGAGTATTTTGTAAAAATTTCAAGTAAATCGGGCTAAAGCTAACGAAGATACAGCGTTTCAAATGAGCGAACCTCATGCTCGATTTTTATACATACATGCCTGACAACGTTAAATTATCATAAAGATTTATTTTTTTATTTTTTTATATATATCAAAAAGCCAAGGCATGCGACTTATACAAACAAGGTTTGGTCTTTGATCTGAAAGGAAAGGGATATATTATTTAGAGGAATTGATTGGAACCATACTTATTAGGAGTTCTTGATTAGGCGAAACAAACGTGAAAGACAATTGTGAAGACGTGTTATGCCTTAACCTTGGCAAACATTTTCAGCCCTTAGTTGTTCCTGTCCTTTAAATTCCACAATTTTGCTGTGGATTTTCCATAATTCTTAAATGTAGGAAAGAACAAAGAAAGTGAAAAGAACCATGCCCGAACCCGGATTCGAATCAGGGACCTCTGGGTTGATAGTCTAGCGCATCTTTACTAGACTACAAAGGTCGATAAATTTGCAGTAAAGTTGCAGTAAAATGCAACGCAGGCAAGAGCAAAAAATGCATTGGACATCCGGAATGACTGCGTTTTACTGTAAGGAGCTGGATGATTCTGTGTAAGAATACAAAATTATACCCCTTTTATTGATTTTTTTTATGTTTGATTTTCGCAAAAAAAAAAAATTAAATCGATTTTCTGGAAAACAACATTTTTGAAGCGTAACGAAAATCGCGATTTTGACTTCAAAACGCTACCAAAAAAAAAAAACATTAAAAAAATTCTTCGGTATTACTTCGGGAAACATATTACTTTTAAACTAATTTTGAATTTTATTTGAGATGAGCTGCTAACCTCTCATCGTGTTCTCCGCAAAACAACTTTTTTCGAGGCGCCTCCGGAGAATCAATGCCACGGATTTATTTATCGATAATTTTTAATCTTTTTTATCCAAATATACTTAAGAAGTCAAACTATAACATGTATATGAAATAAAAACACCAAAATTATTTGTCTCAAAAAAAAAATCTTGAAAACATGTTTTTTTCTGCTTTAAAACAGTACCATCCCCTTAATTCTTTAATGAAAATAACATAAAATGCTATTGGAGATTACGGTATTTCATTAAAATAATATAACCCTTTATTATAAAACATTTGACGCACATTATATATCACTGCTTTACAACCTCTTGTTTTCCATCGACGTGGAAACTATCCACAGTTATACTACTTTATTAGTATACTACTAGTTATACTAATTCCTAAAGTAACACACGCATCTACAGATATGGGCATTTCCGTGGGTACGCACCAGAGAACTGCATGAGTGGCTTCACTAATACATATAAGCACTCGTTGAAAATGATTGCTGATGAAATGATGATGAGCTATCGTGCATTGCATTCTCTTTCAAATGTGGACTCGCTCAAAAAGTAAACTTCGCTAAGTCCCATGTTACGGTGGCGGTCATGGGCTCATCATGGTTATGCATTGTTGTTGTTTCAATGTAAATTAAAAATTTGAGAGCGAGAGCAAGAGAGTAAATTTTCACCACCACGGTCACCAAATGATTCGACAAAAATATGAAATCATGGGATCAGAACAGTGTTGCGTTGTGGAATTATTCACAACATTTGTGTTTGGGCACGAAAAAAGTACACTTTTAGTACGAAATGTATGAAAGCAGTAATGAAACATGCTTAATAGCAACACTCATCGGTTGAAAAAATACTAAAAGTAGCAAATAGTGTACTGGTGCTTAGGCATCATATGACCACCAGCATAACGTACTTTCGTCACACAGCTCATCAAACGAAAAAAGAGAGTAAAAAAAGTCATGACCAGGGATCATATGACGACCACCGTAACATTACCCTAAGCTTGCTATTCACCACTGTTTTGCTTAAGAGACTCGCTGTAACGAATAGATAAAGCTACAAACACTCAGCCTCTCAAAGCTCTTCACTCGCCCTATTCGCAAAAAGTTGATAAACTGTTCGCATGACTCTCAATGCTTGAGCGAATCACAGCGAGTCATCCACGCAGTTAGCTACTGCGCTGATTTCAACTACGCTGATGTTTATCGTGCACAGGAAATAAAAAGGAATGATTGCAAGATGAATGTCGCTCGATTCAATTACAAAGATCATGAACACCAGCTTGAATAGATTTGCCTGCATATAATAGGTTTTTTCAAATTTTTCCCCAATAAGACATGCGGCGACAATTTTGTTACAAGGCAAATTGCACAACTCAAAGCATTTGGCGAGTTCCATTAACAACGTAGCTTTATCTGGAACCAGGCAGAATTTTCACTATATTTCTCAATTTTTGTTCGAAGACTCTCACAGCTCCCAGCTGAATCGCGAAGCAGGCAAAATGATCACTATCATGGCACAGTTACTGACAAGGTAGTAGAGTAGACTGACTTTTTTCTCACAAGCGGCGATGGGTTGTTGTCAAAATAAGCTGTTTATGAAATTAATCAAAGAAATGTGAAAAAATAAGCAGCGACTTAAACATAGCTAGTCAATCGCAGCAAACTAAAAACATTCCAATAAACTTCGTGAACAAATTTTATGAATCAAAGAAAAGTTAAAAATACGCAAAAAGATAGTCAACAGCAGCAAACTACAACTCCTTTAGCTGTTTTTGACAACTACTAATCGCCAAAAAGCTGTCACGGCTACCTTGTCAAATAATTATACCACGATCACTATATTCACTATGTTTGTTCATTTATTCGCCCAACTCTCAACGTGAGGATCGAAGCAAACACAAATTGTAGAGCAGAGAGTGAGAGCATAATTCGCACTCAACATTAAAAAAGAGAGTGAGTTAATGCGAGGCAAAAAATATTGTTTGAGGAATGCGAATGCCTGAGAAAACAGAAAATGTAGTGAAGAAGGAGAGTGCGTTATGAAGCGAAGCGCTTGTTGCAGATCTCTGGTACGCACGTGACAGTCTACGACTTTAATGAGTGGAAAAACAAAGAAAAATTAAACTTTCAGTTTTCTTATTTTAATTCTTCAATAATTTATAAAGCGCACGATACAGGGTGTAAAAGTTAAAAGTTGTCAAAAGTTCGGCTCTTAGAAAGAAGCCACCAAAAATGACACGTTACGTGACAAACATCATGAGTGTCTTTGCAAAATTTTTCTAGTTTTTACATGCAACAGTATGGTTAAAAATAACATAAATTTTACTACTTTTTCGACGTTTCATAACTTTCTTAATTTTCATTCTATTTTGGCAAAAGATGTGCATTCAAAAGTCTTTTTTCAAATGCATTTGTTTAATTTTTTTGAAACGATCTGGAGCTGATGATGTAACTGATGCGTGATAAATGACGCTTTTGCCTAAAATCTCCCTTAAGTGTAATAAAAAAAGCATAGTCTTTTAAAAAAAAGCATAGCAAAAGAACTACCTTTTTTTCAAAACGCAGCAAAACACTGAAATTATACTTTTTTTTGAGACGACTACACAACCCCGTTTGTCATTAATTTCAGAAAGAGAATAGCTGCGTTTTTCCAGCATCTAAATCTGGATTTGGATTTGCTGCTCATGAAAAGTATTTGACAACTAGATGGCTTTGAATGCAGACATGAGAATGTCAATATGATGTTTCAAACTACAAGTTCACAAAATCTAAATCCATAGCATGATTTTGTTTACATGGAAATCGGATTTAGTTGTCAACAAAAAAGCGGCTAGTATGCATTTGTTTACATAAAATAAGGCTATGTCAAATATATACTTAACCTTATTCTAATTAAGTCATGATTACTACAGATTGTTCATTCGTATGACGTTTTCTCACAAGAATGAAGATATATACCAGAGAACTGCAATGAGTATCCGATAGAATTTGGATACTCCAATCATATCCAAGTGGCTTGCTGTTCTCTACTCTTTCCATATTCAATGAAATATGTAAAATACTCATACGCATTCGACTCATTACCATATTTTCGGATATAAGCATGTACTTATGTACGAATTTAGCTGGTTCGTACATTGTACATTAAAAGAGCAGTACTTTCAGAGTACAATCATAACATTATTCGGATCGATTGAAAACGAATTTAAGTGGTTCGGGACACGCCGCGCTCGGATATAAGCATGTACTTATAATCCGAATCCAATCCGATCCGAATATTATGATTGTACTCTCAGAGTACTGCTCTTTCAATGTACCATGGCAATGTCAGCTCACATATTTCGTTTGTGTTTTTATCACGAATTTGTTGTTGGTATTTTATTGTTACACACTCGTAAGAAAAGAAAAAAAGAACGCTTGTGATATTTTTGTAACGCATAAGCAAAAATAAAACAAAGTTCCGTTGCGTTTATAAGGGCGCGTTTATAGTGGCGACTTTTTGCTTTGCCGAACCGAGCTGAAAGCGTGTCAAGCTAAAAGAAGCTTGTAGTGTGTATAGTGCGCGCTTGCTGCCACTTACTTGTTGCAGCTGGTTTTTTACGATTTTTTGGTTCCTTTTTTTTGCAATCGAAGCATTAAAACGGTCACGTAATTTCGTGTGTGCTTTTTGCTTTCCTCAAGCCAGCAGACAACAAGTGAAGATACGAAAGTGCTAAAAAATTATGCTGAAACGCGCTTTAAGTCACTGTTAGTTGCTTTAAGTCACTTTTAGTAACTTGGTATTCCAGCTTGTTTCGACTTTTTTGTTTTCAGCTATTTCTTGTTGCCTTGTTGATGGGTTTTTTTATTTAGAATGTTTTTTCAAAAAAGACAAAAGAGATATTGTACAAAGTACATTAACTGCTGACACAAGATTAGTCGAATCTATTCTTCAGCTGAAACGCACTTTAAGCTACTGCAAGCCACTTCAAGACTGTTGTTTCGACTTTTTTGTAATTGTTGATGCTGTTTTTTATGCGTTTTTATTTCGAACTATTTTCGAAACCGACCGTGTAGGTCAATCATTTAGCATCAATCATTTATATACAGTGATGTGAAAATAAGTAGGGTGCTGGTATTTTTATATTTAAAGCTGCATGAATTATATACAAGGTGTTGCAGATATAGATTTAACTACCTCGGGTGGTGGTTTTCCTTGATTAGGCGAGTAAAAATATGCTAGGATGAGGTTCACCCCCTCCCCCTTTTGGGAGCTAGAGAGAAAAAACTTGAGATCTTCATAACGTCTTACTCTATATTTTATTTATCCCTTAACCGATCTCCAAATTTAATAGCATTTTGAAAAAGAAACTACATGAACTTCGAACCAATGATACACAAACCGTTTTCTAATGGTACCACACTAAAAGCTAACTGTTTTACGTGTGGTAATTTAAAATGAAAAAGTAGTTATGTTTGCATTGAGTACTCAAGTACTATGACAAGATCAATAACAAGTCAATAGAAAACTTTATCATTAAATAAAACATGATATCATAAAAATTATCAAAAAATTTATTTAACAATCGAGATATTTATTTATATATTTGAATTAAAATTTTTTTTAGAATTTAGTTGCTCATAACTTTCTTAATTGTGACTTTATGCAATAACAAAATTTAAAATTTGGAAATCGGAAATCGGCTTAGAGATACATTAAATATGGAGTAAAATGTAATGACACATATTTTCACGTTTTTCCCCTCTAGCTCCCAAAGGGGAGGGCTGAACCTCATGCTAATGAGGTTTTAACTCGCCTAATCAAGAAGAATGACCACCCGAGGGAGTTAAATCTATATCTGCGGCACCTTGTATATAATGCATTTAGCTTTAAATATAAAAATACAGATGACCCTATTTATTTTCACATCACTGATGTAAGTAAATATTTATTTGTATGCATAGTTACACAGAATCATTGATCATACAGAGGCTTCATTGACCAAAATATTATTATTTTGATATATTACTATTATTGGCGTAAAATGATTGACCGTGTAATAAGGCCCTCATAACTATCGCACTAAGCAACAAAGAAGCTACTGAATGCCATTTTCTTTTCTTGTGTGCTTCTTTCCTTTCATGTTGCTCTTCTTCAAGAAATACCGAATATTCGCTTTTATTGCTTTCTTAACAATCGATCGGGACGCTGATAGGTCAAGTGTGCTGCAATTTGTTTTTTACGTATACCACTATTTTTTAGTAGAAAAGCAAATTCTTTGGCTTTAAGGGTGTTCACATTGATCTAATCGATCATCAAATGATTTGGCAATTGATGTGACCAACAGAAATATATATGGACTTGATTCCGATTTGACGAGTCTGAACACTTTCAATAAAAATTTAATTTCTTCAATTGGATTGTGTTGTTTTGAAAAATTGAATTCGTTGATTAAATTATAAAATGGATAGTTATTGTGCTTTTATAAACTCAACTGGATTCGTTTAAATTTAAGCAGTACTCTAAGCAGCCCACTCTTTGGAAGAAGGGACTTGCACCTGCTGGAAGCAGAAATATTCAGTGAATAAAGAAATGATTGTTAAAATGGGTTTAATAGCTATAAAAACTTTACATAACACAATTTTTCAATAAAATTACAGAAAAAAAAAATCAAGTAAATTTGTTTTCATTTTGACTAATTGACAGACAAATTTTCGCTTTCTCATCGGTTTCAGATTTTCTATAAGCTGTCAATTTCGTTTTTCGGAATCCGTGGAATATAAGGGTATTCGGCGGAGGCCTAGCTGCAAGCCACCGGACGGGTCACAGGTTGCGGATAGTGAACGGCCTTCAGATATGGAGGTTAGTCGCGAATAAGTTTCTTAACAAATAAGCGGCCCCGGACAATGCAGCGGGTGACCAGCTAGGGTGTGGAAGGGCGTAGTGCTGGGCAGCGCTGCGTCTTGAACAAAAACCCCACAGAGCCCGCAACTGGCACTGACAAGGCGAGTCGGTGTCGCCTTAAAAGCACCTTGCCCAAGCCCCCCCTTGTCTTTCTCTAGACTTAAAACTTGAGGGGTCTCTCATAGACCTTAATCCTGGAATGTGCACAGAGTTTGGGTCCCGTCACATTATCAAATTTCCCAATGAAAATCGAACCAGCCTCGGATGATAACACCAAACACGTTGACGACAACCGCAAACGAAAAACGGACCATGATTTACGGATATGCACCTGGAATGTCCGGACTCTCTACAGAGAAGGTGCATCTATCCAACTGGCGGAAGCCCTCGCAAAAATAAAGGCCGACATCACCGCCATCCAGGAGATGCGAGATGCGAGATGCTCTAAGCGAGCAGACTGCGATATTTACTACAGCTGCCATGCGGAGAAGCGCGAATTCGGATGCGGCTTCGTGGTAAGACGAAAACTACGCCACCTTGTTTCTCGGTTCACACCAGTGAACGAAAGGTTGGCGACGATACGCATCAAGGCGAAATTTTTTAATGTAACCTTAATTTGCACGCACGCCCCGACGGAGGAAAAGGACGATGCCGCCAAGGATGCTTTCTACGCGAGCCTAGAGGATGTGTACGATCGCTGTCCGGCCCACGACGTAAAAATAGTCCTCGGCGTCTTTGGACCCACTGTCGGTCAGTTCAGTCTCCACGAGGCCACTACGAACAACGGTCTAAGACTGATCGACTTCGCCGCGGCACGAAACATGGTAGTAAGTAGCACCAGATTCCAACACCTCGACATCCATAAGGCCACCTGGCTGTCCCCTGATCAAAAAACACGAAACCAAATTGATCATTTTGTGATCGACGGAAGACACGCTTCTAGCGTTCTGGATGTGCGTACATTTCGGGGAGTGAACATCGACTCCGACCACTTTCTTGTTGCAGCCAAGATCCGCATGCGGTTATGCAATGCAAAGAACATACAAACAGGAATGCAACGAAAGCTAGACGTCGCTAAGCTGCAATCACAAAGGACAGCTGAGGCCTACTCCGCTCAACTCTCGGTTAAGCTCAACCAACCAACCTCACAACACGATGATGCCGATGGACTTTGGGCGCACATCTTCCACTCCATGCGCGCTGCCGCTGAAGAAGTGATTGGTTTCCGGCGCCCGCAACCTCGGAACCAATAGTATGACCAGGAGTGTTGCGACGCGACGGCAGCAAAAAACACCGCATACAGAAAGACGCTGCAGTCAGCTGCAACGCGAACCGTGCGAGAAAAATATCGTGAAAAGAGGAAGGAAGAGAGACGCCTTTTCAGACGCAAAAAAAGGGAGCAAGAAAAGCGTGAGCGTGAAGAAATTGAGGTGTACAAAGGCAAGAAGGATACACGAAAATTTTACCAACAGGTTAAGCGTCTAACCCAAGGTTTCAAGCCCGGAGCATCCACTTGTAGAGATGGGAATGGAAATCTGGTTACAGATACGCAGTGCGCACTGAGATTGTGGAGACAGCATTTTTCCAATCTGCTTACGGGTGATGAGCCCACCAACTCCGACCATGGAGAATGCAGTTCGCCACAACAAATCGACGATGACGAAGTAGAAGTTCTACCACCTAGCCATGACGAGGTTCGAGTTGCTATCCAGCGGCTCAAAAACAACAAAGCAGCGGGTGCTGACGGCCTGCCAGCTGAACTGTTTAAAGCCGGCGGCGATGAATTGATAGGGTGCATGCATCAACTCATCAGCAAAATATGGCTAGCGGAATGCATGCCCGACGATTGGAATCTCAGCGTGCTTTGTACCTTACTTAAGAAAGGAGACCCGACAATTTGCGCCAACTACCGAGGTATCAGTCTTATTTCCATCGCATATAAGGTCCTCTCGAGCGTACTATGTGAAAGACTTAAGCCGTATACAAAAACACTGATTGGACCTTATCAGTGTGGCTTTCGACCTGGTAAATCCACCATAGACCAGATTTTTACACTGCGCCAAATCCTGGAGAAAACCAACAAAAAGCAAATCGACACGCATCATCTCTTTGTCGATTATAAAGCTGCGTTCGATAGCCCGAGGCGGGATTGCCTATACGCAACAATGTCTGAGTTCGGTATACCTGCAAAGTTGATAAGACTCTGCAGGATGACGTTGAGCAATACTTGCAGCTACGTCAAGGTAGGAAATGACCTCTCCGAAACCTTCCATACTGAACGAGATTTCAGACAAGGCGACCCGCTATCTTGCGATCTCTTCAACATCATCATGGAGGGGATCCTACGAAAGGCCGGTGTGCATCGTAATGGCACCATTTTTTACAAAGGTGTTCAGCTCCTTGCGTATGCTGATGATATTGATATCATCGGTAGAACCAAGAGAGATGTCACTGCTGCTTTCACCGCTATCGAAAAAGAATCAGCCAAGGTGGGTTTGACGGTAAACGAGGGTAAAACGAAGTATATGCTGCCTGCTGGCAGGGGAGCGGGGCGGCTAAGCTCTCACGTTTCAACAGGCAACTATAACTTTGAAGTGGTCAAGGAATTTACCTACCTTGGCACCGCCATTAACAGCAATAATGATGTCAGCCTGGAGACAAAGCGAAGAATAACAATTGCTAATAGGTGCTACTACGGGATTAGTAAGCAATTACGTTGCAGAGCCCTCTCTCGATCGACAAAACTGACACTCTACAAGACGCTCATTATACCTGTGCTTCTTTATGGCGCTGAGGCATGGGTTGTCTCGCAAGCAGACGCAGCCGCTCTTGGGGTGTTCGAGAGAAAAGTTCTTCGCAAAATCTTCGGCCCTATTCGAGTTGGCGACGACTATCACATACGAATGAACCACGAGCTGTATGAGCTATACGACGATATTGAAGTAGTTCAGCGTATCGCAATCCAGCGATTACGCTGGCTAGGTCATGTCCATCGTATGAATGACGATGCTCCAGCGAAAAAGGTGTTCGAGGCGAAGGCCGAAGGCCGACGACGAAGAGGGAGACCATGCCTCCGATGGATTGACCAGGTCGAGGAAGCCCTAACCGCGCTTGGTGAAACCAATTGGAGAAGGCGCGCGCGAAGCAGAGGCGCCTGGCGAGAGCTGATGAGATCGGCCGAAACCCGACGACGGGTTGCTATGGCCACCTAAGTAAGTAAGTAAGTCAATTTCGTTTTGGCAGTTCCGGCAGTCTGCCTCACCGAAATGCATATACCTTCTTATTCTACCATGGATTTGACCAATTTGAACACTCGTCAAATTGTGTAGAACGATTTTGTTAGTTTAAAAAGTTTTCAACCTGAGCACATCGCGGCAAAAGAAGGAGCGGAAGAAAATAATAATAAATAGCTGTGGCAAGTTAGGTAGTTAGTTAGTTTATAGTGGGCCCATGTGCACCGCTACCCACGAATTCTATTGTGCATGCCATTAATTAACTCTTCAGATCTAGGGGTTTCTTCTTCCTCCTCGCATAGTCTGCAGACGTCTTATTTAGAAAGACCCATCTTTTTAAGATGGTATCTGAGTGAGCAGTGACCTGTGAAGAAGCTGGTGAGAATTCTAAGGTCTGCTTTGGTAAGCTTGAGTAAATCTTTGGATTTTGCTTAACTTAGAGTTAAAAATTTCTTAGATTGCCTCCCTGTCCATTAGTGTTGTTCCACTACAGTGGCACTGAAATTTCTTATCTTCCCATATTCTAATTTTGTCAAGAATGTAGCCTTTTGCGAGGCAGGCAGTCCACCCTTTCGCTGCCCTCGAATGGTTCGTAACCTGAAACCCACCGTAATTCTATTTTGTTGCTTTGTCCCAGCATATTAAATAGTTCTGCACAGTTGGAGACTGGTCTTGATTCAAGTTCGTAGGCTTGAAGGGCTTTTAAAGTCGCTTGACTATCTGAAAATATGTAGATGTGAGCCTCCTTGATTTTCTGCGGAGACATTCTCTGACACATACTTCAATGGCCTCTGCCTGGAATATTATCGGCATGTATCCCATTGGAAGAGCTTTTTGGAAATTGGGACTATATATTCCCGCTCCCGTTAATCCATTTTCGAGTTTTGACCCATCAGTGTACCATATCTGTGAGCCAGGATCAACTGTGAAGCTATCATTCCTCCATTGTTGCCTATTGGGTATAACGACCATGTAGCGTTTTGAGAAGTTTACCTTCGGCAGCATCGTCGGGGATTTTTAAAAAGGGGTCATTTTCGAAGGTTTTGAGTATCTTCATGTGACCCTGTCACATTCCCTGTCTTGTAATCACCGATTTCCTCCATTCTTAGTGCACTTGCCCCACTTGCAGCACATGCCTCTTTTTCAACCATTGGTCTCACAATAGTTGTAAACGTCCAATAAATCATTTTTGCTTTGAGTCCCCACATTTTGCCATGGAGGCGTTGACAGGCAAAAAATAATTTATAAAATAATTTCTTCTTCTTCTTTCAAAAAGATTTTAATAACAACAAGTGCTACTAAAAATTTTCCGTCATCACGATGTGCTAACTTCGGTGTTCAAGACAAAAGAACATTTGACAAAAAATTTTAAGAGTATGAACATTTTTGAGGTCAAACGATTTGATGAGCGATTTGAAGTGTGAACGGGGCTTTTCGACAGCGTGTGTTGCAGTTCGAGCAATTCAGTTTGTGTCGCTTTATATTTTATTGTTATTGTTTTCCACGCACAATCGATCGCGGCCGCTTGCAACTCAAGTGTGCTTTATATATTGTTTTAGCATGAAGTTTATGGAATGAATTCATCTGATGAAGAATTGTTTTGCCAAGAAGATTCTAATGCTGGAGAAAATGTAAGTTTTCGGTCTGATATTTAATATTTTTCTCCAAGTTTACTCACACAATATTTTTTGTTTGTCAAAGCAGTAATTTTAATACTTTTGGAAGAAAGTTGGCCAAAAAAACGACACTAAAATTTGACTACAAATAATAAAAAAAAAAGAAATATTAAAATTTGTGTGTTAAATACAAATGAATATAAAAACTTGATTTAAAGGTGAATATTGAACTAAAAAAATAGTGAATTTTGTGAAAATGCACAAAATAAAAAAATTAAGACCGAAGTGAGGAGTTGCTTGCGGTTCGAGGAGGCAGCGAATCTACTCGAGGAGGATCTACTGTGTGTGACTCCGGTGCTGGTTTTTAAAATTGCGATACAGAAGAGATAACAAGGAGTTTCAGAAAACGTGTATATCCTTTTTTCAGCAAGCAGGCAATCGTTTAAAGAAAAAGCTTTTCAACCATATAAAAATGTGGAGCTCGCTCCACTTAAAGTGAAATTTTAGTAGATGAAATGAAATTTCATTTGAAACTTCCAAATTGCACTTAAAATGTTATTTAAGTATTTTTAAGAACCTTGTATGTTCTATTTATAAGTGCAGAAAATTAAAAAAAAATAAATAAATAAAGAAAAAAACTTAATTGCAAACTTTTTTAAAAATTTTCTGAATGTATTCACAAATATAAGTTGAGAAAAAGTGGAGAAAAATTGAGAATATGTTGGAATACTAATGTTCTAAAATTGAGAATTAAATTAGAGTTCAAAATTATATCAACCTGGAGGATAAATGGATATCTCGCTGAGAAAATATTGGATAACTAATGTACTAAAATGGAGAAAACAGGTTGAAATCCAATGGAGGCCATGCAGATAAAACGTCCGACAACTAATGTACCTTTTTTCTGGAGAAAGTTTTATTTCTCAGACTGAGATCAAATGGATATCAACGCTGCAGATTAAAGAAATAGGCTGGACATCTATTTGACTTCCATTGGATATCAAGCAAAATTGCTTATTGGAAGTTATCATTGTTGCTTTTTCTTTTTTATGTTATTTAATAAAAATAATAAGTAGGCATCGTGTTGAATAAAACTTAACACATGCAAACCGTGCGAGCGAGCAAGAAAGCAACAATCACCATTCTAAATACCAGCTCACAAGTCGCTTTAAGCTGCTTGTTCGGCTGGCACTATACACACTTTGAGCTTATTTCATACAAATGTATGTGCAGCATTTTTCAGCTTTCCGTCTCGGTTCGGTTTGGCAAAGCAACAAGTCGCCACTATAAACGCGCCCTTACACTCTCTAGGAAGAAAATAAAATAACAACGCTTTCGAGTTTTTCTAACATAAAAACAAAAAACAACACAAGATGTATCTATGAAGGTGAAAGAAGTAGGTGACGTCTATCAAATCGGTACCGTTGCAATGTCAAAATTGTGGTGCAAGTGCTGCTACGAAACATCATAAGGCTCTTCGGCATATTTTATATATTTTATACCACAACTAGCTGAAACCAGGCGCTTTGCTGCCACGCCCCCGTTTCCAAACGCCCATCAAATATAATCTTGCTTGTGTAAATTGTGGCCGAATACTTAAAAATTTGTTAAAACTTGAAAAATTCTGACGGAACCAGAATTTAAAATTATGTTCGTATTTAATGTGTGGCAAAAAAAATTGCTACAAAAAAAGGCATCGATCATCCAGAATGCGTCGTAAAGTAGCTCCATACAAAATGTAAGGGAAAATTAATTTTCTTCATATTTTTTTCCGGGAATTTTTTAGGTATTCTTCGTTTTTGGCCGGAGATCAGTACGAATTGGTATGAATCATCGAAATCGGTCCATCGAAATTCTTGAGTTATAAGCTTAGTAACTAACGCCACTATCTTTTATATATATATAGATATTCACACACTTCACAAAGGCCATTCGATTTGTTATTTGTACGCCAATTTACGACAGCGTATTTTGCTTTGTTTTGCAAGCAAACTCAAATACTCAAAAAAGCGTAAATAAGACTAGCCCTTGGACGTGTTTTTTGCACTCGTATTTTTATGCTCTGTCTACAGCCGCATAATTACATACATCACAGGGTTGCATAATTATTGAATACGACAGTCACATGGCGAGGTGCTCACAGTTTCACAGCTTAAACTGTGAATAGCCTTAATGTATTTCTTATGTTAAAAAACACAATTCACATCACACGATGAGCTTGTCGTGCGGCTACAGAAAACGCAGCAGCCGCAAAATTTTTATTTTCTAATTTGACAGGCGTGTATTGAAAGCAAATAAAAAAAGCTGTGTTCAGACGAGAATCAAATGATTGAAGTAATACAAATTTGTGGTTTGTTTTTCCAGCTAAAAAAATGAACTATGCGAGAGCGAAAACTAACTTCAAACATAATCAAAATTTTGATGACGCTCAAGACCTGAATCAATTAGTCAAATATAGTAAAAAAGAAAAAAGAAAGGATTAGCTTAATCATTTGATTGTCGTCTGAACATAGCTAAAGATTGTATTCCACACGCCAGCAATAGTTCTACACGCCAGTGAAACTTACACGTCGCACGCTCGTAGCCCCAATTGTATTTAAAACACAACAAATTTTAAAATTTGATGAATATTTGTTAGCTCATTAGCTTTGAGTCAGTTTAGAGATAAATTTAATTGAAAATATGTTTTTAAATACAGATGAAATGTTTTCGTAGCATTTTGTTTATAAAAGTGAATATATGCATGTGGGTTATTCCTCCAAAAGTGACCTTTTTCTTTTGAAAAATGGATTAATGTAAAAACTATATGGACCTAAAGTAAGTTAAAATCGCTTGAGGCACCACGGAATAATGTCATGAAATTGATTTGTATGCATTTTGTTTTTTAGAGTGGTTACAGGAATGACACCCAATATCAGGAATGACAAAATCGTCTTTATTTGGAGATCGCCGACATCAGAGAAAACTAAAACACTTTTCCGCTCGTTTTTATTGTGTATTTGATAACTACTTTAATGTGTTATACTCAATTTCGTTTTAGTCTTTCATTACCTGAATACACAGTTGGTTAGAGAAATTACTTTTTTTTAAAATATTAATAATACAACAAATACGTTTAGCAAATACCTACTATTAGTAAAGTCGGGAACGTCAAACTTATTGAGTGTAGAGATGAATCATTTTGGAAATGAGTTCTAATAAGTACCAAATTATTTTTTATTTACTCACTTATAAAATATTCCATAGATTTTTGCTACCACCCTTTCAACTAAATGGCAGATCTGAGCAAACAAAAATGTTGACACAAGCGTCAATATTAAAAGCGCGTGCATAAAAATAGGTTATACGACAATAATGTTGTTGTCACTTGCGAATTGTTTTAAATTATCTTACAATAGAAATAAAAACAAACAACTGCTGTTTCTTAAAAGTGTATTTGTATTTCAAAAGTGTATTTGCGAAGATGTGTTTTGAACAAACTAAATTTTGATCATAATTTAAGTGTGCGCTGATGAGAAGAGTCACTAACTAGCAGGCGACAAACTATTTCCGAGAGTTACGCATTATTTGAGCAGTACGCGTGTCTCGCTCTCCAGACGTACCTCTTCCGCCTGTAAGTCGCTCAGCTGTTGTGCATTCTTCGTGCTCAGACGATTTAGCTGCGTATTGATGCCAATAATGCGTTCGCGTAGTGCCGTTACGCTAAAATCTCTAAGACGCTCAGGCTGAAGGACATCCCTCTTAATGTCATTCACCATAATCCACATATCTTCGACATCACGTTTTGCTGCAGCACGGCACATGTTCAGCTCCTCTTCCAGAGCCACCTTGAGCTGCTCAATTTCGAGCACAAACTGCTTTATCGGAGTGGATGTGGTTGATGTCGGTGATGGTGTTGCAGATGAGGATGCACCGCTGGGCAGAACATCTTCAAAGTTGTTGGGATTCAATTTCAGTTGATTGCATTCTAAATACTTTTGTTGTGTCTTCAAGCGCGTGAGTTCGCAAATTAAGGTGGTACAGCTCTTTTTTGTTTTCGTCATAGTTAATGCTGGTGTTGTTGTGGGTTTAGTTTGTGGCTTGGTCTCGGTTTTCATTGTATGGCGGCTTGTATGGCACACATCTAAATTGGAATTAAGTACTTGTTACGGTTATGCCTTCGACTCACGTTTCTTACGCTTCGAAGTTGATATCCTGGCAATTGTTGTTGTGGTTGTTGTTGCCACGTTGCTGTTATTTACACCATGTAATCAAGCATGCATCAAAAGTTGTTGCCATACAAACCACAATTGATACCCTCCGCTCTTTAACCGCCACCCATTCGCTCACGAGGCGTCTTTCGGCTGTCGTTTGACGCGCTTTCAATGTTCAACACCGCGTAAAGCGCCCCTCCAAAGCTTGACACCTTGTTCCTCTCAACCCAACGAACCCAACGAACCCAACCTCAACCCAACCCAACCAATTCGTTGCTACGTATCACCGTGTCTTGTCTGTCCGTGCCTGCGGGGCTTTATTTTTTGTTTGTACAAGCAACTAAAAGGTTTAATCAATAAATTTTTGCTGTTGTTGCCACTGCCTCGTTGCTGTTGCCAGAGTACAATTTAATGATGATGACAAGAACGATGATGTTGATGATGATAATGAAAATTGGCTTGTTTCGCTAAGCTGTACTACTTCGATGTTATACGTTTTGTTTTGTTGTTGTTGTTGTAGATGAGTTTTCAATTTTTCTTTTTTCAATTACTTTCAACAGTTTGAAAATCGTGTCAAAGGTTACTAAACTTTTTCTAGATTTCTGTTTGGAGCATGATTTGAGAGGGGCTCGACTGAAATTTTGCATTCAACTGATAGTGATTGAATGGTAAAATGTATATACATCTATTCTTTTTTCTGCATATGTATTACAAGCTGAAGCCGCTTTTAGCTGACAATTGCACAGTAATTTTCTTTTTGGCTTTAACAAATTTAACCATTTGATAATCATTTAGATATCTGTAAGACACTGTTTTAAATCAGTATCATGATTCAATCTATATATATGAAAATGAATGTACGTTTGTTTGTTTGTTTGTGTGTCCTGAATACATTTCTACACCGTTCATTCGATCGCGATGAAACTTTGGTTGTTCGAATTCATGCGCAGGTTTTAGTCGTAGTACGGAAAGCGTTGGACAAGGGGGCGTGGCACCTCCCATACAACACAAATTTGAGATGTCGAATAGCTTTTGAGTTATAGTTCGCACAGCCATGGAATTTGGTATATGACCACAATTTACACGAGCCGTTTTACTGATAACATTTTAAGGGCGTTGGACAAGGGAGCGTGGCACCTCCCTTACAACCCAAATTTGAGATTTTGAATTGCTTTTGCGATATAATTCGCACAGCATCGCAATTCAGTACTCGACGAAAATTTAAAAGTGCTGTTTTACTGATAGCATTTTATGGGCGTTGGACAATTGGGCGTGGTAACCTCCCTTACAACCCAAATTTGAGATATCGAATAGCTTTTGAGTTATAGTGCGCACACCCATGGAATTTAATATTCGACCACAATTTACACAAAAACAGCACGTTTTACTGATAACATTTTATGGACGTTGGACAAGGGGGCGTGTCACATCCATCACAACCCAAATTTGAGATATCGAAAAGCTTTGGAGTTATAGACCGCACAGCCTTGGAATTCGGTATTCGAGCACAATTAACGCATGTCGTTTTACTGATAACATTTTATTGGCATTGGACAAGGGGGCGTGGCACCTTCCATACAACCCAAATTTGCGATATCAAATAGCTTTGGAGTTATAGACCACATAGCCTCGGAATTCGGTATTCGAGCACAATTTACACATATCGTTTTACGTATAACATTTTATGGGCGTAGTACAAGGGGGCGTGGCAACCTCCCATTAATTTGCGATATCGAATAGCTTTTGAGAATAGCTTTGGTATCTATCACAATTTACACACGCCGATCAGGGGGCGTGGCACCTCCCATACAATCCAAATTTTTTTCATACATCTTAATTTTTTTGTTTTTGAAAATTCTTGGGAAAAAATTGGGTTTTTGCCCGAAAAAAGAACGTTTTTAAAAAAATTCCAGGAAGCAGGAAAAATTCACGGGTTAACACATTGTGAAATCCTTCCGTGGAGGGGTCAACAATAAGATAAAGAATATTTTAGACCGAGTTTATCAAACACTTTTTTTCGACCCGGCGCCTACTATACATAGCCAGATGTCTTCTACTATGCTATGAAATGATTAAATAGACTCAACAGCAACCAAAAATTAGCACCAAGTTTAGTTTCTACAAGAAAATATAGAAAGTAGAAATTGTGACTGGTGGGTAGGGCTGCCAGGTTTTTTTTTAAAAAAAAATCGGGATTTTACAAAAAAACAAAAATCGGGACATAAGCAAAAAAATCGGGACAGAGACTCAATCGTCCAGTACGCTTAGAATAACAAAAAAAAACTTTAAATACGTTTACTGAAAATCGATTTTTCGAGTTGTATGTAACTTTAAAAAATAAATTTTATATTTTAAACAAAATTCAGTGACACAGAACTCAAATAAATGAATATAGAAACAAATTAAACTTATATTTTTACTAACCCATATTAAAATCTAAAAATTCAAAACTTGTATTTTATAATGTATTTTACATAATGCACTTATTGTTTATTCGTTTTGTTTTCTTTCGTTCATGCTATGTTTGATTGCTAGAAAAGGATGCGATATGTTGAACTTAACGAACAACGTGGGTGAAAATGAGCAAAGCAAAATTAACAATATCCACAAAGAATGATGTTATTTTTTTATTCACTCCCTTTTTCTTTATTTCACGCACTGTTCGGTTGCTTGAAAAGTATGCGATTCGGTGCAATTAATTAGTGGCGCACAAAAAAATCTGTACAAATTTAGTCATGAAGAAATAAAAACGTTGGAAGTATTTTTAAAAAATAGTGAAAATATTACAAAATAAAATTGTTTTTCAAGAAATCGGGACATTTGGCATCCCGCGTGAGGTCTTCGCGGGACGCACATCTTTAGGCTGAAAATCGGGACAACTCGCGTGGAGATCGGGACCTGGCAGCCCTACTGGTGGGACATCGTGGGACTGGTGGGAAAAATCGTACGACTCGTTCACAATAAACAATAACTTGTCATAGTGAAAAAAATATTTAATCTTGTTTATAAGTTAAGAATAAATTGGTTATAATCATATCAATTTAAGAAAATAACTCATTTTCCCATTTCCCATGGAATGCCCCAGAAGCTACTTTGTGAAGCGTTGAATAAGCTTTCACTATGATCTGAAAAAAATCTGGACAAAGCAACTTGATGAATCAGCTTCAGCCAAAGCTCAAAGTGTTTATAGTGCAAGTTGACTTCGAGCATAAAGTTACTATTCAAATGCTTTTCTGCGCTTATATATTCATCTCGCTTGCTCACACTACTATAAACACCTTAGGCCGCGTTCATAGTGTGCGCTTTGGCTGAAAATGATTAAAAAAGCTGCTTTGTCGAGCTTTTTTTGATCATAGTGAACACTTATTCAGTGCTTCACAAAGTAGCTTCTTGAGCTTATTGGTGTTTATAGTTTATAGTGTGAACAAGCGAGATGGAGATACAAGTGCTATAAACCATTTAAAAAGTAGACTTATGCTCGGAGTCAGCTTGCACTGTGGATACTTTGAGCTTTTTTCATATGATGATACACAAAGCGTTTTTCAGCAAAACCTGTCAGCTCAGCAAAAAACGTTCACTGTGAACGCGGTCTAAGACTAATATCTATGTTTTTTATAGAAGATTTATATGGCATTATCTCTTCAGAGAGATGACAGCTGCACAGAAATATATTTTTAAAATCACGTTTTTAGATCAAACAAACTGTATGGCAATTAAGTATTCCGTCAAACATATCATTCAAAGATCATTTATTCTGACTAATTTCGTGAAGGGTCATGGTCAAAACTGTTGTATTGCCACAAAATATTGATGCTGTGCGCGAACTTTTCTCTTTAATGCTTGATCGTCATGTGATATACCCTAAGATTGAGGTATCCCTGAGCATTACTTCCACCAGCATGCATACGATTTCACATGAAGACATAGTTGTGAAAAAATTTCTTCACGTTGGATTCCACATAGTTTGACAATAGCTCAAAGAAAGGCTTGTGCCGCTTCTTCGTGCAAAGAAACGTTAAAGAAATACTATTGTGCTTCAAAAGACGATTAAAAGATCGTGACTGTTGACGAATCATGGATCTATGTATATGAGTCTGAAAGTAAACAACAGTCAACTCTATGGGTTTTTTAAAATGAACCAAATCCAACAAAAGTGTTTCGAGCTCGAAGCACTGCGAAGCAAATGGTCATTAATTTCTTTCAAGTCACGGTACCACTTGAGACATGTAGAAAGTTCAATTCAAAATGGTACACAAATATTTGTTTGTCAAAAGTGTTAATTGAAATAAGGAAAACAAACAAGTGCCGAGAAATTCTTCTGCATCAAGAAAATGCTAGGTCCCACACATCACTCACAATGACTTATACTTGTTCCCGCACATCAAGGACAACGATTTACGTCGCCAGAAAAGCCGTTGATGTGTCAAAAACTATATTTTGGAGGTGTCTCAAGCCGAATGGTTTAAATGTTATGACAAATGGCTCGAACGCATGCAAAAAAATATTGATCATAAAGGAGAATATTTCAAAATTTTCACGATTTTCGATAAAAAAAATTCGGTCTTCATATTTTCAGTATAAAATTAGTGATAATTTTTGCCCCAATCAGAACTTACTCTCAATTTTTTCCAGATATTAAGAATAAATTGAAGATATACTTTTTTATTACTGTTAGTAACTCTTCTATTACATCAAAAGTCATTGCAATAATCTTTTGCTTCTAATTCTCTTGCTCATACGAATTCTATCTAAGCATTGCGAGAAATCCAATAAGACAGTTCTTTATGTACATTGCTTCTGTTGCTTCCCAGTGATCTACATTCAAGTGTTTGTCTTTAGATTTCTTTTTGTATTATTTTTGATAATTTCTACGGAGATATAACATAAAAGTTCAAATGTTTTATAATCTTCAATTTCGAAATTGTTGGATTCCCCGTGTTCACACATAGTCATTATATGATAATAAAAATTCTTAATTTTTTTTTAAAACGTGTATTATAATTAGGGCAATTCAACTTGTTATCTTAGAGTGTTTTGTTTTAGAGAGCAAAAAACCACGCCTTCAAAAACTTATCATATCGAGTGTTAACTTTTGTATTTGTTTTATGCAAGATACATTTAAAACAGTTAATCAAAGAATAATTAAATAATCTGTTTAGAAGATAAGGTTAATAGTTTAAAAAAAAAACATATAAAAAGTGAACGTTATGTACGTTAGCAATAATCTTCGCACTTTTGTTTAAAGCCTTTCAAAGGAGCTTTTTTTACTAATAGGTCTGACACGCCTACTCAAAAAGGGTGCATTAAGGATAAGGATAAGAAAAAGAACACAAAAAAGAATAAGACTAAGAAAAACAACAAGAACAAGAATAAGGACAAGAATAGGTTAGGTTAGGTTAGGTAAGGTTGAGACGGCAGCCGTGAACGTGCTTAAACCATACCGCACGTACCACGGCTCATTAGACCAATAAGGTCCATTGTGATACCGCTGTACACTTGGTCTTAAGTCCGACTGGAACCACATTGAGCTTATTACACGTTTCGCGCTTCTCCTTGAGAGGTCGTCAAGCTCGGAAAGGAAGAATGACCTCAGATATTTATGCCTTCTTCTAGCAAGCGTGGGACAGGAACATAGAAGGTGGGAGATGGTTTATTCCTCCTCCTCCTTGCTTGCATTGAACTCTACTCTATTAGCAAGACCCCACTCTTGTAGATCATTCTGCTCACACATGATTTTTTGATTGAAGTACCGATGCAGGCATTTGTTACTCTTCTGCCTACTTTTTTGCCTACTTTTCTGTCTACTCTTCCATTTTTCTCTTCAAAAAACTGCTTTTGTTTTCAAATAAGAACTTTTTTTAGAAATAATTTGCTACTAACAACAGACAAGTAAAAATATGCAACCCTTTGACTGATTGATGCAGGTCTGGAGCTCAATCAAAATTTTGACTGATTCGATGAAGAGTTTGAAGTTCATTTTCGCTCTCGCAGAGAGTTCATCTTTTTTAACATAGGAAAACAACAACAATTTTTGACTGACTCAATCATTTGACAGACGTCTGAACACCCAATAAGCAAAGGCCGAGCCAGCGAAGAAGTACACTTTGTAAGCACAATTGGCGGTATGCCATCAGGACCAGAGGCTTTGTTTACGTTGAGAATTGTATGTAATGCAATATAAAAATTTAAAGCGCTTAAAACCTCTTTCAGATTTTTTCTCAGTTGCAATATGACAATACAACTTCTATCAGACAATTCAAAAAATTTTGAAACGGCCACTTAACGACCATTTAACAAAACAACCTGTCTCCATTAAGTCCAAGCACATTTTCAACAATTATCTTTTGACAAAACAGTTTCTTTCAAAAGAAGTCGTTTTGTCAAAAGCAAAATTTGAAAAATTCACCACTTGTCTGAGACAAGTTGAGTTTTAAATCAGTTCATCGCGTGTGTTCGTTCTGACAAAACGTCCTGTGTCGGTACAAGTTCTTTTGTAAAAACGAAATTTTATAAAAAAAGTTAATCTTATCTTAACACAAGTGCTTTTTGTAAAAAGGAATAAAGAAATAAAAGAAAAAAGCTGTTTTGCTGCTAAAATAGAAATTAAACCAATTAATAAAAATTCATTCAAATGAAACGAGTTAAAAAACTAGCCGCCATGGCCAAAAAAGTGAAAAAGAAGCCGTAAATGCTCTTCTATTAACGGCCAAAAAACATAAAATAGAAAAATCTTCGGCTGAAAGGTATGTTGCCAACGATGAAAATTTCGCCATCTTGTTCGTTCGTGCATTGAATTTAAAATGTTTGCGATATTGAAAACTTAAATAGTAATAAAACTTGACACAAATAAAACAGTGTTCTTTTTTGTCTTATGGCGTTTTCGTTTCTCGAAAAAATGTTGCATTTTTCTGTCCTCTTTAAGTAATCTGAATTTTTTCTTCTTTTGAGGTCAACATTTTCGCGAAAAGAACACGATTCAATTTTAGAGGTCACCATTTTTATTCTCAAGAAGACAGAACATTTTTTCGATAAACGAAAACGACATTAAGTTTTTAATTTATTTTAACTACCATTTCAACAAATCTACTACTCTATTCACAAAGAAACACCGGATTCGCCCACAATGTTCGAACGCCGGCCGATCAGAGCGAACGACGAAATCTTCGTTAGTTCATGCTGAAAGAGTGTTTCACTGCACGAATAGCGCTCGCACCAAACTGTTTCCGAACGGTGAATTCTTCGTTCATTCAGGCAGTGGAAACGCTCGGTAAGAAATAATCATATCTCTTGATGTCGGTGTTAGTGATGATATGTTACACTATTGCAACAGCACCAAAGCAAAATAAGTATCGAGACTGTAGTGTTCCCATACATGATTTCATACATACTCGCATTTACACTCATTTGCATTCTCATTCATATCCTGAATCACATTTTCATCTTCACATATAAAAACACTTTGTTATTTGTACTTTAACTATTAAATAATTTTTTGATTTAAGTTATCAAAATATGTATTGTGATCTATTATTTAAATTATAACATGAATTTTAATTGCTAGCTTTAGATCAAGTAAGTTTTTAAGAAGGCAACAACAACAAGTCTGTATAGAGTTAATCACCCGAGAATAATTTTTATATTTTGTGTTAAGAAAAGTATCTGATATATGTCCGGTGCCCGTGTCGGTAAATGTCCGATCTCTGCACCGAAAGAAGTGCTAGTTCTGAAACACTTTGGGCACGCACAATGTACAAACGAACACCGATTCGGGAACTCGTTGGTTTATTGTGTCCGAATATAGTCGCTCATTTTTGAAAACTTTATTGACATAATACAAACTTACTACGGTACTATTTCAGGTACCTTTCAAGGTACTTGTGGGGTATATTTCGGGCACATTATAGTTAAGACTCTGGTCAGTTTCGATACATATAAGCTACTTTATTGACACAATATATCAATTTTTTTCTCGGGTCCTGTTCGCTGAAGCTCGTTTGCATTCGGCTTAATATCAATGTGCGATTAATGTGTTTTCATAAACTTCGCAATTTTTCGTTAAAGCTAGCGAACTAGCTTTTAACAATAAAATTAAGTCCGATACTCTGGACTTTTGTGCCTGAGTAGTTTGGTACGGACACAAATTGTTTCTTGGGTCACTAGAGTACTAGAAACAATTTTCAAAACATTAAGGCCGAAGGAGAACGTCCAGTTGAAACTGATCCGGATATTAACGAAGAAGATATATAATTACAATAAGGGCATTCACAAGGTGTGTTATCATGTAATATTGTCCTAAAATTTTACAACAAAAATTTACAATGCAAATAAGAAACAGCTGTTTGATTACGACACTTCAATAAACATAGCTTTCAGAGTTGTAATATATTTGTACTTCTTTATATGACAGGGAACAATAAATTGTTTAAACTAGTGTAAAATCTTAGGACAATATGACAATATGACATTATGACATGATAGCATATACCTTGTGAATATAAGAAATAAGTTTCTCTGTACTAAAACTGCTATATGTAATTTTTTATTGTTCGCTATATTACTTTTATATTGTAAAGTAAATTTTCATGTTTCAGTTTAACTTAACTAAATGTTTCTTGTTATTAAAAATTTATAATATTTTTCATTAGTATTTGGCTATTTGAGTCTTTTGAGACAGTCAGTCTGTGATAGATATACGGACATAAAGACAGACAAAGAGCAACTAAGACATATTTAAATCTCTTTTTTTGTTTTTTTCTAAGTTTTAAAACCGTAACTAAGCATTACAAAAAAAAAAGTAAACGAAGGTAGCAATTATGTTATATTTTAATAAAATTAAATACAACTTTTTAATGAAACTTAAATGTTTTTTGTCAAACTAACTTCTTTCGAACATTTTTCTACATTTCAATTTAACAAAACGACTTGTCTTCATATAAGTCTCTTAGATCATTTTCTTTTTTAATAAAAATAGTTTTGACACAACGACTTGTGTGGTAAAAGCTATTTTTTGTGTTAAGAATCCATTTGACAAATTATCTTATCTTTTTCATTTACAGTTTCAAAAAAAAAAAACTATAGCTCTTAGAAAAAAAAAAAATATCGCAAAATGCTTCCTTTATATTTGTGTATAATGTGTAAGTATAAGATTCCTTTCGATTACTATACAAAAAATTTTGTTAGGCATTTTAACAGTTTTTTCGCTTTCCTGAAAATTTGATGATTTAGAGACAAGCTGTTTTGTCAAATGTTCACAGATATGCAACACGATGGGGTGTTAGGGAAGGACTTTGAATTTTACACATCACATCCTTCTCAGGCCATTTACAGAAGTTTCCACTCATCGTCACTGTCTTCACATTTAAGGCATTATCAGTAGTGTATATTACTATTCCAGCAAAATATTTCCCTACCTATCGGATGCTAACATATAGTATGCTCCTTTTGAATATTCTTCTCTTTCTCTTTTGTCCTCTATTACTTCCGTATTTTTGAGTTTGAAATATTTGTAATAATTTTTTGTTTTTGAGCTCTATTTAATTTATCTTTTTCCTTGGTATGTTTTTCTTCCTAGGTATACTTTCTTCCTCGGCTCTTCTTTGGTGTTCCCTGAATTCTGCACTTGTGGCAACTGTAGGATATAATTTTATTTATATACTTTGATGTTTTTTCCATATCAGGTTTCCTTTTATTTTCTGTCTTCAGATACTATCGAATCATGTATATTTTTTTCTACTATTCTCTAATTCTTGTCCAATTTTTGAAAACCAACTACTAATATTATGCTTCGATACCAGTATCCTGCACGAAGACAGCAATTGTGGTACCCTCTTAGAAATTTCTGTGTGGCGCGCAAGGAATCCATCATAGCACCCGGATGATCATATTTAAACATATTTTTTTAAGATTTTCATTAGTTTTGGAACAGAATCGATTAGTTTAGTTTTCGTAACAGGAAATTCCATTTCACTCATTTCTACTATCTATTTGACTAGACTATTTTCTGTAATTAATTTTTATGATCTATTGAATAATTACATGAATTAAGATTGTGAGCTTTAGATCAAGTGAGTTTTCAAGAAGGCAACAAGCAAAAAAAAAAAAAAAAAAAAAACTCGTTTCATTTCTATGGTGCATTTCGACAAACAATCGAACACCAATGAATATTGAAATAAATACAGAAGCAACTAGAACATATGGCAACCCTTGATAGAGTTAATGGCGGTGATCTAAAATGGCCTCCTGCTTTGAAGTGTCATATGATTAGCAGCCATACAATTCATGAGAATGAATTAGAGGATCTGTACATTCATATGCTAGTTTAAACAGTGAGTTGATCACAGCTTAATCACTCAAAGACTACTGATGAGGAATATGTAGCGATTTCCGAAACAGACTGTCTAGTCAGCTAAGTGATTGACTCTATACAGAGTTGTTGTTGTTGTTGTTGCCTTCTTGAAAACTCACTTGATCTAAAGCTCACAATCTTAATTCATGTATTTTCTGTAATGTTAACACTGACGGACTACCAACATTTTCAGGGCTTTTGTATTTATTTTGTAAAAGGTCTATTAAGATAGTCTTTGGCACGTTGTTAATTTTGACAGCTTGCCTAATACAACAATTTTCTCTTTTACATCAATTAAAGCCTTTTCCTGATTTTTGCGAGGAACGTTAAACTTTTTTGGAATTCATGATGGTTAACAAGAACAAGCGGTCGCACTATAGATTTGTGGATACTAGTATCCACCGAGGCGGACGGAAACAGAAATATAGAAAATTAAATATTCCCTATTTCCGACCGTATTAAATTTGTTTTTAATAATTACGTTGAGGAATTCAGATATATTTTTTAATGAATAACTGTAGTATAAACTTGAATGTACCGTGCAGGGTCAAAAAATAACAATTAAAAAATAAAAGAAGAGAATAAAAATTAATGTAAAGTTTAAATATAAATTGATAAAGCAATTATATATTCAAACAGGAAAATAAAATAAGAACGTATAAGTTTTAAGTCAAATTACGACAAATCTTATTGACGTAAACTAGGTCGTATACAGGTCCTCCAAAGTTAAATTCTGTGTAGATTAAATATTCTCACAAGAATTTATCGTTTAAAGCTTAATTAAGCACTTAAGTACGTAGCGTAAAAATCCCGTTACCGACCAAGTGGAACGTAAGAAATGTTTACGTAACCACATTCCGCCCACTTCTATTTAAAAAAAATTTAAATTTATTTAAAAAGTAGTATTTATTTTGTAATTATGATGTCAATTTATATATGCATACAGAAAAATATTAAAATAATTACCGCTCAGTTTATTTCCGCGAAAAATTCGCTAAACTTGAGACTCCTTTTTTATCTTTTTTTATCGTTTCGTGGTTTTGATTTCACTGCCACATAATCCGTTAAAGTTTTAAAACGATTTTTTGCCAGATGACGTATCAATATTGAAGGAATGAAATGCATTTTTTTCGCCAATTTTCGCGGGAAATTGAAAGAGCTATACGGAGTATTTTACAGAGGACGCACACATGAACCCGGTCGGAGACCGGTGCCGTTGCGTTATAATAAATTTAATCTAGCAAATGCATATTTTAAATTTTCTATCGCAGATTTTTTCTTACAAGTAAAGCATATGCCTCATGACCAGAGACTTTTTCAGAGAGTCCCATATTTTAGTAATCATACTTTACGTAGGTATATTATTTTACATATTTTATTTTCGTGTTCGAATTTAAAAATAATATTTATGGCACAAGTTTTGACATTTTTTTTATGTTTCTTCATAGAAACTAAAGATTTTATTTTAAGTTTTCTGTACCATCTTATAAAGGATAGCAAATATGTGAAACGCTATTCCAAAATGACTTTTTCTCAAAATTAAGTAACTGTGTATGTAAAAAAAATCGGACATTATAGGAACATACTTCCGGAAAGCACGTGAAACGAATAAAAAGACAACACAACCAAAAAACCAACATTATTACTCACAGTTCATAAAAACCGGTTACAATGCTTAAAAAAAAATGCTTAAAACACAATCGCTTTCAGAACTAATTTTAATAAAAACAAATACATAATACTGATGTGTCTACAAAATATGACAACATTTTTATGACCAGCGTCATATAACTAAACAACTTCGTATTAAAGTGGAAAAATACAAATTCATAAAAAACAAAACAAAAGACACACAAGTTAGTAAACAAAATTTAAATGATGATGATGATTATCGTGTTTAATTGTCATCTTGCAGTTATAGTACAGAGTGTCCCAAAAATATGTATACACACTGCCGTTTAACTGAATTTGCTGCAGAAAAATGTCATGCCAAGCATTCGTGCGTACTTTGAGGATGACGAGGACTATTATGGAAAGCAAAATAGAGCACCTCCCACCATCATCGTGATGTGAGAGCTAATCTAAATGGAAATCTGACGAACAGATGTATTGGACGAAAAGGAGCTATCGGCTGGGCTCTGAAGTCTCCAGACCTCACGCTACTGGATTTTTTTGAGGGGGCTCATCGAAGATAAGGTTTATCAAAGATAAAATATTAGATCAATTGAAGGCGGAAATTGATAGAGAATGCAACGAAATTTCTAATGAAATGATTCGCCACGTTTGCGACTCCATTATTTCGCGTTATCAGCAATGTTTGTATAAAAATGACATTAGTTTGAATATTTGCGGTAACTTAATAAATTCTGTCGGGAAACCGGAGGTGAAGCTTCACAAGGTAACGTGACTGATTGTCTCAATATGGCGAGGCCAACATTACTCATGTGAAATCGTCTCAAGTCGCCTCAAACCTCCAAGTGGTGCTTCCTGGGCAACGTAAAAGCTGGCAACCGTCAGTTTGGCAGCTAACCTGAGCGGCGGGCTCCCGCTTACGACTTAAAATGGGTTGAAGCCCACCCGTAAAAACTCTTTTCGATAAAAGCATAAAAGAGTATAAGAAAAATTATTCCAAATCTGATAATGACTACCGCAAACGAAAAACTGATCATGATTTACGGATATACACCAGTGGCAACATGTTGTAACTTCGAAAGTTTCGAAGTTGTCGAAATTATCGAAAGTCGGTATGTTGTAACACTTTCGACAGGCGATATTTGAGATAAAATATCACTTTATTTTGCTGGTAGAGATCGAGAAGCGAAGTAAATATAAATGGAAATGGAAATATATTATTTACTTAACATAGAAGTGTTAAATAATGATTTTAAATTAGTGAAATAATACAAGTATTGGCTTTAATAGAAGTATATATATATGGTAACCTTAGAACTGTTTTTTTAAATTAAGTTGACTTTATTTTTTCCAAACAATGTTATTTGTTGAAAAAAACAAATTTATCATTTTTAGTTTAAATGACATTTTTTATTAATAAAACAATTTTTAAAAATATTAATTAACGTTATTTAGCATGCCAAGTATCAGAAAAAAGCTTGCGTGCAGCTGTTAAATGTTCGAAAATAACTTCGAAACAAACAAAATCGCCTCTCGAACGAAAATATTACAACATACTGCCAGATCGAAAATTTCGCTTCGATGTTCGCTTCGACAGTAAAGTTACAACATGTCGCCACTGGAATGTCCGAACCCTTAATTGAAAAAGTGCCACTATTCAACTGACTGATGTCTTGTAGAGATACAAAGCTGATATCACTGCTATCCAAGAAATGCGATGGAAGGGACAGGATTGCATTCGGCATGCACCCTGTGATATCTACTACAGCGGCCATGCGGAGAGGCACGAGTTTGAATGCAGATTTGGGCAAGAGACTGCGGCACCACGTGTTGTGATTTACATTCAAGGTTAAATTTTTTAATATAAGCTTAATATGTGACCAATATGAGACCAAAAAAGCTTTTTACGAGCGCCTTAAAAAAGCTAACAAGCGTTGCCACCGTCACGACATAAAATTGTGCTGGTAACTTCAACGCTAAAGCGGGCAAGGAAAATAAATTTGGTCCAACAGTCGTAAAGTTTAGCCACCACGACAACACCTCCGATAACGTAATGAGGATGATTGACTTCGCAGCAGCACGATACATGGTCGTAAGTAGCACTAGATTCATGCATATCAATATTCATAAGGCCACCTGGATCTCCTCTGATCAAAAAACCAGAAACCAAATTAATTACGTTTTGATCGGCGGAAGGCACTTTTCTAGTGTATTGGATGATGTACGAACGATCCGTGGTGCAAACATTGCCAAGATCCGCGCACGTCTGTGCACAGCTAAGAATGCACACAACCCTACACAGAGAAAGCTAGGCGTCGACAAGCTGCAATCAAAACAGACAGCCGAAGTTTTAGCCACTCGACTCTCACTCCTACTTCAAAGCACTCCTCCAATTGATGATATATGCTTGCAGTTGACACACATTTCCCACTCCATGCGTGGGGCTGCTGAAGAGGTGGAAAAAAAGGCAGAAAAGCGTGAGCATGAGAAGATTGAGATGTATGGCGACAGTAATGAGGCCCGAAAATTTTTCGAAAAGATAAGACGCCTTGCCGATGGTTTTATAACCGTGCAGGGATAAAAAAGGGAATCTAGTGACAGATGTCCAGAGTACACTGACGTTATGGAGGGAACATTTTTTTAAGCTTCTAAATGGCGACGCTGACAACAGTACCGCCAATAGAGATGATATTCCGGAAACCCCAATCACGGATGACAGCGTCGAGGTTCCACTGCCTATACTATAATGAAGTTCTAACAGCTATAGCTCGTCTTTAAAATAACAAAGTTGCGGGAGCTAATGGCTTACCTGCTGTGCTGTTTAAGGCTGCCCACAGAGTGGACGCTTATTGCTGAGCCGAGCCGACTGAAACTCAAAAACGCATAGGGGCAAAGGAGATGCATGACTTGCGTTCTCTATTGCTCCAAGGCTTTTTTCTGCTCGGCTCAGCAATAAACGTCCACTCTTTGGGCAGCCTAAGAATGGAGGCGAAGCTCTATTTATATGCATTCACGAGCTTCTATGCAGAATATGGTCGGAAAAATGCATTCCGAACGATTGGAATCTTCCCAATCCACAAGAAAGGCGATACCACTATTTGTGTCAATTGCAGTGGAATAAGCCTTATAAATATAGCATATAACGTTGTAAACTAACTGATTGGACCGTATCACTGTAGCTTCAGACCTGGAAAATCTGCCATAGACCAGAACTTCACGCTACGACAAATCTTGGAGAAGACCCATGAAAAACAAATCGACACCCACCATCTTTTTGTCGACTACAAAACCGCCTTCGACAGCACAATAAGCAATCACCTACAGTGGCTCACAACGAAAGTCGGGCAGGCATTTCTTAGATCTTTCGCATTGGTTTCAGAAATGAAAATTCAAGAAGAAACTTGGAGTAACTATTTTTGCAAAACGTTCTTTATTGGTGAACAAAATTAAACAGAAACATAGTTAAAAAATAAGAACATAACGGTAAAACAACATTAAATCAAACCAAAGCTTTAAAAACGAGCTTTACATTGCAAGTCGGGCAGATAGGCAATTCAATGCTAAAACTAAGAGTTTAATATTTTGTTGCCAATCCTTTTTCTTATATGACTGCCTGCAGCTTTTTTGAAATGGGTGCAACCAAATTTTTAAAAACTTCAGCTCCAATCTGATTCCACTCTTCACTTAGGATACTTTTTTTTTAGGATTGGATCTTTAGTTGCCCATCTCTGATACTGCACTCAGGGTTCAAGTTCATCTCATAGATGTTCTATAACATTTTAATCTGGGCCTTGTAAAGCCTGGTTTTCACTAGGTCAGTTTTCAATCACAAATGTTGTCAATCTAATGGAAACGCATAGTCATTTACATTTGTTGTCATATATGACCACTGATTGTCATATAAAATCACAAACAAGTGAGAACAAATAGAATTTTGCTTGTCAATCAAAATATCGTTGTATGACAAGAAAAATCTAAATGCCAACAAGTTGGCATTTTGTGTCAGTTGTTGCCTACAAAAAAATTTTGTTTTAATTTTTTTTTTGTTTCACTGCTGGCAAAGTTTTTTAAATATTGTTTTTTTAATTGGTTTAAAAGAAAAAGTGCACTTAAACGGGGATTATCGCAGTGGCCGGTGTTGCTTCCAAGGGATTTGTTGCAGGACGCATTTTCGGGATTCACGTTTTTGCGGTCGCTTTGCAAGGCGATGGTGCCTTTTGAACCAACACCGGCCATTGCGATCATCTTTGTTTAAGTGCACTTTTGTTATTAATCTAATAAAATAAGCAGTATTTTATAAATTTCACCAAAAAGAAACATTTTCTAACAATCTCAAATATAAAACATCAGCTGTTGTTGATGAAAAATGCTTAACTGAACAAACCGATGGCATTTCACAAATACATTGAAAGTAAAAACAGTATGGCAATCAATTGACACCAAAATTCAAGGTCAGTCTTTGACATTCGATTTTATGTCAGTTTTTGGGTTTCAACGAAAACGCATTTGACGTCATATGGTCAAGCTGCCTACTGACATTAGTGATTGTTGTCATTGAAATTGACTTAGTGAAAACCAGGCTTAAGGTTGTTTTTATGACATTAGGACAAATATTAAGTACACAATTCTTTACCAAGAGCATCGTATGTTTCAGGTCATTGTCTTGGTAAAACTAAAAATTGTCTGCAATTCCTTATTTACCCGCACTTTCTTTTACTTGCGCCATGAGAATGCCAAATGAATAAAATGAATCCTTTTAACATCAGACGCAGCCCCAAACCATGACTGATCCTTTACCATGCTTAACCGTATGTTTAAAATTTTTATTGCAAAATTCTTCATTTGAGCCAAATAAATTAACTCCCATCGGCAACCAAAGCCTTAATAAATGTTTATAATTAAAAAGTGCTAAATATCCTAATTTATTCTGTTAACCTATTAACCTTGATTCAGAAAGAAAAGTCTTTGGTCATTTGCTCACGCATGAAATTGAGGAGTTGTTTTATATTTTTCTTGCTAATACATGGCTTTTTTTGTGCTACTCTTCAATTTAAAAAATTTTTTTCTCAAAACTCTTCAAATTGTTTCTGACTGTACACTCTTTTTCAAATTGAGTTTTAACATGACCTCTAGTTTTAGAGCAAATAAAAATGGGTATTTTATTATTTCTCTTAAAAAATACCTTTCATCTTTGGAGCTAAGTATATTTTTAGCTACTGTACGTTCTTTATTGCAAATTCTCTTATCTTGTATATAATGCTTGATTATATCGTGCACTGTTGATTTACTTTTAAAGGCGATTTGTGAAATTTGTCGCTCGGATTTTCCTTTCAAATAATAATCTATCACGATCTGCCTTTCTGCCAGTGTTGATTGATTCACTTTTCGAGAAATGTTTATTTTTTAAGTTTGGCTTTTGACTGAAGTTATTCCAACAGTAATAAAAAGTTTAAAGCAGGAATAACGGTTTGCGGACCATGATTTGCATTTTTTCTTTACTTGCCCGACTTTCGATGTGAGCTCGTTTTTATAGGTTTGTTTCGATTTAAATTTGTTTCATCGTTATGTTGTGATTTTTTAATTATGTTTTTTTTTTTTAATTTTGTTCACCAAAAAATAACGTTTTGAAAAAAAAATACATTGCAATTTTCTGAAATCAATGCGAAAGTGCTAAGAAATGCCTGCCCGACTTTCGTTGTGAGTCACTGTATATTCATCATGTCTGAATTTTTTATTCCTGCAAAACTAATACGACTTTGCAGGATGACACTGAGCAACACCAGCAGCGCAGTTAAAATCGGGAAGGACCTTTCCCCACCACTTGTTACCAAACGAGGTTTCAGACAAGGTGATTCCTTTTCGTGCAACTTTTTGCTGCTGATCTGAGACGTAGTGGAACAATATTCTATAAGAGTGCTATGCTGATGACATCGATATCATTGGCCATACATAATAAGCGAAAAATCAGTGCAGCATTCTCCAGATTAGAAAGAGAGTCAAATCGAATGGGTCTGGCAGTGAATGCAGATAAAATTAAATACTTGGTATCAACAAACAAACCGTCTCAGCGTCTTGGAACCCACGATACAGTTTACAATACCTCCTTCGATGTATTGAAGTTGTGTATACCAAGTAGAGGACAACCTGACGAAGCTTGGAATTTCCAACTGGCACACAATATCTGTCACTACGTCTCAGATCAGCAGCTCGGATGATCTTCTCCGTCATCAGGTTGAAAAAGTCGCATTATAAGGAATTACCTTGTCTGAAACTTCGTTTGGTAACAAATAGTGGGGAGAGGTCCTTCCCGATTTTAACTGCGCTGCTGGTGTTGCTGGTTCATATGGAACAAAACGTCTCGTCGCAATGTTTCGTTCAATTTCTATCAGTTACGTGTGTGCATTTTGGTTATCAACATTAGTTTCCATTTTCTCGAACTTACTCGTTACGTCTCGTTATGTCTATTTTGGTTAAGCCTTAAGTAAGTAAGTAAATAAATTCTACATCTTCCTTCTTTGATTTGTTCTCATAATCTGTAATCCGTCTAAATCTATGCTGCTTTTATAATCACGCCAAGTGTGTATACATATTTTTGGGTCACTGTATATAGGTTATGTGATTATTTAAACAAAATAGCAGGGCTTCCGAAACTATTTAGGACACAAGTTCTACCGAACGTTTTTGTAGAAGTATAATTTTTTATAACAAACGAGGTATATCTTCTTAAACATGACAATATTTTAGTGCAAATAACACTTTTTGCTTAATAACAATCTTTGCTTTTTTGTTCTTCCAAGAACATATCTGCAAATCTATTTGATCGCACATCCATTTATTTCTACTTTTTATTATTTGTTTTCCGAATTAATTTTTGTGAATATATTTCACTGATCTACTTGCTTCAATTCCAGTCAAGTATTGATTATTTATGCTTATTTTTTAAATATTTTCTAGTGTAAATAATATCTTATTTTTTTTACTACCACTTTTGTATTTTATTGTTACTTTGCATTTTTTTTGTCGTTTATCAGAATAAATACTAATTTAAAAAAAAAATAAATATAAAGTATGAAAAGCTTTTGCCTGTTGGCCTTGTTGTTTGAACAATATAACGTAAGCACAATGTGTGAGCTATGTCTGCTGTTTTGCCGGCTTTGTTTAACTATATAATATACTTTAATTTGCATATAAACATGCTTACTTAGATACTTTATTTGTGTTAATGTGTGTGTATGTGTGTGTGTTTATTTGATGCAGCACATACTCTCTCTGTTGGCTCAATAAGTACTTTGTAACGTTATCGTTAAAGAGGACAAAAGTTAGACAACAAAGCTGATTATAGTAAAATTAAAACGATATGCTTAGCGAAATTTTCTTATCGTGTCTTTTTGTAAAATTTGCACACTAGATTGGATTTAATTTTCATCTCAATCCAGTTCTTTTTATACTCAACGCATACTGCGTCAGAGGTAGATTAACTTTGTCACTCCATTTGTAACGCTGATAAGGAGGCGTGGCAGGTATAGAAGAGTATATATTTTCTTGATCAGCAGCACTTCCTGAGCGGATTTCGCCACGTCCGTCAAAGCAATCGTATTGAAATTTGGGATATGTGCTTGTAAACAAAACAATTAAGATCAAGTTCGAGAATGAGCAAAATCGGAACGTCTAACTCCCATACAATGTGACTTTATGAAATCGGTAAATTCTCTGAAACTGCACATAAACGAATGAAATGACTTGAAATCCTGCCTATAAGCCTTGCCCGCAAGCATTCACCATATAATTAAAATTTGTCAAATTAGTAAAAAAACCTCCCATACAAAGTAACTATAGTATATAAAAACGGTTAAGTCTCTAAATATTCGGCACAATAATTTTAAAGATTTAAAATTATGCACACATGCTAAGAATATTAAAATTCACTTTGGGTTTAAAATTTTGCAAAATCGTATTAAAACTCGACCAATCTCCAATACAAAGTAACGTCATCAAAGTAGCATAACGTTTATAAATTCCACAAAAATGTGTGTATTAACAGCGTATTTAACAAATAATTTTCCATATCTTAAACGTGTTCTGCATTTGAGTTCGGGCAAAATTGGATGAGCACCACGCCCATCCTCTACACGAAGTGACGTCATCAAACATTCAAAACATGCATAACTTAGAATATAGTGGTGTCAGGGTATTTTAACTTTGATCTAGTCGAAGATAATTTCTTGCTAGTTTTAATTAATTTTATTTAATTTTTTTACGCTAGTCCATCTTTCATTGCTTTCTTATTGCCTTAACTAGTAATATTTTTGTACTCAGGACACACTAAAACATTTTTACGCGAAATACTGAAACACTGCAGAAAGGTTGTAATTTACTTTGAAATATAACGATGTGATGCAAGGAAGTTAAAGATTCCATTTTTGTCGTGTTTCAATGGTTTTTAAGATAAAATTCACTTTAAACCAATTATCTTCGCCCAAAAAAGTCGGCACGTCAGAAATCTTCTATAAAATCCATGAAATGATATTGGACGATCGGAGAATAAAAGTGCATGAGCTGGCTGAGACATGTAAGCATCTCACTGAGCGGCAGATTCACATTTTACATAAAGATTTGGACATGAAAAAGCTATCCGCGCATAAAGCTTTAGCCGCGCATAAAGGAGCCTCTTAATTGTTTTTGTAAACTATTTTAACCCTTCTGCGCTTTTTTGCTTGATCTTTTGAGACCGTTGCCTATAATATAAACTAAATTGGCCGTTTTAGCCCATGGAAAGACTTCGACCAAGCGTATATTGATCAATTGTGTTGTACGTGTTACTAAATGTTCGAACAAAAATGATCGAGAACTGAACCTACGAGTTTTATGCCGACTCCGGACAACATATGTTCTCAAGAAACTTGTCAACATGTCAAGTTGTCTCTGTGGTTTGCCATTGTCTGAGAGGTGGCGGCCGAACAGAAATATTAATTCAATTGAAAAAACATTCCGTGTGAGCTGGGATTTGAACCGCGGTTCTTTAGCTTACGGGCCACACACTCTACCAGTAGGCTACAGCCAACAACCCTTTTCTATAAAATGTTTAAAAAAGTTCCCTAAACGTACTCATTTAGGGGTTAAAATATTTTACAAAAATGTTTATCATAAAATAATTATAAACGAAAAATTTGGGGGCTACAGAAAAATTTTTTGCATAAAAAAAATTACATAAAAAAAAACAAACAATATTTGCAAAATTTTTTTGCCCTCTAAGAAATCCATCAATGTCATCAGTGTTTCAGTGTAAAGCTGTGCAAGCTAAAAGCTCTTTTTGTTGTTGTTTGAATCATGGGGCGATGACTCTACTCTAAATATTTTGCTCGAAACCAGTTCTGAGTTTGGGAATATATTTTTTGTACTTGACGAACATTTGTATTCAAAGTTAACTCGGTATAGAAATGAATAAATCGTTTAAGAAATAAGTTACGCACCCAAGTCGTGACAGTCGATATTGAGAACAAGTGTTACGTGACGAGTATCACACTAATTAACTTAATATCGTGATTTAGTAATATTTTTAATTATACTTAATATTTTTTAGTTTTCATGAATATAAGGTTACCCAAGCTTACATAATATATTCTTGAAAATTAAAATTACATCAGTATAACTAAGAAAATCTACAAAACTATTCGTTGCATTGATTTTTAACCCTTTCGGACCAATTTCTATCACGTTTTTTTGCAGAATCATTATAATTAATCAGCTTTTATATTACTTGTGAGAAAAATATGATTGAGGCTGCTTCATAAGTGAGCGAACCTTTAAAATCCAAACGAGCTGCTCAGAATATCTGTCTAAGTTTTTAGAAGGGAGGGGAAAATGTTTCTCGCAATAGCTTTTTGGTAGTTGGAAAAGTTCAATTATTAGATGAGTGATTTGCCTTGTAAGCTTTCAAACAGCTTCTTTAATACTTGTAAGAGTGAGGCTGTTCAAGTGAGAGCAGATTATCGCAGTATCGTTCCGTACAGTTTTTAACAGAGCATCTTTTTGAAGTTTTTGTAGCAGTTTGGAACAGTTACTACATAATTTATGTTAAAAACAAATCTATTTATGTGACAGAGGAACCTCGTTAGGTTAATAGAGCAGTGAGAAACATTCTAAGGCCGCGTTCATAGTGGACGCTTTGGCTGAAGCTGAAGCATAAAGCTGCTTTGTCGAGCTTTCTTTGATCATAGTGAACGCTTTTTCAACGCTGCATAAAGTAGCTTATTGATCTTATTGGTGTTCATAGTGCGCGCTTTATGCTGTGGCTGAGATGCTTTGTTTTCATTTGTCTCTTTGGAAAATAATGCCCTTAATTGCGTTCTTGAAAGTAATGAAAGACTTTTTGTGTAATGAATACGTAGATTCGCGATGATCACCAATGAAAGATCAAACCAATAAAAAACAAAAGTTCAAAGGAACTTGAAAAGCCAAAAATTCAACAACGGTAGAAAGTTCAGCACAAAAAGTACCCAAGAGGTACGCAAGAACAACAAAAACTAAAACGAAAACTAAACGAAACAACAACGGTTAAAACTTCACCACAAAAAATATCCCACAAATAAAAAATCAACGAAAATATTAATTTTATTTATGATTACTATTTAAATATTAAATATTATATTATAAACAGGCAAAACAGATAAATAAAAATAGATAAAAATGCTCTACAACAAAGTATAAAAAACAAAATTATTTTTATGTTTGAGCAAGCGAGATGGAGACATAATTGCTGAAAAGCATTTGAAAATAAGCTTTATGCTAGCTTTATGCTGGCACTATGAACACTTTGAGCTTTTTCCATATGATTATACACAAAGCGTTTTTCAGCTATACCTCTCGGCTAAGCTAAAAGCGTTTACTATGAACGCGGCCTAACACCACTAAGCAAAGCATGGTGGCAGAGAAAGCTTTTTTAAGCGGGCTTCAAAACTGTTCCGCACAAGTGCTTACGAGGGAGGAAAACTGTTTATCCCAAAAGCTTAATGGGGTTTCAATTGTTAGTTAAGACTGCACAGGTCTATAATTATATACGCTATAACTTCGATGGAGCAATAGGACTCCAAGTAACTGCCTTACCCAAGCCATTTCAAAACATATACACAGAGAGAAAAAAATCAAGCATTCTATGCTTGAATGAAGCATTATTTTGCTAGAATTGAGCAAACATAAATAAATAATATTAAGAAAAATTTTTTAATTCAAGAAACATTTGCTTAAAACTCTAGAATAATTTTTAGATTCAAAACTTTTAGATTCCGAAACTGGCAAATGCGCTTATCTTAACCGAATTTCAAACAGCGTTTGTGGTTAAATCGAATTGAATCAGGTTTAGTTAGATAAACGCTAGGTTTATATGTTTTAACCTCAATCACCCACATGCAAATTTTTTATTTTTTCAACAATCACATCACGAGAAAGAAAATTAAGACTAAAAAATCTTAATTTTTGCTCCCAGGGGAGCAGAGGGAGAGCTAGAGCAAATGAATCCATGGTTACTTTATTTTTTTAGAGTCAGACAAAATTTAAAACTTAAAGACATTTTCACTTCACCTACCTTATCCCGAGGTACCCTTTGCTACAAATCCTGCATCACTAGAGCAGAATATGACAGCTGGTAGGTTGTTTTTTTCGCTATAAGCCACCATGTTTTTTGCGCTATTTTCTACATGTATTTCTGTAAAACGGCCGAAGCCTAGTGGGTAGAGTGCAGGGCCAGATTAACCATGTCGGGATCCTAGGCAATGATATTTTTAGGGCCCCTTGATAATCTTCTAACGTATAAATTACATTTTTTCTACCGCAATTCAATTATATTCATAATTACGCTATTAATACCCCTACGCGTGCGGGGTACATTAACTTTGGTACACCGTTTGTAAGGCGATAAGGAGCCGTGGCAGGTATAAAAAAGAAAATAAATTTTTGATGAGCATCACCTTCTCAGTCGATTTCGCCATGTCGACTCGATTATTTAGCCGCAATTTCAAAGCTATTAAATTGAAATTTGGTATATGTGCTTATATTCAAAAAATAAAGCTCAAGTTCGAGATTGAGCAAAATCGGATGAAAACCATGCCGAGCTCCAATACAAAGTAACTTTATCAAAATCTCTATTAATGCAACTGCAATAAAAATTTCGTACATAAGCTTTGAAGTAAAAATTACACCATATATTTGAAATTTGTTGAAATCTGATTAAACTTTGCCTACCTCCAATACAGCGGCGGATCTGGAAAAAATCTTGGGGGGGGGGGGGAAATTACCAAAGTCACACATTTTCGATTTGAGAAAATGTTGTCTTTTTACAAATAAAAAAATTGTACTTTTTTGAATTGAAATTATCGAATTGTGTAAGAAGCAATTTTCCCAGACACATACACGCACATTTCCATATTTATTTATATTTCCCTTTTTCTGGAATATCTTAGCGAAAAGTAAATAAAAACTCTAAATTTGACTAATTTTGGAATTAAGGTTGATTTATTAAAATTTTTCACATTTATTCCATTATAAAACATTGCACAATTATATTTTCAAATATGTGCAATGAAAAAACATAGTACTTTTCAATAAAAAAAATAAAGGAATTTGAAACTTATTGTTCTGACGTTACGACTATGATATGGTACACTTTGAAAAATAAATGAACAATGCAAAATGTATACTGATTATTAGATAGTCATTAGATAGAGACAAAATTATATGACAAAATCATCGTAGCGCTTCTTTTTTGCGGCAAAGTTATCAATAACTTCGTTGATATTTATTTTAATGTGTCTATGTATATGCAATAATGCGAGTCCATTCAATCGCTCTTGTTGCATAGTTGAACGTTACCATGTTTTTAATCGTCGCAGTGTAGAAAAACTTCGCTCAGCTGTTGCTACACTGATAGGAAGCGTGGCAAAGATAGCAAACGTTTTAGAAATTAGTGGAAAAATGTCATTGTCACAAAGAGTAAAAACGGTGTTGATATCATTAACCTTAGTTTCGCTCTCCCATTTACACTGCCAAATTTGAAGTTCATGAAATAATTGAATTGGAATTAGTTCCTTATTACCGTCACAAAATGGAATTATTATCTAAGAAATGTTAACACTCAAATTGTTTAGCTTTTCATTGTTGTGTTTATCAATTATGTTTGGCAGGATTTCGTTTACATATAGTTTTTGGAAAAATTTTTCGCTGAAACGAGCCGCCATATCAGCAATGATATCATCTAGTAATGGTATAAATATGGAAATTCGAAAGTAGTCTTCTGGTGCTGAAACGAAAGAATACTACCAAAAATGGTTGGAGATATTGATATAAAATTTTTATTTATTGTTTTCTCCAATTATTAAAGTATACAAAAATATTTTGTTTTGTTTTGTTTTTTTGTGATGTCATTTGTGTGTACGTGGCGTTTTTATGAAGCGATGCGAGAAGAGTAGGACCATTTTGCTTGTAGAATAACATGATCTGTAATCATCTGAAAAAAACAAAATATAATTATATGCAAAGCAAACACTTACGTCAAGGTAGTGACTTCGTCTTTTTATAAAAATGAGCCTGAAAAAAAGTTACAGCTCGTTATGTACTCAAATTTACAGCCATTTTTTAAACAATCAACTTTAAGGGCGCGTTCTTTTCTTACAAATAAAATTTTTTAAAAAACTCGAAGTCAGTTCCTCAGCGTAAGTGTTTACTTTACAAGTATACATATTTTTTTCAGGTGATTACAGATCATGTTATTTTGCAAGCAAAATGGTCCTACTCTTCTCGCATCGCTTCATAAAAATGCCACGTACACACAAATGACGTCACAAAACAAAAAAAAAAAAACAAATTTTTTTTAAAGTACTATAATAATTGAAGCGCTCTCGCGAATAACGTTGTAAACGACAAAATTGTAATTGTTCATTTTTATTCATTTTTATAAACTTTTTTTAGTATGCGATAAAAATACCCCAAACTGCTCAACTGCTTACTCAGTTCTGTTTATATATAATATAAGAGAGTGATTCTCACAGTTATTCGCAAAAAAAAATGTCGTCTACAGCGTTATTCGCGATTATGCTTCAATTGTTGAAATCAATAAAAAAACTTTATATCAATACCTCTGACCATTTTTTTTTTGTAGTATTCTTTCAAAAAACGCCTTTAGAATCGCTTATGTATACATAAAAGTACTCTTAAGTTGTGGGTACAATTATTTACTTCAAATAAAATATTAAAAAGTAAAGTATTTAAAAGTTCTTGGGGGGGGTAATTTTACCCCCCCTTGTATCCGTGCCTGCTCCAATATAACGTGACTTAATCAAATTGGTTAAACCTCTGAAAATACCACAAAAATTAATGTTATGACTTTTGCACATAAGCTTTGATCTCAAATATTCACCATAAAATTTAAATATGTTAAAATAGTTTGAAACCACGGCTACCTCCTATACAAAGTAACTACATATTCTAAAGTAACTATATTCAGGGAAAAATACTCTTACCTGATCTAGGTTATTTTTACCTGACGAATTTGGTTAGGAGAGTCAACCACATCGTATAAACCTGATCCACGTTATTTTCACCTGACGGATCTAGTTTACAGAAATACAAGTAGAAAATAGGGGGAAACACATGGTAGGCTTATAGCGAAAAAAAACAACCTTCCAGGTGTCAAATTCAACTCTACTGATGCAGAATTTGTAACAAAAGGTACCTCGGGACAAGGTATGTAAAATTAACCTGTCTTTAAATTTTAAATTTTACCCCGCTGGGATTCAAATGGGCGTTTCTCAGTCCTAATTTTGTTTCTCGTGATTCAAAATTTGCATGAAGGTGATTGAAGTAAAACATGTAGGCCTAGCATTTGGTTAAATAAACTTTATTCAATTCGATTTAACCACAAATGCTGGTTAAAACTCGGTTTAGTTAACCACACTTGTCAGTTTTATTAAACCACAAAAACAGGCTAAATTCACCTAAATGGAAATTTAGTAAAATTTTTTTAATATAACCAGATTTTTTTCTGGGTGTACGTCACGGTTGCCACCTCAAATTCCCACGAAAAAAACCTTTTTCCCATATTAGCAAAAATTAATAACCACTAAAATTCCCATGGTATAAAATTTTAAAAAAAATCCCATCGTAATTAAAAAAAAACACAAAAAATCCCACGGACATTTAAAATAACCACGAAAATCCCACGCAAATAAAAAAAACCACGAAAAATCCCATTTGTATTTAAAAAAACCTCGATAAATCACATTTGTATTAAAAAAAACCACAAAAAATCTCTCTTCTATTAAAAATTTCCACAGTAAATAATACAGACAACAAATTGTCAAAAATTAAACAAAAAATTAAAAAAAACAACTAGTATTTTTCGTCGTATGTTTTTTAATTAGTCTTTTAGTAATAATATTTAATAAAAGATATTTGTTTAATCCACCTTAGACCTGTATAAAGTTTACAAAAAGAGTTCCAAATTAGGTTTTAGTCTTTAAAAAGCAAAACAGAATCACAAAATTTTTATCTTTTTGACAATTATTGGTCAGCACGCACCGCATCAAAAGCAAAATTCTATTCGACTGAAAATTCGATGAACAACGAACATTTCGACATGGTGTGACATTCGATGCTTGTTGTTCGATAACCAGCGAAGATTACGTCGAAAGCAACTCGTAATAAGGGTCAATCACAAATCAATTTTAAGATATACTAATTTTGTATATTGATAAAAAAAAAGAAAAAATTTACTGAACCATCTTTTCCCAATGCATGGAATTATGTCAAGAGTGAAAGAACTTCCCACCAAACCAAAGTAATCGAAGTCTTAACGAATTCGTTGCAAGAATCACATAGATGGGTTGAGAAGATTTTAACAATGAACAAAATATGAAAAATATACACTTTTATGTATATATTTTTATACATTTTTTAACTGAAAAATAAAAATAAATCCTTTAAAACTAAAAAAATAACACAAAACAAAAAAAATCCCACGTGAATTAAAAAAAACCACACTCAATTAAAAACTCCCATGGGAATTCCCATTTCCCACGGCAATTAAAAATAACCACAAATGGGATTTTTCCCACAAAGGTGGCAACCGTGGTGTACGTATATGATCGAAGACAGTATTTTAATATTTTTAATTTCGAAAAGTTACGTTCACATGTGGAATTTGATGTCATCAGCTCGGTCCCTGCTATAAACTATTATAACTAAATTATAACTAACTATTATAACTAAAATAACTATTATTTTTAAAATTGTGGATCAAAAGATCATGTATAAAAAGTTGTAATATAATTCTTTTAAATATAGCAATGTGACGCCAGGGAGCTAGAGGTTCCATTTTTCACATGATTTTTTCATGATTTGCAAGAAAAAAATCACCTCAAACAAATTTTTTTTTATTGATTTTTTTTTTGATCCGAAATAAACGTTTTTTCGATCAGAAATTAAAGCGATTTCTTAGTCGTTATGTTTTTCGATCAGAAATTAAAGTTATTTCCTGGTCGTTATTTTTTCAATCCGAAATAAAATTTATTTTTTATCGTTTTTTTTCGATCATAAATAAAAGTTATTTCCTGATCCTTATTTTTTCATTCAGAAATAAAACTTTTCATTTTTATGAAAAAGTTTTTAACATTCAAACTTTCGTTCAAATTTTTCAACTTTTGCCACCATTTCCAACTTTTGTCACCATTTTTCAAATTGAGATTAGCTCTCAGCGCTCTCACAATATAAAATTTTTTTTTATAGAAATTATGTCAGTCAAAACATAATTGTTTTCTTCTGTTCGAAAAAAATCGATCAAAAAATAGCTATTATTTCTGATTGAAAAAAATAACGTCCAATAAATAACTTTTATATCTGATTAAAGAAATAACGATCAAAATATAACTTTCATTTTTAATAGAAAAAAATAACGGTCTAAGAAAACTTTAATTTCTGATCGAAAAATATCGATAAAAAAATAAATGTTATTAAATGATTTATTGATAGCGATAATCGCTATTGGCGTTCTCTGGTCATCAGACTACTATATTTTTCCTATCACTACATTCGGAAAAGTTTATTGTGCCATATTATCAAGAATCAATTTATACGATTCCTTGGCAGTTACAATATTACCTCTTCCCGCATCTATGAAGTACTTGAACTGTACCATCTCGTCTATAAACTCAGACTCAATGACCGCGGAATAATGTTTACTAAACTTTGTACAAGCCTCTTTAATTTCATCTTGGAACTTTGTTAATAAGTCTGTTAGAAATTCAAACAGAGAATTAATTCCCGAAAAGTTTCTATTGTATGTAGTCTAGTAATACAGGAATTAAGCAAATAAGTTTCCATTTTTTATTTCTCTTTTCCTTTGAGCACAACTATTTACACATAACTGTTAAAAATCTATACAGGGCTGCCACATCTAAAGTCTGTAGGTAAATCTTCAATTTCTGTCAGTTTAGTGTAAAACGAGTAAACCGTATTTTTGTAGATTTATTTTCAGTCTACAATAAAAAGCATAATTCGTTTGAAAAAGATTAAAAATGTTAAGCAATTGCGAATTGCGTAGAAAAGAATTCACTTCTCACTTCACTTCACAAAATATCTCTTATTTATTTATTTTTTTTTTAAGAAGTTTAACTTCTATTCTATACTACACACTATGCTGTTTTTTGAGAATTTATAATGCAGCTTATTGCTACAACACCTCTGGAGTATATTTATACGAAGTATCAGTACTTTTGCATTCATAATGTAGAGTTTTTGAAACGCTTTGCGTTAAAAAAAGCTGCTCTTGCTTTTGTTTTCCATACCGTAGTAGGTGTTAAAATAGTCGCGAAAACATCGAAAATAATTATATAATAATTTTAAATATGACAACGTAATATATATAAAAAACAAGGTTATAATATTGTCATTGAGGATACAAATCTCAAAATTAAATTTTCACTCGATAAAACATTTAAAAATTTTCTTTCAGTGCTCGGGGCCCTTCGCCGATGCAGGGCCCCTAGGCCTAGACTACACTGCCTACACTGTTTTTTGGATTATTCGGCACTAGTAGAGTGCGTGGTCCCTAAACTAAAGAACCGCGGTAGCCCGAGTTCAATTCCAGCTCAGACAGAATGTTTTTTCAGTTGAAATAATTTTTCTGTTCGGTCGTCACCTCTCTGCAGACAATGGCAAACCTCAGAGAGTAAAAACTGCCATGTAAAGCTTCTTGAGAACATAAGCCGTTCGGAGTCGGTATTAAACTCGTAGGTCCCATTTTCGATCATTTCGATCTCAGAAAGTAACGTGGATCAGGTTAATACGATATGGTTGACTCTCCTAACCAAATTCGTCAGGTAAAAATAACCTAGATCAGGTAAGAGTATTTTTCCCTGAGTGTAGGAAAAGTTTGTGGAGAGGAACGCTTAGTAACTTGATTTGACTGAGGTCAAGGCATAACACTTGCTTCAGATTTAATGCCACATATTTCTACAGCTTCTGCCACATTGTGAACATCCTATACAAAAGTTTCACTTGATTACTTCCTTCTTCTATTCTGTGGTATCACAACGGACTAATAATATGGTCTAAGTGGGCTGGTCTAAAGACCTAAGTTAGATATTTGCTTGAAGTGAAAAAATTTGCATGATTCGTGTAAGCAATTTGCTACAAATTAGAATAATTTGCTTAATTTGAGAAATTTATTTGTCTAGAATTGAGAAAATTTGGCCTGATTCAAGTGAACAATTTACTGAAAATTAGAAATTTTAGCTTCATTTGAGAAATTTCTTTACTTTGATATTTAAATTCGGTTACATTCTAAAATATACATAATTTTTTAAGATATATATTTGAGTTTAGTGCCAAATAACTTCATGAAGCAATAGGTTGCAATAAGAACAAGTTTTTTGCAGAACAAACCACCAAGCAGACTAAACAGACTATTTCGTTTACTGCTACATCAACTCTTCAGTAGTTTTCTGTGGTTTCTGCAGTCCTTCCACTTTGATATGTTTATACGCACAACCTCTGTTTAATCAAAACAGAATTATTTGTGAAATTTTTTGCCTTTCAAAGGAATGTTTTTTTACTATTTTGCAAAAAGCCAAAGTGACCGCTTCCTTAAGTTGTGAACAATGTGCTTGATTCAAGTAAGCAATTTCTTAATACTGCAATACTTTCTATTAATTTATTAATTCAATTATATTTTTTATAACCAACTCTGCGTTTGCTTGAATTAAGAAAATATTTTTTGATTTACGTCTGTCTTGTTCCAGGTTCTGAAATCAAGTATTTTATTCTTGTTTCAAGCAATCATTTATTTTACTCAATTTTAGAAATAAATGCTCATTGCTAAATTTTTTTTTTTTAACTTTAGTTTTTAGTGCTTGATTTGAGCAAATGAGTCTATTCATTTTAAATTTTCTTTAAACAACCCAAATATTTGCGTACACATTAACATTTTTGTGATATGCGATGCATTATGTTTCGTATATGATTCCTACGCAAGTTTTTATCGTTTCGAAGTAATCATTGCATTGATTTCGAAACATCACATGCTGCAATATTAGCGAATGCAACGTAATTGATCTATTTTTATTATCTATTCTATTTTCATTAAAACACCAAACTCTTTCAGTAATTCACATGCAGTTAACACCTCAGATTTATATCAAATTTACAAAAACGTTGCCCTCTGTGGTATTCCAACTTAAACTCTATTACCAACTGACCAATCAGACTTCCAATCAGACAATTGTATCCGAAATTGAAGTTGTCGATGTCAAGTCAATAGTACAAATTTGTTCTACATATACCACAATCGCCGTCATCCGCTGTGCGGACAATAGACAATTTCGTCTAAGGAGATGGAAATCAGCACAGACAGCATTTCGCGTATTATAAACAATGATTTAAGACTCGGAGCATACAAGCGATATACTGGGCACTTACTCCCGAAGGCATTGAAGGTCAATCAAAAGAGTTGAGCCGACGGTACGCAAAAAATGCTCATAGATGAATTCTGTTTATCGACGAGACATTTTTTACCAAGAAGAATCGAAGAGCGTGAAGATAAAATCGTCAATCCGACGCTAACTTAGCAAAGACTCAAACCAAAATATTTGTTCCGCAAAAAGTTCCCAAAACTTTTGGGAGGAAATTAAATTCATTCTTTTTACAAAGTACGAATTTAACTTTTGGGAGGAAATTAAATTCGTTCTATTTGCAAAGTACGAGTTTTACTTTTGATTCGAAGTACTAATAATACTAATTTTCAAATCAAAAATTCTCAAAATCTGTTAAGCATATCAAATTAAGGGTGATTAAACCACCTCTGTAACGATATATAACTTATAGAGGCACAATTAAGACTTTTTCCATAAACATTTTTTTATAGGGAAATTGGCGCTCATGGTACTAATAATACTAATTTATCTACGATTTTGAGAATTTTTGATTTGAAAATTAGTATTATTAGTACCATGAGCGCCAATTTCACTACAATTAGAAAATGTTTATGGCAAAAGTCTTAATTGTGCCCCTATAAGCTATATGTCGTTACAAAGGTGGTTTAATCACCTTTCACTTGATATGCTTAACAAAAAATCGTAACGCACAGATTTTGAGAATTTTTGATTTGGAAATTAGTATCATGAGCGCCAATTTCACTACTTTTAAAAAATGTTTATGGCAAAAGTCTTAATTGTGCCCCTATAAGCTATATATCGTTACAAAGGTGGTTTAATCACCTTCCATTTGATATGCTTAACAAAAAATCGTAACGCACAGATTTTGAGAATTTTTGATTTTAAAATGAGTATTATTAGTACTTCGAATCAAAAGTAAAACTCGTACTTTGTAAATAGAACGAATTTAATTTCCTCCCAAAAGTTAAATTCGTACTTTGTAAAAAGAACGAATTTAATTTCCTCCTAAAAGGTAAATTCGTACTTTGCAAAAATAACGATTTTAATTTTAGGAGGAAGTCTCCTCCCAAAATTAAATTTGTACTTAGCAAAAAGTACGTATTTAACTTTTTGCGGAACAAAAATTTTGGTTTGTGTCTTTGCTAAGTTAGCGTCGGATTGACGAATTTATCTTCACGCTCTTGAAGAATCGTTCAACAAACAGAACTATAGAGTATGCTGTGTCATCGCGACAATTATCTGAACTTGTTTCTCTTTCACTTGTGCAAAAAAAAGAGAGAAAAATTCGGCAAAAGCTCATCAAGCGGACGTTTTAAAGAACGTTTTGAAACCCTTTCCAACAAAACTCCGCTCCAGCTCACAAGGTAAAAACGACTCAAACTTGGCTCGAAAACAACGTTAAGAACTACATTTTTACTGCTGAATGGACATCTGGTAGCTCAAACCTAAGTCCTTTGGACTACAAATTGTGGTCCGTCTAGCGACCGTGGATAGGGTTTACTCTTCTCGACACTTCATCTTCATATCGAGTCTCTAAAGAGCGCACTCGTCCGAGCAGTGGTAAATTTCTCCATGCATGAGGAGCGTATTGCTATCTACGAGTGGCCGACAAACTTAAGAGTTGCTGAAAGGCAAACGAGGGACATTCCGAATAAGTTTTTCTACGATTTGTAGCTATTGAGTGATCCAATAAAAATAATGCTGAAAAATATCAATTCGTTTTTAAAACGTTTGCTGTTACTAGGTACTATGGTAATTTCCCCATTGCATATGACTCAATTCAAGTCTCAATTCAAATCTTAAAACACTAAACCAAAAAGTTCCATCAAAACTATTATCTTTAACCGATTTTCCTTTCAATTCGGAAATATTTAATTCATAATCGAAGTCCATCTTCAAAATTTTTAGAGGCCGAACAGTAAAGAGCGCGTCAGTAGATCGAATTATAGGAATTACTTGGAAATCTTTCAAGGAAATTGATGCAGAAAAGTTCCGAAATAAAATTTTTCAATTTAATCAATTAAACGCTTATTTAACAGTGTAAAGAAAAATAGAAGATATTTTTTTCAACTCTAGTTCATTTAATTGACTCTAGTTAAAATAAAATTGTGTAGTCTGGTTAAAAAAAAATCAAAGAATTATCCGAAAAATATACAGATGCTTCTTATATCCATTAAGTTTTAATAGTTTATAGGGGTTATGTATTTTTAAAGGAAAGAATAAAACAAAATCTATTTTTTGGATGTTTTTATTTTGTCGTCTAATGAATAGTTTTTATCTATTGAGAAGTCATCACTATCAACAGCATTAACAGAAAGATTACATAAACACATATCATATGTACTTACAAGCATGTATGTATATATTTGTGTGTGTGTATTAAGAATATTAACAACATGAGGAAATGTCAACACATTTCAAACAGGGTCAATTTGGAACACTGGGGTTGGTGTTTTTTTTTCTCATTTTAAATTGAATGAATGTGAATGAAGTGAGTGAAGCCTCCGGCGTTCGACCGTCAGTAGCTCGATTGACGCATGGCCCACTTATGCGGAATTTGAGGTGGAATATACAAAAACTATTGTCTATTGTGAAAAGTGCTGACAGAGCGATGAAAGGGAAAAAAAAGCATCCATGTGACAGAAAATTGAAGCGTGGTGATCGCATACCGTACCGAGTATATACAAATGCGGCACAAAAACATCTATGAATACAAATATGTACATACTCTCGAAGAGTTATTTCAATTTTGAGTAAGTGGTTAAAAAAAAAAAGTGTTGAAGCTTGACTTCAAGATTTTGGGATGGGATGGAATGTGACCGTGACTTCTTTAAGAATTCGATATTAAAAAAAAGCAAAAATAAGAAAGAATTTTAATTGAAAAATCAAAAACAACACAAAATAAAGTTAGAAGAAAAAAGCCCAAGTCAGTTTTTTATTTGAACGCTACAAAGCCAGCATTGTATACCACTGATAACACGTAATACATTTTTTTTACTACTGATTAAGGTTGCGGACAGAGTGGACGCCGATTCAAACAGGCGCAGGCAGTAGCCTGCGAAGAAACGAGATAGAAATAAAGTCAAGCTAACTTTTATCTCGCTTGTTCACATAGTTTGCAACACATGTTTTCACAGGTGTTCACTCTGTCCGCAACTTTAGGGCGCGTTTATAGTGGCGACTTGTTGCTTTGCCGAGCCGAACCGAGAGGGAAAGCTGAAAAACGCTGCACATAAAATCATATGAAATAAGCTGAAAGTGCGTATAAGGCTAGCCGAACAAGCAGCTTAAAGCGCTGGTATTCAGAGTGCCGATTGTTGCTTTCTCGCTTTCTCGCACGGTTTGTTGCTATTAAGCTTTATTTTACACGATGTTTACTTATTTATTTCAGTAAATAACGTAAAAAAGCTAGAGCAACAAGAAAACTTCAATTAAATACATACATATATTTTCGTTTTCGTTGTTTTTGCTGTTCAGAAGCGATCAGTAGCTTTTGTTTTCTTCCAAATTTTCTCATTTGTTGTGCAAAAATCAATAATTTCACATCAATTTGTTATCTGTGCAAGCAAAATATCAAAACTATTAGATGTTGGTTAATGAAGCCATCAACAAGTCTGTGTAATGCATGTCCGTGTAAGGTCCGCATTCGGGCAAATTTATAGGAAGCCTTTCGATGAGTTGCTTATTTAGCCGATTGACTTTTTCTCCCCCCACTATTATTTATGTTGTTTTTTTCCTGTTGTGTCTAAAACAAAAAATTCAAAGTAAAAACGCAGCAACAAAACACCGCACAAAACAATTGGAAAAAGTGGAAACAAGCTGAAACAGCAAAGGACTTAAAGTGGCTTAAAGTGCGTTTCAGCATCGTTTTTTTGCACTTTTGTCTCTTCACTTGTTGTCCGATAGTTTGAGGACAGCAAAAAGTACACACGAAATCTCTTGGTTTTTTTGATGCTTCGATTGCAAAAACAAACAAAAAAGAAACGTAATACATACAAACAAACTGATAGTAGTCAAAAACCGTCTGCAATAAGTCAGCGGCGGTAAGCGCGCACTATACGCACTACCAGCTGCTCTTAACTTGACGCGCTTTCAGCTGGGCTAGGCAAAGCAACAAGTCGCCACTATAAACCCGCCCTTAGAAAGCAAAAGAAAACTTATTTGAGTTTGGGGTATTCCATATGACCTCTGGCCAAAAAAGGGGACAGATTAGGTTAGGTTAATCTAGTTACCTTTTAAAGTAGCCTCGCATAGACCATTTCACTCCTTAGTGGAGTAGCAGTAAAAGGAGGACCTGTAAAGATTTGTTTTGAATTCGCGAATTGTGGCACACAGCAGGTGACAGAGATATGCTTAAGCCTCGTTCATAGTGCACGCTTTGGCTGAAGCTGACGCATAAAGCTGCTTTGTCGAGCTTTTTTTGATCATTGTTCAACGCTGCACAAAGTATCTTATCAGGGCCCCTCACACGATACTAAACGTTCGTGTGCAAAAACTCAAGGCTGATGGATATGTCCGATGGAAGACAAAAATGTTTGATTTTTTGCTAAGTACGTCCGACATGTAGTTCCGTTTGTGTGCGTGGCCATCCAACTTAGTGCATTTTGCCATTTGATGAAAATTTTTCAGAGAAGCACATCTCGTGGCAAGAAGAACTGCTGAACGTAACAAATGTTATATTTTGACGCAAATTTTTTATCTATACCTAAAATCGTGATGGCTTGGAGGCTTGGAATAAATAAAATGAAAAATACGAAAATAAATGTTAAAACAATATTTTCACTCGATGTTAACTCTTCGGCAGCTAAAAAATAATGAAGTCCATTCGACAAGTCTTATGTGTGCAGGGGCAACGAAAAAAGTCCCGTTACTTTATCAAACTACACTCTTACATCCGGCATGTAGTATCGTTTGAAGGCACTTATTGAGCTTATTGGTGTTCATAGTGCTCATAGCTCAATGAAAAGGTTTGAAAAGTAAATGAAATGTTTTTTGTTTAATGAGTGTGGTGGAAAAGAGTAAAGAGAAAGTTAAAAATGTTTTGCTGTGTGAGCAAGCGAGATGGAGATATAAGCGCTAAAAAGCATTTAATAAGTAGCTTTATGCTTGCGTTTTTCAGCTAAACCTCTCAGCTAAATAATAATAAAAAACAATTGAGTTTTCATTTTGAGTAAAGAATATATTTTTTTGCAATGTTGCGGCGTTTTTGAGTGAAAATCTTTTCATCCAATGGCCTTTGCATTGGTTTTAAAGCCTTTATAAATAAAAAGAGGTTACGTTTTGGTACCTTTCAATGCCTTTCTTATCAAAGCAAGAATATCACACATACTCGTAGCATACATGCGGTTATTTTGTGGGTTGTGACTTTTTTGCAGAAAGAACTTCTCATCAAAAAACACAATATTGCGTGAAGTTGAAGGAGTAGGAGCTTATTTCTCTTCGTATTTTCTTTCGACGCTCTGTAAGGCCATGTACTTTTTTTTAACATGGCTTCTTCTTTAAATTTTTTTTAGGATGTTTCGAATCGTTTTACGACTCACATTCAGATCTTTGGTCGGTTTTCTCCCAGAAACAGCACAATTTTTCCTAATTCGTTCCTAATTCGTAAGAACATTCTTCACCAGATTAGTAGTTCTTACGCTACATTTTCGAAATTGTATGTAGTAAGGAATTTACATATGATGTAACGAGATTATATATACATACATGATTTGGCATTTACTATAAAGCTTATCGCTATGTTATCGCTGGAATATTTTTTTCATTTAATATCGACTACTTTGCATAGCAAACTTTGGTCTTATCGCATTTCTATTCGATTAGTTAATTATTCATTCTGATAACGTTTGGGTAAATAACAACAGTAGTTATGATTTGAAAGATATTTGAACAAATGAAGTGTAGAAAAAAAATTATCTACTGATTTTCTAACAGCGGGGACATTTTAATACTCAACTAGTGAGTTTATTAAGTTACGACACCGAACTGCCCAAATTATTCAATTCAAAATTGCATTTTGTTTATTCGATTTATCGTTTGTCTTCACTGTTTAAAAAAAAATTAAAGAAAATTTAAAAAATGTTTATGGCAAAAGTCTTAATTGTGCTTTTTTAAGCTATATATCGTTATAAAGGTGGTTTAATCATCTGTCTAATGATATGCAATACACATCAATTTCATATTTTTGATAAAAGGTAAGATGTAAGTACCAAGATGTAAATTCGTTCATTGTAATAGTACGAAGTTAAAATTCGTGCCAAGAGCTAAATTCGAATCAAAAGTTCAATTCGTACTTTGCAAATACAACAAATTTAATTTCCTCCCAAAAGTTAAATTCGTACTTTGCAAAAAGAACCAATTTAATTTCCTTCTAAAAAGTACGAATTTAACTTTTTGCGGGTCAAATGTATTGGTTTGAGTCTTCGCTAAGTTAGCGTTGGATTAACGAATTTATCTTCACGCACTTCACTTGAATTGCAGAAAAATGGAGGAACTTTTTGTGGTCAGATGAGTCGGAGATCGTGCTTTCTGCTGGCAAGGGGTCACGCCAATATGTCAGACGATCGCCGAACTCCGAATACAACCAGAAATTCACAACAAAAACTATTTCATAAACATAGTGGTTCCAGTGTTATGGATCTGGATATGGGCGTGCTTTTCATTTTACGAAGTTGGACCAATTCATTGGATCAAAGAAATGTATGTGCCTGTATGTGCAAATCAAGCAGGAGGTTATGTTCCAATACGCCAGCGAAGAAATGTCACAGCTTTGGGTCTTCCAGCCGGACAATGACTCAAAGCAAAAAAGAAAGGTCGCACAACAGTGGTTTCAGACTAACCAGGTTAAGGCCATGGAATTGTCGGCGCAGTCACCAGACCCCAACCCAATTCAGAATTTGTGGTGTGATGTGAAGGCAGTAGTGGCTCAATCCAAACCTACAAATAACTCTAAACTTTGGGATGAGGCACAGCGTGCTTAGATCTCAATACTTCCAGCAAGAAGTGAAAATCTGGCCATTCTATGCCTCGATGCAACCAAGTAGTCATTATTTTAAAACATATTTTTTTCTCTAGTTATTATCTAACACGCATGAAAAATATAGGTTAATTTTTATATTTCTTTTTTTGAAGTTAGACGTAATACTATTTTTTTGACCGTCTATATTTAAGAATCTTTACTGTTTTTAAGGGGCGGAACCTGCTCCAGACAACAGGTTTTTTAATAATTTTTTACAAAAAGCTGAAAGTATTAAAAACACTGAATGAAATACCATATTGACATTGTGCTCAAAGGTATAAATATAAATTTTTTATAAGAAAAGAAAACATAATGGCGGCGGTATAGTTGCTTAACTTGGCTCCTTCAATTTGCTCTGTGGAATGCCTCGTCTCTTGTAATCAACAATCATCAACAAAATAAAAGCTTTTCATTAAAATAGGTTATTTCGTTTTGCATATAACTATTTTTTACATAATAAAAAAATGTAAATTTAAACATGTTTTTGTCCATCAATAAACTCAAAATTTCCTCGCCAGCTGCAGACATACAGGCCCAATTCATCACGCTACCGCCGCCATGCTTTACAGTAACTTTGAGGTTCTGTTTGTTTAGTGCTGGAAACCGCCAAACGTAGGACATGCCGTTGGAGCCAAAAATATTGAACTTGGATTCATCTGAAAAAATTACAGTGTTCCAGAAGTCAAAATTCTTCCCACTGAACCATAAGCGAAGGTTTTGCGTAAGGTGAGATTTTTGCGAACGTTTTTGGATAGAATTTTTTTTATTTTGTCGCTTAAAAGTGCTTGCTATAGAAGATTAAATTCGTGAAAACTTTTCCCATACTTAAAAACTATACTTCTTTTGCAAAAGTCATAAAAAAATTTATTTTAAGTCGAAAAAGAATAATTTTAGAAGATAAAAATTTCTCGTAAATGAAGCAGTTTTGTTCATTTCTGTGAGTTTCTATGGTTAATTTTTTAACTCATTTCCAAAGAAAAAAGGTTCGTTTCTGGGAAGCATTTTCGTACGGCGATTAATTCAAAAAGGTTTCATTTCCGAGTGCCGAAAAATAACTTTTCTATGGTTCATTTTTTAACTCATTTCCAAAGAAAAAAGGTTCGTTCCTGAGAGGCATTTTCGTCCGGCGATAGATTCTAAAAGGGTTTATTTTCGAGTGCCGAAAAATAACTTTGCTATGGTTTTTTTTTAAACTCATTTCTGAACAAAAGAAGCACAATTTATTGTTCTTTTTTAACTCATTTCCGAACAAAATAAGGTTAATTTTTGAGAGACATTTTAGTCCGACGAATGATACAACAAAAAGGGTTCATTTATGAGTGCCGAAAATGAACGTTTTTGCCCGAAAAGGTTCATAAATGAATTCGAAAACGGTAGTTTTGGTTCACTGGGTTGCAGACATGGTCCTTAGCAAAGACAAGTCGACTTTGTTGATTTTTCTTACTTACGAAAGGCTTTTTACGATCTACTCGGCCATTAAAGTCGTGGTCGCGAAGCACGCAGCGAACGGTTTCTGCATTGCACGACTTACCCAATTCATGCTGAATCTCGGTAGCTATTCACACTGTTCAATTGTGGTGCGACAATCCATTTTAAAGTATGATATTGACACTGCCTTGTGAGATCAAACTAATAATTGGTTGTAGCTGACTCTGAAAATAGCTGTAAATGTATAGAAAAAAACATCGATAAACGGATAGATGCCCAAGGTAGTAGTATTGGTGAGAGTGACGAAATAACACTGGAAGAAAACAATTTGCTATTCATTTTATTTAGTCGTCAACGAGATTGCGACGAAAGCACATGTGTGGCGGGTGTTGTAATTTTTTTTTTTGTTTCTTTGTTTAACAAAAGGGAAATGTAAAATTAATGGATGTACATATTTTAGTAATGCTCTTGATGAATGTATTTATTTTAGTAATACTCTTGATGAATGTATTGATTGATATATACAGTGTTGCGCAAAACAATAGCAACAAAATAAGTGCGCTGCAACAAAATCGTGTATCTTTTTTAATATTGGGGACGAACAAAAATGATTATAGGAATCAAAGCATACATTCATACATCATATATAAAACAAATCAAATTCAAATTTGGTTAATTAAATTTTAAATTAATGTGACTACATTTAATTTGTCTGTGAGCAACAAAACTTGAAAAATGTAAAAAGAGAACACAAGTTCGAAGAATTATTGGTAAAAGTTCCGTTATTGTAAAGCACGTATTGTTTGTAAGTCATAATCATTTAAGTTTAGTTTTGTTTTTGGGCTAGTTGTGACATTGACTGTTCCATTTATAATGGCACGTTTTATATACTGTGGAGCTCTAAAATTACAAATTGTTTCCGAATATAAAAACGAAAATTCGCAAATATCTAAAGTGAAACAGTTTGATATTAATTGGTCAATAGTTTGCAGATTAATAAAGAAATATACCATCACAAAAGACGTAACAACGGTACATTAAAGAAGGCGGCAGCAGAAGACATCGCTGCGTGATGGCAGCAACATTTGCGGCGTGTCAAACGAAATGCATTTGCCATCTCCAAAGAGGTTGTTCGGACACTTGATTTAGATATCCATCACAGCACTGTTTGAAGACGAGCCGTTGAGAACGATTAAGGAAGTTACAGACCGGCAGAGCAATCTTTGCTTACAGCTAAGCATAAAAAACAAGGTGAGGTGTTACAATTTAAATAATTCTGTCTGAAATTGTGACAACAAGTTGCAATTTATTGTTTTTTAGACTCAGTCTTGCAAAAGAGCACCTAAATTGGACCGTTCAAAAATCGAAAACCGTTTTTTTAGCGATGAATCAAAGTTCAACTTGATTAATTCAGATGGGATGTGCACGGTACGGCGCCACCCAGGTACACGACTTGAAGCCCGAAACTGCAAAATAAATTTTGAACACGGATGCGATGGCATTATGGTCTGGACTTCTTTTTCCTATAATGAAGTTGAACCATTTCAAAAAATCGATGGAATTAAGGATCGATTTGTATATAAATAATTTGTATATTAGAAAGCAAGATGCGACCACATTCAGAGTGGAATATGTCGCTTCAGTGAACGTTTCAGCCCGATCACGACCCGAAGCATACAGGGTTGTCCATATTCGAAGCGCCCATCTGGCAACACTGTAACTTTCCGCAGTGATGCCAAATCGACTAATGACATACCGCGTTTGAAGCGTCATTCCAAGCAAATGTTTACAATGGAACAGTACACGCCACGCGAACGCTCTAAAATTGTTGAAATTTACATTCAACAAAACAAGTCAATAGTGAAAACTCAACGTGCTGAAAACTCATGAGCGATGAAGCTCATTTTCAGTTGAACGGAACGGTAAACAAACAAAATTGCCGTATTTATGCCACTGAAAATCCACAAGAGATTCAAGAGGTACCTCTTCACGACACAAAAGTCACTGTTTGGTGCGGTGTTTGTGCTAAAATGCTCATTGGGCCGTTCTTTTTCGAAGATGATAATGGCCACAGAGTTACTGTCAATCAGGAGCGTTATCGCGATATGATAAACAATTTTTTCATGCCAATCGTTCGTCGAAAGCGTATCAGGCACTACTGGTTTCAACAAGACGGCGCGCCACCACACACAAGCCGCACTACAATCGATTTTTTGAAGCAATTGTTCCCTGGCCGTTTGATGTCAAAAAATGGTGATTTCGATTGGCCGCCAAGATCACCAGATTTAACGCCTCCAGACTTCTTTTTGTGGGGTTATTTGAAATCAAAGGTTTACGTCAACAAGCCAAAGACCCTAGAAGAGCTTAAACCAACATCCGTCAAGAAATAACCGCCATTCCCATCGAAATGTTGAAGAAAACCATGCAAAATGCTGCAAAACGGGCACAATATGTCGTAGAGGCCAATGGCGATCATTTACGAGATATCATATTCAAAAAATAATGTAAGCAAATCTACTTAAACCCAATTAAATGATATTAATGACGAACAGACAAAAAATTGTGGTTTCTTTGATTTATTTAAAAATAAAATTGGCGCTTCGAATATGGACAACCCTGTACTTTAAAGCTCATCAGAGATTACATAAGAGGCAAAGGGATTCAAGTCCTTGATTAGCTGGCAGTCACAATGACTTGAATCCCATTGAAAATCTTTTTGGGATTTTGAAGGTAAAAGTTTCTGGTCAAAGGTTTCCCCAATAAGACTGCACTGTATGAAGCGCTAAAACTTAATTGGGAACATATACTAATGCTAACATATCTACTCTAATAGAGTCGATGCCGCTAAGCTGTGCAGCGGTTATCAAGAATAATGGATCTTACACCAAATATTAATTATGTTGCTTTTGTTTTGCTCTCAGACAAACTGAATGCAATACATACATGATTTTGTAGTAGCGTATCCATTTTGTTGCCATTGTTTTGCGCAACACTGTATATATATATATCTATAATACACACACATATAATTTATATATGCGGACATCTGGATAGTATGATATATTTCGAAATAAAAAGATTCTTCGAAGTGTTTATAAATTTTCCCTCAATTAATTATTGTTCAATTTGCAATTACAAAGTAATGGAATCTTCTATGTTGATACTCTTATTGCAGTTACGCAATAAAAGTATATTTCTCAAACTAGAAGAATTCAGCTTATTGCGTTTTTTTGAGCAAATATAATTCAAATCTGACAATATTTGTTCGCAAAGATACGTTGAGGGAAATAAAGATAAACACTTCAATGAAATCTTCTTTATTTCAGGATATATTGTACAAAATGTAAAATAAGACACAGAAGTTCTGCAAGTGCAGTTTGTCTCTCCCACTCCACATGCTGATTTCCTATTGGTTGATTGACGATCAAACAAAAGAGCGTAAGTATACGTGTGAGTTTAATTTGCTGATATGAGCCACTGCTGGGCATCTTTGATCAACGGCGAGATCGATGCAAGAGACTGCATCAAATAAGCTGAGAGATAAATTTTTGCTCTGTAAATACTTTTTTCTCTAGCGGGACTAGTGGTTATATTTTTGTCAAGTCAGTTTAGTTTTGTGCATAGTTTTCGTTGAATGCGCGCCTACTAAGCTACATTAAAATTATGTCGATATACTTCTTAGTTTTTAAGTTACATCGATTTTTAGTTTAAGACGAGCAGCGTATGTATCAAATAAGCTGTTAGCCACTGTAATTATGCGATGAGTACATAACATTCTTTATTGACTATATTCAGCACTAGTGTTCGACCGAAACTGGAATTTTGACCGAAACCGAAATCGAAACTGCTTATTCACTGCGTATTAACGAAAAAAGTTACATAAAGTACATCAAATATCGAAATAAATTATGATTTATTTTCACTTCCACTCGGAAGTGGAATGCAGAACAGCCTGATTAACCCATTTCTGGCGGCTCCTTAACTAACGGGTCAAAATCGATGAAATTTCGTCCAGAGCCTATATATGGCCCTAAACTTTATCTGGCAAAATTTTTACCTCCACAGCTGCACTAGCTGCATTACAAACCTTCACAGCCGTACCTGCCCATTTTAAAACAGCAAACGGGCTCTAAATTTATTTTAACATAAAATTTAAAACTTATAATAGTTACTATTGCAAAGCAATTTTCGCTATTGCGATTTGAAATTTTCCGGAATTTCCAAAAATAAAAAAAAAACAGAAAATCCAAATATGTCGACGCGCCATGGGTCCAAATCCAAGTAAACGACCGAATCGACTCAAACCAAAAATAATGTATATTGTCAAAGGTCCGCACTAACGTAATCCCTACAGTGCTTAGTTATGCCACTTTCGCGCTCACATGGAGAAAATTCTAAAGTTACTGGTGCAAAAATGCACCAATAGCTGGAAATGGGTTAATATGAAAATATAAGTTTTTACAAATAATTTTTTTTTATTAAAAGGAAACAAAAGTGCTTTCATACACGTCAGAAAAAAAATTTAATATAAAAAAGATTTATTTTAATATTGAAGTTTAGAATAATTTATTGAAGTTTACTATTATAACAAACGAGATAATTTTTTTATTTTATTTTTTATTACAAAAGTATTGAATACTTTAAATCTTTCGTACACACTCAAAATAGTATGCACTTACAATGTACATTTTCATAGAACTGCAAAACAAAGTATTTTTGTTTTTTTTTTTCAAAGGTTTAATGTACAAAAATAGAAATATTTCGTTATCTTTTCTTTCATTCCACACACACACAGATTTCGTTTGGAAGTTTAATTATCAATTTTTGGCTTCAATACCTATAAAACTTTAATATTAATTGCAATAGAGATGATAAAATCGAAAATGATAGTATCAAACGCATAAAATTAACAAAAATATTTTGCGTTAACACGAGAAATCAAATTATAGACGAATTAAAAACTTTTGTTTTGTACAATGCGTTGTAAATATTTTTATATTTGAATTTAATGACTGATGCAAGAAGTTTTTACCAAAAGTATTTACCGAAACTGACAAAAAGGGCCGAAACTGGAAGTAACCGAATACTCGGTCCGACACATTTAGAATAATATATATGGAATACAGATTTCAACATATTCTCAGTACAAGAAAATCACCAAACTTATGTGTGCAGAAATTTATGTCATGAGTACATAAATTTATGTAGTGAGTCCATAAGTTTTTTCTTCTGTGCACACAGTAGTGATAATAAGCATCTTTTCTACTACTATGCATAAAATATGTTAGTACTATATGTAAGTTCCTTTTATTTTTCCCCCCCTTTTCTTTTTAACGTGTTCTTGAATTCATGTAATTAAGGTGGGCGGATTACGCCCACTTCGAACACCAAAGCAAGAAAGGGGGTGAGGGGAGAAAAAAACCACCTGTTAGAATAAGTGAATTGCCTGGCTAGGCCAATAAATAAATAAATTAATTTTCGACTCACCTTTGATTTGGTGACAATATTCGATGCCAACTTGACGACAGCGAAATTTCCCTTGCCGATTGTCTTCTCCAGCTCGTAGTAACCGACTCGTAGTAGCTTATCCACGGAAATTTTACTCGTCGATGGAACCTTGTAATTCTGAGCATTTGATGCGATGGTGGCGGCCATTTTTAAGAAGGTAGAAGATATTGCGTTGCTTGCCGGATGCTTGTTGTGGGGATGTAAGAGAAGCGTTTTAAATTACGGAATGATCAGTTCGCTCACAAACACACAAGTGCAATACGAAGCAACCGCATTTGTTGTGTGTGTGTGTGTGTGTGAGTCAACGTGTATGTTTGCAGATGATTATTATGTTGCTGCGATAATGCGACGGACTACAATAACGACGTTGTTTTGTCTACTAAATGGCCAGACGCAGCCCGACGGATCACAGACAGTTAGACTGATATTTTTGTAGAGGAAATGTTGATTTATGCACAACTATTTGCTGCTATTTTGCTCATCAGTTAATTCATTAATAAAAAAATTAATTTTATTAAATTGTTAAAATTGTTGGCAAAACGCCGCGACGACACACGCCAGCAAGAAATACGACTAACAACAACAATTGAAACAGCGCAGTTTGGCTGTCTGCCTATATGTCTGTTTGTATGTCGACCGATGTTTGCAGTCAATGGAACCAAGGCGCGCCTCGGCTGACTGTTGAATTGATTCGTCGGTCGATCAGTACGCGTGTTGCGTTGATGCTAGTGCGGAACAGTGGGACGAGTTGATACGAGCGCCTTCTGGTGCTGCCTCTCGCCACCTCAATTTACGGCAAGTACGTTTGGGTGAGTGCGAACGATCTTGAAGATAAATAACAGCACATTAAGATGATCTGCGAATTATGTGAAGAACGAGCAGGCGAGATCGCGAACGAGAGAGACAAAGAGGATTACTGCTGCTTGAAAATACGTGAATTTCTTTGGCTTCTTCGACGACGTCGTTCTGCATGACGAACACAATTAAGCCAAATAAATTGACCAAATGAGGAGGAGGGGGGAGTAGGAAAAAAAAACACAACCGAAACGCAAGACAACGATCACGCGGCGGATTTGGCAGTAATGCAAAACATTCTCGCAAGGTTTAAGAAAAGTTTAGTGTTGTTTTTGTGTAGTCGTTGGTTTCTTTTTAAACGAAACACAACAACAACAGACAAATTCAATTAACGCAATTTTTTTATTTTTATATCGTTGTTGTTGTTGTTGCACCGTTCGGTGCGCCAATCATGTCGTAAACCCCGCTCAATTTTCGTTCTTTGTACAGACAAGTCAGGCGCGTTCGCAACGGACACGATCACTTGATGTTGTTGTTTTGCTGTTGTTGATGTAACTTTTACTTTTGCTGCTGGTACGATAATTTGTTGTTGTACAACGTCGTTGTTGTTGCTGCTGTTGTTTTTTCTTGTTAATTTACTTTATTTAATCACAAGTACACATTTGTGTCTGTGTGTGAGTTCATATCTGTGAGAACGCACACTTAACGGCTTTGTTTTTTTTTTGTTTGCGACTCTTTTGAATTAATTTTTTGCCTGTTATTTTTTTCACATGTTAAATTTGCTTGCCTATTTTTTTGTAAAACTTTTATTTTTCAACACTTAATTGCTTTTATTACTTTTCGATACACATATTTTCTTGTTCGGCCAAAATTATTTGAACTTGATGAATTTTTTTTTTCTTTGCCAATCAATTTTTTCGCTTTTTTTGTGCAGCGGCAATTTTTCTTGTTGGTGTTGTTCTTTGTTTTTTCATGCTTTAGAGATGATTATAAAAAAAAATATAAATCAATTATTCAAAAGAAACCAATAAACCTTTTGCATACACACAAACACAGTCAAATAAACAAACAAACATGCACACAAAAATATTTATGAAAGTGTTGAAATTTAATCTGTTTATTTCGCTACGCTCAAGAAACGACCTTGAAGCGCAAAATCAACTCAATGTGCGGTTAATGGAAGAGTGCGTTGGTAGCACATCAACCTTAAGAACATGCATAAATAACGCTTGTGTATATCTTCATTTGCAAATTTTCAAACTGATTGAAAAGGACTCCACTTGCTGACACTTGATGCGGATTTTTTTTTTGGCCAGACAAGATGACAGACTTTGTTAGATCAGATGCAAGTATAGACGGGAATTTATTACTTTTCATTCTTCAATTCAACTTGTCGACTGGAAACTTTCGGAGGCACAGAGCTCTTTTCGTGTTTACGTCAAAACGATTCGCAAACGCTCACTAAAATAAGTGTTTAGCCCGATCACAACCTCATTTAACTGTTATGTATCTGTTCGATACTGTGAAAAAAACTTTCATTCGGGATCACACCATACAAGAATGGGGAGGAAGAAATCACTTTTGGATTGTAAAATGGTATTCTAATGATATTCCGATGGATATACCGATGGCTCCAAGAAAAATATATCGGTGATGAATCTGGTGAATAGTGCAGCAAGTTTCTCGTCCATACTTGGATCAGAAGGTGCAAAAGATCTTTCCAAATGGACTTCAGTTTTTAAATGTACACGCCGAGAAAAGCATTGCTCCAATATAATAGGATTTGTGGTCTCACAGACCGAACACACACTTAAAGCTTTCTCAACGCAATAGTTGAGCTTTTTGTTTACCTTTCGGTTGATCCGTGCTTTTGTTGCTGACGGTGTGGATAGTTTGCTAACTTGTGTTTCATGCTTTTCCAGTCATTCGGTCTGTGACACCGATGTTAGTAAAAGTGTTACCTTTTGAGAACTTGTAACTTCAGGTTAAACTATTATTTAATGTTTGATACAAGCCTGCTGTAACTCTTGCAATGATTGATCATGCCGATAATGGTTTACGAACAACAATAAGCTAAGTTGCTTCGATTACTTGATGAAACAGTAAATGATGATGCGGAGGAGTTTCCTGTTTTTTTGTAGACTGAACCAACGCTCAGGGGATGCCCCCTATAAATGTGTAAACATCGTGTTAATTTGAAAGATGGGTGATAGGTGGATTGTATATTTCCTATTCTTGCTCCGTGCAACGGGCATATCCTAGATCTAGAGAATACCCCTCTTTTGTTTTGCAGAAAAAAAGATAGAAGCCTGCATTTCCCCAATCTACATAGTCAATTCGTTGGATAACTTTTACACGACAACCATTACATAGTAACCTGAAAATACATCGACTGTTACTGGTTACTTGTCACTTGTGCAAGAACCCAATTTAAAGATCTTGGAGTTCTATTTGATTGCAAACTTTCGTTCGATATTCACATCGAATATATAATATCCAAAGCCAACTCTCAGTTAGGTTTCCTAAAAAGGAACTCCAAAGAATTCCTGGATCCGCACACACCTAAAGCAATTTTTGTTAGCCTGGTGAGATCACTCCTGGAGTACGCAAGTGTCATTTGGGACCCTTTCTACGAACGCTCTAGTGCTAGAATTGAAAAAATGCAGAAGCGTTTTACAAGATTTGCCTTACGCCGTCTTTACTCTTAGGAAAGCATGCCAGCGTATGGGGCACGTTATCGGTTACTGGGTCTACAAAACCTATCGCAGAGGCGAGTCGTATCTAATGTTCTTTTCATAAAGGATATAGTTGATGGCAAAATAAATTCATCTGAATTGTTAGCGGTCATTCCATTTAATGTACCTAGTCGCACACTAAGAAGTTTTAACTTATTTCATACAGTATATCACAGAACAAATTATGGGCTAAATGGAACTATCTCTAGATGCTTATCATACTGTAACACCGTAGCAAATCAATTAGATTTCTCTACTGAACGCAATATTTTCAAAAAACAGCTGTTAGACATTATTGATACCCTGTAACGTACCTTTTCATTTTTAATTTTTGTTAATTACATCCAATAATAAATTTACTTCTATTTCTGTAAATATTAATTTATTTATAACGTATAATATATGTAACACTAGGATAAGTCTAATATGTAATCTGTAAGGGTCCAACCCGGTAGATGTTAAATAAATAAATAAATAAAAAAATAAATAAATTATGTAACTGTTACTGGTGTTTACACTGACAGTAGCGCAGCACTGGCTTTTTCTTTATTTTTCTTTTTTTTATTCTGTAATATAGTCGTTTTATTAGCTGGTTTAAATTTATTCGATGTTTAATGAAAAAACATCGATTCATCGAGTAAATCAATAGCTTTTCAAAAAATTGGATCGAGTCTATGTATCGTATTGTATCGTATTGTATCGTAAGACAAAGAAATTTTTTGTAGATCATTGAGGAGAGTATCATTAATATTTTGCCTCTTTCTCTCAATCACCATAGAGCATGGGAGTTTTCTAAATGAATATAAATGAATGTATTCCTTAAATTAAAGTAAAACAAAATTAAATTGAGGTGAAGCAAATTTAATTTAACTACGCGATAAACTTAATTTAAAGATAGTTTGTATTTGAGTATTTTTGAAATGTACATCTAATTAAATGAGATGCATTTATATTTAATATCACTTTGAATAGCAGCGTTGTCTATGCAATTATTTTGAAGCATTAAGCTATTTTTTACCCAACTACGGCGAAACAAAATGAGCGATATTTGAGTTTCAGCGGTATGTATGTGTGTTCATCTGTTCCACTCTCACTTCTCAACTACTTTGAATCATAATTTGGCAAATGAGGTATCGTTGCAATTATAGGCTATGATTATAGGCTATGTGACGAGGCTGCAATTCATATCAGTTTTTTATTTGCATATTTCTTCTTTACATTCTTATGTTTAAAAAGCAAAAACACAAATATAGATTTTTCTTTTCATTTTTGAGAAAACGGGAGCAACAGGTAAATAATATAGCAGCCATAAAGTCTGCGTTCAGTTTTGAAATAAGTTATTAAAGCATTAGAAACAGTAAGGACAAATAAAAGCTGCATATTAGCTGCATTTCCGTGGTCGTTGATCTAGAGCGCGGCTCTATTTTATTCACAAAACAAAAATTACAACTAGCTCAATTTCTGGCTCTATTTGTGATCTTAAAATTCTGCTCGGTTTCAAGCATTTTTTATCAAAACGAACATAGTTGGCAAATCTATATATTAATACGCAAACAAAAAAAGTGTTGTACCATTTTACCTGTGTTAACGTCAGCATATTAACATAAATCTTACATCGTTGGAAAGGTATTTTCGAGTACATTTGCAGAATATAATTTTTATTCGAATAAGCTGTCATTAAGATAGGTAAGACAGCTTTTCTATGAAGCGTCACTCATCATTCGCATCAAAAAATTCACGCTGCAATTTGGACGCTTGATAAATCCCAGTTATGCGCATACTGCAAGTCGTGATGCATTTCCGAACAGACCCAAAACTTAATAATTCTAGTATAGGTTGTACTAATAAGTACCTTTATTAATATGCGCCCTGATTTTTTGTTTCCGATAAATTGGGACCAAAATATCTTGACCTTGGCTGAATACGACAATTTTTTTACGCCTCCCAGCGAGAAGGAAATGCATTAAAAAAATATCTTTTACGAAAAATACATTTCAAGACCTTAACTCTTATAGTCTTTTCACAATAAATGTTTCTATTTGAATCTTTTTATTTTCTATTCAACGTGCAATGTAAGCTTAATAAATTTAAAAGGCAATAGCAACCCATATAATTTATTTTACACTAAACTGAATAAATTATTTAATTTTGTGTTCCTTTTTTATGCAGTTATATATTGATTTATATATTGCTTTTCTGTAAATATACTTATAAGATTAATTTAATTAAAGGGCAATAGCCAGACATATAAAAGACTGAAGTACTAAAATAAATGTTCCTTTTTAATATTATTATACATGTTTTATTTCTTTTTATTATATTTTAATAAAAATATGTTATTTAAAAATATTAAAGTTATATTTTTGTGTTAAAAAAAGAATATAGTATTATTTTTGGATTTTGATACGTGGATACGTTTTTTTCAAAAGTGGATACTTTTTTGACCTTTTCCTGGATACTTTATTTAGAATCGTCGCGGCAACACTGCTGTTGAACATCGTTGCTGTAGCATGCACGAGAGATAAGAGAGTGACTCAGAACACTTCAACAGAGCTGTGTGGCGTTGTTGTTGTTGCTGTTTCTTAATTACTCTCTCGAAATGATAGCCTGAAAAGAATGAAGTAATTTCATTCAATAAACCCAGTGGTAAATAGACACATGACGTAACCAATTATTTATTTTATACCTACAATGTAGCTGCGAGACCTCCTACTCCTGTGGAGTTGATAATTGAGTTTTTGAAGTGAAAACTTCTTCAGGAGCGTGTAGTCATTTTGTGTAGAGGAAAATCTTTACTTTAACGAAACCCTACTCATGACACGACATCCACAAATTAAGAGAAATGCCATATTTCAGACAGTGTTAGTCGTATTATCCAAAAATGTACATAATGTAATAAATTTGGTAAGTGTATCCCTTTAAGATCCCTGACGCTAAGCCACTGAGAATGTTTTTATGATTTTTGGAGTAAATAGACTTTATATGATCTGAAAATATATTCAAAGCCAAAATTTTGATATTTTCATATTCTTCAAGGATTTTCAAGAACAAAAAGTTTGTACTGAAATAACTTTTTTTGCACCAAAGATCTCAAATCAATTAAGATATTAAAATATATTATTCTATTTGTTAAATGTGTCCACTTCACTAAAATTGCTGCATTAGTATTTTAGTAAATGAAAAACAACTAACGTTCGCTGCTCATTTTTTAAAAAAAATAAGTGTGACGCGAGAATTCCGTGAAAATTTAAGAAACGGAAAAATTAACATCGAAACAATATGAGAAGCAAACATAAACAATAATCAGCTCAATTGATACATGAAAATTTGTTTTACATTCTGATTCTGATGACGGCGAGAAAAGAGTACGTAAAATGAGTTGTAGATGTGTATTAGCCAAAAGTATTTATCAATGTAATGTTTTTAACTTTTAATAATCGTTTTTCAATAAAAATTAAAAAAAAAACAAAAGACATATCGATTCGACCACAGGCGATACTAGTCTAAATAACTATTCATTTTCGTATTTTAACGTTTTATCGCTTAATGGGTGTTTTGGTATTGCTATTTTTTTGTCATTGTTCTTCCAACAGCTGCTTCAAGAGAGTGGTGCCAAATTTTTATAAAGTTTAACGAAAGTTGTTCCACTGAGATTTAATCTGATCTGGTGCCACGGGAATTCAGCTAATATAACTTTAAAAATTCAAACAATGCTGTTTTTGGTTATATGTTAGGTCGTATTTAAGCGAGGGATCGAACTTTTCGAAATGACTAAATGAAACATTAGATGCACAGTATTTAAATTAATTGCCTTCAAAACCCATTTTTATTCGTCTCAAAATCTTTTCTATCTTTGAGATAATGCTTGCAAGAGTTTATGGTTTCAACGACCATTTACATTGTATGGCTGATGAAAGGAAAGGAGTCATCAAAACTATAAATTCTTACAAGCGATATCTTGTAATTGATTTAGTGTTTTTTAATATCATCACATTCAAATCAAATGCGGATGCGCTACATTTAAAGTATGGAGTACCCTTTATTATTACTAATTAATGAAATCATTAAATTAAATGCGTTTCCTCTGATTTCATTACCTTTTTTTCACCAGTGTACTTAAGATTCTAGCGAAACTGTGCCTTTTTTTAGAAGTTCTTTGGTTTATGCAGAAATGTCAAAAACTGAATGAAGAAATGTCATAGGCATCGCCTTTGATTCAAAATGGTATGCTTAAGCGATATGGACAGATCAAAGCAAATAATTTTTCTACAGAATAACTTAAGAGAGTGGATAATGCCGAAGTGGGTAAACTTCTTCGGAAAATGAACATTAGCCGTTCGGAGTGTACATAGAATTTGTTGGCAGGGTACATTGTGTAAAAACATTTTAATAACACGCTCAACTCAATTGACCACAAAAAGTTTTTCCTTTTGATTTTAAGTTTTGAGGATTATTTTAGATGAATTACAATGTAATGACACCTTCTCAGCTACAGCTAATAGAGCTGTTTTGAGTCACTTTGAAGATACAAAATAAGATTAAACCATTTGCTTTTCACATATCCACTTTTCAACCGGTCATAAACAGTATACATTCATTCCCATATAAACGTCACGCTTTCTTATAAGGTTATTCGAATCTCGCTATCCCACGGTTGATGTTTCCAAAACATCAGACGCACAAAGCTGAGCAAAGCTTTTGTGAGCGTGCCATACATGACGCGACAGACACGACTATTTAACCTTTATTACATGGTCGTTCAAAAACAAGTGTTTGCAAAGGTTTCGTGGGAATAGCCAAGGGTATAAAGGTTAAATGGGCCAGTTGACTTTTAGAATTTCGAATCTCATCTAGCAACCATCGAAGTGAAGCTGTCAATTTGTTATCAAATTCATTGAGCCATAGCAAATTTCATAGAAACAACCCCTCTGCGCTCTTGTTTGCGATGGTAAAAGCAATTAGGAAAACTGATTTTTTGTTTTTAATCACAATAATATGGCAGCTTGGCACATTTAAATCTAAAAAGAAAAACAACAATTTGCACAAACTAAGCAATGCTTACACTTAATGAAGATTTTTAGTTAAACAGTAATTAAGTTTTTCACAAAACTGAAAAGCCAGTATACAGAAAAACGTAAACTAAGCAGGAATTAAAGAAAACAAAACAAAGCAACAAAAACTACTTTGGAGGCAAACAACTTTCTGACGTCTGGCGTGCGTTCAAACATTAAAACTGGCTAAAAGAAAAAAGGTTGGCGACGTAATTGAAGCAGCAACAGCCAACCATATAACCCATGGTTGGAAAGGAAACAGTACAGAAGAATACAAAAGCAAAAAGAACAAGCCAAACAATACCAAATTGAGTTAAAACGTGATTTTTATGCAAACAATCATAAAGAAGGCCAGATAAACGTTGAGAAAATACGTTGGTGGAGCATATCACAGAAATTAAAGCAGAAAAATAAATGAGGGAAAAAAACGCTACAGAAGAAAAAAAAAAAAAAGAAAGATGAAATAATAAAATTAAATTGAAAAATAGATAAAGAGAAATCAGCCACATGAATTCGAACGCGTTTAACGGTGTTTGGAAGCCATGCCAACGCCAACGAACCCGCTTTTCCGGGAAATCTGCGTGAAAACATTGAATGAATTTCCAGTGGAAAATGCGAAAAATCTTGCTTTGTTTGGCTGGTTTTGTTTTTGAAATGTTTCTGTGGGTACTTTGGTTGGTTCGAGTTGGAGTGGCAGGGCAATAACAACAACAACAACTCCAAAAGACGTCACAATATGTGTATATACATATATTTTGTTGGTTTTTTGTTTTGTTTTGATGTGTTTTTGTACGGTTTTTTGCGTTGGGGCAACCGATGCTCAACACAACGACAGAGATTAAAACAGCTACAACTACAACAACAACTACTTTAACATGCGGCGCAGCGGCAGGGCGACAGCTAAAGCCGGAGCATGAATTAGCTTATAGGTTGGAGCAGTGTGTATGTGTGTGTGTGTGTGTGTTTGTGTGTGCGTGCGGGGGGGTAGAGGGGGAAGGTGCGATGGGCGCTATTCGGCTGACAAGCTTTGTTTGATAACCAGCAGTAGTAGAAGACACAGCAACAGCGACATCGACATCGCCATCGACAGCAACGACAACAGCCGACGGGGATTAGCAATGACGAAGGTTTACGCAGAGACGTGGTCCCTACATGATTTTTGTTGTTGTTATTGTGGGCAAGGGAGTCACAGTCAGTCACAGTTGAAGACCGACAAAAACAAAAAACATGGTGTCTGCTACAAAGCAACAACAACAACAACAACCTCACTCACTAAACAGCAAAAATATGATGGTATGCGTGCAGAATATTGAATGGCTGCCATTTGGAGGCAACTCTGTGTTTAGGGTTTCCATTCTTCTCAAAACTGAGCAAGTTTACACTTAATAACAAGACTGAGTAGGACGAGTGAGCTACTGACGTCTTTGGCAAGCGTCACATGCCTCGCCTAGAAATTGAATGGCTATCTTTTGAAGAAGTTTTTGCTCGTACATTTGTGCACAAGCTGAAGCTTTAAGCTTTTGTATCGAAATTAATTAAGTATTGAAATCTGTTTTTGTGCCATGATAGCTTTTCAGTTCTGATTCCTTAAGTGACCTGATTCCAAAATAAATAATATCGAGGATTTTTTCTCGATCACAAGTGCCACTGATATTTTTCCAGTCAAATACAGTGAATAAAATAACTTAACAAACACCACAAGTCCTTGGTATTGTAACTTGTTTATAGTTTGTAAAAAAAAAATGTGAGCTTATTTAACTCCTTAGAAGGAGTTGAGCTATATCAACCAAGTTTGGTATGGAGATGCAGAGAGGTGCTGTTTATTGATAGTTACTATTGGGACTATTTTTAAGGGCACCTTCAGTCCTAAAGTCCGTTTCAAAAACTCGAAAAACCGCTCTAAAATGCATATTTTCAAAGAGTGGACCAAAAATTATAAGTAATTAAAATTTTCCCAAAAAAAAAAACAACTATAAAATTCATAATTTCGAAGAAAAAAAAAATCAGTCCAGGAAAATCATATATTTTTGCTCTGAAAAAGTTTCCAAAAATATTTCAAATTGGGCGTGGTTAAAGATGGGTATAAAGAAATTATGTAGCTACTAGCAAATACCCGCTGCTTCGCCTGCGATAAAAATATTAAATACCATGTAAAAATTTTAAATCTTAAAATGAAAGAATTTAGTTGTATTAAAACAAATTCAAAATAAAAAATTATTGTGGTTGTTTTGTTTAATTATGAAAAAAATTGTATACTTATTAAGAAATTACTTTATTTAATTTGAATAACTCATTTTAACGGCAATTGTTATGATGACATAAATTTACCTGGCTTTTTGTTTTTACTTTTGAAAAAGTCCTGCATAGCAGCGTTATAAAAAAATTTGGGTAAAAATTTTTAAAATTTGTAATCAAAAATGTAATTTTTTACATATATTCTGAAAAAAAATATATTCTTCTTAAATTGTTGTAGGTCATCGGTTTTCTTGAGTTATTAATTGTTGTAATTGGGCTTCGGCCGATATTCTTCTTAAATTTAAAAAGAACCATTATAATGACATCAAACTTTTGGCGATATCTCAAAAACTATGGACTTTCTCAATGCATGATAATGCATTCTTGTATGGACAGTCGTTGATTAATAAAATTAACGGTAATTCTCTTTTCTTTTCGAAAATATTATGTAAGTTTTATTTTTTGGTATGTTTTTAAAAAACCTTTTATTATGACATTAAAATTCTTGCGATATCTCAAAACTATAGATTTTCGCAGTATAACTCATAAGCCTCTGAATGAGAAAACCCGATTGAAATTTCATGTTTTGACTTAGCAAGCAAACATTTCCACCATTTTCAAATCGATTTTTATCCAATTTTCTTTGTTTGAAAGTTAAGTAATTTAAGAAATTAAGTAAATTGGGAAAATGAGAAAGGTTCACCGTTACTTTTTCCTTATTCTTTCATATAACATAATTTACCTGCAAAATTGTTCTATTTTGACACAAACAGTTTCTGTCATTAAAAATCATGAGCCACCTACCCCTATGATTTTTTGATTAAAACTAATTTGCTTAAAATGTTGTTATATTTTTTGCAATGTGCTACAACTAAAAAACTAATTTATGTGAAAAACATTTTCAAATATAGCTTAAAAAATAATTCTGTGAAAAATATTTCAAACTATTCCAAAGTTATATACATAAATCTATGTTTTTATCTATTTCCTTATCTATATATTCATAGTTAACGTTATAGTTATAGTAGAATTTGTCCTGACCCAATTCAATGAATTTTTTGTGATCGTTTTGTGAATTTGTAAAAGTGTAAATTGACCTTCGAACAAAACTCATGCTAGACGCTTCCTTTTGAAACGTCAATGCAAGACGATCAGAATTTTTTGATATATACAGCATTCTTATTGATGTATAGTTTTGCCCGGCAGACGTTGTCCTGCTGCAGACCACTTTACGATATACGAATTTTCATGCTGTTCGGAAAAAAATTTTATATATTCGCCATTTTTAGAACAGTTGCCGAAAGTAGCCGTATGAACTAAATTATCAGATTTTAGTCTAATACAACCAAAACCGTTCGAAGTATAACATTTTTGATTAATTCTGGGCGGTAATGGGGGTGTGGCAACATTTTTTCACTTAAACCATCTCATACTCGAAACAATAAAATGCCAGAATTTCAGCTCAATTGGTCTTAAACCTAGTGCGCTTTGCTTTAGTCCAAGCTTATCCCCCGAAAAGTGGACTTAACTAAAGTGGGTCATGAACATTTTTAGTAAAGTTAGCGAAAGTAAAAAGATTACCAAATTCTAGTCTCATACGATCAAAATCGTCTGAAATATAGCATTTTTGCAAAAAGTGGGCATGAAAAGTAGACGTAGCAAATCTAACATAGCATCATATTACGATAAAGTTGGAATAACAAATCGTTTGATACCTATATCGTGTTAATCGGTTCAGTGGTTGTTGCGTGCTTGTCAAACATCCGTGCAGTATCACAACGCTTTTATATATTCGTATAGATAAACTAGCACAACCTCAAGAGAGGAAAAGCTGACTGGCAAGGCTGCAAAACATAATTCTGTGGTCAAAAGCACTAAGCGCTTAAGTCGACTTAAGACAAAACTGAGTTATTGATGCAGATGTGTTTCAAGCATATAGCTTTATAAGCACACAAAATCTGGAGCTTCTAGCATGACCCTAGCCAAAGTTATGACACAAAAACAAAAGACTCTTTCATACAATTCATATGGCGATTGAAAACTTTAACACGAGATTACTCGAAACAGCAATTTTTGACTTAAGCGCTTAGTGCTTTTGACCACAGAATTAATGCAGATAACTAAATTCTGGCAACCCCCCTCAAAACATTAACAAAGAAAATTAATTAACACTGTATGAAAGCAAGAATCTCCCTGAAAGTAAAGCTGGATTCACTGATCACCTTCAGCATGTTTTGAAAGTTTTTTTCATATGAAGTTTTCGCTCAGAGAGAAAAATTTCTGCACGCTCTGAACTTGATTAACATTACTTTAAATCACACAAAAACATGCTGAAGGTTATCAGTGAATTCAGCTTAACTACACAACATGGCTGTCGTGTTATATTTAGAGAAGCTCTCTCGACAAAGAGAGAAAAGCTTTGTTTGCTGTTATATTGTTTTGCTGGTTGAAGGTTAGGTTAGGTTAGACCGGATGCCTTCGTGAGGCTCACATAGACCAATTTAGGTCCTTTGTGGTACCGGTAGCGAACAAAAGGAACCTTTGTGTTTGTTTTAAAAGTCTTTAAAGATTTGCGTTGAGTTCGCAAACCTTAGGAGGGATTCTAGAGACACCCTGGCTACATCTTTAAGTGACGGGAACGTCGATGAGCCTAGGTATTTTAGTCTCGATCTAAGTAGGGCGGGGCATGTGCATAGTAGGTGCTCCAGGGTCTCCACTATGCCCAGTTCTTTGCACTTCCTGCAGTTGTCATCCGTGGTGATGCCAAGCTTCCTCGCGTGGGCTGCCGTCATGCAGTGACCAGTGAGCATGCCCACTAGTGTCCTGCAATCTTTGCGCGGGCGTGCCAAGATGAACCGAGTTCGTTTTTCGCATTGTGCATTGCACATGATTTTCGAGATTTTGCACGTTGTCGTATCTCTCCATCTACGAATCACTGCTAGTGTGGCTGGTTGAATGTAGGCATCAAATAAAATGCGTGATTTTGCAATAATTAAAGAATACATTTTTCGAAAACCTTAGCAAGCTATAACAATCTATATTATCATAGGAATCGAATAAAAAAAGAATTATCAAAATCGGTTCAGCGGTTACCGACCTTATTCTGGATCAAATTTCGTGAGTCTCCTTTTATATAATAGTATTATATAATAGTATAGATATGTTTATGTGTTTTTTAACAAAAAAGGCATGGAAGGCATTACCTTTCTTCAAATGCTCGACTTTTAACCATGCATCTGGAAAGTAGCGACTGTCAGCAAAAATAATTTATGACTTTTGTTGCAAATAAATCAAATTTTAAATAATAATAGGTCGGAAAACCTGCAAACGCCTGCCTATTTTTTAAAATATAACGAATAACAAAGCGTACTTTTTGTTGTAACTTTCTTTTAAGCTTCCATAAGTGTTTTTTTTTTTCAAATAGCAGCTTTACTCAGTAATTATTCACTTTTCTTCTCGCAACCAAAATTCTATACTTTTTAAAGCGAAAACAGAATTCACGCAACATCTGCAAACGACAGGGTTGCACAATAGGCTGGAGCGTCAATTTTTGTTTTCTAATTTTTAACATCGCAGGGGATGGAAAAGTTGTAATCGTGCGGAGGTATATGTAATGTGACCAACCGTACTCTTTATGGGAATTTTTTACTTCTTTTTTGCTTGCTGTACTTCTTGTATCGAAGTTCGCTAAAAGTACTTATTTTTACTTGTTGTACTTTTTTTTGATATCTTTTTGACAACTTTTTCATAAATCAATTCAAAATACACCTCTCCAACTAGGGATGTGCAAGTCGAAGTCGAAATAAGTGGAAAGTCGACTTTTGCTAGATAATTTTTGACTTTTGACAATCGACTTTCTGATATTGAAAAAAGTCGAAAGTCGACTTTTACTTTCGACTTTTACTCTCGACTTTTTTCATTTTAGGCAAAACAAAAATCTTAACGCTAATCTGAGAACTATTTTCTCTAAACTCATAAAATAGCGGTTTAACAACAAGTAAAGCTGCGTTGGCAACTCTTGATTCTATAAATGTGAAATAGTGGTCGGCAAAATTAAAAAAAAAGAGACTGTAAGTGGAAGTGTGACAAAGCAATTGCATATCATCTGATTACGTTACACGCGTAAATAAATGTTCACTATTTGAAAAGCAGGTGACAATTGTTATCAAAATTCATTATTTTTGAGTTTCAGATTTTGTTTTGAAAAAAAAAAAAACATTACAACAAACACATAGAAATATCAAGAACACTGGCTAACAATTGTTACTTTGCCTTTGGCTGTTAATACCAATTTATATTCACAATATTCAAACTACGCTCAAATCGATAAACTTTTTATTATAGAAAACAGGAATGTTCTGCTTTAAGTCAAATTGGCAAGAATTTAAAACGAGTCATTGAAATTACATCAAAAATTTACGATATTGAATTGGTAAAACCATACGCTTCTTTTACACTTTTAGAACCTAGGTTCAAAAAGTACGCATTTCAAAATATCCGTGAGTGCTCTCAAGCAATCTTTCACCTTGGTAAGCAGAAGTACATAAATAATTACTGCAAATATTACCCCCCTCCCCTCCATTTAGGTGATTTTGTGAATGCCGAAATGAGACAAGCAATAATTTCAAATGAAGAAGTTGTGATAGCGGCATCAACATTTAATAATCAAGAATCCGATAACAGTGACATATTATGTTTTTTGGTTGAGGTGGTTAAAACAAGCATGGACTCTACAACTGATGAAATTGAAGGGGTGCCCACTCAGCTGCGACTTTATCTGGAGCGCCCAGCTGTTGATCGAAAACTTAATAAAAATCCGCTTGTTGTCTGGAAATGCATGTAAACTGAATTTCCTTTTGTTTGGGCCGTTGCAAAAAATATTCATCAACTGTTGCAACTTTGGTGCCATCCGAAAGGTTATTTTCTCATGCTGGTCTCATAGCAAAACAATTGCGAAACAGGCTTTCGCCTGAACATCTTAACATGTTGGTTTTTCTCGTTCAGTAAGTGAAGACATGTGGTTCCCTTGATTGTGCATTCACTTGTGCACAAATATATCAAGCCCTAACCGCCGAATTAACGTAAGCGCCACTTTTTCGAAATTAATTTTTAAATGGCAAACGATAGCACGACAACAAAATCGTCAATTCCAAAAATTTCACATCTCTACGTTAAACGTTCTAAACGATTATTTACTACGTTCTAAAGTAATATCTAACACAAAAATAAAATTTTACATGTACCGCTTATGCAAAAAAAAAAAACAAGGAAAATGCTTCTCTTGTAAAATTTGGTTTATAACGCTTATGTTAATTCGGCGATTAGGGCTTAATATTCAGCCCAATTATTAATAATTTTTCCTGGGGAGTCGGAAAAGGTAGTTTTAATTTTTAGGAAAGCAGAAAGAGACTCACATTTTTTTTTTACTTTCATAAATATTGACTGTTAATGAAGAAATTTAGAAAATTTACTTTAAAAATTTCCAAAATATTCTTAAACTTTATCTTGAAAATTAACTCTCCCTTTTCCGATTACCCGGGAAAAATTATTCATAACAAATCTGATTATTTGTATAAGAACTAAAATTGCAATACTTTGTTTTTTTATATTATTTATTTAATGAAGTACCATGTTTTTGTTTATTTTTAAACAATAAAACACATTTTTCATATTGAATCATCTGCTTCTTAACTGCCCTACAAAAGCGGTACAAAAATGTTTTAAAAAAAGTCGAAAAAAAGTTGAAAAGTCGACTTCTCAAGGTTCAAAAAGTCGATCAGTCGACTTTTACATTTTCAACGGTTGAAAAAGTCGAAGTCGACTTTTGCTGGCAATCGCACATCCCTATCTCCAACTACGCCAAAAAATTATTTAAGGTCTCTTTCTGTACTCGATTCAAGTAACTTGAAGTTGTTGAATCTGTTAAAATTTATTAAATAATGTTAGAATCTGTAATAATGTTTAGGACGTATGACATAAATTGCAAATAAATTTTCATCACATTATCAGATAAATGTTCAAGCTTTTTCCACCGTTATTTTAGAAGGATCTTCAAAAAATGTCCACTACAAAATTACACAAAATGCTTACAGTACAATCTTTTCGAAATTACACACGTGTTGTGTAATTACACGGAAAGTGGCAAAACTGGTGCCATGGTAAAGTTGGCAATTCCTTTACCGCATATCTTTCACAGGCCGCACAGTGGAATGAGGTGGCCATTTAGAAAATCGAAGAAAAAAATTAAAATATTTAATAATTGAACAAACTGTGAATGCTATTTGAAAGCTAATACTTCAAACTATTTATACATAAAAAAATTATTACTTTTCATATTTTTTTGTGGATGTACTTCTATTTTGTACTTCTATATTTATTCCATGTACTTCTTTTGTACCTCTTTTTAAAGTCTGTGCGTGTACTTTTTTTGCTTTGAAAATGTTGGTCACATTTTGTATACCTATACGATGGTGAGACTTGCTTGGCATAAGTATTAGTTAAGTTTTCACTATAATCCATCTTAAACGTTAAAAAGTTTGAGAAAATTAGATAAGATTATTGGAAAAAAACCATTTACATTTCACTGAACTTGTGCTATTCTATTTCTAGAAAGAATAATTGTGAATAAGTTACACGAAATTTTATTTCAACGTGCTCTCAAATGCAAATGAAATTTTTTCGAATGCAAGCATATTCAAATTTACCGCAATTTTTCTTCTTTTCATTTTTTCTTCATTCAGCAATACTTTCTGAATTGTATACGCGTAGCAAAAATAGTCCTATTTGTTAAAGAGCGTGAAGATAAATTCGTCAATCCGACAATAACTTAGCAAAGACTCAAACCAAAATTTTTGTTCCGCAAAAAGTTAAATTCGTACTTTTTGCTAAGTATGCATTTAATTTTGGGAGGAAATTTCTTCCCAAAATTAAAATCGTTCTTTTTGGAAAGTACGAATTTAACTTTTGGGAGGAAATTAAATTCGTTCTTTCTACAAAGTAAGAATTTAACTTTTGGGAGGAAATTAAATTCGTTCTATTTGCAAAGTACGAGTTTTACTTTTGATTCGAAGAACTAAACTAATAACACTAATTTTCAAATCAAAAATTCTCAAAATCTGTGCGTTACGATTTTTTGTTAAGCATATCAAATGAAAGGTGATTAAACCACCTTTGTAACGATGTATAGCTTATAAACAGGGAAGACAGAAATATGCACGAAAAAATCTAAAATAAGTATGCTAATATGCTCTAAAAAATGGCAAAATATGCCATCAAATAAGCACGAAAAATGTCGAAGTCGGAGTTTTATTATTCAAAATTTTATTCAATAGTTCATAAAAAAAAAACAAAACAATAGCCCTTTCAAGGCGTAAAAGTAAATATTTCAGTTTAAATAAATTTTAATTTTAATTATAAAGTAAAAATTTAATTCTATTTTAATCATTTAATGAATATTTTGTTTGGTAGCTCGAAGCCAATGCCAAAAGTCTCCTTCCGGACGAAGTCCATTATTTTCTATGGTGCTTATAGCAAAAACAGTGTATTGCATTCAGCGATTACACTGAACAATTAAATGCATTTTTATACTATCAAAAAGAAATTTTCTACGATTTTCAGCCAACAATGTTTTGTATTGTGAGAAAGACCGCTCGACATCGCAGGATGTAGTTGGGCACCATTTAAATAAGGTGAGAACTTCGTTCGGAAGGAGACTTTCGGCGTATGGATCCATTGTCTGTGAGTTTTTAAACAAAATATTTTTTATACATATATAATATAATATCTCTTTATAAATATATATAATATCAAAGAAATTACAATGTTGCCAGATGTGAAGGAAGTATCAAAATTTGCCCGATTACAAGCTAAAATCTGTTCGAAAAGATACTAAAATTAGTACCATGAGCGCCAATTTCACTACTTTTAAAAATGTTTATGGCAAAAGTCTTAATTGTGCCCTATAAGCTATATATCGTTACAAAGGTAATATCGTTACAAATAATAATAAAAAAAAAAATAAAAAATCGTAATGCACAGATTTTGAGAATTTTTGATTTGAAAATTAGTATTTTTAGTATCATGAGCGCCAATTTCACTACTTTTAAAAAATGTTTATGACAAAAGTCTTAATTGTGCCCCTATAACCTATACATCAATATAAAGGTGGTTTAATCACCTTTCATTTGATATGCTTAACAAAAAATCGTAATGCACAGATTTTGAGAATTTTTGAATTGAAAATTAGTATTTTTAGTATCATGAGCGCCAATTTCACTACTTTTAAAAAATGTTTATGACAAAAGTCTTAATTGTGCCCCTATAAGCTATATATCGTTACGAAGGTGGTTTAATCACCTTTCATTTGATATGCTTAACAAAAAATCGTAATGCACAGATTTTGAGAATTTTTGATTTGAAAATTAGTGTTATTAGTTCTTCGAATCAAAAGTGAAACTCGTACTTTGCAAATAGAACGAATTTAACTTCCTCCCGAAAGTTAAAGTCGCACTTTGTAAAAAGAACGAATTTAATTTCCTCCCAAAAGTTAAATTCGTACTTTCCAAAAAGAACGATTTTAATTTTAGGAAGAATTTTCCTCCCAAAATTAAATGCGTACTTAGCAAAAAGTACGAATTTAACTTTTTGCGGAACAAAAATTTTGGTTTGAGTCTTTGCTAAGTTAGCGTCGGATTGACGAATTTATCTTCACGCTCTTTATTTGTTATAGGATTATTATTTTAGTTTATGCTTTACATGTAAAAAAAAAACTGGATTATTTTAAAGCGAATGGAACACAGCTATTGACTTGGTTTTTGATCTTGCCATAATACTTGAGAGATAAATAAAATATAAAGAAGGACGTTTTGACACATATATTCACTTTCGTACTCCAAGGAGGTGTGGGAGGAGTGATCTTCATCCATAAAGTTTTATACTCGGCTAATCAAGGAGAATCACCACCCAATTCAAATATTCAAGTATTCAAATATTTGCTGATTTGTCGTCATTTTATTCAAATATTCGTGCAATAGATACAGAAAATATTCTCCCTTTTAATTTCTCAAATATGTCGCGTAATAAGGCTTCTCTGTCTGGTAAGTAAAAAAGTGTTAATAAATAAAGAATTTATTGTAAAAAAAGTGCAATATATCCACATTTAAAAGTTTTACTTCCAAAAAAAATTAAAAATTTTTGCAGAAATATCTTAATTAGATCCTATTTAGTAAGTAAAATAGGTACCTTAAAAATATTTTTTCACTATATTTCTTGGTGTGGGATTGAAGAGGTTAAAAAAGTATGTTTTGGTATTTTTCCAGTGAAGAGTATTAACTAAATAAGTGACCGCCACGTCCAAATTTAAAAATATCTGGATTTCGGAACTCGATGTGATGCAGAGGTGCGACTACAATCATAATTTTTAAATTTTTCTAGAAGAATTTTGGTGGTGACACCTTTTAATTTTCATAAGACCAACTTTTCTTAATAATACACTTCATAATTTTATTTAGGAATCACAGAAATATCATATCTTAGAATAGCTTGTATGAGTATTGCATTTTTCGCATTTGGAGCCACGACTTATCGTTCCGATTTTTAAAGTATTGAAAGGCTTTTATTTGTTGATATCACATTTAAAAGTTTCAACCTTATAGTATGCAAGTATTTTTTTTAGAACTACTTTCACATATAAAAATATGGATGCTTTCATATACTTGAAATGGTGAAGTTCCCACCAGTATCAAAAGTATCAATTGGCCCATTCACGCTAGCTACTTCAATAGTTCTAAATGCACTAGATACTTTTTTGACCCAAGGTAATGCATAAATGGGTCAGTTCAATCAACTTCCATCTCGATTGTTTCTTGTTTATGTTTTTAACGTCTTGACTGACTTATAAAATTTATTCTGACAAACTCATACTTCGAAGTGACTTTTTTGAGAAAACATGACACATAGAGATATTCAGTTTCGTTGAGCAACATAAATAAAATATCGGGATCAAAAAACATAAATATATTGAATAAAGAATATCAGTCACTCTGCCTTTTTTTTTCTTTCAATATCAACTAGCGAAAAAGCTAGCTCTTCATGACTAGTGAAGTAACTAGGGAATGGGTGTTAAAAAGGTAGCAATTGACCCCTTCCTATGACATGCTCGTGTAAAATTCGCCAGTTGAATACAAAGAAGGTAGATTGAAGTGGAACTAGTACTGGCTACCAAGGGGCTAGTGAAACCACTAGTTTTGTACTAGTGCCATTAACTGCAGGGTTTTGAAACTTTCACGAATTTTATCTCCTTAGCTATTTGAGCGACTTCCTTTGAAAGTGGCATTGGATTTAGCGGTTCCATAGAAACGTTTTGGAAAAAAGGGCTACGGGTCCTAAGATAAAATTATTCCTTAAACACTGTTTAAACTCCCAATATTGGGCCTTTTTCTAGAAACCACACATATATGTATTGTATTGTATTTTTATTTGCAATTCTTCAATAAGTACAAAATAGCTTATGCTTATGATATACATTAATTTAATTGAAGAATCAAACAATTTTTGTAACATTATTAAAATTTATTAAAAAAGATAAACTTATACTAGTGCTGCCAGGTTTTTTTTTTAAAAATCGGGATTTTACAAAAAAAAAAAAATCGGGACATAAGCAAAAAAATCGGGACAGACTCAATCGTCCAGTACGCTTAGAATAACAAAAAAACTTTAAATACGTTTACTGAAAATCGATTTTTTCGAGTTGTATGTAACTTTAAAAAAGAAATTTTATATTTTAAACAAAAGTCAGTGACAGAGAACTCAAATAAATGAATATAGAAAAATATAAACTTATATTTTTACTAACCCATATTAATATCTGAAAATTCAAAATTCGTATTTTATAATGTACTAGCTGAAACCCGGCGCGTTGCTGCCACTCTCCCTTGTCAAACGCCCATAAAATGTTATCAGTTAAACAGCATGTCTAAATTGAGGTCAAATACTGAATTCCGAGACTGTGCGACCTATATCCACAAAGCTATTCGATATAACAATTTTGGGTTGTATAGGAAGTGCCACGCCCTCTTGATCACCCCTCATAGAACGTAATCAATTAAACTGCATGTGTTCATGGAGGTCGAATACCGAATACCAAAACTGTTCGACATATAACTCCAAAACTATTCGATAACACAAATTTGGGTTGTATGGGAGGTGCCACTCCCCTTTTCCCTACACCCATAAAATTCCAGGTCCAATACTGAATTAAAAAACTGTGCGATCTATAATCCCAAAGATTATAGGTCGCTTGATATCTTTAATTTGGGTTAATTGAAACTGCATGTGTAAATTGAGGTCAAAAACTGAATTACAAAGCTGAATTTCTATAACTTCAAAGCTATTCGATATCACCAATTTGGGTTGTATGAGAGGTGCTCCTCCTCCTTGTGCAACTCCCATAAAATTTTATCACTGAAACGGTACGTCTAAATTGTGGTCGAATACCGAATTTCTAAGCTGTGCAACCCATAACTCTAAAGCTAATCGATAACACAAATTGTTTTTATATATATGGGAGGTAAAATAAGGTGTGGCATTTCTTCTTAAACCATCTCGTACTCAAAGCAAAGCCACTTACAAAATTTTGAGCTCAATCGGACCAATAGTTTTGAAGTATTGTGATATTTCCAAAAGTAGGCGTAGATGAAATGTGACAACGCCCGTTTTTATTTAAGTAAATGACCGTCATCATAAGAACTTATTTACCAAATTTTAATTTAATACGACCAAAACCGTCTTAAATATAGCATTTTCATTGATTTGTGGGCGATAAAAGGGGTGTGGCATTACTTTTTTCCTAAACCTTTGCGTAGCAGTTACGAACAAACCAGTAAAAGGAAGTATCCAATTTGGTCCAGTCCTTTTCAAGTTTTAAGCATCCGAACAAATCACGATTCATTTTTATATATACAGATATTGATTTGTGGGCGGTAAAAGTGGGCGTGAAAACATTTATGTATAGTGACTGCCTCTTGAAGCACCTGCACAGCAAGTTTCACTATAAAAATGTGTAGAACTCCGGAATTGCCATTATTTCGAAAAAGTGGGCGTATGTTTAATGCGACCACGCCCATTTTTTGTACAGTTACTGACAGTAACTATCTGAACAAAATTACTAAATCTTAGTTTTTACGATCGAAACCGTCTGATATATATCCTTTATTTGGTTTGTGGTTGATAGCGCAAATTTGGCTTGTATGGGAGGTACCACGCCCCCTCGTCCAAACGCTACCAAACCTCACAGGAACACTGATTCTCCTCTTCAGACATTGTTCTGCCACAGACCACCTTACTGCCATATACGAAAATGCCAAGAAATGCAAAATATATTCACCATTTCCAGTATAGCTGCCGAAAGTAGCCATATGCACTAAATAACCAAATTTTAGTCTAATACGATCAAAACCGTGCGAAATATAGCATTTTTGTTGTTTTGCAAGCAGTAAAAAGGGGTGCGGGAAAATATTTCCCTTGAACCATCTCGTAATCCTTTTTTTAGTTCAGTTGCCGAAAGTAGCCATACAAACTTAGGTATCACATGTTAGTCTCATACGGCCAAAACTGCTTGAAATATAGCATTTGCACTGATTTGTGGGCGCAAAAAGGGGGCGTGGAAACCAATTTTTCGTACAGTTACTGTCAGTAACTACACAAACCAAAGTACCAAATTTAAGTCTTATATGACCAAAACCGTCTGAAATAAACCATTTTCATTTATTTGTGGGCGGTAAAAGGGGGCGTGGAAACCCATTTTTAGTGCAGTTGTCGACAGTAACTGTACATACTAAATTACAAAATTTTAGCCTTATACGACCCAAACCGACTGAAATATAACATTTTTATTGATTTGGGGGCGGTAAAAGGGGGGTGTGGCACATTTTCCCCCTCAACCATCTCGTACCTGAAACAAATCGGCTGCCAAAATTTCAGATCAATCGGTTTAGTAGTTTTGGAGTCTATAGACATCACACAGCCAGACACACATCGTTTTGCTTTTTATATATATAGACATTGATTTGTGGGCGGTAAAAGTGGGCGTGAAAACATTTATATATAGTGACCGCCTCTTGGAGCACCTATACAGTAAGTTTCACTGTAAAAGTGTATAGAACTTTGGAATTGCCATGATTTCGAAAAAGTGGGCGTATTTATTTTACGACCACGCCCATTTTTTGTACAGTTACCGACAGTAACCATCTGAACAAAATTACCAAATCTTAGTTTTTTACGATTGAAACCGCTTGATATATATCCTTTTTTTGGTTTGTGATCGATGGAGCAAATTTGGCTTGTATGGGAGGTACCACGCCCCCTTCTCCAATCGTTACCAAACCTCACAGGAACACTCTCAAGATGTGCCTTTATTTTCCCTGAAAATTTCATAAAGATCGGTTCAGCGGTTTTGGAGTCTATACGTGATATAGCCACATACCCACCCACATGCCCACATACCCACATACATACATCCATTTTTATATATAAGATTTTACATAATGCACTTATTGTTTTTTTCCGTTTTGTTTTCTTTCGTTCATGCTATGTTTGATTGCTAGAACGGGATGCTAGAACGGGATGAAAATGAGCAAATCAAAATTAACAATATCCACAAAGAATGTTGTTATTGTTTTATTCGCTCCCTTTTTCTTTATTTCACGCACTGTTCGGTTGCCTGAAAAGTATGCGATTCGGTGCAATTAATTAGTGGCGTACAAAAAAATCTGTACAAATTTAGTCATTAAGAAATAAAAACGTAGGAAGTATTTTTAAAAATAGTGAAAATATTACAAAATAAAATTGTTTTTAAAGAAATCGGGACATTTGGAAGACCTCACGGGGGACGCACATTTTTAGGCTGAAAATCGGGACAACCCGCGTGGAGATCGGGACCTGGCAGCCCTACTTATAACTGAATGGTGTTCAGTAATTATTACAAATTACAAGGAATGGAGAAAAGGTAGTGGCATTTGGAAGTAAAATTAATTACTTTGTTAAATAACCACATTTATAACTAAGTTTTGGAAAAGGGAAACAGGGTGGGGTCAAGACAGTTACAAGATAAGAAGGAAAGAAGGGAGATTAGGTATATAAAAATAAGGAGAAAGAAAAACAGAGATAGGGGTGGTAGCGACTATAAAAAAGAAAACAAAAGTCAAGAGAGCAGAAGAGAATTAAATTTTTAGTATCATTATATAAGTACATTGAGGAGGCAATTAATTTCAGAGAAATCATAATTAAAATCCCACAATTTTACTTGACTCAAAAACGTATATTTATATTTCAAACATTTGAGGCGATTAGGCAGCTTGTTAAACAATCGAGATGAAACAATTGGAAAGCTGTTGCGATAGCTAGTAGTGCGAAAATATGGAACGTAAAGGTTATTAACTCGTCTTTTTTGACTACAGTTACTTAAAGAAGGTATACTGGCGCTAAGATTTTTATCAAGAATAACTTTTAAAGTTTTGAAATAAAATAAATGGCGTAAAGGCAAAATATTGAAGGACTTGAAAAAAGAAAATGAAGATGTTAATCTATTAACACATTCGCAATTTTCCTGACAACACATTTTTGTAAAGTTAACAAAGGACTTAATTTATTGCTGTATGCTGCGTTCCAACAAGTTTAACCATAAGCTAACTTTGAATGGAAAAGTCCAAGTCCATAATAGAACATTTTCGTAAATGTGCTTTTATCAGTTTACTTTGTGATCGCTTAGGTCAAAACTGAAAACTTTGTGATAACAGATTTGTAGATGATTAACCGGTTTGATTTAAGCCTAAGGTCAAAAGCTGAGGAACAATCATATTGGTTTTTTTCCTTTGCTTGATTTATTATGTTACTTCGTAAGAGCTTTACTTGTATGTTTTTGAACTGCTGATTCAACTCTTGTAACTGGTTCTTGTTAACCATGAAAAATATCTTGGTAAATTTTTTGGTTTGTTGGCAGTTAACATCTTAAATTTTTTTTACTGAAGTAATATTGAATTGCAATAGAATTTAAATAGGAAAAAAGTATGGATAAACATTATCATGTAACCAGCTGGCAAAAATTTACTGATTTTTTGTTTATATTCTGGGGCCAAATTACGGCCCCTATTATGTAAAATAACTCAACTTAAGTTGACTAGATTCATCTAAATTTTTTTCATATAACGTATTACATTTATTTTAGTTGAACCATGTAGTTTGCCTTAATCTTTTAAGAATTTTCAAACAACATAGTTCAACTGGAATGTATGTAATAAATTATGAGAAAAAAAATTAGTTGAATCTAGTCAACTTAAGTTGAGTTGTAATACATAATAGGGGCCTACAGCATCCTTGATCGAGCAAAATTAGGAATGGCACGACGAGACAAGTGCCGATAAATTTTGACGATTTTGCTCGATCACGGATGCTGTAATTCGGCTCCAGTATTTGTGCCGCTTTCTGAGGCAAATATAATTGTTAACCCTGCTCTGTAACTTGATAAGGTGCGCCGTAGCTCTGTCAAGAGGAGCACAAATTCACGCAGCAAAATAAAAGGGCGCTGGTGATGCTGCTGAACGTAGAGGAGGATGGCGAAAGGTGTAATGATGATGCCGAAACAACCGCAAGGTGAGTTCAAGGCGCCCGCTGATACTGTCAGAAACCACTTTGGATATCCGTGTCGATTGTGACGTTGTATCTCTGCGAAACTTAGCCGAAAACAACAACACGTAAATTCTTATAAGCTGCAGTTGGAGCATTATCGTACTGGGCCTACTGAAGAGATGAAGGCAGACACGCCAACGACTACTGCGTCGACGTTATGGACAGACTATACACACACACATAAACACTCACACACTCGCACTTACAGTTGTTTGTCATTCATTAAATTTTGTTGTAATTTAAAAAATTTGTTTTCTTTATATATAAATGTTTTCAAACGTCTTCGTGGCTATGTTATAAAATTGCAACATTCTTCACTTAACGTTTTTTTGCACACTTGATACTGGAGTTAGGGAGTCGTAGAAGATGACAATAATTTTCCAAATGGAAATTTGCTGCCAATCATTAAATATTTTCTATCTAACTCCCCCTCCCAACACAAACACTTTGCCAGAAGCGCATTTAAATAAGAAAAAAAAAAACACATTTTTTACAGGCGAACGCAGCCCACCTTCTTCTATTTACTTCCTCCTCTTTCACTAACCTAAGCACTTTGCTTGCACGTACGTTTTGTACGCTGCTTCGCTTGTTCGTCCGTCCGTCTTCTGTGACAGTATTTTATTTTTCAGCACTGTAACGATGTATTAGTTTGCTCTGCTTGTATTTTGCAGCACTTAAGTTTTCCATTTGGAAAATTTGCCAATTGGAAATGTTTTTGTTGCATTATTGCATGTTTTTCACTTGTTTCTGTTAATTTTGTGTTTAATTACTGCTTTCTTATTAGCAAATAATAATTAACATTTTTTTCGATCAACGAAGACCTTTTTTAACTCGAGACTGCAGACGAAATGAACGCAAAGGCGACGAAAACACTTGTGCGAAGCAAAAACGACAACGACGACACCAGCAACAACGGCGACGGCAGAGACGTCTCTGACAGGCAGCACGACTGTGGTTTTGACAGTCGGAGACTGCAAATTAGTTTGTTAATGATTACGTTATATATTACGTTCTGTAGCGTCGACGACTGAATACAACACCCCCGAATTTATTGTTACTACTAGCGCACGACTACGTTCAGATATCGAATGGAAGCCAGCTAACGATAAGGTGGATACAAAACTTCGTAAAAGCAATCAAGCTGTGTTTAATTTGTATAGTGAATGGAGTTCAGTTGGGGCTTTTTACAAAATAACATCTAGTAGTTGTTTCACTCTAACAGTACTGTGCCGTTCAATAAATTTCAGGTGTGTTGTGTGTGTGAGTGAGATGCTAGTAACTAAATGTGTAAAAGTTTGTGCTTAGTGCGAAGAGCAGCAAGATGTGCTCCAATTTGTGAAGCTTTTGGGGCACAAAAATTTATATAAAATTTAGTGCTTAAGGCAGTGTTGCCAGAACTTTTTTGAGATAAGCACGATATTTAAAAAAAAAATCGCCCAAATTCGCCCAATGAAAAAAAATTGCCAAAATCGCAATTTTGGCCAAATCGCCAAAAAAAATAAAAATTAAAAACATTTTTTTCAGATAATATTGAGATCTGTTAATAGTATTAGATATACAATATAAAAGTTATTATTTTCATAAAGAAAATTTTTTTGGAGACTAACTATTTAGAATTTTTCAATATGCAGCTTCAAAAATAAAAACTTTTTACAAAAAATGTAGTTCCAATAAAGCAAGATGAAAGCAAGATGAATGCCAACCAGGGCTGCCACTTGTAAAAAAATTTAGTTACCAAAATTTAATCTAAAAGTTACCAAAATTATATAAGAATTAATTAAACAAACAAACATTTTTTTAAAGTATAATGTTGAATAAAAAACATTTATTCAACATTAAAATACTTAAAATTATAAACAGATATAGTGGTAAAAACAATTTAGTTAATATTATTAAGTATTACATTTTCTTTGTTTAAAATTTTTTATTTTTAATAACTAAAAATCACAAAAGTAAATAAAAAGTACGTAAAATTCATAAACTCATACACTTATAAAAATGAGATATATATCTTTTTTATACATACATACATACATATATAGAAAAAGTATAAATTTTTTCTTATATAAAACTTATTTATTATATTAATATAAAAATCACAAATAAGTAGTAAATTCAGGTAAAGGTATTTTTTTGTCACAAAACAAAAAATTATAAATTAATGGTATTATAAAATTGCGATCCTTATCTTTTTTATTTGAAATAAGAAGGTACTAAAAAAATATTTTAAGAAAGTAAATGAGTAAATACAAAGATATGGCATTTAATACTTTAAAAAACATATCGGTTTCTTCAAGTTTAAATTTTAATCATTTTGTAATAAAAAAAATCAGAAACTACACAGGTCGTTTGTTTTATAAGATATCAATTCTAACTAAGCGCACTGATTTTAAATATAAAGAAACTTTTTCACCATCACCTTAAGTTAAGGAGTTATGAAAATATATGATATACAGTTCTTTTTCCAATAACTGCTCCTAAGCACAAACTATTGCATAGTATTTAAAGCTTTTGCTGATGTCTTTTTACGTTTTAGAAAAACATATTGTGAGAGAAACGATAATTTTATTAAACTTATTCAAAGCAACTTTAAGCGGCTGGAAAACCCTAATTTTTCAGTAAGTTAGTTTAGAAATTTTTCCTATAAATTTTCTATGTAATCAATTTTCGTTATTTTAAAATATGTCTGGAATTATTCGCAATATTTGCAAAGGTAAAATGTATGCTTAAATTTCAAAGACAAAAGATATTTTTATGATTCAGACAATTCACGGTAGCAAATTTTTATATTAAGAAAAAGTTTTAAACATTATGATTTTTAAAGGCCATTATCTTCAGAACAAAAGATGAAAAAGAATTTGTTTACAAAAATGGTTAGACCTTATCAGCCCTATTATGAATAACTTTTCAAGTGGAATCGAAAATGAGAGTTATAATTTTTAAGATAAACCTCGAGAACATTCAAGAAACTTAACAAGTAAAAAAACATTCAGGAAAAAATAACTTAAAATGTCCAAAATGTTATAGAGCTTAATCTTAAAAATTAAAACTTCCTTTTCCGAATCTGCGTGAAAAATTATACATAATAAGGCTGAATATTTCCTAATCAAAGCTGTCAAATACGATCGAAATCGACTGATGCAATTTAAAGATATTATTCTGTTAGAACATAACAGGTTTTTGCATTTTTGCCTATAACTCATAAACTAAGGCTGCTGGCAAAAAAAATTTCAATTTTACATCTAAAAATCTTCTTCTGGTGACCACACATAATGAGGCTTGTCTCTTATTTCGCAGAGTTCCTTTGAAATCATTTTGCTATTTATCGTATTAAAACCCAACTAGTTTCGTAGCTGCGTTTTTATAAGAGACTTCCTTGTTAACATTAAATTTCAAGATTGAAATATTTTGACATTTTCTTTTGACATGATTCGCAATATTTTGAGATGATGCGTTGATTTGAAATACAATTTTTTATATAAATCTTGCAAACAAACTGATTATTTTGAATTTTTTGGAAAAACTAAAGGGAAAAAGTTACCAAAACTATAAAAAATTACCAAATTACCAAGTCAAAAATTTTCTACCAAATTTGGTAATGTATTACCAAACTGGCAACCCTGATGCCAACTTACAAATATTTCCAAACATTTTCCCCCCTACTGCTGTCTTAATTTTGTATGCCGATTCCCAAAATTCTTCACTTTCAGATGGCACATTGTTTTTGAAAACATCGCAACATGGAAATGTCAACAAAGATTCGTATTCGTTTTCTGCTGCACGTCGCTCTTCAAGAGATAGATAATAAAGAGAAAATTCACGGAACGAAGATCTTATATGGTTTAAACATCTATTAGGACATAAAACAAAAGCATTTTTAAACATTTCTAAATGAGTAGGTAATCGTTTTAACATTTCCTTGATTAAAACTATAATGAAATTGTGGCATTTTGTCTATCTTAACAATATCATCACTTAATTTATGAATTTCTTCATGGAGCTGATAATGAAATGTAAGATCATTAATTCTTTTATAATTGCTTTTATCCGCTAAAATTTTATTTAAGCTGAATGTAGCTCAATTATCAAAATTGAAATTTTAAACACATTAGATAAGTGGCGACCGTGGCCCCTAAGCTTAAGAACCGCGGTAGCCTGGGTTCAATTTCAGCTCAGACAGAAAGCTTTTCAATTGAATTAGTTTTTCTGTTCGGTCGTCACCGCTCTGCAGACAATGTCAAACCTCAGAGTAAAAGTTGCCATGTAAAGCTTCTTGAGAACATAAGCCGTTCGGAGTTGGCGTAAAACAGTGGGTCCAGCTCTCGATCATTTGTGATCAAACATTTAATAATACACACAACACAATTGATCAATAGAAGCTAGGTCAAAGTCCTTCCAAGGGCTGAAATGGCCAGTTTATATATTTTATTTTTAGATGAGTTTATGAAAAAGCGTGGTTTTCACAAAAATCGCCCAAAAAATCGCCAGGCGATTTCTTAAAAATGTAAGCGCAAAAACAATAAAAAAGCGCCCAATTGGCAATAAATAACTTACCTGGCAACGGTGGCTTAAGGTATAATATACGTGTCAAAAGAGAAAAACAGTAGCTTGTTTTTAAACATTTTTTTGGGGTACAAGAAGTTGTTATATTTTGAAATTTATACGGGTTATTGTACATAAAAACTACTTTAATAATTTTTTTTGCAATTTTCTGGCTATTTGTAGAAGTCGCTAAAATTGAAATTGAAAAAAATAAACATCCAAAACTGTTCGATGGATATGGCCATACCCATGTATCTGACACAAACAAATCAAATGTTATTTTAAAGTATAGGTCAATAATTAAGCATCCCACCTACGAACGACCCCCGGGAGGTTTTTTTAAATCAAGGTGAAAGTTTGAGTAAAAAGTTTCAAAAAAATAGATTTTTGGGAATAATTGCACTTTACAGCCCATGCCCTTTTTTGAAAATGTGTATTTAGAGCCCTTTAATCAAAATCTGCAAAAAAAAGTCGGTCTAAAGTGGTTAAGGAGATAAAAATCGTGAAAGTTTGAAAAAAGTGGCTTTTTCCATTAACAAAATTTTTTTTTTCAGGCATAAGTGAAGTTCTAAGAATACAGTAGACAGGTAAAATTGTGTATTTAAAGTCCCTTAATACAAATGTGCAAAAAAAAGTCGCATCTCAAGTGGCTTAAGAGATAAAAATAGTGAAATTTTTAAAAAGTGACTTTTTTCCGTATACAAAAAACTTTTTGTGCATAATTGAAGTTCTTAAAATGTATTAGACAGATAAAATTCGTGTAGGTGCGAAAAAAAATATCATTGGAATATTATGAAAACATGAAGGCTCCAAATGAGAAAAACTTAAATATTGACCAAGATGTTTTCATTGGTACCGATGGCGATGTTTGTGATTTTTAAAAAAATTTATAAAATTAATACAATTTTGCAAATATTTACTAAGTAACTAAGGTATAACTAAGGCATATAAGGTATCAATGATGGAGGAGTATTTACGAAGTAAGTTCAATAGTTACATGAACAATTGAGTTTTGAGAAATTTTTAAAATATGTACAGAGTAAGTTATACAGTTAAAAGCCATAAAAAGCGATAATATTATTATTTTAATAAGAATTTTTGAAATATTTAGAAACTTTTAAATAAACTTGTTATTAAAAATCGCCGCTATTTTTTAAATGTTTACATAGTAAATTATATACAATAGTAACATAAGCGATGGTTAAAAAAAGCGCCGCAGGCTAAAAATTGTTATTAAAAATCGCCACGATTTTTAATAATAATTTTTCTTGTCTTTTAAATTGTCTTAAAATGTACCAAAATAAAGAATTGCGATCTAAGAGGGTTAAAGTTCTAGTATTTTTTGCGGTAATTTTAAGCAATGGTTTTTATGTTAAATTTAATTATTACAGGTTAGATAAGCTTCCACACAAACTTTGCACTGAATTATAGAATTTTGGCGAATTTTATCTCCTAAACCATTCGAGACTGACATTTTATTTATGCATTTTTGGACTTAGGAGATCCATATACGTTTAATAAAAATAAAGAAAAAATATTTACGCATGGGCTGTAAACTGCACTGATGCCGATTTTTGCGCGCTTTTTTCTCAATTAAAAAAAAAGGAAATAGGTACTTGAATTTAGGTGAGATGCTTAAAGGACAAAATAAGGAACAAAATGCAATAAGATTCATTGAAATTGAAAGAATAAATTTTGAGTTATCTATCGAACCGTATTTTTAGCGACTTCTATAGAAAGCCAGAAAATTGCTAAAAAAATATTTTTATAAAGTATTCTTTGTGTACAATAACCTGTATAAATTTAAAAAAATATAACATCCTTGTACCTCAAAAAAGGTTTGAACACAAGCTGCTGTTTTTCCATTTTTACACGTATATTATACCTTAATCATTAGGTTCAACAATGAATAAGAATGGCTTAAGAATAATAATTTAAGCAACGTTGCGTTAAGGCCACGTTAGTCCTTAAACAGTGTGTAACTAAACAAGCACTAAACAGGTGTCTTAGAAAATCTATTGAATAAAGAACTTTTTCTATTCTCTAGTATCTCATGAAATCACAGGGGATATCACATGCTACAAAAATACAAAAAGTGTGTCTATTTCACACTCACATTCGTCAACACCATAAGGTAGGGCTCTCATGCTCTTTCTTTCTAACTAAAAATAAGATAAGATACGAACAGATCACATGGAATCGCAGCTTAACACTGTAAGTTTTCTTTAATAAGCATTGTTCTTGATATTGTTGCTCTTGTTGCTGAATATGCCATTTAGAGTATTTTTGTATATAATGCGCACCTTACACGGTCAATTATTTGACGTCAATCAGGTATATGTGTTAGTATATATTTGTTTAGACGCGTTACATAGACACGTTGATGGCTTGGTTGATCAAAATGTAAATTTTTAGATATTTTGCAATGCTGGTCAAGCGGCTGGATGTGTGTAAGGGCTTGATTGATAAATGTCTCGTAATATCGTTTGCTTTCATTGTGCAGTAAACATGATTGCAGAAAAAAGAGCTGTAAATAATAAATTTAAGAGGACAAACACTTTTTGGCAGAGTTTATTGACTCTTTTCCTTTTATTTTTACGCTATTTAATGCGTTGCTACTAATTACTTGATTTGCAAGTAATGCAAAATGCGCGATACAGTCGACCGTTTAACTCATCGCACGTCTGTGTTCCATAAAAAATAATGCAGAATGAAAATTTGACGATATGATTGATGTGTGTAACAGTGCACCCTAAACAAGTGCGCGTTGCGCTGCGTACCCAAGCGCCACGAAACTTTATTTTACGCTTAGCCTAAACAAGTGCGCTGCGGAAAGAACTGCTGCTCTCGAACCAGCTCAGTCTGATGGTTTAAAAACCTTAAAAAACTTTTAGTATTGTATAAAAATCTATTATTATTGCAAATACTTCCATATGCAATTCAGATTAATTAATTAATAGCAGCTGATTGCTCTTTGTATAATACTTTGGTTTTATGCAGCCAACTTCACATCCGAACGCACTGTCAAAATTGGAAATTCGATTCATGTTGCGGTAGTCCGGTGCGTGTTTCGGTAGGCTTCATACAAAATGTATGTGCATGAGCCGATTTTGACAGTTAAACCACGCACGCGCACTTGTTTAGGGTGGACCGTAAGGGCTAGCATCAATCCACACGTACACATGCTGGACGTCAAATGATTGACCGTGTAAGGTTCGCATAAGACCACGTAATAAAATCATTGCCCCAGTATTAAGAACCACAGGGTGAACAAAACGTGCATTAACTTAAAATTTCAGCCTGAAAGTATGTAATTCCCATGAACCAATAAGAGAAGATCACGCAAAGAGCAGTACGAGAAAAAAGTAATTTTTCGTGCAACGTCATCGGTCACAAGCATGCTATGAAACTGTCAATTTGCATATGTTTTGCATGCAAAACTTGTGAAAACTCGGATAAAAGTGAAAAATTATAAAATTAATAAGTTTAATTCGCAAAAAAAGTGTTTGAATACTTTGTTTGTTTATATATCCATGCAGTAACTAAATGTAAAGAACGCTGTAAAAAGAAAAACTGCAAATAAATAGAATACAAAATTGGATGTTCACTTTGTTTTTATTATTGAACTGTTTTGTTCAATTTTCTTTTCCTCTGCATCGAATTGTTCACAATTTCTTTATTTAATAATCTTCTTTTAAAAAACATTCGTGCGCGGAAAAACATTTTTTTTATTTTGTTGTCACAAATAACATGCTCTGCACTTGTAATGTGCGTCTGCAAATAATTTTTGCTTATTAGCAGACCGTCGCCATTTACGTCGTTGAACACTTTTTCCAACGCAGTCATATGCGCCATGAGCTCTTCCGTTGGCTTGGCGAACCGCCTTCGCTTAAATGATCTACCTAACTTAGTGATGCTGCCGCTTCTTCTTCCAGCCTTATGTTCGGAACGTCTTTATGCAATTTGTGGCAGATGTATCACGCGAGGTTTTCCAAACCTCTGTTCACTCCAAGAAAAAGATTAAAAATATTGAATTCATAAAATTGTTAAATTTTACTTACTTGCGAATCACTTGCGAATATAGCTGCCGTATTTTCGCTTGAAGTAACTGCTCTGAAGAGCGGTTAGAAATAGAAGCGTCCCTGTTTAGTTTTTCTATTTCCTCTACAGGAAAAACTTCTCCATGACATTTATATGATAATTCTTTAAAATTTTAACAAATAACGTTCAACATCCAATCACTAATCGTAAACAAAAGATTTTGTGACCGATGACGTCAGACCTATCAGCTGTTTTTGTTTACAATATGGCGGCTCTTTTCTTTGCATGATCTTTATTTCTTGGTTCATGTGTAATTCCTATTATTAGAGTTCATTGTTGCCAGTTTATATTCCCACCAGCCTTGCCATATTCACAGTTTTAACTGTTTTTAACCCTCCGCTACTAACGCAGCGTGGATTACACCGATAAGTTATGATATATGGAAAAAATTAATTGATATGTTAATGGTGCGAACATTATATCAAATGTAATCGATTTCTATCTTGCTATTTTTTAAATCAAAATTTAGTACTTCTTTTTAAACTAAATTATAAAAATTACTCAAGTTTGCTCCCACATTAGTAATGAAGGAACAAGAATTTGGGTGATTTAAACATAACAATGCTATTTTTTTTACTATAAACGTGTGATTTATTTTTCAAGTAAAATAAAAAAGGTTTAAAATAAATAAACAATCCTGAGCAACCCAGGAAATTCAAATTAGAGATTTAAACCGTTGCAGGACTTAAACAGTTTGTAAAACAATAGAAAACAGTAGAAAAAATTTTAAGAATGCGGATGTGTATATGAAGGAATAATGAAGGAAATATAATTGATGGTTCAAATTGCCTACCAGAAATTATTGAATTTTAAATAAAACAAAAGGAGATGTTAATATTGCAGATCAATTGTGTGCTACTTAAAATATCGCTAGAAATGCGCGCCGATGGCGTTTGGTAATATTTTTGTCCTTGCTAAACCTGGCAGCCATTCACGAACGAATAATTTTGCTATAAACTGAAAAACCTTCTTTTAAGTATTTTTTGTTCAAAGCGTTTTTTGTTCACAAAAGAGCTGGTATTAAGTCTTATTCAATCTCAAAGTGATCGACGAAGCAAGTGGAGCAATACACACGCCAATTTGAAACTAAGTATTAAAAAATTTTCGAGCAATGAATCTGACTTCGATCAGCCTCCACAGAAAAAAAGGTAAAGTGGAGAAGCAGAGTCGCTGCCAAATATGCAAATACACAAAATATCGCGAAACGAACTCTACGTGCTACACTTGTGATCAATTTATTTGCAAAAGTCATATGATCCAGCTGTACATCAATTGCCACGGTAGCAAAAAGCGTAACCCATGCAGATAACAGATCCACATACGACGATATGTATTCGAATAACGAATAATAAGAAGTAAATATTTAAAAAATTTTTCATTGCAAAAAAAAAAGGAAAGATTTTTATATATCTTTTAGCTTTTGAAATTGGCCCTCAGCAAGAACGTGGCAAATAATTTGATCTCGGAATGTAAAATCATCCAAACCATTATGATTTTCTTTTTTTTTTAGTTCTCTTATTAACGTTCTTTTAAAGTATTTTTATTAAAATGAAACATTAATTAAACTGAACGAATTTTATGTTTAATAGACTACTAAAAGATCCGAAATTAATAAAAACAAAACCGTTTTGCTGTTTTAAAGTTCTCTTTCACAAATTCATGAATTCAAATTTATGGGTGGATTACACCCAGGTTAGTAATGACGTTACTCCGAATAGCGTTAGTAACGGAGGGCTAAACAGGCTTACAGTTATTTTAAATGAATCGTAGTGCAAGTTACAGTTTTTTTTTTAATTTCAGATTGAAAATCAAATTAAAATAATCTACTCATAAATAACCATAATCGGAGGAAATCGACTTCAGAGAAAATTGCTTAAAGTTTTTTGGTTAGCTATGTAACAAACTGCACATTAAATTTTTATTTGAAAATTACTTTTTAAAAGATATGAAACTTATATCTTCTACTAAAGTTTTAAATATTTAAATTTGTATTTATATTGTATGACTTTGATAAAATTAAGAGCGAAGTTGATTCTAATTACGCGCAAACATGTGTGCATGCTTTTTCTAATCCAGAGGTCCTGTACATCGACATTGAAGATACAATAATAAATGTGATAGATAACAGCAAAACGCAATCAACTACTTGGATGAAGCTGCAACATGTAATGTGTCCATGTACAAATGGTAATTTTATTTCGCTTCTTTGTTTGGAAAATAATATTTTCAAAAAAATAGAATTATATAAAGTTATAAAAGCAGCGGGAAAATTCTGTATGACAGCTATTATCTTGATAAAATCGCAAAGGTTGAAGGGGACATAAGAGGAACTTGGAAGGTTATAATTGGGTTTCTAAAAAGGAAGCAGAAATAAAATCTAGCGGAAGAAATTAAAGCAGAAGATGGTTCTCTACTCGTGGACCTGGCTTAGGTGGCCAATTGTCTGAATAAATACTTCGTCAGCCGAGCGGCTGATATAGAGGCGGCGACCATAGAATACTTTGAGAATGATAATATCAACGCGTTTTCAACACTACAGTCGTCGGAAAAAAGATTTAAGTTAAAGTCAGCGGACGAAATTGAAGAAATGATTAGAGATTTAAATGAGAATAAGTAAGTGGGCTTAGATAATATCTAAGTACAAGTCATAAAAACGCGGCTGGTTCAGTTGCTTAAGCAACTTTTCGTGATTATGGTAAATAGTGTTAATAATTCACATGCAGAAATACAGTGGCTCACAGCTTATTTTATGCAGTGCATATTTTCAATTTTAGGGCTTTATAACAACGAAACTAACAGGAATAGAAAAAATAATATAGTATAATTTAAAAGAACAAGATGTTTAGTTTAATAAATTAACTTAATTCATTATAAAAATATATATATTAAGTTGGCTTAAAATTAAGAAACGAGAAAATACTGCTTAATTTCATTCACAGCTTATTTTATGCAGTCACTTCTCTCTGTTACGGTACTCTAATGCTGCGCTGTCTTACGGTACTTTCGTTAGCTATGCCTTCGTTCTGTTTCTATAATTGCTTTGTTTTAGCTTTTTAGTCTGGTTGTTTTGCTTCAAGTGTCTGATTCTATGATTATTTAAAATAGGAGCGCGCACAACAACGAGAATTGGTTACATACTATTTTAAAAATAGTATACAACGAGAATTGGTTACATACTATTTTAAAAATAGCAGCTCGCAGCGAAAAATGGCTGAAATGGTTAATATAAATTTCTCTACAGTGCAAAAATATCATCGAGCGCTTCGTCCATAAGAATCGATTGCACAATAAGAGCAAAGAAGCACCAAACAAAATTTTTAATGCAACCCACGAGCGGCATATTGTAAGGAAGAAAAAGGCTAACTAACCCGACACTCTCAGCTCCAAAAATGGCTTTTGAAGTTCAAACTGACCTGAGCAAACAGTGTAGTGCTGAAACTATTCGACGTGTCTTGCGCAAAAAGAACTTTCATGGCCGAGCAACACGAAACAAGCCGTTTATTAGCCCCAAAAACAGATTATGCAGACTCAACTACGACAAAGAACATATGTCCAAGGCCCAGAGTACTTGAATTCAGTTATTTTTGCAGATAAATCGAAGACAAATTTATTCGGTTCGGATGGTATGTGCTATATGTGGCGAAAACCGAATACCGAGGTCAACAAACAAAACTTGAAACAAACCGTGAAACATGGCGGTGGCAGCGTCATGGTTTGGGCCTGAATGTCAGCTGCTGGTACTGGGAAGTTGCCGTTTATTGAAACAACAATTTACAAATTTAAGTACCTACAAATCCTGAAGAACAATTTGTTGCAGAGTGCAAAGGTTCTGGGTATAAAATTGAATTTCCGATTTTACAAGGATGACGATCAAAAGCACAAAGCGGGTATTGTGCAAGCCAGGCTAATATACAACTGCCCACAATTGATTACGCCGCAAGCACAATCGCCAGACCTTAATTTTATTGAAAATGTGTGGTCTTTATTGGAAAATAACATCCGGAAACATCAAATTTCATACAAAAACCACCTGAAAGAGATATTGAAAACGAAGTGGGCGAATATTTCGCCACCTATCACTCAAAAGCTGGTTGCATCAATGCCAAGCCACCTTAGATCTGTTGTGGACAACAAGGGCTATCATACAAAATAATTAAAATAAAAGATATCATTAATTAATACGAAAAATTTATAAATAACAGGTGACTGCGTAAAATAAGCTGTGCATAAAATTAAGCAGTATTTTCTGGTTTCTTAATTTTAAGCCAACTTAATATATATTTTTACAATAAATTAAGTTAATTTTTTAAACTAAACATCTTTAAATGATACTATATTATTTTTTTCTATTCCTGTTAGTTTCGTTGTTATAACGCCCTAAAATTGAAAGTATGCACTGCATAAAATAAGCTGTGAGCCACTGTATATTTAAACTCGTCTGAATATTGTGTTGCCTTATTGAGGGTAGAATATGCCGGTGTCCAACTCCACTCATATATGTTTAAGCACTAAGGCATGCTTACATTAGTACATATTTCTAAATGTATTGCCAAGGAGGGTACCATATTCTGCTTTCCAATCTTTCCATGTTTGATTTAGAAGAAATGGAGAAATCGAATGAAAAGACTATATCTTCAATAACACTAGTAAACACTAGTAAGTTTCTAGATAATAAAAATCACTAAGACTTTTTCAAGTCAGTGTAAATTCTTTTTTAGAGGGATTTTTCGATTTTTTTAAATTTTGAAAAATATGTCCCCGGTTATGGTTGAGAACTCAAAAAGTATTCATTATATTACAAAATGTATACGCATTTACAAATGAGACATTTATACCTTTTATCTAGGCTAGCATATCTTTACCGATATTTAAGAAATTTTCTGAATACTACATTTTTGAAAGAGATTAAAAAAATACCGGTTTTTTTTACATTTCCCCATTTTAAAGTACACAAAAATATAACTGATGAATATTTTCGTTGTGGTTTTCCTTTGCTTAAAAAAAATATTCTTATGAAAATTTCAAAGTACAAAGTATGTTTGCCTCAGTTTAGTTACTTTAATTATTTCAGTTTTAGTGAAAATACTCAAAATTACCTGCACCAAAGTCGACTTGTGAGTTTGTAATAAAAAAATTCTTCGAACTTTAGGCTGTGTGCGAATTGATCTAAATACAACCTTAACTAAATAGTGTCGATAAGGCGGTGCTTCCTAATTTAGGAAGCATTTAGATAGCTCGAGAATTTAATAAATTCGTTAGGAAGCACTGCCGTATCGACCCAATTTAGTTTAGGTAGCATTTAAATCAGTTCGCACACAACCTTTTTAACCTAATTATCAAACTTAAGATATAACTTACAAACAATGTTCTTGTTTGTTTTTAGCTTAATTTTAAAAATCCCTAAATCGCAAGCTTAGGTTTTAATAAGATTTGCAACACTGTAAATTATGACGTTTAAAGTTATATAAAGATATGGGCCCATTATCATAGTCAAAATAAAAGCCGACTCTAAATTTAGCATATGCATTTTGGACAGTTTTTTTAATACAATATGTTGTCAAAAAGATTGCACTAAATTTAAAGTCTACTTTATTTTGACTATGATAATGGGCCCATATCTTTATTTATTATTAAGACTACAAATGGATTTTTTTCGCCCTTTATTGTGTGAATACAATTTTTTAATAGACACAGAAAATGTCCTGTCTTTAATGAAAAAGTGTTGACAACACTTTTTACTTCATTTATTGGAGCTCCGCATACAACTGTCAAAATTTTTATGCTTTGGAGTGGCTCCAAGAACTAGGTCTCTCTTATCTCGTGACGTCATGCTCATGCTTAACTTCATCCTGCTATGAGTTTCGTACTTTTTCGGCATAGTCTCGTGTTTGTGTGTGTGACAGCAGCATCCTGTAAGCAAACGTATTTCATCAAACCCTGCTACTCTGTCTTCTATGAGAGGATAGTGGGTTAGTGGGTGAATACTACAGATTTACGTGTTTCATTCTTGTGTATGCGGCATTGGTTGGAAGTTTGGAAAACTGGATGTTGTTCTTGAAGTGGCTGTTCCACACTAAAGTGCTAATGAAATGACGCTGTGTTACCAACAACAAAAATTAGTGGCAATCATTCATGACTTTATTTTGACGTCATTTGAATTAGATTCGCACATTTTTTTCAGTTCTCTCAACCATTAATTATATCTGTTTAGAAAATTCGATGCACGTTTTATAAAGCATCGTTCATGCCTTAAGTATCGTAAAGTACGTAAAGGTTTTTTTTTTTGTAAATGCAGATGGGAATTAATCGCATAGCGGTTATTTGCCGGTTGCTTTAGTAAAACCGAGCTAATTACTAATACTAGATGGGTGGGTTATCAACAGTAATCTAATGAAAGATAGGAGAACATTTAAAAATATTTATTATAATGGTCCAATTAGCCTCGCATGGCACAGCAGCGCACGCAATGTAGATAAGCAGCTAGCACACAGAAAAAATAAATGGTGATTATGCAACACATAGTAACAACATAGGCAAAATAAAACAATAAAAAAGTATACAACGATTTTATTTTATTAAATCAATCGCACTCGATCAAACAATTTTACAACTTCACATCTGTTTTGCCAAAACGTAAAATGCATAAAAGAATACAAAGAAATAAAAATAGATCTTCTATGTTTATTTATGTAGTCAGAGATACGTTTCTGTTATTATCTAAGCATGGCCATGCGTTGCCATGTTGTGCATAATCAGATACAAATAAATCCTATTAAACAGATTTCGATGCGAGGCTAACTGGACCATCACTAACAGGACTTAGCATAGTCGGCGCTAGAGTGGACTAGTCTTAAATATACAACTAGTGTCCGACCGAATATTCGGTTTCGGTTACGGCTAGTTTCGGCCCCTTTTGTCAGTTTCGGCCAGTTTCGGTTATTCAGCCATATTGAGGCCGAATAGCCGAAACTAGCCGAAACTTTTGGTAAAAAATTCTTGCTTCAATCATTTAATTCAAATATAAAAATATTTACAACGCATTGTACAAAACAAAAATTTGTAATTCGTCTATAATTTGATTTTTTTCTCGTGTTAACGTAAAACATTTTTGTTAATTTTATGCGTTCGATACTATCATTTTCGATTCTATCATCTCAATTGCATTTAATATTAAAGTTTTATAGGTACTGAAGCAAAAAAATGATAATTACACTTCCGAACGAATTCTGTGTGTGTGGAACAAAGGAAAAGAAAACGAAACATTTCTATTTTTATAATACCAAGCCATTAAAAAAAATAAAAAATACTTCGTTTTGTAGTTCTACAAAAATGTATTTTGTAGGTGCATACTATTTTGAGTTTGTACTGAAGTTATAAAGTATGAAATGCTTTTTTTATAAAAAATAAAATAAAAAATTATCTCGTTTATTATTATAGTAAACTTCAATTAATTATTATGAACTTCAATATTCAAATAATACTTTAATATAAAGGGTCCGCCAAATAACTTTTTTTTTTTGAAAATTCTATAAAAAAAACTACTAAATATTTTCTCAAATTTCTTTTTATGTTTGAACGTACAATCCTTCCGGTTAATAATGAAAAATAATTTCATTCAAATGGCTGCCTCGGCTGGCCATGCAGTAGCCTACACGATCGGTCCAATTTTAAAGCACATTATCGATTGTGTGCAGCTGTATTTCACCAATGGCTTCACGAATATTGTCCTTTAAAGCGTCAATTGTCTCTGGCTTGTCGGCGTAACACTTATCTTTGAGGGCACCCCACAAATAATAGTCCAACGGTGTCAAATCGCAGCTCCGAGGTGGCCAAACGACATCAGCTCTGCGGCTGATAATGCGATCTTCAAAAACAGGGCGCAAAACATCGAGTGTAGCTTTGGCTGTGTGGCACGTAGCGCCGTCCTGTTGAAACCAAATGTTGCCAATATCTTCCTCTTCAATTTTTGTGAACAAAAATTCGTTCAACATGGCCCGATAACGATCGCCATTGACTGTAACGGCTACTCCTTGCTCATTTTCGAAGAAAAATGGCCCAATTATGCCTCTGGACCAAAATCCGCACCAAACAGTGACTCGTTTTGGGTGCAGCGGCTTTTCAATGTATGCGTGCGAGTTTTCTGTGCCCCAAATGCGACAATTTTGCTTGTTTACATACCCGCCAAGATCAAAATGAGCTTCATCTGAAAAGATGCTTTTTTTTGGCAAAATCGGCATCTTCTGTAAGTCGATCGCAGGCCCACTTAGCGAAGCGAAAACGCATTGGATGGTCAGTTGGCTTCAACTTCTGAACCAATTGGACTTTTTATGGTGTCATACCTAGGTCTTTATGCAAAATTCGTCTCAATGATGTCTCCGAAATGTTCAATTGTTGAGAACGACGGTGAATTGATGTTGATGGCGCTTCACGCACACTTTCTGCCACAGCAGCAATATTCTCGGGTGTACACATTGCTTTTGGCTTTTCACGCTTTGGTTTATCGATGAGGATGCCAGTTTCTTTCACTTTTTTCACAAGATAACGAACATACGGAGCTGACGGTGTTTCTCTTCTTCCAAAATCCGTACGCAATTTTCGCACACATTCTGCAACATTACCATGATTTTCAAAGTAATGTCGCAATATTTCCCAGCGGTGCTCAAGCGTATACACAACCATATTCGTTTAGCGGAAGGATAAAACTAATTATTTGTCAAATCAGACATGAGCTAAGTGTTACCATTCACGAAATAAGCACTAGTTGAAAAAAAACGTTAGATGGCGGACCCTGTATTAAATTTTATCTTATGTGTATGAAAGTACTTTTGTTTCCTTTTAATAAAAACAATTATTTGAAAAACTTAAATTTTCATATTAATAACCAGTTTCGGTTTCGGCCAAATATTATAAAATGGCCGAATATTTGGTTTCGGCCAAAACTCCGGTTTCCGTCGGACACTAATAAAAACCTAACTGGAAAAGGAGCACAATTAAAATTTTTAAATTTTACATTTTCATGTAAAACTGTTCGTAGTTCATCTCCAACAAATGCCAAAGTTAAGTACACATCTTCTTTCTCTTAAATTAAAAAAAAATTGTTTTGTCCCTTTGCTTTGTATGGATTCCCTTAAAAAATAAAACAAAATTGTTTTGTTTAAAATTACTTACAAAATTCATGGTTTTGAGTTGTGACCGATCCTGTTATAGTAAGGGCACGGTTGCCACCTCAAATTCCCACAATACCCAAAATTAAAAACCATGAAAACTCCCATGGTATAAAATTGAGAAAAAATCCCATCGCAATTAAAAAAAACCTCAAAAAATCCCACGGACATTTAATATAACCACGAAAATCCCACGAAAAAAAACAACGAAAAATCCCATTTGTATATAAAAAAACCACGATAAATCCCATTTTTATTAAAAAAAACACAAAAAAATATCTCTTCTTAAACCTGTGTAAAGTTTACAAAAAAGTTCCAAATTAGTTTTTAAGTCTTTAAAAAGAAAAACACAATCACGAAATTCTTATCTTTTTAACAATTATTGCTCAGCACGCACCGCAAAAAAGCTGAATTCTATTCGACAGAAAATTCGATGAACAACGAACATTTCGACAGGTTTTGACGTGCGATACTCGTTGTTTGATAACCAGCGAAGATAACGTCGAAAGCAACTCGTAATAAGGGCCAATCACAAATCAATTTAAAGATATACCAATTTTGTATATTGATAAAAAAAGAAAAAAAAATTCACTGAAAGAAATCTTCGCAATGCATGTAATTATGTCAAGAGTGAAAGAACCTCCCACCAAACCAAAGTAATCGAAATCTTAACGAATTCGTTGCGAAAATCATATAGATGTGTTGAGAAGATTTTGACAATGAAAAAAGTATGAAAAATATACCCTTTTATGTATATATATTTTAACTGAAAAATAAAAATAAATCCTTCAAAACAAAAAAATCCCACAAAACAAAAAAGTCTCACGTGAATTAAAAAAAACCATACTCAATTAAAAAATCCCATGGGAATTCCCATTTCCCACGGCAATAAAAAATAACCACAAATGGGATTTTTCCCACAAAGGTGGCAACCGTGAGTTAGGCGGTTAGTTAGTGAGTGGAGGCGGCCATGAGTTAGTGCGATATATTTGTAAAGTTTATAGATATGAAATTTTGTAGTAATAAATGAATATGATTAGCATACTTGTAGGTACGTGATTGAGTATTTGAAAGTGTTTGTGATGAAATTTTGCAGCATACTTCTGTGGGCTTTGTTTGAGAAGGGTGTTTCAGAATATTTAAAGTTTATGTCTTGTAATGGCTACCAATCAAAAAGAATTGATCTTAACTTTTCAACATTTTTTTATAAGCCCTCGCGTAATGCGTAAGGGGTATATTAACTTTGTCACTCCGTTTGTAACGTCGATAAGGAGGCGTGGCAGGTATAGAAAAGTATATAGCTATAGGGCAAAAAGCGTCAGAACGGCCGCGAGTAAGCACTATGTCTCAGATTTGCAGAAATTTGGAGAACTTGTAGTGGTACCCAAAAAATGGTAAAATTTTCAATTATCTCGAAAGAAAATTGAGTTAAATTCTGAAAATTTGTACATATATCCTTAGCCTAATTATCTTGAAAAATAAATTTCAAAATACTGTTCCTGTAAAAAAAGCTCCTGTAAATATATATATGTGACGAATTCGACAAAAAAAAGCACAACCAAACGTTATTGAAATTCTTAAAGAGGTATATGTTGAGAGTCCATTGCACCTTAATTGACCTCTCAAAGTCGTCACAATTTTCAATTTCATTTTAACGTTGAAGTGTTCGAATTTCGTTGAATTTTGCAACTATTTGCCTTGTCGAAAATGAAAAACGAAATCCTTTTATTTTGGGTAGAATTTTGAAGAGAAGAATGCGCACCTTCAATCATTTGACGTCCAGCATGTGTACGTGTGGATTGATGCTAGCCCTTACACACATTAATCATATCGTCAAATTTTCATTCCGCATTATATTTTATGGAACATAGACGTGCGATGAGGTAAAAGGACGATTGTATCGCGCATATTGCATTACTTGCTAATCAAACAATTATTAGCTACGCATTAAAAAGCGTAAAAATAAAAGGAAAAGAGTCAATAAACTCTGACAAAAAGTGTTTGTACTCTTAAATTTATTATTTACTGCACGATGAAAGCAAACGAAATGACGAGACATTGATCATTAGGGCTGTTCACATTTCAAACCGCTCATCAAATCGATCATCAACTGATTTGACAAATGATTTGACCAACAGAATTTGTATGGATTTGATCGTTGGTCAAATCGTTTGATAAAAATCAAAAATTTTTGATTTTTCTGCTGATTTGACGAATGATTTGACGAGTGTGAACACTCGTCAAATTGTGTAGTACGATTTTATCAGTTCAAAAAAGTTTTCAACCTGAGCACATCGCGGCAAAAGAGGGAGCGGAAGAAAATAATAGCAAAATAATAATAAATAACTGTTGAAAATAATTTATAATAATTTATAAAATAATTTCATCTTCTTCCAATACGATTTTAATAACAAGTGGTATTAAAAATTTTCCTTCATCGCGATGTGCTTACTTCGGTGTTCAAGATAAAATGAAATTTGATGAAAAATTTGATGAGTCTGAACACTTTTGTGGTGTGGACAAATGATTTGATGAGCGGTTTGAAATGTGAACAGCCCTATTCAAGCCCTTAAACACATCCAGCTGCTTGACCACCCTGCAGTCTCAGACATCGTGCACGAATATTTATTTCATGATGATTTCTTGAAGAAACTTACTGCATGAGATACACTTGTCGATAATTCTTTAACAAATTGGTTTTTTTTTCGTTCATCGAAAACAAATAGCCCTATTACGGTTCACAACACAACAGTAATTGCTGTCTTCAATGTGTAAATTTCTATTACGGTAGACAACAAAGCAACTGAATACATTCCACTGTTGTCTGTCAACAATGCTGTGTCTTCAAAACACTTACTACGCAACACAGCAGTTGTGCTTTATTGTCTTGTTATCTGCCAAATTTTGAAGACAGTTAATTTGGTGTTGTGTTGAAGAAACGAAATAGATTAAAAATGAAAATTTTATTTAAAATTGCGTTTTTCTTTATTAATTAAGAATATTTCAAAGAAAATTGATAATACGTCTCCTTGTGAACAGAATTATATTGAATTCAGCAATTGAATTAGAAATTGTTTGTTTGTTTACTTTTTTATTTTGACAGTGACCAGTTCACAGTTGCATCGAAACGTACTAGTTACGTTTTCATTTTGAGAGTAAGAAAATTTCTGCGATTCTACCTTTTTATTATTTTCGAATGTTTATGATAGAAAAAAGTGTTATTTTATTTTATTAGTTAAGAAATTCCGGGAGAGGGGTTTTAAACTAAAAACAAGATTATTTTAAATTTGCCATAATTCTTAAATTATAGTTATGCTATTGGCATCAGAGAATTGCACAAGCCTACTTGAAGTTTATTTCAAGTACTTGCTTGAAATACAAGTTCAAGCTAGCTTGAGCTTGATATTTTTGAATCAAGTATAGCTTGTAATTGAATATAAATAAGCCCACGACAGCTTGAAAGTATTCTAGCTTACAAGCGAACGGCACGAAGTTTCAAGTAAAGGAAAGCTTGATGCCTTCGGTAATAAGCTTGAAATTGAAGGCAAGTATCTAATTGTAGCAAGTATCCAAAAAATTCAATGAGCTTGTTTAGAGAGAGCTTAAGCGTAATAGGACTTTTAAGGATTCTATGAACTACGTGGTTGGAAGTTTTAGGGGTAAATGATTTCGAAAATTATGTCAAACTCTAAAATTTAAGATGGGGGATAGAGTTGCCACCTAGATATTTTTTATTTTTGCGAATTCTTGTAATTTTGAAATTCTGACGGATTTGATTTCGAATATAATGTCACAGTTTTAAAATTTAAGATGGAGGTTAGGGTTGACACCTAAATTTTTACCACAGTATTGCACCTAATAAAATGTATTTTTAAGAGTTTTAAACATCATTTATCAGTGTTAAGGGGTCGCTGATTTCGAATCTAAAGTCAGAATGTTAAAATTCAAGATGGTGGATAGGGTTGCCACCTTAATTTTTTGTAGTTTAATGAATTCGGGGCTGGCAAAAAAAATTGTACACCAAAAATGAGTCGCTGAATCCGAATCCGTTGTCAGAATTATAAAATTTTTAAATAATAGGGTTGCCACCTAATAATATGTCTTTTTAAGAGTTTTAAACGTCATTTATCAGTTTTAAGGGTTCGCTGATTTCGAATCTAAAGTCAAAATTTTAAAATTCAAGATGGTGGATAGGGTTGCCAGCTTAATTTTTTGTATTTTTATGAATTCGGGGCTGGCAAAAAAAAATGGTACACCAAAAATGGGTCGCTGAATCTGAATCCGTTGTCAGAATTTCAAAATTATAAAATTTTGAAATAATAGGTTTGCCACCTAATAATATGTCTTTTCATATGTCCTTTACTTGAAACTTCGTGCCGTTCGCTTGTAAGCTAGCATACTTGCAAGTCGCAAGTTGTCGTGGGCTTATTTATATTCAATTACAAGCTATACTTGATTCAAAATTATCAAGCTCAAGCTAGCTTGAACTTGTATTTCAAGCAAGTACTTGAAATAGACTTCAAGTAGGCTTGTGCAGTTCTCTAGTTGCTACTATAAAAAGGGTCCGTGTTCCCGGCCAAAAGGAGGAGAAGAGGGATTTCTTTTCAACACCATTATAATCTTAGTAAAAAAATGCTTCCTTGTACTTTAAAACATTTTAAAATCCAGCTATTTCATTATACTAGATTTAATCCTATTTTTTAACGCCAGTTGAAATTAACGGGTTTAAGTATGGGCTCACAATATTTTCTTTTCATATCGCAAAAAAATTTTATCAAGATAGTACTTTTTGCTACTTAAAAAATACTTTTTAAAGAGTACGTTTTTACTTTTCTCCGAAGCAACCCTGGACCAGTCAAGCACCGAATTCTACATACGTTCCACAATCAAACGTGACAACAACGTATTGTTGTGAACCATAATAGTTCGAAACTGTTGTGTCTTCTTGACTGTTGTGTCTACTCGTAAGAAGACACAACAGTTTATTGCTGTGAACCGTAATAAGCTTAGTAGTAGTCTTTGTAGCCGTCGTTGAAAACAACGAAGTAAAAATACTGATTTTTTGTTGGACCTAAAGTCCAGCAAAGTATATTTGAGTTGAAAGCAGAACATTTTTTGTTGAAGTGTCAACAAATGAAAATATTGGATTGAGCACAATTTTTAAGTTTGTAAATACAATTTTAAATATATAAAAAAATATTTCAAATAAAAAACGAAAGCAAAACAAAATGAATAAGGTAAATAATCAACTACGTTATTCAATTTAATTTAAATAATGTGATTTAATGTTCTATATAGATGTTCCACAAAAAAACATTCGTGATTCAAATTTAATCAAGCAAAGATATTTAGAAACGGCTTATCAACAAATTTGCATTAAAAATTTTCAAAATTTTCTTAAACGTTATCTTAAAAATGGAAACGTCCTTTTTCGATTCAGCGTGAAATATTATTCATGATAGGGCTGATTTAGTAAACGGTTGTATTTTATTTGCAAATGCTGCTAAGAACTGAATTTTTACTAAAAATTTTCTCACTGCATTTTTAACTTAATTTATTTCATGAACATAAAACTATTTCAAAATAAATGTTTGGTTATAATCAAAAATTTCTGTATTCATAATTTATTCTGATTCCGAAAAACAAAATAGATCACGGAGAGGTTTTAAGCGAACGCATACATTTAGTATGACAAGGGTCCCGTTCGTCGTCAACGACCAGGATCCATTCCTTCGTCGACGTCATGAATCGCACCCGTCGTCAAGAACTTGGATCGCATCCGTCGTCGACGACGGAGCGAAGTATTGTCTTGCAAGTCGTTTTGCTAATTTATATGAAAAAGTCTTCGAGTACAGCTATGGAAGTGGAACGATCCGTCGTATAAGACGGAGTAAGTGAGTGTCTTGAAGACGACTTCAAAGACGGATCGATCCATTCGCCACTGGGAGTGCACGAATTTGGATTTTTTATATGAGATTTTTGTGAACGAAATGTATAAACGAATCAGCATGTTTCGTTAAAGAAAAAGAAAAATCGTGCGGGATTCATTCAAGCCTTCTTTCAGACTTGGACTACTGGGCAGCATTGCAAAATATCTAAAAACTTAGATTTTGATCAAGCAAGCTACCAACGTGTCTGTTTAATGCAAACACACAAATTTTTACAAACACATACCCTCTAGGAAAAATCGGAAGGCTTCCATCTAAAAGTGATAAAGAAACATTCCCCACTGTATCTTTTGGAAGCTTTAGGGTAGTTTTGTATTTATGTTGTTTCCAAACGCTTCACTTTCTTACTTTTATTATTGTATAAAAACTTTTACTTATTGTCAAGCCACGACAACAGAAAATATTAATATCATTGTTTCCTAGCCGCTTATTATAGAATGCGGTAGTCTAGTGTTAGCGCGCTTGACTGTCGCTCAGGGGTCCCGGGCTCGAATCCTGGCCGGGCATTTTTATAACAAGGGAGAGGAATGTTTCCACATTAATTTTAAGAACCGGGGAGAAGACTGCTTCCAATTCACTTTGTAAGACAGCGGAGAAGAATGTTTCCCTTTAATGACATGCTATGTAAAATAAGAAATGGAGTGTCTAACGGAAGGGAATGCTTCCTACATTCCATGGAATGTTTCCTGTTTATATCCGGGAATGTTTCCGTTTCCTGGAGGGTTTGAAGAGAAGAAGACTTTGATAAGGTTTGACGAAATGGGTGCGTTCTGTAAGGTAGCAAGCATATACAGTGTTGCGCAAAAGAATTAGTGCACTGCTACAAAACGTGTATCTGTCCCAGTTCACAGTTTTTGACGAAAAAAAAATAACGTAAAAATTAACGCCATTTAGCGAATTCGAAAACACATGTCATTAATGGAATATTATTTATTTGCCTTATTTTACGCAAAGTTCTACGGATCAGAAATTGATTTTATTTTTCATTTCCAACAAGGCAAGTGGCAAGTCGCTGTAAAAATTCAATAAATATCGGCCCAAAAAATACAAACACATAAAATTGTGACGAAATGGAGAGGTCAAATCAAGTGCAATGAACTCTCGACATGCCCTCTAGTAAATTATATAGTTAAGTGTTTCGTTCTGTCATAATTAAAATACTCCGTTGTGTAGTTAATACAATGATAAGCTGTAAGAGTGCAAATTCTGCAAAAATTGTAAAAGTATCACTTTACATCTAACTTGTATCCAACAGTGCTGAGCTGAAAATAAAAAAATGCTTTAGTGTAAAGCAGTAAATTTATTCAATATTATTAGATTTATTTCAAGTCAAATTATAAAATTAATTTGTAGCAGTTAATAAACAAACATACATAATATGTAACAATTGAATAAATAGAGAAAATTCTTTTCTTCCCTGGTAAATAATTCTCTTATGTTAAGCCAAATTCTATAGTAATAAAACACAATTTCAGTTAGTTTGTTTGGCTTTTATACAAATCTAAACGACTCAACGGATTTTGCTCAAACTAGGTATGCATATTGAGTGTATACTAGATTAAATTGTTACATACCTAGTTTTTGCCACGCCTCCTGTAAAATTTTTCAACTAACGATAATTGGAGTTTATTGTGTATTTAATTTTAAAATTTTTGAAGTGAAAACTTCTTTAGGCGCGTTGAACGATTTTGGTAGAGGGTATATCATTCGTTTGCATCATCGTATTTTTCCAAGGAATTCGTCATTCGGCCGCAAGCTCACAAAGAAATCACTTGGCAACTCCTGAAAATTTGAGATTTAAAAATGGATCCATCTTCTTCTTTTTCTTCTTTTTTCTGCTGGAACTTCGTTTGCAAACAAGAAAAATAATGTATGGATTCCGTGTTTTAACATTTTAATCTTTAAGTTGTGATAAAGGCACATGTTGAACATTCAAATAATTACATGCATGCTCTTATTTTATTACATATCGTCAAACAAAGTTTGACAATTTTCACACTTGTTGTATTTGTCAGTGGCTTTTTATTTTCACCACTGCGGCATTTTATATTCAGAGTTGTCAACTATGGCTGTGTGTCAATCAGTCGTGGTAGGATAGAAAATATCAAGTTGAATAAAATTTGTGTGTGTTGAAATAAATTTGTCTTTTTTGATGTGTCAAATGGACAATGAAATTTTGACAATTACAAATTTTTACATTTCGGTCGTGTTTTAGCGCAAATATTTTATTTTATTTGCATTTTATCAATTTGCGACATATTTAATTCGAGAGCTTGTACTTGCAACATATTTCGTTAACTTGTAATATTGTAAACTTAAAAAACTGTTAAAAAATTAAAAAAAAATGAACGAAACAGCAGGCAAACAGAAAATATAGCATGCAAAGTGCTGTATATTTTACGCCGCCAATTCGGTTCATCCCCTCTAACGCTGCGCAACCGCTGGGATCTTGTAATTCTCTTTGCGTTGTTGTTGTAAATTTGCTAAGTAGTTATTGTTGTACAGTAAGCTTTAATTTTTTGTGGTTGTTTTTTTGTAGCTACAGTCAGCATATGACATCGAACTAATTTAGAAAATAGTTTATACATATGAATTAAAGAGTATATATAATATTGGTAAATCTATTTGTTTTTAGTAAAAGTGTTACCGTATCGGAAATACATATATATATGTATGTGTATATATTTACATATATATAGTTCATATATATGAACAATTTAGCTCATTGAGGAAATTTAAAGAATATTTATGTATATTTATCTTATAACAATTACGTATTAAACCTGCAAAATAATTAATATTTTCAGTAGTAATTGAATAACTAAGGTCTGCTTATCCTTAGCATTCTATTTTTTAAAACTGTTTAGCTTAATTTCTTATATGGGTTATATATAATTTATAAGCTTTAGATATTTCTTAATTTTAGAATATTCTATTTTTAATACACAACGCAATATAGATATGGTGAACATGTATATTGTGTTAGTGTTATGATATAAATTGATATAAATAAGCTTTAATTTTTTATATTAATCAATAATGAAATAATTTAAATAAATTACTTTTGGTAACACTTTTGCGTAAAAGAAATAGTTTCAGTAATATATAAAAAATTTAATAAATTGTTATAAGCTCTTAACAAAAATAATTCTAATTTCATATGCCAACTGTAGCTACACGATTAGAATTCACAACACCTACAAAAAATTTCCGGCTAACTGCGCCAACAACAATTACCAAGGAAATCTACAAACAAGGACGCACAGAGAAGAACAAGATCAGAGCGGAACTTTTAAAACTTTTTGATTTCATCCTACATGTAGGACGGGCTGCAGTATGAGCTTTCGCACATCCTAAATGTCCGACCGACCTGTCAAATCCATCCTACATGTAGCATAGTCCGAAACCCCCTATAGCATGAAAATTCTTATATAGCAGTAAGGCGGTCCGTGGCAGAACAACGTCTTCCATTTATATTTTATACAATATATAGGTTTTCGCTTCGGTCGGCAGTCCTCTCACTGCTAAACTTTTTTTTTTTAAGTATGTACATCGATAACTACTAAAGTACTTACCCGGTTGCCACAATTTTTTGTCAACAGATAGAGATATCAGACGCGGAGGTGCCCGTCTAAGAAATTGGGCGGAATTCGACACAGGCGCGTGGCAATATAAGAAACACTTTGTATATCGAATAATATTAACACTAGAGTACTGAAATTTAGTACAGGGTTGGCACAATTACTAAAAGTTATGTTCAAAAAAGTGGGCGTTATTCGATAAAGGCGTGGCAATATTAGAAAAACGCTGTAACTCGAATAATATTGACACTGGGGTACTGAAATTAGGTACAGGGGTAGGCAAAATTATAATAATTTACTGTGAAGAAAGTAGGCGTTGTTGGACAAAAGGGTGTGGCAATATAAGTTAATATTGACATAAGGGTACTGAAAATTGATACAGGGTTAGGAACAATTATTACAAATTATGGTAAAAAATGAGCGTAATTCGATAAAGGGCGTGGCAATATAATGAAAACGCTGTAACTCGAATAATATTGACTCGAGGATACTGAAATTAGGTACAGGGGTAGGCCCTCGCCGAAACCAGTGGTACGACCAGGAGTGTCGCAACGCCACTGCAGAGAAAGACGCCGCCTACAAAGCCACCCTGCAGTCGGTTGTAACGCGCGCTGCTAAGGAGCGATACAAAGAAAAGAGTAGGGAAGAGAGACGTATTTTCAGGCGGAAATAAAGAGAGGTAGAAAAGCTCAAGCAGGAGAAGATTGAGATGTATGGTGACAGGAATGAGACCCGAAAATTTTTCGAAAAAATAAGACGCCTTGCCGATGGTTTTAAAACCGGGGCCTCTTCTTGCAAGGATGAAAACGGGAATCTAGTGACAGACGTCCAGAGTACACTGACGTTATGGAGGGAACACTTCTCTAAGCTTCTAAATAGCGACGCTGACAACAATCCCGCCAATAGAGATGATATTCCGAAAACCCCAATTTTGGATGACAGCATTGAGGTTCCGCTGCCCGACTATGATGAAGTTCTGACAGCTATAGCTAGGCTTAAAAATAACAAAGCCGCGGGAGCTGATGGCTTACCTGCTGAGCTGTTTAAGAACGGAGGCGCAGCTCTACTTAAATGCATTCACGAGCTTCTATGCTTCGGAAGAATGCATTCCGAACGATTGGAATCTCAGTGTGCTCTGCCCAATCCACAAGAAAGGCGATCCCACTATCTGTGCCAATTACCGTGGGATAAGCCTTCTTAATATCGCATATAAGGTCCTGTCAAGCGTTTTATGTGAAAGATTGAAGCCCATTGTAAACGAACTGATCGGACCTTATCAGTGTGGCTTTAGACCTGGAAAGTCCACGATCGTCCAGATTTTTACGCTACGACAAATCTTGGAGAATACTCAAGAAAAACAAGTCGACACCCACCATCTTTTTGTCGACTACAAAGCCGCTTTCGACAGCCCAATAAGGAAGCACCTGTACTCCACCATGTCTGAATTTGGTATTTCTGCAAAACTAATACGACTTTGCATGATGACACTGCGCAACACCAGCAGCGCAGTTAAAATCGGGAAGGACCTCTCCCCACCATTTATTACCAAACGAGGTTTCAGACAAGGTGATTCCTTATAGTGCGACTTTTTCAACCTAATGATGGAAATGCTCATCCGAGCTGCTGATCTGAGACGTAGTGGCACAATATTCTACAAGAGTGTTATGCTGCTTGCATATGCTGATAACATCGATATCATTGGCCATAATACGCGCGAAGTCCGTGCAGCATTTTCCAGATTAGAAAGAGAGTCAAGTCGAATGGGTCTGGCAGTGAATGCAGATAAGATGAAATACTTGGTGTCAACAAACAAACAGTCCCAGCGTCTTGGAACCCACGTTACCGTTGACAATACCTCCTTCGAGGTTGTGAAGAACTTCGTTTATCTGGGATCCAGCATTAATTCAACCAACGACATCAGCATTGAGATCAAACGAAGAATAACTCTTGCCAACAGGTGTTACTTTGGGCTCAGTAGGCAATTGAGAAGCAGAGCCCTCTCTCGACGAATGAAAATCACGCTCTATAAATCGCTCATCATGCCCGTCCTACTTTACGTATCACAAACCTGGACGCTGAGCAGTTTAGACGAAAAGACTTTAGGAGCATTCGAGAGAAAGATTCTTCGTAAGATCTACGGACCAATCTGCGTCAATGGCGAGTACCGAATACGGTGGAATGATGAACTGTATGAGCTGTACGCTGACATCGACATAGTCAAGCGCATTAAAATCGAGCGGCTTCGCTGGCTTGGTCATGTTCAGCGCATGAAAGACGATGCTCCAGTGAAGAAAACATTCGATTCGGTACCCAGCGGCGGTCAACGCAGAAGAGGACAACCGCATCTTCGTTGGAAAGACCAAGTAGAGGAAAACCTGACGAAGCTTGGAATTTCCAACTGGCGCCAGCAAGCGAAAGACAGAAATGGCTGGCGCAAATTCTTAGATGAGGCCAAGACCGACATACGGTTGTAGCGCCAACTAAGTAAGTAAGTAAGTAAGGTAGGCATAATTCTGAAAATTTACGGTCAATTTAGTTACTGGATAAAAGGGCGTGGCAATATAAGAAAAATACTGTTTCTCAAATAATGTTGACACTAGGGTACGAATATTCGTTACAAGAATGGGAAAATTGTTATCATAATCTCTAAAAGAGAAAAAATAAAAACTTTTTTTAAAAAAAAAAAAAAACCAACTTCAAAACCACTACAAAGTAAAAAATAATTTTAAATTACTTTTCACATTAATTTTTGGTCAAATTTGTTACTTTATTTAGACATATTATTAAATTGGAAATCTTATTACTATAAATTTTTTCTATTTTCTATTATTATCATAAATATTTTAATTTCTCCATGAATATAAAACCTTTTAAGTCGGCGCTTATATAATCAGACTTTTGTAAAATAAACGCTTCGGCTTTGAAGGTTTTATATTCATGGAGAAATTAATATATTTATGATAATAATAGAAAATAAAATATTTATAGTAATAAGATTTCCAATTTAATGATATGTATAAACAAATTAACAAGTTTAACCAAGAATTAATGTGAAAAGTAATTTAAAATTCTTTTTTACTTTGTAGTGGTTTTGAAGTTGGTTTTTTTTTTTGTAAAAAAGTTTTTATTTTGAATTCTTTAATAACTTTTATTGAATTAAATATTGTGAAAAATTAAAAAAATAAATTAATTTTCATAGTAAATAAAAAAGTCTCTTATTATAATTTCAATAAATAATAAGAAATTTCCTTTTTTTGGCGTTTTAGGTGATTTTTACTTCAGAAGGAAATGCAGAAACAATGAAACCTAAACAACACATCAAACTCCAAGAGTTCTGCTGTTGATCACATAACTTTCAAGTCATTTCGTTCTACTGCGCTCTTCTCTGTCGAATCAAGCATAACATTGCTTCGGTTTTCGTTTGTTTTTGTTCTGCTCACGCGACGAGTGCTCTCTGTAGTGCACCTTTGTTTTAATTAATGAAAGCAGAACATAACCAACGCTTGCTCCACAAATCAGTGTTTTGAAATGCATTTCAAGCGCACTCGTGCAGAGGTTTAGTCGATACTTCAATGGATATGAGTGTCTATGAATCTTTCCAGAGTTTTCAGCAGAACAGATGATAAACTGTAAGTCTAAGGATATATTAATATGTATCTATGGTATATATTTTTTCTCCACATCCATAATTATATTACGTAATGTAAATATTATCTTTATGTTTTAATCTTCTAATCTGACTCATCTGAGGGTCTTCGTAGGTAAACTCAACAAAGAGCTTTGCAAAAGTAAAATCTTCGTGTCAATAAAAGAAAAAAAAAACCTTACGACATTTATCTGAAAAGTAGCTGAGCTTATACATTCATTAAAACGGACATTAAAAAATATATATAAATAATAAACACTGAAAACTATGTAACATTAAAAGAGCCTATAAAACATTCTTAAGGAAGGCTTTAGCACACAAAGAGAATTTCTAATAAATTATTCGTGTGTAAAATAATTTTTTTATGTTAGATATTTTTCTATTTATCCCTATTTACAGAGGTTCTTCTTCTGGGTTGAGTATAGTTAAGGCAAGAACCAGTAATTTTATTTGTTCTTTTAAATCATAAACAAGCTTAGTTGTTTGGGTACTGAAGTTGTTTGTGTATTTGTGTGGGTTTGTGGTTATTTCCGCCTTACAAACTGATGCTGATGTTAATCTGATTAAAGAAGTTGTTGGAATAAAAGGCACATCAACAACTGGAGAAAAAACATCTCATAATGGAAACGCCCTTCGATTTATTTTCATTCAATTTTTATTTGTAGCATTACTCGTAGATCAATTTTTATGAGGTATGTGTAACATGCGAGTTGCAATGGACTAGAGATTTACAGTCCGCGACAAAAGGTTAGCACTTGAACATTTCTCCAAATATATAATTTACTTTGAATATTTAAGCTATTTCTCTAGGTGTAATAAGTCATGTAGTGTGCTCTTTAGGTTTTTAATCACACAATGATTAAACGTTCTGCGAGAAATACCGTTAGTTTACAAAATATGAAAAAAATGCTGCGACAAAATGATAGCACATTATGATAGATTGAGGTCAGTAAGCAGCGTTGCCATATGGTCCGATATATCGGATATGTTACGATTTTAATACTTGAATCCGACATTCCGATATTTGATCAAAATTCTTAAAAATGTTACGATTTTAGAAAAAGTAGATCCGGCGTCAGATTTTGCATATATTTTTTAGTATACATATAATATAAAAAGTTGTATAATAAAATTGAAGGCAACTTTAAAATAAAAAGATGCGATGGTACTTCTGCATTTCCAATGATGGGAAAATTTATTTTAGAATTCTTGAGCTTACCGAATTCCTCAGCTAACGTTGAGCGAACTTTTAGCCAAATAAATATTAATAAAACTAAAGTTCGCTATAGATTAGAGTTAGATACAATGGAAGGACCTCTGCATACAAAAGATTATCTGCGTATAAAATCTTATAACTGTTTTACAGCCCTATTCTGGCAAATTAACAAATTGTTAACCAGTATTTTGAATATTTCTATATATTTATTGTAATTTTTTTATTTCAAAACAAAATATGAAGCTCAAAAATAAAAAATTTTGATAAAAATTGTCAACTGCTTTTCAGTTATTGACAATTTCATTAACAAATTTTGTTTTTTGAGCTTTAAATTTTGTATTGAAAACAACAAATACATAGAAATATTCAAAATTGTAACGTGACGTTACAAATATTATATACTTTTTATACACTAAATAAACTATAATATTAAATAATTTCGATGTACATATATGTTCATATTATGTCACTCAAATATTCCTACTTATTATTATAAATATAAAGACGTTACAAATATTATATTTTTATACACTACGTAAACTATAATATTAAATATTATCGATATATATATTCATATTGTACTACTTAAATATTTCTACTTATTATTATTAAAGCAGCAATAACACACAACCGCACTACGACACCAAACCATAGAAACAAACGCACGCTACATACCTACTCAATAAAACTAATTGACAACACACAACCGCACTACTGCATAAGCCACTAATTAATACACACACCACCTATCTATGCATAGCCAGGCAGGCCAAAGACAAAACTGAACGTATAATTCCCAACTGGTTTTCTGTCCATATCAAATAAAAGGGCGACACAAAACCAACCAAAGCAGTCTTGCTTTAGGTAAGCTATACTCAATGACTCAATGGCGAGCCAGCTTGCTGGTTCTTCCCTTTGAGTCTCTGTTTGAGATGTCGCACTTGCGGTGAGAACCAGTCCGTGGTTCGTCCAACGCAGTCGGCATACTCTATATTTTTTGTCGCAGTGACTCAATGGCGAGCTAACTTGCTGGTTATTCCCTTTGAGTCTCTGCTTGAGATGTCGCACTTGCGGTGAGAACCAGTCTTTGGTTCGTCTAACGCAGTCGGCATACTCTAATTGGGATTTGCTTGGTTTGGTTGCAGGGACTCGATGGAGAGCCAGCTTGCTGGTTCTTCCCTTTGAGTCTCCGTTTGATGACGTCGCACTTGCGTTGAGGACCTGTCTTTGGTTCGTCCAACGCAGGCCGGCATATATTAACTTTCTTATTGACTATATATTTACATGGCGCAAACCTCATAGAGGTTTTTCCACCATGACTCTCTTTAGTTGTTTCTAAAAATATTAATAATGAGTCCTGCTTTAGGGGCCCTGGCAGGATTCACCGATTTACCGATCTACCGATTACCGATCTTCGCTTTAGGGGCCCTGGCAGGATTCACCAATTCACCGATTTACCGATCTCCCGATTACCGAATACCGATCTACCGATCTACCGAATACCGATCTACCGAATACCGATCTACCGAATACTGATTTCCGATTCACCGAATACCGATCTTCCAATTTACCTATCTACCGATCTACCGAATACCGATCTACCGAATACTGATTACCGATTCACCGATTCACCGATTCACCGAATACCGATCTTCCGATTTACCGATCTACCGATTACCGATTGCTGATAACCGATTCACCGATTTACCGATCCACCGATTACCGAATACCGAATTACCGATTCACCGATTTACCAATTAACCGAATACCGATTTTGGCGCCAGCTGGACCTACAACCTCCGACCATTCGACCGCTTACATTCACTGTTACCCAAACTGCTGACGTTACGCTGCATTACAAAAGCAATATATATATGACTTCGAAAAATTATATTTTTTTACACATATTTTTTCCACTAAAATTTTTTTGTAGTTTTGCTGGCTTAAAACAACAACATTTTTTCGTTAATTTACTTGAAGCAAAAGCTTTACATTTAAAGAGTTAAAATTTAAAAATTATGTATTATAGCTCTATGCATTTCATTTTTACCGATTTAAAACATCTACATTAAACCAAACTGAATTGCAAATGTATTTAATTTGATTTTTACTCTTCGTTTGTGTGTTCAAAAATATTTTTAAAATGTAATTTATTATAATATATTTTCTATATTTATAATGATTATTGAATTGACTTTTGAAAAAAAATGTTATTTATTTAAATAAATAAACCTTAAATATACGTCATACGTCTACTGAAATGCAATATTTTATTTGTCTTCTTTGTTGTAAAATGCGACTGAAATTTCTTAGTTCTTGTTTTCAGAGTTTCACAAATCCGACGAGAAATCCGACGAGCAGAGTGCAAAAGTTACGCTGTAAAATTTTTTTCATGGCAACACTGTCAGTAAGTGTTAATAATCCGATAAAAAAACAAGTTTAGGTTTTAAAGTTATGTTGCCACGTTAAATAAGTAAAAATACTGCAAATTGAATTAAAATGGGACGTTGAAAATGGCTAAACAGTGCGGAAGTGCAAGTTGCTTTAAATCTTCATTAAAATCAGTGAAATCGTAAAAAAATTAAACAAAAGTCGTAATGTGAGTACAAATTTATTAAAAAACCTACAAAATTATGGTAAAGCCTTTAGCAGTTGATGTCCAAGAGGGGCTACACGCCGAGATGAGTGTGCCATTTTGAGGGTAGCTTCAAATTCTAACCTCACTGCTAGAAAAATTACTGAAACAGCTGGAGCGAGAACATATGTCCCCAACGTGCAAAGGATTTAAAAAAAAAATGAACTAAAGGGTGTTTTTTTTAGAGGTATAGAACTTCGAATTGAAATAAAACAAAAGAAAATCGTTTTAATGTCCATCAATTTGACTTTATTGGAAGGATAATTTTATGCCATTAATGTTTAAATATGATTTCGGGCATGTGGCCGCCACGGCTGACTCGAATAAAGCCAATTCTACAGGTCCAATTTTCAACCACTTTTTCGAGCATATGGGGGCGTATGTCGGCAATAACGCCACGAATGTTGGCTTCCAAGTCCCCTATCGTTTCTGGTTTGTTGGCGTAGACGAGCGACTTCACATATCCCCAAAGAAAATAATCCAATGGTGTCAAATCACACGATCTTGGTGGCCAATTGACAGGTCCATTCCGCGAAATTATGCGCTCATCGAATGTTTCCTTCAATAAATCGATTGTGACGTGCGCTGTGTGGCATGTAGCGCCGTCTTGTTGGAACCACAACTCATCCACATTCATGCCATCCAATTCGGGAACAAAATAGTCGGTTATCATGGCTCTATACCGGTCTCCATTAACGGTAACTGACTCTCCAGCATTATTTCGGAAGAAGTATGGCCCAATGACTCCACCAGCCCATAGAGCACACCAAACAGTCAGTTTTTGTGGATGTAATGGCGTCTCAAGGGTCTCATGTGGATTCTCTTCACTCCAAATGCGGCAATTTTGCTTGTTGACGTAGCCATTCAACCAAAAATGAGCCTCATCACTGAACAAAATTTGCGATGAAAATCAGCATCGAGATCAATCTCATTTTCGGCCCATACACCAAAATCACGACGCATTGCATGGTCTCGCGGCTTTAATTCTTGCACAAGCTGGATCTTGTAAGGTCGCAAGCCAAGATCTTTGCGCAAAATCTTCCATAAAGTTGATGGACAAAGCTCCAATTGCTGTGCACGGTGGCGAATCGATTCATTCGGGTCCTCTTCAACATTTTGGTCTACAACGGCAATTGTTTCTTCGGTGCGCACTGTTCGACGTCTCTGCGGATGCGTATTATCACATAGAGTAAACGTAGTGCGAAAACGACCCATGATTAACCGAATTAATTGCTCTGATGGACGATTATGTCGACCATAAAATGGACGGAGCTTGCGGTAAACTTCGCGAACTGAACCATTATTTTCGAAATAAATTTGCACGATTTGCAAGCGTTGTTCTTTTGTCAACCTGTTCATGATGAAATGGCAAACCAAACTGAACATAAATGACATTAGAGTTGCCAGATTTGACCACAAAATGCCAGTTTTATCTCTATTCGAAAAACAAACCTCTAAAAAAAACACCCTTTATAATTAAACTTAAAAAATTATAAAGGAAACCGTCACTAACAGCGAAACATTGAGCAGCAAGATTGAAGTTTGCTGAAGATAACTTTAAGTGGAGAAAATTAATGCGCTGCCTACTAATCATTGACGAATAAAAATTTTATCTCGACGGTCCGGATAGTATGTCTTTTTATTACCACTATTTGAGGAAGAAAGAGCGTATCCTAAGTCGTCGTCAACACAAGGGTAGATGAGTAATTGTATGGGCTGCAATTGGACATTCTGGAAGGACTAAAATTAAGTTTGTTCCCACAAGAATGAATCGCCAAGATTATCTTAATTTAATTGATAATGAAATAGTTAATCGTGGGTCACAACTAACTAAAACTTCATTAATATTTAAAAAAAATGCTGCTGTATATACAGCAAGAATAGTAAAAAACTTCTTTCGAGAACAGGTTATTGAAATATCGGAGTGACCTGCACGATCACCTGACCTGAACATTATTGAAAACTGTTGGTGTTCCCTTGCAAGGGAAGTTTTTGCCAATAATAGGAAATGTAATACCGTTCAGGAACTAATTTCGAATTGGGCAGCGATACCGAGAAAATACATCAAAAAACTTTTTTAATCACTACCAAATTGCGGTACTGAAGTTTTAAAAAACAAATGGAGGCTCCACTCAATACTAAATACTAATATTATAAAAATTAAAAATGTATTTCTTATAATTTTTTGCCTTAGAATAATATTGTGCTATCTTTTTGTCGAATATGTTTTAGTTTTTTTCTGAACAACAAGTTCGATTTTTAAATTTTGTTTTTTAATCTTATTACTTTACAGCAAATATAAATTTTTAGTTTTAGTCGCTTTCAATAAAAATTAAACAAAAAATCCAATGTGCCATCTTTTTGTCGCGAAGTGTATGTTTTAAGAATTGATTTTTCATAACTTTTAATAGAGAGGAAATGAATTTGATTTAATTTAATTTACGGCTAATGCTCATGGATTGTTCTGTATTGTGAGTTTTTAATAACAAAATAAATGCAATAGCACAAAGAGCGGCAAATTGTGACACGATAATTTAAGACTTACTAATGTTATAAATATATCTTTCGTAGTTAAAATTTGAGAATATTTTGAAAATTAATAGGGAAAAGCAGAGACCATACTAAGTATGCATTTTATAATAAAAAGCAAAAATTATAATTATATAGTGACTTTTTTTGTGCATGTGCTCGAAAATATGTTATATACAGTGTTGCGCAAAACAATAGCAACATAATCAGTACGCTGCTTCAAAATCGTGTTTGTAAATCATATTTGTAAAATTGAAAATTAAAATTAATAAATTTAAAATTAATGTGACTTCATTCAGTTTGTCTGAAAGCAAAACAAAAGCAACATAATTAATATTTGGTGTAAGATTCATTATTCTTGGTAACCGCTGCACATCTGAGCGGCATCGACTATATTAAATGAGATATGTTGGTATTAGGTACAATGGTGGTCACGAATTTAGCACACATTGTGTTAGTAACTCTAATTTGAAATTTTTTACATCTTAGCTTAAGAATTGTAATCAAATATTTTTTGTTGAGTATTGTTTAAGAAGTTAACTCTTTGTACCGTTAGTTGGTTTCTTAGTTATTCTTAAATTTTCTGACAAATTTCAAGTAGTATAAATCAATGTGGTTTAAATGCTGGACACGAATTTAGCACAGGTTAGAATTACTGTTCCATATCGTATTTTATTTTCGTTAATTAAACTTTACTAGTAAAATATACTAAATTTATTAAGTTTCTATTTGAGCTCTAACAAAAAATTGCAGAAAGATATGGCGAAAGGCTACTGATGTTCAGAGGCTCAGCGGAATTTGATTCAGCAAATGAAAAATGGTGGAAGCACAGTTTCAGAGATTGCTCTGCTTCTTAGATGCTTGTGAAAATTATTATATAACGCATTACAACATGTAAAGCAGTATTAGAGCATTAAAAATGTAAAATAGCGACCTAAAGCGCGAAAAAACAATAGCAAGAGAGGGCCATTTGATTTATAGAGCTTCACTTAGTGATCCTTTTAAGACCTCAAATAAAATTTAAAGTGAAATTTCATCAAAATATGGCATAAATGTATCCTCAAAAGGCATAAGAAGACGCTTGAATGAAAACAATTTCCGTAGCTTTATAGCCCAACAAACACCACATGTGTCGCAAAAAAATATTAAATGCAATCTTGCGTTTGCAAAAGCATATTTTAAAAGTCAACGAATTTTTGGAAAAATGTACTTTGAAGGGATGAATCAAAGTTTTGCCGGTTCGCATCTGACAGCAAACAATATGTGTGGCGTCCTCAAAACATGCAGCACAATCCAAAGTACACTCTCAAGACCATTAAACAGGATGGCTGAAATGTTATGGTATATGCGGCGTTTTCTTGGCACGGAGTTGGTCCGATTGTTAAAATGTATCAAAAAATGGATCAGCACGCTTACAAAAACATACTTGTCAATACCATGATGCCGTTTCAAGAGGATAATTTGCCTCTTTAACGGCGTTTTATAGGATAATGATCCAAAGCACAGTGCTCACATAGTTAAGATTGCTCACTAAAACCCGATTGAGAATCTGTGGAGGGATGTCGAGCAGCAAATACTAACAGTAAAATCCAAAAATTTGCCAGATTTGTGGAGGGAAATCCAAAGAATTTGGTATAGTATTTCAAAGTACCATTGTGAGGCTTTGGTCGAAAGTTTACCAAGGATATGAGATGCAGTAATTAAGAATAAGGGATTTCCTACGAAATATTGAGTTTTATGCAATCAATTTTGATTATATTTTTCATCCTATACATTTTTTCGCTCGTGTGCTAAATTCATGACCAAGTCGAAATGCTTATTTTTAATTTTTATTTGATTTTAAGTCCTATAAAAAAAGTTCTGAAATAAATAAATGTATATAAGAAATAAAGAAGATATACACTAAAAAAAGGTACTTAAAAATGTACAACGAATAAATGGAAAATATAAGTATTTACTTTACTTTTTTAAGTGTGCTAAATTCGTGACCACTACTGTATATGTTCCCAATTAAGTTTGAGGGCTTCGTACATCGTACAATCATCTCTTTGTCGATTATAAAGCTGCGTTCGATAGCCCGAGGCGGGATTGCCTATACGCAACAATGTCTGAGTTCGGTATACCTGCAAAGTTGATAAGACTCTGCAGGATGACGTTGAGCAATACTTGCAGCTCCGTCAAGGTAGGAAATGACCTCTCCGAAACCTTCCATACTGAACGAGGTTTCAGACAAGGCGACCCGCTATCTTGCGATCTCTTCAACATCATCATGGAGGGGATCCTACGAAAGGCCGGTGTGCATCGCAATGGCACCATTATTTACAAAGGTGTTCAGCTCCTTGCGTATGCTGATGATATTGATATCATCGGTAGAACCAAGAGAGATGTCACTGCTGCTTTCACCGCTATCGAAAAAGAATCAGCCAAGGTGGGTTTGACGGTAAACGAGGGTAAAACAAAGTATATGCTGCCTGCTGGCAGGGGAGCGGGGCGGCTAGGCTCTCACGTTTCAACAGGAAACTATAACTTTGAAGTGGTCAAGGAATTTACCTACCTTGGCACCGCCATTAACAGCAATAATGATGTCAGCCTGGAGATAAAGCGAAGAATAACAGTTGCTAATAGGTGCTACTACGGGCTTAGTAAGCAATTACGTTGCAGAGCCCTCTCTCGATCGACAAAACTGACACTCTACAAGACGCTCATTATACCTGTGCTTCTTTATGGCGCTGAGGCATGGGTTGTCTCGCAAGCAGACGCAGCCGCTCTTGGGGTGTTTGAGAGAAAAGTTCTTCGCAAAATCTTCGGCCCTATTCGAGTTGGCGACGACTATCGCATACGAATGAACCACGAGCTGTATGAGCTATACGACGACATTGAAGTAGTTCAGCGTATCGCAATCCAGCGATTACGCTGGCTAGATCATGTCCATCGTATGAATGACGATGCTCCAGCGAAAAAGGTGTTCGAGGCGAAGGCCGAAGGCCGACGACGAAGAGGGAGACCATGCCTCCGATGGATTGACCAGGTCGAGGAAGCCCTAACCGCGCTTTGTGAAACCAATTGGAGAAGGCGCGCGCGAAGCAGAGGCGCCCTGCGAGAGCTGATAAGATCGGCCGAAACCCGACGACGGGTTGCTATGGCCACCTAAGTAAGTAAGTAAGCTTCGTACATTGCAGTCTTATTGGAAAACTTTTGACCAGAAAATTTTACCTTCAAAATCCCAAAAAAGATTTTCAATGGGATTCAAGTCATTGTGACTGTGCCGGCCAATCAAGGACTTGAATTCCATCGCCTCTAATGTAATTTTTGATGAGCTTTGAAGTGTGCTTCGGGTCGTTGTCGGTCTGAAACGTTTACTGAAGCGACATATTCCACTCTGAATGTGGTTGCATGTTGCTTTCTAAAATGTCATTATATACAAATCGATCCATAGTTCCATCGATTTTTTGAAATGGTCCAACTTCATTATAGGAAAAACAAGTCCAGACCATAATGCCATCGCCTCCGTGCTTAAAATTTATTTTGCAGTTTCGGGCTTCAAGCCGTGTACCTGGGTGGTGCCGTACCGTTCATATCCCATCTGAATTAATCAAGTTGAACTTTGATTCATCGCTAAAAAACGGTTTTAGATTTTTAAACGGTCCAATTTAGGTGCTCTTTTGCAAGACTGAATCTAAAAAACAATAAATTGCAACTTGTTGTCACAATTTCAGACAGAATTGTTTAAATTGTAACAACTCACCTTGTTTTTTATGCTTAGCTGAAAGCAAAGATTTCTCTGCCGGTCTGTAACTTCTTAATCGTTTTCAACGGCTCGTCTTCAAACAGTACTGTGATGGATATCTAAATCAAGTGTCCGAACAACCTCTTTGGAGGTGGCAAATGCATTTCGTTTGACACGCCGCAAATGTTGCTGCCATCACGCAGCGATGTCTTCTGCTGCCGCCTTCTTTAATGTACCATTGTAACGTCTTTTGTGATGGTATATTTCTTTATTAATCAGCAAACTATTGACCGATAAATATCAAACTGTTTCACGCAAGATATTTGCGAATTTCCGTTTTTATATTCGGAAATCATTTGCAATTTAAGAGCTTCACAGTATTTTAAACGTGCCATTATAAATGGAACAGTCAATGTCACAACTAGCGCAAAAACAAAACTAAACTTAAATGATTATGACTTACAAACAACATGTGCTTTACAATAGCGGAACTTTTACCGATATATCTTGGAACTTCTGCTCTTTTTACATTTTTCAAGTTTTGTTGCTTTTGTTTTGCTCTCAGGCAAATTGAATGTAGCCACATTAATTTTAAATTTAATAAAAAAACAAAACCAAATTTGAATTTGATTTGTTTTATATATGATGTATGATTCCTATGCTTTGATTCCTATAATCATTTTTGTGTGTCCCCAATATTAAAACAGATACAAGGTTTTGTTGCAGCGCACTTATTTTGTTGCTATTGTTTTGCGCAACACTGTATTTTTGGCTTAAAAAATAAAAATGGAAACTTACCAGACTCAAGAATATATCGGAAAAATTTACTTTTAATTTTTGCTTTAAAAGATAAAAATCAAAACTTACCAGTTATTTTGTGACAAAAAAAAGGGCAAGTTTTGCTTTTTATTTTTGCTTTAAAAAATAAAAATCCAAAATTACTGGTTATTTTTGCCTCAGAAAAAAAAATTAAAAGCTGAAATAATTATTATTTTGTGCTCAAAATTTAAATAATCAAAATTTTAAAAATCAATAGGAAATCAAGTTCTACAATGTGAGTGGATTCTAATGGTGCCTTCAAAATGGCGCACAGTACTTTGTCCAGTAGGAATAAATCAAGAGTTTCATTTTGACGAACCCTAACAAAATAGATATTGTAAGTTAGGTAATACTTTCACTAAAAAGAGTTTAAATTTTCTTCGCAAAAGAAGTAGTTTTGTGGAAACTACACCTCTTCAAAGTCAACGCTTTTTATGCGTTTTTATTATTGTAGAATTTTCGACTTCGCGTTGTATTTAAAGAAAAACATGCTGTTAGCACAGTTTTTACGCTATTCAAGTGATTTTATTTTTGTATTTTTAAGGAAACAGTGAGAAAAAATAAGTTTTAACTATATTAGCAAGAAAATTTAAAATAAGTAATAAAAATTGAATTTTAAATTATCAAAAAATTTTGAAAAAAATTGAAAAATTTGCTGTTTTCAACAGTCATTAAAAAAAAATGTCCACAAGTGTCACCTTCAATTTTTACATATGCATTTCTACGTCTCTTTACCTTTCGGAAACATTAAATATTTCGTCCAACTTCGAACCACTTTTTGAGTTATCGTGTTTTTAAAAATGGTCCAAAAATAATTTTGTGAATTTTTTGCTTATGTGCTTCATTCAAAGAAAAAATGCCGTAAGCACGTTTTTACACTATTCCATTGATTTTATTTTTTTTAAATAATAAAAAATAATACGTTATTTTATATTTATAAGAAAATGTAAAATAAGTATTAAAAAATTTATTTTAAATTATAAAAAATTAAAAAAAAAAATTTTAAATTTGCTGTTTTCAGCAGTCATTTAAAAAAAATGTCCACAAGTGTCATATTTAATTTTTAAAATAAATTATTGTATGTTTATCTATCTTTCAGGAACATAAAAAATTTTATCCAACTTCGAACTATTTTGAGTTACCGCCTTTTTAAAAATGGTCTAAAAATCATGTTTTGCAAAAATTAGCTAAATGTTGTTAGTGTATGTAACATTCAGTATGTTATACAAAAATAAAAAACGTAAACAAACATATTCTTTGTACTCTATACCTAACGGAAGGGCATATCAGCTTATGAAAGTTAAGTTCTTACAGAGAATGATAACACTGTATTTTTTTACAGAAATGTAAGAACTTTTTCATAAATTATTATTAATAAATAAACTTATTCTTCAAAATAATGTTTGAGCAATCGAATTGAATATTAATAACTGTTATTAATATTACTACAAATTAATTTATAAATTGTTAAATGTAGGGAACTCTCATATTCTCTCAATGCTACCCAATTTTTACCGTATTTTCTTAACAAAAACAGAGAACTTGCAAAAAAGCTGTGGAAGTTAAAGTCTATTTGCATGTGCATTAAGAAAAAACATAATACAGTACGACCTCGCTCAACGCAACCAATTAAATTCAAGCCAATTGCGAAATCTGAGGTTATTGCAAAAACAGAGGAAAAATTTTATATTGGCTATGGTTAACCATATAAATCTTTGTTGCAATTTATACTTTGCGTACAATTTGGGTGTTGAGATTATCGAGGAGTTGCGTGTAGCGAGGGTTGCGTTGAGCGAGGTCGTACTGTATATTATTTTTTATCAAATATGTCAATAATTTTAACTAATAAAGATTTATTTAATTGCTGGATTTCTGCTGGTCTAAGAAATAAATTTTTGATTTTAAAAAGTTTTGTTAAAAACAAAATTGGTGAAAGACTGTTTAATGAAGCAACAATAGAAAACATTCGGATTTTTCAGATTAAATTAGATAGAAAGTGGAAGGAGTGCCACTATAACAAAAATTTGTTTATAAAAAAGTATGAAAACTGGTTAAGTGTCCAAACTTTTATTATTCCTGATCCAGATAAAGTAAGTAAAAATAAAAAAAGTTTTTACACAGTTTAAATAAATCTTCATATCTAAGCAACCTAGCACTAGTCGCGGAAGACCTAAAAAGGAATTCCACTTGTTATCTGAACAAATGAAAAGAAGAAAAGTTGCTGAAATAGTATCTGACTATTTTAAGAAGAATTAGAATATGCATCAGATTTTGCGAGAAGAAAAGGCAGTATTAAAAAAGAAAGTGTCCTCTCAGTAAAGGTGGCATTGACAATTTATTTAGACTTGGATCTCTCGGAAGTAAAGTATAATATTCTGCGCAAAACTGTCAATGAACATCATGAAAACTTCTTTCCAAGCCTATATGCAATACAAAATTTTAAAAAGAATATTGTACCACCTGTCAAAGCTTCTGAAAACTCTGCAGAAGTGGAATTAAAACCACTCATGCGAAATACAGCTAAAAGTATATTTAAGCTTTGTGATGGCGAAGAGACTCCAGATAAAGTAACACTGATATGCAAATGGGGTATGGATGGCAGCTCGGGTCACAGCCGATACAAGCAAAATTTTTCAACGGAAGATTTCAGCGATGAATTTATATTTTTCATTGCATTTATCCCAATCAAGTGAGTAAAAGTTTAAAAATTTAACTATGTATATTTTAATGAAAAAACAATTATTTTTTGAATAAAAGGCTAATTGATTCGTCATCAAAGAAGCCTCTTTGGATAAACAAAAGCCCTTCTTCTACTCTTTTCTGCAGACCCATAAAAATTGTAATGGCTAAGGAAAATAGGACCTTAGTTATACAAGAAAATAACGATATTAAAAAACAAATAACCGAATTAGAATGTGAAATATTGGAATTTAATGGGAAATCTGTAGAGGTTTCATATGAAATGAAATGTACAATGATCGATGGATCCATTGCAAACGTTCTTACGGAAACAAATTCAGCTAGCAGATGCTTCATTTGTAATGCAAGTCCAATTGAAATGAACAAAATATATTTTACTAGATCTGCAAACACAGATTCTTATAAAGCCTGGTTTTCACTAGGTCAGTTTTCAATGACAAATGTTGTCAATCTAATGGAAACGTATTGTCATTTACATTTGTTGTCATATATGACCACTGATTGTCATATAAAATCACAAACAAGTGAAAACAGATAGAATTTTGCTAGTCAATCAAAATATCGTTGTATGACAAGAAAAATTGAAATGCCAACATGTTGGCATTTTGTGTCAGTTGTTGCCTACAAAAAAAATTTTGTTTTCATTTTTTTTTTTTCACTGCTGGTCAAGTTTTTTTAAGGGGCGCTTTCTCAATGTCCGGCTAAGCACTAATCAGAACTTTAACCAGCACTTAGAAAAAAAGCCCTTTCTCAATGTTCGGTTAAGGTTGAACTGTCAGTTAAGTGCTGATTAAGTTAACGGCAAGTTGTGGTTTCGGTTAGCGCCATTTTAGGGTAAATGATTTCGAAGATGCTGTCAAACTTTAAAATTTAAGATGACGGATAGAGTTGCCACTTAGATTTTTTTATTTTTGCGAATTCTTGTAATTTTGAAATTCTGACAACGGATTTGATTTCGAATATAATGTCACAGTTTTAAAATTTAAGATGGAGGTTAGGGCTGCCACCTAAATTTTTACCACAGTATTGCCACCTAATAATATGTATTTTTAAGAGTTTTAAACATCATTTATCAGTGTTAAGGGGTCGCTGATTTTGAATCTAAAGTCCTAATTTTAAAATTCAAGATGGTGGATAGGGTTGCCACCTTAATTTTTTTAGTTTTATAAATTCGGGGCCGGCAAAAAAAAATTATACACAAAAAATGGGTCGCTGAATCCGAATCCGTTGTCAGAATTTCAAAATTATAAAATTTTGAAATAATAGGGTTGCCACCTAATTATATGTCTTTTCAGTAGTTTTAAACGTCATTTATCAGTTTTAAGGGGTTGCTGATTCCGAATTTAAGGTCAGAATTTAAAACTTCAAGATGGTGGATAGGGTTGGCACCTTAATTTTTTGTAGTGTTATGAATTCGGGGCTGGCAAAAAAAAAATGGTGCACCAAAAATGGGTCGCTGAATCCGAATCCGTCGTCAGAATTTCAAAATTATAAAATTTTGTAATAATAGGGTTGCCACCTAATAATATATATTTTCACGAGTTTTAAACGACATTTATTAGCGTCATTTATAAAGTCAGAATTTTAAACTTTGCCAGCCCCGAATTTATAAAACTAAAAAAAATTAAGGTGGCAACCCTATCCACCATCTTGAAGTTTAAAATTCTGACCTTAAATTCGGAATCAGCAACCCCTTAACACTGATAAATGACGTTTAAAACTACTGAAAAGACATATGATTAGGTGGCAACCCTATTATTTAAAAATTTTATAATTTTGAAATTCTGACGACGGATTCGGATTCAGCGACCCATTTTTGGTGCACCATTTTTTTTCCCAGCCCCGAATTCATAACACTACAAAAAATTAAGGTGGCAACCCTATCCACCATCTTGAAGTTTTAAATTCTGACCTTAAATTCGGAATCAGCAACCCCTTAACACTGATAAATGACGTTTAAAACTACTGAAAAGACATATAATTAGGTGGCAACCCTATTATTTCAAAATTTTATAATTTTGAAATTCTGACAACGGATTCGGATTCAGCGACCCATTTTTTGTGTATAATTTTTTTTGCCGGCCCCGAATTTATAAAACTAAAAAAAATTAAGGTGGCAACCCTATCCACCATCTTGAAGTTTTAAATTCTGACCTTAAATTCGGAATCAGCAACCCCTTAACACTGATAAATGACGTTTAAAACTACTGAAAAGACATATAATTAGATGGCAGCCCTATTATTTCAAAATTTTATAATTTTGAAATTCTGACAACGGATTCGGATTCAGCGACCCATATTTGGTGTATCATTTTTTTTTTGCCGGCCCCGAATTTATAAAACTAAAAAATATTAAGGTGGCAACCCTATCCACCATCTTGAAGTTTTAAATTCGGACTTTAGATTCAAAATCAGCGACCCCTTAACACTGATACATGATGTTTAAAAGTCTTAAAAATACATATTATTAGGTGGCAATACTGTGGTAAAAATTTATGTGGCAACCCTAACCTCCATCTTAAATTTTAAAACTGTGACATTATATTCGAAATCAAATCCGTTGTCAGAATTTCAAAACTACAAGAATTCGCAAAAATAAAAAAAATCTAGGTGGCAACTCTATCCGTCATCTTAAATTTTAAAGTTTGACAGCATCTTCGAAATCATTTACCCTAAAATGGCGCTAACCGAAACCACAACTTGCCGTTAACTTAATCAGCACTTAACTGACAGTTCAACCTTAACCGAAGATTGAGAAAGGGCTTTTTTGCTAACTGCTGGTTAAAGTTCTGAAAAGTGCTTAACCGGACATTGAGAAAGCGGCCCTTAATCTAATAAAATTAACAGTATTTTATAAATTTCACCAAAAAGAAACATTTTCTAACAATCTCAAATATAAAACATCAGCTGTTGATGAAAAAAGCACAACTGAACAAACCGATGGCATTTCACAAATAGCATCGAAAGTGAAAACAGTATGGCAATCAATTGACACATAAATTCAACGTCAGTCTTTGACATTCGATTTTATGTCAGTTTTTGGGTTTCAATGAAAACGCATTTGACGTCATATGGTCAAGATGAATACTGACATCAGTGATTGTTGTCATTGAAATTGACTTAGTGAAAACCAGGCTTAAGTATGGACTCTCAACTCTTCACTGCTGGATTCGGTTTTTTGAATGTTTAATCCACATATCATATCGTTTGCCATTTAAAGCTTGGCGAGTAAGGCAAGAGAATCAAGCCATTTTTTCTGAAAATAAAAGCCGAATACAAAGAGAATTCAGAGAGAGAGAATGGGCCTGCTTATAGATCACGTCAAACAAGGTTATGGCACAACTAATGACGGAAACACGGCTAGGAAATTCTTTGCCAATTTTGATGTTTCTGCGGAAATTCGGTTTTTTGAATGTTTAATCCACATATCATATCGTTTGCCATTTAAAGCTTGGCGAATTCTGCGGCCTTAATAAAGATTTAATATATAACTTCTCATTAGTTTTGCGAATTTTGTCATGTGGAAGAAAAATTAAAATTGAAGAGTTTAGTAAACTTCTTATGGATACCAAGAACTTATACTTAAAGTGTTACAGTTGGTACTATATGCCCAGCTCTGTGCACAAAGTTTTAGTGCATGGATGCGAAGTAATGAAGTTTTTATGAGGATTCATCACAACTTTAATGAGGCAGACCCTTATTTTACCTTCTATATTGAAAGTGAGACAAACTAAGATCTCTTATAAATTTCATAATATTAAAAATTTTAGTTTCATTTGTTAAAAAAAATTGTTGATAACAACATAAATAAGTATTTCTTTGCAAACAGTATTTTTTTAATATATGTTGGTAAAGATTTATATTTTGGAAAAATTGCATAAAAAACTATATGTATATCTTTTAAACGAAAACACATATTTCCAAACGGGGTTAATATTAAAAAGTTAAAGATTTAACAACTTAATATCTTTAATTTTTTTTTTAATAAGTGTTTTTACTTATTTTATTATTCCCTTTAAATCACAGAAATTTCGATATTTAAACTTTATTTCCAGCGAAAGTAATAGATCTACGTTAAATCTGATTTCATTTTTAAAATCAGCGGTCATAAATTAATCAGCATGCAAAATTTCATAAAAATCGAACGGCTCCTTGTATTTATTCCTCACTTTTGTATGGGCTCAAAGTACTGTGCGGCGGTGCGCCAATTTTTCCACAATGCTTTTTTGGTATAAAAATCTAAAAATAATTATTATTTGCAGTCCCTGGGGAAAAGGATTGCAGGTTGCCAGCATTATCTTTTTCGATCATATCTCGTCATGAAATCAACGTATATCTGATATCTACATAGGGCTGGAAAGAGATAGTACAAAAAAATCACAATTCTACGATAGGAATCATTTGGACTCTCAAAAAACAAAACTTATACAAACCAAATATTATAAACAAATTTTCAAAAGTTTCTAAAACCGACCTATTAAAATTAAGGATTGCAGGTTGCCATCCTTTAAAAAATGCTGTAAATGTAGAAAAGCACATGCAAAAATAATTCATTTAGAAAATTCATTAATTTTTCACTGAGTGGCAGTGAACATAAAGGTTAGGTTGAGGTTAGGTTGAGGCGGCAGCCGCTGTACGTGCTTAAAACCAAAACGCACGTACCACAGCTCACTTAGACCAGTGAGGTCCGTTGTGATACCGCTGCACACTTGGCCTTCAGTCCGAGTGGAACCACATTGAGCTCTTAATAAAGCTTGTTAGACGTTTGACGCTTGTCTCCGACAGGTCGTCAAGCTCCGAAAAGAAGAATGACCCCAAATGTTTATGCCTTCTTCTCGCAAGCGCGGGACAGGAACATAGAAGGTGGGAGATAGTTTCCTCCTCCTCCTCGTCCCTGCAGCTTCTGCAGAAGTCATTAGTGATGACTCCCAATCTGGAGGCATGTCTGCCTATTAGGCAGTGCCCTGTGGTAACAGCCACTAACGTAGCCACCTCTGATCTTCCCAACGAGAGAAGGACTCTCGATCGCTTTGGGTTTAGAGTCGGCCAGATAAGCCTTGTTGTTCTGCATGTTGAGAGTTCAGCCCATCTTGAGTTGGCTTTAGATGTGGTGTACTCATTAAGTAGCATTTTGACAGTTGCCATCGGGATGCTCGGCGAGTTTCGACCCATTAGAGTCACCGATGTACCTTTCCTAGCAAGCTCGTCTGCTTTTTCATTTCCACGTATGCCCTTATGCCCAGGTACCCAGATTAAGCTGATGTCAAAGAACTTTGACATTTCGCCTAATGCAGCACGGCATTCTCTGGCTACTTTAGAGTTGATGGATACCTGCTCAATCGATTTGATCGCTGCTTGGCTGTCCGAGAAAATATGTATTTCTCGTTTAGAGATGACGTTCTCTGAGAGCCAGGTTGCAACTTCTTTAATCGCCATCATTTCGGCTTGGTAAACACTACAGTGATCCGGCAGCCTACGAACTAAGGATACCCCTAATTCTTTTGAGTAGACCCCGTACCCGACCTTGCCATTTAATTTTGACCCATCTGTATAGAAATAAAGACACCCCGGTTTCCACGGCGCACCTTTATTCCAGTATGTTCTAGGCGGAATAAGCGTACCGTAGTTTCCATCAAAGGAAAGCAGTGGTTTACAATAATCAGTCCTTGGTGGAATGAAGTTGAATTTGTAGAGTATAGATGCGTGTCCTGAACCCAGGCTTTTCCATACTCCAGTTTCCCTAAGTCTGACCGCCGAACAAGCTGCCTGTTGCCTAGCAACCAAGTCAAGCGGTAGAAGGTGTAATAAGGTCTCTAAAGCCGCAGTCGGTGTTGTTCTCAGAGCACCACTGATGCAAATAGATGCCATTCTTTGGACTTTTTGGAGCTGGTTTAAATATGTGACCTTGTCCAAAGCAGGCCACCATATCGATGCTCCATATAGAAGTATAGGTCTAATGACCCCTTTATACAGCCAGTGAACGATATTTGGGGAAAACCCCCATCTTTTCCCTATAGCTTTTTTGCAAGTGTACAGCGCAACTGTCGCTTTCTTCGTACGCTCAAGAATATTAAGTTTCCAGCTAAGTTTCCTATCAAGAATGAGTCCTAGATATTTTGCATTTTCCGATACGGACAATGCAGACCCATTAAGCATGATTGGTGTGAGAGACGGAATTCTATGTTTCCTTGTGAAAAGGACCAAGTCTGTTTTGGCCGGATTTACTCCAAGACCACAGGATTTGGCCCATTGCTCGAGTTTGCAAAGAGCTCTTTGCATGACGTCGCGTATGGTAGTGGGAAATTTGCCTCTGACTGCGATTGCTAGGTCATCGGCGTATGCTGCCACAACACAGCCCTCCCTCTCTAGAGACAGCAGCACATTGTTCACTACCAGATTCCAGAGGAGTGGAGATAGCACACCACCCTGTGGCGTACCTCTTGTCACCGATCTTACAGCGCTGTACGCACCTAGGTCTGATAAGATTACTCGACAGTTGAGCAGCTCATCTATAAGATCAGTAATGCTTTTGTTCACGCCTAGCCTACGCAACTCTAGTCGTATAGATTGTGGCGTGACATTATTAAATGCTCCCTCTATGTCTACGAAAGCAACTAGAGTGAATTCATTATGCAGGAAGGATCTTTCGATGGTACCGACCAATGAGTGTAAAGCCGTTTCCACGGACCTTCCCTTGCTATATGCATGCTGTGATGCCGATAAGAGAGCAGGGTCGATACTGCTCCGTAAATATAGATCTAGTAACCGTTCTAACGTCTTCAACAGAAATGACGTTAGACTTATAGGTCTGAAATCTTTGGGGGTGGTATGTGATGTCTTCCCTGCTTTGGGTATGAAGACCACTCTGGCCTTATTCCAAGCATTGGGAATATAAGTGAGGCTTATGCAGCCATTAAAGATAATACGAAGCCAAGGCAAAATATATTTCGAAGCTTCTTTTATTTCTACAGGGTAAACACCATCAGGCCCTGGTGATTTATAGGGCTTGAAGCTGTTTATCGCCCATTTTAGTTTCCTGTCGGAGACTATGCCTTCGGTGTCCTGCGTAGAACGACTAGTACTAGGCAGTTGTGCACCAGGAGGCGCACTACTACCAGGGAAGTGCGTATCTAGTAGGAGGTTAAGAGACTCCTCACCTGACATTGTCCATGTTTCGTTCGACCTTTTGAGATAGCCGGGTGTGCATGGTGTGCTAGCGAGAATCTTGCGCAGTCTAGAAGCCTCTGAGATTTCTTCGATTCCTTCACAGAATCGTTTCCAAGAGGATCTTTTGGCTTTCCTGGTTTCAGTTTTGAAATTTTTAAGGGATACCTTATAGGCTGCCCAGTCAAGCTCAGCTCTCGAGCGCTTAGCTGCGTTAAAGAGCCTTCTAGATTCAGTCCTCAGTCCATCCAATACGGCGGACCACCACTTTGGTTTTGGCTTCCCCCTTGTAGTCCTCTTAGGACAAGAGGAAGCAAGAGAGCAATTCATTGCTTTGGTTACTACATCGACTAGTTTATCAAGATCAGCTGTCGATTTTGGTTTATCTATAGGGCCTGATGGCAAATGTTTTGCTAAAGCCCTTTTGTATGCTCCCCAGTTTGTCTTTCGAATGTTAGCCGGGGGTATTATTTTTGAAGACGTATTATGTAAATTATACTCAATGTATCGGTGGTCGGAGTAGGAATGCTCTTTTGACACTCTCCAGCCACCTATCTTGTCGAATATATGTTCTGAGACTAATGTTATGTCCAGAACTTCACTTCTGTTTTTTGTAATAAAGGTGGGTTCTTCCCCCCTATTGCATATACACAGGTTGGTACTTAATAGATAATCAAAAAGTAACTCACCCCTTTCGTTGGTATCCGTGCTGCCCCACACGGAGTTATGTGCGTTAGCGTCGGCCGATATAATGACCCCTCGACGGATGTCACTGGCGTCATCCACCAATTTCCTGACATTGTCTGGAGGCGGACTTCCATCGTGCGGGAAGTAGGCTGCTACCAACCAGTACGTATCCTTGCCTGACTCGAGGCTGGCTGCAACCACATCTCTATCGCAGTATCTGTGAAGCAAGAAAATATTAATAGTGTTTTTAGCTACAATGCATGTTCTAGGCATACCTTCATTACTGGCTACCAGCGTCTTGTAACCCTCTGCCCTCAATCCGCAAACCCTGCCACCACATACCCAGGGTTCTTGAATGAGGGCTACGTCGAATCCACCAATTTTAAGGTGGACTAAGAGATTCGCCGAGGCGAGCTTGGAGTGATGAAGGTTAATCTGGAGCACCTTCATCCGCTTCAGATTTTTGGCTGGCCTTCATCGTTACGTCAGGCCCCTCTTCCTCAGATGACTCTTCAGCCAAGAGTTCATCCTCGCAATAGAGGTCTGACACACCGGTGAGGCCAACCGAGCCCTCCGACATAACCTCGTCTGCATCCGAAGCTGGCGTACTGCCTGGGGTCTCTACAGCTTCCGCTACAGCCTGGCTTGACTGCGCTTCTGTTGTAGGGCCCCTGGACTTCTTGTCCTTGCCGTACACCTTCAGGAAGACCCTTAAGAAGGAATACCAGAGGACTCCCTTCCTCTCTTCTAGCGGCTTTAGCGACTCGGCAGTCATTAGCAGCAGAACCTGCCTTGAGGGACCTACAGGCTCCTCTATCTTGCCGATCGCCCAGCCTTCCATATTCATGTCCGGGTTGCAAGCCTGGAACATTTTTAAAATCTCATCCGGCTTTGAGCAGGTGACCGGAAGCCACACTCTTGCTCTTGGACGAGCCGGTATTTCGTCTCTTTCTACAGCCTTCAGCTTGGCCCCAGGCCAAACCTCGCCGACTTTGCTAATGGCCGCTTTGTACAACACAGCAGACCTATCATCGTCACAGACGATTAGCTTTATGTGGCCCGAGTTTTGCCACCCAGCGTCCCGACACCGAGGCGGGGGACCAGGGTTCTCCTCCAAGACCTGGAAATAGGTGCAGACCAGTGCGGCCTCCACCCACCTCCATTTGTCTCGGGGAAGTGCCCCGTCCCCCCTCTGTGTGTCAATGACACCCAGCACCCTGCCCTGCCCTTTGGCCACATCACAGTATGACCTGGCATCGGTGCCTTTTATGACCTTCTTTGGCCTTTTTGCGGCAGGCATGTCCTCAGTCGACCTCTGCCTCTTGAAAGCAAGAGCAGACTCGGCCTTTTGAGGAGACCCTGCTTTCTCTGCCTGGCCCTTCAGCATTTTTGCTTTGGCACATTTATCGTACCAGGCCTGTTTTGATGGGCGAACCCGTTTGTGTTTACCGGTTGAACCTGGAAACTGATCAGCTGCCAGTCTGTGACCGTGTGCAGTTTGTGCCTTCACACCCGACGAGCCACTGCCTGAAATAGTTCTGGCCTTGGCTTGTGCCGAAGTGCTCGGACCATCGCACACTGCTCCAGAAGCTGCCTTATTGACCGATTTCCTAGCTCTCGGTGTGCTTGTCTGTTTTATTGGCGGTTCAGACTCCACCTTATTTGTGCCGTAGCTTGACGCCTTGGCTTGAGCCACCATTTTGGCGGCGACGGGAGCTGAGCTCCCTTCCGGTTTTTTTGGAGTACCGGGCTCACTTGGTTTTTTTGTTTTGTTGACTTCCATATAGTTCCCACGAGTATGGGACAATGGACAGTCGGCCCCCACAGAGGTCCCTGTGTGCGGGCAAGGCTAAATAGTATCGGAGGTCGCCAGGTATCCGATACGCTCCGTTTAAGACTGGACTATTTTTGATGGGCCTCCAGCCTAGTAAACCCTCGGCACGGGTCGCATGACACCTTGATTCGGCCCATGGGAGGGGCTGGGAGAGGGATAGGAGAAGGAGCATGGGTAGGATGAGTAGGAGGGGTATGGTAAGTAAGGGACAGGGGATAGGTATGAATGAATAGCTCTTAGTCATTGCTCCACAATGGCCTGTATGGCATGGGTGACCCTACCAGAAGCTTGCGCTTCCGCCATCCTAGCCCATTGCTTCGCAACTTAAGCCCCCACACCAACGACAAGGTGCTGCTATTCGGGTGAGGGCAGTGAACATAAAAGACGAATGGAAATTGGCAGAGCAGCAAAGTCTGCGTTCATATTCAGTATTTCAAGTACAACTAAATAACAACACAAGAATTCATTCAATGAATGCAAAATCAATTCATAAATAAAATTATTAATTCACATTAAATTTTAAAAAGCTAATTAAATATTGATTTCAAATATTCTTTTCCGTTATTCAGTATCATGAATCAATCTTTTTAATCATTTCAATGCTATTCACAAAGAGTGCATTTCATAAAGAATGAAATTTAAATTATAAAGACTTTTCAATTGCATTTTTTTTATTCGTATTGAGTTTTTTATTCATTATTAATTTGCTATTTATTTGTTGCTAACTTATAACTTTTATTCATTCTTTATTTGTTTTTCATTATTCATTTGTTGTTCATTATTAATTTTTTATTCATTATTCATTGCTATTCATTATTTACTATTTTAATTATTCATTTCCTATTAATTTTTAATTTGCTATGCATTATTAATATTTTATTCATTATTCATTTGTTATTCATTTATGTCATTCAATTATTTAAATGATTTAAAATAGAAGTTTCCGAATCTTTAAGGTTTATAGAAAGAGTGGTGTGTTTTGATTACAGAGTAACAATAAGAAAAAAATTTGGTGTCCGGATTACCGGTGCACGGAGGAAAATCTCAGCTTTTAGTTTGTTTGGCGGTAAACATGTTATTATTGTAGATTGCGTTGCAAGAAAAATTTTGTTTAAAATTAGAAAGAATTTGCTTGGGCTCAAATAAAATATATTTGTGACACTCACATTGAGAGAGAACTGAGAGCAAAAGTTTATGAATAATATAAAATGTTTAGGGATAAATAAATTTTTTTAATAACGTTTATTTATGGGTAAGTATAATTTATATATATATAAAAACAAAATGTTTGCACATGTTGTTACGAATAACTTTTATTTAGACCCCAATATATTTAGTTTGGAAACAAAAGAGAGAATAGGGAGCAACTCGCGAAAAAATTAAATTGGAAAGAATATTTATTTGCATCTAAGCACTTATTGTTTAAATTGTTTTAAACAGACGAGTGAAAAGAGAGAAAGAGTGACTTCTTTTATATTCTAAGCAGTATTGCAGAAGTTTTCAGCAGCAAACAACTTTCTGTGGTAAGTAAAAAATGTACTAAGATTTTATTAAAATTTGAAATATTAAAAATATATTTAGTTTATTTAAGCGTTATTGCTTAGTTGGTTCTTAAAGTATAACTTTCTGAATAATTCCACAACTATTCAAATTTTTCCCCACCTTAGCTTCCAGCGAATTTAATATCCAAAACTGCGACGACGTTCTCTTTTTTATGAATGGATGCATGATTACGAACACACAATTCAGTAAAATTGTACGCCAGTTTTATAATGTCCAGTCATTTGCGATTGAAATAATTTTAAAAGGTGAAATAAATAGAAACTTTTAATTCAAGACTTTAACAACGGTTTCTTTTTAGGTTCTTTGCGATCTTCGGCATCGGCGTCAACAGTAACAGGCTCTTTACGGTCATTGGAGTTTCCTGATACAGGATTGCAAAGCTTCGATACTGAGTTAGATTTAACTAATACAACCGAATCTTTCAATGTTGCAGTCCAAATACTCTACCCATTACCTGATGCTAACTCAATTCAAAATCTTCCATCTGTTAAAAAAAATTATAAAATTAGGAAAGCCACTACAAAATAAGGAGCGCATCACAATTGCAAAAGCCGTTATAGATGAGTGTCTTGCAGTTTACCCTAATAGATTGTAAGTAATCCGAAACAATAGATTATCTGAATAAACATTTTAATTCTTTTTTAGGCTTCGCAGAGAGGATTTCTAGACATTATCAAAAATTATTGTTGAGATCTTTGAACACGAAGTAGAGTCGTCGTACTTCATTCCATCAATTAAGTGCACTCCAGCTCGCGGAAAGTTGTGGAGTGCGTACAATAGCAAGAGGACCGCATTAACTATTGAGGGTGTAATTAATAGGCACGTAATACACATTTGTTTACATGTGAATAAAAAATGCTTTAGGCCTGAATAATGAAATATTAATATTTTTTTGCTCCCGAAAATATGTATATTGTTTTGGATGTAAATAAATTTCATTTGAATGTAAGTAACTTTTTTTAAAGGTAAGTATATACTGTTTTGGAAAACAGGCTAATACAAGTAAAATATGTTCCCTCTCAAACAAATCATAATTGTGTCAAAAATACATTTGTTTAAAAGTAAGTAATCTTTGTTAAAGTGCAAATAAAAACATTTTCAGAGAACACTTGGACGCATATAAAATTAGTTTGCACGTGATACACTTTTGTTCACAAGTGAATTAAAAATGCGTTAGGCCTGAATAATGAAATGATTAGAAAATAGTTCGTTGCAAAAGAAATTTGTTTAGTCCAAGAATATCATATTTGGTTGCAAATAAAGCAATACTTGGAAAAAGAACTTCATGCAAATATTAATTGTTTATTCTCAAGCATTAAATGCTTGCAAATTGAGATTAATGAAGAGAGAGTTTGCATAAAATGTCTGCAAAAAGAGAGTGATCGTGAGAGTTTTTTGCAGACCACAATGTGCTCTCAATTAATGCTAAACAATAAATTATTGGAAGCAGAATTTGTTTCGGGGAGCTCTTATAATTTTCCTGCGTGTGTGTACGAATTGTACAAGTGTCCGTGAACTGTAATATACTTTGATCGCAATCTATAAATTTCATTAATTTAGTCTTTGTTCATAAAGATTATGTCAGTATGGCAACATTGGTATTATCATATTTATGACCATCATTTTAAGCAAAACGGAAATTGCTTAAAATTAAATGCTGAGTTATGATTAAATCCTTCTTAGGTTTGACTCTTTGTTTATGTTTGAATTCAAGTTAACAACTGAATATCACCAACACAAAACCAACAACAAAAACAACAGCATAAGCATAAGATATCCTTTCGCAAACATGAAAAACATTCACAAATGTATATTCCATTAGCAGCACATAGCAAAAAACAATGTTAACAACACAACAACAACAAAAATAAACAACATAATAATTGATCAGCTGTTGGCAGCAGCATTCAACAACAAAAACGGACGCATGCGTAAAAGCAAAGCCGATAAAAATGCACCGCGTCGAACAAACCACATGACGATACAGAATAATAAAAAAAATTTAAATAGATGCAGTACAAAAGAAACGGAAGGCGCTCACGTCGCACAAAGAAACGAGTGAAAAACAACAACTGTTAACAACAACAGCAACAAAAACACGGAAAGGGATGACATCCTGCGCTGTGTCAAGGCGTTAAAAATGTGCATTAAGCAGGATGAACAGAAATGAACCGAAAAAATGCAGGACATGCTGTGAACAGAAGGTTGGGGAAGTCAGAATATTTTCTATAAAAACACAAAAGAAATACAAACGAATGCTTTTCCGCTAGGATTAGAGTTATAAAAAAAAAAGAAGGATACAGGAATATTTTGCACACTGTAGTAAAAGCAGAGCCAGAGAATGCTGCACTCAGATAAAAGTTTCTGGAAATATATAAAAAAGGCATCATATTTAGTTAAAAATGGTATTGATTTTGCTCTAGAGAACACTTTTCCCTAAATGGTGTAAAATGTTAAAAAGCTTCCATAAAAATAGAAATATTTTCTCATCAACAAAAACCAAAGAAAACGGTTGAAACTCTGTTATAAAGAAATATTTTTCTGTTAAAGAGAAGGGGGCTTACCAATAGTCTATTTAGGCTGTGTGCGAATGGATCTAAATGCGATCTAAACTAAATAGTGCTTCCTAATATAGGAAGGATTTAGGTAGCTCGAGAATTTTCTAAAGTATTAAGGAAGCACTGCCTTATCGACCCAATTAAGTTTAGGTCGCATTTAGATCAATTCGCACACAGCCTTATTACCTACTCTAAATTTAGTGTTAGCTTTTCTGACATTTTTTCCATAGAATTTGCTGTCAAAAAGCTTTCACTAAATTTGGAGTCGACATTAAAGCTGTGTGCGAATTGATCTAAATGCGACTTAAACTCAATTGTGTCGATAAGGCCGTGCTTCCTAATTTAGGAGCCATTTAGGTACCTCGAGAATTACCTAAATTATTTAGGAAGCACTGCCTCCTTATCGACACAATTTAGTTTAGGTGGCATTTAGATCAATTCGCACACAGCCTAAAATTACTATTGGTAAGGCCCCTTCTCTTTAACAGAAAAATATTTCTTTATAACAGGTTCAACAGTTTTCTTTATTGTATCAATTTTTCCCGAAAACAGAGAAATATTTATATAATTTTAAAAAATCTTTTCGTTAAATTGCCTTTATAGTTTCTCGCAAAAAAACCACTTTCCTCAAAAGAGAAATATATTTTCTTAATATTGGTACAACACATTTTTTATTGCGTACATTTACTCTAAAACAGAGAAGTATATTTGCAATTACGATTAAAAATTTATTTTGTAAAACAATTGCTTTAACTGAGTTCTACGCAAAGTATAAGTATTTATATGGTATTGTGATTCGGTTGTAAAAATATATGTTAAAAATATGTTAAGAGGTAAAATTATTGTTGTGACATTGTTCCAGAAATTTCTTCTGAAAAACGATTTCATAAATGCATCCAATGAACCAGTGGTAATAAACAACATCACTTTGTGCAGCTATGTTAAATAAAAAAATCCTTTTGAAGGAACAATCGTCATAATGTGCAGAATATGCAACACTTGCTTTTCACAACATCATTCACTCGCTCTAAATAAAAATTCAATATAAGAAAAATATACAATTTTTAGAGAACAAGAACATTTTTATATTTTTGAGAAAGAATTTGTTTTTATTGAAGAAAATATTTCGCATAGTGAATTTTTTATCTACAATAGAGCAAATTTTTCATTTTCTATAAATTTCACTCTAAAAAATAAATATTTAAGTAAAAAAATTTATTTAATATAACACGTTTTAAAAACGAACTAAAAAGTATAAAATAATTTCTCCTAGAGTGGGGCGTTTAGTTCAACTAAAAACGTGAGGCGCATGCTATAGAGAATAGTAAGAAGCTTTATTAACAATTGTAATACGTTAATTTGAATGCATGATAGATTCAAGTTTGCAGACATCTATTGTGTTCAGTCCAGTAAGTTATACTTGGAATGTATTGCATTTGAAAATTTTGCATAAAAACAGTGACTGGGTGGATTCCACCCTAAGGTTAGTGATGCAGGGTTAATATTCTCTAATTAGTACATTTAAGAATATAACAACACTATTAACTATTATAGAATAGTAAGAAGTGTTCTTATGTTCTTCTAATAGCAGTATGTTAGTAAACGAATGATTTTTTAACCCAGGTCCCTTAACTGACAACATAGAAGACCTTGGATGGATGATAGATTCAAGTTTGTAGACATCTATTGTGTTCAGTTCAGTAAGTTATACTTGGAATGTATTGCAGTAGAAATCTTTCATAGAAACAGTGACTGGGTGGATTCCATCCTAAGGTCAGTAATACAGGGTTAATATTCTTTACAGCATGCGCCCCAAGTTTTAAGTTGAACTAAATGCCCTACTCTAGGAGAAATTATTTTATTTTTTTTAGTTCGTTTTTAAAACGTGTTATATTAATTTTTTTTTTACTTAAATATTACTTTGTACTTTTTAGTCTTATGTTACTCGATTTGTTTGTTTACAAAATTTCATATATATTTAAAATTACATTTCAAGTTTTAATCATTCTGTGATATTTTCCTAAACCACCTCTTCCTCGATATAAATGTATTGATACAATTTTAGCTCAATCGGGCCTGTAGTGTTGGAGATATAGGATTTTAATTGATTTTATTTATTTTCGTAAAAGGACGAGTGGCCAAATTTTTCCGAAACCATCTTCTACTGGAAGGAAGTTTACTGCCAAAATGTCAGGTGAATCAGCCTGGTAGAGGGGGACGTAAAGGGGGAGTAGCAAATTTTTTTTCCTAAATCATCCTCTACTTGAGGGAAATTTACTGCCAAAAGTTCAGCTTAATCGGCTTAGTAGTTTTGGAGATATAGCATTTTTATTGATTTGTGGGCGGTGAAGGGGGAGTGGCAAAATTTTTTCCTAAATTATATGTGTTGTCATCCAGTTCTGAGCTATATTTTAAATTTCAAAACCCAAGTTCATCGGGAAGTTGCTTAAAAATGGATTCCAAGATTTGTACGGGACATTCTTAAATACATACATAAAGTGAAGCTAATAAAAACGTGTTAAAATGAGAATTTTTCAGTGCGAAATAATATATTATGTATCATTATTAGAGACATGAAATATCTTTATTTCCCACAAGTGAAGAAATATTTCGTCGAATATGTGAAAATGTATTCTAATTGAAAACATTTTATTTAAAATAGAGAAAATTGCTATAATCGAAAATAGAGAAATTTTTATCACAAAAAGATAGGTGTTTTTTCTGAGTGTGTTTGAAATCCCACAAATACCAAACATACGCAGCAGGATCACCACCAATTAAATTCTCATCATCATCACAAACATCGTTATCGCCATATCGTCATAGAGCCAGGAAATCCTTGTGCGTCCTCGCTCTGTGTGAGCAACACGTTGTTAGTCAGCAACGGTACAAATGAATTTCTTGTTAATAATTGTGTATGTGTTTTGGCACTGTTTAGGGTTTGAGAATATCCTGTGTTTTTGTTATTCCTGCAAATCGTTTGTTTTTGATTTGAGCCGCATCTAATTGCTATTGTATTAAATTGTAAACGTTGTATTTTTGATTTCTATAAAGATTGTCTAGAATTTACAAGATCGTCTTAGCAGGGAAGCGGATTTCTTAAAGCGGAAGCGGAAGACGATCACTATGTCTTGGGATTTCCGGCATTAGTAGTTGGGTTTTTAATTAGCACTAACTTCTGCTAGTCATATTGGAGGCAGCGCAAGTTTTCATCTAAAAGAAACCGAAATAAGTATACGCATGCTTTCAACAAACTCAATCAATTTTAATGATTGGTGGTTTTATAATGTAAAGTTATCATCGGCTTTTATTTTTTTATACATTTAAACATTGTGTTTATTGCAATATGTTTGGGAGCCGGAATGTGCAGATAAAAAACTTATTTAGAAAACTTATAGAAAAATTTTCTTCATATTTTGAGAGTCTAAGATTTAAGAGTTTAAGATAGACAATTAGCCCTATTCTAAATATACTTTCCTGGGAGAAATTGATCCCATCTTGCATTCCCCTATTCTAAACACTTTTGAACTTGTAAAAAAACATCTTTGGGAGACAAGTAGACGTTCTAAAGAAAAAAACATGGGAGTTCTTAAATTTTTTCCCCAAAGAAATTGTTAGGGAGAAAAACATAAAATTGGTTTAATTGTTTAAATTGGTAAACAAAAAAGTATAGCGGTGAGGGAACTGCCGACAAAAGTGAAAACCTATATATAAAATACTAGTATTCCCGGGCAGACATTGTTCTGCCACGGATTGTCTTACACGCCAAGACACTCCAACTTAATTTTTGGTCGTAGAATACGGTCGCATACTCAGTTTTTTTTCCAACTGGATCAAATTCTCGAGATATTCGCGATTGATATTTTGCCACTTTTAAATCCTTCTCTGAGCAATATTTTTCTTATGTTTGAAGAAAAAGACATGGAAATGGAATGTAATTTGTTTGGTAAATACGTTCATATGAACCCAAGGATTAGAACTATAGATTTTTTTTGGGATACGCCAAAATTACGCTTACCTTTTAACAGTAAAAACTCAATAATAACTCTTATGTGTGTCATTCTTTTACAAACCGTGCAGATTTGAACAAAAAATGACCGACCCATTTTTAATTTGCATGAAATTTTTTTACGGGTTCTATATCGAAAAAAAAGAGACACGTGTTCGAGGATTTTTTTTTTTTTTTTTTTTAAAGAGGGAGGGCGTTAAAGTTTTAGATTTTCGTGATTTTTGCCTTGGAGACTTATTTTCAATACATAACTACGGTTCTGTTTAAGCTAGAGACAACTTTTTTGTTTCATTTTGAAGATAACGAAGTAAATTTTAAGAAAAAAATGGTTTCAAAAAAATTTATGCACAATTTCATATTCTTATACGCATTTTAAATTTTTAAATAAATTTTAACCAATCTTACCCACCACTTAGCGTGTTTTAAGCATAACCATCGTATTCTACGTCAAATTTTATATAGAAACACATGTTTTATCGATGGAGAAATGATAAATAAACTCGCGCGGTACCTGACGTCGGCGCGCCAGTTGCAAAGTACACCTCATATTCTCGCCTCATACCATTGTTCACTGTATTATATGACCAAAATATATATAGTATGTTTTATAGTTTTAATTGAACAATATTATCTATATATATAAAAAGAAGTGTACGTTTGGTTGAAATCGCATCCTTTCAGAACGGCTGGACCGATTTGGATAATTTTTTTTTTAAAATGTTCGTTTTAGTCCAAGTTAGGTTTTAAGGAAAGAAAAATTCACCACGCCCACTTTTGCGCCCACTTTTTTTGATTTATCTAAAATCGGAAAACGGCTGAACCGATTTGGATAATTTTTTTCAAATGTTCGTAGTAATCCAATTTAAGTTTTGTCGGAAAGAAAAATTTACCACGCCCACTTTTGCGCCCACTTTTTTCGATTTATCTAAAATCGGAAAACGGCTGGACCGATTTGGATAATTTTTTTTCAAATGTTCGTAGAAATCCAATTTAAGTGTTTACTGAAAGAAAAATTGACCACGCCCACTTTTGCGCCCACTGTTTTGATATCTATATATATAAAATTAAGTGGCAAAACTTCCTGTTCGCATACTCCTCCTAGACGGCTTGCCCGATTTCAATGAAATTTTCAGGGGAGATTGGGGTCTGTGTGGAGGGTGCACATAAGAAATTGCATGTGTGTATCTTTGCACGTTTTGTGCCACACCCCCTTTTGTCGCCCACAAATCAATAAAAATGCTGTATTTAAGACGGTTTTGGTCGTATTAAATTAAAATTTGGTAAATAAGTTCGTATGATAACTATAATTAACTTTGAAAAAAATGGGCGTGGTCACACTTCATCTACGCCTACTTTTAAGAAAATATCAAAATACTTCGAAACCATTGGTCCGATTGAGCTTAAATTTTGTAAGTACGCTTTGCTTCGAGTACGAGATGGTTTAAGGGGCAATGCCACACCCCCTTTTACCTCCCACATATAAATAAAAAATTGTTGTTATCGAATAGCTTTAGAGTTATGGGTCGCACAGCTTAGAAATTCGGTATTAGACCACAATTTAGACGTACCGTTTCTGTGATGAAATTTTATGGGAGTGGACAAGGGGGAGGGGCACCTCCCAAACAACCCAAATTTGTGATATCGAATAGCTTTGAAGTTATAGGAATTCATCTTTTGAATTCAGTTTTTGACCTCAATTTACACATGCAGTTTCAATGGTTTTATTTTATGGGCGTTGGACAGGGAGGCGTGACATCTCCCTTACAACCCAAATTTGCGATATCGTATTGCTTCGAAGTTATAGGTTGACAGCGTAAGAATTCGGTATTCGACCTAAATTTATTCATGCATTTTCAATACTTACATTTTGTCGTCGTAGGGCAAAGGGGAGTGGCACTTCCCATACAACCTAACTTTGTGCTATCAAATAGTTTTAGAGTTATAAGTCGTACAACGCCGAAATTCAGTATTCGACCTCAATATACACATGCAGTTTCATTGATTCAATGTATGTTTATTGGTAAGAGGGACGTGGCACCTCCCATTTAACGTAAATTTGCGATATTGAATATCAGCGTCAGAATTCAGTTATTCGGCCCCAATTTATACATGCAGTTTCATTAATTGCATTTTATGGGCGTACGACAAGGGGGCGTGAAACCTCCTATTTAACCCAAATTAGAGATATCAAATAGCATTGGGGTTATAGGTCTCACAGCTTTGGAATTCAGTATTGGACCTCAATGTACACATGCAGTTTCATTGATTACATTTTATGAGCGTTGATCAAGGGGGAGTGGCACCTCCCATACAATGAAAATTTGTGATATCCAATAGCTTTGGAGTTCAAGGTCGCACAGCGTCGGAACTCAGTATTCGACCAAAATTTACGCTTGCAGATTTACTGATAAAATTTTTTAGAGTTTGTCGGGGGGGGGGGCGTGACACCTCCAATTTAACCCAAATTTGCGATATCGAATAGATTTGGAGTTATAGGTAACTCAGCCTCAAAATTCAGTATTCGACCTCAATGTACTCATGCAGTTTCATTGCTAAAATTTTATGGGCGTAGGGAAAAGGAGAGTGGCACCTCCCATACAATCAAAATTTGTGCTATCGAATAGTTTTGGAGTTATATGTCGCACAGTTTTGGAATTCGGTATTCGACCTCCATGTAGATATCCAGTTTAATTGATTAAATTCTATTAGCGGTGATGAAGAGGGAGTGGCACTTCCTATACAACCCAAATTTGTTATATCGAATTGCTTTGTGGATATAGGTCGCACAGTCTCAGAATTCAGTATTTGACTTCAATTTAGACATGCTGTTTAACTGATAACATTTTATGGGCGTTTGAATAGGGAGAGTGGCAGCAACGCGCCGGGTTTCAGCTAGTTTATTAATAAATGAGGCTTTATAGAAAATTGGGTCAACCTTTAATAAAAAATGACATTATTTCAGAAAATAAAGTGATATATTACGATTTCAATTCATTAGTATTCTACACGTACATTTTTTTGTCTCAATATAACATCAGTCTTTACTTACTAATTTTTATAATATATATTTTTTTCATACAAAGAGAATTGCTTTGCTTTGAACTTTTGAAGTGAGATTGAAATCATTCAATGATATTTTAAAGTATCTGTAATTATAATAGCTTTTTAGCGGCATTAATCACAGATTTTTTTCAATTACTCATTAATAGACAGCGGAAAATATGAAATTGCATATTTGTATTGAATGATCACAAAACAATTTCGATGACACAGATATGCGTCCCGAGAAATTCTATCTCGGAAAAAATAACAAAATTTTTGCAAATTTGCATATTGCATACAAAATGCATATGCATTAGGGCGGGTCAAATTCTGGCTCAGCGAAATTCGTAAAATACATGTAATTTCAAGACTTTTTCTCCACTACAGCATATACAAATTCTGAAAAAAAGCTGTGCGGACTTTCGTAAATAGATTCATACACATAGATTTATACATTCATATTTTATAATTGAGAACAAAATCTATTTACGAAAGTCCGCACAGCTTTTTTTCAGAATTTGTATATGCTGTAGTGGAGAAAAAGTCTTGAAATTACATGTATTTTACGAATTTCGCTGAGCCAGACCTCTAAAAAATTCGTCCATACAAATTGACCCGCCCTTAATATATGCATATTATGCATATATTAAGTGCATATGCAAACTAAAAAATTGCATATTTGCATATTATATACATATGCAAAATTTATGCAAGTCCATTTAATCGCAAATGTATGTTCGTAACTTTTATCACAGACATTAACGTTTTCAGAGGGTACAGGGATGCCAGATGCGCTTTTTTAAACAGCATAGTACTGATGATGATGTTATGATGATGATGTTATGATGAAAGAACTGTGCGAGAATTTGAACATCAAAAAGAAGCAGGGTTTTATGGCTCCTTAGCTGAAACCACCATTAAAAGAATATTTAGTTTTATGTTTTTTTATTGGAGAAAGGAAAAATAGACTGTATTAAAAAATTTGAAAATATGAAAATAGCTGGCGAAATGTTCCTAAATTTAAGTATGTACCCTTGACTTCATGTGGTATGAAAAGAAGCTTCTCCGCATACAAAATGATATTTTCTGAAAAGCGTTAAAATGTCTCCATCGACAACTTAGAAAAAGTTTTAATAATATATTGTTAAATAAATTATAGAACATAATTTTGAACAGTGTATCACAAAAATAAGTATGCAACATGAAGAACTGTCGAATATGTTAATTTACTGGGAGAATAATGCAAAATTTGTTGTTTGTTTTTTTACAAAAACAATAACATATAAATTCTCTTTCCAAAATTCAATAGACATGATGAAGAGCAATAGTCCCGTTATCTTGGTGGCGACATTTGTTATGAAACAGCAAAAATCATATCACAAAAGTATGTATGCAGTTTACTTATTTATGAAGATGAGAAGTGTTGAAATAATTAGTGCTCAGTGATATTTCATCAAAACTATTTACAATTGTTAAATACAATTTAACGTGTACATTTTCTTTGATTTTCACCATGGCTCCGCGGGGAAAAGAACTTTCGCAGGATCTGAAGGATTTAATAATAAAATTGTACAAAAATAATAAAAGTCAACGTCAAATCGCAAGAGAAGTGGGAAAAAGCAGTGCCACTGTTGAGAAAATTATACAAAAATTTAAAACAGAAGGTAACACCAAAAACAAGCAAAGAACTGCACGGCCAAAAATAATCACGGATCAGGAAAGAAGAACAATTATACGGAAAGTACGGAAAAATCCCAAAACATGTGCCACAAAAATTCAGTCCGAAATTGAAAACGTAACTGGTAAAACATGTAACCCCCAAACCATTCGTCGTGTATTGCATACTGCCGGCTTCCATGGTCGGAACATCCGTAAAAAGCCATTTGTTAATAGCATTAACAGAAAAAAAAGATGTGACTTCGTAAAACTACACGAAAGCAAAGACATAAACTTTTGGAATTCTGTTATTTTCTCTGATGAGAGCAAATTTAATATATTTGGCTTAGACGGACGTGAAAAAGTGTGGAGAAAAGTAAATTCTGAACTCGATCCCCAAAATATGGCTGGCACAGTAAAACATGGCGGTGGATCGATAATGGTGTGGGGGTGTATGTCGGCATCTGGTGTAGGAAATATTGTTGTGATTGAAGGCACGATGGATAAAATTGTTTATCTCAATATTTTAAAGAATAATTTGAGCCAAAGTGCATTAAAATTAAATTTGTCTTCCAACAAGACAATGATCCCAAGCACACAGCACACAATGTAAGAGATTGGTTGCTGTATAATACTCCCAAGCAACTCAAAACACCACCTCAATCGCCAGATCTAAACGTAATAGAACATTTATGGGAACATCTGGATAGACAGATAAGGAAACATGAGATGATTTAAAAACGGCACTACTTGAGGAATGGAAAAATGTTCCATCTTCAGTTACTCAGAACCTGATGGCCTCTATGCCATCAAGGTTAAAAGCGGTAAAAAAAGCCAAGGGCTACCCAACGAAATATTGAATATTGATATAATATTCATACAAACTGTAAAATAAGTACATGAAATATCTTTTTCTTAGTTTTTGTTTGATTGCATACTTACTTTTGTAATATAACTTTTATACCTTTTTAAGATACAGCCGAATGGCTCAAACATGAATTAATTTTATTATTGTTTTTTGTTAGTATTATTAAGTCAAACGTTTAAATAAATAAAAAAAATTATTCGGCTTTATCATTGTTACGCTTAGGCTTTGTTTTTTTACTAACCAATATGAAAGCATCGCTGAATACTTATTTTTGTGATACACTGTATATATATATGTAAATAGGCGTAGGAAAAACAGTTCAGTACCATTTTCTCCCCTGTTTCTCAACCGATTTAGATAATTTTTCTTTGAAGTGAATAAGAAGACTTTTTCTGACTTTTGACCTGAAATATGAGCGTTCAAAACAGAATTAGAGCTAAGCTATAAGAGACGGAAGAAAACGTGTAAGAGGAAGTTTCAGACATTGCTGATATGTATAAAATATTCGACAGACATTTCTCGCTATCTCTTACGGATACCCTACAATAAGCATATTTTTATGTAACATATGCGAATATATATTGGGATTGTAAAATTTCTTACAAACAGTAAACTTTGAAAAACTGCCGTTATTTTGAAATTAAAACTATGACGATATTTCAAAAACTGTAGCTTTTCTCAGTACAACGTATTTTTGTATGAATAGTCATTGGTTGACTTTTATACGATATACGAAAGCTTTTTTTTTGTAATAGTTTTCACAGATAGTATATTAAAAATTTTTTCGTTATTATGACACCCAAATTATTGCGATATCTCGAAAACTGTAGACTTCCTCAGTACAACGTATTTTTGTATGAAAAGTCGTTGGTTAGCGCTGAGCGCTAAACGGAAAATAGAAAAAGATTCTTTTTTTTAACATTTTTCTACGCTCATCTGAGAACGAAAGGAATTTCATGTCACAGTGTAGGTCGAATGTCGCAGTGAAAAGGTCCAATTTCGACCACTGGCGACTTGTAGTTAACATAATTTCAGAATTACAGATTTCTAGTATTATCTGATGAAGGTAATAAAATAATTTTTACATTTTTAACACTTTTTTTCAATAAACTTTATGGATATTTCAATTAATTTGGAAATATGAATTAAGACAATTTTTATTACTGCATAAGCAAAAAGTATGCAGCATATTTCTTGCATATGCTTTTTCATATTTTTTGCATAAAATTTGCATATCATAGATATGGAGTAATAAATGCATTAATGAAGTCAAAATCAGTATAAATCCAAAACAAGACTTCAATCAGACTTAAAATAAATTTTGCATATAATTCCGCTGTCTACTCATTAACTACCGGTAATTTCATTGCATGTGATTGACTTGCACTAACTTTTCGCAATTGTAGTTTTTTTTCTTGAATGTTTTGTTAAATTGAAAGGATTGAAACAAGCATCATTACGAATACTTTTGCCTTGTAATCTTTTAGACTAATTTGCAGGCATGGTTTTATGTTTTTTGTCGGCGTCTTACTGATGGTGAGATTAGTGGCATGGATTGGTGAGAGACAGGGCACAACTGCTGCAACAGCTGAAGTAAAGAATAGATGGATTTATTAATAAACAATATTATCTAATTAAATAACAATTAAATTATACCTTCATTATACATAATTTTTACACACTAATAAGGTTTCCAATCCGGGATCTCAGACTTTTTCCAGTCCCGACAATCCCAGGATTATAAGGCCTAAAATTCCGAAATTTTCGGGATCCCGGGATTGCCTTCAAATTGCAAAAAGGCAACACTTTAATTTGACATTCGAGTGAAAACTTTAAAAAAAATTAAATTTGCCTCAAATGTTTAAAAATGAAATAAAAATATGTGTAAATGTTGGCACTCACAGTACTTAATCGCCTTCAAAAAGCATTTGATATGATTGATACAAATGCCACCAACTAGTGTTGAGTTCGAGAGATGTTTCTCTTCGGCTGGAAATTTTGCTACCAAAGAACTCACCTTTCGAAGACTTCAGTGATCTCAAAAATGTACCGTTCTTATGTTAGTATTATTATGCCAGAAAATATGAATTTTATGAATTATACAATAGATAAATGTATATCAAAAATTATATATTTTCGTCCTTTATATATATAAAGAAATAAAATAAATTAACTTTTTATAATAAATATCCTAACTATCATACCTTGCACACGATTTCTTTTTCTGTTAAATAAATTACTTTTTATCTGTTTTTCAAATCCCTGTACTAATTTTAGGATCCCCGGATTCTTAATTAGTAATTCCGAAATTGCTTTTGAGTACCGAAATTGGAAGCCCTAGACACTACATAATTTATATTATATTATAATACAGAGAACGATATGAGGCGAGAATTGAGGTGTACTTTGCAATTGCCGCGCCGATGTCAGGTACCGCGCGAGTTTATTTATCATTTCTCCATTGATAAAACATGTGTTTCTATATAAAATTTGACGTAGAATACGATGGTTATGTTTAAAACACGCTAAGTGGTGGGTAAGATTGGTTAAAATTTATTTAAAAATTTAAATTGCGTATCAGAATATGAAATTTTTAATAAATTTTTTTAAACTATTTTTTTCTTAAAAAATACTTTGTTATCTTACTATGAAACACAAAAGTTGTCTCTAGCTTAAACAGAACCGAAGTTACGAATTTTCGAAAATTAGTCTCCAAGGCAAAAATCACGAAAATCTCAAACTCTTAACGCCCTCTATTATCAAAAAAAAAAAAAAAGTGTCTCTTTTTTTTGATATAGAATCCGTAAAAAAAATTTCATTGAAATCAAAAATGTAGCGGTCAGAATGGTGTTCGGTTTGTAAAAGAATGACCCATATATGTGCTATAGATATAAAATATAAAATATTTTTTGTGTGTATGTAGCATCAATTCAATGAACTACTGAGGTAAATAGAAAAGGTGGGCTGCAAGGGAATTGCCTATGCAGATGACGTAGCTATTGCTGCACAGGGAAAATTTTTTGACACTCTCTTGGATCAGCGCTCTCAGATCTTAATATTTGAGCAAAAAGAATGAAAAAACAAAATATGTAAGCAAAATTAATATATTTTTCGTATTGTGGTTAAATTCTTATAAGACTATAGAACAAAGACAACGAAAAAATTCGAATGGACATTTTTCTCGATATAATGCAGAGAAACCGCGACATTGCTTGCGTATTCCAAACAAGACACAAAGAGGATGTCGGAAAGTTTTGGAAGCAGACGAAATAGTAGCTGAACGCTGCTTAACCTCCTACACAAAATGTGACCGAATGGAAGAAGGTAAGTACATATTTTTTTAAATCATTGTTCACGTAGTTGCCTCCAAAAGCAACCTCCACCCGTTCCAATAGGAAACAGAAGTTTTCTCCTTTAAAAGAGTCAGTTTTTTACCTTATTGGAACATAGAAAACTGTGGAAGAGGTAGCCGCAAAAACATTTGGATGTTCACTATGCAAGCCAACATAGCGATGGCTTCTGAAGGATCACAAGAATGCTGTTGCCGGATGACGATGAGCCAATGACAACTTTAAATATTTTTATTGCTACATACGAATCACCGACCACCTCTACCAAATATGCATCAAATATGCATCAACAAAAAAAATACCACTGTTGCAAGCGTATTAGAAAAGGAGTTGGTTATGCAGGAAAATCATGTTGTACCAAACGAAGCATATAGCTGACGAATTAAAAAAACAAACAAAAGAATTTGGAGCAAGTTTAAATAAATAAATTGATCTCTTGATCGTTCTAACGAACTAAAAAATTAACTTTTAGACAAAAGCACTCGACATAATAGAGAAATGCTAAAGTAAAGGAAGATTGAAGTGGATGATAAAATTGAGTAGAATCGTTGCATAAATGAAATAGAGGAAATAAAGCTGTAATTTTATGAAAGGAATTCTTAATACAGAAATGAAGCAAGCTCCTATGTTATCTTTTTTTTTTAAATACAATTCTTCCAAACTTTCTTCTAAAATTAAATTAAAGAATTAATAAATAGTTCTCATTCGATTGCACCGCTATTTCCTGATTGCTAAACCTTAACAGGTTTTATAGCAAATTTTAAATTATAAAATAAGATATAAATATCTTATACAATAAGATACAATATACAATATACAATTCAAAAATATAAAGTATGATTTTGAATGAAATAATGTATTATTAACAAACTAAAAAGTTTTAGTAAATTGCTTAAAGTATATAATTTTATTAAAGTATAAAAAATAATAGAAAAAAAAGTTAAGTAAAAATCGATAAAATCTGACAGCATAGCAGGGTTGCGTTTTCAAGACAAACAAGGTCAAGTCAGCAACAATTTTTGTATACGGCGGAGTCGTGTGATAAACAAGGTCTCATACCCAATAAAACACCACTCCAATAGGTATATATATAATATATATCGTTCTGTCTCCCTGAAGCCGGTGAAATCCTGGCTTGACAGGGTGGTTACTCGACAAACTAGGTCAACTTCACCAAACCAATTTTCATAAAATAAAGAAAACCAGTTGCGAACGCAGGCACCAAGACAAACTAGGTCTTATCGGCCACTCATATTAATATATTACAAATCGATCTAACGTAGTGTTTCAAGAGGTAAAAAGACACCAAGACACCACGGTACCGTCGACAAGTATAGTTACAATCATCATGAAGATATGAGGCAACTGAAGATCCCAGGTTTAGGTCCATTCAGATTACTTAGATGTTTATCCACCAAAATTTTCCATTTTACGCTTAGGTCCATTTATCCATTTAGATTGTCATATTAATGTGTTTACAAATCACAAGATGCATCAGATATATGTTTGAAAGAACTTTACATAATCAACGACGGTACTGCAGGTAATCTATAATTTTATGTTTGATTGAGTCCATGGATTCACTTAAGGATATAACATCAGATACAAAATTAAAACCACCGCAAGCGCTTCTAAGAGGTTCATTTTGCAAATAATTAGTTCTACAAAAGTTCATGTGGAGTAACTCAAAAGATCTTCTAGGACGAAGAGGAATATTAAAATATATTTTACTCAATAAATATGGACTGTTTACATAGCCATGTAAAAGTTTTATAATCCAACAAGCATTTAGCATAATTCTCCGATTTTTTAAAGAAGGAAGATTTAAGAGTTGTAACCGATATTCATAAGGTGGTAAGTGAAAATCAGTATTACAATAAAGATAGCTTAAGCAAAACAAAAGAAATTGTTTCTGCACTGATTCAATGTCGTCTATGTAACAACCGTATCGTGGGCACCAAACAACTGAAGCGTATTCTAAGATAGGCCGCACTAGGGAAGTGAATAAGGTTTTCGTTATGAAAGGATCATTAAACTCTTTTGCCCAACGTTTCATAAATCCTAAAGTACTATTTGCTCTATTTATTATTTTATTTACATGAATATTAAAGCGTAGTTTAGGATCCATTGTAACTCCAAGATCATTGAAACTATCTAAGGACTCCAATGGATAACCACAAATTTTGAAGGTACATTTATTTGGTGGTTTGCGCGAGAAAGACATATGCTTGCATTTCTTCATGTTGAGGTTCATACGGTTCGTTTTGCACCAGTTATGAAGATGATCTATGTCGGCTTGCAAAAATACAGCGTCATTATCATTTTTAAAAGAAAGGAAGAGTTTGGCGTCGTCAGCAAACATTAAGATGCTGGAATGCATTATGACAGATGGCAAATCGTTTATAAAAAGTAGAAACAGAAGAGGCCCAAGATGACTTCCTTGAGGTACTCCTGAAGTAACAGGAAACTAGTGTGATTTCTTGAGCTTAAAAAGAACAGATTGTGTTCTATTGCTTAAGTAAGATTCAATCCACTTTACCAACGGTATAGGAAATCCAACAAGATGTAATTTAAAGATCATTAGTTTGTGATTTACAACGTCAAAAGCTTTGCTAAAATCCGTGTAAATAACATCAGTCTTTTTCAAAGTTTTCTATAGTTTTTAATGTAAATTCGAGAAGGTTAGTAACAGTGGATTTTCCAGAAAGGAATCCATGTTGGAAAGGAGACATTAAAGATTTAACGCTATGCGATAGTCGTGATGTAACAATTGCCTCTAAAAGTTTAGGCAAAGCGCTCAATTTTGCGATGCCACGGTAGTTATCAATTAAAGACCTATTTCCGGATTTATGCAGCGGAATGATAAATGAATGCTTCCAGGCTGCAGGAAAATAGCAGGATTTTAATGATGAATTAAATAGTAAAGAGATTGGAGTTACTAATTCTTCACAGCAGTATTTTAATATACACGAAGGTATGTTATCAGGACCACTTTTATATGATGTTTTAATATTTTTTAAAAATGATAAGACTGTGTTTGTGTCAATTATTGGGAAATATATATCCCCAGATTGAATATTGAAAGGATAACTTAAATAATCATAGGACGATGATGAATAAGTCGACTTGAAAAAGTCAGCAAAAAGATTGCAAATACTATAATCGTTATCAGACTCAACCGAATTATACTTCATAAAAGAAGGATAGGAATCAATCTTGCGTTTTGTGTTAACAAAGTTCCAGAAGGATTTAGCATCAGATTTGATGTTTAATTTTAGTTTTGTTAAGTAGGTATTATAGGATTGTTTGCATAACTGTTGATAACTGTATTTAATCGAGGTATAGCATCCAAAATCACATATGTTATGTGTTTTTTGATATTTTTTTATAGTATTTAGATTTCAAATTCCTCATTTTTCTTAATTCATTTGTATACCATACCGGACCCGATGTCAAGGAGGCTTTTCTTTGCGGAACAGCTTTAAGAAAACAATCATTGAGCGTTCTATTAAACGCATATACCGCATCATCAAGACTCTGAGAAGATAAACTAGTTGTATTAATATTTAGAATAGAATTCCAGTTTATATTAGACAAGTTATTCTTCAAAATCACGTAGTTTGTTTTTTTAAAGTTAAACTCAATAGGTGGTTGAGAATCAGAATACTGCGCAGATGGTTTTGGAAAATTTAAAATAATTTCTAATGTTGGATGATGAGAATCTTCGGGTGTAACCAGAGGATCTGATTTAGACACAGAAGCGATATTGCTGTCATCAAAAAACACCAGATCAAGCAACCGATTATTTTTGTTAAAAATGCAGTTAAGTTGGAATAGCCCTTGGATTGAGAGCTCGTTTAAAAAGTAATTATCGGATGAACTTTCAGACGAAGGTAAAAATATTTCAGGAATTTCAGAACAGCAGTTCCAAGAAACGTTTGGCAGGTTAAAATCTCCAGTTATGTATTAAAATATGATCATTTGATTGCAGTTTTGAGCAAATTTTACTAATAGAAGCCAAATGTTTGCTATAAACTTCTAAGGTAGAAAGGGGAGGAATATATGAGCATGTAAAAAAAAGGCTCAAGGAACCAAACTTAACATGAACACAACAGAATTCAATGTCCAAGGATTCTGGAATTAATAACTCTTCAGAGAACTCTGTCGCTTTGACTGCAATCAACACACCCCCGCCTTTAGAGCAAATACCAGGAATGGAGTTTCTATCTTTGCGGTATATGTTAAATTTGTTGCACAGAATTTCAGTATTTAGAGTGTTAGGTTTCAGCCAAGTCTCACTAAAAGCTATTATATTAAAGTGAAGGTTGTGACTCAAAATTAATAAATTATTTAGTTTTGTGTTAATGCCACGAACGTTTTGGTAAAGGATAAGGAACTGAAAGCAACAATCTAGTTTTTTTGATTCTTGTTAAAAACCGAAAAAGTAGCCAAGGAAGTTGTAGACCGAGGTCTAGAAATAAATTCATGCACCATCGTATTGTCAGGCCAAAACTTTTGATCCAGTACCTTGTGAAAAAGATCACCAGGCAAAGATATTTTAAAAGAGGACGTAATTCGCTCGTATGAAAAATTGAATTTGTAAACAGAGATATTTTTATTTACAACATTTAGCTTAGAGTTTATATAGAATAACACGTCTTCACCGGATGTATCAGCTGCAAAACGAGAAACAAATATAGATTTTGCAAGCTCAATAATCACAAGTTCTTTATGAACAGGGGCTTTGATACTGCTGTTCGATATTTGTTTCGGTATCGCTCCTGTAGAAACCGGAGTAATTTGAGAAGGTGCAGGGACCACATTTGAGGAAATACAAGTTTCAGCGTAAGTTTTTTTTGTGGCAGAAACGCGAGGAGAATCAGCATTTTCCTCTATGATTGGTATTGCTTCAACAGAAAGAGAAATCTGATCAGCTGACGCAGCGACCTTAGTTGGTGCTGGCACCAACAGTAATTTGATCAGTATTGACAGCTCCAATTAATTGATCTTCAAGCTGTATGTTCACATTAGGGAAAACAGTTAAAGTAGAAGGTAGAACAGTATTATTATTGGGCGATGGCATGGCTATATCAGTAGTTTTAGCTGAACTACGAAGATTTTTGTTTGAACGTTTACGTTTTGGAGAATTGTAAGCTTCATCCATAATTTTAAACTTTTTAAACAAATCTTCGTATTCACTCAGTCTATCTTGTGCTACCTTTAGATCCTTAGCCACCTCCAAAAAACCTTTCCGAGATTGTCTAATAAGTTTAAAGATCTCAACGTTTGTGAACCTGCAATCTTCACATGACCAACGAAGTCCCTTACTTTCGTTGAGTGCATCGAAGATCCTCGCAGTCAACGCTGCACACTAAGCAAATTTTTGATTAAATTCAAGCAAAATTTTGCTTAGTTATTATAAACTGCAAAAGTAAATGTTTACTTAATTCAAGCAAATATTTGCTTAGTTATTATAAAATGGAATAGCAAATTTTGCTGAAATCTAGCACATTTTTGAAGTGAAATAATTATTAACATTAAATTAAATTGAAAAATTACCACCATCTGGAGATTTGAACCTCGGCCGCATTAATGTTATTGCATAAGCTTATTTATTCGACCATCGCAGTTGTTAACCAATCGTCGCCTAGTTTTCTTCATTAAGAATAAACGTTTGCTCATGTGTTTAGAAGAAATTAGCTTGAATTTAGTAAAAATTTGCTATTTGAGCTTATTAGCTAATATTTGCTTGAATTAAGTAGAAATTTGCTTTTGCAGTTTATAATACTTAGCAAAATTTGGATTAAATTCAAGCAAAATTTTGCTAAGTTATTAGGATTGATTTCAATTTAGAAATCTTTTCCTAAAATCACACCGTGATTGAGCAAAGTTTTGTTGATTTGCTTTTAAGCAAAACATTTGCTGGATTCAAGCAAAATAATTATCTCCGTGTATTGTCTAAATACAGTGGATTTGTGTAAGCAAGTTATTGCCTCAGAATGATCAGAACTTTAAAATTTTTACTGTAGTATCTAATATTTCCCTCCATTATCCAATAGATTTCCCTCAAATCCGTTATTTCTAAAAGTTAAATTTAATAACCAACCAAACAAAACTATTTGCTGTTAATATTTTTGTAAATAAATTTAAAGGCATATTTGCATTACGATTTTCTTTCAGTTTGACACAAAATTTAAGAAACAATTTATATCATTGAAAAAACAATAAAATTAATATTTTCAATATAAAAAATATTAGTTTTTTGCAATATAAAATTAAACTGTTTTAGCACCAACAAATTAATATATTTATGATTATATTAATTTTTTTCTTGAAAATTTCTAATTCTATTACCGAAAATTCGTACAAAACTCCCCATAAATATTATAGAAAATATTTAACAGGTTTTCACTACGCCAAAACTACTATCTTCGTATATAGCAAACATTTCTTCACTCATTCATTCCATTCATTTCTTTGAGCTACAAATTGAATCATTAAAACGCAGTAAATTCTTTTGAAATTTAATGCCAACATATGAGCTATAAGAAAAAACATAATTTATATGAACCAATATGCTTTACCAATCTGCTGATTGATTGATGTGATGATGTTGAAAATGTGAATGAAGTTGAGAATGTTGCACGCGACTGGCGCAATTTTAAGAAATAAATGAAAATAGTTCATATACGTATTGTGCTGGCTCTAACGATAGGGTTTCTTCATACGCGGGATGACTGTGAGTTAATAAGTTATTTAATTAAAATCAAATTAAAACTATGTACTACTTTTCATTCCTTCTTGCCAGCAGCATCAAACACATATAGAAAAGTCATAAAAATTAAACGCTGTAGTTTCGAAATAACGTTCTTTAATTGATTGATCAGACACAAACATACAAATTATCAATTAAATGAAGGAGTATTTTTTTAATTGAAATTTGTTCACTTATCGTTATAACAGAAAATAGCTTAAAATCGGAATAAGGATGAATTTCCTTGTATTAATAAGGAATTTTTTTGGATGGCAACATTACGAAAATTAATCTTATATATTAATAGGCAAACATCAAATGTTGTCGTACACTTTATCGATACTAATTTTAGAATAAGGGCAATGAAACTTATATCATTCGTGCAGAATCGTTTTAGATTTAAAATTTATGACCTCTGACCCGAAATATTAACTTTGCAATTTTGTATTATTTTTAGTAAGGAATCTCAGGGCTAGGAAGAGGTAGAATGGTGAATGAGATGAAAGGTCTGGCTGCACAGTATGATTGAATTTTAGATTAGTGACCTTCGACCTAAAATATGAGCGTAAAAAGAGCATTTATTAAATAAAAGCTAAGTTCTAAGAGATAGAAAAACATAATGTAAAGGAATTTTAGACATTAATAGATGTACAAAAAATACTTCAAACATTTTTCGCAATCTCTTACGGATACTCCGTATGAATATATGTATATTGTAATGGTGAAATTTCTTACAAATAGTCAATTATGAAAAATTTCCTTTATTTGGACATACAAATTATTGTGATATCTCGAAATTTATAAATGTTTTCAGTACAACGTATATTTGTATGAAAAGTCGTTGGTTCAGTAATATTACGGTATACGAAAGTTTTTTTGGGTAATGTTTTAACAGATAATATTTTTCAAAAAATTTCGGTTATTTTGATATCAAAATTATTGCGATATATAATAAGTTGGGGATTTGCCGAAGCAGACCACAGTGGGTCCCTTTTCGTCCCCCATTGGACAAAGGGTACTACTGCTCGGAGTACTCGTACGTGAGCATGCTCCTCGTGTAAGCATCCTTTGTCACCTCAAGCATATCCTTATAGGTTAGTTGACCAATCTCGGCTTCGCCAATAAATGGGCGTCCCAGAGTGGTCAATCTTATGCTTGCCAGCGCCGGACACTGGCACAGAATGTGTGCTGCTGTTTCCGGCTCCTCTAGGCATAACCTACACGCATCGTCCTCGGTCAGGATATTGCGATAATTTGAAACTTATTTTTAAAACATTACGGAAAAATGAAACTATTTATTGTATTTACAATGTGAAACGAAATTCATACAATTAAATGTTCCTTTTCGAGATCGAAGATGTGTGATTTTCAAAAATGACAAAATCCATATATAAAGCTATGTAGAAAATTAGAAAATGGAAAGATCGAGGGAAAAATTCGTGGTCAGTTTGCCTCTAGTATCCTCTATTTATCAGGTGTTCATTATGACAAAAGAATGTTGCCACATATGCTAATTTTTATTAACACCAAGAACCCGGATTAGCCGATTGGGTATTTAAATACCCAATACAGATCTCAAATACGGTGACAGTTACAAACCTGAAATTTTTCAAAGCAACTTATATGGCCTATATAAGCTTCCTGATAAATTTTGAAAAAATCGTATGGCGGAATCTATGAGCATTCTTCGATGGGTTAAAGCAAGATCATCGCCTTAGAATGGGAAAAAAACGATTGAAATTTCAGAAGGTTGGTCGAATTTCGGCCACAGGCGATACTAGTGTAAAATTATAAGGATAAAAAGTATACACGAACATAAAGGTGCCTTGAAAAAAGTTCCCTTTTTTTACCCCCTAAAAATTAACCTTGGTCTACTTTATGACGATTCCCAAAATATTTTGGCTGTTAGGATAACCGCCAGTGAGCTAAGCCATTTTGCAAAAACATCCAAAAATCATGTTTTCCGTAAATATATTGGCTGGTGTAAAAGTTGTAAAAAACGGTCTGATATTTAAGGCCTGAAAAAGCTCTTCAAATCTGCATCAATACATTTAAAATTTTTGCAATTGGATTAAGGATAATCCAATCCAAAAAGTGCAAATTTTTTAATTTTTTTTCAAGGTATTACTAAACCTCAAATAACTTCATTATGCTATCCTTTCTATCCTATCCTGTGCGATCCTTTCTTTAAACACGGCAGTCGCACAGCTATGCCCAGCTCTGAAACCAGTTTTGCATTTAAATAGAAGGCTATAAGCTTCTAGATGATTATTAATTTGGTTGCCCAGAATGAATGCTAATTGGTCTATACTCTTTCATAGCAGAAGCGTTTGTAACTTTTGCAATTGGAATGACAATCACAACTTTCCACGGTTCAGGAAGTTGTAAAACAATGACTAATAGTATGTGTCAACGGTTTAATTTTATAGGGTAAAATCATGATACAAAGAACTACAGATAAAGTATTGCGCATGTCCGCCATCTTTGTTGTGACGTAGTTCGAGCTTGTCAAAGTGGATAAATAAAAACGTAGTCACAATATATTTAAAGGGGATAATTTATTTATAGCGATGAAGAAATATCGACATTTTCTTCTTGAAACTTGGTTTATTGAAATAAAATAAATTTCATTATAAATATATTTAAAAATAAATTTAAGCAAATTTATTTTTCAGTACTATTATTGAAAAGAAATGCATATATAATAGGGGTGTTTTCTCCCATTTGTTCTCCTGCACAAAAAAATAGCTACGTTACTTGATGTGTTTGACAGCACTTTGATATCTTCTTTGTTTTCATTTTTTTGTTCTTCTCGTTTGTTGAAAAATTGTAAATTCATTTTATGGCCCGAATTAAAATCGTTATTCTCATCAAAAGCTCTAAAACTTTAGACCTAATTTTAATTACATAAAATATAATTAAAAATTATAATTTACGCGTACTATAAGTGCACAATATTAGAAAATGAATTAAATATTTCTTAAATGCTTGCAATTGTGCTGCTTGCTGCTTGTGTTTACTTTTTGCTTTTTCACATTTTCTTTTGTATGTATGCACCACGTGTTACAGCTGACAAGCTCGAGTGACGTAGTGCGCAGAAGATTTAATTTTTTGCGCACGGAGTAAGCTATCTGTATATCTTTGTTTCATGGGGTAAAATTATCTTTATAAAACTCAAAGAAATACCATCATCTCCAACTGCATTTCATATTATGCTCATGATTGATTTATTGACGTCATTCATAACATAAAAAAATGAGAATTGATCAAGTTCATGGAAGTGACGCGCATTACATTTGCCGCATTCAGCGCAGACAACTGTTGTGAACTGTAATGATAGCTCTACCTTAGTAAGCGATGTTTTTGTCTGAATGTGTTGCTACTCTATACGTCAGAAATTAGATTTACTGCATTATTCTGTATCACGAAGAAGCACACCAACGATGAGAAAGACACGAGAAGCAATACCTTCTTTCATACAAAATCGTATTGCTTGTGTCTTTCTCATCGGTGGTGTGCTTCTTCGTGATACAGAATAATGCAGTTATATATAATTTTAATGTAAATGTAATCCAATTGCAAATGTTTCTCACTTAAATTTGCTTCGTCCTTTCCATGTTTTTGAAGTGAAAACTTCTTTAGACGTGTTGAACGATTTTAATAGAGGGTAAATCTTTGGTTTGCGTCATTGTCTTTTTCCGAGTAACTCTCGTCATCAATACAGACAGCAAAGATAACAAGATAGGAAACTTGGAAAACATTAGCAAGCAACCATCAATAAGTTCCTCTGCTGATGCATCGTTCTTTCCCCTTCCTTTGCTCCGCTGCGAAACATTAGCTGCATTCCCGTGGCACTATAACAGATCAAATCTCAGTAAAACAACGATAGTTCAACTTGATATCAATTTATCATCACAGTCTTGAAACAGCTGTTTTAAGAACAATAATAAAAGAAAACAACAATACCAAAACGCCCATTGAGCGGCGAAACGTCAAAATAGGAAAATGAAAAGTTATTTAGATTTGCCAACTATGTTCGCTTTGATAAAAAATGCTTTGATAAAAAATTTTGGCATTTTAAGATCAGAAATAGAGCTAGAAATCGAGCTGGTTTTAATTTTTGTTTTGTGAATAAAATAGAGCCGCGCTCTATATCAATGACCACGGGAATGCAGCTATCGAATGCTACTGTTTTTTCAATGTCTATGTAGAGCTAGCTGTAGGCTAAAAAAACATAAATTTTTGATATTTGCTTTTTGTTTGACTGGCCGTGAAGTCTCTTTTAATGCCTCCACTTGAGATCTTGCTACCAGGCAAACAAAAAACATTGCAAGGAAAGTGCTGTTTATTTTCCGCCACCAATTCGGTTCATCCCCTCTAAGGTTGCGCAACCGATGTGATACTGCTCTTCTCTGTTCATCATTGTGGTAGATTTGCTTGGTAATTGTTGTAGTAAATGTATTTTAGTTCAGCTACAGATCTACATATACATTGACAGAAAAACAGTAAATATCCTTCATGATTTCTTTATGAAGGAAAGATTTGTCAGCAGATAAACTTATTGATGGTTGCTTGCTGCCATAGTAGAATTAGACAAGGCAGTGTTAGGGCTGAATGTGCTCTCTTTATAAGTGCCCATAACTGTCAAATTCATCCATTTTGATATATTTGCCAATTCTTGCTTTCATATTGCATTCTTATTGCTTGCAGATTTTGTATGAAATGTCAACTTCGTTTTGACAGTTTCGATCACCGGCTCTCCACCCGAACACTACCTTGTTTAATTTTGCCATGCTTGCTGCATTTGCTGAGCGCCTGGTAGCCAATATCCAAGAGTGATTTGAGTTTCATGACCAAAAGAAAAACATTTGTAGTTTTATAAATGTCGCCAGAATATTATCTGACAGGGATCATGGTATAATAAGTAATAGGTAGGAGTGACATTTCGTGTTTCAACCATCGAATATCAAGCAAAAGAAAACAAAATAGAGAACGTGTGTCACACACATTGGCCGCATTTAGAGGAGTCACCTGTTGTGAATGGATCATTTAATTGCAAAGGTTTCTTATTCAAATTTAAAAAAACAGTTGCGAACTATTGACTCCGCTGAAAGCTGCCAATATGTGTGATACACGCACTTAATATTGTTTTTTTTTTTTGAAATTCGATGGCCGCAGCTCGTGAGACAATAAGTAGTTGTCAAGGCTACCTAATAATAATTTTATCATGAATGGGACTGCATCGTCCAAAATTTTTTGTTTTTTTTTCAGCTACCATAAGCCTTTAGTATCTTTTTTAAAAATATAATGCAATGATTAATGACACAAACAGTGAATATAATGTAAATGAAATTCAATGAAATGTATGTAAATACAAATGTTATGTATGTGCATATTATAATGTATTTTAAGTGTATATTAATTATTTCAATAAGTTTAATTTATATTTTTGTTTATGTTTTACTTTGTTTTTTTATAATAAAACCCATAATTTAAAATATAATGAAGTGATAAGAGATGAAAATAATGTGCACTAATGATGAACCGGATGTACGGATGAACCGAATCGGAGGCAAAAAATAAACTGCACTTTGTTTGCTATGTTTTCTGTTTTCCTTGTAGCAAGATCTCAAATGCAAGGTTTGACTTCAAGATTAAAAGAGACTTCAAGACGAATCAAACAAAATATCATACATAAAAAAAGTAAATTTATTTTATTTTGGCTACAGCTCAACATATACATTGAAAGAAAAAATTAAATATTATTTTTGAGGATTATTTTTCATTCAATAGTGCTCCCTGTATTTTATTTTTGTATCAACAATATTCAATTTAAATTTAATATAGTTTGGTGTACTTATAAAATAAAATTATATCTGAATAAAAAATATTTTGAAAGAAATAATCAAAGGTTGAGGGGGTGAAAATATATAATTTTTTTCCGATTAGCATGAAAATTCCTATATAGCAGTAAGGCTATATATTTACATATATGTTTTCGCTTCGGTCGGCAGTCCCCGCACTGCTATACTTTTTTTTTATCACACCTCACAAAATAAAAGGTCCCAGCGTATCGAAATCGGAAAATCTTTCACTATGCCATAGCTAATGTATATATTTTCCAAAAGATCTTTACTTTAAGAAACTTATGGTTAATTGTTCCCATTTAGCTTTTCCTGGTAGAGGATTTTGTTGGTAAAGTTCAAATGCGTATTCAAGGACTTCAATGACTTCTGACTCATAAGGTTTACATCCTTTTATTAATCCGCTGGGAGTTGTGCATTGAAACAATTTTTCATCCATCACTGCCTCCAATTCCCAAAAGAATAAAGGGTTAAGCCGAACATGAGGGTTCAACACTCAAAATCGAATCAACGGCAAAACTGTTTATCAGCTGGCTGGGCTCAAAGTTTTAATAACATCTGTAAAGATCTGCTGGCAAAGTCAGGGCAATCCTTTCAATAATTTTTCTTTCTGTAGCTCATTGGAAAAGTATTTTGGGAACATAATAAAATTTAATGCATTCATTCGGGCTGCTGCTAATACACGAGGGTACATTTATGGTTCATTGATTGAAGGTTGAGCCCATGCAGCTTGCATGGTTTAAATCAACTCTAAAATGAAGTTGATTTAGAGTGAGCGTGCGCCACGAATAGTTGATGTAGCAGCAGCAGATCGAGCGTGAATTAAAACGACTTGAAATGTGTTAGAACAAAAAAAAAAAAAAAAAAAAAAAAAAAAAACAAAGTAAAGCAAACACCAAGAGTTTATAAAATCTTATGCATTATTTTAATTCAGCATGATGCGAACAAAATCTGAAGGAAGATCATTTTTGAAGTGTTTCATATTAAGTTTATACAAAAACACAGCGTTCCATTAAAAGTGGGCAAGTATTTGTTGGGAACTATTTTTGTAAACTTCATGCAACCCCAAATTTTGAAGAAACATTGCTTCTAAACGTATTGCTATTGTATTGGGTGTTTGTCTAACGCCTAAAAATAGATTAATTAACTGCACAACGGACTTAAAATCTTTGGCAATTGATGTTTATTCATGTAAGTTTTCTGTCTTTCCCTAAAATTTCTTTATATGTTCCAATCTAATGTAGTTCTAATGTTTTATTGTCACTTCGGAGGACAATAAATCAATAAACAAATGTTTTGGATTATTACCACGCCTCAACTTTTCAACGATCCACTCTATTTTCTTGTAATAGAATTTAGTCGTAAGACCACTTAAATGTTGGCGTATTTTTAGCTTTTCAATTGTTATGGATTTTAATGGATACCACATGAATGTCTTTGGCTAGAGGGAAAATAAAAATTATTAATTTGACTACGTTTTTTCATCAATCATTTATAATCTTTGAATGCCGGTTTTTTAACTGCGTGCTGCCAGACTTTTACAGCCCATTTGTTTAGAATGCAAATGGTAAAATTCATAGACCGAGAGAAATTTGTTTTAAAATTAAATGGTATTGCGTTCATATTAAACGACTTGCTTTTTGAAATAGAGCTCGAAACAATTTCATATCTGCAGTTTTTTTCTTTACTAAATTAATTAAAATGTTTTCATCTACAATTTGAGAAGACTTTTGAATAGACGCTACTTTAGTTATAGACCTGAGATAGATCGAAAAAACAATAAACAAAAATTTCTTGGTTTTTAATGAATTGTTTGCAAAAGCATTCCGTGTTAATTTTTTGACGGTTTCAAATTGAATCTTCTTATTTTTTCCAACGCGAAATGCCATTATTGATCTATTAGAAAATTATTTTTTTTTAATTTGCTACTGAAAATGGTGAACTTCTGGTTCAAAAAATCGAATGCAAAATTTACACACTAAAAGATATTTTTTAAAAATATTTTCATAACTTCCTTAGCTGTCTTTTAAAAATTATAAAAAAAATATAATTTTTTTAGAATTATATATAAGCTTAATGCCAATTAAGTTCATGAAGCAACAGGTTGCAACAACAATAAGTTCTTTGCAGAACAAACCACCAAGCAGACTAGACAGCTGTTTCGTTGATAGCTACATCAACTCATCAGTAGTCTTCTGTGGTTTCTGCAGTACCATCCACTTTATACAGCTTATACGAACACCTTCTGTTAAATTAAAACAGAATTATGTGCTGTATGTCGCCTTCAAAGCAATATTTTTCTACTACTTTGCAAAAGCAAAGGTTAAAAAAAGCGATTGCATTGATTCTGCAAAGACTTGTTTGTTGTGCTCTTTTTTTACTTCTTTATCACGAATCAATCTAGGCTCCAACAGTTCGTTGGTATAAACCATAGAAGGCGTGAAGAAGGTTTTTTTGAAAAAAGTTGTTTTATGTGTAGAAAGCTGCTTGGTGGTTTGTTCTGCAAAAACTTATTGTTGTTGCAACCTGTTGCTTCATGAACTTAATTGACATTAAGCTTATATATAATTAAAAAAAAATTATATTTTTTTAGAATTTTAAAAACAATATTAAGGAAAATAATTTATCATTATTTAAAGCAAATTGTTGACTTAAATGTACATTGATATAAGTTTCTTTAATTTTATTATTTTTTTTATTTTGAGGTGACAGTTGGTTTCATTTTCAATTACACATTAGGTAAATGTTCCGGTGACATTTCTGTTTCCTTTGGAAAAGACACATAAGATCACTGAAACATTTTAACTTAATTTTTGGTCGTATAATTTAGTGGTTTACTCAGTTTTTCCCAATTAGGTAAAAATAGCGAGATATTCAGATTTTTGATATTTTACCTTCAAATTCAAAAAGTTAAAAAAATTAAATTTTTTCCCACAATTAATTTTTATTGTTTTTTAAAAAATACATCAACGTCAAAATCGGGTTAGCCTTGTTGAATTTATGATTTTTCAAAAGTTAAGCAATTTCGCTTTTTTCTCCTTAACATAAATCTTAAAACTTAACATAATCATAAAGACAAAAGTAAAGCAAAAATACAACAACAAATGTGAAAATATGAAATGGGAGAAAAACTGAGAAATTGACACTTAAAATCTGTGGTGCAGTGCGCTAGTGCGCGCTTGCACGGGTATCACAAAGATTTCTGATGAAGCCTTTAGCAGGGCCGAAATTGGTTTAAAATAGCTAGCGATTTTTTTCCTTTTCATATTGAAAAAAGTTGTTATTGTTGGTGTTGTTGTTGTTTCTTTGGAAAGATTCTTAAGAACAATTAATTGTTCTAACTTTGACCTAAAGCTCAATAAACGAAGCATAATCGCGAATAACGTTGTAAACGACAAAATTTTAATTTTCCACTAGAGTTAAAAAACGTTTAAAACATTGTAGGCGTTTATTTATTGCTTTTTTGTTAAATACTTTGCTTTAATAAAACTTAACTAAACATAAAATATAAAAAAAATTTTAATGAAAGATTTAACTTCTTCTAAACTTACTGTTTAAAATTTATTACAGTGGAATAACGTTTTATATCCAACACTGAATGGATGATAAAACGTTTTTCCACTGAGCATAGCATATTGACTTATGAGGCTTAAAACGTTTTTCCACAACTAAAAACGACAGCTAAAACAAAAAACTCTTTTGTGTTTAATAGAAAAACAAAATAAAACAAAATCTCTAACATTCATATATTTAAATTATAATTTTACTTTTCTTACAGTATTATAAAGAAACTAACTGCACATATTTAAATTAAAAATAACTGTATTCACTCCTTACTCCTTACATGCACGTTTTATAAAAATGAACTCGAAATCAATTACAAAAAGATGAAACATAAATCATCTACATAAAATATTAAAATAATATTACACGAAAAACAAGTATCGACCTTTCTAACAGCACAAGGTTTTATAAAATTCGGCGTATTCTTCGGGTAGAAAAGATGCCATTGCTAGAAGATCTTTCTTCTTTTCGTTACTAAGTTCTATTAATTCGTTTCGAAGAAGCTGCAACTCGAATGATGCCGATGGACTGGGTTTTGTTTGTCGGCCACGTTTCTTGGGTTGCAGGCTGTAACAAACCCAAGCTTCTGAGATACTGTGACTCTGCCTTAGTCTTAATGCTTCTGGATCATCGCTAGTAATTTGCAGCCATCTACTTTCAGTTATTTTGCACTTGTTCTTATTAAAATTTTCAGAAAGAACATACATATTTTTAAAATCCTGCTGAAGCATTTGATACACCTTGAATGGATTTGATGGCCTTGCAGATTGAATTAAACAGCATACATCTTCAGGCACGTATATTTGGGCTGTCTTCATTTTTTTTTTCGATAAGGGCAAAATCACGATCGCATGGCAAAAAACTGTGCCCTGAAGTTAGAAACTTCTGATTAACTTCAGTGAAATATCTTAGTTTTATAAAATGTTGGCACAGACCAATCATTGTCCAGTTGTTGTTTTGACCAACACATCTATCAGACCAAAGAACTAGTTTTCTTACTTCTCCAAGTTGTAGAATGTTATAATTAGACGAAATGTATTTTAATAAACATGACGCAATTTCAGCAGCACCTCTTTTTGCAACACTTTCATGCCAAACGTACATTTCGGCAGTGTTCTGTCTCATATTATGAACTGCAAAGTTGTAATTTGAATATTGACGCTGGTAGTAAACGTCAGAGTGTGTTAGATTAGGAGTGAAAATTACTTGCTGCAAGTCAATACAAATAACTACAGTATTATTAGTATTTTTGGCTGAATAAGAATCATCTTGAAGTTGCAAATAAGCTTTTTCTGCCTTTTTGTGATGAAGTTCGGCTAACTTTTGTATAGACTGCATTTTTTCTGTATTTTCGGCTGCTATCATATCAATAAAAAACTTATCGCAGGTTTTACATGTATCGCATCTCGGAAATCCAAAACGAATTTGAAACTCAGTATGAAAAATATGTCTGTACGTATTGTAGCTTATCGAAGAATCGGGATATTTGATATTGTATAAGTTAAAAATTTTGAGTAGATTTAAATCAGGACTTAAACAACTTTTTTTCGATGTTGAACGACCGTAGTGACTTTCTTGGCTCGGAAAGCTTGCTATGTGTTCCATGACACTCTGTTTCTCAGCGTCGACAATTTTGTGTGGACGGTTTGTATGTTTTCCTCGCAGATCGGAAACATTGTTCCCATTTTTTAATTTTTCAACTAATATTTGAATTCTGCGTTTACTGCATTTGAATTACCTTCACAGGAGCATTTTTATTTTCTATGGTCTTTCCATTTCTCGAAATATAAGACTGACCACTATCTTTTAGTCTTTTATTGTTGAAATCTTTCCAATTTCCGAAATTTATTTTGCGTTTTGAGCCTCTATTGCACTTGCGCATCAAGTTCGATTGCTCACTTTTATTCATTTTACAAGCACGTGCAACGTTCTTCCACTGACTAGCATTTTAAAATGCGTTAAAAATGCCCGAACCTGAAATTTTTTTACTTACTTTTGTTTTTATATAGTATAAGAGAGTAATTCTAACGGGTATCCGCGAAAAACGCTTTTAAAAAAAATGTCGTTTACAACGTTATTCGCGATTATGCTTCAAACGATTTTAAACTATCAAACAACTAGAATTTGTATTTAAAATCAAGTATGGTTTAAACTATGAACATTTAGAATTTGTATTTAAATCATATAAAATCAACATAAGAAATCTTAAAACTTTTTTACTTAAATAAGTGTTTTTATTTCATAAGTAGATCAAATTTTGAAAGTACAAGCAAAATCGGAGGTGGTCAAAATTGTTGGTTACCAAAAATAAGAAGAATACTGCTAAAAATAGGTCTAAATTTCAAATGCAAATATCTCGATATTTCGACCTGAATGGGTAATTTTCAGATTATTCAAGAAACCGGGTTTTACATTTTGCCGAATATTTTACAACACTAGCTAGGATCCAAATTTTATTGTCGTTGTTTGGATAAAAATCTTTCATTGAACTCCAAAGAAAAATAGTGAAAAAGAAGAGGCAACTGAAATAGAATATATCCCTGGTAGAGTTTTAGGCTTGGCCTAAAGTAAGAACCTTTGCTTCAACATCATATGATTTCGATGAGTTTATTCGAACAAGTGTCAAATCATATAAAACTTAAACAGTGGGTTGGTCACATCTTAATAACTTAAAGCTACTGAAGATGAAAAGGACAGCGGCTTCCAAAACAGTTTGTCTAGTCTGCCGTAAATAGCTCATAATTAAAATTCATGTAAAAATCAAAGAATAGATCACAATTAAATATACAAAACTTCATATTAACTGCGTTCCATTCGCTTCAAAATAATCCAGATTATTTTTTTTTACATGCAAAGCAAAGACAAAAATAATAGTTCTATAACAAATTGGATTATTTTTGCTGTCCATATAAAATTGTGATATAGCCTTTAAAAAATTTGAAACACAGGTGCCGCACCTGTATATTTTTATGAGCTGACATTTTATTTTTTGAATTACTTGTTTGTTTGATACAGTGACTATTAGGTAGCCATGACAGCTACCTATTTTCTCACGAGCTGCGACCATCGAATGTTTAACAAACGAAAACAAAACAAACCGCGTGTGTCACACGCATTAGATGCATTCAGCGGAGCCAACAATTGCACTTAAATTATTTATATAATTGCATAATGGTAATAATTACATTAAATAATTTTCAATTTTTCCGAAGCTTAGAGTAAAACACATTCAGAGAAAAACATCGTTCACTAAGGTATCGCTACCATTTTTTTACACAACAGTTTTGAACGACACACATTCTCATGACACCTAATAGTTATTGTATCTTGATTGCTTGTTTGAATTTAATTTTGACTGCAACGGTAGTGCCCTCTACGAATCGTTTTTCTTGCCGTTCCTTTGAGAAAATTTGTTATCGCGATTATATTAAGGCGAAAGGAATGCAGCTTTTATATATAAGAGGTCGTGTCGCTCATATATATTGATACAATTTGTGGCAGATACCTGTATAATAAGCTTTACTTACCGGCTTTAGTTTACTTCGGTCTTATTTTATGGACTTATGCACATCCCGATCCAAACGAACTTTCACTTCAATTATCCTAAGTAGAGACTTTTTTACATTGGGTGTCAATTTACCAAATAAATTTTATGCGTGATATTCCATATTTTCAGTATTAATTACACTGTGCATGTCCAAATATCAAGCAAGCTGGTGATATATCATTTCAGCATAATTCGAGGACGCTGAATTTAATGGCGTTTACCGTTTTTTAATCCTTAGGTCCGTTTTCGAGAAATTGAAGGTTCAAGTTCAAGTACTTGTTGATGCAGTTTTTGTTTGAAAACTTTTTTCTCATTAACTTTATCGACTTTATGCCAATGAGTGAAACATTAAGAATTACCTGGAGAATAATTTTTTAAAACAGTTTAACCCTCCAAACCAAACACTTATGGTCCAAATTGACCTCATAAATAAGAAAACCCTTTTTTTCGTAAAAAAGTTTTGTTCAAACAAAAACAAGTAAGCTTTTTGATGGAAAAATATTCCCCCGAAAAATATTACGTGAAGACGACACTCTGGGGCGAAACAACATTGTTGAGACACCACTTGTGCCAATCGAGAAAGTACTGCTACAACCGCTTTAGCAAAAACTTTTATAAAAGCATTGAATCCGGACGGAAATGCGTTCAACGAATTACGCAGAATTTTTCCTCGGTTGAGTGGGATGAAAATAAATGACGGTTGGTGTTTACATGACTTTAAATTTGATTTCCTAACATTTTTTTTACAGGAATACTAAATGGACCCGATATTCGTCGCTTATTGAAGGATGAGCAATTTAAACTAGCTTTCAGCCATAATCAGTTGTTGACATGGGATTGTGTCAAAGTGGTAATTAAAATTGTTCTAGGAATTCATCGACCCGACGATAAGTGCTTACACATTGACAGAATGCTTGCCGCTTTCCATACTTTAAATGAAAGAATGTCGCTGAAAATTCATTTCCTGCATTGCTACGCTGAAAAATTAGGGCAACAATCCCCAGACGAATCTGATGAGCATGGCGAACGTTTCCATCAGGTGACGGCGAGACTCGAATACTGGTATAGTGGTAAAAAACTAGATGCTCTCTTAGGAAACATTTGTTGGAATTTACGTGAAGAAGCAAAAGAAACAGAGGAATCTATCTGAGAAAATAAAGAAAAATATGTATGAAAAACTTAGTTTTAATACCTTTCAGGTCGTTTTAGGGACATAAAAGGTAGGTTAATTAGGTTTAATTTGTAATTTTATTTAGCGCCACTATATCAGGGGAATACTTTTCCATCACAAAGCTTTTATACGAAAAAAAGGGTTTTTTTGATGTTTTACTCATTGACGTGATTTCGATAAAGTTAATGAGAAAAAAGTTTATTTAACAAAATCTGCATCAACCTTGATCCTCCAATTTATCGAAAACGGACCGAAGGATTAAAAAACGGTAAGCCATGAATTAATAACCAGGCCAACTTCAGAGTCCTCAATTGATAACGTTTTCTCTAATATACAATTTGAGCAACTTGCCGTAAGCTCAATTGAATATGAACACAGTGATCACAATATAGTGAGCTGCATAATCAATGTAAAAGCCGCGGATGATAGATTTAAAACATCTTGTAAAACAGTCTACAACTATGAAAACATCTCAAACGCCATTAATATAAACATGAATATGAATGTCATAAGAGGTATGGAAGATCCTAATGAAATATATGATAATATTGAACGAGTAATACTAGAAGCTATTGAGGTAAACAAAAAAGAGATAGTTACTAAAACCAAAATAAAACATCTAATTTCACCTTGGGTCAATAAAGAATTCTTAGCATTAATAAAAATTCGGAGCAACGTGTATAAAAAACTAAAGCGTCAACCATACAGCCTAGATGTCAGAAACCGTCTCGATAGGCTTAACAGCATCATTAAAAGCGTAAGGAAAATACTTATTGATAACTATTATAAGAAAAATTTAACGGATGTCAAAGGAGATATGAAAGCTATGTGGAAGACACTGAATGGTTTTTTCAATCGGACTGCGCGGACGACTGCTATCGAGAAAGTGGAAAATTCTGATGGAGCAATTTTAACGAACGAACGAGAGGTTGCAAATTGTTTAACCCTTTCGGGACTACTGGGACTATACGTCCCACCAATAGTTAAACTTCCGTATTTTCTCTATTTTCAACGCAATTGCTTATGTAAATAGTCCCGAAAACAGATTTAAGTGTCCATTATGAAATGTAAACAAAAACATAACGGTACATGTCAGCGTACTCACACCAGCTGACAATGAATTTCACAACATCGGTGAAAATTGAGCAGTTGTGATCGATAATTAGCTGAAAGCTGTTGCTAAAGAATATTAATTTCATAGAGTTGTATTGTTTTGTATAAAAAAAGTGTTTGTTTTTTAAACTTACTTGGTTGGTGGTGTTTTATGACAATATAAGGTAAGTTATAGCTGATTTCGTAAAATTGGGATATATAGTCCCAATACGTTTTTTACGTGGGATATATAGTCCCAATACGTTTTTTTTGTGGGATTAATTGTCCCAATACACATTTTAGATGGCAAAAAAGAAGCAAACCCTTGAGGAACTTGTGCGTATTGTATGCGAAGAGTCGGATTCTGATGTTGATTTTGATGATTCTGGAAGTGAATATTTGACTGAGAACTCCGATGACACCGAATCTGCCGAAGCTGACGATAATCCCAATGTGCCCTGTGAACACGACGAAAAAGATGACGAGTCACAGCCAGTTGTCCAGTTGTCCAGTGGGTAAATTTTACCGCCGATGGCCGTCAGGATTTCAATCCAAAATACGAATTCCCTACTGAACGAGATTGCAAAATACTTCTTCATCTCACTGATGAGTGCAACGAGTATAAGGTGTTTTCCAAGATATTTCCCTACAGTTTGTGCATTCGAATTGCTGAATGCACTAATCAGCGTCTAATAACTTTGAACCATCGTGCGCAGTCAAAGCGAAACTTAACCGATCCGAATGAAATCCTTGTATTTCTGGGAGTTTCATTGATTATGCATTATAACAAGGTGCCATCTCTGAAGGACTATTGGAGCAAAAATCCATCAATGGGTAATTCAGTTATAAAAAACTGTATGTCACGAGATCGCTTTTTATTACTGGCATCAAAGCTATATTTCAATGATTGTGAAAAGCCCACTAACGTTGGCAAAGACTATTACATCTCCGATGTTGTGAACTGTCTAAAATACACATTTGCTGCTGCTCGCAGTGAGAGTTGTTTCCAGTCTATTGACGAATGTATGGTAAAATTCAAAGGCAAATCAAGTATGAAGCAATATATGCCCATGAAACCATTAAAACGTGGAAAAAAACTTTGGATGCGATGTGACTCGAAGACAGGACACAGTTACGATTTGAATGTTTATACTGGAAAGGAAGAAAATGCTGTGCAGTCCAACATCAGCACTCTTGGAGAGAGGGTCGTATCAAAATTGGTTTCTTCTATTCGTGAGAAAAATTTATGTTTGTCCTTTGACCGCTTCTTTACTTCAATAAATTTATTGGAAACCATTGCATTTCCCGCACTTGGAACATACATGCAAAACAGAAAGAATACACCTAAATTTATCGGAAAGTTGAAGAGAGGAGAAAGCCAAATTCAAACTAAATCTAGTGGTATTCTGGCTGCTCGATGGATGGATTCGAAAGAAGTTCTTTTAGTTTTCAATTGCCATGCGCCATCGCTTGTAGACATTGAAAGAAAGCAAAAAGACGGATCAAAGAAGAAAATCAAGTGTCCTAAAAGTATCAGCGACTATAACATTTATATGGGAGGAGTCGACTTAGCCTACCAGAAAACGGCCGTTTATGACTTTAACCGCAAGTCTCAAAAATGGTGGAAGAAAGTTTTCTACAAACTACTAATGGTTTGCGTGGTAAATTCGTGGATTGTGTATACCGAATATAAGAAACAAAAAATATCGTTGAAAGATTTCCTGGTCCCTCTTGCTGAAGGCATGATTTCCGAAGGAATTAAAAGACGAGAGAAAATGCCACGTCGCCAGGGGGGAAGAACACCCAAGCGTCCAAAAACTGATAGTCTCAATGTTGGAGATCACTTGCCAGTGGAACAAGAAAAACGTTGTCGCTGCGTTCGCTGTACTTCACTTGGTATCGAGAAGCGCACAAAGATGATATGCTCAGGCTGTAACAACGCTTTGTGCTACCAATGTTTTGGACCCTTCCACAAATTAAATTCCTAATTATATTACTACAATAATATAAAACAATAAATAAAACAAATAAAAATGAATTTCCATTGAAATGTACTAATATTGTAATACTTTGGTTATTTTTTTATTATTATTGGGTTCATATGTCCCACGGAAAATGCTTATTGGGATCATATGTCCCACGAAAAATGCTTATTGGGATTATATGTCCCAGGATAAAAGGGCGATTTCAGGATTTGTGAGTATGCAGAACATATTTTTTTTGACATATCTGTTAGAATATGCAAAAATTTCCACGAAAAATATCACGGTTTTCAAAATAAAACTCCGTCCCGAAAGGGTTAAACCAGTTTTTTGCAAGTAGAGCGGTTGATATAGTAGAAGCAATTGAAACTGAAGAGGGCGATCATATAAATGCATTCAGAACGCTTAGATTATCCAATGAGCAATTTTTATTTGAAGAAGTAATGGTAGATGAGATGGAAAATATCATTCAGCAGATAAATATAAAAAAGTCTTGTGGAATAGATGAAATACAGCCGTGTGTCATTAAAAATTCGAAAAACGCTATTGCTAGAGTAATGGTTCATTTATATGCTGCAATTATAAAAACAGGCACTTATCCTACTAAATTCAAGCGCCAAAAAGTAATACCAATATATAAAGGGGGAACTCAGAACAAAACTCAGAACTACAGGCCGATAGCGAATTTCCCAATACTAAATAATATAATAGAAAAAATAATGAAAATCTTGAAGGGACTGGATTTCTATATAATCAGCAGTTTGGATTTCGACAGCGATCAGGTACACAACCGGCATTGATACAGGCAACCGATGACATTTGCGCGCACTTGGATAGAGGGTGTAAAGAAGTAGGCGGTCTATTCATTGATTTGCAAAAGGCGTTTGAATGTGTAAGTCATGACATTCTTGTGGAAAAACTCGAGTTTGCTGGTTTTCAAAATATGAGTCTGCAATTGATGAGTAATTACTTAAAGGATAGACAACAAATTGTATATAATGGTAAAGTAACTAGCGAACAGCAAAGAGTAGTATGGGGAGTACCACAAGGTAGTGTGCTTGGACCTTTGCTTTTTCTAATTTTTATTAATGATATAAAAAACATCACGCTGAATGGTAATTTATTTCTTTTTGCTGATGACATTGCACTTTTTTACCCAAGTTTATCACGTTTGGCACTTAGAGCAAAGCTTGAATATGATGTGTCAATTTTAAAGGAATTTTCCGCTTCAATAAGATCGCACTAAACGAAGAAAATACTAAGTTCATAGTATTCTCACCGCAGCACAATGAATCCGAAAAGTTTAGGTTTAATGTTAATGAAGCTGAAGTTGAGGAGGAAGAGCAAGTCAAGTTTCTCGGTCTTTTATTCAACAATAAGCTCTCATGGAATCAACATATTATAGGAGTGCAAAAAAAGATATCGTACGGCTTGGGATTATTAAACAAATTTAGGAATAAACTTACTGTGGATACTAAGTACTTATTTTATATGTCTCTAGTACACTCACACCTATAATACATGATGATGTGTTGGGCCCATAAAAATACAGTTGAGTTAAAAAAACTACAGAGAATGCAAAACAGATGCATGAAAGCAGTTTTCAATCTCCACCCAAGATTTCCAAGTCACCAACTTTATGCACCAGAGCTGAAAAATGTTTTACCATTAATTGGGCTGTATAAATACCAATTACTACTGCAAGTGTACAAGAATTTAAGAAACATAGGCTATAATACTACACAGCTAAGGCAGCATTCGCATGGATTTGACACAAGGAACAGAAGCAATTTAGTAGTGGCGAGATGTAGTCGAGAGCTTACGAAGCAACGTTACTTATATGCTGGACCTAATGCTTACAATAGTTTGCCGGAAGATATTAGAAATGAAGTATCAATTAGTTCATATAAAAATAAATTGAAGAAATACATCCTAACTAACAATTAATAGATTTTGTACATATATGTGATATGAAAAATGATCTCATAATGATAAGACTGAAATATATTATTTATTTTAAGAATAGTAGCTAAGCCAGATGGGTAAGCTCCTTCGTAGCCTCAGAGCAATGGAGCAAAATATTGCAAATTTGTATATTAATATATTTTAAAATAAAAAAACATTAAAAAAGCGCGCCATTAAATTCAGCGTTCTCGAACTATGCTGAAATAACATGTCCCTAGCTTGTTTGCAAACAAAAGTGACCGATTCAAGCACAGTGTTATTGGCTTGCAATAAGTTTGCATATTAAATATCTATATTTGATATTCTGATAAAGGTACATTCATATTATTTGCTTGAGGAACAACAAGCTAATCATGGCTAAACGGATTTACCTACAAAAACACGTACCCCCTGTAAATCTTTCAAATATGCAAACATTTTAATCCTGAATATCCTTTTCAAAACTCGTAACAGGAAGTGTGAAGGAAAGTGAAATCATGCATAGCAATGGCACAAAGAAGACAAGATAAAGCAAGTCCACAACAGAAACTATTTTAATGCCCAGGCAGACGCATCTGTGGTGAATAATTTAGAGAGAGAGAAAAAAAAATAATTATACAAATGTAAATTATTTGGTATCCTTGCCATTGTGCGGCAAATTGAAAAACCTCGATGATAGGCATCTAAAGCAGGAAACGCCTGCTTGTGCTGCTCATGAGCATAACTGCGCATGTGTGAGTGTTTGCGTAGATCCAAAAGTTTGTTTATATAGGATTCAACCAATTATTGGCTTTTGCTCTACCTAAACACGATCCATCAACACATGAAGGACATTTCCGGATTTTGTGCTCAAGGTGCAAGCAATAACTATTACCAATAATTTTTCACTATTTTACATGCGTCATGCGAGACGTGACGGAAACAATGCTAAAAGTAAAGGAAGTTCTTCCAATTAACAAATTGTTTATTGAACATTTTATTACTGTGTTTATTTTAAATTGAGCCATAGATACAGTTAAATAACTTGGCGGTAAAAATATTTATTGATTATCTTCAATTATCATTCTCTACGTTTTTTCTCTCTCTGTACTTTGTTATTCTTAGTTTGTTTGTCTTGAATGCTTACGCATAAATTTCAGAGGTATGGATTTTTCTATGATATCATAAATTTATGAAACGATTTTTGGTCAATCGATACGTACGACTGTAAATAGAGTAAAACAACAAGTTAGAACGCTTTAAATTCTTTTTATTTATAATATTTAAAACAATATTTTGACAAGAATGAAAGACCACACAGAAAATGATGAGTAGACCTGGCTTTAACCACAAAACAAAAGCGGACGCTTAGTATCCAGACCAGTGGATATTTCTGCATGCCTTTCAACATAGTGTATTTTTTTATAAAAATTTAAGCAGTTTTTTTAATGCAATTAAAGAATCGTTATCATTATGAGTATGAATTAAATCAGCAATGACTTAAATTTATTTTAGGCATTCACCCAGTGTACTATACAGATTCGTTTCGAATTCGAGATGGACTTGCCTTATCTTATATTTTATCCGAAAAAGGTTGGCTTTGGTTGGTGAGAATCGATATAGTTGTCTCAACAGACATGTTTTTTTCTCTCCGTGTTCAAGATCAAGGTGCTCGCATGCAGTTTATTAGTTTTTACCCCAGCTTCGATCCCTGTCTGAAAAATATTGTTAGTTTGGAAATGCTAAACACAATTTCTGACTTGGTCTAATTGTGTCTTTGTCGTTTCATAGCTCTTATCCTAGGTCACTTATTTTATGCTTTGCTAAATAAAGCAGTAGGGTAGTTTACGATATTGTGCATCGCTTTAAATGCTTTACAACAGCTGTTTTTGGTCACAAATTTTTCATCATCCGTTTGTGAAAAGTGTTTAGATAGTTGAGTGCATTATTATTTTACGAGTAATTGAAATGGCATTAGATTATCCAATTTCGGGACGCTTCGGCAATCGGGATTCGGGATCCCGGGACTAGTCCAGGGTTTGACAAACCTTAGAAAGCGAATTTTTCGGAAGTTTCAAAGAACTTTTTACAACACAAAACATTGCATACGATTTAGAAAAACTAATAGACACAGATAGTATTTATTGTTTATTTCTGAAAAACAAGGTAAAAAAAAATTAATAAAATGAAGTCATTCGAGGGTTCATAAAATTATTTTAAAAAATAAAATAGTTTAATAATTTTAGTATTTCTAAGTACGAATTTTGTGATATTTTGTAAAGCTTGTTAAAGAATTTTTTTTTAAAATTCTTTGAAGTCACATTCTAGTTTTTCTAAGTTAGTATTTTGTAATATTTTGTACAGTATTAGTTCAAGAAAGATTTATATTTTTATATTTTTCACGTCATATAGTATAATATTACTATATGATGTAATAATATTATGAACACCATAATATTATGAACACTACACAAAATCAGGCATTTTTTAATGTTTCATTAGTTTAGTGTTAATTTAGAAAGAAATATTAATATTATTTTTACCACACTTTATTATAAATAATATTTATACTTAGAAATAGATTGAAAAATTAATAATTAGTATTTTATAAGCCCGCCTCTGTTTTCAATAACATAATTAATTCTACTAGATATGCTTTTAATGCAATTTTTTATCATTTTCTTCAGATCTTCGTAAATTTTCCACATATATTCAATGTTTTGGTTAAGAGAATGCAAGGTCGTATTCTTGCGAGCATATACTTTTGATTTAAGCGCCCGACAGTTCTCAATAGGCTTCTTTTGGATGTATGGTATGGGGCTCCATCTTGCATGAAGGTATATTTTGTCTAAAGGACAATCAAGGCCTTCCATATATGGTAGTATAACTGTTTCAATGACGTTTATGTATTGACTGCTGTTCATTGTGCTATAAATAAAATAAAGCGGACTTAGACCTTTCTCGGCTATGCAGCTCCAAGTGATTAGGGACGATGGATGTTTTACCCGTCTTTCAACACAACAGTGTCTTAGAATCGCTAATTTGACTTTCGCCGTACAAATTTTATTGATTCCGTCACAAATATAACGTACAAATAATTGGAATATTATATTATTGTGTATATAAATTAAGATGTAAAAAAATTCACGTATATAAAGACGTATTTTTACAAATCTATTTATAATATTCCTCTTGATAATAAACATGAAGTCTTTGCCCACAAAAGACTTTGTTTCTTCAATCCGTCTGTCAGTTTTGGACTTATAGCAGGTCGTCTACATTTTAAAATATTTGCTACGAAAATACTTTCAACACTTCTTAGTGAAATTTTAACTCCCGCATCGTTTATTTCTTTAACAATTTCCCTAGTCGATTTTGTTTGGTTTTGTAACGCCAAATTGACAGTTTTTTCTTTTGTTCATTACAGACTCCCCATACATGGGCGTCCGCAGGGTAAAAAGGGGGAACTTCCCACCTCCTAGGCAGTGAACATTTTTTAAATATCTTCATATTAAATCAAAAAGCCGTAAGCTAGAATTAAAAAACTTTACGGGAGAGTCAAAAAACTTTCTAAATTGTAATTGCAATTTTATTCGTAGTTTTCAGTCACGAATAAGATTTGTTATTTGGACGTAGTTTGGTACATATTACAAATATTTTATTCGTATTCGTACCAAAAAAATGAATATTGTACGAATATATTTGTTACATTTAAAAATAACGAAAAAACATTCTATCTGAACTGGGGTTTGAACCACGGTGTTTCAGCTTACGGGCCACGTACTCTTTCAGTAGACTACGGCCACCTTGCAACCATACATTTCCTTATATTTGGTAATTGTTCAACAAACCAGGCTGAAAGATTTCGGTTGTTAATATTTTAAACACAACTAATACTAAAGAGTTCGAAGACATTAGTATATACTACGAATGTAATAGAAGAAAGTACGAAGTTATTCGAACGAGAAATTGAGAAATGACAAAGAATGATACCCCTATTAGTCGAATATCATTCTTCGGAGCAACAGATGGTAAGGGGCATTCAAGCCAATAACGCATCTGAACTTGGACGATAAGCAAATTTATGTTTTAAAGTAATTAAACACAAGAAGAAAACAAAGTAAAATAAATTTAAAAAACTAAATGTTTTCCCAAAAGTTGGCTTATAAAAATCGTTTTTCTGTCATAAAGATGATCCCATTTGGATAATTTCTCGTTAAGTTAATAAAATTGCTAACAGTCTTGCAGCATTTAAATTTGAGAAAATTGCAGCTATCTAGGCGAGGGCAAAGCTTCTAATTAAAAGCGAAATAAAAAGTTTTTTCTTATGGTTTCTTATGGTCAAAAGTTTTTTAATGACTATAATTTAAATAAGAAACTCTATTTGAAATATTTATTTTATTTCAGATTCACGTTTTCCAGGTTATTTTATTTTAAAACAAGCGTCACGCGCTCAAATTACATCTAGGATTCAGAATCAACTCTTGCAGGGAGGTTCTAGTATATGTTTAGAAAATGAATGGAGCTCAAAGCATATCCATACATGTACCTCTTTATATATTTATTCATAAGTTTTGAATTAAAAAAAATTACATTTTTTAAATAAATCATATGTTTATAAATCATGTTTCCAAAATCGATTTTAGTAACTTGCATGCTGCTAGATGCATGTTGAAAAAAGAAAAGAGTCAGTTGATGTCCATGCGGGGAACATTTCAAGAATAGCGACAAATCTAATTTTTAATTTTTGCGGATTATATGAATTTTTACCTCCTAGATCCAAATCTGCTAAATTTCAGGCCCCTCGCAATTCTTTTATGAGCTTAAGGCTTCCAAAACTGGAAAAAATGGTCTAAAAATCTTGCTGGTTTTAATAATTAAAAAAAAAATATTGCGAAATTTTTGTATTCTTATTTGAAAAGAGGAAAACTTGGGGGCTAAAAAGTAATAAACGCTTAAGGATAAAGAAGACCTCACATTATGTAATTTACGAAATTACTAAAAATATTTGTTGAGAAAAATTTATGAAAATTACATAAAAAAAATTAAATTTAAAAATGTTTCGGGCATGATACAAGCACGATTTTAACCCCATCTTTGAAATATATATAATTTTCTTATGTGTACAAGCGTGTGTCAACCAGCGTATCATGATAACAAAATTAGTACCAAAAATCTCAGAAAATAGAAATATATAGGTTGCATTTTCTTTATGTGCATTCTAGACTCCCTTATTTTTATTTTTTTGACACTAAAACTGGCATTTATATCATTTATATCATTTTAAAATTTTGTATTGAGATCAAGGTATTCATAATATTAAAGCGAGTTACCATATTTTGTACAGTTAGTTAAAAAAATTTTCATCTTTGTATTATTTAAATTACATTTCAGTATTTCTAAGGAAGTATCATGAGTATCATGAAAAATTAACATTATCCGGATATTTGAACCTCTACCGCGTGAGTGTAAGTGTATGGGCTTATCCATTCGACCATCACAGTTGTTAACTAATCTATTTAACTAATGAATTTAGTAACAATTTGCTATTTGAGTTTGTAATATCTTAGGAAATATTTGCTTGATTTTAGTAAAAATTTGCTATTTTAGTTAATTATAACTTAGCAAATATTTGCACGAATTTAATATAACTTTGATTTCAAATTAGAAATCGTTTTCTTAAATCACACCGTGATTGAGCAAAGTGATGCTGATTTACTTTTAAGCAAAACATTTGCTTGATTCAAGCAAAATAACTATCTCCATGTGGCATTTCCCTTTTCATTTTCATTTTTAAAACTCCCTTCATTTCTGTTCCACTTCTTACTTTTATTATAAAGTCAACTTTTTTGCCACTTAAAATGTTAACAATATCGATTCAGTGCACTAGCCAGTGCAGTTGATGACTTGAATAATTGTGCACTTTACAAAAACAAGATACACGTACGTCAAAAATCTGCACAAGTGTATTTCTACTGTAGCATCAAACTCGCAGTTATGCACTTGTACACTATGAAAATTTTGACAGCTTTGAAAAAAGTGATAGTGGTGTGTTCACAAAAACATAACTGCACAAGTCCTCAAATGCACAGGCAAGTGCGCTGACTCCTGAATACCCCTAATGAAAACAGCTGCTCAATCAGCGGTGTTCAAAAAGTATCGGTGAACACAACCGTGTTCAATGCAAAATGAACACATTTATTCACAATACGAGTAGCGTCATACAATATTATTGGATTTGCAAATGCAACAGCCGATTACTATAGCAAATGCATGAATGTTGCAAATGCATATCAATGCTTTCTGTTTTTGTAAAAGCAGTTAGTTTTGCATTTGCAATGATGCAACAAGATCGTGAATTATCCTAGTCTGTTTAAACAGTATCATTGCGAAATATGTAATATTATTGTGTGTAGCAACAAAAGCTATAAAACGGATAAATGAGTTAAAATTACTCAAATCTTCATTATCTTAGTGATATTTTATTATTATTTTGTCAAAAAAAGATTATGGAAAATATTCAGCTGACACTATTATGGATTATCATCAATCTGTTATATGCAATAGTCTCTACCAAGAAGATTTATCTTGTTTGGCCAAATGCCCAAAATGGAGAAAGCAAGAAAACATAACAGTTAAGAAGATAAGCAGATGAGCGGATGTTTCTATTATCTGACTGAGATTATGTTAAGACGAAAGTGCAAAACAAAAAACTGCTATACAAACAACACCAACAACAATTAATCAAGCCGATTTTAGACAGTAAATTATAGTGTCTCTTACGTGGCACTTAACAATTTTTTAAGAGATTTTTTTTTACAGTAGGCCCTAATTGAGAGCTCTTAAATACGCACTTGAGTTTCTTAATTCGGCGTTATCGAACGGATATGCAAGGTGTGCACGTCGGAGATAACCAATTATTAGATTAATTGAGTGAATGAGCGCACACATATTTATGAGCAACTTATAATGTTTGAGTAAAGTACGAAGGCCGGGTGCAGTTAAAATAAATCACAAATGCACCGCTTGCGGTTTTTTAGACATAACGATAAAAACAATTAAATGCAATGCGAAGACCATGTCTCGCTTCTGAAAGTCTTAAAAAAGAAACTCATACAAAATTAACGTCAAGTGCTGCACTTGAGAGACATTGCTGCTGATATCCTATAATTAGGGTACTATACAATGATTCAGATTTTTACTCGCAAAATTCATCGAAACTCTTTATAATGCAACGCAACAGCTGCTGTATGTATCCTTACAATGTATTACTGCTTGATCCCGGCTCAACATGTTCCCGATGTTGATGCAATTTGAGATTTTGTTACGCTTCGCGTGCTTGTAACACCAAACAGGATGCTGTTGAAATTCAATAAAATGACAACACAAACTTAAGTGTCCTTTGGTGCATTTTCGTGTGCGTGCGTGTGTCATGCCGTTGGTTCTGGTCATGTCATGTAGCTGGTGCCAGTAATACGATGCGGACTCACGCCTGTCAGTCGCACTTTTCTCTGAATCTATTTACTCGTGGCTCTCAAATGTGCACATGAAGAAAGGATTTCGTATTAATTGACATATGTTTGGCACGAAAAGTACATGACAAATTTAGTCATTACTTTGAAATAGACAATTTTCTACAGAATGAAACTGGAATCCTTTTTTCGTGTAGGCTTGCAGCAGTATATGATCGGCAATGATATACAAAAAAATATATTTTATATTCAATATATGATAGTAAACATTACGACATTTGACAGAATCGTCCTTGCTTATTCGTTGCTCATTAGAGTGTGTTCCCGTCCTCATTCCTCTTTTCTTATTACATAAATTTGTTTTCCTTACCTGAACGCGCTGTGAATTTTAATGAATATGCAATGCATTGGTATTAATATCAGTCATTAATATAATGGAAATGACTGTGTTGAAGACTTCGTTCATTTCATGTGAGTGGAAATTTTTGTCGCCTCTGTCTTGTCAGGGTGTTGATTGGTTATTAAATTATTAATGATAAGGATTGTGTTGGTTTTTCACTACTTAATTTTGTTGATTTCACTTATTGTCAATCACAATTGTTATTCCTTTAATAGTTTAATGTAAAACTTTATTCTTTTCCGGTAGTGGTTTTTATTAAGTTTCATGACAAGTTGATTATTATCACTAATAATAATAAATGAAGTGTGTATCGATTCGCTGTAATAATTTCTTGATTATTTTCCATATTGTTTTTAAATTACAATATTTTGAAAATGCAGGGTGCGCCATATTTTGTATCGGTATGTGGATATTGCATAACTTAAAAGAGTAACCGATTTCCATATCCATATAAGTAAAAATGTAAATATTGTTTGTACAAAATCTCAAATCTTCGAAAGTTCTGCACCGATTCCCTTGCAAATTTGTCACAACAGCGCATTCAAATAGGGTTATATTTTTATATACAAAATTTTTGCCACTCCCCTTTTTCCCGCCCGTGGTACAGCTAGTTTTTGGTTACAACATCATTGAAGTGGCCGCCTCTATTGGCCAACACCCAAATGTGGCCTTTTTGCTGCATTTTTTATCACTTTTTCGAGCATCTCGAGCGGTAAAGTCAGTGTTGCTATGTTAGGGATTTCCCCGTAGATTTAGGGGTTTTTAAAACTGTGTTGAGGGTTTTTAGTGGCAATGAATTTTTAGGGGTTTTTTAGGGAGATTTAATGTTTTTTAGGGGGCTTTTAGGGGTATTTGAATAATAGATCTTTGGAAATATAGTTTTCTTATTTTTCCTTCAAATTATGCTAAAATATTTAAGAAAAAAAGATATTTGGCTTCTTGGGTATTTCAGCAACACTTTACAAAAACAACTGAATTGACAGCACTTCAAATAAATTACCAATAATTTTCCACTTCACTTCAAACTTCTTCGCGCTTTACTTGCAATCGATTGATTCAGTGTAAAAACTAAAAACAAAGCAATTTTGAGAAAAACTATATGCAAAAAATATATGCCCAAAAATATATAAAAAAGTGGAAGACGGAGCCTCCTTTCAAAAGTAAGACTTAATTTTAAAGTCAATTTCACATTGGACAATTCAGAACTATGAAGTAACTGTTTACCTTTTTTAAAGACGTCCAACAGCTCAGCCCTTCAAATGCATAGGTTTGCATTGCAGTTGCACTACTTCTCAGTTGCCCTCTATGAATTTTTTGTATGTTTTTCGAAAAATGTTTTTGGGAATTTTAGGGGGATTTGAAATCCAATCTAGGGGTAAATGGTGAAAGGTACCTGGCAGCACTGAGTATAGTGATAATTTCGACACGAATGTTTGCCTTGGGCTCGTCAATGGTCTAAGGCTTTCTGGCGTACACTTTTCTTTTCCAAGCCGGTCCAAACAGTCCCTTTTTGGTCATGCAATAGTGTTTCATGGATCTCGTGTGCACTCCCGTTTCCAAAAGCGTCAATTTTGCTTGTTAACGGCGATAAAGAGTGTGAAATGGGCGCCGGTCGTCTTCAAAATTTCCTTCAAAAAATCAGATTCAGTGTCAACCATTCGGGCCATGATATAATTATTGGCAAGGTAGTAAGTAGCGTCAACTGGCTTTTTTCTCACGAGTGGCGATCGGAAGTTGTCAAAATTAGCAATGAATCAAAGAAATGTGAAAAAATTAGCAACGAATTAAACATAGCTAGTTAACCGCTGCAAACTAAAAACATTCCAATTAACTTCGCGAATATATTTAATGAATAAAAAAAAAGTTTAAAAATAAGCAACGACTCAACTTAGCTGGTCAACAGCAGCAAACTACAACTCCTGTAGCCAGTGTTGCCAGAAAATGGAATTTCCCCAGTTTTGCGGGAAATATCAACCCAAAAGAAAAAACGCGAATAACACTCTCAAAAATGGGGAATATGAGGTTGACCGCTTTTTTGTGCAAAAAGTGTAATTTAGTCACAACATAACATTTACATAACATCAACATTTTGTATTTAAATACATTTTGAAATTATCTGAGTCATGTTGAGTTTTAATTTAATTTTAATTTTTAATACTATCTGAATTAGCTTGTGTATTGTCATTTGGAATGTCATCAGCTGTAAACTCAAACATAATTTGTTCAGCTTAATTTGAAAAATTGGTAAAAGTTAGTGCCTCTTCACGTTTCTTCATGTTTCATACATATGACACGTCAAACTTACAAATGGACTTTAGCAACAGATTGTGTGGAACATATGAAACTCTAGTTTTGAAATGTCGTTTGTATTTGCGACTGTTAATTTTTGAATTAGAACCGTCTTTAATTTCGTATGTTTGGTCCTAAACTGCATAGGATTTGAAATCAAAAGGAAGTGCTTGCAGTTACACTCAATTAATGTACGAGTAATAAATGTGATACATTGCTTAAGGCATTTTTTTAATTACATATTGTGTAATTTTTTAAGTCATGGCAAAATAACCATATACGGACATCACTACGTGATAAAAGAAAAAAAAGACCCCTGTCTCCCAGTTTTGCCCAAAGTCCTCCAGGTTTTTTTTATGAGCCCCCAAAGATGTGGGGCCTCGGTGTCATTTTTGCAAAAAAATGATCATTTTCTCAAGCTCATATCTTGCAAACCGTTCGGAATTATGATTTACTTTCTGAGGCAAAGTTGTAGCTCTTGTCATAAAAAACAAAAATTGTGAACATATAAAATAAAAAACTTCATCTTCAAGGTCAAAATCGCAAAAAACTTTAAAAAATTCAATTTTTTTTTTACCTTTTTCCCCTGTTCAGGTCCATAGGTAGCAAACCATTCAAAATTCAAGGAAATAATCAACTACAAAAATGAACCTAAGATCTCAATAAACAACTTTTTAGAACATATAAACTTCCTAGGAATGATTCTTAGCACCATTTAGGTAGCGCTTAGGTAGCCGCAAAAGTGAAAAATTTCCCGAAAATTTTTTAATTTCATTTGTTTTTTCTTTACTTCAACATTGAGATACTATAAAGCCTTCTCCCGTAAGTGAAAAGGCATGTTGCAGGTTTCATTGTTATACTATTACTGATTTTATTAATCTTAGTTCTTAGGTAGTATGGGTTGACATTTAGAGTTAGGGTTGTAACAAAGAGTAGTAGCATAGATATTTAGTAAGTAACACCACTTGCTCCAGTCATTCCTGTATATTCTGTACTACGATCTGGAGTTGGCGGCCTTGGTGATACAAAATTTTCAGGTGCAAGCACTGGTAGTGTGGCTGTTACAGTTGCTTTATAACTTTTGTTCCTCTCGGCATATCGATTTAGACCACATGTGTAATTTACGCATGCATAGCAATTGGTTTCATCATGATCACCTGGGAGATTAATCCAGTTTACGGGCTTACAATACTTCATACTATGTTTGCCTCCACTCAACCATGCCATGAGATTGTTGTAACATTGGCGACACACCGTATTAGGTGTGTAATTTTCACCGGTCAAGTCTACTTCGTCGAAAAACAACTTATATGCTTTCTTGAATTGACTAGTTAAAAGATTCTTTTCCTTTTGCAATGTTGTAGAACTTTTTTTTCTGATTTGATGACCGCAAACGTAGCAAAATAAATCAATATTTTCACACTGCATATTGAAATTGTTAGTTGCCAATGTTGTGTGCGAAGTGTGCTGTAGCACTTTCACTTTTTTTACTTTCACTTTATAACTTTCACCGCTGAGCTCTCGTTGACGTCACGCTGTGTAATGCCTCGATGTGAGCGTCGTGTCTTTTTTATATTGTGTGCTGCATCCCTTGTTGCGTATGCTGAGCTTACTGCATTGCCTGTGCTGCTGCGGTCGGTGCGTGATCGCGTGATACCTAAGTGCTACTAAACGGTGTAAACCCTTGGACAAACACATGGTTCTGGCCAGGCATATTTCATTTTTGAGCGTTAATTAAACATACAAGACATTAAAAATTACGAGAGCTACAATGTGAATTCAATGCAGATGTTTGCTTCCAGGCAGTTTTTTGATAGAAGTTTTTTTGATTTTATATGTTCACAATTTCATCTTTATGACAAGAGCTAAAATGTGTTTCCAAGTATTTTTTTTTATATTTTGGGTTGTTTTTATGTGAATTCAATAAAGATTTTTGCTTCCAGGTAGTTGTTTGACAGTTTGGGCACGGGAACTCACCCACCCACCACTTACTATTAGTGAAGGTACAGTGCACTCACACACTCGGCCTCCTGACTGACAATTATTTATGTTCAAAGTTTTGAAATCAACTTATTTTTTAAGAAATCGCTTATTTTCTTATACTTCATTTGTTTTCTATACTAGGGCTGTTTTTTGAGAAAACCAGATTTTTATTAAAAAAGTGAGGTTAAAAAATCTTTTTTTTTTTAATTTGTCCCAATGAGTTAATAAAAATTAACATATTTATATACAGATTTATAGCGTTTTCAAAGGTCTTCTCAACGATACCCATCTCAACCAGATCGGATAAGAAATGGGTGAGATATAAGCGATTATATACTCAAGCTATAAAGGCCTATATCTCAAGAAGTTGGATCGGCCTCCTTAAAAAAACTTTGGGGTTTTAATCAGCGCTGTAAGCCCTACCAGGCCAAAGAAAATTGGCGCATTTTTCATAAACTAAATTTGTTCGTAAAAGCGGAAAAATTAAAAAAAAAACGGTTTTTGGGCCATTTGTCGCTCATTTTTTAAAGTTTTTTTGCGATTTTCACCTTGAAGATGAAGTTTTTATTTTTATTTTATACGTTCACAATATTTGTTCTTTATGACAAGAGCTACAACATTGCCTCAGAGAGTAAATCAAAATTCCGAACGGTTTGCAAGACATGAGCTTGAGAAAATGATAATTTTTTTGCAAAAATGACACCGAGGCCCCATATCTTTGGGGACCCATAAATAAACCTGGAAGACTTTGGGCAAAACTAAGAGACAGGGGTTTTTTTTGCTCTTTTATCACGTAGTGGTGTCCGTATATGGTTATTTTTTTCGTGTTGCACTGTGTTACATTACTAAGATTTTTATTGTTATGGTTTCTATTTAAAATAAAACACTCAAGCAAGAAATAAAATGTCAATAATTTTCCTTTAGTATAATTTAAAAAGGGGAAAGCGGGAAAATGTTAAAAAAAGAACGGGAAAAACTTCTTGAAATGCAGGAACAAAACGGGAATGATCTCTCCCAAAATCTGGCAACGCTGCATGTAGCTGTTTTTGACAACTCCTGAACAACTCCAAAAAATTGTCTGTACTACTTTGTAAAATAATTATACCATGATTCGGGCGACTGTTTCGCCGTTCTCAAACCGACGCACAGTGGGGGAGGACTCCATACAAGATTTGGCCATAAAAAGTAAAAATAAACCTACAGCATTGAAATTTGGTATGAGAACTTCGTAGAAATAATTATGAAATTATTTCCATAAGTTTTTTCGTAAAAAATAGTAAAAATAAACCTAGAGCCTTGAAATTTGGTAGTAGTGTTTTGCATAGTTAAACATAAACAATATATAAGTTTGGATCAAATCGCCTACAGACACGACCACCTTCCATTCAAATTTTATGTAAGCATAGTTAAAATAAACCTAGAACTTTGATATTTGGTATGAGTGCTTTGTACAGTTTAATATGAATTATATACAAGTTTCGATCAAATCCGCTTACAGACACACCCACTTTCCATACAAATTTTTTTGTAAAAAATAGAATAAATAAACTTAAAGCTTTGAAATTTGGTATGAATGCTTTGTGCAGTTATACATAAAATATAAATAATTTTGGATCAAATCCACCAACAGACACGCTCACCTTCCATACGAATTTGTTTGCAAGAAATATGCTTTTAAGAAATGCTTTTTGCAGTTATATATGAAATATATGAGTTTGGATCAAATCCACCCACAGACACGCCCACCTTATGTTCGAATTTTTTTACGAAAGTTTCTTTGGAAATAAAAAGAATTTATATACGAATTTGAAACAAAAGTCACACATGGACACGCCTGCATCACATGTAAATTCAACCTGACTCCTTTAAAAATTATGCTCATTTTTCAATTTGCTTAAATGTTACTCTTATGGAACTAAAATCTTACCTAGGATATGTATTATACTTACAATTGATTATATTTAGTTATGAAAATGAAGACATATTTTTAAAACAAGTTTTTATTGACCGTAAAGCTAAAACTGTAGCAATTCTTTAGCTTCTAATGACAGTTCCTTATATTTTTTTCTTTTTTAATCTTCAATGGCTGATAAGAGGATCAGAAGATATTAGCAGATGGTGCAAAATATCTTCATTCCTTGCAGTCCTAAATTTTGTTAGATGTCTCTTATTTTTTGGCGAAAAAACCTTTTAGCTAATATAATAAATTGGCCTAGGGCAGCGATGCCCAAGAAAATTATTTGAAGAGTGCAAAAACAACAACAAACACAACAACAACAGCAAGCAGCAACATCAAAAAAAATTTTAAATCTGGATGCAATGACGAATTTCCAATAACACGAGTGCTGGCAGAGTCCACTACAGCGAACTTATACTATGTACACTGTAAAAATAATGAATCAAGTTATTCCAAATGTTTCAGTTTTTTGCTAGTCAGAAAACATTCTGATTTACCCAGCTTTAACCACGTGGCGGTTTTTAGATATCCTTTTTTGTATTTTGTACTATAGTTTTTATTTTTTTAATTTTTTTTGTGATTTTTTTATTATTATTCATTAATTCTAATTTTTAATCTTATAATAATTTTATTTGCTTTAACGAAAATTTTTTATTATATTACGGATTTATTATTAACTTAACTTTTATATTATTAAAATTAAAATCTTTTTATCTATGAAAAAATAGGCAAACTCTCAGTTTTCCGCATATTATTTTCTTGCCATTTTTCATATGTATAATAAGCCCTAAAAAAATAAATTATTCTGATGCAATATAAAAAAGTACCCACCTGCAAATATTCAATAACTTTTTCTCAATGTGTATTCGCACAACGAAATATATAGAGAATACGACGCATGCTGTTTACGTCTACAATGCGAATGTCAACAGTGCAAAACAGCTGCGATTGATGGTGGACGAACAAAAACAATAACATTATGAAACGCGGCTGAAATTGCAAATTGAATTCGGCGAATTACAACAAGCATCAAAATATTGAAGTTGTTGTAAAAGAGCGGAAAGAGTTAGGCGCTGGGCATCGCTGGTCTAGAGCACTTAAACCAATTTAAATCGACTTCTTGAATGAAATGGTTTTGGCTAAGAAACAGTCTTTAAGCCAAGCTAACATCAATTTTGGCCAAGTAAGCAAATCGGCCTAGATAACAAGGCTAATGTCAATCAATTCGATATACAATGCTAAAATAATATGTTTTTGGCCAAAAATGGCGTTTGACCAAGTTAACTTATTGGTATAGGCCAATATAGTTACACAGTTTATAAAAATTATGTTGATTTTGTATGATTTAAATACAAATTCTTAATGTTTGATAGTTTAAATCATACTTGATTTTAAATACAAATTCTAGTTGTATGATAGTTTAAAATCGTTTATTGAGCTTAAGGTCAAAGTTAGTTAATTAATACTTAAATTAATTGTTCTAACGAATCTTTCCAAAGAAACAACAACAACAACAAAGTTTTTTCCATATGAAAAGGAAAAAATCACTAGCTAATTTTATTGCACTTTAGGCCGTGCTAAAGGCTTCATCAGAAATCTTTGTGATACCCGTGCAAGCGCGCGTTAGCGCACTGCACCACATGGCGATGCGATGTGAAGTGTCAATTTCTCAGTTTTCTTAAATTTCATATATTCACATTTGTTGTTGTATTTCTGCTTTACTTTAGTCTTTATGCTTATGTCATTATAAGTTTAGAAAAAAAATTTAAAGTTTATAAAAATTTTATCAAAATCTGTCCAGTCGTTTTAGCGTGAAGGAATGAAATCATACCTCTAGCACTTGTAGATGTGCTGGAATATGTGGAACAAAGAACTAATATAAGGATTGCACGGGGAAAAATGATATACAATTGCGTAGCGCAAGTGGGCGCACCTACAGACTTATTTTTTTATTTAGTATATACATTTTTCCTCGATATTTAAAAAAAATTTCAGATATGTTTTTTGATGTACTTTTTATTTACCTGCTAAAATTTTTAAAGATTTTCTCTTATAGAATCAAAAACACACATATGTATTTTAAAAAATCGCCAAAATTTATTAGGTATAGTAAACAACAAAAACAAGACATTTTTGGCAAGCAAAAAACATATATTTTCACTATTTTTCACTTCGATTACATTCTTATAAAACCAAAAGAAGTGGAGCGCTTACAAGATAAGTATTGAAAATAACTTATATTCTGAAATTATATTCAGCAATAATTGTCAACTTTGATGTCTTTGTGTGTCTTAACTAAAAACGATGACTGAACTATTTTTACTGGTTTCTCTTATCTGGAGTATTAGCTGTCGGACAAGCAAACATTTTTTTGGAATATTGACAATTTAACTTTTTTATACTTATGGCCACGAATCTGTCACTGTGCGACGTGGACAGTCTGTCGGACATAACATATCTGTTATTCTGCTATAAACTTTGTGCTATGAATTATAAAAGATGTCCACCATAAAATATCTGTTAAAATTTGTATTTAGAATTTCAAACTTTTATGGTATGTTGTTATCAATCTTCGCAAACAAAAACCTATTACAATTCCGTTAACTTCTGTACTTGTTTTCAATAAATTTGTTATTTTTAGACAATAATAACAAAAAGAGAGAAAGAGAGAAACTAAAAGAAAATTTTCTTTGACTGGGTTGAAGTTATGATACAAAAATTTATCAAGTAGCCTTGACAACAACCTATTTTCTCACGAGCTGCGATAAACGAACGTCAAACAAAAGTCAACAAAACGAGCGTTCAATAACAGTTTTTTTTCAATACTTTTCTTAATGCACCACCGCCTCCGCTGACATCGTATCGTGGAGTTTCACTTTCTATCAACAAAGAAAAAGACTAATTATGGTATTTATTAATTTGCATACATTATTTACAGAGCTGTAAAATAATGCATTCAAATTGATTTTATTCACAAAAAAATGAATCAGTGAATAACAAAATAAGAATGTATTCACTGAATGCAAAATTGATTTATAAATAAAATTTTTAATTCACATTCATTTTTAAAAAAATGATTAATTATTCATTTCAATTATTCATTTTCGTTATTCAGAATAATGAATAATTTTTTTATTAATTTGAAGGCTATTCACAAAGAATGCAATTCACAAAGAATTTCAGAATTTGCAGTTATTCTTTTTTTATTCATTATTAATTGTTTTATTCGTTATTAATTTTTGATTCATTATTCTTTTGTTATTCATTATTAATTTTTTAATCACAATTAATTTTTTATTCATTATTCATTTTTTGTGCATTATTAATTTTTTAATCAATATTAATTTTTTATTCATTATTCATTTTTTGTTCATTATAAATTTTTTAATCATTATTAATTTTTTATTCATTTGATATTAATTATTAAGTTTTTATTCTTCATTCAATTGTTATTATTTTTTTATTTATGGCTTGGGACTAAAATAAATAAAGAATTACAAATGAATAATGAATAAAAGATTTAAAATGAATAATGAATAAATAATTAATAAAAAATTAATAAAGAATAAAAAAAACCTATGAACACCAAAAGAATAATGAATAAAAAATAAATAATGCATAAAAAAATGAACAATGAATAACAAAAGAATAATGAATAAAACATGAATATTGAATAATTGAATATGTAGTTATTCAGTTGTACTTAAAATTATGAATATGAATGAAAATTTTACAGCTCTGATTATTTCTAACTTAAATTAAATTTATTTTTTTTTCTTTGTGTGACATAAAAAATTTTTGATATCTCCATAGCAGCCATGGCAAGCTCTCGTTTTAATTTTCTTTTGTTTGACATACGTTTATCGCAGCAAAAATTGTAGCACCTACTTTATAATAATTATACTATGGGTCGAAGTTAACTTACCTCCACAGTATATTATAAGTTATGCATGTTTTGAAAATTTGTTGACGTCACTTCGTATAGAAGTGGTGTTCATCCAATTTTGCCAAAACTCAAATGCTGAACACTTCTAAGCTATGGTAGATTATGTGTTAAATTTTCAGGTAATACACACATTTTTCTGGAATTTATATTAGTTATGCTACTTTGTGACCTCACTTTGCATACGAAATAGGCTTAGTTTTTATACGATTTTGCCAAATTGCAAACTCAAGTGAGTTTTTATATTCTTTGCATAATTTAAAATCTTAGCAATGCATTAAATTTATTTTTGTATAATTTTTAGAGACTTAACCGCTTTCATACAGTTACTTTGTATGGGAGGTAGGCGTGTTTTTTTATACTATTTAAACAAAGTTGATATATATATATATATATAGCATCAAGACCAGGGCTGTGGAGTCGGAGTCGTGGAGTCGAAGTCGCGGTGTTTTTGCCGGAGTCGGAGTCGAAGTCAGAGTCGCTAAAAAAACTAGCGACTCCGACTCCGAAAAAGAATTTTTCAAATATTTTCCAAAATAAAAATTGTTTAAAATTTTCGAAGTGAAAACTTCTTTAGGCACGTTGAACGATTTTGGTAGAGGGTAAATCTTTCTTTTGCATCATATTATTTTTCCAAGGAATTCGTCATTCGGCCGCAAGCTCACAAAGTAATCACTTGGCAACTCCTGAAATTAATGCATATAATCTGTTTGTTAGTATATAAATACTTAAGTTAGGTTGCAATAAGATGTTTGCAACCAAAACTTATTATTAATTCGGTTTATATTTATATATATATGCCTTTAAAGTTTGGCAATTTCTTCAGTTGTTGTATTTGTCAACACTTTTGAAAAATTTGCTTTTACTCAAACAGCTGCTATTCATGGTGAGGTTTAAAAATGGATCCATCTTCTTCTTTTTCTTCTTTTTTCTGCTGGAACTTCGTTTGCAAACAAGAAAAATAATGTATGGATTGAGTGTTTTAACATTTTAATCTTTAAGTTGTGATAAAGGCATATGTTGAACATTCAAATAATTACATGCATGCTCTTATTTTATTACATATCGTCACACAAAGTTTGACAATTTTCACACTTGTTGTATTTGTCAGTGGCTTTTTATTTTCACCACTGCGGCATTTTATATTCAGAGTTGTCAACTATGGCTGTGTGTCAATCAGTCGTGGTAGGATAGAAAATATCAAGTTGAATAAAATTTGTGTGTGTTGAAATAAATTTGTCTTTTTTCCTGTGTCAAATGGACGATGAAATTTTGACAATAACAAATTTTGACGTTTCACATTTCGGTCGTGTTTTAGCGCAAATATTTTATTTTATTTGCATGTTATCAATTTGCGACATATTTAATTCGAGAGCTTGTACTTGCAACATATTTCGTAAGCCGCAGGGATCTTGTAATTCTCTTTGCGTTGTTGTTGTAAATTTGCTAAGTAGTTATTGTTGTACAGTAAGCTTTAATTTTTTGTGGATGTTTATTTGTAGCTACAGTCAGCATATGACATGAACTAATTTAGAAAACAGTTTATACATATGAATTAAAGAATATATATAATATTATATATAGTAAATCTATTTGTTTTTAGTAAAAGTGTTACCTTATCGGAAATACATATATATATATATATTTACATATTTACATATATATAGTTCATATATATGAACAATTTAGCTCATTGAGGAAATTTAAAGAATATTTATGTATATTAATATAATAACAATTACGTATTAAACCTGCAAAATAATTAATATTTTCAATAGTTATTGAATAACTAAGGTCTGCTTATCCTAAACATTCTATTTTTTAAAACTGTTTAGGTTAATTTCTTATATGGATTATATATAATTATAGATATTTCTTAATTTTAGAATATTCTATTTTTAATACACAACGCAATATAGATATGGTGAACATGTATATTGTGTTAGTGTTATGATATAAATTGATATAAATAAGCTTTAATTTTTTGTATTAATCAATAATGAAATAATTTAAATAAATTACTTCAATTATATGTATTTTTGATATGGTAACACTTTTGCTTAAAATTCACAACACCTACAAAAAATTTCCGGCTAACTGCGCCAACAACAGTTACCAAGGAAATCTACCAACAAGGACGCACAGAGAAGAACAAGATCATAGCGGAACTTTTAAAACTTTTTGATTTCATCCTACATGTAGGACGGGCTGCAGTATGAGCTTTCGCACATCCTACATGTCCGACCGACCTGTCAAATCCATCCTACATGTAGCATAGTCCGAAACCCCCTATTAGCATGAAAATTCTTATATAGCAGAAAGGCGGTCCGTGGCAGGACAACGTCTTCCATTTATATTTTATATATAGGTTTTCGCTTCGGTCGGCAGTCCTCTCACTGCTATACTTTTTGTTTTTCAATATTTTTAATTTTCAAATATTTGCCTTTTTTTACAGAAGTTGACTAAATCTTTTGTAATGAATTATTTTTTAGTTTATTAATTTGAATTATTTGTTGATTTTTGTTGTGTTTTTGATTGAATAAAAACGTTAAAAATGTAAGAAGAAAATGAAGCAAACAAAAGCATTAACGTTCTCTCACAAGTTAAAGCAATTTTCACTGCAAAAAAGAAAAAACTTCGCTGCAAGCAAGGTTCATTTATAAGGTTGTGGCACTTGAGAGAAATGCACTCTTTTTCCCGCCTTTGCTCGAACTGTCACTGTGATTTTCCTTGTTCTAAGCATTAATTTTCTTCATTTCTTTTCATCCATTCTGACAGTTCGACCGAGCTCGCTCTCAAGTGCCACAACCTTATAAATGAGCCTTGGCTGCAAGCGTCGTCATGCTCATTTTAAATGCAATTACTGTTTGCATATTTTCTCTATCGTGTGAATACTCTCTACGTATGTACATATTAGTTTGTACACTCTTTCGTTAGAAATGTGTATTGATAAAATCATTGCTTTCATTAGGCCAAAACACATACAAAGCATGTATGCCTCCAGCATGGATCATGTCTGTGAAGCATGCTTCATTAAAACACATAGCAAGCATACGTCGAATATGTAAAAAATGTCAAAAACGTTGAAACTAAACAAAAACGTTTAACAAAAAGTCGAGGCAATACATTGAATTAAATTTAGAATAATTCAAGCAATCAATAAAAGCAACTGGATGTGTTAATATAGCTTTTTCAAGCAAAGCTAACTGATGCTTATGTCTGTCAAAGCTTTGATGCCTGAAAAAAGTTAAAAGTTGATCAACTTCAGGCATACCTCAAGCATCATGCATGCATGCATGCTTCTAATGTGGGCTACTTCATAAGAATATGTATATGCAATCTCAAATGTCAGATGCTTGAAGAATGCATGCCTCCTATGTGTTTTGGCCTATTATTTCATGAAAGGAAACCAGTGCTGCCAGTTTAGGAGATTTTACCCTAGATTTAGGTTATTTTTTTTTATTTATATAATATAACTTTAGAAATACAATTATTAATTTTCAGTTAAATTTCCTAAAATAAACAAATTAGCTCCTGAAAGTGAATTTTCAATGTTTAACTTTGTAAAAAATGAGTTGAGTAATACAATATATAGAATGGAAATTTCATTTACATGCTTTAAAAATTTTGGCGGTTGGAGTCGGAGTCGCAACTATTTTTTGACGACTCCACAGCCCTGATCAAGACAATGGTAAAGGAATGGGCTTGGACAGCTGCCCGAGTGGACCTGGAAAACATACGGTCCAGAAGCACGTTTCGATTTTAATTCCTTAACGAATTTTCTTTATATTCCTGTCTACTTTTTGTTAACGAAACTTCCTCAATATTTCGATATTGGGTTCGTGCATGATAAATCCCGACGTTTCTGCATTGCGTCTTGCACGAATTTTAACATTTATATGAAATTTATATGAAATGTATGGCCAAATCAGCATGTTTCGTCAAGGATCAAGAAAAATCGTACATGATTCATTTGAGATTTCTTTAAGACTGGAACTACTGGGTTATTATGATACAGTTGCTATTATATTTATATTGAATGTATTTATGTTGTGCTATAAAATAACTTAGTTCTTATTGTTCTGATGAATTTTGTAAATAAATAATAATAAAAAGTAAAGAGAAAATTTTTAAAATTTTAAAAATATACTTCTTAACTTAGCATAAAATTATAATAATATATTATAATTATATATCATATATATATAATGGAAAGTTGTATTAGAACTTGAAGCGCTTCCTTCTTCATAGTAGGGGTATTCACGATTCAGTGCACTTGCCTGTGTAGTTGAGGACTTGAGGACTTGTGCAGTTGTGCAGTTAGGATTTCGTGAACACACCACCATCACCATTTCAAAGCTGTCAACATTTTTCAATGCACACAAGTGCACAACTGCTCAAGTCCTCAAGTTCTCAAGTTGAAGGTAATAGTAGAAAAGCACTTGTGCAGATTTTTGACGTACGTACAATTTGTTTTTGTAAAGTGCACAAGTCCTCAACTGCACAGGCAAGTGCACTGAATCGTGAATACCCCTAGTGTTTAACACAGCGCTGATATTGTAAACAGCTTATTTCCCTCTGGGTAAGGTACCGCTACCATAACAGTTCCCATGATTCGTTTTTCTTGCCATTCCTTTGAGAAAATTTGTTATAGCGGTTATATTAAGACGAAAGGACAGTAGCAAATAATCTATATAATAAATAATAAGGGAATAGGGCTGAAAAATATTTACATCCAATGCAAAGTTTTTTCTTTTCTGTATTAAAAAAAAGTTAAATTTGAGTTCAAGACATAAAATATTTTTGTGCAGTTCGTGTTGATTTTCAGACACTGTGCACGGTGTCGAAAACATGTTCGAACCAACATCCAACCGAAAGGCTCACAAAGAAAAGTGAGAGCAAATACTATTAAAACTGCAATGAGCGAGAGCTAAACGAGAGCACGACGACGAACAGACGAAATAATCTATATAATAAATAATAAGGGAATAGGGCTGAAAAATATTTACATCCAATGCAAAGTTTTTTCTTTTCTGTATTAAAAAAAAGTTAAATTTGAGTTCAAGACATAAAATATTTTTGTGCAATTCGTGTTGATTTTCAGCCTCTGTGCACGGTGTCGAAAACATGTTCGAACCAACATCCAACCGAAAGCCTCACAAAGAAAAGTGAGAGCAAATACTATTAAAACTGCAATGAGCGAGAGCTAAACGAGAGCACGACGACGAACAGACGAAATCTCGACAACAAAACTGAATGCAACCGAACGATCGACATCAGTTGAAAACGTGAACTCGTCTTCAGTGTGTGGCAATAACAATTTTCTTCTGCAACACAATCTAGTAGATAAAATGTGAAAAACTAACGGAGAGATACAAAAATAGAAAAATATTTTGTAATATAAAAAATAACTTGAAAAATTGTTTTGGATTAAGCTATCACCAACTGGAATTGCAACAACAACATTTAACAACATTATCTAAAACAAAAACAACAACATTACGCAGTCGCAACTGAGCACAACCAAACAAACAATAAAAATAACTGCAACACGATTTAAGAATATATAAAAAACTTTCGAAATTTAAGGCAAAAAGAAAAAGTTTATGAAAAAAAAATAAAAAAAATTTATGAAAGTAGCACACAGCATAAATAATTTGAAATAAAAATAATTCAATTACAACAACAACCGAAGTCACAACAATAGAGCATCTTTAGCTGAGTTAAGTGAATCAGAGCAAGACGATCAGAGCGCGCGGATTGAATTGTGTTAATTTTTGCATACAGCGCATAAATTAACAAAACCAAAAAAAAAAAAAAAAAACCAAGTGGCCAAGATTTTAAGTTTTTTATGCAGTGAAATCTTTTGTTCAGGTTTGTGTGCAACAATAGAAGTGAAAAGCATTTAAAAGTAAATTAAAAAAGTATTACAATTTCATATTAAAAAAAAAAGTTAAAAAAAAACATTAAAAAATTAAGCACAGGAAGTTCAACAGCAACAAATCGAAATAATAAAAAATTAAAAAAAAAACAGCAGCGACAAACTCAAGCGTCAGCGTTCAACTCGTAGATACAGATACTCGCACAATCCCACATACACACACCCACGTACCGCAAGCAAAAAATAAACGGAAATCCAGTCACCCGCCGCGAATCTGACCGCTTTGTCCTCTTTGAAATTTAAAAACGTACAAATAAAGCGGCTTTTATCAACAGCTGCTACCGGGAAAACGCACGTCATCTTCTGATTACCACCCGTTCGCGCTGGCCAACAGTCATCGATTTGGAGCTAAACTTTTTGCTACCTACAACCAAAAACTGCTGCTTAGCACTGATTTGACAGTTCGGCCGCTAGCTGACACATTATTTGGATTAAAGTCTATAAACGGTAGGTTTTGATAGTTTCTACACAGAAAAAAAACAAAACAAAACAAAACGAAGGTTGAAGTTGACTTTCATTTCAATATAAGGTTTTTATACTATAAAAATATTTATTGTTTCTTGTTTGTATTGTGTTTTATAAAAAATACTTGTTGTTACTTTGACAAAAAAACTTGTGTTAGTTTTATTTTTAACACAAAGTTCGTCGAATTAATAACACATTTCGTTAATTTAGAATTTTTTTTTTCAAAGTGTGCATACATATTTTGTTTAGTGCAAATTTGTTTATACATTCATATAATTCCTGTGAACGTCGTCCATAATATATCATAAACAAAGTTATGATAAATTATTTTACATTTTATAACATTTAAAAATATTTTTTGTTTAGAAATTGTATGTCAATATTCGACCAATAGTTGAACATTTACCAATAGTGACACAACATTATTAACATCGATTTAATATGGTTTTGATGCTGTCATTCTGTTAACATAGAAAATATGCATGTATGTAATTCTGTTAAAAATGTATCGGCTGAATAGATATTTTATTAACTTATTTCATTGCCTATATTTGCTTTATTGATCAATTAAACTTGCATAATTTAACAATTCTCTTTGTAATTTATTATTGAAGCTTTTTCATTGACCAACAATTGAACAACACTTCAGAGTTGTTGGCGAACCATTCAAGCCTAGTCTAGATATGCGCTATACGTACGTCCGAGCAGACAGCGCACAGTGCGCTTTTTTCGATTTTAGGATGGATGTCATTTGCATTATCTCATAAACTGTAAGAGCTAAATTCATGAAATTTTGTACAAATGAGTTTGAGCCCAAATTAGGTAACAACACGAATTAGGATTCCAGGTCAACTGCATCGCCTACCTCCCATACAAATCATATTTTTTCAATCTTATATGTTAATAGGCAAACAACAAATGTTGTCGTACACTTTTTCGATATAAATTTTAAGGGTACTGCGCCCTTTATGAGCAGAATCCATTTAGATTTTTAATTTATGACCTCTGACCCGAAATATTGACGTTGAAAGTTTGTATTATTTTTAATAAGGAATCTCAGAGCTAAGAAAAGGTAGAATAGTGAATGAGGTATCAAATGAAAGATCTGGCTGCACAGTATGATCACATTTTAGATTGGTGACCTTCGACCTGCAATGTGAGCGTATAAAGAGCATTTATTAAATAAAAGCTAAACTGTAACAGATGGAAGAATATAATGTAAGAGGATATTTTAGACATTGATAAGGTGTGCAACAAATTCTTCCGACATTTTGCGCCATCTCTTTCGCATACCCTACAATAAACATTTTTTATAAAACAAGAGTGAATATATATTGTGATAGTGAAATTTCTTACAAAAAGTAAATTTTGAAAAATTCCCTTTATTTTGTCATCAAAGTTATGACGATATCTCGATAACTGTAACCTTTCTCAGTAAAACGTATTTTTGTATTGAAACTTAAGATTTTCTTAGTACAGCACATTTTTTAAGGCAAAGTCAACGCCTCGAAGTGAGAAAAAACAATTGAAATATCAGAAAGTTGGTCGAATTTTGACCACAGGCGATACTAGTAATAAAAAACCGCATAAAATTTCATATTAGTGTTTTTAAAGAATAAATTTAGTTTATCTTTATTACTTAACGTCATGATAAAAATTATTTAAATCGGTTAACTTTTAGATATATCTGCCATAATTCTAAATTACCAAATTAACGAAATTAAAAATAAGTTTTTTAAAAAATGTTTGTTAAAACAAAATTTGGTCCAGCTGGTTTTAAGTTACGAATTAAATTTTATTTTTCTTCAAATATAAGTGTACTTACAAATTGTCTTGGAAGTCAGTGTCTTTTAAGACAAAATATGATTTTTAAGCGTTTTTTCAAATTAATAATTTTTTCCGACACGCAAGTAAACGCAAAATTTTTTTGCAAAAATATAATGTCAAAGTACTATATTTTACTACAGTTATAGCCTTCAAGTAATATATGTTGATATATACTACATGTTTTCTACTAAACTTTAGCTAAATTCAAACTTCTACAACAATTTATAGACACACTTCGAAAATTTATCTAATTTTTTTGAGTCAATATTTTGTTTTAATTTTTTTTTAACACAAAGGTGGTTAAAACTTTAATAAAAAATAATGTCAAAATGTACATTTTGCTTAGAGATATAAGTAATGTCCTTCATATTTTGCTTTGATTAAGCTACTTTTTGTTTGGAAAAAGTTTAAATTTTCACGAATTTTTTAAAAAAACAATAATCTATGGTAATAAAACTCATTTTCTGTTTGTTTGTTTTTTTTTTGTTTGGTCTTTATACAAATCTAGACGGCTCAAAGGATTTCGCTCAAACTAGGTGCACATATTAAGTTCATCCCAACTTAAAATGGTACATACTTATTTTTTGCCACGCCCCCTCCGAACTTTTTCAACTAACTGTAGTTTTGTTATTATAAAACTTTTTACCATAGGAATTTTTTTTGTATTTAATTTTAAAAAATTTCTGTTATTTTGAAATCAAACACACTCACATATATTCAAAATTGTAGAAATTTTCAGTACAACGACTTTTTCATAAAACATAAACTTAAGTAAGAATGAGAAAAAAAAAACGACATGAAAAGTTTGGTCTTTCGATGCAAATATCTCCGCTGTCCATTTATATATTTCATTGAATTTTTTTTTGTACAAAATTTAAATAAAAGCACTTCACAAAAAGAGTTTCAACTTTACCGTTAGGTCAGTATATATATGTTTTATGATTTTGTCAAAAAAGGTCCAAAGAATTGACTTTTTACTAAAAAATGACTCAAAACTTGTTTTTGTTGTAAAAATAAAATCAAGTAAAAACTGCACATCTGACTACCTTCCTTATGACATAGCATTTATTGCAAAAACTCTGTCAGTTATGCGCAAAAATTTTTTTACTGTTACATGAATTAAATTGTGAGCTTTAGATCAAGTAAGTTTTTAAAGAAGGCAACAAACAACAACAACAATTCTGCATAGAGTCAATCACTTAGCTGACTAGACAGTCTGTTTCGGAAACCTGATTAAGCTGTGATCAACTCACTGTTTAAACTAGTATATGAGTGCGCAGATTTTGGAATTCATTCTTTTGAATTGTATGGCTGCTAATCATATGACATTTTTGTCATACTGTTTTTGTCATCAAAACAACAAGGGTACCCCCTCTGATTTTTTCCGCGAAATTTATTTTTTCCGAAATGTTGTTTTTATATTTTTTACAAAACTGTCAAGTCTTAAAATGAATTTATGTGAAAAAAGTTAACCCGATATCTCTTTCCAATTAAGAGTTTTGGGCTAAAAATCTATTTTTTCATACCAGACTATTAATAAAACTGAGTTTTGTTTTTAAATTCTCTATATCCTTTGAACCAAGTCGAGGACAACCTGACGAAGCTTGGAATTTCTAACTGGCGCCAGCAAGCGAAAAACAGAAATGGCTGGCGCGATTTCTTATATGAGGCCAAAACCGACATACGGTTGAAGAGCCAACTAAGTAAGTTTATCCTTTGAACGCCCCCACTCCATTTATCTCTGAGAATGCAGTTGTGAGCCTAGAGTAATTACAAACATTTTGGTTTATATCGAGGTATGTATAAGAAGGTAGTGTTAATAGATAAAATGTTCTCTTGTTGTGGGTATCTTAGCAGTCAAAATCAGTTGTTTACGAACAAAAGCAAAGCAAATAACAAAAGTTGTCTATAACTTGTCAATAAATAGAATTATGTTGTGAATGTTTGTGTTTCAAATTGATTTATTTAAATGGATTTTAGAAACTTTTATTGTTAATAACTTTAGAAGTACTTGCTTATCCGTCCTTCTTGGCTAAACGCACAATGCAATTATAGGATTCATCCATACGTCTGATTTCGCCGCAGATGACATAGTTCTTGGAACCAACGGTCATGCGGCGCCGGTTTCTGCATCAACATCGACGAAGCTCAACTGCACAGAAGCATGGTCCTTGGCAAGAATGATTCTGTTTGATGCATAACACTTTCTGGGGCAGTACAAATCAACAGACTATCCGGCGTCGTTTTTCATGTTTACAGATTTTTGATGACACACGGCAAATGGAGCAAATGGGATTGAAAAAAGTAATTAAATTACTTGCGAACAGTTTAAAATATTTTGCAACAATTATTTAATGATAGCTTAACTAAAAATATAAAAAAAGACTCAGTTTCGATAGTATCGTAAGTGCAGACGTAGAATTCTTTTTTATACAGTAATAGAGAATCTTTTTTTTCACCCTTGTATTGAAATCAAGGTAGTGCAGTTGAGTTACCGTTTATTGTTTAGTTTATTGTTGCAACTTAATAAAAACTTTTTTAAGAAAAGGTTACAATTGTATAACAACAAATAAAATTAATATACAACTTAAAGTTTTCGATAAAATCGATAATTTTGACTGTTTCTTCATAGTCAAACTTTGTTCGATTACCAGGCGCTCATAAACTCATAGATAGTTTAGCTGGCTTTATCAAGGTCACTCTCTATCGTTCTTTCAAAACAATATCATGACGTTAAGATAAGCCCAAAAGCAATTTTGACCTATCTTAAAAGCTCTTGCCTTTAAACTTCCTCTATTTCACTTCAGTGTCTCTCAAACGATTATGCTGAAATGTCATATATCAGGGCAGCCAAATATAATCTCCATTCAAGGGATTTAAATACATATTTTATTTTATTTTTTTAAAGTTTTTTCTAAATGACCTTGATATTTTTTGTGTTGATTTTCTATGATTTTAATATAAATTCTAATTGTTTGATAGTTTAAATCATTCTTGATTTTAAATACAAATTCTAGTTGTTTGATAGTTTAAAATCGTTTATTGAGCTTTAGGTCAGGTTAAACTAGTTAATCAATCAGCTAACTAATTAATCAGCTAGCGATGCTTTTTTTTCATATTGAAAGTGTTGTTGCTGTTGTTTCTTTGAAAAAATTCGTTAGATCAATTAATTGTTCTAACCGGACCTAAAGCTCCATAAACGATTTTAAACTATCAAACAACTAGATTTTGTATTTAAAATCAAGAATGATTTAAACTATCAAACATTTAGAATTTGTATTTAAATCATAGAAAACCAACATTAATATACAACTTAATAAATGTCACGCTTATATGAAACACACAATGCATAGTTTGCTGACAACGAAACGGTCCGCTTCAGTGCTTTTAAAAGTGCAAACCGTTTTCAACCAAGCCGATTGGGTATCTGGGAAAAAAAAGCAACTCATGTGTATTTATATATGTATGTTTTACATACATATTAATAAAAACAACAACAACAAAAGCAGCACAACAACGAACGACGTAATAACGAACCACACAAGCAAACACAACAACAACAAAAACCTTAAAAACAGCATAAGCAGCTACTGCAGCTAAGCAGCTTGTGCATTACTCATACGAATATATGAATTTTTCATCTTCTTAGATTTTGCTATTTTATTAGATATTCGTTTTATTCCCACTAAAACTGATATTTTGGCATTTTTTTTTTCTTTGTACGATGAATATTAAAGGCTGTAGGTATACCCCAAAGTGTTAAATATCACTTTGAAAAAATTCGTGAAAATGACCCCCATACAAACCGCGCTGTAAGACGTAATTCTACGTCAAAAAACTTTCAGCACGCACAGAAATGAAAACTATATAAATTTCACATACACATAATATACACATTTGACAGTTTTTTCTAAGCTTTTATTTATTGTTTTACTCTGTTCTTATGTTTGACAGCTACGGAACTCACCTCTCTGTGACGACACTACCATGTTGAATATACCTTGGGTTTATATAAAATCTTCCTTACAGTAATCTTCTTAGTTTTTGGCCTCCCCATCCCCGCCCTTTTTCTGCTTAATTTGTTTTATTGTGATGGCTCTATTTCTTCTCACTATTGTGTCACTGTTGTCACTCAGTTCTTTATCAATGGTACTTTAGATTCTGTATTTATATCACGATTTTATCGAAAAGATGATCGTGAATATAATGCAGTAAAAGTTAATATTTTTATGTAATCAGTTTCAGCTATATGGTGATACAATAAAACATATGCGCATCTGTTTAGCACAATTGTTTCGTTGGTTCTGATCTGTGTTTTAATTTCACAGATAGATGGCGCCGCATTAGTAAGTACTGTGGGTACAAACTATGCATCTTGCGGTGAATAGCCGAATGATGTCTACCACAAGTTTCGTCAAATTTGACCTCACACGTTTGACTGACTCAATCTATATTTAAGTACAATAATTTTTAGTACAACAACTTTTTCATAAAACATCGATAGCTAAGAATGCGAAAAAAAATTATATGAAATTCAAAGTTTTGACTTTCGATACAAATATCTCCGCTGTTTTAAATATATAACTCATTGAGCTTGTTCTTACGCGCCTTACTTTAGGTGGAGCATCGGATTAATTTTGACGTATACTGGTAAGGTGGAATGTGGGAAGGTGAAAAGTTACGTCAGGCAGAATTTTCAAAAATTTTTACAATTTTGCGATTAATTTTGACGTCTGTGACTTAGAAGTTTCATTGTTTGTCATTTTCCTCTTGGTTCTCTTATGTTTTGCCGCAAATAAATTTTGCTTTATCTTGGTAGGATCTTCACTTTAACTAATTTATAATGTTTTTCGTTGCTTTTTAATTTTAGACTTACAAAGTCTTGAATTTTGCTAAATTTAACAACAGAATTGATTGACTGTTTTCGGACTTAAAAACAAGGCTGTCTTAAAAAAGTCGGTAGTAAGAACACCTGACAGATGCCTAGTGTCAAAATAACGCCATTACTGTGCCTTTTTTAAGGCGAGTGAGAACAGGGTCATAAAAAAATTTTTTGATAAAAAGTTTAATATATTTTTCAATATTAATTTTTGTTTAGATGTCCATCTCTCAAGAACCCATTGAGTCCCACCATAATATTAATGTTGTCGAAAAGGTCATTTTGCTAGCTTTAAGATTAAGTAAATATTTAAATTATTTTGAATTTTTAAAATGTGTTTTTCGTACCCCTTCTTCGAATTCAATTAGCTCACCGCAAGGGATGGAACCCCCGAACACCAAAATTTCCCAAAACCATTTTTGAATTAAAGTCCGTTCAATTACTTATCTAACTGTAACTCAAACATAAAATTATACACGTTTTTCATTTTTCCAGAATTTTAAAAAGCATTTAACCGAGAAGTGTATATTAAAATGTTGATATAAACAAGTAACACCGGGTAACACCGGGTATATCAGCTAGTGAGAGTATACAGCTTTTAGTATCATTTTCATAATGTTGAATTAATTACGTGTCGAACACACATTTTTTTTTTGTCACATTCCAAAAATCAAAAAATTATCTCTTGCCATCCTAAAATCGAAAAAAGCACACTGTGCGCCGTCACGGCTAACACGTATTCGTTATTGATGATTTTGAATTCATTTAATTGCTTATAATGAAAATTACCCAGCAGAAATTGAGTGTTGACAGCTCACTAAGCTTTGATTTGTTGTCTTACACATCTGTGGGCATTGGACAAAACAACTTCTCTCGAGATAAGAACATATGGAATTTTAATACGCTTCGCTTACCATCGTATTATGCACTGGTCATAGCTTAAATCCACTTGCCCGTGTTTTTGCTCTAACTGAAAAGCAAATACGCCGCAAGGACACAATAATACGTCCTGATGGACATTACATGTAACAGTCCGAAATTTGGCATCAAAAGTTCCTCTTTTTTACTGGAAGAATTATACTATTTTATTGTACGCAAAAGAATAACTATTTCTTATGTACTAATATATGAATAAAGCCAAATTACAAAGAATGCATTCAAAGATTTTTTGAAAAATTCATCGACTTGACACTTTCAAATAAGCAAAGCAAAACGAATTATATTGGAGAAAAAACCTACAAAATTTTAAGTCCGAGGTGAGCAATCCTACAAAAGTTATTTAAGTAATGGTAAATCAATTTTCAAACGGGTAAAATCATTTCCCAGTCTTTCACCTAATCTTTTAGTGACAGTGAGTAAAGTAAAGCCAGAGTTTCATGAATTCATAAAATAATATTTGAAGGCCCTTGGAGAGATAGACCCGACACAAAATTTATCAAACCACTGAAATCCTGCAATTCAAATTTTTCACAGGAAAGTACCTTTGTACCCTGTTAGAAATCAAGTACTACAATAAAATCGAAACTTTTCTGTACTACATATAACATAAGTCCACACCAGCTTTGGTTTCAAGTCTAGTATTTGCAAAATACTAAAATATATAAAATACTATAAACTTAATACGGGATGAACCGAATCGCCTAATATTGAGTCTTAGCGTTAGCTGGCTAACTTTTGACGGATTCAAATCCAAATGTACTAGAATTTAGTCTAAATTTCATTAAAAACAAAAAATAATACTAAATTGTTCTCAAATTTAAGCCAAAAAGCTTAAAAGAACTCTGTAATATTTCTTTTCTACTTAAATTTAAACCAAAAAGCTAGAAGGGTAACTGTAATATTTATTTTGGTTTAAATTTTTGTGCATTAGAGTTTTAATTATGACTTAGTATTTGCAAAGTTTAAATTATACCGCAACGTTTAAGAAAATGCAGTAATATTTTAGATGGACTAAAATTTAGTTCAAGATTTTTAACCGTGTGCCTTTGAATGTTTTTTTATTTTAAATTGTAGTAATGTCGAATCTGATACTTTTATTCATAAGGGACATTGCATGTAACTAGTAAGAATTTCTAGCATGTTTCTTACTTGTTATGGGAGCAACTTTTTTCTTTATAGGCAAACAATTCTTTATGCTAATGTATTTTGCACAAATTTAAAACATACAGGCTTTTTATTTAATCTTATCTGTATTCAGAGCTGTTGTTTAAATGCAAACCATTGTCTCAAGCCCTCTGATTTGACATTTTGTCAAAACTTGGAAAAAAATAGCAAGAAAAACTTTTTAATACGTTTGCTTTTAAATATTTATAAGCTTTGGAGAATTAACATAAACACTTTTCGCTCATTTAAAAAATAAACATTAACGACCTTTAAAATCGTAAACCTTACTTTTTTACACTCGAGCTTCAAAAATTAAAAAAAATTACCAGCATTGTTGAAGGATTTTTTTGAGAGGCAATCAATGTTATTATTGTATTTTTTAATGGGTTTGGATTTTGATGACCTAGGTTAGGTTAGGTTAAAGTGGCTGTCTCAAATTGAGACGCACTTAGGCCAATAAGGCCCATTGTGGTACCACAGGGGTTGATCTCCCTTCTCTATTCAAACCAGCTTGAGCTGTTCACAAAGCTTAGGATTCGGTATATCGATATTACCGAGAGTTCTTCGAGGTCTCTGAAAAACAAGTTGTTTAGGTGAAGAAAACGTTTTTGAGCCAGCGCTGGGCAGGTGCAGAGAAGGTGTTCTGTAGATTCCACCTCCTCCTCATCTCTACAGCTTCTGCAGAAGTCGTTGTGGGGTATGTTTAATCTTTGAGCGTGCCTGCCAATGAGGCAGTGCCCTGTCAGGATCCCTATCATGGTGCCAATGTGATCTCTACTAAGAGATATGAGTTCTTTTGAACGCTTCAGATTGAGTTTGGGCCAGATTTGGCGTGCTATATTACAAGTGTTACCTGCTGACCATCTTTTGTTGGTGTTAATACAGTATAACTCATGTGTAAGGAGTTTACATGTGGTGAGAGGAATACCAAGGTTTGTCTTGTCTGAAGATAGTTGTTTGGTAGTACCTGTGCGAGCGAGTTCATCTGCTCTGCAGTTACCTAGAAAATCCCTATGTCCAGGAATCCAGCATAGGATAATTTTGAGCTGCTCTGCCATCTCGTTTAGAGATCTGCGGCAGTTGAAAACTGTTTCAGATGTTATTTCAACAGTTCCTAGGGCTTTCAGAGCGGCTTGACTGTCAGAAAGTATGCATATATCCATGGAAGATATATCATTTTTCTGAAGCCAAGTTAACGCTTCATGTATAGCAGCGATTTCAGCTTGAAATACACTGCAATGGTCAGGGAGCCTGAAGGCTATATTGATGCCTAATGCTTCTGAGTAGACTCCTCCACCTACTTTGCCATCTAGTTTTGATCCATCCGTAAAGATCTCAATGACATTGTGAGGTGAATGGTTTTCTTGTTCCCACTCTTCTCGAGAGGGAATGGATACATCGAACTTCCTCTCAAAGAGTAGTTTTTGTGTGATGTAGTCAATGGACCTAGGTAAAGGAGGGAGAAATTTTCTGATACAAGAATGTCCTAGTGTACCTTCTTTCCACTGGGAGGTGGCTACTAGGCGGATGGCTGTATTAGCGGCCATCTGTTTAGCTAGGTTATCAAGTGGTGTAAGATGGAGCATTGTGTCTAATGCGTCTGTCGGAGTGGTTCTTAGGGCTCCGCTAATGCACAGTTCAGCTGATCTTTGAACTTTACGGAGAAGGTTATGGTGAGTCTGTTTTTCGAGTGCATGCCACCAGACAATAGCACCATATAGCAATATTGGCCTTACAACTGCTGTATAAAGCCAGTGAGTAACACTTGGCTGTAAACCCCATTTGCTACCCACCGCCTTTTTGCAAGAGTATAGGCAATGTTCGCTTTTTTGGCTCTTTCGAGCAGATTGGGCTTCCAGTTTAGTTTCCTATCCAGTATAAGGCCCAGGTATTTTGCTTGATCTGAGAAGATAAGACTTGTATTTCCCAGTTTTGGAGGGCTAATTTGAGGTACATTGTGTTTTCTTGTGAAAACTACTAACTCAGTTTTATTAGGATTAACGCTGAGCCCACAGCTGATAGTCCAGTTGACAAGAGTATTTAGGCAGTTTTGCATAATGTCTCGGAGAGTAGATATATATTTTCCAGAGGTAACAATAGCAACGTCATCGGCCTAAAAACTACAAAAAATTATCTAAAAAAATGACAAAAATTCCCTAAAAACTGCAGAAAATTACCTAAAAAACGCAAAAAATAAACAAAAAATTTAGCCCTAAAAATAAAACATTACTAAATTAAAACTTATTTTATACTCGCATATCCTGATTTTTTTATCTAACTCTTGTTTCATTTTTCTATATACCCTTTTGTCTGTTTCACCACGCGCAGAGCTTTTTTTCATCGATGTCTATAAACAAAGCAACTCCTTTGTCGAGAGGTAATGTGTTTGATTGAAAGGACTCTAGTGTTAAAGGAATATGTTTAAAAATATGCATTTAGACATTTTTTAGTACGAAAAAAAAAACAAAAAAAATTATTTAAAAATTACACTAAAATTACCTAAAAAACCGAAAAATGCTCTAAAAATTAAAAACGTCCAAAAATGACAATAAAATAACTTACAAATCTCTAAAAATTACCAAAAAATTCCATAAATCTAGTAAAAATTACCTGAAAAATAAAAACGATGAAGAATGACGAAAAAATGTCCTAAAAACTTTTCATATTTGGAATTTAGGAAACATAAATTAACGTTTTAAATAAGCAGGAAATGTCTTAAAAACAGCAGAAAAAAGATGACATGTCATCGAAATCCTAGCCTTGGAAATTACACTTTGACCACATTTTAAAGAAGTTTTGCCACGTGCCAAGTTTACTGCTTAAATATATCACCTTAACTCAATACATTACATATTTTTCACGAGTAGATTCATAAATAGAAAGATTATAACTTTTTGAGGCAAGCATAGAATAGTTAAAAGATTTCTGTAAACACATGAAACTCGATATAACTCCTCAGAAACTAGTCATTGCAGTTTTAGCTCTTCCGTAGAAACTCTTCGAGCCTAAAAATCAACCCTTTGACTTTGTGACGTTGTGGAGCAAGTAATCTTACCTTTCAAGTGCTTGCGTTGATTAGCAACAACAGAAATGTGTTTAAAAAGTTGCTTAATTACTCTGTGTGCATTCTTGAACTACTGTTACAAACTGTTTACATACTTATAACCTGCTTATATTGACATAGCACATCCAGTGATGTGTTTTTCATTTTGTTGAAAATCTCATGGAAAAGTTCATCAAAATAAGTATAATTCAATTTAATTCAATAATAATTTATTTATTAATCAATCTTATATCGTCGTTACAAAAGTAATGAAAACTGTATGGAAAATTAAAAATGAAATTTTTCAGATTCGTAAGTTTACTTTTGCAACGACGCACAGTGGGTTGAAATCCAAAAAAACGAAGATTAATTCACCTAGAAGTCGCAGGGAGTTTTTTACTTTTGTTTTGTTTTGCTTGTATCAAAAATGTAAAGATTAAATCAAAAAATGAATCAAATCGGATGAAAACCACGCCTACTTCCCATACAGAGTGACTTTCTTTTAAACGTAAAATCTCTTTAAAATCTACAAAAATTAAAAAAATGAAATGCAATTTTGCACGTAAGCTTTCCTCTTCAACTATGAAATACGGCAAAATCAGATGAAAACCACGCCTACTTACCTTACATAATGACGTCATCTAAACAGAAAAACCTTCATAAGTTCCTCAAAAATGAATTCATTGCATAATATAAATAATTTTAATAATTAAAATGCATTTTGAATTTGAAATTCGGAGAAGTTGGAAAAAACCACGCCTATCGTCCATACAAAGTTATGTCATCAATATAATAAAAAGTTCAAAACTTTGGCCCAGTCGAAAACCATTCCTTATTCCTTAAAAAAAAACCATAACAATATTATATACGGGTAGCAAAACATTTATGAATTAGTTAATATTCCTCCTGATGCCCAAAGTCGTCATACTTCTCTGCATCGTCCTCGCCACTTTCATCATTGTCACATGACAAAACAAATTAAAGACAAGAGTCTTTGATTTTGTAAGACTATTATCACGATTTCTTAAATAAAAAAGATTCGGGTAAAAACGCTTAGGTAATGAAGCTTAGGTATTGAAGTTAAATACAATATTTTATGTCTACTTGATACGGTATTCTTATTTTTAAATTTTTTATTTTATTTTTTAATTTTATTTTTTATTTTTGGAGTTTTAGCTCCAAATATATTTCGAAAAAAGCACAAATTTTGACATTCATATTTTAACAATTTTTTTTCATATTTCTACGCAATTATTTTTAACCATTTTTTTTAATCACGCTTAAATACCAGTAGTTGAAGGTTTCATAATAAAAAAAATATTTTTGATGTACAAAAAATAATATTAATTTTTGAACTATGTCAAATTTTAATTTGTTGAACTGATCGCAAAAAAAACGAAAAATTTCTCAACTTTAAAGCTTTGCATCAGAAAAAGTAAACAACATATGAAATGGAAATTTTCAGTAGTGATGCACAGTTTTATTCTCTTTTATCGAGTAGTAAAAATTTTCAAAAAAACAAATATTTATTTTTCAATTAATCTCCTCTTTTTTCAATTTCAACCCTCTGTGCGACGATATATAAAAAGAAGTGTACATTTTGATGTAACCACTAATTTCAAAAATGGGTCGACCAATTTCAACAAAAATTGGGATACGTTGGGGATGGTCTGTAGATGGTTTATGTGAAGTTTGCACGAAATCGGCCAAGTGGCTCTGGAAATATGGCATTTTAAAAATTTTCCCATATGTTTACTCTCAAAAAATGGTTCGTTATATCGGGTTGGTGTCCGTTAAGATCTCAGGAACGGTAACACCTAAGGCCACCATATATACAACATATCGCTATCTTAAAATACGAATATAATATATTAATAATAAACTTCTCACGCTTTTTTTTTTATGGTATTACCAGTTTATTCCCAAACCTCATAGCTTCCTAGATATTCAGTATGCATTTGATCGTTCTAAGCATGTATTTTGTCGTTTGTGCATTAAAAATGGACATACATACGACATTTTTTACACAAAATTATGATTTATCTTATTGAAAATACAATTGTTGCACGTCATGCAATTTCGATTGCACTCATTCATACCAAGTATGTAGAACAAAGCGAAAACAGACAATAGAAGTAAACTCAAACATCTTTGAATATATTAAGGGTTCTCATCAAAGCATGTAACTGACCCGTAAACATTGTAAGCCTTGTGAACTTACATGCGCGTAAACTCTCTTTCAAAATTTTTATGGGCGTGAGTTTACATCATTTCCGAGCCTATTTTGTAGTGTAAACTAGCATGTAAATCTACGAATGAGGGTTGCCTTTGGCGCTAATCATTACATATTTAAAGTAGTTGAAGCAAATATGAACACGTTTTATTTATTTTTCTATGCTAATGAAGGTTTTTAAAAGGTTTAAAATGTAAAAAAGTCATAATGTTGTCGTAGCCGCAGCCGCCATTTTGTCGACATTAACGCTATTTACACTTTATCGCTCATCAAAAGTTAATATGCTATACATGTTTACATGTTTACATGCTTAGATGAGAACCCTTATTGTTTTTGTTTATACTTTACGTATTCTAATGCACCTGTAAAAGAAAAAAGACAAACAAAAGGCATTTACTTGAGAAATAACTGTTTTATTCTTAAGTGACTAATCTATTTAATCAGCTATTTTAATTATAAAAATGTTATAAAAGAAATTTCTTCACGTATAATAGGGGAGATACCCGATAACTTCTTTTAAATAAAATAATCACTATTAAAACCCAAACAAATTAAAAAGGAGTAAAAGTTTTTTATCAGAATTTTTATGAAGACTTATTCAAAGATACATAGATAATACCATTCTCATACATATTAATAAAGAATTATGAACTTTTTGTTTTTAATTTTTATTTTCGTTTACTAAAGATTTTTTTGTTGTAATAATTTCCGTAGTTAATTATACGTGCTTTTTTAATAGCTGTTCGTTTGTTTAGGTAAAAATTTTCTTAAGATCATATCACAAAATTTAACAATTTTAGTTCATGAAATTATGTATCTTCAGTAGGCTTATTGTCGTAAGTTTAAAGAAAATCACTTTTTGTGACAAAATGTAACATACGACAAATGTATTCTGAAGCAAAAAGGCTAATAAAGCCTTTGTTATTATAATTACAGTAAATTTGACATAAGCTAATGAAAATAAAAGATTCAGATTATATTCAATCCAAATCTGGATAGAATCCATAGGGCCATTTTGAAGATATTTGATGTTATACCTTTAAAATCGTCTCCTGAAAAGTTTAGTTTTGCTACATACGACATCCCTTTTTTAAGGTAGCGATATGTTATTACGAGTAATATCTCAAATAATAAACAAACGAAAGTTGTCATACCCATTTTTACGGCCCACAAATCAATAAAAAGGCTATATTTCAGATTTTGCTGTATTGGATTAAAGTTTTAATGTAGTTGGTATGGTTACTCTTGGAAACTCAGCTAAAAATGGGCGTGGTCAAACTTTAACTATGCCCTTTTTACAGAAAGCATTATAATTACCGAGTTTAGCATGATTTTATAATGAAACATGGTGTATGTACATAAATGTCACTATGTACATAAATGTTGTGACGCCTACTTTTACCGCCCTTCTATATTCATTAGGGCGGGTCGATTTGTAGGGAGTGAAAAAATTCACCAATTTCCCTATGATTTCCGTATTCTATGGGTTATTCCATGAAAATTTGCCGAAGGAACCATACCTCTATCGTTAAAATCGAGTCCCCTACTTTTTGTTGGTAGATTTTTTCCCAAATTGACGTTCGTATGAAATATTACCTACACGTTCACATCCATAACTCAAAAACTATCGATCGGGTTTAATCGCCAAGAAACGCGTTGGAAAGGTGAGCTCATTTTGATCAATTTACAAAAAAAAAATCTCCAACATTGGTCTAACGGTTCAAAAGTTACGGAGAAAAATTGTACGGAAAATTAAAGCAAATCCAAAAATTACATCTATACAGATGTTGGGATAAGAAATTTATCCCAAAACTATTCGCAGAACCCTCTATCGTGATGGTTACAGCTCGAGTAAAGCTCGAAAAAAGCCTCGCATAAGCAAAGTGAATCAAAAAAGGGGTTAGAGTTCGCAAAAACACACAAAGACAAGCCTCTAAATTATTAACTTGGGGATAATTTTTACTTCCAGCAAGATAATGATCCCAAGCACTCAGCTCAAGTTGTGCGTATGTGGATCATTTATCATTCTCTCGACCCCTCCACAATCTCCAGACATGAATCCCATAGAGCATCTATGGAGTAAACTCGGCAGACGACTAGAAAAAAATATCATTTCAAGCAAGCCTCAACTAAAGGAAGCATTGCAGCAGGTATGGTAAAATATAGGAATAGGAGTAACAAAAGAATTAGTCGAATCCATGCCATGCCCATGCAAATAGATTGCAAGCAGTTTTAAAGAGAAAATGCTTGGCCACGTTTGGAAGATATATCTTCTCAAAAGTGAGGCTATGGCTTGTGCGAACAATTATGTCCGCCTCTGTATAAAAACGTTGATGTGTATGTATGTCCGACCATCACGGCAGAACCACTAAAGTTTCCACCTTGAATTCACACCGTATCACAGTGAATCGTGATATTGGACAAAATTATTTTCTTGAATTTTTTCATTGCTACCAGAAAAAAATTGCTAAAAACCAGAAATATTTTAAATTTTAAGATGTGAAAAATTACATTAAAAATAGATTAAAAAAGTAAATTAAAATTGGTCGATTAGTTTGTTTGTAGTAGTTTGGCCCGTTTTGAAAAAGTATGTTTCGAAAAAAACGCGTTTAAAGATATGCTGGTTAGTTAAAGATACTCTGGCGCACCGGGGCTTAAGCGAAGAACCGCAGAATCTGTATTATAAGTGGGATTGATTTGATATTTTTTTTGACATATTCTTGAATATAAAAAATTACAATAATCTAATAAAAAATTTTATTTTCAAAAACTTGTTTGCCTAAAACCTCCCTTAACACATTTTGCCCATTTACAGTATAAAACATTGTTAGTCTTAACAAAAAAAAAAAAAAAAAAAAAAATAAAAAATAGGAAACTAATTCATTAAAAATTAATATTCTTTTTCTATAATTCTTTACACAATTAAAATTAACTGACAGTTTTAAACATTTACAAAATATGTATTCATTTTTACACTTGTTTTTAATAATTATATTATATAAATCATATCTTCCATTTAAAATTCCATTGCAAAATTACTTTTTTTAAAATCTATGACGCTGCACTATCCCATTGTGACAAATACTCTATACCGGGTAAAAAACTTAGCATGTCAACTTGATACATAACTTTAATGGAGTTTTTGTCATAAAAGGATGACTTTTTTACTGGCAGCTTGAAAAAAAAAAACGAATAAAAGTTATATTAAAATATTATGCCAGCTCAAAATTTGTTCAAAAATATTCTATTTATAGCAAAAATAAAAATAACTCGATTCTACCGCTGCTTAAGTGGAATCGATAGAGGCTAAAAATTTTTAATCTTACTTGTTTTAATTATTTTAATTATTAAAAATTAAGATATAGAGTAAATTTATACCAAAAAATCTTAAATCCCTCCTGCCCTTTTCGGGCTTAAATATCACGCAAAAAGGGCGACATCCCGCAGAACCACATCACTGTATGCATGTCGTTATCAATTGTTTGCATTGTAATCGGTTAGTGATAAAAAAACAACTTGTTGCTATCTCTGAACAGGAAATTGACCTATTTATGATTCATTTGATACCTAAGTGAGAAATTAATTTTTTGCTGCCTAGTGTTATATATAAGGACTTTGAAATATGGTGTTATTTATAAATTATTTACTATAATTTAAAACGTTTGTAATTGTCGCAAAGACAAATTGTGTTTCCCTAATTGTCAAATTAATGTTGTCCGATTAGCAACATTTTTCATAAACAGTTTTTTATCTTATCTGGATGATGGCATTGGGCGCTATTCTTGCCAGCTAAAGTTTTAGAGTGTTTATAAGTTCAATAAAGACGACAATTAAGATAACATGTAGGATTTTATTATTTCTATTTAGCTTTAATAAACCCGGTTTTGTCAGATTACAAAAAAATGCACTGTCAAAATTAAGTGGTTTATACAAGATTTTAATTTTGGAGCTTTCGGTCAAGTGTGGTATAAAAGACGGCAACAACAACAACAACAACAAAGTGTATAAGGTCAATCACAAAACAGACTAGACAGACAGGCAGTTTCGAAAGGCACTAACCTTTCATCTTCAGTAGTCTTGAAGGTATGACCTGCGGTTAAAAATTTTTTTCGATTTTTTTTCTTCATAAATGTCTTCTAAAATCCTTAAAAAATAATACTTTAAAAGAATTTTTCAATTTCGAATTATTTTTGGAGTAACAAAGCTATAACTTGTAACTGGCGTTACGGACAATTTATACGAAGAAATATTAAAAAAATAATTTTTAAAAAGTTTTTCTTATATTTGCGTAGTAATTAAGTAGCGCTTTATTAAGTAAAAATAATGACAACAAGCGACCCTAAGGTTTAAAAGATATAAGCAAAAATATGTGCTGGCGTTACGTTACAAAAAACGGAAGTGATTTTTGACTTGGATTACAAAATTTGCAAAACTTTCTGAATTGGGCAAGACTTTTTGTATACAACTTTTTTTAGGATATTTTGAAATAATATAAGTTTGTTTTGATCAAATTCAATAATCTTCTCTGGTTTTTTTTTATTAGGCTTTTTGATATGGCGTTATGTTCCTGGCGTTCCATTACTAAAATTTCCACTGCAGGTGAATTGGGTAATTAAGCAGTTAGGTAGTTAAGTAACTATGTAATTTAGTAATTAAAAAACAAATTTGATATATTGTCCTTTCCTTGCCTCAACCATTTTTTCATTATCTTTAGCCAATGCCTTCCATTTCTACTAAAACAAAAAAGTATACGAAACATTTACTAAACATTTACGAAAAAGAAAAACTACATTTGTGAAACAGTGCAGATGATTTGATCATCATGGTTAATGAATTTATGTGAAAATTGATTAAATTATAAAATTAAAATGTTTGTCTTAGAAAATATCATTAAATAATAAGTTTTAATTTTTTGGTCACGGTAGACTTTTCTGTGAAAATGACTATATATACACTCACGCCGAAGTGCAGTCATAAAACTTTAAATGGGTTTTTTCTCGAAATCACTTTTTTCAAACTGGGGTGGCTTTTTTCTCGAGAACCAAAAGTCGGATGAAGATGCGGCTGGCGGTGTTTTCATTTATTTCATTTCATTTATTCATTTAATCTACTGGGCTTAGCCCTTACAGATAATACATCCTTCAATAACTTTTGACTTAGCATAAAATTAAAAATATTTTTCTTAAAACTATCTCTTGCCATGCAAAAGTCTATATAATCTGGTGATATATTACAATAAGATAAGCATTTAGAAATTGGCTTATATTATTGCCATAGTTAGTTCTATGAAATCTTACAAAAAGTAAGCTTCTTTCTCTAAGAGTCGTTGTTGGAGCATAGAATGGAATAAGTTCAAGTAGTTCGGGTGAATCTATCTTGTTATCCACAATGTCTTTCATAAAAATTCTGTGCTTTTCTTCTCTGAGATAAATTTTTAATATTTAACAATTCGCACCGCACTTCGTACGTTGGCATTTTTTCGAAATTAAATAAACGGCGTAGAGCAAATCTAGTAAATCTCTTTTGGATTCTTTCAATGCGAATGCTATCACGGTCGTATATCGGATCCCATATTACATTCAAGTATTCCAAAAGAGATCTTACCAGACTAATATTTAACGTTTTTAACGAAAAAGCGTCTAAAACGTCTTTGGAATTGCGTTTTAAAAAACCGAATAATGAGTTCGCTTTAGATATAGTGTATTTTCTAAGTGTATTAAAAGAAAATTTCATATCAAAATAGATGCCTAAATTTTTAATAACTTCAACTCGGGAAAATCTATTGTTGTTCTCGAATTTTTTCGAGAATACGTCAACAGATTGTATTTATTAAAATTAAGCTGCAATCCGTTAATGCTGCACCAATGAATGAAGGCATCAATATCTGATTGAAGCATAGCAAAGTCATCCGCATACTATTATATGCTATTACAAAATTTTAAATTTAGTGATATATCATTTATAAAAATAATAAATAACACAGGTCCTAAATGACTTCCTTGTGGCACTCCTGAAACCACATCGGTAGCTTAAGAATAATAACTGTCTATTCTAACAAAAAGTTTACGATTCGCCAAATACGCGAATTTTGTAAGCAATCACGTCAGGCAGGTGCTGAACTGGGATAATTGGGCTAACTCTACTACTGGGGAAGGGGTGGGGCAAAAACACCCAAAAAACAGCTAAATTTTTAACTTTATTTTAAAAATCGCGCCATTTTGTCAATTTTTTATATTTTGGAAATATCCTAGTTCAGGACCTGCCTGACGTGATTACCAACTAAATGTCGCCCGCAGAATTTCGATACGACATTTGGTTATCAAGAAAAACGACACTTCGCTTGCCTTCTCATTTTTACGTACCCATTTTTATCGCTCTGGGTGGGAGGATAAAAAAACATCCAAGGTTAATAAAATGAAAAACGACTCAGCTACAGCAATTTTAAAAAAACCCTATTTTTGCGGGCTTGAGCCGCAGGTCATACCTTAAGGGCCAATTTTTCAGTGCTGGTTTAAACCCCAGTTAACAAAAGTTTAGATAATCGTAGATTAAAGTTAACCTGAGTTTAACCACACAATTACTTTTTCAGTGCTTGGTTAAGTAACCAGCACTTTTGTGTTTATTGATATGGCAGCACCATTAAACGTCATTAAAATTCAAATAAATATATGTAAAATCTGAAGTCTCAATAAAAAAAAAAAAACAAAATGAGTAAAATAGAAGAACCTGCAATTTTTTCATTAAGGAAATTGAATTTTTGTTAGCAAATCGTCGCTGCGCCTACCAAAATGGTAATGCTTTACAAAAGCAAAAATTTATAAAACAGAAAGAAGACTGAAACCGTCCTCAGCAATTACAGCATTGCTCAGTGTGAATTTATTTTATTGTATAAATGAAGTGAACAAATCATTTGTCAAAATCTAATGGTAAGTTAACAAAAGTTTAACCAATGATTATTGAGCGGTTAAAATTAGTTTAAACTTTTGTTAATATTCACTGAAAAACTTATTTCTTGGTTTAAACTTAGTTTAACCGAGAAACAGAGTTAAGCTTGCACTGGAAAATAGGCACTAATTAATTAACCCATTAATGATTACTACCAGAAACCGTTGAATTGAGTTTTTGAAATTTTGAACATAAATTTGTATTAATATTAGACAAAAAACTCTTTAGTTTAAAAAAAAAATTCAAAGAATTTGGGTGTATTGAAGCGTATGATAACGTATAACGCCTAAGGGCTCTGTAAGTAAAGAAAAAAAAAACTTAAAAAAATGAGAAATTAGAGAATTTTAATTTCGTGGCGTAAGCGTTCAACTTAAACCTTATGCACTTTTTTAATTAAATTTTCTTTTTTCTTGATGTTTATAAAATGAAATAGCTCACTTGAGTGTCATTTTCCACTTTTCTTTGAAATACTGCATGAATTGACGCTAAAAAATAAACAAACAGGTTTTAAATGTCAATATATATACTTTGTCTCTAATGGGTTAAGCTGTGATCAAATCGCTGTTTTACGTTTTGCTTGATTTGACAATTGAAGCATAATAGCGAATAACGTTGTAAACGACATTTTTTTAGTGTTTTTAGAATCACTCTCTTATATTATATACAAACAAAACTAAGTAAGCAGTTGATGAGCAGTTTGGGGTATTTTTATCGCACACCCAAAAATAAATTAATAAAAATTAATAAAAGTGCTTGTAAAATGAATAAAAGAGAACAATTACAATTTTGTCGTTTACAACGTTTTTCGCGAGAACGCTTCAATTGTCAAATAAGCTCCTCTAGAATAAAGAACAAACTCCTTTCTTGGAAAATCACGAAGTTCTTTTTGACAGTGCTTTACAAGTATCGTTAGGGCAGTGGTTTGATTGACCTTTGTTTGGCCTTTGCAAAAAACATTATTCTTTTCATTTTCATGTGAGAGTTTTTGACATTTTTGCCAAAAAATTCCTTTTTCAGCCTATTGCACCTCGTATTCCTTTAGAATTCGTTTCTTCATATACCTTAATTTCATAACTAAATTGAGCAAAAAATTGGCTTTTATATAAAATTATGCTGATCAACAACTCCACCGTTTTTTCCTTTGTTTTTTAGCAGCTGTTACTTGTTTCCTTTGCACATCCTTTGTCGCTTCCTTTTTTACCTTCCATCTGCGCATGCGCGCGCATTTATTTAAGTTTGTCCGTTGCTGCATTTTTGCTCTACAGAATGTTGCTTTTTGTGTTGCCCTTTTCTTTAGAGTGTTCCTTTGACGTACGAGTATATATAAATGTTATTTGGTTTTTTCTCCATAGTGCTTGCAGCTGCCTTGTTTTTCATTAACATTCTTTCAATTTTGTTTATGTTGTTAAATTTCTGCGTACCTTGTTCGTCTGCTGTTGAAAATTAATTAATACCCAAGTCAGCTTTGATCTTGGGTTGGTTCTGTTTTAGCTTGGCCCAGCATTTTATTAACTGCTTTGGCTTTTATTTAAATTTTAGAATATTGAAGTTGGTCATGATTGCCGAATATTTACAAGAAAGCAAAAGAATGTATTATATATGGAAAAATTTTTTTATTTCATTCAAGACTATGTCAAATTGATAAATATGTAATAATCAGTTAAAATAGTGGTTTTGTCGAAATTTTGTCGAAATTTTAGAAGTTTTTTTGTAGTAAGTATTATGAAAAAACGGTTAGGAAATTTGAGTAAATATTTTGTTATTGTTTTACGTTAGTCTTAAAATTAGCAAAAAAAAATATTTTTTTTCATAACGACACTTCCGCATCATACATTTATCTGAAAACTAGGTTTTCTACTGAATCTAAAATTGGTGTGCAAGATTGCGCTATAACTATTATACTGATTGACTTCAACATTGGTGAGCAATTAAAAAAAATTTATTTTTGAGGGGCTTACTTCCAAATTTTTTTTAAAAGTCCTCAAATAATTTTTGTAGCTAATTTTGTCCTAAAATTCGAGGACTTTTTTAAAATTTTAACTTTGCATAACCGCCATTTTGCTTCTAATTAACTTTTTGAAAAACTCTTAGTCAGCTCCTCACATTAGGTTTAAACTGTTACCAAATTTTTTCTTTTTTGTTTCAGATAAGCCAAACTTGAGATATCCTGCACACCGTTTTTTCTATTTTATATCAAAACTTCGCGCGTTTTTTTATAAAAATATTTTTATTTCAATATAAAACAAGGAATTTTCGAAAAATTTCATGTCAAAAAAGGAATGTTTTTTAATCACTTATACCCATTAACATTTCTGATATGTATTCTAGGGGACACTGCTTCTGGAATACTTTTTATAGATACCATCGGACATTTTAGGTGCATATCCCTTAATCATTAGCTGCGTTCCTTTCGCCTTAATATAATCGCTATAACAAATTTTCTCAAAGGAACGGCAAGAAAAACGACTCGTAGAGGGCACTACCGTTGCAGTCAAAATTAAATTCAACCAAGCAATCATGATACAATAACTATTAGGTATCATGAGAACGTGTGTCGTTCAAAACTGTTGTGAACTGTTATGGTGGCGATACCTTAGTGAACGATGCTTTTCTCTGCATGTGTTTTACTCTAAACGTCAGAAAAATTATAAATTATTTAATTTACTTATAAATATTATGCAAATACATAAATAATTTAAGTGCAGTTGCTGGCTCCGCTGAATGCGGCCAATGTGTGTGATACACGCGGTTTGTTTTGTTTTCTTTTGTTTAACATTCGATGGTCGCAGCTCGTAAAAAAATAGGTAGCTGTCATGACTACCTAATAGTCATTGTATCAAACAAACAAATAATTCAAAAAATGAAATGACATCTCATAAAAATATACAGGTGCGGCACATGTGTTTCAAATTTTTTAAAGGCTATATCATAATTTTATATGGATAGCAAAAATGATCCTATTTGTTATAGGATTATTATTTTTGTTTTAGCTTAGCATGTAAAAAAAAATAATCTGGATCATTTTGAAGCGAATGGAACGCAGCTATTATCAGTTTTTCGTTAACGGTAGTCGTCATCAGATTTAGGGACCATTTTTCCTATGTTCTGTTTGCATTGAAATTGATTATTTACGGTTGGGGTTCAAACTTGACGCACAAACCGGCGCAAAACTGACAGTTTTCAGTTTTGACGTTGCCCAGGAAACACCACGTGGAGGTTTGAGTCGACTTTAGATGATTTCACATGGGAGACTGTTGCCATGCGAAGGTTTGCTTCCCCCTGTTTCCCTAATTTTAATGTAATAAATTTCAATAAATAAATCTGTGTCGATAAGCAATAACAGCTTAAGTCAATTTAAGACAGAACTGAGTTGTTGATGTAGATGTGTTTCACGCATATAGCACTTTAAACACACTTTAATCTCGAGTTCCTAGCATGACCATAGCCAAAGTTATGAAACAAAAACAAAATACCGTTTCCGATTGAAAACTTTGAAGCAAGTTTTCTCGAATCTTTGAAATCAGACTTCAGCTGTTATGGACACAGAAATATCTTATTTATTTATTTTCAATGATTTTATATTATTAAGCAAAATGTTTATTTTTTGGATACTTATCTATTTAGATTAAACAAATCATAATCATTTCTTTAAAAAAATACAATAGAATCAAGAAGAAATATACTGAAGTTTGAGGAAAGGATGCATTGGTCTAAGCATTTTTTTTTTCTATAACATAAGTTTTTTATTTTCACGACGCAAGAAAAGAATATTTAAATTAAGAATTTTATATATAAAAGAGAACTGATTGCCTTTCCCCTTGGTTTAAGCAAAAAATGCTTAATTTTTTCTCTTCGTGTAGCTTTAAGATTTATAAAGTGTTAAATTTTCGTAAATCTTAACAAATGCACTGAATGTCATTTCAACCTGAAGGTTGGACGCAATACTGCATTGCGAACGGAAATGCTAAAATAGCTTCTACTATAAACAGTTTCCGTCGACGACATGTTTGTAATGTTTATGATTAATAAATGCTGGTCGCTCAATTTGTTGACAATGCTGTCAAGTAAATATTTGCGAGGCTTTTGTTTATTTTGGCAGTGTATGAATGTTTATGTGAAGCGTTTTATGATTTTAAAAATAGTTGAATGTATTGTTAAACAATATTTGTATGAAGACTCTATGCCATATGCATCACTGGCATGTCAATCTGAGGCATGGCTTTTAAAGAAATTTTCATTGAAAGTTTCATTCCGCACACTTGAAAAAAAGATTTCGTCATCAACGAACGGCATTCACGTTGAATGTGAATCATTTGTTATTGTTGCGCGTACTGAGCCAATTTAGCCATGTTTGTGTGTTCGTTTGTCTATCTGTCTACTTGCCTGTATAGCTGTCTTTTTGTCTGACTGCGTCTGTCTGATCACGATAACAATCGTAATATTGGAGCAGACGTAATGAAATTCAGTGTATAAACTTATTTTGAAAAAATAAAGATCAATTCCCTCAATACAAAGCAAATGGAACCACGCCTACCTCCCATACAATATAACTTCATTAAAATGATAAAACCTCATTAAATTCAACAAAAATTATTTTAAAGACATCAAATTTTGCACAAATCTTTGCAAACTTTAAAGTTCTGGGTATAAAACTATTCAATATCAAATGAAAACCACGCCTATATTCCATACCAATTTGTTGTAAACAGTAAAATTCTAATTAATGCAATGCTTTCCAATTACGCAACTCAGTTTTCATTTTTGCTTATTTAATAAAAGTTTGGAATAAGTAAAAAAAATGTAATCTCAGTCTGCCTCCCATACAAAGTGACGTCATCATTATAGAAAAACTTCATAAATTCTACTAAAATCAATGTATTGACTTGATATTTAACACATAAGCTCTGATATTCAAAACGTACTTTGAGTTTAAAACATGAAATATTTTTATAAAAATCAATTCTCATAAAAAGTGATGTCACCAAAATAATAAAACATTGAAACCCTTGAAAGCTTTGTCAAATTTCATACCATGAAATTCAGTGATTTTCCCTTTGGCGCTGGTTTAGCGCTTTAAACAAAAAAGAGAAGTTTTTGTTTTATCTCCTCGATCTATTCGAAACAGTGCCTCGGAGCGATCTTTTGAATTTGCTAAATCGTTAGAAGCTAAATCTAGACTTGACTCTTTGAAGACCCCCCCAAATTATATTTTAAAATGTTTTACCCGATCAATCTGAAATGTTGAGGGTAGTAGCAAGGTTTCTTATTGTTAGCCAACGATTTTTGAGCGCCAATTCGTTTAATTGCTTGACGTGTTTGCTCATTCGACAATGTTCTTGGTCGTCTTAGATAAGGCTCATCCTCGACGTTTTCTCGTTCTTTTTGAAAATCGTGTACCACTCAAAAGCTCTTGTTCTTTGTAAAGCTAAGGCACTAAAGGCTTTCTAAAACATGATATGTTGCATAAATTTCATTCCGCTACCAAAATACTCCTAAAATAAATATTCCTTGACTGACTGAATCGAAAACGAAAACGAGCGCTGAATGGTCAACCATTGAACATAATGGCTAGAAATTTGATACGTATCTCAAAGACATTACTGTCAACTTAAAAGAGATGTAATATTATCTATAAGCTCTGACAGTTTAGGCTACCCGTTTCGTTTGTATTGTACTAACGAACTCCAGTGATTAAAATCTTTGTAAAAATTTAAATATTGATTATTTTCTCTCAAAAAAATTTAGAGATCATCTTTAGATTCCACTTTAAACTGTAGAATGGTCCAAGTTGAAAAAAAATTAATGTCAACATTCATAAAAAATCAGGAAAACTAGAAATAAATTCCAAACAAATCAAAACAAAAATGAACGTGGGGTATTTACGTACCCCCTGAGGAAAGGTGAAGGTTAAACACAGCAGCAATTGAAGTAACTTTAATTGACTTGATTTTACCTTTAAAGTTGTAAAAATACTAAGGCTGGCTTTTAAGACTTGCGTCGAACATTGAAAAACAGTGTTTAATCATTGGAAATAGTTTAATTGTTTTTTCAAGTTTTAGTACACTTCTGCATTTCTTTGAACCAATTTTCAAAACAGTTTTGCAACTCTGAAGTTGGTACCTCCAAATCCAGGTTTTTTAAGGCCTGTTCGGGCGTAAAAAAGTTCGTCACTAATTTTTTCCTTAATAAGAGGGCACAAGAAGGATTCATTGGGTGCCAAGTTGGGACTGTAAGACGGATGACCCATCAATTCCACGTTATAATTGCTCAAAAACGCTTTTGTTTGAGCTGATGTGTAAGAGCTCGCATTGTCGTGATGGAGGACCTTTCTTCGGCGGTTTGTTTTTCTCCATTCTCCGAAATCCTCCGGCAAACAAATGTAAACGCGTGAAGATAAATTTGTAAATCCCAGGCTAACTTAGCGAAGACTCAAACCAATACTTTATTTCAGCAAAAAGTTAAATTCGTATTTTACAAAAAGTGCCATGAATCTAATCTAGTATCAAACTCTACTTTTAAAAAAAATTTTTAGACCCAAAAACCTTAGAGTGCATGAATCGTTGGAAAGGTACTTTAATACCTGTCCAATGGTATGCAATATATACCAAGTTTATATATTTGATGAAAGGATTTCTTCATCAGAAGTACCATACCATGGATTAAATTCATACCGGGAGTAAATTTCGTTCTTTGCAATAGTGCGAATTTAAAATTCATGCCAAAAGTCAAATTCGTATCAAAAGTAATATTCTACCAAAAAGGCTACCTTAAAAAGCGGCCTTGCAAACAAACAAACGAATTCTGCCCCTGCAAACATTTGGAAGACGATTGGAAGAGAAGTTGATTTTGCAAAGCACTTGCGATTCACCCAAGAGTTCTTTGGAAGATGGATCGCTTTTCGATCGCCCAAGTGATGATTGCGCGATTCACGAAAAATTTCCAAATTTTGCCCAAGCGATAAATGCGCGATTCAAGTAAGGTTTTTAAAATCTTCCTCCATTTATTCCAGCGATCGTTGGAAGATAGATCGCTTTTCAATTGTCCAAGCAATAGATGCGCGATCATAGTAAATCTTCAAAATCTTTCTTCGCTCATTCCGGCGATCGTTGGTAGATGGATCGCTTTTCGATCGCCCAAGCGAAATGAGTTTTTGTGTTGAATTGCCGTATAGAAACTAAAAATATTCATATCAGCACGATTTGCGGTGGTCGATCTCTTTGTTGACCAATTTGACAAAGAATGTCCCCTAAAAAAAAGTTGGAACGTTCAACAAAGATGCTTCGTAACAAATCGCTGAGAAACCATAAAAGCAATTCGTTTTCCACTCTTGTCGGCAAATCGCTTAAGACCCCTTTTGCCGATTTGTGTGCGGCTCTTTCCGCGAATTGCTAAGGACTTTTCTGGGCGATTCGCTTGAGACTCTTTCCAGAGAACTGCTTAAAAGCCCTTTAGGTGATTCGTTAGCGAACCTTCCCAGCGAATTGTTTACGAACCTTTTTGACAATTCGTTTGCGAATCTTCCCGGCGAATCGTTTAAGACCCCTCTCGGAGATTCATTAGCGCACCTTCCCAGCGAATTGCTTACGAGCCCTTTTGGCGATTCGTTTGCGAATCTTCCCGGAAAATCGCTTTTACGACCTCAGCTGCTTACAGTCAACGAGCGATACCCGGATGACTCCCAAACGAGCTCGTCGGCGATTGTCTCACCTTACAAGCGATCTGCTGGCGATTCTGAGGTGATTTAAAATGTTTGCAGGGTTTCAATTTCGAATACTTTTTCGTGCCACTGAATGTGAAAATATGTACGTATTTACTTTTATTCAGTTTCATAAATTTCATTCAGTGCTGTCATATTTATAAAGCAGATTTTAAACGAATGCGCATTTGTGCTAGCTTTTCATAAATAGGTTTTTAAATATAAATTCATATCCTTTAACGATAAAGCCAAATAACTCAAAAAATGTCGCTTTCTAGAGCTGCTATATATATATATAAAAAAAATACAAAAATAGCATTTCAATTTACATGATAAATATCATTTCAAAAGTAATAACGGGGAAAAATGCCACCATTAAAGAAGCATTTTTTGTTAGGCTTCTTAAAGGCAGGTCTCTTTATGGCGCGTGACCTAACGACTGCAACACATCATTTGTGGCAACACGTGAGGGGCGTCAAGACGGCATAAATCAAATGGGAAGTGGAGAGCACCGTTAAGCAATGTCGCTAGTTTTGCCACAAACATCAATCAAAGAAAATCCAGCAGAGAAAAATTATAAAAAAATACCAAAACCACCACAACAACACCAACACCTAATGTCTACATTATGAAATGCAACACAGCATTAGATGTGTTTAGTTTGAACAATTAAATTATTTACCGCTAGACAGAGACATTTGGCGCCGTTTTGCTAAAAGGAGAACAACAACAAAAATAAACAGAACTTTTAACACCCACCCCCATGGATTAGTCATGAACGCCGGCTATAAAAATACTACGGAAACTGCAACAACAAAAACAACTACTAAAAAATTTAACAACCAACGGATGGATCATATCGCGATCACATATGTTGCTACAACAAATTTCGAACGACTGCAGCGATATTGCTGGAACGGTTGTTGATGTTGTTGTTATTTTAATGTGCGCAAATAAATTCTGCAGACTGATTAATGTTGACATTGACGACAGCGACATAAACAACAAGCCATGACTTCCCGGGAGAAAGCATGAGCCACAGCCTGAATATCATCAGTTTGACTTTTTTTACAAAGGGTATTCGAGAATCAGCTGCTGAGTGTTAACATTAAATTTGCAAATTTGGCTTGGCAACGCCATAAGTAGCTTTATGTAATTTTTTATATAAATTTTAAGCTTTAGCAGCATTGGTATTTTCACGATTTTGCTAGCATAATCACTAACTGACTGACTCATTGCAATAAATAGCTTGCAATTATTTTGAGTAATTTTTCAGTGCCGGTTGGCTGTTGTAACGACAACAAACAGATATTTTTGAATGAAGAAAATGATTTCTTGCCGCTAAAATAAAGGCGGCTGGCCTCATAAAATAAGCAAAGACAATAAAAACAAACAACATTTGCTGGTGATCCACCAACAGCGTTTATTCAATGATCATGTTGAAAAAAAAATATATTTCTACATGTCTGTTTATTTTTTCGCAATTGGGTGGAGCTGAACAGCCAGTCAATAAACTGCATTTGGTAGTCAATGTTTTTTAAGAAAAACGTTGCAGTTTTTTACTGTTCCACAAGCGATCATGTATTAGAACCTTATATGATCTCTCAAAAAGCAAGATCGATTTGCTTAAGTTGCAATGTTGAAGTAAAAATGTCAAGAGTTTAAAAGTTTAGGGCATCAAATCTTATATATTAATAGGCAAACATCGACAACATCCTTGCAAACATTTGGAAGACGATTAGAAGAGAAGTTTATTTGACGAAGACGTTGCGATTCGCCAAAGAGTTCCTTGGCAGGTGGATCGCTTTTTGATCGCCCAAGCAATGAATGCGCGATTCAAGAAAAATCTTCAAAATCTTTAAAATCTTCCTTTTCTCACTCTGGCGATCGTTAGAAGATGGATCGCTTTTTAATCGCATAAGCGAAATGAAATATTCAAAGCCTTCCTTTGCTCATTTCGGCGATCGGTGGAAGATGGCTTTTATAAAAATTTTTAAAATCAATCGTTGAAATATGAAGCAGGCTCTTTTATATACTTCTCCCCTAAAAACAATCAAAGAATATAAATAAACTAGTATTCCCCGGCAGACGTTGTTCTGCCACAGACCGCCTTGCTGCCAAATACGAAAATGTCAAGAAATACCAAATATATTCAGCATTCTCAGTATAGCTGCCTCAAGTATCCATATACACTAAATAACCAAATTTTAGTCTAATACGATCAAAACCGTGTGCAATATAGCATTTATGTTGTTTTGTAAGCGGTAAAAAGGGGTGCGGCAAAATTCTTTCCCTTAAACGATCTCGCCCAAATTTCAACTAAATTTAGCTTAAGTCTGGCGCACTTTGCTTCACTCGACGCTGACCCCCCGAAAAGTGTGTTTAACTAAAGTGGGACAGGCCTATTTTTAGTGCACTTGCCGAGAGTAACCATATGATCTAAATTACAAAATTTTTGTCTAAGACGACCCAAACCGTTGGAATAAAACATTTTCATTGGTTAGTGGGCGGTAAAAGGGGGGCGTGGAAACCAATTTTTAGTACAGTTGCTGACAGTAACCATACAAACTAAGCTAAAATATTAGCCCCAGTAGACAATTTTAATGATTTCTCAAAAAGTGGGTGTGGCTATATAGCGATAATATCCTTTTTTAGTACAGTTGCCGAAAGTAACCACACAAACTTAAGTATAAAATGTTAGTCTTATACAGCCAAAACTGCTTGAAATATAGAATTTTCACTGATTTGTGAAAAAGGGGGCGTAGAAACCAATTTTTCGTACAGTTACTGACAATAACCACACAAACCAAATTACCAAATTTAAGCCTTATACGATCAAAACCGTCTGAACTAAAGCATTTTCATTGATTTGTGGGCGGTTAAAGGAGGCGTGGAAACCCATTTTTAGTACAGTTGTCGACAGTAACCGTACAAACTAAATTAAGAAATTTTAGCCTTATACGACCCAAACCGACTGAAATATAACATTTTTATTGATTTGGGCATCACACAGACAGACACACATCGTTTTGGTTTTTACCGCCTCTTGGAGCACCTACACAGCAAGTTTCACTATAAAAATGTGTAGAACTCCGGTATGGCCATGATTTTAAAAAAATGGGCGTATATATGTTGCGACCACGCCCATTTTTTGTACAGATACCGACACTAACCATCTGAACAAAATTACTAAATCTTATGTTTTTATGATCGAAACCGTCTGATATACATCCTTTTCTTGGTTTGTAGTGCAAATTTGGCTTGTATGAGAGGTACTACGCCCCCTAGTATCGTTACGTTACGTAACCTCACAGGAAAACTCTCAAGATGTGGCTTCAGTTTCTCTGAAAATTTCATAAAAATCGGTTCAGCGGTTGTGGAGTCTATAGGTGATATACCCACATACATATATCCATTTTTATATATGAAGGGCAGATTGCAAAAACATGATAAGCCACATAAAAAATATTCTAAAATAATCGACTCTAAAGTTTTGAAAAAATTTATTTATGTATGAAGAAATGGAATTGAACCCGAAACCTTTTACAAATAGGTTGGAAAATAAATAAAAAATAGCCAAAATCTCTTCAGCGGTTGTTGACAATGCATTGGTTTATATATTCAGCCTAAAAAATTGATTTTTTAGATCATATGGCTTATCAAGTTATTGCAATAAGCCCTTCATATATAGATAATTTTTTGTATTGAATTGCCGTATGGAAACTAAACATTTTTTTTTTTAATTGTAATAGGTTTTGGCCGTATTTTATTGTAATACGGCCAAAGAATATAACATTTACAAAATGTACAACAAATGACCGATAACATCAATAAGAAACTAAAAATATTTATATAACTAAGCACGATTTTTTTGTTGACAAAGAAAGTCTCCGGTAAAAACAACTTGTAACGTTCAACATAGATGCTTCGCTACAAATCGCTGAGGAACCCTAAAAGCGATTTGTTTGCCACTTTTGTCGACGAATCGCTTAATACACATTTTGCCGATTCGTGTGAAACTATTCCCGCGAAGCGCTAAGGGCGAATTCGTTTGAGACTCTTCCTAGCGAACCGCTTAAAGTCCCTCTCAGCGATTCGTTAGCGATCCTTCCCAGAGAATCGCTTAGGAACCCTTTAGGCGATTCGTTCGCGAATCTTCCCGGCGAATCGCTTTTATGGCCTCAGCTGCTTACAGTCGGCGATACCCGGATGACTCCCAAATGAGCTCGCCGGCGATTGTCTCATCTTCCAAGCGATTCGCTGGCTGCTCTGAGGCACTTTTAATATTTATTTTAGAAGAAGGTTAATGAAACGTATACCATTCGAAAGATACTGCACCATAGATGTGCCGAAATACGTTCGATTATAAATTGATGACTTATGACCCGAAATATGAACGATGAAAGTTTATAATAATTTTAGTAAGGAATCTGGTGGCTAGGAAGAGGTATAAGAGTGAATGAGGTATTGGATGAAAAAGGTTTGGGTGAAGAGGCTTGAAAATTATGATTGAATTTTAGATTAGTAATCTTCGACCTGAAATATGAGCGTAAAAAGAACATTTTTTTAAATAAAAGCTAAACTATAAGAGATGGAAGCGCATGATGTAAGGGGAGGGGGAAGGGGGCAAAGATGTACAAAAAATAATCCAAACATTTTTCGCTATCTCTTACGAACACTGCACAATAAGAATTTGTTTTTATGTAGCAAGTGTAAATATATATTGTGATGGTGAAATTTCTAGCAAATAGAAAATTTTAATAAATTTGGAATGTGACCAATGTGAATTTTGTTCAAAATCATTTACTGAACGATACACCCTTAAGATGCACATGAAAACACATCCACTGGAAGTTAGTGCGCCAGAAACAGAAGAAGCCGTTAGTACTCTAATGGCGGCAAGCAGTTCCAACGAAATATACAGTGAAATTCCATGTGTTATATGCGGCGTTAAATTTGAAAATAAGGAATATCTCAATGAACATTTAGAGCATGAGCACGATGTAATACTTAAGTAGTATAATGCGGGTAAAATTTGGGGGCCTAGATAAAGGCTTACGCTACGGCAAGGTTTAAACATGATTTTTAACAAAATACGTTTACTCATTTGTATTTAGAACCTTTGCTTAATTTACATTAGAATGATTGTTTTTGTAAAATTTGTGTTTTTCATTGTAATTGAAACAATACAAAAGAAACACTTCTTGGCCACAGCACGTAAAGAAAAGTACACAAAAAATGGGGAAAAATGTCGATGTTAAATTCTCCTTTATTTTAATGATTTTTTCTTTTTTTTTTTGTATATTTTAATGCAATAAATTAAGAAATAATTGTGGCATAACAATTTTTGCGATATCTCGAAAATTATAGATGTTCTTAGTTAAACATATTTTTGTATGAAAAGTAGTTAATTAAGAAAAATAACGGTATACGAATGCTTTTTTGGATATATTTTTTGTAGGTACTTTGTTAAAAAAATTTCAGTTGTTTTGACATCAAAACTATTACGATAATTTGAAAACTTTAGATTTTCTGAGTACAAGCATTTTCTTAAGGCAAGGTCCTCGCCTCAGAGTGAGAAAAAAATTAAACAAATTTTAAGTTTTGGTTTGGCAAGCAATTATCTCAAATTAATTTTCTTTGACTGAAAGTTCAATTAAATCACTATAGAAAAATGGAAAAATATTTACCATTACCTCAGCGATTCTATGTTATGTGATGTGATTCTAAGTTATGGCAACTCCATAACTTTTGACAGAGATGTCAGATCGCTTAATGACATACCGCGTTTGAAGCGTCAGTCCAAGCAGATTTTTACCATGGAACAATACACGCCACGCGAGCGCTCTGAAATAGTTGAAATTTACATTCAACAGAAGAAGTCAATTGTGAAAACTCAACGTGCTTTTAAAAGATTAAAAAATGTGAGAAGTGCACATTGAATGGGACCGTAAATAAGCAAAATTGCCGTATTTACGCCACTGAAAATCCTCAGGAGATTCAAGAAGTGCCTCTTCATGACGAAAAAGTCACAGTTTGGTGCGGCGTTAGTGCGAAAACGGTCATTGGGCCGTTTTTCTTCCAAAATGAAAATGGCCATGCTGTTACCATCAACCAGGAGCGTTATCGCGACATGATGACCAATTTTGTGATGCCAATTATTCGTCGAAAGCGTATGAGGCAGTTCTGGTTTCAACAAGACGGCGCTCCACCGCACACAAGTCGCATAACAATCGATTTTCTGAAGAATTTGTTTCCGGGCCGTTTGATGTCGAAAAGTGGTGATTTGGACTGGCCACCGCGTTCGCCCGATTTGACGCCGCCTGACTTCTTCTTGTGGGGATATTTGAAGTCAAAGGTTTACGTTAACAAGCCAAGGACCGTAGAAGAGCTCAAGGACAACATTCGTGAAGAAATAGCCGCTATTCCGGCCGAAATGTTGGCGAAAACGATGGAAAATGCTGCAAAAAGGGCACAATACGCCATCAACGCCAGAGGCGGCCATTTGAGAGATATCATATTCAAAAATTGATGTAAACAAATCTACTTGGAACAAATTAAATGATTAAGATTACCAACAGCCAAATTTTTATTTTTTTCTTTGATTTTTTTAAAAAAAACATGGGTCCGTCGAATATGGGCAACCCTGTATTGTTTAAAAAAAACCTCCAAAATATTCAATGTTCGCACAAAAAATAGGTCCAAAGTTGTTTTTCTTTTAAATATTTTTTTTTGGTAATTTTTAATTTCTCACACTCTTTCATCTGACATATTAATTTTCCGCCAAAATTACTTCGTTCTGACACAAAACTCAATAAACAGTTTCTATCATTAAAAATCATGGGCATAGGCCTGGATTTTTTTGGTGAAAATGATTTTTTTCAATATGTTACTTTTATATTTTTAATAAAATAATACAGCTTCCAAAATAATTTTGGTGGAAAAATTGCATTATTATCTCTTATCAATCAAAAGCTAGAACTAAATATATATTTTCATACTATTTCACTACATCTTTTTATTTTATTATAATATAAGAACGCTTAGAACGGAAGTTTTCGTATACTTTTTAGTATTTAGTATACATGCAGAGGGAAAAAAATAATATATCATTCGAAAGGTACTATTGCACAAATGAGCAGAAACGAATTTGGACTGATGACCTGTGATCCAAAATAAGAGCGTTATAAAAAAATCAAATCTCTAAATCATGAGAGAAACCCTTTGCGGCAGATAGCTGTTTAAAGAAATGTTGTGGATGAAAACACAATAGGACCATCTTATACATTTGACTCCTGCAAGAAACACCTCTAGATTAATGACAACTATGAACTTTTTCGGCAATTTTCTTCATTTATTGATTTTTTGTAGGCCGGTCCCAAAGGTTTGACTGAAAAGGGGTAGATATGTTTGGATGAAATGTTGGTAGGATTAATTATAGACCCAGCTCATACATTTTACTCCTCTAGAGGGTAATTCCGGAGAGATATAAACTTTGTTGGGACAAATTTTTGTCAAGCATTTCTTCCAGTGAAGCTATGGAATAACAAGTTTTGTGTTAATTCTTAGCAACGATTTTGTGTTTGTGTTTGCGTTCAAGTACGCAAACCTTAAAGCTACAAAAATATCGAACGATTATTTTATGTTTTCTCAAATCTACGCAAAAATGACTTAATGTATGCTCCGTTACTGTTTATTTTCGTTAACTGCTTTACAGACAGTTGATCGAATTTCGACAGCAGGCGTTACCAGTTTTACTAAATTCGTTAACGTTGTAAATATTTTTAGGTATGATGATCTCATTTAAAATTTCTTGGGTGAGGTTCTTATAACGGACTTATAGACTAGCATTCGAAGAACTTTTGTATATTTCCTTAAACATTTTTTTTTCGCGTTTATTTTTTTAGTAGTTTCAAGAAAATCCACGGTTTAGACTTTTATTTAGGTGTTTGATAAATCGATTGACATAATAAGACAGTATATAAAAAAATGTATTAAGGCTGTGTGCGAATTGATCTAAATGCGACCTAAACTAAATTGGGTCGATAAGGCAGCGATTTCTAAATAATTTAGGAAATTATCGAGCTACCTAAATGCTTCCTAAATAAGGAAGCACTGCTTTATCGACACTGTTTAGTTTAGGTAGCATTAAGATCAATTCGCACACAGCCTAAATACTATTGAAGAATTCGATTCATTATAGACATGTCGCCACGACTCCAGAAAGAGTTAGTTATTATTATTTTTTATTATTTGTACCAAGTCATTGGACGAATTTTCAGTTTATTTTAACGTGATGTTTTTAAACCTAAGACAATTAAGACAGTGATCAGACACACTAGGGTTTAGATGGAACTACTTAAAGACATTTTACTAGCCGGACTTTAAGGCACAAAAATATGGTAAGTACATATAGCCGATGTGTTGGTAATTCGGGTTGGTTCATTAATACAAGAAAGAAAGAAGAAAGCTGAAAAAAGTAGTTATCCACACACGGTTAAAAATCTTGGACTAAATTTTAAACTTTTTTGGATTACTTATAGGACAACACCAAAAAAATATTACTTCTTAATCCAAGGAAAAGTTTACAATTTTCTAATCCAAAAAAATAAAAAAATGTACTCTGACCATTTCAGGATTCGAACACACGTCCTCTGATGTGCTAGTCCAACACCTTAACCACTCGTCCAACTCAGTTGTTAACATTGTTTCGCTTATTTTGCATCATTACGAATGCAAGTAAGTTCCAGAAACGTGGGTTCGAGACCCAGCTGGATTTAAAATGCGTTTAAACCAAAGTTTGGATTTAAAAAAAAACCAAACAGTGCAGAAATAGAGTCTTGTTATATATTTAGATTTATATCATCTTCATGGGAATGGCATTTATGTAATTTATAAATACTACAAAAGTGAAAAACTGTCCATCAATAAAGCTTTTTACTTTAATAACATCAGAATTACTGAAATTAAAACTAAAGAATTCACAATCAAGGCTAGTAGCTACAAAAGCTTCAACACGACCAGTCCGAAATTAAAAAAAGTGATTCTTCAAAATCATAAATCCATGTTTCGGTTAAGGAAATAAAAGATGGCTTAGTGGAAAATGTCTCAAGATGTTATAAGAAATTATCAAAGTTCTTACGTATGCTCCTTATATTCTGAGATATGATTTTTTTTTTCATGCGATTTGTGACGATGGATGAGAATTGGATATATTACGATATACATAAGTCTAATAGGCAGTCGGCAGAGTGGTTATTACCTAGTGAAAGCCGCCCTCAAATACAACAAACGGGCGTAAAAATTTGGGTATTTCTTGGAATGGACATGGTATAATATTCATTGACTACCTTCAACACAGTAAAACAATCAACAAACAATATTACTGTGCATGATCACTGGATCATTTGCATAAATCATGGCAAATCGTCGTCAAATGAAAGACAAAAATATGTTGTTTCACCAGGACAATACTTCAGTTCACTCGGCTCAGGGTTGCGTTTCGAATTTCCACCATATTCCTTAGACCTGACCAGCAGCGACCATGTCCTGTTTTCCAGTTTTATCCACAAAATTGCTTGCAAGAGATTTTAAGGCCTTTTTTCCCTTGTCTGGCTCAAGACTTTTCAGCCGCAGTTTTAAAACTTTACATCTGACAATGAGTAATATCTAAAACTTGTAAATATGTGAATTTAAGATACTTAATGTGTTCACAGACCCATAGTAAAATTCGACAAGAAAAATGTTATTATGTGTTAATTCTCTATCAGGTTTTTTATAAGTTCACTCGTGTTTAAACCCTTTTCAATTAAACAGATAAGTTCGGGTCCATTAAGACGATAATAAAGAATGCTTTCAATCTTAGTAATGAATCAAGAAAACAGATTTAATAAATCTAAGATTAGGAACTATTTTATACAATATCTATAGTTCGTTATAGATGTAGCGTAGCTTTAAGGTGAGTAAAAAGAGGCCATCGTCCCTGGTGTTAAGGCTTAACGAAAGGCGGCGAAATGTTCCTCGGCATTCAATAAAATCAGCAAATAATATTGAAAATTTCTATTGATCAGAACTTGAAAATTGTTTGACTATTAATAAGACGATACAGTTCAGGTTGTTTTATGTTTTTGTGGGGGTAGGAGTTAGCAAATTTATGGCAAAATGTTCCAGATACGCTACTGCTAACATGACAAAAATCTAAAGCAACAATAAACAATAATGGGCCTTAGTAATAAACATTTTAAGGTCGACTCTTAATGTAGTATAAGTTTTTTGACAACAAATTCTATAGAAATAATGTCCGAAAAGCTCACACTTAACTGAGAGTCGACTTTAAAATGTTTATTCCTAAGGCCCAATCAGGGTTGGCCAGTAATGATTACTTTCGTGTAATGATTATAAAAAAATTACTGATTGCAATTATTCATACACAAATTTATTACTTGATTACTTAAAGAAAATCATTAATAACTTTAAAATATTCAGTGATTTTTTTGAGAAATCAGTTATCATGCAAAAGTAATCAGTGATTAATTTAAGTAATCAATCCTTTTCCAGTAATGAATGAATTATTCTAATAAAGAAATTTATCAGTAATTAAGCTTAACCAATCGTTGATTGCAGATTTCTTAAACTAATATATTGTTTTGTGTCTGTTTTATATATGTGGTTCAACTGTAAAACTGAGACAAGTTAAATACAGAAAAGGTTTCTGAGCACTTTTGTTACACTTCTTTAACAAAACCAAGCCAACAAACATTAACATCACTTTAATAACTGCTGATGAAAATATTGTATTTATGGTAAACCATAATGGTAAATAGCAATTACTGAAATAATGAAATTACATACAAATTTTGAATTTTTTGTCTGACTAGAAGTAATCTGTAATCATTGAAAGCTGGGTCTGATTACTGATTACTTGATTTATTAGAAAATCATGTAGTTCCATGTGACGATTACTTAATTTTTTTAAAAATCATGTAATCACCTTGCATGATTACTTTATTTTTTATAATCTCATGTAATTACTTACCATGATTACTTAATTGAAAGTATTTTTATTTGGTTTTTTTTTGGTAATCTGTGCAATCTGAATACATGTAATCATAATCAGTAATCGTGATTTGTAATCATGGCCATCCCTGGGCCCAATGACTTTACAGGAACTTGTGCGTAAGTTACAGCCTTTCCTTTAAAAAGGTCAGATAAAACTTCAAAATAATTGCGATAAAATTATCGTAATAATAAAGATCGCCAATTTATATAAACAAATTATACCTAAGCTTTATTGAGTATTGATATATAATTTTAGTCTCAGAAAATCTTATTATCATAGCATTTTTTTAGCAGCTTTTCTAAAAACCGCGATCAACACGATCGGCGGATGAATGTGGTAGAAAATCTTGGAAGAAAGTCATTATAATACATAAAATACCGGACAAGCGTAATTTTCGTGCAAACATTAAAACACGAAGACCATGATGGTCATGATGAAGTCATGAACGTGCACAATAAAAATTAAATAAAATTGGAGAAGAAAAAAAAATCAAATCATGCGACAACTGCGGAAGTTGCCAGAAATCTCAAGCAATGTCAAGCGGACGCACTTTTTAAGTGCTAAAAACAGCAAGCAGGAAACGCATCATTTGATAATTTGCTGCTGCTGCTGTTGCCACTTTTATGATGACTTCCAACAACAGCAAAATCAACAAAATATCTACTGTAGATAATAAAATAAAAAAATATGCTAAAATAACAACAACAACAACAACAACAAGTATAACAAAAAACCATGTGAGAATCTTATGGAACACTTGAGCATATGAAGTGATTATGTTCGATCGAGTTGTTGCGCTTTTTATTTTTTTAGAAAATGTGCATTCTGTGAATTTTTTTTTATTTTTAATTTGGTAAAATTAACGATCACAAAATTGCTGTCAAAGACTTTGCTGCGTGTGGATGACATTCAAAGAAAATCATTCATTGCATCTCAACAACATCTCATAAAAAGTGAGCCACACAAAACTAATGAGTGCTCTATTTTTAGTAGATACTTTTTTCCAGTGCTACGAGTACTTTTCGTGATGCTCATTTTTTTTTTGTTTTAGCGCATATCCTGTTTTTGTGTCAACATGTTTGCGCGGGCGGATGTACATATGCTGTCTCATTTAATGGCGCATGCCATTTCCGGCTGTCAACCATTCGATGAGTTAAGCTCACAAAACCATTGCTGCTACAATGCCACAATTAGTGGTAAATACTTTATTTTTATATTAAGCTATATCACTACTTAGTAGCAAAAAAATATTGCCGCTTCCTGTCAAATCAAGCGTTTCATTCATAATCAAAACTATTGCATTAAATTTAATTAACACTCATTTGCACGTCGTTTGTGTAGTGGACGAGGGAGAGGAAGTCCTACTTCCTTGAGTTGCTGAGCAGCTCACCACCTACGCATCGAGTCAATGCCTTGCCTAGAGCTGCGCATGCGTCGTCGCTGGTGCGCAGGAAACCAAAGAATGCAGCACACAAAACTATTTTAGAATTTAATACGTTGTGTTCGTATTCAAAACGGAAGAGCTGAAGGAAGCAGCTAATGTTTGCTTGTTTTAATTCTTATTTGTTTTGTTATCTGTTGTCTGCGTCTGCGACTGTCTCGTGCGTTTTTTTTGTCGTTATTCAGCCCGCATTAAATTTATTTTTATGCTGCTTTTGCCGCTGTGTTTAACTTTAAACCACGCGCACAATTTTTTTAACACCACAACCACAACAAATCGTTGGGATTTAATTTTAAATGCAATTTATGGTGAAACGGAAAGCAGCAGACTAACGCCTAGACTGGTAGTCCTCCGTCTACTTTGGATGGAGATGAGGAATGGTGCTAATGAGGGGTTTCCTTGGATGCGTCTGAAAAAGCAACAGTAGACAAACAAATGAAGCTGTTTGCTGGGAACATATGTATGTACAATGTACAATACATGCAAAGTAATCGTTACCAATATCAACAACAACAACATGATTTACAGACTGTGATGTTAAAACGGGTTTTATTTTAATAGAAGTCAAATAATGCTGAAGTATCATTTATATACCTACACTACACTAGAAAAACCTAGAAATACCTACACTAGAAAAAAAACATATGCGTCGTTGGACACACGAGTGAAGCGAAGCTTTTTCGCATTTTAATAGATTTGATAATATAATGGTTTTTTGATAAAATAATTTTTAAATTTCGAAAATTTTATATATCAAAAAGTTAACTAAAAAATTACATTATTGTTTTATTTGATTACATGCTACATAATTTGGAATTATTATTGTAAATGTTTTAAATTATTATTATGGAAATTTATTAATGGAATTGTTGGTTTCGATATCTAAAATAGCAAACGTATATTACATATCATCGATGTATCTAGCAAATACTGCATTAATAGTTGTCCTTAATTGTATTTTACAAATATTAGGATCGCTTATCATTCGTAAATTATATTTATCAAAAAGGCATTGTTTAAGTCCATGTGAACAACGAGTATATAGTATAAGAGGTTTCACTCGTCGCTCGTTAGTTTTTACTCGCCGCTGATATTAGCCATCCATTGACGGAACAGGATATTTTGATGTAACGTTTATTTTAAACCAGGGTGCGGAAAAATTCGTTCGCAATTGATTAAAATACGATCTTATCGTTCGTTTTTTGCTGTTTGTCAGAATTTTTCAAACGAAAAATTTAAAAGCAGACAAACGTTCGCATTCGAAAAAGGAACGCTCTGCTTGCGTCGTTTTTTTTATCACTGATAAATTTGTGAGCTTTGTATTTTTTCGAACGAATTTTTCACACAACAACAAAAAGCAACAAACGTTCGTTTGGAATTGTTCATTCAAAATGAGCTTTTGAAGAAAAAATTCACAAACGTTCGTTTGTACGTAGAGTTATTAGACGAAATATAAGTTTGTTGTTGTATTTTTGTACACTTGCTGACATGAAAAGATGAAACCAAAATACAGATGTAGACTGCACATATGCATATGAGGAAAAATAATGTTTTAATAAGGTAAATAAACTTGATATGCCCAATCAAATGAAAAAAAGATGGTTTGTTATGATTGTTGTTATACGACTTCTTAATGATCTTGATGATAAAGCATCGTCCAAATTATGTTTGTGCACACTCACGTAATGCCTTTTGATATTCCCTAGTACACATCCCATGAGAGGTTTTTCGCATAAGAGACATTTGGAAATGTTACTTATTTTGTCATAGGTGACCAGAGATTTGTTGTCTATTTTTGATACTCTACCCATTACTGAAAATCAGGAAGTGAAGAACGTTTTAATACGTATGTTTTCAATAACACTGGACTGCAAAAGTATAAAGGCACTACTACGATAACTGGGGCGCCGCGATTAGAAAGTGTTGTTCTTTTCATAACAAAAAAAATATTTGTTCGAACAAAAAATCGATACCTCAACTAGTTATCTATGTTTAACATTTTGTTGCTTGTTTCAAAATCTGTTCAATAAAATATCTATATTGTTTCCATTATCTCATAGATTTAAAAGATTGATCTATTGATTGAAATCGATATTGATTGATTGAAAGATTAAATGATAATCAAATTAAAAAATTGATAACACGGAAACAAATCGATGCATCGATTTTTCTTTCGGCCATTCATATTTTTATTAAAAGTACTTCACGAATCCATTGTCAAATCGCGGCGCACCAGTTATCGTATTCTCCTCAGTATAACTGATAAATTGGCAGTTTCGCGACCGGCACTTTCATCATATAAAGGTTTTTTCCTTTGGAGGCTTTCTTATTCAGACCTATCATGAATAATTTTTCGCACGGAATCAAAAAAGGGTGTTTTCGTTTTTAATATAGCAGACAAAGACATCACATTTTTTTTACAGTCATGAATATTGACGGTTGATGAACAAATTTGCATTAAAAATTTCCAAAATGTTCTTGAGATTTGCCTTTGAGACTCCCTTTTTTGATTTCGGGTGAAAAATTATCCATGATAGGGCTGAATACAAATGCGTCCGGAGGAATTAAGTCAATAAGATACCTTTATATGATGAAAGCACCAATCGCGAATCTGCCAATTTATCAGTTATACTGGGAAGATTAAGGGTGACAAATTATTCATGATAGGGGCAGTGTCACAAGATGGAACAACCACCAAAATTGTATTTTTCTTGCATTTAATTCTCAAGATTACTAGACTCCCAAAATACCTCAAATTACCACAAAATACCTCAAAATCAACACAAAATCCCACAATTCCTCAGAAAAGCAAAAACAAAATAACGCAACGTTCCCTTAATTCGTATTTTTACCACGTAATTGAAGTAATTTGAGGGGTTTTGAGTTATTTTGAGGTATTGTGGTATTTTGTGGTGTTTTGAGGTATTTTTATACCCACGCGAGAGATTTTTCTCACAAAATAACAAGAGAATTACCACATCCCACAATCGTTGAAAAATACTATAAGTGCTATTTATCGTGCTTTTCAGGTAGTCCAAAACTACAAATAATAAACATAATCCAAAATTAAAAATTTTCCGTTTAAAAAGAGGACATAGTCCCAAAAATTGTATTTAGTATTATGACCGCTTAATAAGCAGTTTTTCATATATTCAATCGCCATATAAGTTAAATGGAAGAGTCTTTTGTTATTTTGTCATAACTTTGTTTTTGGTCATGTTAAAAGCTCTAGATTTTGTGTGTTTATAGTGCTATATGCGTAGAACAATGCTACATCAATAACTTAGATCTGTCGTAAGTCGAATTAAGCTATTATTGCTTATCGACACGGATATACTGACAAAATTATTCGCTCTTGTACGGAATGGTGATAACATCTACAAGGTCAAATCAATTTTTTTTTGTGTTTTTATGATAAAATAATTTGCCCTTGTACGGAAAAATGTTAATTCAACAGTAACACAAACAGCGCTCGATGCTACGCATTCGCAACAATTTTTTCGCGATAATGCAAAAATAAAAACGTAAACAAGAAACAATACATACCAAACTCAATGACGCATACATAACTGAAAAGAATCCTCGCTCGTCGATGTGGATGCTGATAGTCGGAACATAACTTTTTTAGGAAACGAACCTTCTTGAAATTTTCTTTGAGCTATTAATTTTTATGAAAAATTAAAAACCAACGTTCGTTGCTTATTATTTTTTTGTGAAAAATTCGATCGAATAAATTTGAAACTGACAAATTTTTCAGAGATAAGGAATACAACGCCAGCAGAGAGTTCCCCATTCGTTCGTGATAATTTGCGAGAACAATTTTATATGAGGAGAACGATAATTGAGAACAATCGTATTTCAAACGTTCTCCGCACCCTGTTTTTAACCCCTTCAAAAGTGCGAGTTTGTTTACATTTTGTTTTCTATATTTTTGATCTTTTCGGCTGTATGCACAAGGGAGCAAAAAGATTGGTGTTTTTTAATGTACTTGCCTGTTTCTTCCTATTTGAATATCTGAAGAAATATTGCAAATTTTATGAATGAAAACAATATTTGACAGCTACTTATTTGCGTGTATATGGTTGCCGAATTTATTTTATTTCCCGCTGGACATTTTTGTTGTGATTTTGTTCAGTGGCGGATTTAGGCATTTTGCCGCCGTAGGCCCGACTTTAGTGCCGCCTCTAACATATTAAATGTTTTTCTTACAATAGAACAAGACTATAAAAATTGTATTTTTAATTGCTTACACGCATTTCATAGATATTTATACAACATAATAAAAATAAAGAGTTTCATTATATGCTCGTGCGAAATCATTTATTACGTTCTCATAACATAGTTTTTGTACTAGATGTGTTTCAATTTTTAATAAGGCATCATAGTTGCCCGTAAATAGTTTTTAATTCATTTTAATGTAGAAAATGAGCGTTTTCCTGAACAGTTTTATCTCCCTCTTCCTCTTAATCTTCATAAAGCTTGGGCATTTTTTGAATGGGTATGAACGACATATATCGTCCGCAAACAAATGGATGTATGAGTCAACGAAAGAAATTTGTTTATAAAAACCAGAAACAAGATTAGCAGTGGAACTAACCCTTTGGACGAAATACAGTCAACTACCACACGAATCGTTCTGTCTTTGATTAAATATCGAACAGATGGTACATCGAAGTGAGTTACCACCAACACCATATGGAATTAGTTTTGACACGAGCGTTTTATGCCACACTCAGTCAAACAACCTTGTTCTCTCCGAAAAAGTGAGCACATTGGTTCCGTTTTTTGGTTAAGAGGTCACCAGTTGGCCGTACGGAAACCATATTGACGATCACTGAGCAGTTGGTTATGCTCCAGATAGTTCATAATGTTAAAGTTTATTACGCCCTCCATAGCTTTGAAAAGCGTAGAGCATATCGCAATGGATCGGCATCTTGCAGGGTTCATGGTACCGCCATTTTTAGGTACTGGCTGCACATTTGCGACCTTCCCTTCCAACAAGATGGAAATACTCCTGTTATGTAGGAGAAGCAAACATTTTAAGCACAATTGGCGGTATTCCATAAGGATCAGAAGCTTTGTTTATGTTAAGACTTGTAAGAAGTCTTTTAACTGATCTCGTTCGAAAGTAAATTTTTTGCATTGCAGAAGATCAACCCTTAACAAAGGGCAGTGGCTGATTGCTATCCGAGAGAGTGAAACTTTGTGCAAACAATCCAGCCAATAGGTCCGCTTTATTAGCCGAGTTAGTAAAGATATGGTCATCTTTTAAAGGAGTTGGAATCGAAGACAATGTCTGAATCTTTACTCTTTTAACAAGTGTTTTTGCTCACTTCGATGGGAAGTCTTTTGTTATTAGTATTCTTGTGGGAACACCAATTCTGAATAGCTTCCCATGACTGCAATCCTTAAAGTCTCATTAAATCATGAATGATATTTTGGTTTAATGTTTCTCATCTTATTGTCAATTAAAGACCGCATAACCCATAAAATATTTCTTGTAACATGACAGTGCCGGATTCTCTTTTATATCAGCAAAACAAATTTTCCAATTGCAGTTGTTATAAAAACTATTTAAGTCAGTCCAATTTGCATTTCCATAAAACCATGCAGTCCTCTTCAAAAGTTGTATCGAAAGTTGTCAGGAATACTTAAATAAATTCACAGTGATATTTCTACATTTCGCTATATATCACAACGTAAATGAAAAATATTATTTATTTTTGGTGCAGAACTTGTATTTTTTTATCTTGCAATAATATTTGAAGAAAACATTTTAAATGAAACAAAAATTTTCGAACACAAAACTTAAAGTTACATTTTAAATAAGCTTCGATATTGTTCTGTCGTCTTTTAGATTTTTCTGCCATCATAATTAAATACACTCAACAAAACATTTAAAAAATGTTTTAATTCATTACACTAATTTTTTTATTCAATAATATCTTATATTTAGTCAGAAAGACCAAAAATGCATTAATTACATTACGTTATTCATTGATTTACCGACATGAAATTACCGCCAATATGCCCATATTAAAGTAATACTTTCTGTAACCCAAAACGTAATCGATTGCACGAGTGTTCTGCAACATTTTATTCATTGCCTGTAAGCGAAGTTTTTGCTTGTTAGTTTTTCTTAAACATTAGTCGCTCCAAATTTGGCCGTCCAAAAATTTACAAAACTCGTCAAACTAGTTTATTGATTTACAGTCAGCAAAAAAAAAAGTTGTACACTAACTGAATTCAGACAAATTGAAAAACAATGTGAAAAGTATGAAGTGAATGTACATTTATTATATATCATATAAAAGCTTGAGATCCATTCTATAACATTTATTAAAAATCATTTCCGTATTATTTATACTTCTCGAAAAACATAACAAAAGCAAAAATATTAAAATTTCACTAAGCAAAAAAAAAACTTGTACACTAAGAAAAAACTTAAAAATATTCAAGTAAATACGAAATTTTATGATTTATTAATATTTTGTATGGTGGCCTTTGGCGTTTTTTACAGCTAGGAGCCTATTTGGCATCGAGTGGACCAGATTTTTCGTCACTTCTTCAGGAATTGAATCCCATATTTCCATCAAGGCCTTTTTAAGGGTTTCTTTGCTAGAAATATGATAGTCCTTTAATTTTGTTTTCATAAATGCCCAGAGATGCTCAATTGGATTTAAGTCCGGGCTCTGTGGAGGGTGGGGAAGCACTTTTTTAGTGTTGTAAAGCAACCATTCTTTAACAATATGGGCCGAGTGCTTTGGGTCATTTTCTTGGACAAACACAAATCCATTCTCCAACCCCATTTTTTGGGCGGATTGTGCCAAATTATTCTTTAAAACATTTAAATAGTCTGTTTTGTTCATGTTTCTTTCAACAAATACGAGATTTCCAACGCCATTTGCACCCATTGCACCCCAGACCATCACATTACCACCTCCGTGTTTAACCGTATGCGTAACATTACGCTGATTTAAAGCTTCTCCTTTATTTCTCCATACGTAACATCGTCCGTCAGAGGTAAATAAATTAAATTAAATTAAATTAAATTTGGACTCATCGGTAAACATAACTTTATCCCAGAATATATTGTCTTTGTCTAAAAACTGATTAGCATAGTCCAAGTGCTTTTTAACATTTGCTTTAGAGAGAAGTGGTTTTTTTCTAGGTGCGTGTGCATGTAGTCCTTCCGAATGCAGGAAATTTCTTATGGTTTGTGGAGTGACATCAACAATATTGCTACTTTTAAGCTCTTTTGCGATCTGAACGGCGGAAACTTTTGAATCTTTTTTAACAAATTTGACTATTTTCCGTTTAATTTGGGGAGTATTAATCTTCTTAGGGCGTCCACTTCCACAGGGCCTTTCAAAAGTCTTATTTTTTCAAATGTTTTTATTACATACTGAACCGTAGTGTGGGGTTTTTTAACTATTTTCCCAATATCTCGCACTGAGTTTTTTCATTCCGTAGTTTTATGATAAGTTCTTTTAAATCTTTTGAAATCTGTTTTCTAGCCATCTTTTAACACTTAACGAATATAGAATGCTGCGATCAGTTTGAAAAACAAAACTCCAATAACTTCACATACAAAGTTATCAATATTCGCTTTTACATTTTATAACGGGACTCTTTTCATAACGAAAGAGACAAGTGTACAAGTTTTTTTTTTGCTGAGTGAAATTGGCATATTTTTGTTTTTGTTATTTTCTCTCTTGGAATAGAGACAATTGGAAGATAATTTTTATTTAAGGTTACAGTATGCGTTTCAAGCTTTACTTTGATATATAATAAGTATATATTTACTCTATACTTTTTACAGTTTATATCAATTTATTTGATTTCGGTTAGTGTACAACTTTTTTTTTTTGCTGACTGTATATTGAATTTCTTTATAAATTAGCCACGAATATATTTTGCCGCCCTGTCAATTCGACTGCAACCAAATAGATTCCGTTTCTAACATTTTTTTTTCCTAAAAATTTTTCAGTCCACAAAAATTTTGCCGCCCCTAAAATGTTGCCGCCCTAGGACCGCGCCTCACGAGCCTAGGCCTAAATCCAGTACTGATTTTGTTGTAGCTTTATTTTGGATGATGCTGCTGAGAAGGATTTTTAGATATTTCATTAGCTGAATAGAAAGACAGAATTCTAATTCAGCTAATGAAATAAATGCAGCAATAAAATAGAATTCGTTTAGCAGTATTTTAAAAAATTTGAAATAAAACAAAGAAATGTTTATATTTAATTATATATTTATATGTTTATATTCTTCACATTTCCTAAAATAATATACTAACTTCATGGTGAGAAATCTTGGAATAAATTTTAATACAAGTATTTTCTTTTATATTCCAAATATATCAGAGGAAACATTTTTAAAATGCATTACTCTGTTCCGTTAATGAACAAAAATTTTTCAAGCCCTGACTAAGCAATAATTATTTCATTAGCTGAATCATAATTCTGTCTTTCTATTCAGCTAATGAAATATCTGAAAATCCTTCTCTGCAAGACAACAAAATCATAACAAAAATGTCCAGCTGGAAACAAAATAAATTCGGCAACCATGTACATGCAAATAAGAAGCTGTCAAATTTTATTTTCATTCATAAAATTTGAAACAGACAAGTAGATTAAAAAATTACTGATCTTTTTGATTCCTTGTGCACACAGCCGAAATGATCAAAAATATAGAAAACAAAATGTACACAAGCTCGCACTTTTGAACGGGTATAAAATAAATGTCCCATCAAAATATCCTGTTCCGTCGATGGATGGCTAATATTAGCGAGCAAAAACTAACGAGCGACGAGTGAAACCCCTTTAAATATATACTCGTTGCTAGCACCCATCTTCCATATCAACCCAATGCATACACATTTATCAGGGGGCATCTCGTGAGCGTTGGTTCAGTCTTAAAAAAAATTAAACGTTTTTAAGGAACTATCTTATATGAATCAATAAATTAGAATTTTTCATTATACATGCACTCAAAACACATTTCCTCAAAAATGCTTTATAATTTTTTTATAAAGGTATAAATTAAAATACATTCATATTTATGGGACCAAATATATAGCCCACAAGCTACAAGTATAAACAATATTGTAAAAAATATTCATATTAAAAATTCTGAGGTTTTAGTCATAATAAAGTTCTAATTAGTTCACTTCAAAGCTGGCATTAATATTGTTAATCCATTTTATATAAAGACCACTAGCTGTGTGTGCATTAAATTTATGATATGTTTTTCTCTTTCAAAACCTTCTTCTTTTCAAACAGAGTATCTCGCCGTCCATTAGAAGCTCAAAACAAACTATATATTTAATGGACAGCTTGTTTTTGTATTCAGCGTTTCTGAATGTGGCTTAGTTATGGTTTATGACATCCGTTTTGTTGTAAACGTTGTTTTAGAGAATTGTGACTTATGTAACCAGAGTTCGGAACTGTGCCCGCAATATTTCAAAATACTATCTTCTTTGAATCTATACGATGCATTTTCTTTTTAAGAGTTTCTAGTTTCTAGCACGGCTGCATTTTTATAACTGAGTTAAACAAGTCAGCGTCGCGCTTAAAAATCTTACAATCTTTATTGAGTAGTTTTTTATCTTTTCATTTTAGTTCACTTGTTTGTATCTTCTTAAAGTCATTTAAGGTTCACGGTTAAATCATTTTAACATATAAATTGGTTTCCACAAATAAAACAAGTGAGTTTATTTCTGTTTTTATATTTTCCAAGTTCTTTCTTATGTTAGTTAATCTTGTAATCGTTAAACATTTGCATTCAGCTGTCATTTTGTTCATTAATATTTTATGCTTTTCGGTTTGATTTTTGGTTGGAACGTGTCTTTGGTTATTCACACTGTGTGTGGCTTCACATTTGAGAGTATTTTTATTAACATTTTTGTCAGCGGGATTCCAAAAGTTGAAACTGATTACCCTGAATCATTTGAAAGTTTGACGGACACAACGAAAGTGATTGTTTTAAAGATCATAATAACTCTCAGTTATTCGTGAGAATTATGAATGTTGAAACATTAAAAATACCATCAATTTTGTTAACACTAGAAATACTGTAAATATTATAAATGTTGTTATATCAAGATTATAAATGCTAAAAATATTATAAAAGCTATGAATAATATAAATACCGTTGTCGTTTACTCGGTCGATGAATAGCTTGGAATTAATACGTCAATCTTATAAAGCATAAAACACAAAGGATTTGTAGTAGTTTAACGAATGTGTATTGTGATGGTTTTATTCTAAGAAGTATTATGAAGCCCAATAGAATAATTGTCAAGGCCTCTTATTAGAAGCAATGACATAATTGCTTTCAAGCAAGCACTCTACACGTTTTTTATCGCTGCATTAGCATGAATTCTGAAACTCCTTCTTAAATAAAAAAAAAGAATGGAGATTAGAAGGAGTCGAACGAATTTGTCGCTTTGGGCAGATTGATTCTGAAACTCGTTCTAAAATAAGAAAAAGAAAGTGAGAAGAGAAGGAGTCGAACGGATTTGTCGCTTTAGGCAAATTGATTCTGAAACTCGTTCTAAAATGAGAAAAAGGAAGTGAGAAGGGAAGGAGTCGAACGGATTTGTCGCTTTGTGTATCAGTTATTTCCTGCTAATTGCAGCATAACGGACAAGATTTTATAAAACAAGATTTGGTATATAATTTACCAACTAATTTTCCCCTCTATATAGTGACTATATATGTATATACATTTTTAGTTGATTGTAGTAAAAAAAATATGTGAGAGAGGTGGCATATAAAAAAAAAAAAAAAAATTCTCAACTTGATTGGTCCTGGTATTTTCTTAAATTTCAATTATGATGGCATCCAAAAAAACAAGAGGCGTTTAAGTCATTCCATGGCATTAACAATATTATTATAGTAAGTTTTGTACAGTAATCTTATTAGCATTTCTGAATGTTTCCTTGTAATTTTAGAAGCATGTGAAGAAAAGTATGTAGCGAAAGATAATTACGTGATCGAAATCAAAAAAGGCTCCAAAACTGTAAAAAATAATGTGCACAAAACAACGTGCTTGGCAAAAAAAATAATAATCTAAAGTTCTTATTAAATATCTTTAATTTTTCTTAATTAATTATTATTAATAATCTATAGAAATACAACTAATTTTCTGTTTGTTTGTTTGGCTTTTATACAAATCCAAACGGCTTTTGCTCAAACTAGGTATACTTATTGGCCGTGGCGGCCGTAGCCTAGAGGGTAGAGTGCGTGGCCCTTAAGCTAAAGAGTCTCGGTAGCCCGGGTTCAATTCCAGCTCAGACAGAAAGGTTGTTCAATTGAATTAATTTTTCTGTTCGGTAGTCACCTCTCTGCAGACAATGGCAAACCTCTGAGAGTAAAAATTGCCATGTAAAGCTTCTTGAGAACGCCGTTCTTGAGAAAGCCGTTCGGAGTCGGCATTAAACACGTAGGTCCAGTTCTCGGTCATTTGTGACCACACATTTAATAACACGCACAACACAATTGATCAATAGAAGCTAGGTCAAAGTCCTTCCAAGGGCTGAAATGGCCAGTTTATTTTTTTAAGTATACATATTAAGTGCATCCCAACTTAAAATTTTGCATACATAGTTTTTGCCACGCCCCCTCTGAAATTTTTCAACTAACGGTAATTTTGTTATTATAAAACTTTTTAGTATCGGAGATTTTTGTGTATTTAATTTAAAAAAATTTCTGTTATTTCGACATCAAAAACACTCACATATCTCTAAAATTGGAATTTTCAGTACAACCACTTTTCCATAAAACATCGTTGCCTTAGAATGAGAAAAAAACGACACGAAAATCAAAGTTTGGTCTTTCGATGCAAATATCTCCGCTGTCCATTAATATATTTCATTCAAATTTTTTTTGTTCAAAAGTTCAATAAAATCACTTTACAAAAATAGGTTGAACTGTACCGTTAAGTCAGTGTATGAGTATGCCAAAAAAGGTCCAAAATATTGACTTTTTACTCAAAAAATGACTCAAAAATTATTGTTTTTGTAAAAATGAAATCAATTAAAAACAGCAAATCTGACTACCTTTCATATGACATAGCATTTATTTGCAAAAATTCTTCCAGCTAAGCTGGAAGATAATTCCAAAAATTATTTTACTGTTTTTGTCATCAAAACAACAAGGGAAATTTATTTTTTCCAAAATGTTGCTTTTATATTTTTTACAAAAAAGTCAAGTCTCAAAAATAATTTATGTGAAAAATTACCCCAATATCTCTTTCCAATCACAAGTTATGGCTAAAAATCTATTTTTTCATACCAGACTATTAATAAAACTTTGTTTTGTGTTAAAATTCTCTATGTAGTTTGAACATGCCCATTTATCTCTAAGAATGCAGTTGTGTTTCTAGAGTAATTACGAACATTTTAGATTATATAAAATCTTCTTCATAGTAATATACTTATTTTTTGCCTTGCGGTGAATAGCTGAATAATGTTTTTTCAAGGGTTTCTTCAAATTTAACTCCAAACATTTGGGATTACAGACAGGTGGCGCTATTTTCTGCTTACAGAAGAATATCTGATGTTCTTATGCAGCTAGTAGATAAGTTTTGCGAAAATGCTATTGCTAACAAACATTTAAAAAGTAAAATAATGCAGTACTGCCAGTTTTTTCAGTCGCAGCGTATCTAGCGTCATTAACACTTAAAATCATACAATTGGATCATTTTAAATGTCCAGTTCACTTGCTGGATTTTTTGTTGTTTTTGATTTGCTTGAAATTGCGATTATATGATCCTGATCTACAATGAAAAAACGCAGCTAAAAGAAATTTTAGTAGGTACAATAATTTTTAGTACAACGAATTTTCATAAAACATTGATAGCTAATAATGAGAAAAAAATTATATGAAAATCAAATTTTTTATTTTTAATGCCAATAACTCCGCTGTTTTTAATATATATCATTAAATTTTTTTTTGTTAAAAAGTTCAATTTATTTAAATATAAATCTTTGTTTAGACGTTAAAATGTCCATATCTCAAGGACGCATTGAGTCCCACCATAATTTTTTTTTTGTTGAAAAGGTAATTGTGCTTGCTTTAAGATAAAGTAAATATAAAAATTCTTTTTAATTTTTAAAATATGTTTTTCGTACCCCTTCTTTGAATTCAATTAGCTCACAGCAAGAGATGGAACCACCAACAACAAAAATTTTCCAAAACTTTTTTGGATTAATGTTCGTACCTTTCTAACGGTAGCTTACAAATAAAATTCAACATGTTTTTCATTGTTCCAGAATTTAAAAAAACATTTAATGGAGAAGTGTATGTTAAAATGTTTATATAAATAATTCTCGAGTAACACCGGGTATATCAGCTAGTAATTTAATAAAATTGAATTTTAAATTAACGTAATAATTGAAGTATCAGTTTTTTTTAATAATGAATTCATGCATTCACTTATAAAATAATTTGTGTTATTACTAACAATTATCTTCTTAAATTATTAATTAAAAAAAAGCAAACAACAATTAAAGCAGCGTCTTTTCATTTTGGTGTAACCAGGTGTTATTAAATTAATTATTTACAGCTACTTACGTAAGGACTAAAAAAATAGTTGTTATAGAAATGTTTACTATAAAACCACTTTAAGTGTTGTTCGCCTGAAGCTCTTGCATGTCACAACTTCTATAAGCTCTTTGTATAGAAGCGAAAGTGCAATGCCTTGCATTTTGGCTCGTTTCATATAAAAAATAACTAAAAAAAGTATCGAGTTGGTAAGGCCCTTCACCTGCCTAAGAAGTACTTCTACAACTGCTTTTTACTCCTTACTTATTTTACTGGGAAGATAACAAGTTTATTTGAAGTTACAATTCTTACCGCATTTGCGCGTTCTCCAACGACTTTCGGCAAACAGATAGAATAAAGAGATTCGTAAAATTTTAGTTGTTAGTGCTATGTATATAGTATACATCCTAAAGGGAGCTTGAAAAATGGCGAAGTCCTCATTTTACTATTTTGAGAAAAACACGAAAAACTGCTACACAGAAACAAGTGTATTTTAATTTATAAAAAACATCTTAATAATTGTTTCAGGTTTGTAAGTTTTCAATTAAAATTGTAGCAAAAATTTTGAATAAATAACGAATTTACCGTTAAAAAACGATTGGATTTATCTAGTTGGATTAAATAGATAGATCGATAGATAGATATTCTTTATTCTCTTTTAAATACAAATTTCAATTTTTCTTTTTTTTAACATTACAAGTTATAATGAGAATAGTTAATGGCATTTTTATTTTATAACAAAAACAGTGTTAAATGTCACATTATGGTGTTTTTTACATACATAAACTTATAAGGTGGGATTTTAATGAAGATTATAAATTCATATAATAATCCGATGAAAATTAAATTTGGATATGTCATAACAGAGAAAATTTGAGGGAACACGTGTTTTTTTAACCCTTCGTGGGACCCTAAGTAAATTTTACGTCAAAGGTCCCTAAGGTCCGCTGGGACATAATATGAAAATTGCCTATAAAATGCACTAAAAATGATTGAACACGGGCAAATTTTGGTTTTAAATTAAATATTAACTATTTTTATTGAGATATAGTCTTAATCTAATATTATTTTATTGTTCTGCTCGCTGAATCCTGGACGTTTTGCACGGCATGCAACGGTGCATCTGCTCTGAATGCTCCATACAAACAAACTTCCTGCAATCGCAGCATGCAAATCTTGTTTTACGTTGCCTGTTGTTGTGTTGTTGATCCTGTTGATCCCTGTGTTGGATTGGTGGTGCTTCGCTTGTAATGCCCTCTTCTAGTGGTATGACGTTGTAGTCCATCATAGCTCTCTTGATATGGGGGTAGCGGGTTATACGATTATTGAGCGCCCTTTCTTCGATTTCGGGAGTAGCCAACTGCTGAACTAATTTGTATAAGAACGACCGCCTCCTGTCGCTTTTCTGGCTCGGATTGAGGTCATTATAGGCGATAAATGACGCCAATGCAGCAACGTCCACAATATTATAAAACATGGCCAGTGGCCAGCGTTTAGTACCTCTTTTACACGTGTATGTACCTAGCATTTGGTCCATCGTGTCCACCCAAGCTTTATTTTTGTTGTAATCCACAATGGCCATTGGTTTTTTATGTGCTCCTTCGACGGCGTTTGTATAATGTGCTGTTGAAATGAGTACCACTGCTTTATTTTTCTTCGGCACATATGAGCATAGCGCAACGTTGTTGTCATGGTAGCCGAACAATGTACTATCAATTGGGCGATTGCGATTCTTCCTAAACTCACTGGGAATACAAGCTTTATTTGTGCGTAAGGTACCAACATATGCTGTTCTTTGGGTAATCAAGTTTTCAGCCAATTCAAGAGACGAAAAGACGTTGTCTGCATACACAATGCGGCCAGTAAATAAGTATTTCTGCGCGAGCTTCATTGTCACTTTGTAGCCCAGCTGGGTTTCACGCTCCTGTCCTGGTGCTTTTCCAGAGTATATGATACCTTTGAGCGGATATTTGGTTTTTGCATCACATATCCACCACACCTTTATTCCATATTTTGCAGGCTTTGATGGAATGTACTGTGTAAATGATGTCCGTCCTCTATATGGAAACAGTTGTTCATCTACTGTTAGAGCATCATGTGGTTCGTACCGACTTGCCAAATTAGCTTGCAGCATGAGCCAAATATCATCAATTGCTGCCGTTTTGCTGCTCTGTGACCTTTCCATGCGTGTGTTCACGTTGTCAAATCGTATGTACCTCAATAGTAGTTTGAATCTTTTGAATGACATTACAGCTCTGAAGATTGGTGGATGATTTGCATCAAACAGGCAGTAAGCTGGTTCATTTTTTGACTTATATAGGCCAGAAGCTATAAGCATTGCCAGGAACGCTTCAAACTCCTTGGGTGTCAGTGGTTGCCATTCTTTGGGTCGTGTTGGATTAGCTTCATTCCACACTTCAATAGTTTGTTTGGCTTTTCGGTTAGTTTCTCTTACGATTATGTGTGACATTTCCTCGGTAAAAATTGTTTTGAATATGCTCAATGGATCATCCGAAGTCATTATTGGTCCTATTCCTCTACTTCTCATGGTGAAGATATTGTGCGATCTTACACGTGAAGTTGGTGGCGGCGCTTTCTTCCATTTCATACCATTTTTGCCAACATAATAGTCATCTGAAGTTGTTTCTTGATTTGGCGGCGTTTCATCATCATCGTCACTTGTATCTTCGTCCCAGTATTCAATAGTGGCTCCACTTTCGCAATCAGAGGCTTCTTTATTTATTTGGAACGATGGATCACTTATTTCATCATCGAAATCACAACTTTGTTCATTTAGTATTTCATTTATATTGATATTTGCTTCGCACATTTTTCTTTAGCTCAATTCAATTCAAAATTTAGTACACAACTGTTGAATATTCTTGAAGCAACTGGTTTATATACCTTTTTTTTCCCCAACATTCAGGTAGGCACGCAGGTATAAGACAAATGCATCAGGGATGAATATAGCAATAAAATAAGCAAACTTATACCTCCCCCTGCTCATTTCTTGGAAAACCCAATTAGCAAAAATATTTATTTTACCTTGAAACTAAACGCAGCTGCAATTTTGAGCCACAAAACAATGAATTCCACGAAGTAATACCGTTAATTTGCTTAATTTTCATACTATGTCCCAGGGGACTTTAGGGACCTTTCTCGTAAGCAGTAAAAGTAAATCCTTAGATCTCGGTAACCACTGGTCCGATTTTAATGATCGAACCCGTAAAAGACGCAGAACTAAATGTTCCAGGAATACATGGTAACTTTGGGAGGGGATCGTAGTGGCCAAAATAGGAGTAATTTGCGATTCAAAATCGAAAAAGTCCCTACGGACCTTAGGGTCCCACGAAGGGTTAAACCATTTTGCTTAAAAGATAATGGCTCTAAATTCAATTTACTAGCAAAACTGACATTTCCCCATACACCCGCTTTACAGAGGGTGTTTCTTAGGTCAAGTGAAAGTATTAAAGCCTCGGACATCTGTCAAAATAAAAAAAAAACATATTTTTGGGACACCCTAGCACACATATGAAAGTAGTCCTCTGGTGTTGAAGCGCTGACATTACTACTTGAACTTGTACTACTAATTGTCATATTTAACTTCTCGTTTAATTCCTGTACTTCTCCAAATATTGTCTTAATGTATGGTTCTGGGTTTTCTCTTTTTTTATATAGCAGATTTAAAAATTGTAATGTTAACTTTTTGCTGCATCTTTATAAAGGCTAAAAGTACGCATATGGACACAATAAAGTTTGTTGTCATCTGACTATTTAAAAATAATGAAATGGTATTACAGTAATTATCGCTTGTCCATTTGCTTGTTTTTTGCTGCTTATAAGCGGGAAAGCATATATAAAAACTCGGTTATATGCATCCACCAAGCATATATAAAAATTGGAATATTGTTTCAATAAAAATTGTCTTATGAATTGGTTTAATTTTTAATTATATTTATTTAGAAATTACATTTTGTCAAAAAAGCGTTTTTAAAAAATAAGAAAAAGATAAAATTAAATTTAATTTCCGCTTCTAGCAGACTTTTTAAAAATATAAACAAAATAAGTTCTAATAAAACAAAGTCTTAAGTTTTAAAAAAATTATTATCAAAAATATGTTTAAAAAAAATTAAATTTAAGAACAGCCAGGCTCGCATTACACAAAACTTCACTTAATTTTTTAATCTAAAAAAAAAGTTAGATATTTCTTTTGTACATTTCAACATTTTTGGCACATACATATATTCTTCTATCTTATTTAATTTGTCTCAACTTCTTCACAATTGAAATTTTTTGTTTGAGTGACAAGGTTATTCTTTTACTTTTGTTCATTTTAAGACTGCACAGGAAAAACATAAGAAACTTTGACACTTTCAAAGACAGTGATGGGCTATTTCATATTTGACAGCTCAATAGAGATGTGAAATTTATAATCGGAATTTTTATGACATTTCAGTAGGGCTGCATATAACCGGTTAGTTTTCTATGACTTTGCTTTTAAAAATTTCCTAATTTTGATGCATATAAAAGAGAAATTCATATAAGCGAAAAAACTCTGGCTATTTAAAATGACAAAGTTAAATATCTTAAGTTCGAAAGCATATAAGCGGGATATGCTTATAAATATAGTGCATATAAGCGATAATTACTGTATATAGATCTCACTTTAAGCCTTGCTCGAGGCTCATCTGTTTTATAACTGTTTTTTTAACTATGAGGATTTAACATCGATAAGGAGGCATGGCAGGTACAGAAAAGTACAGGATGGTCTAAATGAAACCTACTAATGTAAAACACGTTTGACTTTTGTAATAATCATTTGTTTTAATTCATTTATTTTATATATTAAATACATTTCATGGAAATTAGATATGATTATGTATGAAATAGGATATCCGACAAATGTCCTCCATTCTGCTCGTTACAGTCATTGGCTCTTTTTAGCACTTTGTAAATTAAACGTTCGCCAAAAAGTTTACGTAATAGGTAAATAGTTCGTCTAGCAGCGCGGGCAGTCACTCAGAATGCTGCTCCTCTATTGAACGTAAAAAGTTGTTGAACATGGTTCTGTAAGAAGCCCCGGAAACCATCTCTGGCGTTTCTTCCTTGCTTTCGAAGAAATATGGGCCGAAAGCTTTTGCGGCCATAAAACCGCACCAAACAGGGCATCTTAATGGCTGTAACCAGTGTTGCCATATTTTTGTGAGTAAAAAAGTCATTGGTCGATTCAAAATACGTCAAAATACGTAAATTTCAAATACTTTCGAAAAAACCTGAAAAAAGAAATTTTTATAAACATTTATTAATGCATAGTAATGAATATCTATGAATATTATATAAAAGTATTTCATATGAGACAAAACAAAACAACCATAAGTCCAACTTATTTTGTAACGTGCACTTTGCACTCTTCGTTTGAATTGAATAATGAAGGATTTAATAGGGTTAGTTAGACTTTTATAGGACCTGAATAACTTTGAATCATATTTTTTGACGTAGAATTACGTCATACAGCACCGTTGTATTTTAACAAATTTTTTGAAGCACATGTAACTTTTTAGTGGACACTTTGAGGTATATTTACACTAGGGTGGGGCGATTTGAACATCTTAATGGGCGCTTCGCGTTTCTGATTCTTGGGATTGTACTGAGCAAAAAAGTCTACTAGACCATACGTCTACGGTGAAAATCGAGCTTCCAGATTTTTACTTGCAGTTTTTTCTCAGACTTTTGTCACGTTTTTTTTTTTGGATATTTTGGCCTATAACAGCCAAACCATTGAGATTTTCGATCCAATACTAAGACAAAAATCTCAATGGTTTGGCTGTTATTTTTCTGATTTTTAGGTCATTTTTGTGTAATTTCAAAAGAATTTTTTTTTCGTACACATTCTTTTAATAATAGAGTCCCTTCAATGAAAAACATTACCTCTCGAAAAAGGGAAGCTTTGTTTATAGACTTCGATGAAAAAAAAGCTCTGCGCGTGCTGAAACTGACGAAAGGGTATGTAGAAAAATGAAACAAGTGTTAGATAAAAACTCAGAATATGCTAGTACGAAATAAATTTCAAGTTTGGTAATGTTTTATTTTTAAGGCTAAATTTTTTGTTTATTTTTAAGTAATTGTTTACTTTTTTTAGGTAATTTTTGTCAGTATTTAGGACATTTTCTGCAGTTTTAAGGTATTTTTTCATTCATTTTAGGCAGTTTTTTGTAGTTTTTTAGCTCATAAAAATCCGATCCCTGGTCATCACCTATTTTCGATTTTCAAAATTCAGAGTACTTATACATACTTCTACTACATGTCAAAAAAATGACATTTTTGGTTCTTTAGAATTTTCAAAGATATGACATTTTTGATGTAAAATTAATGCGCGCTTTTTTGTACACTTTCTCCATTTATTTGATAATTTCATCGTTCTTCCAAGAAGTGAAATATAACCTGCGGAAATAAAAAACATTTATTTTAGAAAATAAAAAAAGTTATACGTGTGTAACATTAGTAGGTCTCATTTGACCCACCCTGTATATATACACATAGCCCATAAAGTCTGCGTTCACCTGATTTATTTGCTAAAGTGAATAAAAACACAATGTAAATGTGTATATAATTCATATGAATTTTTTATTCATGTATTTCTTCTTCATATCCTTAAAGCTTAGTATGCTATAGGAACGAAAATTTTTAGACATCAATTTTAGACTCAACACTAACCCATACTTAAAATAACGTGTTTGTTGAATGTGTTAGTTGAACATTATTGTTAAATGTCAAATTTCCAAGCCAATTAAATGTACGGACATATAAAAGACATTTGACTCTCCAATCATGGTTGTGAACTTTACTGCATTGATCAAATTTTTCGGTTCAACAGCGTACTAACCAACGAAAAAAATTTTCGCTACCTTTAAGGTGTCAAAAACGCAATGCATTTCTTACGGAAGATTTCTTTTCGCTTCTACAGCATACTAAGCTTAAGTTAAAAAAGCAAAAACAAAAATGTAGATTTTCTTCTTCATTTTTCAGATAACGAGAGCAACAGGCAAATATAGCAACCGAAAAGTCTGCGTTTAGTTTTAAAGTGAGCTATTAAAGAATTAGAAACAATAAGCATAAATAAAATTTAGTACTTTGCTGTATAGCCACGTTGTCTTAACTCGAATTTCATTTCAGATTTGGACTATCACGTTTAGTTATTGAGATATTGCAACCTAAAAAGTGCAAAAAATGCTGTTTTTGGTTATATGTTAGGAAATATTTAAGTTGGGGGATCGAAGCATCCAAAAGTACCATTTATTGTCCTCAAAATCCATTTCGATTCATCTCAAAATCTTTCTTTACCCTTGAGATATCGCCTGTAAGAATTTATAGTTTCGCTGACTTTCTTTTCCTTTCCTTTTAGCAGTCATACAATGCAAATGTTCCTTGAAACAATAAACTCTTATAAGCGCTATCTCAATGATAAAAAAATATTAAAAAAATTTTAAACTTGCAAATTTTGCACAAATAAGTCTCATTCTTAAAAAATATGACCCAATAAAATTGGGTACCAGAAATTAAATTTTGTGAATTACACCGACTAGGTTTAGACTTTCATTTACTTTCATTGCTAAACTCTACACATCCAATTATTCTATGAAGAATACGTTAAAGTTTTAATAATTTCAATGGATACCGTGGTACCAAATTAAAAAGTCTCCAAGCTTAACTTTCATTTTCTTAAATGTTAAATATCGTTTGCTCCGAAAACTTTTTCTAAACACCTCATCTGGAATAAAACAAAAAGAATCATAAACTTCTGCAATTTAAATGAGGAAACCCTTAAATGTATTGCGTCAAAATTAAACAAGTTCAAAATCGAAACATGGGAAAAATGGAGAAAACACAGCGCAGAAGAAAGGAAGACAATATTACTACAACTAATATTGCGCTTCCCTGCCTCATATCCGCTACTTCATCAAAGCCATGAGACTGCGGCATGTTATTGTTTTCGGCATAGAACCAGCACAGAACACAGCTACCGCACTTCCGTCTTTTTTGACGGATGGAAACACGTACATATATGTATAAAGAATGTTAAGAGCGGATATTGGCATGCTTTTGAGTTGGTAGTTAAGTCGAACTGTTTGTTGGTCTGAAATTTTATTGTTTTCTTTTGTTTTGTTCGTCACTTTCGTTTGTATACGATTATAAAAACTTTAGTGTTATTGTTTTGTTTTGTTTTTGCTCTATGGCGTTTGCCAATCGAGTCAAAGTAATTACTCGACCGATCGTGTCGGTCTTTAATAGGTCAATCTATTGATGGAAGTGGTTGATGACTGCACGTTGTAATATGAGGTTCCGGTTTAATTGTGTCACTGCAATAATTTTCTAATTAATATGAGTAAACTTATTTGTTTTTTTTTGTTCCGTACAACTATTATTTGGTTTGTGCCATAATACAATGAATTACATTTTTATAACGATCTTATTATACGACATGAAACATAAAATAGTGTATTTTATTTTAATTCGCATTTCATGTTAGCATTTCCGTTGTTCGTTGTACGCTGAACAATGTTTAAATAATATTATTTCCGTTGCTGAACATTGGCTCTCGAGTATCGGCATGAGTAAATGAAGAATAACTGTCATTCAAATGAGTCATTTGTTTCCAGTGAGCTACCGAAATAACATTATTTCTACATCGTAAAACACACATCGAACGCATTTAAATTATAGGAAATTTTATTAAAAAATTGATAACAACTTATTTTTTTCTTCAATTGCAGCTTCGTCACCTGGACGTCATAAAAACAACACTCAAAATTACCATCATGCAGGTCGAGTCGAGTTACCCTAAATATGCCGGCCGTGTGCCGCCACTGGATTTGTCGCAAGTAAATGCCAGCTGTCGCAATGAGAATGAGTTGCAACATTTGTGGTCTACGAAGACAGATGCTGTCAATACTGCTGCGGCCATGAAACGCGCCGTTTCCTTGCAGCATCCGTACCAACATGCACAGCAGCATCAATCCTCGAATTCGACTGGCACGCATGTGCTCATGCACGCAAATGCCGGCAGCAATCGTAGCTCAGATGGTCTGCCTTTGGACCCACGTGACTGGACACGCGCTGACGTTTGGAAGTGGCTGATCAATATGGCCGTTTCTGAGGGTCTCGAGGTCACGCCTCAACTGGCACAAAAATTTCCTATGAATGGCAAGGCTCTGTGTCTAATGAGCGTCGATATGTATCTGGCGCGTGTGCCCGTTGGTGGTAAAATGTTATATCGCGATTTCCGGGTGCGTCTAGCTAGAGCCATGGCGGTGCTTAATTAAATGACCCTCATAAGGGTCGATTGATATTTTTAAGTTAGGGTTGCTTTACTTGTAAATAGCATTTGTTTAATATGTAAGAATTTATTTTTTGTTCCAATAAACATGAGAGTGAAATTTTTTAGTTCTAATTTATGTACCTTTTGGTTAAGTCAAGTCGTATCATGTTCCCTCGAGGTATGTTCGAGGGTACCAAATGCACTTTACAGTCTCCTATTAGATGTTAAGCAATTTACTTGTACTTTAAATGAAAAATTTTTAATTTTGTTTTTTACTTTTATTTTGTTATTTTAATTCTTAATGTTTTAGTTGTAAACGCGTTTTGTATAAATCATATATATAAAAAATATAAAAATAGAAAATTAGAAAATATTTATAATTAAATAGAAATGAAACATTTTTGAAAATAACCACTTGTTTTATTTGCGAGCTGAAATAAAAGACATGATTTGAAAAAACCATAAAAAACAATGTATATTAGATGCAAGGCGCGATACTCACTCAACTTACAGAAACACGAGGTTATGGTATCAAAACGGCTCAACTAGAGCTACTTGAATTCTACTTGTATGTAGTAGTATCACCATTTAAATCAACCAACCAACTAGATACAATGACAGTTTCCATGAGATGGTTTTTTTTTTAGATTTTTAATATTTTCTTACACCTTTCTTAAAAAATGTCTTTATTCAAAAAAAGCTAAGTTAAAAAAATCGAAGATATTTTGGGAAAAAATATTTTTTCCAACGCTTTGTCTACAAAATGCAAGGTCAAAAATAAGTTATTTTCTTAAGTATTCCTTCAAAACAGTAAATTTTTATAACGCTTATGGTTAGGCTGCTTCATAGAATCATGAAAATTTACTGTATTTCAAAATTTGCCAAATCAATTTTTCTTAGTTAAAAAATATACCATTTTAAATTCTAATTTAGAAAAGATAATTTGAAATTAAAAAATTATAAATTGATGTTTCAATACAGGGTGACTTACGAATATGTAATTAATTTTTCTTTATTAATTTTAAAAATGATTTAAAGATTTTTATGAAGTTAATTGGTTTTAAACATAGTTAAATTTACCCTCGGTGATGCATGTGAGACAACTTATCAAACAGTTATTAATTTCTGCCTGGAGGGCTGTGCGGAAATTTTATGCAAATAATCGTTCAAATGGACTGCTTTAAATCATAGTGATTATGATTTTTAATAAAAGAGCCAATGCTTTAAGAAATTTAGTAATGGATTATATTCGACTGGGTCGAAGTTATAATACCCCCATAGTATATTCTCTGTTATGCACGATTTGAAAGTTTGATGACGTCACTTTGTATAGGCCAATTTTGATAAAACTCAAATGTAGATCACGTTTAAGATATGGAAGATTATATGATAAATATGCTGTTAGTGCACACAATTTTGTAGAATTTATAAGTTATGATACTTTGATGACGTCGTCTTGTATGTGAGATTGGTCGAATTCTTATACGACTTAGTCAAATTTCAAACTCAAAGTGAATTTTAGACTTAACCTTTTTCATATACAGTATGATTAGCTTAGCTGCCTATTCGCTTAAGAGAGTATGTATGTTAACAGCACAAAATCAATGTTCTGCTTCAATACTTAGCGTTATTGTAAGAAAATGCAATTTTTAGCTACCTCCGGCTTAAGGGCACATTTACTTTAACATTATTAGATTCTTGGTTATTTATATTAATTTTTCGTGCTAAAAGCATCGCTTAGCAGCCTTTGTTAAAAATGCAACACTTCAGATTTTTAATCGGTTTATTATCGACCCTAATTTTTATGTTATGTTTTTTCTAATAAAATACACTTTAGTTTTTTGTTGAAATGAAATCTTTTTTAGTGCACAAGTGCTTGATAGGCGCATTTATGTATTTATTATGTTTATGAGCCTCACTTAGGTGCTTATGCGAATTTAAATATCTGCCTCTATAAGGCCGTTAATAAATTAGCATAAGCGGCTTTTTCGCTAAAGGGCACAATATTTGGTGGAATTTAATTGAAGGATGCTAAGCGAATTATACTGTACTTAATTTATATGGGTAGGCGTGGTTTTTTCTAAATTTCAAATATATGATGAATATTTTACTTCAAAGCTTATGTGCAAAAATGGATTGTGCAATTTAAAGTCACAACATATATTTTTAGAGATTTTATTGTTTTGATAAAGTAACTTTGCATTTGAGGTACACGCGGTTTAAATCCGATTTTGCTCATTCTCAAACTTGGTCTTCATTTTTTTAATACAAGCACATATACCAAATTTCAATACGATAACTTTAAAATTTTGACAAATTTAATATACCCTTACACAGTATACGGGGGGATTTAAAAAAAACCCACAAAATATTGCACATTATAGCTTTGGACGAAAAAAAAATGCACTACGACTAGCCTGATTTTATATAACAACTAGCAGGACGCAAGACTTTTTATTACCAATCTACGTAAGACAATACATGTAAAACGAAATAAAAAACATTTCTTTTTATGTTTTGGAGCGCAGAACTGCTTTTATATGTATCTCAGTTTTCGTCTTGCTTGAAGCTCATTTGTTTTTTTTTTTGTTGCGCTATGCTAGCTGAGCAGAAAACAGAGAAGTAGAGAGTAACATGATGTTTATTAAAACTTTTGAAAAGAAAAAACAAACGCTTGAAAATAAAAGAAAACGACTAAGAAAACGATTAATACGTGTCCGCTGGGGTGATTTTATAAAAAACTTTACACTTCAATTATATATACTTATTATTACTATAGCGAAAAAAATGTTCCTAAAATGTGCTGTCGCACAAGTATGATATTTTAAATATTTTTCCTAAAAATTGGCACAGTACTTTTTGAGTTTACCTGGAACAAAAAATGTTCACTTCAATTTAATATAATCAAACAGATAATAGATGATTGATAATGGATAATAAATAACAGATAATAGATGAAATATAATAGAAAATAACTAATAGATAACAGATAATAGATAAAAGATAATAGCTAATAGGAAACAGATAATAGATAACAGATAATATATAAAATAAGAGATTATAGATAACAGATAGCATATAAAAGCTAACAGATAATAGATAATAGATAACAGATAATAAATAAAAAATAGATAATAAATAGACAATAGATAATGCATAATAAAATATAGATAATAGATAATAGTTAAAAAATAATAGATAGCAGATAATAGAGTATAGAAAACATAACATATAATAGATAATATATTATATATAATAGATAATTGATAGCAGATAATAGATAACAGATAAAAGATAATAGATAACAAATAACAGATAATGGTTAATAAATAGATAATAGATAATAAATAGATAACAAATGTTCACTTCAATTTTATATAATATAATATATAATAAATGATTGATAATGAATATTAGACAATAGATAACAAATAAAACATAATAGATGAAATATAATAGAAAAAAGCTAATAGATAACAGATAAAAGATACTAGCTAATAGATAACAGATAATAGATAACAGATAATAGATAAAATAAAAGAAAATAGATAACAGATAAAAGATAATATATTATATAATAGAAAATAGATAACAGATAAGAGATAATAGATAACAGATAATAGATAATAAATAGATAATAAATGTTCACTTCAATTTTATATAATATAATAGATAACAGATGATAATGAATAATATATAATAGATAACAGATAATAGATAAAATATAATAGAAAATAGCTAATAGATAACAGATAACAGATAAAATATAATAACTAATAGATAATAGATAACAGATAAAAGATAACAAATAATAGATAACAGATAATAGATAATAGATAAAACAACAGATAATAGATAACATATAGCAGATAATAGACAACAGATAATAGATAATAGATAACATATAACAGATAATAGATAACAGATAATAGATAATAAATAGATAATAGATAATACATAATAAAATATAGATAATAGATAATAGGTAATATATAATAAATAAAAGACAATAGATAGCAGATAATAGATAATTGATTATAGAAAACAGATAACAGATAATAGATAATATATTATATATAATAGATAATAGATAACAGATACAGGATAATAGATAACAGATAATAGATAATAAATAGATAATAGGTAATAAATAGATAATAGATGAAAGTTAGTAGGTAATAGATGATAGGCAATAGGTAATAGATAATAGAAAACAGATAACAAATAATAGATAACAGATGATAGATAATATATAATAGATAACAGATAATAAGTAGATAACAGATAATAAATAGCTAATAAATAATAGATAATAACTAGATAATAAATAGATAATATCTAATACATAATAAAATATAGATAATAGCTTATAGATAATAGATAACAGATAATAGGCGTTTTTCTTTATTACATCCGAGCTGAGCATGAGTTGTCAAAAACAGATCAGCGTTTATTTTTTACCTCAGACTTAGCTGTGTTCAATATATGCGTTTCTTTTCATGGTCTGGTCATGGTCTGAGTGTTAGTCAGATGCTGTCGACGAGCTCAGAATTTTTTTACTGAGCACTAAGCAATCGGCTGCCAACGAATACATAAAAAAAAAACAATAAGCAAAAAATGGCTGCCACTAGCTTAGAATGTACTATTTTTTACTAAATTTAGCTATTTATCTAATAAATTATATATCTTGACATTTAGGTGACATCGCGTTTTTACTCGAACAAACTTAAGCTCTCTCTTCCAAGTAAAGTGCTTTGGAACAATATCAAAAGCCTTGGGATATGCAACAAAAATAAAGTTGATAGTCAACTAGACCCTGAGGTTTTAAACTCTTTTTTTACTAATAATGCTGCTTCAGCTTCTGCAAATAGTAATTCTTTGCCCTTGTCAAGTCCTTTACTGTGCCAATCCTTTCATATCTCACCGGTGGTTGAGCTTGATGTAGGTAAATGTGTGTCGCAAATCAAGTCAAATGCAATGGCTGCTGATGGTATTCCCATAAAATTTATAAAAATCTTATTGCCCCACATTATTAGCCCTCTAACTCACATCATTAACTCATGTTTCATGTCGTCATCGTTCCCTGACTTATGGAAAGTCGCCATTGTTCTTCCTATAGCAAAAAAGCAGAATCCATCTTGTGCAAATGATTTTAGGCCTATAAGCATCCTTTCACCGCTAGCAAAAATTTGTGAAAAACTAATGGCTCAGCAAATTACACACCACTTAGTTAATAATAACTTATTATCTCCGTTTCAATCTGGTTTTCGTGCTGGGCATAGTTGTTCGTCTGCGGTTGTTAAGATAATTGATGATATACGGCCACAATATGATGAAGGGTCTATGACGCTTTTGTGCTTGTTAGATTTTTCGAAAGCGTTTGATAAGGTAAATCATCAAATTTTGTGTCATAAGCTTAAGACATTGTTTGGTTTCTGTGAGAGTGCCGTTAATTTAATGTCCAGCTACTTGTGCAATAGGTGTCAAAAAGTTCAAATTGGCCAATTATCGTCGGGGTACAAACCAGTTTTAAGTGGTGTTCCTCAGGGTTCTATACTTGGCCCACTTCTGTTTTCCATGTTTTAAATGATATTTTTTCCGTTTGTAATCATGCTGCTATTCATGCATACGCTGATGATGTTCAGTTATATCTTTCTCGTAGAACTGGCCTTATCGATGACCTTTGTTGCAGGTTGAATGAAGACCTTAATAATGTAAATGAATGGGCTACAAAAAACGATCTTATACTTAATTCTTCCAAATCATATGTTCTTCCTGTCTGTAAGGTTAAGTCTTGTTTAAATTATGTTCCTGATTTGTTTATCGGAGCCAATAAGCTCACTGTTGTGTCTAAAGTTGTGAATCTTGGCTTCCATTTAAATTCTTCCCTGTCATGTGTTGACCACGTAAATAGTGTAGTAAGTAAAGTGTATTATGTTTTGCGTAACTTAAGATTGTCAGCCAGTGTAACTCCAATTGAGTAGGCGTAAGTTGGTAATTCAACATATCATGCCTGTTATAACTTTTTCTGAAATAGTGTATAGTAAACTGGATTCTTCGTCCCAACTAAAACTTCAGCTTGCGTTTAATTATGCTACGCGGTATGTTTATGGTCTTCTAAAATATGATCGTCTTTCCAGTTTCCGAAATGCAATACTTGGTTGCAGCATAGTTGATTATCTTAAGGCGAGAAACTGCATATACCTACATAGGTTAATCTATGATAAAACACCTGGGTATTTGTATGATAAACTCCAGTTTGGTATGTCTAGAAGAAGCCATGTCATGATAGTTCCGAGGCATTATTCCCTAAACACGTCCCACCTGTTCTTCATCAACGCCATTAGGTTGTGGAATGCTCTACCACGTAGGCTTAGGGAGACCAGTGGGAGAATAGCTTTTAGGCAATCAGTCTTTTCCTTCTTTTCTGCTCATTAGATTACTTCTTCTTTACTCCTTTTTCCACTCTTACTTTTCTTTACTCTCTAGCAAAATCTTTTAATTTAATTATGGCATAAATTACTTTAATTTACTTGTTGTTTCAAAAATTGTGTATATAATTATTTTTAATTAATTTTTTGAGTTGTTATTATTTCCTCTTATTACTAACTTATATTGTACTATAAAAGAGTTTGCTCTTAGTGTACTCATGCTTGTTTCTTTTAAATAAATAAATAAATAAATTTAAGTGGACGATAGATGCAAATGTTCCCAAAGTGTTTCATTACCAAATCAGACCAATTTTTGTTTGATCTGATGTTGTCAGCTCAGGTTATGGTCGGTTTGATCAGATCTGCTCAGATCTGTGGTCTGATGTGGAAAAAGAAAATCGCCTAATAGTTTACAGCTAATAGATAATAGACAATAGATAGTAGATAATAGATGATAGATATTATACAACAGATAATAGATAACAGATAATAGATAAATGATAAGAGATAATAGATAATAGTTAAAAAATAAAAGATAAAAGATAAAAGATAAAAGATAAAAGATAAAAGATAAAAGATAAAAGATAAAAGATAAAAGATAAAAGATAAAAGATAAAAGATAAAAGATAAAAGATAAAAGATAAAAGATAAAAGATAAAAGATAAAAGATAAAAGATAAAAGATAAAAGATAAAAGATAAAAGATAAAAGATAAAAGATAAAAGATAAAAGATAAAAGATAAAAGATAAAAGATAAAAGATAAAAGATAAAAGATAAAAGATAAAAGATAAAAGATAAAAGATAAAAGATAAAAGATAAAAGATAAAAGATAAAAGATAAAAGATAAAAGATAAAAGATAAAAGATAAAAGATAAAAGATAAAAGATAAAAGATAAAAGATAAAAGATAAAAGATAAAAGATAAAAGATAAAAGATAAAAGATAAAAGATAAAAGATAAAAGATAAAAGATAAAAGATAAAAGATAAAAGATAAAAGATAAAAGATAAAAGATAAAAGATAAAAGATAAAAGATAAAAGATAAAAGATAAAAGATAAAAGATAAAAGATAAAAGATAAAAGATAAAAGATAAAAAATAAAAAATAAAAGATAAAAGATAAAAGATAAAAGATAAAAGATAAAAGATAAAAGATAAAAAATAAAAGATAAAAGATAAGAGATAAAAGATAAAAGATAAAAGATAAAAGATAAAAGATAAAAGATAAAAGATAAAAGATAAAAGATAAAAGATAAAAGATAAAAGATAAAAGATAAAAGATAAAAGATAAAAGATAAAAGATAAAAGATAAAAGATAAAAGATAAAAGATAAAAGATAAAAGATAAAAGATAAAAGATAAAAGATAAAAGATAAAAGATAAAAGATAAAAGATAAAAGATAAAAGATAAAAGATAAAAGATAAAAGATAAAAGATAAAAGATAAAAGATAAAAGATAAAAGATAAAAGATAAAAGATAAAAGATAAAAGATAAAAGATAAAAGATAAAAGATAAAAGATAAAAGATAAAAGATAAAAGATAAAAGATAAAAGATAAAAGATAAAAGATAAAAGATAAAAGATAAAAGATAAAAGATAAAAGATAAAAGATAAAAGATAAAAGATAAAAGATAAAAGATAAAAGATAAAAGATAAAAGATAAAAGATAAAAGATAAAAGATAAAAGATAAAAGATAAAAGATAAAAGATAAAAGATAAAAGATAAAAGATAAAAGATAAAAGATAAAAGATAAAAGATAAAAGATAAAAGATAAAAGATAAAAGATAAAAGATAAAAGATAAAAGATAAAAGATAAAAGATAAAAGATAAAAGATAAAAGATAAAAGATAAAAGATAAAAGATAAAAGATAAAAGATAAAAGATAAAAGATAAAAGATAAAAGATAAAAGATAAAAGATAAAAGATAAAAGATAAAAGATAAAAGATAAAAGATAAAAGATAAAAGATAAAAGATAAAAGATAAAAGATAAAAGATAAAAGATAAAAGATAAAAGATAAAAGATAAAAGATAAAAGATAAAAGATAAAAGATAAAAGATAAAAGATAAAAGATAAAAGATAATAGCTAATAGAGGAAAGAAAATAGCTAATAGATAACAAATTATATATAATAGATAATAGTTGTCGATCATTTGTGTTCAAACATTTGATAACACGCACAGCACAATTGATCAATAGAAGCTAGGTCAAGTCCTTCCGAGGGCTGAAATGGCCTGTTTTTTTTTAGATAATAGCTAACAGATAAACGTTAAAGATATAAATAACAAAATTCATATGCAATATTAATTCATGTGCGTTTGCACACAAGCACACACATTTGTTGTTTAAGTGAGGTCAACGTCGAGAACGGACACGCAATGGTACAATCAAGCAAGCATCATCGGGGATGATTTGTTGTTGTTGTTCTGTAGAACCACACCAGACAGAAGAATCATTAGGTGATGACGTCTGCTTTAAACCATTAAAATTTGTGGGTTTGTTTTTTAATATACCTGTTTGCTTCACAGGAAAAAATCGGGCGCACTAAGGTCAGGAGACGTAGGAGGCCAGCGGAATGTGGAGTTTCTTGAAATCTTATTGGGGAATTTTTACTGCCATTCTGTCATAATAGGGTTGGTTATGTTACAAGTTGCACCATCTTGTTGAAACCGCATTAAGTTGAAAGATATTCTCTTTTGACGTGGTTCTGGAAAGTCAAACTATATCAATATCATTACTTAATGGTTTCCATTGGCCATAAAAGTATAAGCGTTTTCTTCGAAAAAGTAAGGACTTACAATGAATTAAGAAAGAGTATTTTCTATATGGACTGATGAAAAATCCCAAATGAAAATTGAGACTGCAAAATCTATTTTAAAAACAAGATGAACCTATGAACTTGATGAAACTGCACACCACACTGTGACGCAAAGTGGATACAATACCGGCTCATGGAGTATCTGTGGAATATTTGTGGGTTCGAACTATTCCATATACAACAATTTTGTTTGTTAGCATTGCTGTTCAGATCAAAATTGGCCTTTGTCAGACATAAAAATGCAGTTCAAGATATTTTCGTCCTCTTCAATTGGCATGTCTGCTGCATTCAGTTTGGTTGTTAGTTGATTTAGCTTTTTTGTAAGAATATGTTAAAATCTGTGACAGTCACACGCTCGGAAAAATAATTCACAAGCATCATTATAGTTACGGTGGCCATAAATTTAAATTAGAAAAAGCCGAAGTGGAATTTTGTTTACAAAATCGTGTTTTTTTTATTAAAAGTAAACAAAAGTCCCAAAAAAAAAAAAATATAAATCACATTTCATTGGCTTCGATTTGAATTAACAACAGTGTTTCGAAAATATATGCATCAAATGCATATGAGTGGTATTTTTCTGAGGTCTAAATTTGTTTAATAATGCTATTTCACTTTGTAAATATTCCTTAAGCTCTAAGCAGCTAAGGATACACCTAGAATTTTTAATTTGCATTTTCTAAAAGCTTCAAGTCTTCGATATCTCAAAAAATAAAAATGTTTTAGCCTTATAAGTGAACCGCCTTCGAGAGAATATTTATTAGCTTTGAATTTCTTAAATGAATTTAATCGATTTAAATCTGAAAATCGTTACTTTACGTTCAGATGTCAGCCATTTTGTCAAAAATCAATATTTTCAAAATCAGCTACAAGTATCTAGTTTAATAATTTTTTTGTTTCAGATAAATTTTGCAGGAGCAATCTTGGTAACCGCTTTTCAATTTTTCTTCACAGCGCTTTATAAAAATGCTGTATCTACCTAATATTAAGTTTTTTGTAATATAAAAAAAATTAAGCATACTCTTGAATGTGCACATCCTTAAAAATATTCACAAACATGACCTTTGTTTTCGCCTTCTGGGTATGTAATCCCCATTATGTTCATAGTTTCCTCTTGTTTTTAAAATAGATTTTACTGTCTCAATTTTCATTTGGGATTTTTCATTAGTCCATATAGAAAATACTCTTTTGGTGTGGGCAATAAAACCCGGTAAACACAAATTAAATTCTTTTTCTTTTGAAATATTTTGAAAAGGTATGGAATTTTTAATAAAATGTTAAAATATTTCAACCCATTTATTGTCGCCTAGCTTTGCACTGTCCGTCCTTTCCGTTAGTTCATCTGGAGTCACACAATTTTTAACACAAGTTAATTTTATCTGTCATTCATTTTTATTTTCTTTTCTTTTCCATAATATATATATGAACATTCCACGTGAAGCAGACAAGTAAAAAATGTTGATGCTTCTGATTTTAGTAGTATTCGATTATATTATATGTACCTATATACTTCTTCGATCCAGATAAAAACTATTTTTACAGTATAAAGTCTGGTTAACGAACTAGAGGTCTTTGACTTTGGGAAAATTTGACTAACCGGCAGGTATGCACATCTTTTAATTTCATTACCCAATTTAAAAAGTTACAATAAAATAAATCAAATGGTTGAATTTATACCTCATGTAATGAGCTTTTCAAATGCATTTTTGGATTTAAAAAAAATCATTTAAATTTTTGAAACTTGAATTTTACAAACTTGGATCTTTTTAATTTTTTTATTTTTTTATTTTTTTTTTAAATAGCTTATAGTGTATAGATAATCCGTGCCAAGTTTCATAATGGGCGTGGAAGTCGTTTAGGAGCTAGACCATTTACAGTTTTGAAGGACCACAGTGCGCTTTATTCGATTTTAGAATATCATTTGCATTATCTCAGAAACTATAAAGGCTAGGGTCATGAAACTTTGTTTAAATAAGTTTCAGTCGAAACTAAGTAGCAACACAAAAAATTAGAATTATAATCAACTGCATCCTACCCCCCTACAAACCATATTTTTTTTAATAAAAGGAAAACCGCATTAAATTGCTTATTTGTGTTTTAAAAAGTAAATTTAGTTTACTTAACTTCATTTAAAAAAGTCATACTAAAAATTATAACAATCGGTTAACTTTTAGATACATCTTCAATAAAGTTAGTTACTGAATTAACGAAGTTTTAAATTAATATATAAAAAAAAAAATAAATGCTTGCTAAAACAAAATTAAAATTACATCACAACTTGTTTTGAATGAATGAATTTTATTTTATTTTTCTTTAAATTTAAGAGTACCTACAAATTTTTTTAGAAATCAGTGCGGCAGAATTTCTGAGGCAGAATTTTCAAAGAACGTTTTTAAAATCCTTGCGTAGTGAGGTTGTTCAAAAAAATATTTCTTTAGTGGTTTGAAAAGCTCTGGCTAGTTCGAATACTGGCTTCAGAGTAAACCATCTTGTTTTAATAAATCCCAGAACTTTTTTATATTCTACATCAACAGTGTTACAAATTTCTTTTAAATGCTGCCATTGATATCGATAAAAACTTACATATGGATCAGCAAACGGTTGCCGTTGTAGATACTTTTTGATTTGCATGGCGCATGAAAACAGAGCAAAAAATATATCATTTGCCTAAAACAGAACATTTTCACGGATGATCACCGTAATTAAAGTCCATCTGCTAGAAGAAATGCCACCAAGAGTGCGCCTATATTCTCTTTGAAGGGAAAGTGTGGACTCCAACGCATGAAAGCGGTGCAAAATCCGAATTCCTGTTTCGTCTTAATCCTCGATTTTCAAAAATTAATCTATAAAATATAAAATATAACAAGTTAACTACACAGAGAAAAGATGTTTGTTTTAGCAATTTTTATCAGCTCTCCTGGAATTGATTTACCTTATAACTGTGTAGATAAAGTTTGAAAACAGTTAAGTTTCAAAAGTAGCCAAATCCAATTTGGTTTTTTTCAACACACAGTAAAAAATTTGAGGGTAAATTTTATCTTTTTTATAACATTTGTGTGGTATAAACTTTTTTATTCCAAATAATTTATAAATTTTGTACCACTCAATATTATAAACATAATAAAACAAATATAATTTAAAAATTTTATATGGATATGATGTCCAAATCAAAATATATTCTGGTTCAAAATTTAAAAATATAGTGGTTTCGATGGGTCTGATGGTTTGGAAAACTTTATAAGATTTGATGGTATAAATTTTAAAACATTTTTGGTTTGGATTTATATGTACACCAAATAGTATAAAATTTATCCTCATATTTTTTACTGTGCAGTGATCAAGTCATAGTAATGAATTTTAAAACCAACACACAACAAACAATTGTATGTTGGTTTTGTAAACAATTGTAAACAATTATGTTTACTTTATATGATTTAAATACAAATTCTAAATGTTTGATAGTTTAAATCATACTTGATTTTAAATACAAATTCTAGTTGTTTGATAGTTTAAAATCGTTTATTGAGCTTAAGGTCAAAGTTAGAACAATTAATTGTTCTAACGAATTTTTCCAAAGAAACAACAACGATGGTGCATTGCGTTAACGCGCTTGCACGGACAATCACAAAGATTTCTGATGACGCGTTTAGCACCGCAGAAATTGTACAATAAAATCAATTGCTAGTGATTTTTTTCCTTTCATATTGAAAAACTTTGTTGTTGTTGTTGTTTCTTTGGAAAAATTCGTTAGAACAATTAATTGTTCTAACTTTGACCTTAAGCTCAATAAACGATTTTAAACTATCAAACAACTAGAATTTGTATTTAAAATCAAGTATGATTTAAACTATCAAACATTTAGAATTTGTATTTAAATCATATAAAGTCAACATAATTTTATTTAACTCGAGAAGATACTTCACTTGCAGCACCCTGTAAGTTTCTACAAGAAGAACAATTACAAAATAGGAACCAAACCCGCAGTGATATGTGACGAAGAAGTAGTATTAATTACTTTGCACGCTCAGAAATTTTGGAATTAATTTTAAGCCAAGCGTTGGAATCATGCATTTTTTAATATATTTTTGATTAAAACTTATACTTTCAAGCATATTAAAAAATTGATTTAATGTTATCTGTATTAAAGTTTAATAAAAATTGTATTATATACAAGTTATAATACAAATTGTCTTAAAATATAATACAAATATCTATCAAGCATCTGTCAAATTGTCATTCTGATTCTGAAATCTGACATTGTCAAAATAGTACCTAAAGAAATAGTTTTTGTTAACGAAATACCGTATATTATAAAAGAAACTTTAAATGAATAAATATTTTGTTATTGGTTGACCAAATATTTTCTTTTTATTTCACTTGGAATTTTAAAAGTAAGTAAACATATAAAATATTTATAGCTTTATTCCATAAATATTCCATAAATTTATTCCATAAATGTTGATTTATCCTTTCATCTTTTCAGGAGAATATGTATTAAACGTTATACATCTTGTATTACTGTTTAATACAATCTGTATTACTATTTAATATAATTTGATACAATTTGTATTACTATTTAATACAATTTGTATTAATATTTAATAAAAATTTTTTTATTCGTATTACTTTTTAATAACTGAAGTATTACACTTGATTACAAATGTATTAAAATATAAACTAGAATAGTATTGTTCTAAACTTCGTTTCTTTTCCAATTCTGTATTAGAATTTAGTAGTATGGGATTAGAATTCAATTGTAATATTTTACATATATTAGATTCTAATGCAATTCGGGTGTGGTCATATATACAATACAGTTTTTATTAAAATTTAATCCAAGATTTCTGAGCGTGTGCTGAGTAGAATCCAGCACAAACACAGCGGAACCTTGACACATTTATGTATAGGAAATCTCTAACTTTTAAATTATAAGCAAGTAGCAGGTATCACTGAGAATAATTTTATATTATCATGATGTTGTTTTTGGGTTTTCTATCAAATAAGTGAAAAGAGCAGTATATTCTACCAACTAGTACACTCTTAGAAATAAAGTTGATTCGAAGGGCAATTGTGAAAAATCGAACGTGCTTTATAAACATTAAAAAAGAAACTCATCCCTCTAAATATTTATTTTTGTCTACCCGCAGTTAAAATAAAAGCAGAAAAACAACAACAGCTACTACTTTGCCACATTAACACCTCATCAAATGTTGAAAAGTGGTCGGTTGCAAAGCGCTGAGCGCAATAAACTCTTTGTTTGGATTCGGGATAAACACGTCAGGGGATAAACACATCAGGGATGCTGCTCATGGAAAAAATTAAGAAAGTTGTATGCTTCGAAATCGTATAAATTTTGTATTTATCAGAAAATCAAAAGCTGCCACACAGTGCATCGTTCAGTGGACAAAATTCCAACATTTTATGCTTCGAAATCGATCGACAAGTAATAGCGTTCACAAGGGGACAGGAGAGGGCATTTTCCCCTCTCCATACGCTGTGAATTTTTTTATATATATTCATATTAAATCAAAAAAGCCGTAAGTTACAATTAAAGAATGATGCAAGAGAAGCAAAAAACATTCTAAATTGGAAGTTGCTCTTAAACTTGGGGATTTTAGAACTTTGTTAATAAAAACTTCGTTTTTGGTTGTAGAGTGTAACATTTTGCAGGAACATGTATTTCATGTATCATATCATATTTTTGTGTAACTTACGGCTTTTTTTATTTCAGATGACGGTGTTTTCATTATGTATGTAAATATGTTTTGTAGTGAACACAATTATTCTTTTTTTAGGTTTATTTTTTTTTTATTCACCCGGAGGTATGAATCTTCCAAAGATACGTATGCCCGTCCTATACGCATGAACGATTTACACTCTAGATCCTGCCCGAATCAGCCGGGACAGACAGAATGCACCTACGTACTAAACATACCACCTATTGGCTATTAGGATTTTCCATTAAGCACATTAATTGGCTTTTCAGTGGAAATTAAAAATTTAATATATAACAAACGTGTATTTAAGTATATTTAATTCTATATAAATAAGCAACATCGAATTAAATTATAGTGACTATCAATTTAAGGTACCCGAAAAACAATCCTGATTTCAAAAACAATCCAAAACACTAAACTCATTTTAACTGGTTTGCGGCTATTGTCCAACCCAAGGACCTACGTGGAAATGAAATAAATCTCATATCCGCCAAATCAAAATCCCAATTAGTTGGATATGCATTTGGGCCAACGCAGGCATAAACTTGTGTGGAAAAGAGATATACTCTGGCACACCAATCCATGTGATAGTGTGAGTTCAGTCTAATTTCAAATCAGGAAACCACGTGAGCACGTAAATCCCAATTCATTTAAAAATTAAATTATTGAATAATTAAAAAGTAAGTTTTAAAAACGATTCGTATTTGATGGTGCTTACTTTATAAAACATAATAACGAGACAAAAAGGAGAAACAGAACAATGTAAATTACCGATATTACATTGTTATAAAACTGCGTTAGGTATAATAGGATGAAGTTAAATTGATTTAATTATTTAAATGTAATATAATTTTCCGTTTTTAGAAAAATTTTAATCAGAAAAATTAATCATGTTGAAGTTATCATTGAAATCACTGCACATACATAGTAAAGGTTCATGAAGAGCGTCATTAGAACTGCACTGACTCAACTTGAAAAACAGAAAATGTCTAGTTCCTCTCCTTGGGATGTAAAAATTTAGAGCTGAGATGAGATATTCCGAATTAATCTCGCCACGAAGTAATTTATACAGAAACATGACATTAAGCATCATTCTTCTGCTTCTTAGGAAAGGTAGTAAAATAATTTTAAGGCGTATTTCATACGATGGAAGCATAATATTGGGGCTCCAACGACTATAATGTAAAGCAAAAAGTAAAAACTGTTTTTGAATAGATTCTATGGCGTCGATGTAGACATTATATTGTGGATTCCATATAATTAATGCATATTCAAGAATTGGCCTTACGAGAGAGGTATATAATAATTTAGTAGTAAAGGGATCACTGAATTCTTTAGCCCATGTTTTAATGAAACCAAGGATTCCTCTTGCCTTATTTATCACCATATTAACGTGGAGATTGAAGCGAAGTTTTGAATCCATAATAACACCAAGATCGAGGAAACTGGAAACTATTTCTAAGTTAGTGTTATTTATAGTGTAATTTATGTTATTAGATAATCTTCGAGAGAATGTCATTTGCTTACATTTTTTTAAGTTGAAATTAAGATTAAACTACACCAGTCCAGAAGTCTATTTAGATCAGAATGTAAAAGATGTCGAACTTCGGGTGATTTGTAACAAAGAAAAAGTTTCACGTCGTCAGCGTACATTAAGACGTTACAGTGTTTTATTACCGAAGGAAGATCATTAATGAATAGTAAAAACAAAGCCGGTCCAAAATGACTGTCCTGAGGAACGCCAGAAGTGACCGAAATACTTTTTGAAAGAGAATTCTTATATAAAACCTTTTGAGTACGTCTAGATAAATACGAATTTATCCAATTTAATAATATGACAGGAAACCCAATAAGGTGGAGTTTTTTCAAAAGAAGATTATGATTAGCACTGTCGAAAGCTTTGCTAAAGTCCGTATAAATAACATCAGTCTGCAGTCCCAAAGTAAAACTATTTATAGCACGCGTTGCAAACTCTAAGAGGTTTGTTGTATTTAAAAATAAAGCTGAGCTTAACCATACATTTTTATATAGTATGTTATGTTGTACCAGTCGCTGGGATAAGTTGCGATACCTTTTCATTTAACCTTGTTTCCCAGATTTCAGTACGTTTTCTTACACTAAAAAAAATTTGTGTGTAAATATTATTAATAACTGTGTCCATTCTACGAATTTTATTAGTAGTTTTTAGCTATCGGTATATTTATTAGTAGTTATTTGTTGTTTTTCATAGGATTCGAAGAATGGGCGTTGTTTGGTACATATAACGAATATTTTATTCGTATTCGTACAAAATCAAATGCATATTGTACGAATGCATTTGTTACATTTACGAATGATCCTAATACCAAATAATGAAAAAAAAAAGCATGTTGTCTGAGATGGGCTTTGAACTGCGGTTTTTTAGCTTACTGGCCACGTACTCTTCCAGTAGGCTACGGCTACCTTTTAATCATACACTTCCTTCTATTTGGCATTTGTGACGTGGTTTTATCAAAGGCGGAGGTAAAACTCAGCCGCTCCAGGGTCCTGTGAAAAGGTCCACTAACTCTCACAAATTATTTTGTAAATAAAAGACGCAGGGTTTTCAGTAATTCACAAAGCTACTTTATTGAGCTCGTTATCCTTATTTTAACCTCTTAATTATGCAGCTTCGGGTAGTCGCTAGTGGCTTAGTAATCAGTTGGTAATCTCTTTAGTACTCGGTCATCAGTTGGCAATAACTTAAGAAGCCTGCAATCAGTTGGTAATCGCTTCGGTAATCAGTTGGTAATTGGTTGGTAATCGCTTTGGTAATCGGTTGGTAATTGGTTGGTAATCGCTTCGGTAATTGGTTGGTAGACGCCGTGGTGGCGTAGCAGAGAGTGCCTGCGTCACAGTCCCGGTGATAGGCCTTGCCATGGCGAATAATAAGGTAGGGTAAGTAGCTCTGACAAGACTTATCGTTAATATCAAAGTGTGTTTTAGAGATGCCAGTTTTCTTTATTAATGTTATTTCTGGGATAAGCACTTACAAAAGGAATTTTATGAAGGGTAAATAAGATCAAATGTCTTTATTCCACGTTGTGCGACAAATTGCATAGCTTCTTTTTGCCATTTTTATAATTTTAAAAGTTATTAAAATATATGTAACTTTACACAAAATTCCTTATGAAAAACACAAATACACGCTTATAAGAACAAGAATTAAATTGAAGTGGAAGGCTCAAGCTGGATTATAATATACAAAAATATTTCGCAGAATAATTCTGCTTAAACCTGAAAAACCTGTACTTCCCCGTTTTGAAGTACTGCTAATAAAGGATTTCATCAGAAACGCCAAGACAAAGTATGGATTTTTCATTGGATTTTAATTTGTGATATGGCAGCACTATATTTTATGATTTCGACATTAACAATAGGTCTTGTCAAAGCTACTTACCCTACCTCATTATTATGCCATGGGCCTTGCGGTCAACCGGGGTAGTGACGTAGCTTCATGAAAAAAGAAAATCTTACTATAGACGACGCTCTAGTGGCGTGGCAGCGAGTGCCTACGTAACAGCCCCGGTGATAGATCTTGCGGTCAACCGAGGTAGCGACGTGGCTTTCGAAAGAAATAAAAAATAAATAAATAAATAAAGATAAAATAATAAATAAAATAACTAACTACACTTAAAAAAACCAAAAATTACCGTTTGCCACCCTCTCCGGACGATAATTAATAATATTGAGCTCACCTAGTTAATATAGATAGTTAATATAAATTGAGCTCACCTAAAAAGGAATGTTACCTTAGCTGGATTTGTCGTGTCTATTTATATGCTTTAAGAAAGAACTACTAAGGAATTATACAAGTCGTATGTTATATGGCATATGAAAAGAATGTTTGGCGGCTGTTTTATGGCTACAAGAGTGTGAGTCTTGTTGTTGTGACTGGTAATTTATGTAATTTATATATAGTTCAACAAACCAGGCTGAACGATTTCGGTTGTGCATTTATTAAGATTGTATTGTAAAAATGTTCTAATTTTTTTTAAAACTTTTGCTTTCAAAAATGGAGTTCTGCTCTCCATTTTTAGCATGTTAACTGTATTTGGGATACAAAATGGTGTTTTTTAAGATTACATTATTTGCCCTTGTACGGAAAGTTGTTATATTAAGCTTATTTACCATACAGAAATTTTTAACACAGTTTTATGTTAATGCAGAATTTTGTAATGCAGAATTTTGTATACATAGCTTCATACATACAGACAACTGCATCGAACCCATTTTTTAACTAATACTTCGTACATTCTATGTATAATGCGTACGATCAACCTACGAATGAATTTTATCTACTAATATAATTTTTGATTCGTAAATAGTACGAAACCATTAGTAAATACTACCAATGTAATGAAAGAAATTACGAAATTATTCGTACGAAAAACTGACGAATGTTAAGAAATGATATTAGTTGAATATCATTCTTCGGAGCAACAGATGGCAAGGGACATTTAAGCCAATAACACACACAAACTTTGAAGATAAAAAATTTTTTATTTATAGTCATTGGGCCTTACTAGTCTTAATAGTCATTTTCAAGTTAATGTTTTCCCAAAAATTGGTTTGAAAAAAAAAAATCGTTTTCCTGTCAGAAAGACGTTCCAATTTGGATAATTTTTGAATTTTTGCTAAACTTCATAAAATGGCTAACAATCCTGCAGTATTTAAATTTGAGAAAGTTGCAGCGATCAAAGCGAGGGTAAAGCTTCTAATTCAAAAACCAAAGAAAAAGTTATGAAATTCTGAATAAAGTAGGGAAATTTTGGATCAAGGACTAATTTTTTTTAAGAAAATCTGAGGGCATATTTAGGCTAAGCCAATGATTTTACATTAGAATATATTATGGTGAAATGTTATTATGACTTAAATGTAAATAGGAAACTCTATTTGGAACATCCCTTTTATACTTCTTCAAATTCACGTATTTTCCACCCAATTTCAGAATTTTCAGGATTTTTTTCGCATCACGTGCTAATCTTACAGCCAAAATTCAGAATCAAGCCTTGCAGAGAGGTTCCGGAATATGTTAAGAAAATGTATGGAACCCAAAACTCATCTTATATACATATACTGCTTTATATACTTATTCATACGTTTTGAATAGAAAAAATTAAATTTTTTATATCATTCCTATAATAGATATGTTTCCGTACTCAATTGAAGCACAGCCTCGAATAACGTTTTAAGCGACAAAAAGTAAATTGTTCACAATACGTTAAAAAAGTTTTAAATGCAGCAGTCAATTTCTAGATACTTGTTTTTAATACGATGTGGAAAAACTTAGGTAAATACACTATTTTAATTAAGTAAATATTTGCTATTCCAATTTATAATAACTAAGCAAATATTTGCTTGAATTAAGTAAAAATTTGCTATTCCAATTTATAATAACTTAGCAAAATTTTGCTAGAATATAATCAAAATTTTGCTTTTTCTTAAAAACACGAGAAGTGGTTGCAATTTAACAATCTTTTTCTAAAATCACATTGCGATTGAGCAAAGTTTTGCTTAGTTATTATAAATTGAAATAGCATATTTCTACTTAATCCAAGCAAATAATTGCTAAGTAATTATAGACTCAAATAGAAAATTTTACTCAATTCAAGTAAATTTATTCTAAACACACAAGCACACGTTTATTCCTAATGAAGAAAATTAGGCGACGAGTGGTTAACAACTGCGATGGTCGAATGGATAAGCCTATGCACTTACTCTCTCGCGGTCGAGGTTCAAATCTCCAGATGGTGGTAATTTTTCAATTTAGTTAAATGTTAAAAATTATTTCACTTCAAAAATGTGCTAGATTTCAGCAAAAACTAATCAAAATTTGCTATTTCAATTTATAATCACAAAGCAAATACTTGCTTGAATTAGGTAAAAATTTGCTTTTGCAGTTTATAAATAACTAAGCAAAATTTTGATTAAATTCAAGCAAATATTTGCTTAGGTATTTAACATTTTGATTAAATTCAAGTAAATATTTGCTTAGTTATTATAAACAGCAAAAGAACATTTTTGCTTAATTCAAGTAAATATTTGCTTAGTTATAAGAAATTGTAATAGCGAATTACTACTTAATTCAAGCAAATATTTGCTAAGTTATTGTAAATTGAAATAGCAAATTTTGATTAGATTTTGCTGAAATTTAATATAATTTTGAAGTGGCTGAGAATCAAGCGCAAGTTTTGCTTAACTACAATACAAATTTAGCAAACAGTTTTTTCCGTGTGTGTTTAGCGCATTTACAAAGTTTTATGAACACACAAAATCTGGAACTTTAAGCATGACCCAAGCCAAAGTTATGACACAAAAAACAAAAGACCCTGTCATATAACTTATATAGCGATTGAAAACTTTGAAGCAAGATTTCTCGAAACCTCGAAATCAGACTTAACTGTTATTGCTTATGAACACAGATATATAGATTAAAAATATGTATCTATTTTTAAACAAAATTTCAAATTTTATTTATCATGCCCCTCCCCTCTTTGGCATATCCTAGCTGCGCCACTAGTAGCGATAATAACTTGACTTCAGGTATGAACAAGAAAATCAATCACGCTCTGCCGGAAATCAACATTTGGAATTCCCCAATAAATATTGCGTTGGTCTCTCTGATCACTGCCGTGGATCACGCTTGAGTGATCTTCAAGCAATACGCACGCTACGCTGCTCTGCATTGAATCTACATTCTTTCATAGAAATCATTAGAAATTCTTGTGTGCTTTCAAATAGAAAAAGAAGAAATAGAAAAAAGCACTAAAGTACAAGAGAAAAGAATTACATGCCGGAAAATTAGCATTTCCGGAACAATTTACAATAGATGAAGAATAGAGAGAAAGCCCAGAATTGCTTGAATAATGAAGCATGTCATAATTTGTACTGTCCATCACGGGCCTGCCTAAGACATTCATAGATGGACGGACACGTTTAGCAAAACAATTTCGCTCTAATTCGGTCACTAGCTGACATAAGTTGCTTAGACACTAAATGAGCATTTATTGCAAATATTACCGCTAATTTGAGTGCATTTAAAATGGCATCAAATTTTATGCGTTCTTCCCGCATCTCAGCTGCACATTCATTCAGTCATTTATTCATTCATTCAGTCAGTCACTCCACTAAATAAACGATCCGTCCACCCGTGCATCCGCCAGAGGCACAACGACGAGCAAACCAACGTTTGTCACTTCCTTTTTGGAAACTTTGCACTAAATTTACTGAACACTTACACATGCATACACACACGTGTTCTGAAAGCATGTGGGATGTTGATTGTGTTAGAGTAAAAAAAGTATAAAAAAGTACCTTTACACTAGTGATGGGAAAAATCGTGATGGATAAATTCGGTTAATTAATCATACGATTAATCGAAGGGATCGATTATTAATAGCAATGAATTGCAGCAAAATTAACCGATTTACCGATTACCTGATAAATCGCTAAAATTTATAAAATCTTTAAAAGCCATACAAAATTATTCTTAAATTTATTAATTTTTTAAAGTTTGGTTGGTTTTTACTGTCGGTATTTTTTAACACGTAAATTTTTTAAGTTGTGGCATTTTTTAAATAATTCCCATATTGCAAATAATTTCAGATCTGGAACTTATTCCAAAATAACAAGGTTTTTATTGAATATTTTAAAAAGTACTAAATATTTTTTATAAAACTTTAAGAAACCTAATACGTGCGTGACTTTTGAATTTGAAAAGAAAAATTACGTCAATCGGTCAAGTTTTTTAAGAGTAACCGGTGCAAAGGCATTAAATCGGTGTAGAACAGCCACCGGCGTACTTGAGAACTTCCTCCTTTTTGGAGTCGGTTAAAAATTGTCGTAAAAAAGAAAATAAATATAAAAATAAATTTTTTACTGACTTGAGTATGAGTATTTTACTTTATTGAGTATGAAATAAGGCGTTTATTTCATTAAATTATAAACAGATATAAGAAAGTTAACATTATTTGTTTAAAATTGAATTCAGAAACAAGAGCCTTGAAAGGCGTTGCATTGTAGCGATTCCGTTTTTCAGTTGCAGTTGCACCAGCTTTAGAAAAAAGCCGTTCTGATGGTACAGAAGTTCCAGTTAATAAGCAATATTTTTGGGAGAGAGAAAATACATTAGGGGTCGTCCATAAACTACATTACTGATTTTCCGGCTTTTTTAAAGGCTGCTGCATTGTGTAAATGCTTTCTGAATATTGATTTATTTAAATAGTATTTTTTATTCCGATTTATTGTAAACGATATAATACAAACTTATGACAATTCATAGAAGTTTTAAAAACGAGATACAAGCCGCAGGTAGGACACGACCTTGAACCGATTTCTTCTTTCTGAGAAGGACAGTACATGCCATACGGTATCTCCTTTGATCAAGAACATTCAGGCCTTAACGTCAAAGCCTGTCGCAAAAGCAAAGACCCAAATTTTTCAGACGTGTGCTGAGATGGTGAAGGAATACCAAAAGGTTCCTGTGTCGAGGGAAAAGGTGGTGGAAGAAATCGTTGAAACAAAAGTTAACCATCAATTTAGACGATCAAACATAAATATGTAAGTTAAAAATTTTTAAATGATTGTGTTATTAATTAGAGGTTTTTCGTAGATTTTTTTAATTTTTGGTAACGTTACAATATCTAAACACTTTCCCCCAACTACCGTTACTTATCGTAGTGCATTTCAAAACCCCTCCCCCCCCCCCCTAAGTTTATGGACGACCCCTTAGACTGTTTCAAAAGAAATAACTTTATTAATTTTTGTACGGGTCAGTGGATTTATAAAAGTGTAAAAACACACCATAATTTATTTTCATAGGCATCCGAAATTTATTAGGACATGCTTAAGTCGTCTAAATTAATTTTTTGTGCCAATAACAGATATTAATTTTTTTAGAGTGTAATTTTTTTTTCAATAACTTAATTCATTTCCAGTCGGTGTTCAATTAATCGAACGTATAATTTGTTCATTTTCAATAATTTTTTTGAATTATGAAGGTAAGTAAAATCAGGATGATCGTTGATGCCATATATTACTTTGATTATTGACTATTTGAAAATAGTATTCACCATCACCACCCGTGATTAAGCGGGTGGGGGTGTGGTTGAAAAATACCTTGCCAATAGACCTTTCTTGTGAATAATATTAAATATATATATATATATATATATAGCTAAAAACAAGAAAGTAATGATTAGGCCTTTTAGGCAAAAGACAAAGCTATTTTTTGCAATAAAAAAATCAAGACCTGGCAGCACCTGAATGACACAGGTATGAGTCAAAGTTAGTGTTCGATTAATCGAACGTTAGCGCTTATCCCATACCATAAAATCCCATACAAATTAAACATATCGTGTAACAAGTGAATATACAAAATTATTTAAGTAAAAAATACGTTTTTAAGGTTAAGAACCTGATAAGCCACATTAAAAAATATTATGAAGTAATCGACTCTAAAGTTTTGAAAAAATTTATTTTTAGCCTAAAAAAAATTGATTTTTTAGATCATGTGGCTTATCATGTTATTGCAATAAGCCCTTCATTTATATAATATGATATGAATACTCAATATTTGTAGTAATCAAAAATAAGCAACATTTGCTTTGTAATCTTAAAAAGTAGTAGGACAGTAAACAGATTATTTTTCATAAAAAATCTCTATCTATATTCCACTAAATTCTCATTTACTATTTTGCGAAACAAACGATTTAAATGAACCCAAATTTAAAAATATCAAATCATGCACAAAGCACGTCCATTTCGTTGAAAACATAATAGAAATGGGCGAGATGCTGTCCTTTGCCGGTAAAATTTGCCATTACGTATTTTTATGGAATTTTATGGTATGGATAAGCGAGCGCCAACGTTCAATTAATCAAACATTTGATTTTTTGACATACCGATAAAACGGATGGGTATTGAAATTTTTTCATGACGGATTTGGAATCAGGAGACCTTAATTACTCCAGAAATATACTTTATATCAAAAAATTCTACAATTTTTGCTGCGCGGTAGAAAATGTGTTAATAAATTACTTTTTAGTTATAAGACTATTATGAAAGCACGATGAGTTACTTTCTCCAGCCCACTACATAAAAGCAATTGTAATAAGGAGTGTATCGAAAAGAAACTGGACACTTTTAAACGGTGTATATATATTTGTATATATATATAACGTGTGCTGTGTATAAATTTGTTTACATGTTCAAAGGTACCGTTAGATTTGCTATAGTGTCAACTATGCATGTAGATTAAACAAAATATTTTACTCAATTAGTGGCATTTCGGTGCCACGAATTGAAAAAGACGTACGCGAAAAAATTGTGCACAATTGGTGCACCGAACAAAGAGTTTTTTATAGAAAAGTGGCAAGACAAGCGTCTAGTGCAAGAAAAAATTGACTGTATTTTAATGGACGACGAGACATATGTAAAAATGGACTCTACACAATTCTTTACGAAGGTTAAAGGTCAAAATATCGATGACTCAATCAGCAAAATTCAAATGGAAAAATTTGGACAGAAAGTTCTGGTTTGGCAAGGTATTTGCGCCTTAAGACATCAACTTTTTTACAAAAGGCACAATAAATGCTGAAATTTACAAAAAGGAGTGCTTAAAAAACGACTAATTCCATTTTACAAGCGCTATAAAGGCTCAGTTGTGGCGGCCGTAGCCTAGTGGGTAGAGTGCGTGGCTCCTAAGCTAAAGAACCGTGGTAACCCGGGTTCAATTCCAGCTCAGACAGAAAGTTTTTTCAATTGAATTAATTTTTCTGTTCGGTCGTCACCTCTCTGCAGACAATGGCAAACCTCAGAGAGTAAAAATTGCCATGTAAAGCTTCTTGAGAACATAAGCCGTTCGGAGTCGGCATTAAACTCGTAGGTCCAGTTCTCCATCATTTGTGTTCAAACATTTAATAACACGCACAACACAATTGATCAATAGAAGCTAGGTCAAGTCCTTCAAAGGGCTGAAATGGCCAGTTTATTTTTTATTTATAAAGGTTCAATTATATTTTAGCCTGACTTGGCAACAGCCAACTCAACTATATATCTTTTAAACAAAAATAGACTCAAATTTGTTTGCAAAGAGGAGAATCCACCAAACTCCTCAGAGCTTCGCCCCATCGAGCGCTATTGGGCTGAATCGAAGGAAAAGTTTAGGAAGATGGGTAGGGCTGCTCAAAACTTCAAAGAATTCAAAAAAATATGGACTCAAGCAACAAAATCTATTACACACCACTGTGCAAAATTTAATGAAACATGTAAAACAAAAAATTCGTTCCAAAATCAGAAACTAAATATTATTTTAGATTTTTTGCTAAATACTGTTTTGAATAACCCATTTTGTTAATATTAATAATATAAAAAATGTTTCAATTTCTTTTCGATACACTCCTTATATGCAATCAAATTTGTTTTTTTTTTTAAATGTTCAACTTCTCAGTACCTTTGGTATCTAGAATCCTTTATTAATGATAAAATTATATTTGGATTATGAAACTCTGAACCACGCATTTGATATGTATGTACATTTTAAGTCTACAACTAACTCCAATGACAATGATTTTTAACATTTAAAGGAAAAAAAAAACACTTATATTTATTTATTATACTCTTCAGTGTAACTCTTTCTTTGAGTCAGTTAAAAAAAATTATCTAGTGAGGCCGCTCCAAAAATGCCGAACACAGATATATATCTTGACGGTAAAGTTTCCACAAATTTTAACGAAAAAAATTATTCAGTGATTTTTTACCGTATAAAAAATCAAACCATTCATGGTAGTTCGTGGATCGTAAGTTTGAAGTGTTGAGATAATGGAAAGAATTTGGAATTCCAGCACAAGCAAAAATGTGTGATATTCTTAAGATTGAAAAATTCTGCAGAAACATTTTATTTTTTTTAATTCTTGAAATCAAAACAAACTTTTTAGAGGCAACCAGCCAGTTAGTTACACGTTTAAGTTGTCTTTCAAGTTACAACACACTCACAAATTTTTAGTGTAAGCACAGTGAAGAAGTGTGAGTGTGTTGCAACTTAAAAGGAAACTTGAACAGAAACTTGAACGTGTAATGCCCTGGTAAGATCAATCGTTGTGGAAGGATAACTCGGAATACATACATAGGTTGCAATGCAATCCAAAACTTGAAAACAACCAATGACACAGTTGAAAGGGCTGCTGGCATGATGACGAAAGTTGATGGACAATAGACCACCCATATGTGCAAAAGTGTTATTTTCTTCGCTCCCCACGTAATTTCGTGGAGAACAAAACTAAAAAATAAGATCTGCAAAAAAAAAAACTGGGTGCGTCTAGTGGTAAAATGCCAGTCGCATTTGACTTAAAGCCTCAAAAACACACTTTAAAAAAGTTCAAAATTTTTTTGATTTGTTACTCTTTTAAAAAGTGTTTAAAGTAGTTCGTGATTGGGACTTTAAATTTAAGAATAACCTAGCCAATAACAACAATGTATAAACTTTTGACCAACTTGTATTATTTATGATAAAATCAACGTTTAAAGACAAGATTTTTGAAATTTTTTGAGCCCCTTTTTTGCAAAAACGGTTGCCATTATGGTTTTCGTACGGATAAAATGATGTGCTTTATTTCATTATAGAGATAATTAAGTAAAGTTTAAATGAAATTTTTTTTTAGCAAAAAAAAGCGCCGATAACGCGGTTCAAAGTAAGAATATGTAAAACAATAATTAAAAACATTAATACAAAAAAAAAAATTATATAATTCAATTATAGTTAATAATATAAATAAAGCACAAATAATATTTATTATGTTTTAAGTTAAATCATTGGTAACACATTTAAGAACAAAGAACATTAAACAAATATCTTCAAGTTAATTTTTTCATTTGTACAACTGGAATTTTGTTTTGGGTAATTTTTATCAAAATATTGTAAAAATTTTGTCTTAGAAAAATTGTTGGATGGAAAATTTGTATAATATTTCTCCATTGCATGCAGGACAAACTCTTTCTGCTCATTTTGGTGAGTTAAAATGGCATTAAAACGTGAAATTAATACTACGCTACGTTCTGCAATATCAATAACGACTATTAATTTTTTAACAATATATTTTGCAGCAAGATAATCTTAATTTTCCTCCCAAGTGGCTATTTTCCATTTTCACAATTTATTTGATATAGTTGCGAACGCCAAACACTATCACTACATGATACAAAGAACTACAGATAATGTATTCCCGGCGCAACGAAAAAAATTTACTGCGCACCTCGTCATTGATGCTCGTCAAATGTGACACTTGATGAATACATTCAAAAGAAAATGACAAAAAGAGACGAAGATAGCGAAATGAAAATGAACAAACAGTCAAAATTCTGTCGAGCACATCAAAAAACGTATCCGCTTTTTTTGTAAAGCGGTAAAAAGGGGAAAAACACCCCTACAAAATATGCAAATTTTTTCACAAACAGTACTAAAAAATATATTTACTTTATTTTGGACATGTGCTTTATTTAACAATATATATTTCATTTCAGTAAAACAAGTTTTCTTAAGAAAATGTCGACATTTTAAAATCTTTACACCCTATGAATAAATTGTGGCTACGTTGCTACCAATGAGCACCTTCTACGTCACAGCAAAGATGGCAGACATGCGCAATACTTCATCTGCAGTTCTCTGTATCATGCTATCACTTTATAAATTGTTAAAATGTCAACAAAAATGACAAGTGGATTTTACGTTAGCAACGGAGCATATTTAGGTTCAAAATGTTATAGAAAAACTGTACGACTAGAAATACTGAAGGTCTTTGGATAAGTTGAGCATGCAGTTATTCTTTACTTGGCTTGAGAATGAATTTGTTTAGATGTTCACATAGTTTCAAAACTTTGTCGCAAATTTTTTTAATTAATGTTTATAGATTCTTACTTTGAACCGCGTTATCGGCACTAAAAATAAATATTTTTTAAAAAAAAAATATTTTCATTTAAACTTTACTTAATTATCTCTACTATGAAATATAGCACTTAATTTTATCCGTACGAAAACCATAATGGCAACCGTTTTTGCAAAAAAGGTGCTCAAAAAATTTAAAAAATCTTGTCTTTAAACGTTGATTTTACCATAAATAATACAAGTTGGTCAAAAGTTTATACACTGTTGTTATTGGCTAGGTTATTCTTAAATTTATAGTCCCAATCACGAACTACATAAAACACTTTTTAAAAAGTTACGGATCAAAAATATTTTGAACTTTTTAAAAATGTGTTTTTGAGGATTTAAGTCAAATGCGACTGGCATTTTACCACTAGACGCACCCAGTTTTTTTTGCAGATCTTATTTTTTAGTCGAGTTCTCTACGAAAATGCGCGGGGAGCGAAGAAAGTAACACTTTTGCACATTCCATATATTTGATGGGTGCTCTAATGGACAATTTGTGAAAAGTGATAAAGAAAGTGAGCTTTACATACACATTGTAAAGGAAAACATAAAAAATTTCTCAATGCAAGCAAATGCACTTGGAATAAAAAAAAATGTTCTACAACTTTTGTTATAAAAAAAACCAAACAGTTTGTTCAATAAAATACTTTCTTTACTTTACTGTACTTTACAAAAAAGTAATCACTGAATCACTGAGTTGTGGTAATGTGTGGTTGATCGGGGAAAGAAATTTTATCGTGTTTTCTGAATCTTATTATACTTAAAAAAAATTATGAAGTGTTTTAAAAAAGTTTACACTCCAAAAAATTTTGTTTGTTGTACTGACCCAAAAAAAAACTTTGAGCGGTTCGAGCATGTCCTAAAATTATCCGATCTCTATGACAGTTCCATGATGTGTTTTTACACCTTTAAAAATGATATAAGCCCCTGACCCATGGAAAAATTAATATTCCAATTTTTTTGTAACAGTCTAATATATCTACATAGCTAAGGGTACAGGGATTTCATCTCTTCCCTCAGTCTCATTACTTTTCAACTCGAGGACCGCAGCATTGAGAAAGAAGCTAAGTTCGTCTTAAGGATGTATTAAGGCTTTGAAAAAACGCCACCAAACTTCGCTTCTAATAGGAGCCATTGCTTGTACCCTGTGATTATTTATTTTATAAATTATTTTCTTTAAACGTGCGCCTAATGTGTTGCTTGTTACATTTTTTGTGCAAATTGTAAAATTTTTTATTTTTCGACTATTTTTTCGGTTGATCGAATGGGAAAATTCGATACAATTAAATCGTTAACCAAAATAAAATAACCGATTAATAAAACTTTTTCGGTTAATCGTCCCATCCCTACACTATACGACAGTACAGGCGAGAGGCACTCATTCTGAGCTGCGGAAAGCATACAAAGATCAAGTGGCACATTTTAGATAGCGAATAGAAGAAGAATAGAAGAAGAATATTTAGGAAACAGAGCAACATCATTATTTGTGTACCAATGTGTAGAAGTGCTACACTTGCTGGCACTGATGATCAGCACTCGGCTCATGTGACTGATGACAGATAAACAAACTTGTGTCTTTTCTACTCACTGTGTGACACTTGTCACAAAACACTTCCTTTTCTTTTTCTAGTCTAGTGTATCACAATTGGGTCAAGCCTCTGCGAGACACTCAACAATGTTGTCAAGCCAAATTCTTGTTCTTGATCTTCCTCCTTCAAACCTCTGTTGCTCTTTCGTATTTTTAATATTTTCTAGCACTTCTATAAACATTTTCTTCTTCTGTCAATAGCTTTTATAAAAATTTCTTATTTTTTTTCTAGCTTAAAAAAAATTTATTTGTATGTTGAATTTTATGTTGTATTTTTTTGAAAATATTCTAGTTAATGAAAATAAGAACAATACACAAAAATGTCCTCAAAACCAAGGTATGTACCAATGTGTGCTGTTCAGCCTAATTGTCGTAGTCTTAGGTGCTCACACCGCTTTTAAAGTTCTTACAGAAAGGCAAACGGTAGCTTTCTCAATGATCCCTCTGTCGGAAATTTAGTACAACAAAGTCCAAGACAAGATTTAATTAGTTTCGATCGTAGTCCCTTTACGATGGCAAATCATAATTCGAAAACAAATTTCATTGGTGATTCGTAAGTTGAAAATTTTTACTGCAATCACTAGATGTAATCTTTTCTGGCAACTTGTCTATATTTTATGATTGTTCAGTGTTTTGCCCGAGGGTCCACGTGCCGTCTCTGTCTCTGAGGATGGTGAGAAGCATTCACTTTTGCTGGATGGGGATTTACTTGGTAACAGTACAAATCCGTTGTCACCAGCATCGACTTCAGCACCACAGGCTATGCAATCGCCTTTGTTACCAAAGCCGTCTCAAGTACCACAGATGCCACAAACGCCACAGATGACACAACAGATGCTACAAGCCGTCCCATCAGTGACAAGTGTGACACCGTCTTGTACGAAAATTCCGAATCCATCCGATATGGATCGGCCGCGTATTGGCATTTGTAACAAACGCACAAAGGTGAGGTTGGCTTAGTTTTGAACGATAAATAGTTATGTTGGGATAGTATTGGGATTCATATTTATTAAATGTGGAACCTAATGCGGATCCCACATGTGGCTCAGTAAAATAAGCCCTAAAAAACAAGGTCCCAAAATTAAAATTAAATAAGACATCAAAAATAGAAAGTGTCCCACGATTTTAATCTCCAAGGCGATAACATAATATCTCATATAAAAGTGAAATAAGGCCCTAAAAATTGTAGAGCACACGTATATAAAACGAAATGATGGCCCATAAAATATTTTGTTTTTTTCTTTTGTTTCACAATTTGGGGGTCTTATTTTATTATGAAATAAAGCCCTACTTTTAAAAATTAAATAAAGTCCCAATACACGAAATAACTCCCCAAATATTCTTTTTATAATTTATATAGGAATGATTCTTCTTTAATTTTTAGTTTGGGGCCTTATTTCACAGAAACCTTACATATATCGTCTTACCGCTTAATTTTGTATTTCGAAAACGCAAACCATCGACACGAGAAGCAATAGAACTTTGCTTCTCGTGTCTTATTTGTCGCTGGTTTGGATTTTCGATATACAAAATAAAGCAGTCATTGTCAAAGATTAAAGCTCAAAATATTTTTGGATCTAAACCGCTTTATTTTGTATAACGAAATTGCACACCACCGACAAGCAAGACTTGAGAAGCAATAGAATTTCATATGGAAAAAAACATTGCTTCTCGTGTCTTACTTGTCGATGGTGTGCAATTTCGTTATACAAAATAAAGCGGTAGGGCTCTGCGAAATAAGGCCAGAAAATAAAAGTGAAAGAAAACCCAAAAAATGGGGGGAAAAATAAATAGAATTAAGAACAATTGATTTATTTTAAAACATTCAGGATCAAGGAATTTTTAATATTTAGAAAAAGAACATGAATCTTATTTCTCAATTACATCATACTCATAAAGCAAAATATTAAAAGATTGTATTTTTGCCGATAAGAACCGATGCCGATTTTGAATTTCAACCAATTCCGATTATATAATTTTAAGCCGATGCTTGAATTTTCTGCCGATACCAGCCGATGCCGATGCCGATTATTCGGTCGAGCACTGGTCATAATCTTAACTCCAACTGATTTCGTAGTTAGTCGATGTAATAGAAGTATAAAATTAACTATTAATATTATATTATATTATAAAAATAAAATATTATTGGATTGATCTAAAAACTATTGAAATACACTGCGCGTCATTAGCTTAAGGACATATGCTCTTGGTTGAAAATTAATAAAAAAAAATGTTAATTTAGGTTATAAGCTTGTTTTTTATAAAAAATAAATTTGAATATATTCCACTGTGGCTTTGAAAAAAAGTAGGCACATTGCGAAGTTACGTTCCTGCAAAAAATAGTTGCAAACTTGTGAGAACGAACGTTTTGAAAGGCGTCATTAGGATAAAGACAGTAAGGCGCCTCACGCAATAAAGTTGTTCGGCACAGTTGCTCAAGATAATCCTTGGCTTATGATATGATGATTCCCTAAATATTTCGACACTAGCGATAGCAAGAAGTCAAATATAAGGACGTGGTGTAATAGCAGAAAAGTGTGGTATTTTCTTTAATGGTGTTGGTTCACACAAATACATAAACATTCACACAGGGCCGTATTTGGTTGTATCGTAGAATAAGGCCCAAACTGTTCTTATACATTAAAATATTAGAAACATTTCAAGAATAGCAACAACTCTAATTTCTAAAAAATTTCAGATCGCTTGCAGTTAGTTTAGAAATTATAGTCCTCCACAGTTGGAAAAAATAGCCTAAAAATCTAGCTGGTTTTTTCAGTTTCCCAACAAAACTAAACTTTATGGTTAATACGAGTATCTATTCAACGAGATATCAAACATACAAATCCATGCATAACTTTTTAGGATATAACCTATTTTATACTTAAAATCGCGCCGTTGTTTTTTCCAAATTGAATGCAAAAACCTAAATCCCAATAATCCACAAAAAATATTAAAAAAGAGAGTTATCGCTGTTCTAGAATGATTCCAAATAATAAATTGTATTTTCACACCACCTTTGATTTTTTTTGTTTGGGTGCTCGGTTCCCCTGTAGGTCTATTTCACCTGAAAGCAAAAAATAATATTAGTAACGAATATACAGTCAAATCTGGATAAAACGAACGACCGGAATAGTGATCAGCTAGAAAAGTGAACTGACATTTCAAAGAATAAAAAGCAAAAAAGTACAAAAAAGTTTTAAGATTTAAGAAAAACATAAGTTTTTTTAAAAAAAGTGCGAAAATCTCGAAAATATGAACAATCTGGATACAATGAATAGGCCTTGCAAAACTTAATAAACTATATGTATTTCTTAAAATACTTACTTTTTTTAATTTGTGCCTAATTGCTGTGCAGAAATCAAAAAATTAACAAACAGGTATTATATGCGATCACTTTGCTGAAAATAAGAGCGCCCCAAAAATGTATTCAACAGTGAAAAATGGCTGCGCCCCTGAAGCAGTGTTTGTGTTTTGACAGATGTGATTTGATCAAACCATTTTTTGTAAGATATAAATACATTTCCAATACAAATAAGGTAAAAAAATAACACAAGAAACTAAATAAAGTCCTTTTGTTATAAAAATCCAAAAGGTGTAAAATCCAAATGGAATAGCATTGTTTTTAAGTTTTCGATAACTTTTATAATTTTTAGACGCACAACTCATAATGCACTTGTTTTTTTCTTTGATTTGTCGCTTTCTTAAGCAGTGAAAAATGCTTTTAATTAAATTATTTTCAACTATTTTGCCGAGGAGTCTTAGCCAGATGCTCTCAGATGTTCTCAGAAATGTCAAAAAGCACTCTCTGTCTCACTCGCAAAATTTACGAATCTTGCGACAGTTCACGTACACTGTGTTTGCAAGCAACACCATTTCATTATATTTTACTTCTTTGAGTGATAGCCGTCCGTGATCTGGAATGGTTTGAAATAACATCTAAGAATCGAGTTGTTTTGTAACCATATTGGATAGTGTAATAGTTGCAAGAAATTCACTGTCGCAAATTATTGCCCGGAAAAAGCTCTTCCAATCTGCATCAAAAAATTCAAGTTTTAGAATTTGGATTTTTAAAATACTTATTTTCACTAAAATTTGCTCGCATTGATTCCTAGAACTGTCGCAAGATTCGTAAATTGATATATCTGTGCTCACAAGGAATAACGACTTAACTCAAAGTATCGTAAAAAACTATATTTTAATTGCACGAACTACGACCTATTTTTTTTTTTAAATATATGAACCGTTACAAACAAAGCATGTGCAGACATAAGTTATAATGAATTCTGAGCAAAAAATGGATATTTGCATACTTCCAAAAACTGGCAATAAAGTAAACTTCATATCGCTTTTTTACGATATTTTGAGTTTAGTTATTATTCCTTATGACCACAGTTATATTAAAACTAAAATTATAAAATAAACACCTAGTAAAAAAATATTGTACAAAATTAAAAAACAAATAAAAGTAATGAAGTTATTTGAATTTTGAAAGTTTTTGTATGGAAATAAAAATAGAATAAAATAAAAAATCAAATATATGCATGAAAACCAGCGTTATCTTTAATCTGATTGCAAACATTTACCATTTTTTGATGTAGATTGGAAGAGCGTTTTCCTGCCAGTTAATTTTTTAAAATTATTACACCAGCCCATATTTTTATAAAAAACTCGATTTTTAGAGGTTATTTCAAACCATTCCAGCTTACGGATGGCTATAGCTAGAGTCGAAATATTTGAAAATCATCAAACCATAAACCAAGGATTATTTTAAGCATTTGTGCCGAACAACTTTTTTTTTTCTATGGAGCGTGAGGCGCCTTAAAGTACAGTTCTAATTTTTACGTGATCGCGTAAAGTTGTGCGAAATTTCTCGTAGTGATTAATTTCTACTTGCATAGTAAATGCATTACATATATTTTTTCGGAAAATGGCAGAGGGAATGTTTTAAGTGAAGCTGAAAAAGCTAAAATTGAAGCGTTTCATGAGGGTATAGCACTTATGTAATTGCTGCTAAAATTAAGGGAAGCAAAACTGTGGTGAATAAATTTCTGAGAAATATTGAAAACGGGAAAAAACCAAAAGAATAGAAAAACTAATAGAGTCACTACAGCAGCAGCAAATAGATTAATAGTACGTGCAGCGTCCATTTCGGCTAAGTCTGCAGCAAAAATTAAGGCGGAAATGGGAGTTGAAGCTAGCTTTTTAACAGTGCGTAGCGTTTTTAAGTCATCTGCCGCTTAATCAACAACGTAAGCATATTCATCTAGAGTTTGCCTTAAGTTTAATGTCCTGAAGTACGCAGTTGAGAAGAGTTGTTTTTTCGGATAAAAAAAAACAAATTTAGACGGCCCTGATGGCTGAAAGAAAGATGCAAGAACTGATTTTAGCTAGACACCATATCAGAGAGGGAGGTGTAATGACATTTACCTAATATGGAACGATTGACCTGGTTTTAAAAAATGCAGAAATGACTGCACAAATGTACAAAAGCATACTGGAAGTGGCTTTCACACATTTTCATAATTTATTTTGAACACTTGATTGGACATACCAACATGACAATGCGCCAATTCACATGGCCAGACTCGTTAAAACCTAGATTCACGATCAAAATGTTGAGGTTTGGAATGGCCCTCTTATTCACCGGACCTTAACGTTGCGGAAAATGTGTGAAGTTAGCTTTCGAGGAAAGTGTACAAACATGGAGACAGTTTGATAGCAAAAACTATTTAATTGCCACCATAAAAATGATATGGGACAAAGTTAACCAAAACTACTTGAAACCATTTTTCGATTCAATGCCCAGTCGTGTCTTTGAGATGATTTCCAAGTATGATGGTAATACGCACTACTTAAAATTCAAATCCGTCTACTATTCTTGGATTTATCCTAAGTGTCCTTATCTTACTGACGAAAAAAAAGTGTGTTATTCAAAGAGTCGTATTAGTGAAGTGCTACAAAGTGTCTAATACCTCTTGAAGAGTATTTTTACGATTTTGTTTTTTTATGTTCATTAATTTAAAAACAAAAACTTAACATTTACTCCATGTTATTTTTTTTTGCTATAATAACTTCATATCAGAATTTCTGTTATGTAACGAAACGCCTACTGCGTCTTTTTGTAACGTATCCCACTGCAATGTGACTTTGGGTCACACATGTAAAAGAAATGCAAGATTTGGGATTGTATATTTATTATTACACGATTTTAATTATGAGCTATTTTGGTCAAGAAAGTTTTGAAGTAGGCAACAAAAACAATAACAACCCTGTATTGAGTCAATCTCAAAGCAGACTTGACAAACTGTTTCGATTCTTCAGTAATCTTGAGTGATTCAGCTGTGCCCAACCCATTGCTTAAGTTCTATATGATTTGTTACTTGTTAAAATAAACTCTTCTTAAATATACGACGTTAAATCAAAATGCTTTTTATTTTTATGTCAACCCTTAAACTCAACCAGGGGTCTGTTCTAGTTGTCTCTTCCTTTTCACTATTCTTCTTGGGAGTTTAACGAATTTGCCGAAATCCACCAATGGATTGTGAGAGTTTTTGCTTTCGCAAGAAAGCTTAAGTGTTTACTGAAAACTGGCTATTGACTCAATCAGATATTCAATTATGTATGACCTTGACCGGAGATAGAACGGGTAGCTCCTTCCGAAACAGTCTGTCTAGTCTGCGTCTGCTGTATGATTAGCTCCATGCAGGGATGTTGTTGTTATTGCTGTCTAAACTTACTTAATCTAAATAGCTCATAAATAAAACTATGTACTAGGGAGTCCAATCCCGGATGCTTTTCTCGATCCCGGGATTATCGGGATTGAAAATCTCAATCCTGGGATTAGATCGGGATTGAAATTTTTAAGAAGTAAATAGTTTAAAACGTTTTTAAAACAATTTTTTTGTTATGTATTACTTGAAACTAAAAAATGTAAATTAATTAATTTATAAAGCAGCAAAAACCAAACAAAAGACATTAAGGGTATTCACAATGGCGTTGTATTCAGTGTAGTCAAAAAATCCCGTTGGTATTGATACCACACTTTACCGAGCGGTTTTTATATTTTTTGTTGTTTTACATAAAATCTCTAAAAACCAAAATTGTGGTCATTTTAGAAGCCCAATGACATGTTTAACGAACGTGGTTTTTAAGGTTCCATAATCAACTAATCAGTTGCCAGTTATTTTCTAATTGCAAAAATGGAAGAAGCTCAAAATGCAAGTTAAATTTTTTTATGCCATATATTAATAAAATATATAAAATTGGACAGTTTATTTATTTGCATAGTAACAAAAAGCTATAGTGGAGGTTCCCAACCACAAATTCTACTTTAAAGGGTGCTCAGAATTGTGATTTTCAACTATGACAAAAAAAAAAAACACAGTACAACTATACCACACAATTGTGAATACCTTATTGTTAATAAACACACAAAACTTCAATTATATTAATGACTAGCAAATTTTATTAATATAACCCTTTCAGTGGATTTGCCCAATATATTGGACACATCAGAAAGTCATTTTTATATGTATTTATTTTGCAAAGCTTTTGTTTAAATCAAATTCTTTGGTGCTATGAAAAAAAAAGAACCAACATGACAATAAATTTAAAAAGATATTTGACATATAAGTCAGTTTGATTTTCGGCTTTGTGCCGAAGAAAAGCAAAAAAAAATTTCGGCCTATTTTATAAGAAAAAATGAACCGGACAAAAATCAAATTTATGTTTTTTTATCTTTTTTGGATTTAATGATAAGAATATTAATAGGGTTTAAGAAACAGAGATCTAAAGGATTGAAAAACCTTTATTTTATTAAAAAAAAAATTTGTGCCGACTAGGGGCCCTATTCTCTAACTGTGAGTTTTAAAGTGTACACTTTTTCTGACTGAACTCACCGACTGAAAACCAGCGAGTTTTTGTGACAGCCCGTGTACACTTTAAAACTCACAGTTACAGAATATGGCCCCAGGAGCAAAATAATTTTTTCTTAGTACAAGCTTGCAGAACGTAAGTAACGCAGGTTAAAATCATAGCTATGTTTGTTCATCTTTTAAGGACCTTATTAATAAGAATATTACCTCAAAAAAATTATTTTGTTCTTAGTTAAGCCTAGTCATTGAAAGTGTTAAAGAACAAAATATATAAAAAAATAAAATACTGAACAGTTTAAGGTATTACTATATAAATGTTACACTTTTTTTTTGTACACCGTCTTCATGATTTTTTGTGTTTAAGGCAAATTAGTTTTGGAAAAGACATTTTAAAATTAAATTTTTTGGTTTAATTATATTAAAAGTAATCATTAAGCTGATCAACGTGTTTTATTTTTTATTGGAGAGTTTTGTTCGGATATTATTACAAATATAACCCGCTGATGAGAAGCACCGTTCTGATTCTATGATAGTTGTAGAAATAGTTGTACGATAACCGTAAGCAATTTGTAAGTTTCACCACAAAAAAAAAAATTATTTCCTAAGTCAGAATATCTGACAATTTTGAAATACATATCTTACTACCCGATGTTGCAATTTTTCTAAAACTTTGCAAAGTCTTTGCAACAGTGTTTCACACTCATCGTCCTAACAATCTTTTTCAGCCTCAATAAAAGGTTTTTCTAATCCTACTGATATATTCATATCAACTTAAAATGAAATGTTCGTATTTACATGAATATTTGTAATAGAAATTTTTTATTTAAAAATCCCGGGATAATGAAAGATAATCCCAGGATTTAAAGAGGATTGACTTCCCTATAATGACATATTATTATTTTGTAATAACTTACTGAGTACATTAAAAAAGGAAAAAATTAGAGTTAATATATTTATGATGCAGTTTTTGCAGACAACGACTTCGTCAGAATGTTCATTTCACATACAGCTGCGAGCGAAATAATAGCAGTCCTTTTATATTCAGATATGTTTGGATAAATAATACTGGTCTACAAATATCTTATCCGGTAAAACCATTTTCATTCCTATATGCACTTTCAACGCTGGTTTTAAATTTGTACTCAGTCCACCTATATTGTAACATTTTCAAGACACAGGGTGTTTTACGTTTTTAGCAAGTGTTTAGTTTTATTGATCTGGAACCTTAACTACTCACTATAAAATTAAAAATATTTTAGATTTTAGAAAAAATATCAGCTTTTCAATCAAAATATCAACCACTATCGTGTCATGTGCGGTACCGGAGCAAAAATTTTGAGATTATCCAACGAAATATCAACAAATTTTGTATCTTTTGCTTTAGCGTAGCTGTAATCGTCCAAATTTAAAATGTCTGTTTGTAATGTAAAAATGCACTTAATCAACAGTTTTGTTTTTCAAATTCTAACTTTGGACGCTTAGAGCCCCGCTAAAACGTTAAGTTTGAAGCTTGTAAAAAGTTAGCGAAAAAAACAAATCTATTTAAACCCTCAAAGGACCTCTTTCGTGTCCCTTCTGACCGAGACATGGTATTCCATATTCAGCTATCGCAAATAACTTTATTCTAATTCGCTTTTTCTTACTTTTCCACGTAAATGGCTTGTCATGGAAATCAAAATGAAGGGAAAGAAGATAATTTTTACAGAAATTGCAAGCACATGATCGCATAAGTTCGCTGAAATGAGAAATCTTCTTTTCGAGTGCATACATAGGTATATGAGAACACATAAACAAGTGTGACCAAAAGTCACATCTCAGAGTGATGCGTTAGTATTTTACATGTTATATACAGTGTTGCGCAAAATAATAGCAACAAAATCAGTACGCTGCTACAAAATCGTGTATCTTTTTAAATATTAGGGACACACAAAAACTATTATAGCAACCCAAACATATATTCATATATCATATAAAAAACAAATTATATTCAAATTTGGTTTTGTTTTTTTTTTTATTAAATATAAAATTAATGTGACTGCATTCAGTTTGTCTGAGAGCAAAACAAAAGCAACATAATCAATATTTGGTGTAAGATTCATTATTCTTGATATCTGCTGCACATCTGAGCGGCATCGACTCTATTATATTAGATATGTTGGCATTAGGTATATGTTCCCAATTAAGTCTTAATCTTTGATGAGCTTTGAAGTATGCTTCGGGTCAGTATCAGGCTGAAACGTTCACTGAAGCGACATATTCCATTCTGAATGTGGTTGCATCTTGCTTTCTAAAATGTCATTATATACAAATTGATCCATAATTCCATCGATTTTTTGAAATGGTTCAACTTCCTTATATTAAAAACAAGTCCAGACCATAATGGCACCGCCTCCGTGTTTAAAATTTATTTTGCAGTTTTGGGCTTCAAGTCAGGTACCTGGGTGGCGCCGTACCGTGCACATCTCATCTGAATTAATAAAGTTAAACTTTGATTCATCGCTAAAAAAACGGTTTTCGATTTTTGAAAGGTCCAATTTAGGTGCTCTTTTATAAGACTAAGTCTAAAAAAACAATAAATTGCAACTTGTCACAATTTCAGACAGAATTGTTTAAATTGTAACACCTCACCTTGTTTTTTATGCTTAGCTGTAAGCAAAGGTTTCTCTGTCGGTCTGTAACGTCTTTTATCGTTCTCAACGGCTCATCTTCAAACAGTGCTGTGATAGATATTTTAATCAAGTGTCCAAACAACCTCTTTGGATGTGACAAATTCATTTCGTTTGAACGCGCCACAAATGTTCCTGTCATCTCGCAGCGATGTCTACTGCGGCCGCCCTCTTTAATGCACCGTTGTTACGTCTTTTGTGATGGTATATTTCTTTATTAATCTGCAAACTATTGTCCGATTAATATCAAATTGTTTTTCGTTACATATTTGCGAATTTCCGTTTTTAATTCGGAAATAATTTGTAATTTAAGAGCTTCACAGTATTTAAAACATACCATTATAAATGGAACAGTCAATGTCACAACTAGTGCAAAAACAAAACTAAACTTAAATGTTTATGACTAACAAAAAACACGTGCTTTACAATAACGGAACTTTTACCGGTAATTCTTGGAACTTCTATTGTCTTTTTACATTGTTCAAGTTTTGTTGCTTTTGTTTTGCTCTCAGACAAATTGAATGCAGCCACATTAATTTTAAATTTAAGAAAAAAAACAAAACCAAATTTGAATTTTATTTGTTTTATATATGATGTATATATATATATAATATATGCTTTGATTCCTATAATCATTTTTGTGTGTCCCCAATATTAAAAAAGATACACGATTTTGTTGCAGCGCACTTATTTTGTTGCTATTGTTTTGCGCAACACTGTAAATTAAAAATAGCGGTTAATGCCACAAAATTTATTTTACCCTAGATTTCAAGAAAACTAGTTCATTTGATAATACAAATACGCTTCAATGCAAAAAAAAACTTATTTAGTAATTACAATCTTTTTATTTATTTATTTATTTATTTATTTATTTATAAACTATCGACAATAATGTTAAACAGTCTATTTATTACTTATTTACACTTACAAATTACACTTAGACAATAATTATAATGGAATTATTTAGTTCTATGGTGCGGAGTGTAAAAAAAATCTCTGCCTAAAGTATCTTTCTGGAGCATAAATATTGAGGTGCGAGAATTGGCGCACAGTTAATATTATTCATTAAAAGATCTCGAACAAAAGTTATTAGAAAATATTTTCTTCTCGAACTCAATGATTTAAGTCCAATAAGTGCACATCGGGAGCTATACTCTGGCATAAAATTCCAATTTAGTTTTTTCACAACAAAACGAGTAAAACTTTTTGGACTTTTTCCAATCTTGCACTAAGCGACTTATAAAATGGGTCCCATATTACACACCCATGCTCAAGTATTCATCTTATAATGGAAATGAAAAGAGTCTTTAAGGTATATGGGTCAGCAAACTCTCTAGTGTTGCGTCTAACGAATCCCATCATAGCATTAGCCCTGCTGATTATGTTGTCATAATGACCTGAAAATGACATTTTTTTATCACAGAGTACACCTAGATCAGATTTAGAATCTACTCTAATCAAGGCGTTGCATAAAATTGAGTAATCAAAAAACGTTGGAGATCTTACCATATAAAATGACATTATGTTGCATTTTGACAAATTTAAATTCAGTTTATTTAGCATACACCATGAGTGCAGACTATTTAAATCAACTGAGAGAGCTTACAGATTTAAAAATCTTAACATCGTCAGCATACATAAGGCATTCTGAGTACTGTATAAAATTAGGAAGATCAATGATGATAAGAATATATAACAACGGCCCAAGGTGGCTACCCTGTGGCACACCTGAATGATTAATTATTGCTTTTGAGATCGTCTTTCCGATGCATACATTTTGGCTACGACCTAAAAGGTACTCACTAAGCCAAGACAAGAGTGAAGAATGAAAACCCATTAGACTGAGCTTATTAATTAGAATAGAGTGCTGAACTCTATCAAATGCTTTAGCGAAATCTGTGAAAATAACATCTATTTGCTTACCATTCTCCAATTAATTTTTTATTAAGTGAGTGAATAGAACCAGGTTTTTAGAGGTTGATTTTCCAGAGACAAAACCATGCTGACTTTCAGATATCGCATTTTTAATGCATTGATAGATCTCCTTTTTCACCAAGGCTTCAAACAATTTGGGAATTGATGGTAACTTAAATATTGGTCTATAGTTTCCTATGTCTTGTCTTGATCCAGATTAATGAATAGGGACTATAGTTGAAACCTTCCATATATCCAAAAATATACCTTTCTCAAGGGACAAATTAAAAATTAGTGAAAGAGGCTGAGCAAGTGCAGCAGCACATTTTTGAAGGACGATTGGTGGGATATTATCGGGGCCAGCACCCTTATTAATATCGAGTGACAACAACTCGTTAAAAAGATCTTCTACCGAAAGAACTAATCTGCCCAAATCAGTGATTCGCTCTCCATTATATAGCGATCGATCTTGATGTATAGGAACATTATCTAAAACAAAATTTGATTGGAAGTAGTCAGCAAACATATTACATGCATCATCAATATTGTTCGATGTTTTATTTTTAAAATACATATTTTTAGAAAAACCCTTAGTATTTCTCTTTTTAATAAAAAATTTCCAGAAAGCTCTAGGATTGCATTTAATATCCGATTCCAACGCCCGGACATTACTTCTATAAAGGGAGATCTTCAGACTTGCATACTGTTTACAAGATAGTTTTCACGAAAGGACATGTTCAATTTACTATTTTGGTATAGTTTGTTCATGCGGTTTTTTAATTTTTAGAGATCTCTACTAAACCATTCCGGCTTGGTGCTCTTCTTAATTTTCCTTATAGGAACAAAAGTCACAAATGCTTCGTTAATAATATTAATGAAAAATTCATAATTAACTTAAAGATTTTCCCCAAAAACTGTACGCCAATCGACACTAGATAAGAAGTTAGACAGCATAGTCTGCCTTATTAAAAGCAAATACAAAAGTATCCCCTTCTAGAGCAGGTATACTTAAGGTTGCCGTATCCAACTGAATTAAAAGCGCTTAATGGTGGAAAGATTTTAACCGAATTTAATTGACGCAATCCCAACGAGAAGGCGGAGTCTAAAAATTCTTTTTCAACAATATTACTCAAAGAGCTTGGAATCATACTCATAATTTCACTAGAGTATGACCAAAAAGTATTGCCCAAGTGGAAATCACCGAGAACTAATGGATAATCATTGTTCTTAAGTCGTTCAACTACATTAAGTATATTAATAAAATGCTTAGTATAAATTTCACTATTTGAGCATGGTGAGATATATGATACAAAAATATAGATACTTAAAAAGGATGGTGCAGCAACTACGTCGCCGGCAGCCGGACAATCAACACGTACGCATATTTGCTCCACATCACCTGACACATGTTGTAATGATATTTCTTGACATCTAAAATGTGCACGGATGGCAATTAATGCACCACCTCCACGAGTTAAGCCAGTTGTTGAGCTGCGGTCGCGTCTAAATACTTCGAATTGGTCATCAAAAAGTTCAGATGTAATAAAATCAAATGTGAAACAAAGGCACATCGCAGTAGGATAAGGGTTAAGCTAATGACGCGCGGTATAGTAAAGGAAATCACAAAAATTAAACCGAAAGGATTTATTGATTTCAACACATTTAATCATGATTTGAAAAATAAGCTTTATTTGCGTGACCACAACAAGTGTCTGTTCCATTAATATTATTACCTTGCATTAATTTTGATATAAGAAACATTTAAAATTTAATCTATTTCCATTAGTAAAGTTTGATGCAGAAGAACACATAATGTGAAGACACTTTAACTTGGGTGAAATAAATTGAGTCTATAGTTTTTAAGTCAAAATTTTGTAGTGTAAAAAAAATACTATACACAAGTATGTATAAAAAAAATACTATATACAAGTATAAGATTTCATATAATTTGATTAAAAAACGTGTGGAAGAAACATCAATTATTTCAATCCTATAAAATTTTCTTGCATTTTTAGCATTTATTTTATTTAGCTTCTGATAAGATTTTTTTCATTTCTACTTATTTAGGGCTCTCGTCGATACATCAATCAAAAACCACGTCCCGTGTTTACACCTCGTCATATTGACAGAACGACACCACGTTCGCAGAGCGAAGATCGTCAGTTAGTACATGAAAGTCAAAATTTCAATGCACAAACCCAAACGGACCACGTTCCATCAACAACACCATTGCAAGTGACGCACAAGTATCACAGTACCTGCATACCGAGTAACTATAACTCATCACCACAAATACCAGTGGCACCACCGCCAAGGCGTTTTATACGTGAAAATGTGGGCGATATGTTGACGGAAAACCCACGCATTCAGCCTTTGCGTGTTTTTCCCACGCGTAAAAAGACAAAAATTAAAGACTTTTCAGGTAGGATAGGCTAAATGCCTTGAGAACTCAATTAACTGATCTTCACTTTACATTTAAATTTCAATACTTAGAGTTGCGCAGCATTGTGTCCGCCTTGACGCTGATAACTGTCGTATCGTGGCTTTTTTCGACCTTCTTCGAATTGGAGGGTATCGTCGAGGTATTCACCAGTATATTGCATGTTGTGCAAAACTGGTATTCCACACGAGAACAGCCCATGACCAAAGCCGAAATGTTGGTGCAATACGTCCATAGCTGGTGGACCTAATAGATTGATTATTCACCAAATTCAATAACATATTTATTTATTATTAGCTATTTTGAAATTGTAAACAAAAAACCACCTTAAGATATTCGCATTAAAATTTGAGACACATTTTTTGGATATACCAATTACCTGAATTCTTACTTGAGATCTGTAAAGAATATTTGGAATAATATTTTGAATGGACATGTGCTGAGCACGTGTTGTCGTAAGCTAAAGTAAAGTCATTAAAGTGACTTTGTCACCAAGCGGAAATTCAGGTGTACGCTGATAAAAGAAAACAAGTACCTACAAAAACAAAACATTGTTATCGTTCGAACAGCGGATATGTTAACACAAAACAAAATCATCAAAGCTGAAAAAACAGCAGTAAACATTTAATTTATACACTAATGAATCTATTAGATCTATTGAATTACAGACAGCAAAAAGCAACAATTGTAACAATAAGAGTATGCGTTCCATTTCCGGACTGGAAAGAGCATCAAAATAAGTTCCAAGTGAGCTTTTTTGTGAATTACCCACGCTTTATGTAAGCGGAAGAAGTCTGAAATCAGACTTTTTTAAAATCTTTTTGGAATTGGAAATATATCTTTTTCCTGTTTTTAAATCACTTTAAAAAAAAAAGTTATGTATCGATGAAAGTTATGAAGAGATTTTATAAGAAATGGCAACAAGCCGCTATATTATTTCTAAGTTACTTTAAAGCCTTAGTTTTTAAGTTTGGTTCTACGAAATGAAATCTCAAAAATTATATGCAAATTATTAATTCGCCAAATTTAAGGAAACGACTACACTTAACATCCGGAAAGAAAATCCTGGGATTTAAAGGGGCTTAAATCTTCCGGGATCACGGAATTGACTTCCCTAGTAGGAATGTATGCAAGGTAGAATTTGCATCCGGAAAATAGTCGGATGTTGCCGCAATCGTTAAGGGAAATATAATAACAAATCATACTAAATCCATTTGTCGTTTTCAGAGGAAACCCTGACGATGCAACGGATATAATAAGTAAGGAAGACATAATAAATGAAGATTATATCAACGCATCCTCTACCCATGTTCCTCTTTTTAAAATTCTGTATACAGATACATACTTGTACTTTCTTTAAAACATAGGCATTTTGTACAAAACGTATTTTTTCTGAATACTGTTGTTTTCAAGCCAAGTCTTTCTCAAAAGAACATGATTGCAATTAATTTAATTAAAACTTTTACAGAAAAATTAAGCAGGTTTTCCGGTTACCTAAAAGTATTTTAAAAGCAAACACAAATGGGAAATGACTTAGCCAAAAGATGATAAATTTTATTTTTCAAGTGGCTTCTTCAAGATTCAAAAAAACATGTGCATACACACACACACACACACTCAATTAGCTGAATGCTTCTTTCTAAGCTGAAGCAGCTAGTCAAGTACCCGCATAAACTATAATGAATAAAAAAGGAGTAGAACCTTCCGCTAGCTGAGTGTGAAAATTCCCACGAAAAACGTTTTCGGCGTACATTTCGACTTGATTAAATTTGTTTTAAAGTCAGATAAAGCAAACAAGGCATTATTTGATGCCCACGAGCTTGAGTTAATGAAATCGTCTATCATTGTGGCAGGGCCATAGTCAAGGGGGCTACTTTGGGGTTCAAACCTATCATAGGGTCCGAAGGTATAAAATAAATCCATCCATATAAGAGAAATTGACAAAAAAAATAAAAAAAATTCTTACTAGTGTCTAAAAATTAATTTTCACACAAAAGTAGACTTTACTTGCGATGTAGTAGGTACAAATTTTCAAACTAAGTCCACCAATAAAAGCAGAAATGAATTGTATAGAGAATTAAATAAAAATTTTATTGAACTAAATTCAAATAATGTAAACTAATCGGAGCTGATTCATCGAAGCGGAGTTTTGTATATTCCTGAAGATATTTTATTTTATTAAATTATTACTAACTTAAATTATTTTATTTTAATTTATTTGAAAATTATGTTTGAGTTACAAAGCTTAAAATTCAAAACTAGACCAAAACACATAATTTATTTGACATATTTTTAATAAACTGTTCTGCCAAAAGCAGCCATAAAAAACAAATTTTCGTCAATTTGGTGTTATAACAAAATGCCATTATGTTGTTTTTTACTATACACTAAATTTATTTTTGTACAATTTATAGTGTTCAAATCGGAGATTTATTTTTGAATAATATTATTATTATATTATTAATATTATTCTATTATTAATATTATTATATTATTAATATTATTATTATATTTTATTTATAACTATTGTGCTCATATCTCATCGGTTAAAATTAAAACTTAGTTTATTAGCTTTAATTTTAACTAGTTTTGCACAAAATACATTTTTAAAATATCAAAAAAAAGGTCATTTTGGCAGTAAATAAGAGTTATAAGGCATAAAACAAGAAAATGGAAATCTCTCAAGTTTATAACAAAATTTAATACAAAAAATAAGTTAATTTGGTTTAAAAATAAATTGTGTAGAATTCATTTTTTAAAGCGTGCAAAGCTGAAAAAATATTTAGGCAAAAAATCTTAGCATAGTCTTAAGCTATTTCGTACAAGAAATCTAAAGTTATAGATGTTCAAACTTAACTCTTTTATTATTTTCTACTTCAAAACCAGGGACTATTGATCTGTCAGATGCCAGAAAATGATTTCGAACGAAAAATACATATGTTATATTATTTCGTTCTTTGATGAAGTTTTTTGCATAGTTTTTTTGCAAAATTTTACCTTGTGAGAAATCATAGTTTCAACAAACCTAACTCGATTTTACGTTTGAGGTAGTTCGAAAAGACAATAAAAAGTAATTTTTGAAAAACAAATAAACATTTCTTTTCATTAATTTAACTCTTTGAATTTGAAGGTCAAATTTTTTAAGCCCTCTTCATACAGCCCGAGTCTAAACACTTTTTCTTGGGAATCGGAAAAGAGAGTTTTTATTTTTAAGACAGCAGATAAAGACATCACATTTTTTTTATTGTTTACATTCATGAATGTGGACGATTGATGAACAAATTTGCATTCAAAATTTCCAAAATGTTTTTGAACTTTATCTTAAAAATGAAAACACCCTTTTTCGAAACCTCGGGCTGATAGGGTTTCTACCCACTTTACAAAAAAAAAATATTTTTAGAAAGCTATTTTTATTATCTTTTCAACAACCAAAAATCTTGAGGGTGTTATTTAATATGAACTCTCTTAGAGAGGTTTAAAGGTCAAAACGCAATTGCAATTGTGTACAACTAACTTTTAGCAAAAAATTTCATAATGGCCAGATTTTTCGCATAACTTCTCAACCGCATAATTTTTTGTACCTCTATAAGCTATTTGTCGTCGTAAGCCAGGCTGGCAGTCGAGCGGTTCAAGTTCTACATGCATCCCGAGGGCCCTCTCGGGAAATTCACCTCATAGGGGCAAATGGAATAGTCAAAATGTACCGGCCGGCGCATAGGTGCCTTTCAAGCAATTGATGCCAAGGACTGGGTGAAAAGTTTGCTGGACAGATGGGAGGAAATGGGAAACCATTTGGCAGAGTTAATCACAGCAAATTAGAGGATAATTGTTTGTACACTGCTGCAACACTGCTAAGGTTGGCACCTTATTCAACTCAGTTAAACCCTATCGAAGCGATTTGGAGTAAGGTAAAGTGCTCAGTTAAAGTCAATTTAGGTGTTCCACATGTTGAACCCCCAAATCTAGGCGATCCAAGGCTACATTTAGTGTCAGCGATTGCATTTCTCATTTTTCTCATTTCGCATACAGCATTTCTCTATCAAAATCCCCTCCCCTTGAAAAATTTAAGCTACGGAGCTGCATTGTGGGGTCCCAATGTCTTGACGCACTTATAAGAGTATTTTGAATGTTTGTGTGGCCTCAAAATGACGCTTTTATATAATCTTTTGAACTCAAAAGCATATAGTTTTTGTTAACATAAAAAAGAAAACCAAATGAAAAGGTTTTACAAGATTAATTAACATAAGAAGGGGTAATTGTGTAAATGTTATTATAAAAGACGGAGAGGATGAGGAAGAAGAAGCGTAAAAAAACAAAAACGATTTGAATAAATAGACAAGTAAAAATTATAAGTTGTATTCATGAATGTTTTTGGATCTAGTGGGCAAGCTACAGCCTTAAAAACATTGGTAACAATGTGGCCATGCTTTGTGATAAGAAAACTAATATGTTTTCTTACTCTGAATTTTTATTGGTCATTTAAAATGTGTTGTAACAAAAGAACAAACCTAAAATTATGCTGGTTGTTTTGGCTGATGAGCCAGATGTATCAGGCATGTAACAAATGACATAAAAACTTAACGCTTGGGTACATGCTTTTTAACTATTCTTATATCTCATAAAATGCCCAAATAATGATACAACTTTGCATTTAGAGTTTGCTCCACATGAGTTCTGGGTAAGGGATATATTCACTTTCGTCGCTCTCCGTTGCTAACGGCCATAATGGCAAGTGTAGAGAAGTATATACTCTTGGTCAGCATCACCTTCTGATTCGATTTACGAGTAACCATGTACGATTTAACCTTGATCACGATGAAAGCGATAATTGTGAAGATATCGCAATCCTATTCGATATATAAGATTCTACCTAAAATATAATAATAAAGTTTAAAAATGAGCCAAGCCGGATGAAAATGAAACGACGCACAGTGAGGGACTTCAAACAAGTTTTAGCCATAAATATTAAAAATAAACTTAGAGCTTTAAAATTTGGTATGAGTACTTTGTGCAGTTGAATATGAAATATATATATATACAGCTACTTGAAACTAATTAGGGACGGTGGTTTTTGATATGTACAGCGATGCATACAGTTTATAAAACGCAACGAAATTTGTAGTAGCAATACTTTTTAGAAAATGCAACTCTGGTAGTTTCGAAAATACCGCATAGGCATCACTTTTTTTACTGTTATTCTTTAGCAGTGAAGCCATTTGTAATATTGTTAAAAGTAGCTCGTGCAACAAATTAGGGACAGTGACAAAGTAAAATTTTTAATAATCTTTTAAAATAAGAAGGTGATTTTACATACATTAGAGCACCCATGAAATATATGGAATGTGCAAAAGTGTTATTTTCTTCGCTCCCCGCGCATTTTCGTAGAGAACTAGACTAAAAAATAAGATCTGCAAAAAAAAAAACAGGGTGCGTGTAGTGGTAAAATGCCAGTCGCATTTGACTTAAAGCCTCAAAAACACACTTTAAAAAAGTTCAAAATATTTTTGATCTGTAACTCTTTTAAAAAGTTTTTAAAGTAGTACGTGATTGGGACCTTAAATTTAAGAATAACCTAGCCAATAACAACGGTTAAGCTCAACCAACCAACCTCACAACACGATGATGCCGATGGACTTTGGTCGCACATCTCCCACTCCATGCGCGCTGCCGCTGGAGAAGTGATTGGTTTCCGGCGCCCGCAACCTCGGAACCAATGGTATGACCAGGAGTGTCGCGACGCGACGGCAGCAAAAAACGCCGCATACAGAAAGACGCTGCAGTCAGCTACAACGCGAACCGTGCGAGAAAAATATCGTGAAAAGAGGAAGGAAGAGAGACGCCTTTTCAGACGCAAAAAAAGGGAGCAAGAAAAGCGTGAGCGTGAAGAAATTGAGGTGTACAAAGGCAAGAAGGATGCACGAAAATTTTACCAACAGGTTAAGCGTCTAACCCAAGGTTTCAAGCCCGGAGCATCCACTTGTAGAGATGGGAATGGAAATCTGGTTACAGATACGCAGTGCGCACTGAGATTGTGGAGACAGCATTTTTCCAATCTGCTTACGGGCGATGATCCCACCAACTCCGCCCATGGAGAATGCAGTTCGCCACAACCAATCGACGATGACGAAGTAGAAGTTCTACCACCTAGCCATGACGAGGTTCGAGTTGCTATCCAGCGGCTCAAAAACAACAAAGCAGCGGGTGCTGACGGCCTGCCAGCTGAACTGTTTAAAGCCGGCGGCGATGAGTTGATAGGGTGCATGCATCAACTCATCAGCAAAATATGGCTAGCGGAATGCATGCCCGACGATTGGAATCTCAGCGTGCTTTGTCCCTTACTTAAGAAAGGAGACCCGACAATTTGCGCCAACTACCGAGGTATCAGTCTTATTTCCATCGCATATAAGGTCCTCTCGAGCGTACTATGTGAAAGACTTAAGCCGTATACAAAAACACTGATTGGACCTTATCAGTGTGGCTTTCGACCTGGTAAATCCACCATAGACCAGATTTTTACACTGCGCCAAATCCTGGAGAAAACCCACGAAAAGCAAATCGACACGCATCATCTCTTTGTCGATTATAAAGCTGCGTTCGATAGCCCGAGGCGGGATTGCCTATACGCAACAATGTCTGAGTTCGGTATACCTGCAAAGTTGATAAGACTCTGCAGGATGACGTTGAGCAATACTTGCAGCTCCGTCAAGGTAGGAAATGACCTCTCCGAAACCTTCCATACTGAACGAGGTTTCAGACAAGGCGACCCGCTATCTTGCGATCTCTTCAACATCATCATGGAGGGGATCCTACGAAAGGCCGGTGTGCATCGCAATGGCACCATTTTTTACAAAGGTGTTCAGCTCCTTGCGTATGCTGATGATATTGATATCATCGGTAGAACCAAGAGAGATGTCACTGCTGCTTTCACCGCTATCGAAAAAGAATCAGCCAAGGTGGGTTTGACGGTAAACGAGGGTAAAACGAAGTATATGCTGCCTGCTGGCAGGGGAGCGGGGCGGCTAGGCTCTCACGTTTCAACAGGCAACTATAACTTTGAAGTGGTCAAGGAATTTACCTACCTTGGCACCGCCATTAACAGCAATAATGATGTCAGCCTGGAGATAAAGCGAAGAATAACAATTGCTAATAGGTGCTACTACGGGCTTAGTAAGCAATTACGTTGCAGAGCCCTCTCTCGATCGACAAAACTGACACTCTACAAGACGCTCATTATACCTGTGCTTCTTTATGGCGCTGAGGCATGGGTTGTCTCGCAAGCAGACGCAGCCGCTCTTGGGGTGTTTGAGAGAAAAGTTCTTCGCAAAATCTTCGGTCCTATTCGAGTTGGCGACGACTATCGCATACGAATGAACCACGAGCTGTATGAGCTATACGACGACATTGAAGTAGTTCAGCGTATCGCAATCCAGCGATTACGCTGGCTAGGTCATGTCCATCGTATGAATGACGATGCTCCAGCGAAAAAGGTGTTCGAGGCGAAGGCCGAAGGCCGACGACGAAGAGGGAGACCATGCCTCCGATGGATTGACCAGGTCGAGGAAGCCCTAACCGCGCTTGGCGAAACCAATTGGAGAAGGCGCGCGCGAAGCAGAGGCGCCTGGCGAGAGCTGATGAGATCGGCCGAAACCCGACGACGGGTTGCTATGGCCACCTAAGTAAGTAAGTAAGCCAATAACAACAGTGTATAAACTTTTGACCAACTTGTATTATTTGTGGTAAGATCAACGTTTAAAGACAACATTTTTGAAATTTTTTGAGCACTTTTTTTCATAATAGAGATAATTGAGTAAAGTTTAAATGAAATTTTTTTTTATAAAAAAATATTTATTTTTAGCGCCGATAACGCGGTTCAAAGTAAGAATATATAAACTAATAATTAAAAAAATTTGCGACAAAGTTTTGAAATTATGTGAAGACCTTCAGTATGTCTAGTCGTACAGTTTTTCTAAAACATTTTAAAGCTAAATATGCTTCGTTGCTAACGTAAAATCCACTTGTCATTTTTGTTGACATTTTAACAATTTATATAGTGATAGCATGATACAGAGAACCGCAGACGAAGTATTGCACATGTCTGCCATCTTTGCTGTGATGTAGAAGGTGCTCATTGGTAGCAACGTAGCCACAATTTATTCATAGGTTGTAAAGATTTTAAAATGTAAAAATTTTCTTAAGAAAACTTGTTTTACTAAAATGAAATATATATTGTTGAATAAAGCACATGTCCAAAATAAAGTAAATATATTTTTTAGTACTGTTTGTGAAAAATTTTGAATATTTTCTAGGGGTGTTTTTCCCCCTTTTTACCGCTTTACACAAAAAGTGGCTATGTTGCTTGATGTGCTCGACAGAATTATGACTGTTTGTTCGTCTCTTTTTGACATTTTCCTTTGAATGTATTCATCAAGTGTCACACTTGACGAGCACCAATGACGAGGTGCGCAGTAAATTTTTTTTCGTTGCGCCGGGGATACATTAGATGTAGTTCTTTGTATCATGTAGTGATAGTGTTTGGTGTTCGCAGCTTTATCAAATAATTTGTGAAAATGGAAAACAGCCACTTGGGAGGAAAATGAAGATTATCTTGCTGCAAAATTAATTGTTAAAAAATTATTAGTCGTTAATGATATTGCAGAACGTGGCGTAGCATTAATTTCACGTTTTAATGTCATTTCAACTCACCAAGAAGAGCAGAAAGAGTTTATCCTGCATACAATGGAGAAATATTAAACAAATTTTCCATCCAACAATTTTTCTAAGACAAAATTATTACAATATTTTGATAAAAATTACCCAAAACAAAATTCCAGTTGTAAAAACGAAAAATTAACTTTAAGATATTTGTTTAATGTTCTTTGTTCTTAAATGTGTTACCAATGATTTAACTTAAAACGTAATGAATATTATTTCTGCTTGAATTATATTATTATCTATAATTGAATTATTTAATTTTTTTGTATTATTGTTTTTAATTATTGTTTTATATATTCTTACTTTGAATCGCGTTATCGGCGCTAAAAATAAATATTTTTTATAAAAAAAAATTTCATTTGAAGTTTACTTAATTATCTCTATTATGAAATAAAGCATATCATTTTATCCGTACGAAAACCATAATGGCAACCTTTCTTGCAATAAAGGTGCTCAAAAAATTTCAAAAATTTTGTCTTTATACGTTAATTTTACCACAAATAATACAAGTTGGTCAAAAGTTAATACATGTTATTATTGGCTAGGTTATTCTTAAATTTAAAGTCCAAATCACAAACTACTTTAAACACTTTTTAAAAGAGTTACAGATCAAAAATATTTTAAACTTTTTTAAAGTGTGTTTTTGAGGCTTTAAGTCAAATGCGACTGGCATTTTACCACTACACGCACCCTGTTTTTTTTTTGCAGATCTTATTTTTTAGTCTAGTTCTCTACGAAAATGCGCGGGGAGCGAAGAAAATAACACTTTTGCACATATGGGTGGTCTAATATACATATATAGTTTCAAGTTATTATTAGAGTTATTTTTGGTTACTTACAAAGGGCAAAAATAAATCTTGAATCCAAAAAATCATTATTCAAATGCACCAAGATGGAAGATCATGTCGACAAATCGCAGCTGCCTTAAAAGTTTCTAAAATTATTTTATTTTTATTTTATTTTATTTTATTGCCAAAATTATTTTATTCGGTAAGTAGTTTCTATTCAATTCTGTTATTTAATTTTAACCCTCTACAACCATTTGAATTTATTCAACACTATGAAAGGTTGCAAAAATTTTTCGATTCCAAAAATTCAGGGATTGGAATAACTGCTGCCATCCCTAATAAGGGCATTAGGAAAATTTATATCCCAAAGCGAGTTCGAAGAAATTTTCAATATAGGGGTTTACAGGGGCGAAATCGATCTAATTAGGTCTCATTTCTCAAAAAAAAACTCTTTTTCTCCGTGTTTTCATGCAAATAATTTGTATTACTTTCCATTTCATTTGGCTTTTGTTATGTATCGAGGCGCGAGTCATAACTTTTTGCATGTTGTTGTTTGAACAGCTGGAACGTAATCGATAACTTTCGTAATTGATGACATATAAATTACAATTTCAATTACAAACTATAATCGTAATCTAAAAAAATAAAGATTACGATTACTGTAATTATAATAAAATATTTTTAATTACAATTACAGTAATCGCAACTGTAATTTGAGTGAATACTGATTACAGTAATCGTAAAAATACTTTTCTTAAATTACAATTACAATAATCGCAATCGTTAATTTTTAAAGATTACGATTAAAGTAATCGTAATAATACTTTTTTAAATTACAATTATAGCAAGCTCAATTATTAATTTTTAAAGATTACGATTACTGTAATTGTAATTGAAAAGTAATTGTAATCGCAAAATACCCAGCTGTGGTTGTTTGTAGTATGAGCTCAGTCGGGTATGCAAGTTGCTGTTTGTGTTTTTGCTGCGTGTAAAGGTTTAATTTATCAGTTTATTTTAATGAGGTAGTGCAGAATGAAACTAATACCACATGTTGGGGTATTTCAGAGATTTAGGCGACCAAAACTATTTCTATTTGGTAAAATATTTCAATTATATCACAGACTAATAATTTTTTTACAGATTTAAGTACATTTAATGGCGCTATGCGTACTTTTAAACTGAGAGGTTAACCGTATGTTTTGTGTGCTTGTTGGGTAGACGTGCCTATCTACACTGAGACTTGAGCCCTAAAACTTTTTAACTATCAGCTACAAATATAAAGTAGTAAATATTGATGTTCCTTAAAGTTCAGTTGGTAAAAAATATCCCTTTAAACCAAGTTCGGAGCGCTCATAATTCTGACTCTGAAAAGAGCTTTATTGAAGTGGATTTTATGAGTTCCCTCTTATTTATGAGTTTTTAAAGTGTATTTTTTGTTGTTTCATAACGTACACTCCTGAAAAAACATATTTCGGATTGTTTTTGGAGTATTTCAGCTTTCAGTTTTGAAAGAGCTCACATTAAGGAGTGTTTTGTGAAAAGCCTCCTGAATATGAAATTGTATGTGTATTTTCTGTATTTAAAAAAAATTAGGTCCTAAAAACATCCCAATTGGGAGCATTTTTGGAGTAAAAATTTAAAGAAAAAAAGCATGCTTTCAAATACTGTTCATTCACTTTAAATTTAAAATATTTCATTCTATTCGGTAATCAAAATATGCTTACAACTTAATATTTCAGCACAGGAAGAGCGGAAAAATTTTAAGGAGTAGTAAGCGTTCTTTGACACTTTTTTCTTCATAAAAAAATATCATAAAAAGTGACTAAATTAAAAAACAAGCTCATTTTCGGCTCAGTGGCGGCCGTAGCCTAGTGGGTAGAGTGCGTGGCTCCTAAGCTAAAGAACCTCGGTAGCCCGGGTTCAATTCCAGCTCAGACAGAAAGTTTTTTCCATTGAAATAATTTTTCTGTTCGGTCGTCACCTCTCTGCAGACAATGGCAAGCCTCAGAGAGTAAAAATTGCCATGTCCTACGCATAAAATACGTAGGTCCAGTTCTCGGTCATTTGTGATCAAACATTTAATAACACGCACAACACAATTGATCAATAGAAGCTAGGTCAAAGTCCTTCCAAGGGCTGAAATGGCCAGTATATTTTATATTTATATATTTTTTTTTTTTTGGCACTTTTATGATTATTTTATGAAGAAAGATATAAAAAAAAATAGGAATCATAAAAGAGTCTTTTAATATTCATATTGATGCCTCATAAGAGCAACCAGTTTCAAAGGAAAACTAAAACTTTTCTGAAACTTTGAAGAGTCTTATATGATTCTTAAAATGCCAATATAAGATTCATAAAAGAGTCTGTTAGGAGTCCGAATAAAATACTTTTGAGAGTCAAAAAAGTATCATTTTGTACTCTTATTTGAGCTCTTAAAGAGGGACCACTTTCAACGGAAAAACTGCTCTTTTTTGAAACTTATAAGAGCTCATTATGAGGGCTCCAACAAATGAGTCATAAAAGAGTCTTTAAAAACTCATATGGTTTGCAGGGATGAAACGAAATGTAAAAGGTTAAAGGATTCGAACAGAAAAACGCAGAAAGACGCTTGCATCACTGAGCATGTAATTAACACTAATAAATTTGTACGCTCCTGTCACTGTTATGCACGCAAACAGAGTCTTACTTCCTGAAGCTGCTGCATTACCTACATACTGAATCGAGGCTTTGCCTAGAGCTGCGCATGCGTCGTTGTCATCCAGAATTAAACCAAAGAATACAGCACATAAACTATTTCGGAATTGAATACGACGAGTTTGTACTCAAAACGCAAGAGCAGAAGGTAGTTACAGGCCCGTAGTCAGGATAAACCCAAAGGGGGGGTCTTTAATTAAGAAAAAAATATCAATAGTTTTTGATATCGATAAATCAAAAGGTATTTTTTATATGTATATTAAATTTTTGCTTAAATTGTTGACGCCATAGGATAAATAAAGTCGATTTGATATAAAACTAAAATCTATAAATTTTCGTGCCGGTCGATAAACTTTTAGAACTCGGTAAAGAGCTTAATAAATGGAGAAGCGTTTTACAAGAGTTTTTTTCTAATATTTGGTCAAAGAAGTAATAAAAACATTTCTGTAAAAAACAGTATGTCTTTAGTTTTAATGTAATTGATGCATTAGATTCAAGAAGGGCGTGATAGAAAAAACTGTGTTTCGGGAAAATTGAGCCTAAAGTTTTTGAGAGCTTTTAGATCGTAAACTAATGGTTCCATTTTGCTGATTTCTTCTTTAAAATAACTTCTGAAATTTATTTCAGTGAGTGGTCAAGTTTATTAATTAAATTCTAAAAGATATATTTACATATTAAATGTATTTATTTTAAAAAATCATGTCGGAAGCCCTATTTGCATAAAACTCATTTTACCGCTCCGATTTTGATAAAATTAAGCAGCATGCAGATATTTGATAAAGCAACAACTTTTGCTGAAGTCCATTATGATATTCGAGTTATTATTGATATGGGTGCTGTTTGAAAAATGTTCTGCAGCTCTCTTTAAAACCAATATTAGTCAAAATTTATGACGCATAGAAGTATAGAAAAGTCGAAACAATTTATAGCCAATAATAATTTTCCAAACACTATCAAAAAGCTGTTCAAACTGTTCAAATATCGACGTTTATTCTCACGCCCATATCACATAAAAACAGTTGGGTACAAAAAGTTTTTATGTGATATGGGCATCGTTTTGCATAAAACGGTTTTTATGTGATATAGGCGTGAGACAAAACGTCGATATTTTAACAATTTTAATAGCTTTTTGATAGTGTTTGGAAAATTATTATTGGCTATAAAGTGTTTGGTTTTAAGTAAAACGACACCGAACTTCTTCGTTTCGATATGAAATTTTGCATAACGTCTGCTATTCATGCAAAAAGAGCGTGAAAGGCTCTTATCGTGTTGCAATAAAAAAAAAAACTTAAAAATCCAAATTTGAAAAAATGTGTGATTCTGTTGTTACTCAATCCACAAAAAAACCCCAAAAATAAAAAAATGCAAAATTTAAAAAAATGTCATAATGCTGCTATAACATAGTCTTGACACATTTTGTGAAAAAAATTACAAAAACCATATTTCGGATCAAAAATTTGTAGTTTTTTCCAAAATCATCAAGGCACCTGTGTCTGGCATTTCAAACGAAAAAAATATAAGAAATTTAGAAAAACTTTATATATCATTTAAAATGACTTGAATAATTTAAATAAATATTTTTGATTTTCTTTTTAAAAAAAAAAATTCAATATTAATATATATAGGCATTTCTAAACTGGCGTTACGGACGATTTGTACGAAGAAATATTAAAAAAAAGAATGAAAATGTCTACTTTTTAAGAAGACTTTTTATATTTGCGTAGTAATTAAGTAGCACTATATTAAGTAAAAAAGCAATTAAAATTGTCTTTTAAGATTATTTCGCCTAATCAATAATTCACGAATAGTTCCAATCAATTCCTCTAAATAAATCTATCTCTTTTCTTTCAGGTCAAAGACCAAACCTTGTTTGTATAAGGCGCATGCCTTGGTTCTTTCATCTTTTATTATTAAAAAAAAACAATCAACCATAATATTTTAGGATGTAAGCAAAAATATGTGCTGGCGTTACGTTACAAAAAACGGAAGTTATTTTTGACTTGAATTACAAAATTTGCAGAACTTACTGATTGGTCAACGCTTTTTGTATACAACTTTAGAAGGGCTTAAAATAACATAAGTTTATTTTCCAAAAGATCAAATTTCAAAATCTTCTTAGGGCCATTTTGTTCACAAAGGGCATAATTATGATTTAATTTTATACCAAGCGTATAAATCGGGAGATAAAAAAGTGGTTTTGTTCACATTTTATCCCGGCTTTATGCTAAGAGCATAAATTCGCTCTCAGTTTAAATGGATTTCCATTGGAATGTTAGAGTTTTGCTCATTAATTAAAAAATGTGTGGGGATTTTTGGTTTATATTTGCGAACTTGGGGGTTGGAGCGAACACTAGGTAAAAATGAATCGCTGATTTTGCATCGGATGTCAGAATTTCAAAATTCTAAAATTTTTCTACACAGGGCTGCCAACTAAACATTTTTTTAAGAATTTTAAACATGAAGAAATAGTATTGGGGGTTACTTCTTTCGAATCTGGTGTCAGAATTTTAAGATTCAAGATGGCGGATAGAGTTGCCACCTAATTTCTTATTTATCAATGCGAATTCAACTCTAGGAGAAACACTAGGTAAAATTGGGTCGCTGATTCCGAATCCGTTGTCAGAATTTAAAAACTCGAAAATTTTTCTACACATAGGGCTGCCACCTAAAAATGTTTTATATTAAGAATTTTAAACATGAGGAAAGAGTATTGGGGATGGCTGATTTCGAATCTGAAGTCAGAATTTTAAAATTCAAGATGGTGGATTTGCCGCCTTAATTTTTTGTATTTTTATGAATTCGTGGCTGGCAAAAAAAATGCTACGCCAAAAATGGGTTGCTGAATACGTATCCATGGTCAGAATTTCAAAATTATAAAGTTTTGAAATAATAGGGTTGCCACCTAATAATATGTGTTTTTAAGAATTTTAAACATTATTTAACAGTGTTAGGGAGTCACTGATTTCGAATCTGAAATCAGAATTTCAAAATTCAAAATGGTGGATAGGGTTGCCACTTTAGTTTTTTGTATTTTTATGAATTCGGGGCTGGCAAAAATAAATTGTATACCAAAAATGGGTCGTTGAATACGAATCCATGGTCAGAATTTCAAAATTATAAAGTTTTAAAATAATAGGGTTGCCTCCTAATAATATGTGTTTTTAAGAATTTTAAACATTATTTAACAGTGTAAGGGAGTCACTGATTTCAAATCTGATGTCAGAATTTCAAAATTCAAAATTGAGGATAGGGTTGCCACGTTAATTTTTTGTGTTGTTATGAATTCGGGGCTGCCAAAAAATGTTATGCCAAAAATGGGTCGCTGAATCCGAATCCATGGTCAGAATTTCAAAATAATAAAATTTTGAAATAATAGGGTTACTTTTACTTTTGAAAATACATATTATTAGGTGGCAGCACTATTATTATAAAATATTATCATTTTTAAATTCTGACCACGGATTCAGATTCAGCGACCCATTTATACCTATTAGTTCGCACCAGCCCTGAATTCACCATCATGAATTTTAAAATTCTGACTTTAGATTCGAAATCAGTGACTCCCTGTTAAATTATGTTTAAAATTCTAAAAAATACATAGTATTAGGTGACAATCCTATTATTTTAAAACTTTATCATTTTTTTTTGGCAGCAGCCCCGAATTCGTAAAAATTTAAAAAAATTAAGGTGGCAACCCTATCCACCATCTTGAATTTAAAATTTTGAGTTCAGATTCGAAATCAGTAACCCCCCCAATACTGTTCCCTCATGTTTAAAATTCTTGGTGGCAACCCTATGTGTAGAAAAATTTTCGAATTTTGAAATTCTGACAATGAATTCGGATTCAGCGACCCATTTTTACCGTTTAGTTCGCGCCAGCCCCGAATTCGTAAAAATAAAAAATTAAGGTGGCAACCTTATCCAACATCTTGAATTTTAAAATTCTGACACCAGATTCGAAATCAGTAACCCCCAATACTGTTTCCCTATGTTTAAAAATCTGTATTTTCAATATTTTGACACCAAGTAAATAAAAAATATTAAAATGAGATTGATGAGAGCGAATTAAAAATCTTAACTCAGCAATTTTCACGAGTTAAATATTTCGGGGGTAAAGCTATCTCGCCACCATTTTTATCTCCAGCTTGAAGAGTTAAATGCTTAACTCACTGTGAACAAATGAAAAACTGGAAAAATCATGGAATTAACTCGGGGATAAATTTATCTCTCTGTGAACAAAATGGCCCTTAGTGTTTTTGATCTGCCGTAACATTGCTTAAATTTCCATTGTAGTTTAATTGGGTAATTAAGTAATTAGGTAGTTAGGTAGTTAAGTAATTATGTAATTAAGTTATTAAAAACAAATTTAATATATTGTCCTTTTCTTGCCTCAACCATTTTTTTTCTTTACCTTTGGCCAATACCTTCCATTTTTACTAAAACAAAACAGTTTACGAAACATTTACTAAACATTTACGAAAAAGAAAAACCACATTTGTGAAACCGTGCAGGCGATTTGATCATCACGGTTAATGCATTAATGTTTACATTGCTTAAATTAATAAAATGAAAATGTTTCTCTTAGATAATATCGTCAAATAATAAGTTTGAAATTTTTGGTCACGGTAGACTTTTCTGTGAAAATTCCCATTCAGTAATTTTAAAATTTAAAATGGCAACTCTACAACATAACCTTAGTGAAACATAACTGTTTAACATTTCAATTGACGTAACAAAACTTGTGATTTATATGCTTATATAATTTTTCTGTTTTTACTATTAATTTTTTGGAAAAAAACAACAATGAGTGTGAAAAGACAATCTTGATCACAAATGTATTTAGTTGGAATTGAGTTTTCACAGATTCTCGGAGAGGGTGGGTGAAAATATGTCAGCGACCACGTAAATATGTTACATTGTGTCAGCAGAAGATGTCGTTTGGGAGTATAGAACAATTTATCAATATTATTTTTTAAGGTCCTAAAAATAGTTTCGAATACAGCTTATATCGAATGAGTTTGATCGACAGGTTTAATGAATGAGGCGCGCAATGAACGTACGTGGCAAGATGACATTCTTCCGCTACATACGCTTGTGCTCCTTGTAGTGTATCATCGATGGCAGCCGTACCATCATAACAGCAGCCCGAACATAAAATCACGATCTGGGGTCGTCCATAAACTACGTTACCAATTTAGGGGGGAGGGGTATTGAAATGCACTACGATAAGTAACGGTAGGGGGGGGAGGTGTTTAGATATTGTAACGTTACCAAAAATTAAAAAAATCGGCGAAAAACCTCTAATTAATAACACAATCATTTCAAAAATTTTTAACCTTACATGTTTATGTTTGACCGTCTAAATTGATGGTTAACTTTTGTTACAACGATTTCTTCCACCACCTTTTCCCTCGACACAGGAACCTTTTGGTATTACTTCACCATCTCAGCATACGTCTGAAAAATTTGGGTCTTTTTTTTTGCGACAGGCTTTGACGTTAAGGCCTGAATGTTCTTGATCAAAGGAGATACCGTATGACATGTACTGTCCTTCTCAGAAAGAAGAAATCGCTTCAAGGTCGTGTCCTACCCGCGGCTTGTATTTCGCTTTAAAACTTCTATGAATTGTCATAAGCTTGTATTATATCGTTTACAATAGATCGGAATAAAACATACCATTTAAATAAATCAATTTTCAGAAAGCATTTACACAAAAACACAGAACTTGGTGCAGCTCGGGTGCAGCCTTTAAGGGTACTCTGTCAAAGACCAGGTGAATTTCTTTGCGTTAGAAATGAGGATTCACCTGAATGGGTCGACATAGAATCCGATGAAAAATTCTATTTTGAAGAATCCTCAACAAAGCTACCAGCTTCTTCTATCCCAGTGATTGAGAGCATCGAATCTTGGATCGCAGATGGAATAGCTTTTACAGATGATGTATCTAGTCATACTAGTCACTAATACTAGTGAAAATTGTCAGAGCTAGTCAAAATATATAATCATTCGAATGAATTAATTTCATATGTCACGTTACTTTATGGGGGGGAGGGGTTTTGAAAAGCACTACGAAAAGTAACGCAGGGTGAGGGGGGGGGTAAAAAAAACCGGAAAATCACTGACGTAGTTTATGGACGACCCCTCTATGCCAAAGTCCTTATATTATCTATGATCTGAAAGCATAGGTCGCAATTCAGTTCCAAATTGAAGTGGCTTGCTTCTTTTTACGCTGTTGCCTTAGTGCTAATATATTATATTTTTATACTTTCTAGAACCTAACGGTAGAGTTTGAGCCCCTAAAGCCCCCATTGTCTACGGGCCTGGGTAGGTATATAGTTATTGTTTGCATGTTTTGAATTTAATTTGCATTTTTTTATTGTTTACGTCTGCGACTGTCTCGTGCGTTCTTTTGTTCGCATTTATTTTTTTCCGAATTAAATTTATTGTTGTTCTGTTTTTGCCGCTAAGCTTAACTCTTAAACGAGCGCACATTTTTTAACACCACAACCACAACAAATCGTTGGGATTAAATTTTAAATGCAATTCGTGTAAAAACGGAAAAGCAGCAGACTAACGCCTAGACTAATACTCATCCATCCACTTTTGGATGCAGATGGGAAATAGTGCTAATGAGGGGTTTCCTTGGATGTGCAGACAAAAGCAGCAGTAGACAAACAAATGAGGCTGTTTGCTTAGAACATGTTGGCGAAGCTATCGTTATCATCAAAGTCAACAACATGATGTTTAGATTTGATTGCAAAAACAGGTTTTATATCAATTTTAGTTAAATAATAAATAGTGTTTTTACATTAGTACTACAACAGAAACTACAATTAATTTTCCATGTAATGTGCATATCGAATGAGGTCGGAATAATCAACCTTACAATAAAAGATGTGAGTACATAGTTCGCTCGTATTGGTTGCAGACGCTGTAACCTCGTCTTCCACTTAAATCGGTCATTAAGATCTATACAAATACAGTACGACCTCGCTCAACGCAACCCTCGCTACACGCAACTCCTCGATAATCTCAACACCCAAATTGTACGCAAAGTATAAATTGCAACAAAGTGCAGACCAAAATTTCCCAATTTTTAAAAAAATAAATTTTAAATAAATAAATAAACCTCAGATTTCGCAATTGGCTTGAATTTAATTGGTTGCGTTGAGCGAGGTCGTACCAGTATTGTGTCTATATTTGTTCAGATCGTTGTTTTTTTTTTGTCTTGGTTTACGTGTGCACAGGAACGTGCAGCTAATTTGCTTATGATTGTCGTGCAAAATATGTAAAAAAATATTAGTTTTTAAATTACAAATTAATTCCGCAACAGCTGCTGCAGCTACTCAATGAAATCCGTGAGTTACTTGATTGTAATTAATATTATTATATTTTATGCATTTTCATTCATCAGCTAAATCAAAGTCTCAAAAGCAATGCCTACATTATTTTTAAGTTGTAGCTGCTTTTAATTAGTTTTTGCTGCTTTTAACTTTTACATTGATAAAATGTTTTCTCATCATTTCCCATCATGAGAAGCAAACCACCGATCCTAGACCATGATCTATCATCCATCCACCAGACCTTAACCAAAATCCATTCACACTCCAGTGATGAATGAGATTTTCTCACTTCTTTCTCTCCCTCCTACATTTCAATTGCTTTTTAACCCTCTTTTCCGAATTACTCTGGCAAGTTCTTTGTTTTTAATATCTATCTTCATGTTGATCTATATTGTTTTTGGTATCTTCTTCTAAGAGTCTTTCATTCATCAGCGGCTCTCATTCATTTGGTTACATTTATGTTTTTCTCATAGGAAACTAAGAAAATCGTGGGAGTTTTTCTGGCGAGTCTTTCTTCCGCATTAAGCACTTGAAAGTTTTTGTTTTGCCTGTAGCGACTCTTTGACGGATGCTTACCATGTGTGACCCACACTTGAAAGTTGTCGTTTCGTTGTAACGTTAGTTACGCTTTCTGGGTTCATGACGGCATGCAGATCCCATCAAAGCTTTTCAGTTTAAATTGTTCCTTGGCATAATATGTGGCTTCACAAAGTAATGTTAAAAAATACACTCAAGTACTTTATTGTTGTGTGAATATGTTTGTGTTGTTTATTAATACATTAAGACATTCATTGAAAAAAGTCCGAGTACGTGCCCTCAGAAAACATCATAATTACAAGTTCTTCGGTTGAATCTTACGTGTAGGTCTAGAAATCTCATGCCAAAAATATGCGCATATAACATGAACTTAAAACTCTTAAATATTCACAAAAAACAGGTAAAATATTTCATTAAAAATATTTTTTTAATATTTTATTATCCTTACATAAATAAATATTGCTTGTAATTTAGCAAATAGAGAAACACAATTAATTTTAAAATACATATAAAATTCAATTATAAAAGACAACAAAAATATATAGAAAACATAAAAGTATTAATTGTAAGTAATCTTTTCTAAAAGAAGTCGCACTAAATTTAAATGGCTGCTTATCAAAAATATGCAAAAACAACATGCATTTATTGTAAAATATACAAAAATAAGCGCAATAAATATGCAATAACAAGCATTTTTTGTAAATATGCAAATATATGCAGTAACGATTGAATGCCATTTTAAAGAAAATTTCATGATACGTAAGGATAACTTAACCATTTCTTTATTAAGATGCCCTGTTAAAACATGCCTTTGCATGAGACTTCCATCCCTACTTATGAGCAACCCTATTAGTGAAGTACTTAAGTTTTTCAGTTAAAAAAATACAACTTTTAGTTGAAATTTTAAATTTCTTCGGTTGGAAAAACAAGTGTTTTCCTCATTTTTTCAAAAAAATATTGCTCGAATAACACTGTGCAACACATTTTTCTAACGGAAAAGCGGATAACACAGGATGATAGTGCTAGTGTATACTAAGAAAACCCTAAACGGAATTTGCGAAGTTAGCTCGCTTTTAAAAGATATAGGCATATAAATGAAAGTTGCATGGTAATCAAAATCTACCCAAAAAAAAAAAAATAAAGAGAAAAAATTATGTCTTCCTCTTACACAGGGGCAAAGTTTTTTTGAGAAAAATAGTAAAAAATAACGATCTATAAATGCTTTGATTTTTGTAAGAAGAACAACATATGTCTTAAAGCAATATTAAATACAGTCTTTAACTAAGAATATCTCGCAAACAAAATGCAACTCTCGATTTCTACCCTCACTGTCCTGTGTGAGAGATACTCGAATCCAAAGGTACACTCGAAATAGCACAGAACTTTTGATTGTTATCTGGTTGCGTAAATTTTGGTGGTATTTAGTGAGGTGTTTACGTTTTCCTTATATTTGGTGTGTTAAAAATGTGCACATTTTTGCTTATGCATTTACTGTTTTTTAAGAAAATCATATTTCAAAGCAATTTTTCAACTTTTTGAAAAAAATTAATATAAGGCTTTAGATATCAAGCATCAGAAGTGGTTCTAGAGAAGTGGTTCTTCTTTAAGGTTATTATTTTCTTAAAACATAACTTAAAAACAATTGTTTTTCAATCAACCGGCTCAGAAACTCAAAATTTTAGTTTAACATTTTGGTAAATGATGAGGTGAGGTGTTTTGACGAAATAATAAATTTCATGCTAGGAAGAAAAATTTTTATAAAAAGTCGAAATACGAAAAAGAATCGTGGTCTTAACCTGGTGTTTCTTAATCTGCTGAAGTAAGGTTACTTATAAGAGAGAAACGAAGATTGAGAAGAGCTTGGCATGTAAGCAGAAGCCCTACAGACAAGACACTCTTTAATAGAACTTGATCCAGCGTCAAAAAATAACAATTACAGTCTTTGGAAAGCAACAATATACTTGAAGCGTCCAATCAAACAAAATGTTCCTATTAAATCTGGAAATGGAGACTGGCTAAGATCTAATGAATCAAAAGCTAAAGCTTTTGCAGAGCATCTATCTTCAATATTTCAACCTCATCCAACTGCTGACGTGTCAAATGAAGATTATATACATCAATTTCTTGATTCACCTTATCAAATGTGCTTACCTATTCGGCATATATCCCCAACTGAAGTACATAATGAAATTTTACAATTAAATCATAAAAAGGCGCCAGGATATGACTGTATAGATGCAAACGTACTTTGTTCATTACCACGAAAGGGCATTGTTTTCTTAACCCTAATATTAAATGCCATTTTAAGACTTGATTATTTTCCAACCCAATGGAAATGCGCCGAGGTTATCATGATATAAAAACCTAACAAGCCTGAAAACATGATTTCATCCTACCGCCCGATTAGTTTGCTGGTAGTCTTCTCGAAGATATTTGAAAAAATATTCTTGCGAAGAATGTTACCGGTCTTGGAAGAATACGATATTATACCTGAACATCAGTTTGGGTTCAGAAGATCACACGGTACTCCCGAACAATGCCACAGAATCGTCAATTTAATATCTGATGCGCTGGAAAACAAAAAATATTGTAATGGTGTGTTCTTAGACGTTCAGCAAGCTTTCGACAGGGTATGGCATCCAGGACTTTTATACAAAATAAAAAACTTCTTCCTGCCCCTTACTTTATGGTACTAAACTCATACTTAAGTAATCGTAGCTTTTATGTCAAAATGAGTGGGGAAAACTCAAATATATGTTCAATTAATGCTGGTGTCCCTCAAGGAAGCGCCTTGGGGCCAGTTCTCTACACTTTATTCACAGCTGACTTGCCAGTAAATGATGATGTTTCCATAGCAACTTATGCAGATGACACGGCCATAATAGCAATAAGTGCAACACCTGCGGAGGCATCTGCCCTAATGCAAGCCGAACTTAACAAAATTGAAGTATGGTTGAAGAAATGGAGAATCATGGTTAACTCTGATAAGAGTGTACAAGTAACTTTTGCTTTAAAAAAAGGTGACTGTCCATCTGTTACACTTAATGGCTTGCAAATACATCACAGCGATAACGAGAAATATCTTGGACTTGTCCGCAGACTTACCTGGAAAAAACATATCAAGTCTAAACAACTTAATGTCAAAACTAAAAAAATGTATTGGATCCTTGGTAAAAACTCGCAGTTGAGTTTGGAGAATAAGGTTTTGCTATATAAAGTAATTTTAAAACCAGTTTGGACTTACGGTATCCAATTATGGGGTACAGCAAGCAACTCAAATATCGAGATTCTGCAACGCTATCAATCGAAAACATTGAGAGGCATTGTTAATGCTCCATGGTTTGTACGTAATGATCAAATCCACAATGACTTAAACATTCCTTTTGTAAAGTGTGAAATTAAAAGGTTTAGTGAAGGATACCTCAACCGGCTCGAAAGTCATAGTAACACATTAGCTATAGGTTTTTTAGATAATAGTTCATCGACAAGAAGACTAAAACGTTACCATATCTTGGATTTACCTCATCGTTAATTAAGTAATACAAATATTAAAATAAAAATAATCTGTTAATTTTACATATTTTCATAATGTACTATATAATGTCCTGAAGTAACTAACTGAAGATGTAAAACTATCTTATGTTTATATAGTTATACTCATTGGAGTTTAACTATACTGTTATATTAGTTATATGTGACAACATTTGCTTATTGTCTTTTTTTCTTCTTTTTGACAGATTGCAAATAAAAAAAAATAAAAAAAAAAATAAAAAAATCTGATTGTCTAAATGTTGGATTGGTTGCAGTGCTTACGTTTTCTTTAAATTTGGCGAATTAAATATTTGCATATTTTTCCCAATTGCATTTTCTTGTTTTCGAGAAATGTATTTTGTATGCAATTTTATAAGTTTTTCAAAAAAATTAAGATAAGGTTTTATATATTTATGGCATCGGAAGTGGTTTGGATTCTTAAAATATTTCTGAACGAAACACTGTCTTAAAGTATTTTTTTTATTAAAAAAAAATAATACCAGGTTATGGCCACGATTCTTTTTTGTGTTTAGATTTTTCAAAAAAATGTTTCTGCCTAGCATGAAATTAATTATTTCATCAAAACACCTCACCTCATCATTTACCAAAATTTTAAACTAAAATTTTGAGATTCTTAGCCTGCCACTCGATGAGTCTCAATTGATTTAACAATTGCTTTTAAGATGTGTTTTTTTAAAAAAAAATAATAACTTTAAAGGAGATATCTGAAGAATTAAAAAAGCGAAAATAATTTTACCACTTCTGATGCCTGAGATATAAAGTCTTATATTAATTTTTTTTTTTAAAAAGTATGCTTTTCTCAAAAAACAGTAAATGCATAAGGAAAAAATGTGGAAATTTTAAATACACCAAATATTAGAAAAACGTAAACACTTTAATAAATATCACTTAAATTAACACAATCAGATAACAATCAAAAGTTCTGTGCTATTTTGAGTGTGCCTTAAGATTCGAATATCCTTCGCAAAGGACACTGTGAGTAAAAATCAAGAGTGGCATCTTGTTTGGCGAGATATTGTTAGTTAAAGTCTTTATTTACTTTTGTTTTAAGACATATGTAGTTTTTCTTACAAAAATCAAAGCATTTATAGATCGTTAATTTTTACTGTTTTTCTCAAAAAACAACTTTGTCCTTGCGGGAAAGGGAGACATCCTTTTTTGGGAGACCACCCTATGGAACTTTAGAGACCTCTTAGAATGAGAAGTTAGAAAAAAAAATTTTAATTCAATACTCCCTTATGAGCACTTCATTTTTAAAAAAATACTCTGCAAGAGACAAACTTTCAATGTCTATATCTTTTAAAAGCGAGCTAACTTTGCAAAACCCTTTTAGGGTTTTGTTGGTCTAGATCAGTACCATGGATCTGAGTTGGTCGCTTTTTCGTTAGATTCCATGACCCTTGAATTGTCGCATAGTGTACTTTTTCTTTTCGAGATAACATTTAATTTTATATTTGAAGTAGAATATACGAGGGCAATTTGAGAAGTTACTGAATTTTTAATTTCCCGCGTCGTAAACTTATATGCAACACTAAGCCTGTCAACTACCATCTGTTAATAGACTACTGTAAAAATTTCAGCTAGCTGCTACGCTTAGTTTGTGTTTGGCAGCCATTGACAGCAGACGATCTTGTAAGTTTTTGGCGAAAATGAAAAAAGTGAATTTCGTGTGCTCATCAAGCATTATTTTTTGCGCAAGAAACCCATCAGCCAAACCAAGGCAAGACTTGATAAATACTCTGCACCATCGATTGGAATGATTCACAAGTGGTTTACGGAATTCCGATGCGGTCGTACAAGCACAAGTGACGACGAACGTTCTGGACGCCCAAATGAGGTCACCACACCAGAAATGGTCACTAAAATTCACGATATCGTGTTGGCCGATCGCAAATTTAACGTGCGCGAGATTGTTGAGGCTGTAGGCAACTCAAACGATCGGATGCGGAACATTTTGTGAAATCATTGGGATATGAAAAAATTATCCGCAATATGAGTGCCGCGTTTGATCACTCTCGACCTTAAATGCGACCGTCTGACTGATTCAAATGCGTGTTTGACGATGATGAACAAAGATAAGAAGGATTTTTTTCCGTCGATTAGTAACCCACCAGAGACAGAGGAACATTCGAAATAGTGGACTTCACCGACTGAATGTGTTCCGAAGAAGGTGAAGACTGTTCTATCGGCCGGAAAGGTTATGGCGACAGTGTTTTGGGATAAACGCGGTATAATCGTTTACCTTCCACCAAAAAGAGCGATCAATGGCGAATACTATGCAGCCGAATTAAAAGAGAAACGTGCCCATTCGGCGAGGAAAAAAGTACTCTTCCATCAAGACAATACGCGCGTGCACACTAGGGTGGTTTTATCTCATAGGCTAAAAAAAATGTCAGAATTTTTTTTGGTCAGAAAATGCTTACCTTTGGGGGCACCCCCCTAAAATGTTTCTTTCTGTCAGATTTTAGGATTGTCAAATTTTGAGCACGATTGAAAGATGTTAACACGTGCAATTGGGGCCTCAAAGTTTTGAAAATCTCGATTGTTTGGCGACTTTGCCGACCCATATCTCTAGAACGGTTTAATAAATTTGCACGTGTCATACATCAAATTGAAGGCGATACTGTTTATAATATTTTATTTGCAATAAACAATACGTAAGTAGTACTGAATTCGAGATAATGAAGCCAATGTCCCTAAAAACGTGGCTAGGTACCCCTTAGAGCGAAGATGGATTCTATTGTGAAAAAAACCCATTTTCCTTCCTATATTATCAATTTTTGTAATGAAAACAATTATGTATTTAAAAAATCAAGTATAATAAATGTCTTTTTCGTTTTATTCTTTTAATTTCATGGTAAGGACCTCTTTGAAGCCACGCTTGATTCTCTTGGGGGCAGATGGTCCTTCAGATTCTACGTTCATCTCGAGCTCTTCATACGGCGTTTCACGTCCTTCTGACTTTTCTGTTGTCTCGTCGTCCGTGAGCTCCACCGTCTCTGTGAACAATGAGATGAGACAATAAGTATTAAGTTAATTTTGATGGAAATTTCAGCAAGTGATCTAAATCTTATAAAGTTTCGCTACAAGGAAAATATTTTTTTTTTTTTAAATGCTTACCGAAATTTCCCGCTTCAAGTTGTTTGTCCAAGAACTTCCGTTGTTTCTGTAGTATTCTTTCTTCAGTTTGAGCCAACTTCAGGTCAACTCCGAGCATGGAGCCTGGTCTTCCTTTCTGTCTTTGTTTCAACAGAAACTCCTTGTCTTCTTCTGAAGTCATTATCGTCAGTGCATCTTGGTGGGCAATTTTAAAGAGATCATCCAACTTTAGGGTAAAGTCTTTTACAGCATTTCTTGCACTTTCCGTTTTTCTATCCCTGTAATTTTGCATTTTTCTCCAATCATCGTACAGTTTTTCAAGCTTTACTATGACATTTTTCTTTTGTTTTGTAGGAATTCGAGCTTTTTTCCAAAAAACTAAAACCTCGTCAACAGTAGTTGTGACAGAGTCTCTCACATTTAACTTCACAGTACGCAAATTGTAGAACATAGTAGCTAGAACTTGTCGATTGGAGGGCAGCTTACATCCACTTATCTGATGAGCTGGATAGTCAATTAGAAAAATTTTGTCTCTACCTCTACTTCTCATGCCAGATGTAGAAGCCATCACTTTTAAGAGAAATAAAAATGTTCACAAAAAGAAAGAATAAATGACACAGAATGACACTAACTAAAACAAAGAATACGTGTTAGTAGGTACCGACCTAATTAAAATAAAAATGTCTTTTGTAGTTAAAATTTAGTGGGTTTTTAAACTCGATCACACGAACGTAGAACAAAATACGACTTTCACTGTTCAGCGAATACTTTTCAACTGACCAAGAAACAAAATCATAAAAGCAAGAACCACCTAGCTATCCTTTTCTTTTTTTAATAAAAGACTCTGAATCCCTGGACTTCTACTTAAAATATAACAATAGGTAGTAGGGCAACCCAATACATTTTTAAACTAGTTTGGTTTTACCGGCTTGGTGTCGCCAGTGATACAGTATGAGGAAAAAATAGATACATACCTGACATAAAAAAAAAACATTGTTATGGGTCTAAAATTAACGATGTACCATAGCAAACATATTTAAATGAAATGGGATTCCAAAGTACATGTATTTGTCCATAATAAGCAATAATAATACAAACAACGCATCTTCGCTCTCAGGGGTACCTAGTCACGTTTTTAGGGACATTGGATATATTTTTTCGGTTTCAGTACTAGTTGCGTATTTATTGTGCAGAATATAAAATGTTAAAAACAGTATGGCCTTTAATTTGATGTAAGACACGGGCAAATAGCCAAACTGCCAAAAAAAATCGAAATTTTCAAAATATTGAGGCCCCAATGGCACGGGTTAACATCTTCCAATTGTGATCAAACTTTGGCAATCTTAAAATCTAACAAAATGAAACATTTTTGGGGGGTGCCCCCAAAAAAAATGCGACAACGATTTCTTTAAACCACTCTAGTGCACAGATACCCATGGCAAAATTCTATGAATTGTAGTATGAATGCCTTCCTCATCCAGCATATTCTCCAGATTTGGCTCCCTCCGACTATTTTCTGTTTCCAAACCTGAAGAAATGGCTCGGTGGAAAGAAATTCACCACCACAGAAGAGTTCATAACCGAAACAGAGATCTATTTTGAGGACCTTCTGAAAACGTATTTTTCGAATGGGATCAACAAATTGGACGAACGTTTGACGAAGTGTATCGAGCTAAAAGGAGACTTTATTGAGAAATAAAACTTTTTTGCCGCAAAAATCATTCATTGTTTAATTTTCAACGGAACTATCAAATTGCCCTCGTAGTATGTCAAGCCCCCGTTGCGAAACTTCCATAAAATATTATTTTTAGTGAACCTGCATTGGTAAATTCAATTCGAATACTGAATTCCAAGACTGTGCGACCTATAACTCCAAAGCAATTCGAAATCGCAAATTTGGGCTGTATGGAAGATGTCACTTACCATTTTACAACACCCATAAAATTTGATCGGTGAAACGGCACGTGTAAATCGTGGTCGAATACTGAATTCCTAGGCTGTGCGGCCTATAATTCCAAAGCTATTCGATATCGCAACTTGCAAATTTGGGCTGTGTGGGAGGTGCCATGCCCCCTTTACCAACGCCCATAAAATGTTATCAGTAAAACGGCACGTGTAAATTGTGGTCGAATACCAAATTCCATGGCTGTGCGAACTATAACTCAAAAGCTATTCGATATCTCAAATTTGGGTTGTATGGGAGGTGCCACGCCCCCTCGTCAAACGCTGTCCATACTACGACTAAAATTTGCGCATGAATGCGAACCAATTTGGAAAGTTTCATCGAGATTGGATGAACGGTGAAGAAATTCAGGACACACAAACAAACAAACCAACAAACGTACATTTATTTATATATATATATATATATATTTTCCCCACGAGCTGGGGGCATCAAATGTCCAACAAAAGAAAACTAAATAGAGAGCGTGTGTCACACACATTAGCCGCATTCAGCGGAGTCAACAGTTGGCAACTGTTTTGTCGAAATTTGAGTGAGAAACATTTCCAATTAAATTATTTATATATTTACATAATAATAATATTTCAAACAAATAATTTACAACTTTTCTGACGCTTAATCTAAGCAAAAACATTCAGAAAAAACATCGCTTACTAGAATATCGCTACTATAAAAGTTCACAACAGTTGACTCCGCAGTTGAAAGCGGCTTATGTGTGTGACACACTCTCTATTTAGTTTTCTGTTGTTTGACATTCGATGACCGCAACACGAACTGACACTCCTGCTTATATTATTATACCATAGTATATATGTACCAGAGATTTGCATGAGATCATTCGTCAGTTTTTGCCACTCGAGTAACAATCGTCGTCAGCCGTAATCGCACACAAGAAAAAAATGCATATATACCTCTCGAGTTCGTAAACAACGATTGCTGCAAAGCACACTTTGTCACGATTGCGAATTGATGTAAAGGCAGCCTCCAGACCACGAGATCATTCGGATGCTTCGCTTAAAGCTCGAGTGTCAGCTGCTGCATTAATTTTTGTTGTTTCCATATTTCTCTGATCTTCTCTAGCAGCGCGTTCTTCTTTGTGCTGTTTGTTCCTTTTAGTTTATTGTTTTCTTTTCTCTACTGTGGAGCAATCAGTATTGCCAGTAGCAAGTTTTATGACAGTAAATTTTTAAAGTAACCTAAGCTAAAATTTGCATGAAAGTTAATCTTGAAAGCGACCTAAATTAGTAAACAAACAATTATTGAAAGTTTGTCGGTAAAATAACAACAATGTTTTGCTTTCAATTAACATTCTTTATCCCTTCAAGACAAGCGTTACCAAAGCTCCAACACAATTAAAAAATGTTTGATGAAAACCAACACAAACTTGTCATTAATGTGTTTTTTTTTTATGAATGTGAGAAAGTGCAGGTTTAGCAAATGTCACGAGCTGAGCTAAGTTGTGTAAGTTAGAAAGAGATCCTTCTGACAACTGCTGTAAAGAAGCGACGTGTGCTGCAAAGTTTTATTAAACAATTTTATAGAAGAAGCCCAGAAAAATGAGTATGCAACCCAAATGTAAAGAGTTTTTTAAAACGAGCAGGTATTTATTAATAAAACAAATTTTGTACAACTATTAACTTGTCAAAGAATGGCTAAAATTTTAGGTTATGTGGTGTAGTCGAACTGATAAAATCACTTTAGCCTTTAATTTTGATTCATTTAATTAAATACCTCTAATTTCGGGTGTAAGAACTGCGAAATTTCTACAAGAACTTGGTGCCAGAATATGTTTAGAAAAGTCCAAGAAAGGCGTAGAATATGATTTGATCAAAATTATAGATGTCTGTGATATTTATCAAAAGCGGCGAATATGGACAATTTATAATTATGTTACATTTAAATTAAAATCGGTTATTTTTAATAGCAGATACAGTATACTAGGTGTAATCCACACTACTTGTGAAATCACACGTACACATTAGTTTAGTCAGATTTTTCACATCACCGTCCTAAAACTAATAGAAACTTTATTCTGCAAACTTACTTAAGTTTCTTACAGCAATACATGTTTAGTAATGTTTTATTTTAAGGCTTTTTTTCTTAATTTTTTTTTGTAATTGTTTGCGTTTTTATGTCACTTATGTCAGTTTTTAGGTCATAAAAGTAAGTATTTTATAAGAATATTTAATAAAATATTCGTTTCATTCGCCACATAACTCATTATATTTTATTATATATTTTATCTTTGTTCGATGAATATTAAAGGCTGAAAGTTAAGTTGTTTGTGTCAGTTCCTCAAAATAATCTCTGATTGCAATAGCATTTATGAAGATTACTCAAATATTTCGATTTTAGTGATAGCCATTCGTGTGATGGAATGGTTTTAAATAGCCTCTAAAAATAACGTTTTTTTGACAAAATATTGGTTGGTGTAATAGTTTTAATAAATAACCTGCCAGAAATTATATGGCGGGAAAAAACTCTTCCTATCTGCATCAACAATTGAAATATATGCAATCGGATAAAAGATAATGCTTTTTTTCATTCATATTTTTGATATATTTTATTTCAAAATATTAATACAAAACTTACTTGACCTAAAGCTCGCAATTTAATTCATGTGATTTACACAAAACTTTTAAAATTAAAATATCTTCATAAGTTGTATTTTGTTTTTTAATTTCTTACAATATTTTTCAGTATGTGCTTATTTTTTAATTAATATTTTAGTTTTAATATATATCAATACACGGAATTCTGACCAGGAATCAATCAATCAATTGCAGCCACTCAAAACCTTCCCAATGATATCTTGAAAGTGAAAATAGCATTTGAAATAATTATGTTTTTTTGTATGTAATTAAAAATAATTAACAAGTAATTAAATAATTAATAAATGCACGGAAAACAACATTTTCATTAATCTGAATGCAAAAATTTAACATTTGTTGATGCTGATTGGAAGAACTTAGTCATAACTATTATTTCTGACCGTTAATATTTTTTAAACTATCACACCAGCCAATATTTTTAAAAAAAACTTGAATTTTAGAGGTGATTTTAAACCATTCTAGCTCACGGATGGCTATCGCTACAGCCGAAATATTTGGGGAATCATCTATACTATTATATAAAATTCCTGACTACCTTTTATATGACTTAGCATTCTCTTGCAAAAAATCGTCCAGTTTTGCGCAAAAATTGTTGAACTGTTTTTGTCTTTTTTTTTTGCCCTATGATTTTTTGGGGCGAAATTTATTTATACCAAAATGTTGTTTTTATATTTAATGTCTCAAAAATAATTTATATGAAAAAATAACCCCAATATCTCTTTCCAATCAAAGGTTATGGCTTCAAACAAATTTTTTTATACCATTGCCTATATTAATAAAAGTAATTTTCACATTAATCGTATTCAATTCCTGCTATCCACCTCGCAGTCGAATTAGCATAGAAGTTGATTGTTGACATATTTTTTCGCCAACTTGTGCGATAATGACTTTAATTAACATCTTATTTTATAATATTGCAATTTTTTGTGCCTGGTAACAACATTCGCAGAATAAAAAAATGCAACACTGCAACTAATATTTTTGCTTTGTGCGAATGAGCATAAAAACATGGATTTTCCTTGCTTTTGGCGATTGTTCCTCATGTCTTGCCTTGTTTGCCATTCTTGTGTCGCAGCCGTTCGTAATCGCTTGCGCTCACACTTTAGGCATTCGTATCAACAGCGATTGGTAACATGTATTTGCGCATTAATTTAAATGCAGGAAGCACATTCGGTGCTCGTTTATTAACGAGACAATCGAATGCACTCAAGCTGTTCTCTGATATGTACTTCAATTTTATGGTGAAACATTTTTAATAGCTAGTATCATTGAATGTTTTATTGGAATATTTTGGAATTTTCTTGCAGTGGAGGATTGCAAGGCCTAAAATCCCAGGACTGTCGGGACTAAAAAAGTCCGGATCCCAGGGATTGTATGCCCTAAATTACACCGTACAACAGCACTTTTCACACACTAAGTAAAGGATAGTAAAACAGCGCTCTCACTTTTTCTCTAAAACCTCAGGAATTTTTTTTAAAGGTCTTTTTAGTTACAAAAGGAATTGCTTACAAAAATTTATTTAAATGGTAACAATTTTCAAATGAAAGAAGATAATCTATTTTATATACAAAAAAATGTTTTACAAGGTTATTTGGTTCAGTATTAAAAGTAATGGACATTTTTTACTTCAAGCAAATTTAAAATTATTTCCATTCATTTTCAAATAAAACATACATACTCAATCAAACTTATCTACATATTTGGCTTGGCTGCTTTGTCACTTCATATTTCTGATTAAAGAGATTGTCCTCTTTCATTTGATACCTGTATTGACATGTTTTGAAGGTTCTAAATATTTAAATAAATTTTTTTAAGCAATTCCTTCTTGTAACTAAAAAGTACTAAAAATCCTGGCGTTCTAGAGAAAAAGTGAGAACGCAGTCTTACTATAATTTGCCTCTTGCAGTCTTACTATAGTTTGTCCCATAATTGTTGTACGATGTAACTCGGAATTTAAACTAATTTTTGAGTTTAAAATTTGGCAATTCTGCTCGAGGTTTTAACTGAGCCATCTAATAAATCTAATAAAGCCATCTCTATAAGTAGCGTCAGTTAAACTTTGTGAGGCCTTTGCTACCAGTTGAACACATCTTTCCACAGATTGTGTGTGACAAGGAAAGTCAACAATTTCAAAAGCTCTTATCTTTTGCCATGATTTGATGGTCCTGATTAAAAATATGTCGAAGAGCCGGCACACAGTGTAACGATCCCATATAGCTAGTGGCAATAAATAGAAGAAGTGACCGCAGAATCACTAATCACTATTCTCACCAAAGTGCGATCAAATCGTATGAAGAGCACGCCCACCTCCCATATAACCGAAATCGGTAGTCTGGTATATTTTTTCAAAAACTATTCCAGAGCAATAAAATTTTGTGCGCCTGGTTCTCTTCTAGCAACAACTAGTTGATGCAAAAATTAACCGAATCTGCCAATTAATACGACCTTTCATGTAACCTTAATCGGTAAGGTGCTATATTCCCCACAAAAGTATCCCAGAGTAATAACATTTAGTGAACCTAGTTATTTTATAACAACACTTGTTTGTGTGAAAACGAACCAAATCGGCCAACTAATACGCTCACCCCTCATATAACCTAAGTCGGTAAGGTGGCATATTTCCTCAAAAAGCACCCCAGAGCAAGATGCTTCGATAAAGAGTTTTTGATAGTTCTATATTTTTAAAATTTATAGTTTTAGTGTATTCACCTTAATAACACTATGCGTCAAAATCAGAAAAATGTTCTGTAAACGGCATCCCACTATACTATTTTTATATATTTGAGGTCTCTTCAGACGAAGATTGCAAAAAATTTTCTGTGGGTAAGTTTTTTTTAAAAATATTTTTAATTTTTTTACGTTTATTTGATATGAAAAAAATGAACCAACGTTGTTCATATCTCAAAAAAAAAAATCATGAAGATAAGCCTTTTCGCATTTAAAACCTTACACCGCCCTTAAGGAAAAAAACTTTATCGGAAATCTCTATCACTTATGCATAACATTATTTGCAGCAAAAATAATGATAAATTTTTAATATAAAACTATTTAAAGATATTTCCTGCAAGTAAAAATTAAAAATATAGCTAGAAAGAAATAGTTTAATTTGTTGCATATATCTCACAAGCATAAACATGTTTGTGGTAAATATTTAAAAATTAGACTTTAATACTTGTTACACCAAAAAAAAAAACTTCGTACTATGTACAAAACAATTATTATATTCTACAAAGCTGTTTGTTTTTTTCAGCCTACGAACGACTTTGTGAATAATACAAATGACCGTCTGTACATTGTACAAAGAAATATTTGTATATTTTACAAGCGCATTCGTTTCATCTACAAAAATACGAACAAATATACGTACGCTGCTGCCACCGCTTTGTATATTATCAAACAATGTTCGTTCAGTTCACAAATTTATACATTATAGATTTTTAATTTATAATTTTTTTCATGCGGCCAACACTACAAACGTTTGTACTATGAACAAAACATTTGTACATTCTACGAAAAGCCTCTGTTTGTATTTATTCCTACAAAGATTTTATTCGTAATTTTATCCTAAATATTTTTTGGGTGTAAGCAAAATTAAAGTTACAGTAAAAAAAATTCTTATGCAACAGAGACAAATATGTCAGATTTCTTTAATTAAATTCTTTTTGGGCCTATTTACATCGAAGGGTGTCGAAATAAAAATCATTTACTAAAAACAAACTTGTCAAAGAATCATATTCTCACCGAGAATTCAGCCCTACTCCTAGTTATACCTAGTTGGAGATCTATGGAACAGTTTGACTAACCTGTTATGCACAAAGCTGAATTTTGTGTAGTATGTGTAGTTTAGTATTACATAGTACAATAAGAAAACCATGAGCTAGCAGGGACGGCGCGGTTACTAGATATATCGCCCTTTTTATTGATAAAAGTGTAAAAAGCGCCCTAACTAATTAACTAATCTTTCATATAAAAAAAGTTCAATAAAATTCATCATATAATACCTAAGAAATTTGCTTCCAAAATAAATACTTTTTCCTTTAATTCTATCAAATACGTGTAATAATGTAAATGCATGCCTCTGAGCATTTTAAAAATATTTATCTTTGTTGGTTCATTACAAAACGAAGTAAAAAAAAAAGTAAAACAGTTAAAATTCCTAACTAGTCTCGGGTATCTTGCGACGATTATGTTGTGTACAAACTTGGAAGATTGCAAAGTTTACTATTAACAATAAATAGCAATAAGGCAACAACAACAACCATGAAAAAAAAAACAAACACAATTCATATTTCATGGATATGACGACGCGTCACGCACAACTTGAAAAACTCGTTTAATGCGCATTGCGCATGCGCGCAAATCAACAACAAAAACGAACAAAAACAAGTAAAAACTAGCTAAGCAATGAATGCAATCCAACGAGGCAAAGTGAAACTCTTTGCAATGAGCCAGCAAGTTTCTTTTGCCAACTTGGCTTAAATATGTAGCAACAGTCTTTGCGGCATGATATGGCATTGGCATCTGGGCCGGTATCGTTTTTGTTTTATTTACAACTGACTCATGTTTCGCTATTTCTTGAACATGTCTGGTGCAAACTTGGCCAACATCTCTCACCAACTGGTAGATAACTTGTAACAACAACAACAGACAAAAAATGAACAAAGAAATGTTTGAAAAATGCATGGCATTACTTTGACTAAAGCTGAGTTAGCTGCAACATGTAAATAAAATTGCTGACATGTGGCAACATCAAAACTGGTTTCAGCAATAGTCAATTGGTGTTTGTGGCATTTGCACAATATTTACAACATTACCTTTATGAAAGTCAAGGCTACAAAATAGACTCATTTTGCATGCAAAATAGGTGTGAGCTGACTTGTTTATGGTAAATTTTTAAATTTAATTTAACTATTTAATAGAAACTCAATAGAGCCTTAACCCTTGTGTTGACACTTGGCTCACCGGTGAGCCAACATGTGTTTAACTTGGCCTTGTAGCCACATTTTTGCAGTTACCGGATTGGGGCTCGGTGACATCTTCTTAATATATGGTTTGAATTACTTTACGAATGAATGCCGTGAATTACTTTACCCCTTCGTCGGACACATGGCTCACCAGTGCGCCACATATTTTGTATGGGTTACAAAGCGTTTTCATTCAATAAGTCCGGGGAATTAAGTTCGTTCGTAGTGCTATTGACTCATTTCCTCAGTTTTTTTGTATGAGTTACAAAAAAGATTTTTAGTACCATGAAAGAAAATAAGCCGTACCTGCCGGAAGAGTTCAAACTTAATCCCTAAAGAGATCTACACTCAACAGAGTTTGGTTTTCTGCAGAATAACTCTACTATGCTCACCAAAAAGACCAGCAAAAGCAGTTGTTCTACGTTCAACTCTTCATTATAACAAATTCATTTCAGGTAATAACGATTTTGTTGTTCTTTTTTAACTTGAAATAATTATGGACTTATTATGAACTATAACAAGAACAAAGGTGTTGTTGACACCAAGGATAAAATGTGGACTGAATAATCCACCAAAAGGAGAACTCTTCGCTGGCCACTTTTTAGCCTCAGTTTTTTTTAAATTTGTTGGGCATCGCAGCGTTGGAAACCTTAGTTATTACCACGCTAAAATTTAAAACAATGCCAGGACGCAAAAAGAAACTAATTATCGCCGCAAGTATCTGCACGAGCTAGCCATTGCCCATGTTAACAGTTGCCCGAACAGAACCAAAGCGGATGTCGGTTGTCGGATTCGCCGTGCAACAAAATACATGAAAATATATTCAACCATGGCAAAATTAGACAAGGTAGTGTTAGGGCGGAGAGCCGGTGACCGAAACTGTCAAAACGAAGTTGACATTTTATGCAAAATCTGCAACCAATGAGAATGCAATATGAAAGCGAAAATTGCCAAAAATACCAAAATGGCTGAGTTTGTCACTAAGTGAGTTATGGTCACTAAGAAAGGGAACACATTGAGCCCTAACACTACTTTGTCTAGTTCTACTATGAACGCCTCACGGTGGAGCGATCCCATACAGAGGGTTGGACGTCCAGAAAAAAGTGCAACTTGCAAATTATTATAATATTTTGATATATTTCGATAGAAATATATTTGGGCTATTTGAATTCGGCAGTTTTTAAGTGCATACTTTTGTTTTTGTAAAGCCTCAATGTTGATATTTTGTAGTATAAAAAAATATGTCTCTTCTTTAAAGTCCTATAACATTTTGTGAAACTGCTTGATTGAACAGATCTTTATATTTTATGAAAAGGTATATTCTAAACTTTTAAACCAGATATTTTGTTTTTAAGTTTTTTGCTATCTCTTTATTGCGATAAGGAATAAAAATTAAAAATTAAAAAAAAATATTAAATTTGAAAAATAAAAAATGGCCAGGGTTGGCCAAGATCAAAGTACCTTATATTACAAATAATTATAGTAATAAATGTTTTGAAAAAAATTAGCGCGCGCCATCCAGCGCCTTCTGAGAATTTCATTATCAAAATTATATTCCTCGGGTTTTTTTATAGCATTTCTCACAAATTTTGCCTATTACAGCGTAACTATAGGAACTGATTCAGTTTAATTAGCGATAAAAACTTGCGAATGGATAAAAAAACAAGTTTGGGATACATATATATTTTTTAACCCATTCCGGTCCGGCTCCGCGATCTCTTGTAAACGCTACAAATAGATATTTTGCTTTGATTGCGGCATAGCATACGTACTAGTCAAGTGACGTAAATTTATTGTACTAAATAAGTGCAGACAATTTTAATGCAAATACTGTATACTGTTTACTGTTTATTTATCTGAGACGTCTGGTTCTTGAGATATATTTTAGACACGATGCAAATATCGTCAATTCCAGTAAAAAAATTGAATAAACTGATACATACAGTACAGATAAAGGGTATGAAATCGACTTTAAAGTGATCTGCCAATATACACAGTTGTTATATCTTTAATGTCAATAATTTATATGAAATATATTTTAAAAGTTCAGTGCAAGCAAGATGTAAAGGGTGTTTTTTATAGAGTGGTACAAGTTTAAATTATAATAAAACATATTAACATATTTTTAATATCAAAAAATGAGCTTTATTAGATATAAAATTTTATGACATTAATGTTGAAATATGATTTCGGCCATGTGGCCGCCACGGCTGGCACGTACAAGGCGCAATCTGCAACACCAATTTCGACAAACTTTTGGCAGCATTTGCAGCCGTATCTCGCCGATAACTCTTCGAATGTTGATTTCCAGGTGTTCGATTGTTTGTGGTTTATCGACGTATATAAGTGACTTTACATAACCCCAAAGAAAATAGTCCAATGGGGTTAAATCACATGATCTTGGGGACCAATTAATTGGGCCATTTCGTGAAATTATTTTTTCGTCAAAAGTTTCCTTGAGTAAATCAATTGTAGTGCCCGCTGTGTGGCATGTGGCTCCATCCTGTTGGAACCACATATCAGCAAGATTAATGCCAACTAATTGAGGTACGAAAAAACTTCGAATCATGTTCCTATATCATTCACCATTGACAGTAACATTCTGACCATCATCGTTTTTTAAGACATATGGGCCAATGACCCCGCCAGCCCATAAAGCGCACCAAACAGTAATTTTCTGTGGATGTAATGGTGTTTCGACAAAAGCTTCTGGATTCTCCTCACTCCAAATATGGCAATTCTGTTGATTTACGTACCCATTCAACCAAAAATGGGCTTCATCGGAAAAAAGAATTTTCCATGGAAATTCAAAATCAATATCAATTTGTGCTTCAGCCCATTCGCCGAATTGGCGGCGCATATGATGGTCGTTTGGCTTTAATTCCTGCACAAGTTGAATCTTGAAAGGTTTTAAGCCAAGATCTTTTCGTAAAATCTTCCATAATGTGGAAGGACACAACCCCAGTTGCTGAGAACGGCGACGAATTGATTGATTAGGATCATCTTCAATGCTTTCCTGTACAGCGGCTACAGATTCTTCAGTGCGCACTGTTCGGCGTCTCGCGGGATGCACATTATCAGTAACAGTAAATGTGGTTCGAAAATGATCTATTGTTCCTAAAATTAACAGCTCTGAAGGACGATTATATACGCCATAAAATGAACGAAGTGCACGATAAGTTTGACGAACAGAACCATTATTTTGATTAAAAATTTCCACAATTTGCGCGCGTTGCTCTAGTATAAGTCAATCTATAATAAAATGTCAAAGCAACCTTAACAAAAAACAACTATCAACTGTTAAATGGGTTGTCAAATAAAGCAGTGATGCCAACTCAAAGTAGTATCACTCTATAAAAAACACCCTTTATTTATGAAGATGGTGTATTTTAAAGTAGGTGACGTCTATCAAATCGGCACCGTAGCAATGAAAAAATCAATACTGCCATATTTTGAACGACAATCCAATAAAAAATTCCATGTTTTTTTACTTAATCTTCATGATTTGAGGAAAAAAGACGTGTGTTATTTTTCTTTTGTAATTTTTTTGTGAAGTGTGTAAATATTGTGATACAAAAAATTGTGATCAGTAATCCGAGGATGCGCAAGAGGCCAATCACAAACTATTTCGGTTCTTCAGACTTCACAACACGAGAAAATTTTCAAGATTTGCTTGCAATTCAGATCTTTTCCATGCCCTTCTGCTCAATTCAGATCCAGTACTTTCAAGCCTTGGTTTTAAAAGGAAAGTGAAAACATAACTTTTACAGATAATGTGCAAAATTAAGCATATTAAGGGTTTTCATGCAAATGGGCAATACCCTTATAAATGGTATAAACCTTATAAGTTTATCAGCCTTATAAATGAACTGTCAAAATTCGTATGAAAAAGCTTTTGCACAAACTAGATAAATTTGCTCTTCGATTTAGGTGAGCAAACGAGGTGGCAAACTTATATGATCAATCAGCTGTTTTCTTTTTTGAAGGAAAAGTTATTTCTAATTAGAAACCGCCAAAAAGCAATGACAGAGGTAAGAATTTCTGAATTTGAGCAAAACTAATAAAGATTTAATTCTAAAAATTTCAGAAAACAAGCAAACAATCCGCAAAGCGTCCCCGTTTAAATGGTACGCATCGCTGGCAGATCGCACAGCTGACTTATATGCTGCAAATGCACAATCGACTTTAAGGACTGTTCATACAACCTGTCTGATAAAAATAACTAATTGCCCAAATTAGAAGCCTGCCACTTTGCATGAAAACCCTTATTGTATAATTGTGTGTGGTATTAATAAATCACTGTTTGCTCTTAATATTACATATAATTTGTTTTAAATAGAGATGTATGCTGTTTTTAAACATCTTTTTAATGTAATAAGCTAAAAAATTCTTGTTTAAAAACACATTTTGTAATAAAATACAGATACGAAATATCGTTTAACACAAAAAAATGGTTTTTACCATGAATTTTTGGGTCTCCTAGACCCGCTATGCTCATAAAAGTTAAAGGACTTCATGATAAATTCTTTTAAGAAGACAAGTTTAAAATTTGGTCAAAATACATCAAATGTTTCCAGAGTTACAATCAATTATTTAGAGCAATATGCGATGTCCAACCCTTTGTATGGGCTCGCCCCACCGTGCGCCGTAGAAATGCGCGACGGGGAAACGCCAGAATAGAATCTATTCTAATTTTTCTCTGACGGCTGGCGAATCTCTCCCTGAGTGACTTAAATGTTGCCATATTTTTGCTTAACATTGGGTACGTTCAGTGTTATTTTCTTAGTTTTTACTATGATCAGACATTCTATTTTTGTGTCTCAGCGTATTTCGCCGAGAGAGAACAGCCAAGCGTCAATCGCTTTGGTTCTGTTCGGGCTTTTATGTCTCAAGTTATAGAGAGGGCACAAAATTCAAAAGTCTAGATGGGCAACTTGCTCGGATACAAATTAGTCACCTTTGAAGTCACAGATGCTTGTCAACATCCGAAAAAGAATTCCCAGGGACATGGGAGTACGCAGGATTTGTTCAATGGGGGAAAAGGCATGAAGGAATCTAGAATGAGCACAAAGAAAATGTAACCTATATAATGCTATTAACTAAAAATTTATTAGTACTAATTTTGTTAACATGATGCGCACACTACACCGGTTGACACACGCTTGTACATATAAGAAAATCCAATATATTTTAAAGATAGTGTAAAAGTCTTTCTCGTATCAGTTCCGAAATACTTTCAAATTTCATTTTATTTTTGGAGCAAATATTCCTTATGCTCGTAGTTTAATAAATTAAATAATTTTAAATCTTCTATATCCTTAAATGAAATCACATGAATTACTATTGAGCCTCTAAGTTTTCATCTTTTAAAATAAGAATTCCACAATTTTCTAATATTAAACAATATTTTTTTTGTTGAAAAACTGAAAAAACAAACTCAATTTGAAGGCCATTTTTAACTTAAGAAGCCTTTAACTCCTAAACCAATTTCGAGCGGACTGAAATTTAAGAGTCCAAAATCCGCACACCTCATCGACACCAATCCTCTTATTTCTTTTGCACCATGAGTCAGTTCTAGCAGCTAGCAAGTTACTACAATCGAGTACGGAAATATACTATTATCTGAATGATTTAAAAAAGTTATTTTTTTTTTATTTAAAACGTATGAATAAATATATAATAGATACATGTACATATATTAGCTTGGTTTTGGGTTCCATACATTTTCTTAACATATTCCAGAATCTCCCTGCAAGACTTGATTCTGAATCCTGGATGTAGTGTAAGCACGTGACGCGAAAAAAGACTAGAAAATTCTTAAACTGAGTGGGTGCAGCTAAATAACGTGAACGCGAAAAAGTATAAAATGGATGTTTCAAATCGGTTTTCTTATTTACATTTTGGTCATAAAAATCGTTTGACTATAACAAATTCTATTGTAAGCTTAAAAATTGTTCCTTGATACAAAATTGGCCTTAAAATAAATAAATAAATACACTGGCCATTTCAGCCCTTGGAAAGACTTTGACCTAGCTTCTATTGATCAATTGTGTTGTGCGTGTTATTAAATGTTTGATCACAAATGATCGAGAACTGGACCTACGTGTTTAATGCCGACTCTGAAAGGCTTATGTTCTCAAGAAGTTTTACATGGCAATTTTTACTCTCTGAGGTTTGCCATTGTCTGCAGAAAGGAGACAACCGAACAGAAAAATTAATTCAACTGAAAAAACTTTTCTGTCTGAGCTGGAATTGAACCCGGGCTACGGGGGTTCTGTAGCTTAGGGGCCACGCATCATACCCACTAGGCTACGGCCGCCACAAAATTGGCCTACTTTATTAAATTTCCTAATTTTTTCTTTCGCTTTTGAATTAGTAGCTTTGATCTCACCTATAAAACACAAAGAAGATATTTGCGTCAAAAGTCAAAATTTTGAATTTGGAATAGTTTTTTGGCTTTAGGTAACGATGTTATATACAAAAATTCATTGTACTAAAATTTTCTATAATTTTCAAGATATGAGAATATTGTTGGTGTCAAACAAATGGAATGTTTTTTCCTTTATTATCCTTAAGAAAATTGAAAAAGTTAGTATACATTGACATATATTGGATAAAAAGAAATGCATATTGTAGGGAACTCATTGGAGATAAACGAAAGCAGTCCAACAGTAACCAACAATTCTTTAATAGGTCGTTTAAACGTATCTCTAATTTTTAACTCACTTTACAGTATTTTTAATTTCCTTTTTTTTACAAAAGAGCCGTTATTTTAAAGATAGTCCTGTTTTTGGTTATAAAAAGTAGCCTATGTGACGACCAGGGACTTAAGGAACCTACATGTCGAGTTGATGCTTGTTCGTATAGACAGACAGACAATATTTTTAAAAATTACATTTTTGGAATCTACATCCTTAAAAATGTTCAGTGCAAAAAGAATTTTGAAAAATATTTAATGTACAGGTTTTTTTTATACAGGTTTACAGTTTTATATGATGTATGGACTAACTGAAACCAGGCGCTTTGCTGCCACGCCCCCGTTTTCAAACAGGAACCAGCATTTAAAATTATGTTAATTTTTAATGTGTGACAAAAGAAAAAAATTGCTACAAAAAAAATAGTCATCGATCAACCAGAATGCGTCGTAAAGTAGCTCCATACAAAATGTATGGGAAAATTAATTTTCTTCATATTTTTTTCGATAATTTTTTTAGGCATTCTTCTTGTTTGGCCGGAGACCAGTTCGAATTGGTATGAATCATCGAAATCGGTCAAGCCGTTCTTGAGTAGAAGCGTAGTAACTAACGCCACTTTGTTTTATACATGCCCATTGCAGATGCCCATAAAATGTTATCAGTGAAACTGCATGTGTAAATTGAGGCTGAATACTGAATTCCGAAGCTGCTACATATAACTCCAAAGCTATTCGCTCCTTGTCCAACGCTCATAAAATGTTTCCAATGAAACTGCATGTGTAAGTTTAGGTCGAATACTGAATTCCGACGCTGTGCGACCTATAACTCCAAAGCTATTCGATATCGCAAATTTGTGTTGTATGTGAAGTGCCACTCTCCCTTGTCCAACTCCCATAAAATGTCGAGTACCTAATTTCGAGGCTCTACGACCCATAACTCCAAAGCTAATCGATATTGCAAGTATTTTATAGTTTTGGGCGGTAAAAGGGGGTGTAGAACTTTTTTCTGAAACCACCTCGTACTCGAAACAAATCCATTGCCAAAGTCTGAGCTCAATCGGACCAGAACTTTGTAGAAGTCTTTTGATCTTTTCTTTAAAGTAGGCGAAACTGTAATGTGACCATTTTTAGTACAGTTACCGACAGTTATCATACGAAATTACTTACCAAATTTTAATTTTTCAATACGTTCAATACGAGCAAAACCTTCTTAAATATAGCATTTTAATTTATTTGTGGGCGGTTTAAGGGGGTGTGGTAACATTTTCTTCTTCCTAAACCTTCGCGTAGCAATTACGAACAAACCCGTAGAAGTATCCCACTTGATCTATTCGTTTTCAAGTTTTAAGCATCCGAACAAATCACGAGCCATTTTTATATATAGAAATATAAATGAAGGGCTTATTACAATAACATGATATGCCACATGAACTCAAAAATCAATTTTTTTTTAGGCTGAAAACATTACTCAATGCATTGCCAATAACCACTGAAAAGATTTTGGATATTTCGTATTAATTTTCGAGCCTATTTGTTAAAATGTCCGTGTTCTATTCTATTACTTCATACAAAAATACATATTCTCAAAACTTTAGAGTTGATTATTTCAAAATATTTTTTATATGGCTTGTCATGTTTTTGCAATAAGCCCTTCATATTATTATTTACTATAACATTAGTTAATTATAATATTAATTATAGGTAATAATTTTAACTTTTGTAGTAGGCGTCAAAACACATTCTCTGTTTTGGTTTGTGGCATATTTTGCACGACTTGCTTTAATATCAGGCTGCGCAAAAACAAGACCTTGTTAAACGTTTAGGCAAACTATATATCGTTGTGCTGCATGGCATATCTCTTTGTTACGGCGACAATCAGGTAATGCACCTGATCGTCGAAAAAATAGGAAAAAACATTGGAATGCAATTTGTCATTGAACTTGCGCTGAATTTCGAGTTTCAGCTGTGCCAATGGCTCCAAACATTCACAATTTTGAAAGGTAAGTTACCCACCTCAGATAGTTATCTTATTGCGTTGCTGAGAATGCTGAAAAAGATTTCTGACGGCAATTTGTACTTATGTGTGCGTCAACAATAGATCCATCGTCTTATATATCACCAGACTCTAAAATAATAAAAAGAAAACCAAAAAAAAATTTAAATTTGATCACTTAGAAAATAAACTTATGTTGCCTTGCCTTATCTTACCTTACCTTACCTTACCTGGCCTTACCTGGCCTTACCTTACCTTACTTTACCTTATCTTCTCTTACCTTGTCTTGCCTTGCCTTACCTTGCCTTACCTTACCTTACCTTACCTTACCTTACCTTACCTTACCTTACCTTACCTTACCTTACCTTACCTTACCTTACCTTACCTTACCTTACCTTACCTTACCTTACCTTACCTTACCTTACCTTACCTTACCTTACCTTACCTTACCTTACCTTACCTTACCTTACCTTACCTTACCTTACCTTACCTTACCTTACCTTACCTTACCTTACCTTACCTTACCTTACCTTACCTTACCTTACCTTACCTTACCTTACCTTACCTTACCTTACCTTACCTTACCTTACCTTACCTTACCTTACCTTATTTTAGTACCCCTTTCAGACTTGACACAAAGTTACTGAGAATTCTTTTATGAGTTTTTTGAGTAAATGGTCTTTATATGATATGATGCCTAAATTTTTATATATTCGTATCCTTCAAGTAATTTCAAGAAATGAAAGTTTGAACTGAAAATATTTTTTTTGCATCAAATGTTGTCAAATCGTTTGAGATTTTAAAATATGTTATTTTTTTAGCTAAAATGTGTCAACTTCACTAAAATTGCGCTATTAGTATTTTAGTATATGAAAAAAAACAACTAGCTTCTAAGACTCATTTTAAAAAAAAATAAATGTGACGCAAGAATTTCGTGAAAATTTAAGAAACGACAAAATTAACATCTAAACAATATGAAAGGCAAACATAAAAAATAACCTGCGCAATCGATACATGTAAAATTGATAAACATTCATGAAATAGAAGTAAAGATCACGGTCTGAAAGGGTTACATTACCTTACCTTATCTTACTAAACTTTGAACCCTAATATCATTCAGCACATACATGGTATCACAGAGAACTCAAGACAGGTTGTAAATTATGCCTTAATGAAGAGGTTTGCATAAAAAATTGGAAGTAAATTTTTCGATTTCAATGCATGAACAAAACGGGAATGATCTCTCCCAAAATCTGACAACACTGATAACAATATACTTCCAAGCCTCGAATCCGTTCAACCCATTCCGATCTATAGACCCATCGAGGTAGAATTGTAGTTGAAATTAAAAATTTTATTTGAAATGTTTAAAAAATGTTCAACATTCAATCGTACAAATAACGACAAATTTTTGATGGTCCTTTTTTCTCCTTGATAAACTAAGCCGTAGCTATAATAAAAGAAGCATAAAGTGATTGACTTGAACAAACGACATCAATGATGCAAGAATCGCCGACTTGCTGTCCAAAAGAACACTTACATGATATATTTACAAATAAACGCTTGAGTTGTTGTTCAAAAGTTTCTGATACTATACATAAAATACATACCAACATATTTTCGCAATGTTTTGTAATGTTTGCCCTCCACCGCCGAATGCCACAAAACATGGTTTTTGTTTATATATGGTTGCATTCGAGCTCGTTCTGTTGTTTGCTGAAAATGGTTTTTCTCGATCGCTGCGACCACGACTGGTAAACAAAAAGGTTGTTGCACCCGCGGGAACACTAAGCATTCTTGATGTTTTTTTTTTCTTTTCTGGTTGTGTTGGCTTTTTGTGTCTGACGCTAAATGGTTGCTACGAATAAAAGTTGGAACTTGCAAGTATTTCAACACATAATAATTACTTTTAATTCTTAACAGATCAGTATTTGAGAGCTTAAGTTTAAAATATAACATGAATTCAGACTCAAATATTTGTCTAAGTATTGGAAATAGCTCCCAAATTTAATGAAAAATTTAGTATTCTTATAGGTAAATCAACTAATTTAAAACTTATTGAAAACGTATGTTTACCCGAAACTGGTTGAAATTCAGTTTTTAAATTAGTTTTGCAATTACTTGATTTGAAAAACCAGTTAGTTTTTTCCTATAGGAATGATTTGGGGTTTATTTAAAATTTTTTGGAATAGAGAATGGAATCATATGATAAAAAATTTACACCTCAAGCAATTAAAAGTTGTATTTTAAATTTTTATAAAAAAAAGACACAGTTTCGATAGTATCGTAAGTATAGACGTAGAACTCCTTTTTACACAGTAAAAGAGAAAAATTCTGGTTTTTTTTTATTTATATTTTTCAAAACTATTTTAAAGCGTTTCACCTTCTAAATAAAAATTATTCAAAAACAAACTTGTTGTTGTTGTCCTTTTTCAAACTATCTAAAAAGCTCACAATTAAATTCATGTAAAAATTTGTTTTCTTTTATAAAAAGTTTTCGTTTGATATTTATGGTGATGAATTTGTGGTTCTTTTTCATTTGTTTTATTGGTTAAAACTAAATGTAATTCAAAGTTAAGTTTAATAAATGGAAATAAGCATGGGTAAATTTTAACTATTTATTTTTCCTATAGTAAAGAGCATATGCATATATGTTTATTTTAAAAGTAATTTAAAATTAAAATTTTAGTAAACAAAATAAATTTTTAGTATGGAAAGAATATAATGCATAAAAAAAAATAATTTCGAATTATTATGGTATTTAAAAAATAAATGTAGTTTTTAAAGCACAACGCATGCTTAGTAACGCGTAGTAGCATACACACATGCTGAAAATAAACATTCGTTTTATTCGTACTCCAACTCATGGCAGAATAACCAGGTAAGGCCGACTCGGAGAGGAATGAAGTAGAAAGTAGAGAAAAGCGAGCTAGTGTCAAAATCAGCTGTTCATGTCGAGTAAACATTAACAACATCTTAAAAAATTTCAGCTAACTGAACCAACAACAAATACCAAGCAAATCTTTAACAACGACGCAAGATTACTGCGGTTGAGCAGCGTTAGAGGGGATGAACCGAATCGTCCACAGAAAATAAACAGAACTTTGCTTACTATGTCCCGCTTTTCACTCGTCACTCACGAAAATTCTCGAGCTTGCGGCGAAAGCAATTATTGCTCCGAGAGCAATAATTCTCTTGCTCTGGTAGCAAGATCTCTTTGTCCCGCTTTTCACTCGGCAATAATTGCTTTTACCGCAAGCAGTTTGTCGATTATTCGCCCGTATGAGTTGGTTTAAGAAAGTCCCCATTAAGCCCGAGTAGTCCACAAACTACTTGTGGCGAAAGCAATTATTGCTTATAGAATTGCCGAGTGAAGAACGACCCTTTGCAGCGCATGCAGAACCAAAACAACAATATCAGCAGCTAGTAGCAACGTTGCCAGTAATGTTGGAAAAATCCCATTCGTGGTAATTTTTAATTGCCCTTAGGAATTTTTGTTTTTGGGAATTCCTATTAAATTTTTTAATTCAGCGTGGTATTTTTTTATTGGCGTGGGAATTCAGTGGGGTATTTTTTGAATATCCGTGGGAGTTTGGTAATATTGTTCTTAAAATTTTTATTTTTCTTTTTTAGTAAGCAAAATTTCTTTGTGGTATTTCTGAATGTTTCTTAAATTATTTGTGAATATGGGACTTATTGTGGAATATTTTAATGCCAATGAGATTTTTGTGGCAAATTTAAATGCATATGGAATTTGTGGTGGTATTTTAAAAACGCGTGCTATTTTTGTGGTAATTTTTAATGATTGTAGGATTTTTTTGATACTGTTTTATTGCGGTATAAACTTTTTGTTTTATCTTTACCATGGTAATTTTTGTTGTATTTAATTTATCTTACTGTCAAAAAGGGAACTTTTTGTCGGAATTGTTTTAAATTTTAACTGGCAGCCTTGGCTAGTAGTAGTAGATTTTTTGTAGCCACATACTCTCTAGCAACATGCATCTGTATTCTCTATTGTATTACAGCCCAACAAGCCATGAATGGCACTGTTTCAGCTAAGCGACACTTAAAACGGCAGCGTCTGATTTACTGGTATGAAAACGCCATGTGTTTGTACTTTTAAACCGTTATCTATATAATTGTAAAGTCCTTTTTTATATTTATCAAGAATCGAATTGAAATTTATGTCATATTCGCTTGATGCGTCGTTTGCTCTTGTCTTTTTTCCCTCTCTTTTTCACCTGTTCGTCAAAAAACTCTGAAATATGCATTGAATCTTGTATTGAAATCAAGGTACTGCAGTTGAGTTGCCGTTTATTGTTAAGTTTATTGTTGCAACTTAATAAAAACCATTTTAAAAAAAGGTTACAATTGTTTAAAAACAAATAAAATTAATATACAACTTAAAGTTTTCTATATGATCTTTTTATTTATTATGTTTATTTTCTATGATTTAAATACAAATTGTAATTGTTTGATAGTTTAAAATCGTTTATTGAGCTTTCGGTCAGGTTAGAACAATTAAGTGCTCTAACTAGTTAATCAATCAACTAACTAATTAATCAGCTAGTGATGTTTTCCTTTTCATATTGAAAATGTTGTTGTTTCTTTGGAAAGAATTCGTTAGAGCAATTAATTGTTCTAACCTGACCTAAAGCTCAATAAACGATTTTAAACTATTAAACAACTAGAATTTGTATTTAAAACCAAGAATGATTTAAACTATCGAACATTTATCAAACATTTGTATCAAATCATAGAAAATCAACATTAATTTACAGCTTAATAAATGGTACGCTTATATGAAACACACAATGCATAGTTTGCTGACAACGGAACGGTCCGCTTCAGTGCTTTTAAAAGTGCACACCGTTTTCAACCTAACCGATTGGTTATCTGGGAAACGAAATAAAATTAAAGCAACTGATGTGTATTTATGTATGTATATTTTACATACATATTAGGAAAACAACAACAACAAGAACAAAAGCAGCACAACAAGGAACGACATGATTACGAACCAAACGAACACACACAACAACAACAACCATTAAAACAACATAAGCAGCTACAACAGAAGCAGCTTGTGCATTTCTCATACGATTTTGCTATTTTATTAGATATTCGTTTTACTCCCACTAAAACTGATATTTTAGCATTTTTTTTTTCTTTGTGCTATGAATATTAAAGGCTGTAGGTATACCCCAAAGTGTCAAATATCACTTTGAAAAAATTCGTGAAAATGACCCCCATGGAAACCGCGCTGTAAGACGTAATTCTACGTCAAAAAATATCACTGAGATAACCAAAGTACACGATTTTGGTTGACACTTTGCATAAACAGTCATGTACACAGAGAAAACAACATTTTCGAAAGTGGCAGAAACGAGCTGCTTTTAAAAACGTTTAACCCAGATTTTGCACTTCTAACGTTTATTTTAATTTTGAAAACGAACATTTTAAAATGAAATAGTAAAACATTTATTTTTATTTTAAAAACTTACATTTTAAAATGATATCTTAAAATGTTCGTTTGATTTTTAACAATGGATATTTTAAAATGCTGTAGTAAAACGTTTATTTTCATTTTAAAAACTAAAATTATAAAACGAGATTCTAAAGTGTTAGTTTGATTTTTAATAATAAATATTCTTAATGTAAAAATTTTATTTTCATTTTAAAAACGAAAATTTTAATATTAGATTCTAATATGTTCGTTCGATTTATAACAATAAACATTTTAAAATGCAATGGTACAACAATTATTTATATTTTAAAAACGAAAATGTTCATTATTTCCCATTAATTCAAAATATTTACAGAAATCCGCATTTCCTCTAATAATTAAAAAAAGCTTTATTGGTTTTACATATTAAATACTCGGAAACAACAAAGTATGTGAATTTTACTATGCTATGGTAAAACGTTCGTAGTTGTTTTAAAAACGTTTCGTTTCGCTTTTCTATTTAAAAATGTGCGTTTTCATTTTTGAATGCCGTAAAATGTTTTTAAAAATATTAATTCTAACCTACTGTATTATAGTAAAACATTCGTATTTGTTTTAAAATGTGCATTTTCATTTTTGTATGGCGTAAAATGTTTTTAAAAATATTAATTTTACTAAACGTTTTTAAAATGTGCGTTTTTGATTTTTTGTTTTCTCAGTGTAAGCTCGAATCCCAAAATTAAACGGTTTTAGATTTGTTTAAAAAATAAAAAAAAATAGCAATTGTAGTTTTATGCACGAAAGTGTACTATGATTAAAACAAAACCAAGTAATAAAAATCCCTTTTTATAGCGAGTACGAAAGAGTAATTTTTTCATCGATGAGTGAAATCTTTATCTGTTTCGAAAATTTTGGTAGCATTCTGTGAAAAAGAAAATGTTGCAATAAAATAAAGTTTTTATAAGTGAAGTCTTTGTATGTTTCCTAAATGTTTGTAGCATTCTTTACAACTTAAAAAGTTAGAATAAAAAAAGTTTTTCACCAAAAAGTATATTCAGTAGAATCATAATAACAATTTTAAAAAGAAAAATTTTTCAATTTGCTCGAATGAAAATCGAATAAAAATCACTCCTACTTACCATACCTACGAGTATAATGTGTCTTTATGGAAATGGTAAAATCTCATAAAATTTTTACTGTGGTAAATTTATATTTTACACATTAGCGTTGATATTTAAAACTGTGAGTTTAAAATTAAAAAAAAAGTAGAATAAAATCCTCACCTACATAGCTCCCATGTACAGTGTCGACATCAAAATAATAAAGCCATCATAGATTCAGGTATACTTAAACACAACTATGACGATATTTTAACTTCGATCCAGTCTTCTTGACCCTTAAGTGCTCACTGTATCTTTAAAGATACAACCATCAAAAAATTCCCACGCCTTTATTTTGAGTTAAAGTATAATGAAAACTGCACAAACGCGTTTAGAAAAGTCAAAACTTTTATTTAAAAATAAATTCTTGTAAAAATTTGTTAAATTATGTTGATTCTATATGATTTAGATACAAATTCTAAATGTTTGAGAGTTTATTTGATTTTAAATACTTCTTGATTTTAAATACAAATTCTAGTTGTTTCTTTGGAAAGATTCGTTAGGAATTCGTTAGGAATTCGATTTGGAATTAATTGTTCTAGATTTGGCCTAAAACTCAATAAACGATTTTAAACTATCAAACAACTAGAATTTGTATTTAAAATCAAGTATGATTTAAATTTATTATTTACGGTGTAATATCTCAGAATGGAGTAGAAATTGAAATAAAAAAAATATTAGGCACTTTAAAAATGTATCTAATATTGATAAAAATAAAAATTTTCTTTCGAAACCCGGCCAAGGCGACATTTAATGGTTGTATCTTTAAAGATACAAGGAGCATTTATCCACAAATTTTAAATTTGCTTGCGTATGAATTTCGCACTGCATTCATGTTCAATTTCATTTACTTTTTATGCTTTGAAGAAGAAAGTTCACTGTTTTTGAGAAAATACTGAGCTTTGGTTAATATATTATAAATATTCCAGTATATTTTAACAAATTTTTAAAATCTTGATTTTTAAAAGAGTCATGTGGTCATACAAGGGTTGGTAGAGTCAAGAAGACTGACGAAGGAGTGTGCGAATTATCGTGCAATAGCGAAGATATTCCTTATAATAGCACCGATGACAGTGATTCTGATATAGATGAGTTCCAGGTAACTAATCGATTTATGCCTGCGTTGGCCCAAATGCATGTCCAACTAATTGGGATTTTGATTTGGCGGGTATGAGATTTATCTCATTTCCACGTAGGTCCTTGGGTTGGAAAATGGCCGCAAACCAGTTAAAATGAGTTAAGTGTTTTGGATTGTTTTTGAAATCAGGATTCTTTTTCGGGTACCTTAAATTGATAGTTACTATAATTTAATTCGATGTTGCTTATTTATATAGAATCAAGTTTACTTAAATACACGTTTTATATATATTCAATTTTTAAATTCCGCTGAAAAGCCAATTAATATGCTTAGTGGAACATCCTAAGTGCCAATAGGGGGTATATTTTAGTGCGTAGGTACATTCTGTCTGTCCCGGCTGATTCGGGCAGGATCTAGAATGTAAATCGTGCATGCGTATAGGACGGGTATACGTATCTTTGGAAGATTTCATACCTCCGGGCGAATCCAAAAAAAAAAAAAGTATAAAATTATGGAAAATTTCCAAATAGCAGGTAGCATACCTTTGATTATCAACGAAAAGGATACCGACGAAAAGACTGATGATGAGATTGATCTAAATGCATCCATACATAATTTATTTCTCGAAATGATAAATGACGATAATGATCAGGGATTGTTGATAGAGGTAGATTGTGGTAAGTTAGATTTGCTTGATTTTACGCCATCAGCTTCTGTTTCGCAAACCTGTAAAGCGGTCAATCCTATAACAGTTTGGAAGTCATTTGCTTCCGAGTTTCGTTGGGCAAATATACATCCAAAATCTTGTGAATTTGAAAGAGTTTTATGAAAAAAGGGTCATCTGCAATTTAATGACCAACAAGTTCAATTTGGTGGTAATTGTAGTCTTTCAGATAATATAAATAATTTCGAAACTCCATACCAAGTTTGGTGCTATTTGTTTCCACGGCCTTTGGAGGAAGATATTGTTAAAGAGACTCTAAAATATGCCGGAATAGACAAAGCGTTCAGCTTCAATGTATTCGACTTACGTAAATTTATCGGAATTCTCTTCTATATGACATATCATAAACTTCCAAACCAGAGAGAGTATTGGTCTGAAAATAGTCACCGTTGCGTAAATGTTATAACAAATCAAATGACCATGAGACGATTCGAAAAAATTCGGGAGGTACTTCATTTTAACGATAAAGCTAAACAGCCTGCTCAAAGTGATCTTTCTCGCGACAGGCTTTATCTTATCCGAACTTTTGTCGATGCCCTAAATATAACTTTTGGGAATGTACCAAAATTAGACAGATTGTGTGTGGAAGAGCAAATGTGCTCCACAAAAATTGGAAGCTACATGAAACAATACTTGCCAAATAACACCAGACAAAATTTTTGGCCGGAAAATGAACTTAAAACAGCAGACAGGTAGTCTGTTTATTGGAATATAAATGAAATTATTTTGACCCAATTTTGGCAGGGCAGGGCGGGAATTGTACCAAAACCAGCCAGTTGACTGCCACTTTACAGAACAGCAGACTGCCTAACAGAGGCTCAAAAATGTATAAGAGAGCATGCAAGTGGCGTTCAGTGGAAGCAACTTGGCAGGGAATGTACAGATCAGAATACAAGCAGGTAGTGGCAGGCAATTGGATGGGGCATTGAATGCAAAATATTGGTTTCTTTTATATATTTTAGGTTATTTTATATATTTTAACTTTTTTTGTTCAACTAACAGTTTTTGGTACTTGGGTTTGTCGATTTTTTTCGATTCACTTAAATTTTGAACGGCTTTGATGTTGTGACATACAATTTTGAGTGCGATTGGTACAAAAAAAAAATTGGTACAAAAATTTTATTCAAACGTTTAGGAAATGCAAGTCTTAAGTGATACAAATACAATTCAATGAATTAACGATTAAATCACAATACAATTCACAAAAAGAAATTAAATATGTGACGAGATTTATTTAAATGCTGTAGTCTTAGTAAAATTATTTGCCAGTTTCCATCTTATTCTGTTCACCAGCGCCATTATGAGCCTGATCAACAGACTTGCCGCCATCCTGTTGTTGTGACTGCTCAGGTGCTTTAACGCTCAGATGAGCCGGACCAGTCTGTTGAATCTGAACGATGCGCTCATTCTGTTTGATTGCTTTGCTTGGTGGCGGTGGTGCCTTTACAGTGAGTATTCCATCTGATGAAATTGTGGAGATTACATGCTGGGGATCATAATCCTTTGGCAGCGTATACTTGCGCACAAAGTGACGCTGAATCAAACCATGGTCGTCTTCGCGTTCCTCGTGCTTACCTTCAACTACAATTTTTTTGTCCAAGGTCTTCACAGTCAATTCATTCGGCTTGAATTTGGAAACATCCATGCACACTTGAAAACCTTTAATGCCAACAGTGGGCAACAGCTGCATAGAAGAGGCTTCGTCTTTGCCTCCACCATAACGAATGGCAGCACGACGAGCCAAAGCATGATGGTGGCGGTCATACTAATGGCAAATGGCGACCACGTGGATGTAGTAGCATGGATGGTCGCGATGAACGGAAAATCTCCATAGGATGGATGCCAAAGCCGAAGTCATCGTCCAAAAGATGATCCAAATCGCCTGATAGTGGGCTGTACTCGGTTTCGAGTTCACGTGCCAAATTAACCAAAAGTGGAACAATAGCCATTTTGTTCAAGTTTTCACAACTGTTTCTTTACACGCTTTGTTTGAAGGAGATATAATGGCTTTTTTGTTGAAGTTCTTTTAAACTTTTTTTTCAGATTTTTCAAACGTAAATTTCTACGTTTTTTTTTTAAAGTTTATCTTAAGTATATCAGGTATAAACAAACTCAAACAAAGAAGGAAATCCACTCCTGTAGGTATAATAGCAATGCCACTAACAATACCAGAGACTACGTGTGCGAACAGTTTTATTGAAACGAATGGTGAGTTTTAAAATTATTGCACTATAAAAACATAGTCCAACACGCAAAAAATAAGCAGATTTCCTTAACGAAATTTGACATGGAAATGTTTGTACCGTAAATCATTTAAAGTTTTTAATTAAGATGATGAATTTGCTGGTCACTCATCCTTCCCAGAATCAAAAAATTGTGCATCAGACGAGGATAGTGAAGATCCGATTGCTGGAAAAGATAGATTTGTTCTAGGATCTCCGTTATCAACATCTGAAGTCTTCACCTCAATTCTAGCATACGTTTTACGACACAAACTAAGCAGTTCTGCATTAAGCAGTTTGTTGGAATTGATTGATTCCATCCATATGCCCTGAAACGCCCATCTCCTCTTAGGTTTTTAAAATATATTTCATAAAAATAAATTCTGCTATGTGTACGGCGCATTGCAACAACTGTTACAGACCTGCAAAAAAAAAACTGTCAAGTTCACATGTTACAAGGTTTTCAAAATTTCAAGTTATAGCCAGTAAAAAGTTAGAGCTCAGAAGAGTTAGACAGAATAAAAGCGTCTTCCAGTATAAGACGAGATAATTCTGTTGTCTAGAAAGCAAAACATTTTTAAGCTGCTATACCATTTCAATTGGATGCCAATAAAATGCTTATTTTTAACAGAGTTCATGTGCCTGCCAGTATAGGGCGAAAGCATTCTGTTCTGTAGAAAACAAAACTTTTAAGCCTGCCTAAATATTTCAGTTCAATGCCAAAATAATGATTTTATTCAACAGAGTTCATATGCCTGCCGTTATAGTGCGTAGGAAGGCTGTTGCTGAAAAAACAAAAATGTTTGAGCTGCTTGAACATTTCAGTTGCCGTCCAATACAATGCCGAATTTCGACACACTGCCTTCTACTGACTTTTCCATGCCTTCATGCTGCTACTTTCTGGCAGCCTTTTTTGATAAAAAGTAAACTGGCCGCCACCACATTTCAACATACTGCCAGAACTCTGCTCATTTGCCACAATTATGCTGATATAATGCCGTTTTCCTGCCGAATATTTTGTCTGGGGAAACCTAAAAAATGAATACGCATACAAATTTGAAGTAAATACTGGATCTAATGAAGTGCTTGCTGAAGGAGAACCCGATCTCTAATTCCCTGCGAATATAATTGTCAGATTGCTTCGCGAAGTACCTTGTTTCCTAAACCATATAGTCTACTTTGACAATTTTTATACAACAGTGCCATTATTATTGTATTTGCGAACACAGGGTATACTAGCTGTAGGAACAATCAGGCGCAATAGGATCAAAAATTTCAAGCTCCCTGATGAGAGAGTAATGATGAAACATGAACGTGGATCGAGTCAGGAGTTTATTTTTTATATATATGGTGTCGATGTGACAACAATTTCATGGAAAGACAACCGAATTGTTAATCTAGTTTCCACTTACTAGACTACAGAATACTATGTAGATGTCTTTAGTTGATATCTCACTATACCTCAGCCATTCCACAGCTCTATAGATAGCCATTATTTCAGCCTGGAAGACGATGCAATGATCTGGCAGTCTAAATGAGGTTCTGATGTTCAGATCCGTTGAAAAGACGCCTCCTCCAACTTTGCTGTCAAGTTTTGAAAAGTAAGTGGAAACTAGATTGACAACCGAATTATTGTCAATCTAGAGCAGTGGAATGGCTGAGGTTTAGTGAGATATCAACTAAAGATATCTACATTTTTACAGACAGGAAAGCAGCTATTAAATCCCTTGCAAGTGTGTTCCTAACATCACCAACGGCCCTTTAATGTCGCTCGTATCTTAATGAGATGACTGATAAGTTCGACATTCATCTGCTCTGGGTACGAGAGCATAGGGACATTCCGGGAAATTGTAGAGCAGATGAGCTCGGTAGGGAAGATACAGCGGCAAGGCAGCTGCCGGACATGGAAACATTAGGCATGCCACTTGCGTCTTGCAAGCTGGCTCTAAGGCAACATGCCACAGATCTGGCTAATTTCAGGTGGAAGCATAGCACCACCTCTAACACATCTAGACAGTCGTCGATTAAGCTCACTCAAGTGGCGAGGAAAGATCTCTCCATTTTGATAGTCGTTATAACAGGACACTGTATTATAGGTAGGCATGCCCTTAGAATGGGGGTTCATGCGAATGACTTCTGCAGGAGTTGCAGGGATGAGGAAGAGGAGGAGTCGGTATCGCATCTCCTCTGTTCATGCCCAGCTTTATCCCGCAGAGTACAGCAGCATCAGGAAGCCTCTTTTTTGATGATCTTAGAGATCTTGAGGAGGTAGACGTTAAGCCTCTACTGCTTTTTATTCTTAGTTCAGGGTGGTTTCACGACAGTACTTAGGAGAGGAGGAGTAGATCCCCTGTGGTACCACAACGGACCAAATATCTGGTCTATGTGGGCCGGTCTTTGACCAGCCGCCACTTTAACCTAACCTTCAACTTACGTTGGGACTAAACCGACCAATGCACTTTGCAATGGAATTGGAAACCATTAATGTACAGATACAGATTGATGAACCTGTAACTTTGAAGCGATTTGGCGCGAAGAACAAATCTGTCAAAAATATTCCTTGTCCACAAATTATAAAAGATTATAACTGTCATATGGGCGGGGTTGATTTAATGGACAGCTCAATGGGCCGCCACAAAATATTAATGAAAAGTCAGAAGTGGACAAACCGAGAATTTTATCATCTTCTTGATATGACTTGTGTAAATGCTTAGTTACTATACAATTGGTTACTATACTATGGAATAAACAAAGATCGCAAAAAATCGGATATGAGATTGGTGGATTTTAAGTTGGAGGTTGCTGACGTATCGTTTTCATGCAATACCAAAGCTACTCCTGGACGTGGTCGTACACCTCTTAAAAAAGAAATCGAAGAAAAATGTCGGAAACCTAGTGTACAACCAGCACCACCCAAGGACACCAGACTAGACATGATCGACCATTGGACTACCATGAAAAAAAGGAAAGTGCAAGCTGCCAAAATGCTCTAGACAAACAAGGATGTTTTGCACAAAATGTAAGGTAAATTTGTGTTTAACCTCTGAAAAAAAAGGGTTTTTATGATTATCATTACATAGAAATACTTTTAATTTTGTGTTCTATCCTTATTTTTTGTGATAATACTGAATTGAATATTTTATGTTTTTGTACATATTTAATTTTCTGTGTTCTCACTTAACGTTCTTAAACTTAAATTGCGTTATTTTTTTTACTTCTTCTGTGTATGCTTCTCTTTGAAAGTAGGATGTGGGTGAGTGCTCTATTGTATCTTTTAAGATACAACCACGTTTTTCTAAATAACTTATTTTTTTCCGGAAAACCTGGTACGCAGCTGTTATTTTCTCATCTTTCACCTGTATATTATACTAGCTGAACCCGATGTACTCCCCTCGTTATAAAATAAAATTAAAAGTATTTATATATTTTTCACGCCATCGAATTTTCGAAATAAGTCCACCCCAGCGCCACCTACCGTGTCCATTTATACACAAATTATTTTCTTATGATCAAACATACATTCTGAATTTCAGTTAAATTGGTCCATAAATTCAAATTTTCGATATAAGTCCACCCCAGCGCCACCTATCGGGTCCAAATATAGCCTATGTTACCCACTGTACCAAGATGAACATTACCTGAAAATTTCATCAAAATCGGCCCAGCCGTTTTGGAGTCCATACGTTACATACATACACACATCCTATTTTATATATATAGATTTGTTTCATCAAAATCGGGATTCATGCGCATTTAAGGGTTAAATCATTTGTATATTCATTTACAGCTATGACACCTATTAAAAATATTTTGAATAAGCGTATCTATATTGGAGATGCAAAAACTAAAAACCTTTAAACCCAATGCTCTGAAAGAAATTATGAAACTCAATAAAGATATCGATTGACTTCAGCACTTAATTTTCTCTAAAATAATTAAAACAGAACAGAACATGCAATCCTACAAAATTTAATAAACGTGCACATATAAATATATGCGTGCACATGCGCAATGGTTGAAAATCTAGGTATCTAAAGAGCAGCTGGCTCAAGCAGCTCATAATATATAAAAACAAAAAAAATTTACGATCACCTGCAGGTTAATATAGCGACAAAAACCAGGGAACACCGAAGTAGAGCCGCTCAAGTTTATACCTAAGCTACACACACATATGAGCATATAAGGCTCGAGACAGCGCATGCGCACATAAAAGTACGATGTCGTAACATCCTTCAAAAATGCAAAAAGTTCGTCAGATAAAGATACCAAAATCATTCACATAAAAAATAAAAACATAACTATCGATAGAAGGATGCGATAAAGTTGAATAGTTCGAGAAGAACTACTGCGTTCATCAAACAGCTGCTGCTACGTAGTGCACGATCAAGTTCTAGGTTGAAGAGATGCAGCAGGTCATCATGAATAACGACAAAAAAAAAGAACACAACTCATATACATACAATCTTATTATATAATCAGACATGCAATAAATAAACATTTTAAATAAACCACAATAGAGTTCAAAATAAGGACTCCCAACAGCTGACACCTTTTTCTTGGGCTGTAAATTGTTGCGTGCCACTGGCAATGGTTATTTGTGCCATCCAACCCGCCATTTGTGATGCATCAGAAATGTCTAAAAGAAAAAGTGCCTGCCAAAATTAATCCCTCTGATTTTAACACAAAATTTTATGATTTTTTTTTCATATGCACTTGCTCTATACCATTTTTTTGCTTGTTCTTTTGGCATTTTGGGGCAATCTTCTGCTCCAATTGTTTTTAACTAGGTCAAGTATTTTTAATTTTCGAAAGACGCATAAATAAAACTACTTGAGGCGTAAGTTTCCTGTTGGTAATTGTTGTTAAAAAAAAAAACAACAACTGCAAATGAGAACTTGAAGAGCATTATAAGAAGCAAAGCTTCTTAGCTTATGATCATAGCAATATAAATTTTTCAGTTTTGACTTTGAAAATATTATTAAGAAAATAAGATAAATGAATAATAGGTTCAAATCTTGAATATACTTGAAGGGAAAATTGTAGATGATTATAAAATTATAAAAACATGGGAAATTTTACCAACTTCTTTCAACTCTGACAGAGGTTCAACATTAAAGTTTTTTTACAAGAAATAATTCCTCCAGTAAAATAATAGGATCTGATTGCATTTGGTATCAAATAGTGTCCGACCGAAACCGGAATTTTGGCCGAAACCGAAACCGAAACTGGTTATTAATATGAAAATTTAGGTTTTTACAAATGATTTTTTGCAGTGAAAACTTCTTTAGGCGCGTTGAACGATTTTGGTAGAGGGTAAATCATTCGTTTGCATCATCGCATTTTTCCAAGGAATTCGTCATTCGGCCGCAAGCTCACAAAGAAATCACTTGACAACTCCTGAAATTAATGCATATAATATGTTTGTTAGTATATAAATACTTAAGTTAGGTTGCAATAAGATGTTTGCAAACAAAACTTATTATTAATTCGGTTTATATTTATATATATATGCCTTTAAAGTTTGGCAATTTCTTCAGTTGTTGTATTTGTCAACATTTTTGAAAAATTTGCTTTCACTCAAACAGCTGCTATTCATGGTGAGATTTAAAAATGGATCCATCTTCTTCTTTTTCTTCTTTTTTCTGCTGGAACTTCGTTTGCAAACAAGAAAAATAATGTATGGATTGTGTGTTTTAACATTTTAATCTTTAAGTTGTGATAAAGGCATATGTTGAACATTCAAATAATTACATGCATGCTCTTATTTTATTACATATCGTCAAACAAAGTTTGACAATTTTCACACTTGTTGTATTTGTCAGTGGCTTTTTATTTTCACCACTGCGGCATTTTATATTCAGAGTTGTCAACTATGGCTGTGTGTCAATCAGTCGAGGTAGGATAGAAAATATCAAGTTGAATAAAATTTGTGTGTGTTGAAATAAATTTGTCTTTTTTGCTGTGTCAAATGGACGATGATATTTTGACAATTACAAATTTTGACGTTTCACATTTCGGTCGTGTTTTAGCGCAAATATTTTATTTTATTTGCATGTTATCAATTTGCGACATATTTAATTCGAGAGCTTGTACTTGCAACATATTTCGGAAACTTGTAATATTGTAAACTTAAAAAACTGTTAAAAAATTAAAAAAAATAAACGAAACAGCAGGCAAACAGAAAATATAGCTTGCAAAGTGCTGTATATTTTACGCCGCCAATTCGGTTCATCCCCTCTAGCGCTGCGCAACCGCTGGGATCTTGCGTTGTTGTTGTAAATTTGCTAAGTAGTTATTGTTGTACAGTTAGCTTTAATTTTTTGTGGATGTTTATTTGTAGCTACAGTCAGCATATGACATCGAACTAATTTAGAAAACAGTTTATACATATGAATTAAAGAGTATATATAATATTGGTAAATCTATTTGTTTTTAGTAAAAGTGTTACCGTATCGGAAATACATATTTATATATATATATACAGTACGACCTCGCTCAACGCAACCCTCGCTACACGCAACTCCTCGATAATCTCAACACCCAAATTGTACGCAAAGTATAAATTGCAACAAAGTGCAGACCAAAATTTCCCAATTTTTAAAAAAATAAATTGAATAAAATGAAATTATGTTTCTGAACAAAAATTTTTCGATTCACTTTAATTTGAATGTGTAGAAAATGCATATTTTTTTGGAAATAGGTCTATTGGCCAATATAAAATTTTTCCTCTGTTTTTGCAATAACCTCAGATTTCGCAATTGGCTTGAATTTAATTGGTTGCGTTGAGCGAGGTCGTACTGTATTTACATATTTACATATATATAGTTTATATATATGAACAATTTAGCTCATTGAGGAAATTTAAAGAATATTTATGTACAGGGTCCGCCATCTAACGTTTTTTTTTTCCAACTAGTGCTTATTTCGTGAATGGTAACACTTAGCTCATGTCTGATTTGACAGATAATTAGTAATATCCTTCCGCTGAACGAATATGGTTGTGTATACGCTTGAACAACGCTGGGAAATATTGCAACATTACTTTGAAAATCATGGTAATGTTGCAAAATGTGTGCGAAAATTGCGTACGGATTTTGGAAGAAGAGAAGCACCGACAGTTTCGTATGTTCGTTATCTTGTGAAAAAGTGAAAGAAACTGGTATCCTCATCGATAAACCAAAGCGTGAAAAGCCAAAAGCAGTGCGCACACCCGAGAGTATTGCTGCTGTGGCAGAAAGTGTGCGTGAAGCGCCATCAATATCAATTCACCGTCGTTCTCAACAATTGAACATTTCGGAGACATCATTGAGACGAATTTTGCATAAAGACCTTGGTATGACGCCATACAAAGTCTAATTGGTTCAGAAGTTAAAGCCAACTGACCATCCAATGCGTTTTCGCTTCGCTAAGTGGGCCTTCGATCCACTTACAGAAGATCCCGATTTTGCCAAAAAAATCATCTTTTCAGATGAAGCTCATTTTGATCTTGGCGGGTATGTAAACAAGCAAAATTGTCGCATTTGGGGCACAGAAAACCCGCACGCATACATTGAAAAGCCGCTGCACCCAAAACGAGTCACTGTTTGGTGCGGATTTTGGTCCAGAGGCATAATTGGGCCATTTTTCTTCGAAAATGAGCAAGGAGTGGCCGTTACAGTAAATGGCGATCGTTATCGGGCCATGTTGAACGAATTTTTGTTCACAAAAATTGAAGAGAAGGATATTGGCAACATTCGGTTTCAACAGGACGGCACTACGTGCCACACATCCAAAGCTACACTCGATGTTTTGCGCTCTGTTTTTGAAGATCGCATTATCAGCCGCAGAGCTGATGTCGTTTGGCCACCTCGGAGCTGCGATTTGACACTGTTGAACTATTATTTGTGGGGTGCCCTCAAAGGTAAGTGTTACGCCGACAAGCCAGAGACAATTGACGCTTTAAAGGACAATATTCGTCAAGCCATTGGTGAAATACAGCTGCACACAATCGATAATGTGCTTAAAAATTGGACCGATCGTGTAGGCTACTGCATGGCCAGCCGAGGCAGCCATTTGAATATAATTATTTTTCATTAGTTTTTATGATCTATTGAATAATTACATGAATTACGATTGTGAGCTTTAGATCAAGTGAGTTTTCAAGAAGGCAACAACAACAACAACAACTCTGTATAGAGTCAATCACTTAGCTGACTAGACAGTCTGTTTCGGAAATCGCTACATATTCCTCATCAGTAGTCTTTGAGTGATTAAGCTGTGATCAACTAACTGTTTAAACTAGCATATGAATGTGTAGATCCTCTAATTCATTCTCATGAATTGTATGGCTGCTAATCATATGACACTTCAAAGCAGTAAGCCATTTTAGATCACCGCCATCAACTCTATCAAGGGTTGCCATCTGTTCTAGTTGCTTCTTCATTTATTTCAGTATTCATTGGTGTTCGATTATTTGTCGAAATGCACTATAGAAATGAAACGAGTTTTTGCTTCGCCAGAAGCTAGTGTTCTAACTGAAAGGTGGCTATTTTCACAACCAAATGTTCAATTACACATGACTTTGACCGAAAAATCGATCAATCATTAGATTATTTAATTAACTTGACATTAATTAAACTTATTTGGCCGTGCTCTGCCATAGTTAGTGCCTAGTTTAAACAGTGAGTTGATCACAGCTTAATCACTCAAAGACTACTGATGAGGAATATGTAGCGATTTCCGAAACAGACTGTCTAGTCAGCTAAGTGATTGACTCTAAACAGAGTTGTTGTTGTTGCCTTCTTGAAAACTCACTTGATCTAAAGCTCACAATCTTAATTCATATAATTATTTTTCATTATTAACCGGAAGGATTGTACGTTCAAATAAAAAAAGAAATTTGAGAAAATATTTAGTAGTTTTTTTATAGAATTTTCAAAAAAAAAAGTTATTTGGCGGACCCTGTATATTTATATAATAACAATTACGTATTAAACCTGCAAAATAATTAATATTTTCAGTAGTAATTGAATAACTAAGGTCTTCTTATCCTAAGCATTCTATTTTTTAAAACTGTTTAGCTTAATTTCTTATATGGATTATATATATAGTTTATAAGCTATAGATATTTCTTAATTTTAGAATATTCTACTTTTAATACACAACGCAATATAGATATGGTGAACATATATATTGTGTTAGTGTTATGATATAAATTGATATAAATAAGCTTTAATTTTTTATATTAATCAATAATGAAATAATTTAAATAAATTACTTTAACTATATGTATTTTTGATATGGTAACACTTTTGCTTAAAAGAAATAGTTCCAGTAATATATAAAAAATTTAATAAATTGTTATAAGCTCTTAACAAAAATAATTCTAATTTCATATGCCAACTGTAGCTACACGATTAGAATTCACAACACCTACAAAAAATTTCCGGCTAACTGCGCCAACAACAATTACCAAGGAAATCTACAAACAAGGACGCACAGAGAAGAACAAGATCAGAGCGGAACTTTTAAAACTTTTTGATTTCATCCTACATGTAGGACGGGCTGCAGTATGAGCTTTCGCACATCCTACATGTCCGACCGACCTGTCAAATCCATCCTACATGTAGCATAGTCCGAAACCCCCTATTAGCATGAAAATTCTTATATAGCAGTAAGGCGGTCCGTGGCAGGACAACGTCTTCCATTTATATTTTATGTATAGGTTTTCGCTTCGGTCGGCAGTCCTCTCACTGCTATACTTTTTTTTTATTAAAAGAAAACAAAAGTACTACTAGTACAAAACAAGTCTTATTTGAATATTGAAGTTTATAATAATTAATTGAAGTTTACTATAATAATAACTGAGATCATTATTTAATTTAGTTCTTATTACACACTTCCGTACACAAGCGCGTCGGAAGCGAATTTCATCTGGGGGGCAGAATAAATGGGGGGCAGTACAAATGGTGACGCAAAAAAAAGTTCACCAAAATTTCTTCAAAGAAACATGAATGTGAATAAACAAATTTTTTATTTTAGTTTAAAATAAAAAAAAATATAAAAATATATAAAAAATATTAAAATTTCATTATTTTTAAAAGTTCTTCCAATTTCTTTTAAAATGGTTGCTTTTATAAAGCAAGACTAGGTATATCTTTACATGGCTTAAATGCAATAAGGCACAAAAAGTTATACCAATTTAAATTATTCCAAAATGTTTCTTTCTGACCTTGCGAGAAACAAACTCTTTCACCACCTCCATCGAATTCAATTCTTCGGTTTTATCTTTGTGAATGTGTATAAGTGCCGCATGAGTGAGTCGTTTCTGTGTCATAGTTGCTCGAAGATACGTTTTAAGCAGTGATGTGCGGCGTAGAGAACATGATGTCGACAATACTATTGTCGACGGTGTCGAAAATGTCGTGTAGACAATTGCTTTTAACGACGTGTAGATAATTAATGTAAAAGGCTGCATGTTTATTGTAATATTTAATTAAATTGAGTCCAAGTTCGAAGTATTCCTTATTTTTACGCCTTCTGGGCATGGCTTTTGTTTGTTTAATTGTAAAATTTGTTACTTTGTGTTAATTAAACAACTTTTCAAAAGGTTTTAAGAATCAGCATAATCTAAATGGAACTTGCATTTTCACAGTGTTGCATTTTGTTGACATTGTTTACACAATTCTCGACATTGTCTACATTGTCGACACATTCTGCATTGTCGACACCAAAATGTCGACAATTAAAGACGACGCGTCGAGGAACATCACTGGTTTTAAGTCGTCTTAGTGCACTAAAAAACGCTCAGATGAAGCTGCTGATGCAGGCACAGTCAAAAGCAAAGCAATAAGTTTTTCAACTTCATTTAATAGTTTTTTTTACAGTATCCGAATTTTTTGCAAATTGGGATACAATGACACTACAATTTGAAGGTGTTTGGCCAGGCAATTGCTTCAGCATTTTAAGTTGCGCGTGGAGGTCGCTCCCATCAAAGTCATCTGCATAAAGATCTAGTTTTATTTTTAGATTTTGTTCAGAAGGCATTTTTCCGTCGAAGGCTTCGATTACAATATTACAGTATTAAGCTACATACTTAAGGGTGCTTTTAGACTGAAGTGGTGGGTTTGCAGTAGAAACTCTACTTTTTGTTCTATCTTTTTGCAAACACAGAGAAAGAAAATGGTTATTCGCTAGCATGCTTAGGAAGAAGAAAGAAAGAAGAGGAAAATATATAATACAAAAAAATTATCGTTGTAAAAAAAAAAACTGATATTTTGAATAACTTTTGAAGTTTTCTTCTTAAATTGTTTGTCTAGCTAAAAAAGTGAGGGGGCAACTGCCCCCCTTTACTCCCCGCTTCCGACGCCAATGTCCGTACACACTCAAAATAGTATGCACCAACAATGTACATTTTTTTAGAACTACAAAGCAAAGTATTTCTGTTTTTTTTAAGGTTTAGTATTATAAAAATAGAAATATTTCGTTTTATTTTTCTTTATTCCACACACACAGAATTCGTGCGGAGGTTTAACTATCAATTTTTGGCTTCAGTATCTATAAAACGTATAAACCGATAATATTAATTCCAATAGAGATGATAAAATCAAAAATGATAGTAAAATCAAAAATTAATCAAAATGTTTTGCGTTAACACAATAAATCAAATTACAGACGAATTCATCATTTTTGTTTTGTATAATGCGTTGTAAATATTTTTATTAAGCCAAACTTATATATTTTTATTAAATGACTGATACAAGAAATTTTGAAATAATTCAAGAATAGCGACTCTCTTTTTTAATATTTTTGTTGGATTATACGGATTTTAACCTCCTAAATCCAAATCCAAATTTTAGGCCGCTGGCTATTGGTTTAAAAGTTATAGGCCTTCAAAGTTGCAAAAATGGGCTACAAATTTTTTGTGTTCCGCGTTATGGGTATCAAAAGAAAGGTAGTGCGAGTACCTATTCAACGAGGTTTCAAACATGAAAATTCATTCATAACTTTTTAAGATATACCTATTATTATATTTACAATTTGTCAGGAAAACTAGTGGTTTCCCTTTTACGAAAGCACTACACTAAAAATTTTGATATCTTTAAAAGTTATGCATAGATTTTCATATTTGAATAAGTACCTTGTTGAATAGGTAATTAAATTACCTTTCTTATGATACCCCTAGAGTGTAGTTTTGTTGAAAACTTTTAAAAAATAGCAGGATTTTTAGGCCATTTTTTCCAACTTTGGAGGCATATAACTTCTAAACCAATTGCGAACGGTCTGCAATTTTTTCAGATTTGGAGTAAGGGGGCCGAAATCCATACAATCTGCAAAAATAAAATTAAAAACTAGAGTTGTCACTATTCTTTAAATGTTCCGAAATTTTTACCAAAAGTTTCGGCTAGTTTCGGCTATTCAGTCTCCATATGGCCGAATAACTGAAACAAGCCGAAACTGCCAAAAAGGGCCGAAACTGGCCGTAACCAAAACCGAAACCGAATATTCGGTCGGACACTAGTATCAAATTTATTTCTAAAAATATGTTTTCTTTCTATATCAAACAAACATAAGACCAATTTACGTATGTATTATGATTCTATTGTATTGTTATTGAGTGAAAAACACCGATAATGAAAGCTGTGAACTGAAGTTAAGATATGACGAGCTTTCCAAAGAGTTCTCTATAAAGTCAGAAGAAGCGAACAGGTTGTACATTAACCTTATCGGAGAGAAAATTGTCCAAGAGCCAAAAAAAATTGTTTGACTTCGTTAATGTGAAGCGTAAATCTTGCGGCTATCCATATTCTATGCGTAAAGGTTATGTCATTATCTCCAATCCTCATTAAATCAGCAACTTATATGCTGATCATTTTAAGGAAGTTTTCTGTCAACCTACGACGCAATTTGAAGTTTCTTCTCCCAGCTCAACTATTATGGTTAAGGTTTAAATTTAACTCCGGAAGAGATTTTAAATGCAATAAAAGAACTTGATTTTTCAAAGGGACCTGGACCTGACCTTATATCCTCAAACTTTTTGATTCATTGCATAGACCAACTACTTTTGCAGTTACACATAATTTTCAACGAATCACTGTTTTGTGGGACATTTCCTTCATATTGGAAATCATCCCATATTACGCCAATCTACAAGAATGATGATAAGAGATCAGTTGAAAGTTATAGAGGCATAGCAATTTTGTCAGCCATCCCGAAAGTGATAAGCTAACAAGTCTCATTAACCCACATCTAAATGAGCAGCAACACGGGTTCCGAAAAGGACGATCTACCAACACTAATCTTATGATCATGGTATCGGATGTTTTAGTAGACATGGAAATAGGGCATCAACTAGATGCTATTTATACTCATTTCAGTAAAGCCTACGACCGAGTTGATCACAACATTCTATTACATAAATTAGAAAATTTTGGTATTGCGGGATCCATACTAAGCTGGATAAAATCATATCTCTTCGCCAGATTCCAGTATGTAAAATTTTAAGGAATTCTATCGAATAAAATTGAAGTCTCCTCTGGAGTTCCACAGGGAAGCTACTTTGGTCCTCTTCTTTTCAATATATTCATATCCGACATGTCAGAACTTCTGAATGATACAGTGCGCATTATCAGGTTAGCACATCTCCTAACGTAAATGAATTGAGGTCAATTCCAACTAAACTAAAGTCACTAGAATTAAAATTTATTTTTTTGCTTATATCTTATCAGTTAAAAAACTCTAAGTATTGATTTATTATTGCAAAATATATTTTTATGATTTTTCTCGAAAAATAACACAAATAAAACCAATTCAATTTTGGTCACCAGTGGTTTTAGTGACCAAAACACATACGAGTTTTTTTCTCTTTTTTTTAACTTTTAAGGTATAAACTTATTTCTAAACTTATATGTATATTAATTTATTTAAATATTTATAATAATTTAAATAACGGGTTGGTCCTCCCTTGTTGAGAATGACCTCATACATTCGATTTGGAAGCGACTCTTATAATTTTTCTACATAATTCAAAGAAATCCTTGACCAGGCTTGCTTGATTCCGTCAATTAATTCCGATTTATTGGAATATTGTTTTCCTGATTCGTAAAATATACGAGCGAGCCATCCCCATGTATTTCCCATGATATTTATGTAGGGTGAATAAGGCAGCCACTGCATTAAATTTACATTTTGGCCCTCAATCCATAACTTTACCACCCGGGCAGTGTGGATAGGGGCATTGTCATGTTGAAAATGGCATGGTAAATTACCAAACAAATTTTGAAAAGGAGGAAAAGCCGTTTCGAGTACGTTTTTGTAAGTGTTGGCATTCTTATTTGATGTCAAAAACTGTAACTCGCACGTACCAAAGTAGGAGATGGCTCCCCACACCATTATACCCTCCACCCGACTATGAGGCGATCCAACTGGTGTTCCTCCTTGCGAAGATCATGGAAGTAATAATTGTAGCCGTCTGGACCTTCCAAATTAAATTTCTTTTCATCGGAAAAGACAACGTAGTGCCAATCTGAAGTCCATGCCATGTGCTCACGTGCGAAATTCAGGTGAGTTTCCTTTCGAGCGCCATTGAATGGGGGTTTTTTCTTCAACTTCTGTCTTTTTAAATGTGAAGCATTCTTTATCACTCTTTGAATTGTTGATAAGCTAGCTTTAACGCCAACATTTGCCCTGATCTTTGCGGCTGAGTCATGAGATTTCGATGCTTCTCTCAAAATTGCTCTCTTATCAGCGTTCGAAGTCACTTTATTATTACCTCCTTGATAATTTTTACCATATCCCGACTTATTGCGCAGGAATAAGGTTATGACTTTACGACTTCTACCGATTCTTTTCGAAATTTCACTTGTAGATAACTTTAACTCCTCATAAGCTTTAATTTTCGATTTTTCTTCTACAGAAAGGGATTTTCCTTTACCCATATTAATTTTAATAGAACAATTAAGCAGCAAAAAAAATTTCGTAGTCAAACGCTTTCAAATATTGAAGAAAAACTGAAAAGAATATGCATGTGCTAATCTGATGACACAAAAATAAAGCGTTTTTTTCATTGAAAATAAGGAAAACAGCAAAAACCAAATAACTGGATATTTTTGTCGCATGTTCTCTTTTTCAACAAGAGTGCTTACAAAGATCAGAAGAATAGGATAATACAAAGTATTTATATTAACAACAACACAAACAAGAGCAATCGTATTAAGCTGATGGAAGGTGTGCTAAACTGATGACGCGCAGTGTATACCTCATCTTATGTATGCAGATGACATAAAAATGTACAATGTAATTAAATCAGACGAAGAGCAAACTAATTCAAAAATATCTGGGTGACCACATCCTTGTATTGCGCCTAAGTGCGCCCAATACTTGAATATGCTTGCATAATTTGGAACTCAGCTTTTGACTTACACAGCGAAATAATCGTTCAATTCAAAAGCAATTTTTGTTATTTGCAATAAGAGACATAACCCCCGAGATTATCATAGTCTTCCACCATACGAATATAGACTTAGCCTTCTAAATCCGATGCTGTTATCATTAAGAAGATCGTTATTGGGCTCATGCTACACTTTCGATGTTATAAATGGCGCTATTGACAGCGAATATATTTCTAGCTTGATTTCCTTCAACGACCCAATAAAAGACCCAAAATGACCCAATAACCATTGTTGACGTCGTCAAACCTGTGCTCGTTTCACCCCTGGATGAACAACAGTTTATTAAACAAACCCACCACGGTACGGTCCGACCTTTACGTGTCATCATGCATTTTAACCACCGAGACTTCCGTCTCTTGTGTGTTCAGCTGGGAAGCCATCAACATCATTAATCGCCTGCTCTCTACAATCTGGTATAATTATTAAATACTTACATTTCTATATTTTTGATCGACTTAAATCTACTTAAACCTAACTATTATTTGGTGAAATTATTCTTAAATTCTACAAATAAACTTGCTGAGTTCATTATTGGACATTCAAATCGTTAACAATTGCTCATCCTTCGAAAAATCGCGAACGCGCTTGTATTATCCCCACGCACCAATTGATATTCATCAAAAAAGAAGGAACACAGCAATGTACCTACCACGTGAACGCACCCAGAAAATACACCAAAAAAAGCCAGCGAGTAGGAAACCCAACTCAAGGTAATTACTCGTTTAATATTCTTATACACACATACGTATTTGCAACAAAGCGTGCAAGTGTGGTGACAACTCGATACACAAAATTATTCGTTTAAGTAGCTAATCTGCAAGAAAAATTAAAAACTAAACTAAATTGTGCATTCGGTTCAAAACAAAAAAAAAAACTAATAAAAACTGCTTTAGTTTGCGCTAAAGCAAAGTGACATGTGAAGTGTGGGTTTGTGAGCGTGTAAGACAAAAAGAAAGAAACAAAAAAATAACCAAAAGCGACAACGGTGACGAAGACGCTTGCACAAATTGCAGTTCGTGTCCCAAAGAAAAGCATATTGCTTGACAGCAGCACCACGATAAGCACAGAGTGTTTTCCATACGGCGTTGGCTTGCATGCGATTAAATGCATCAAAATCAACAACAGATTGCAACATTAAAAGATGCGGTGAGTAATTTGTCTTTGCAATATAATTAGGACAATTTCAAACATTGGCCTAAGAAAGTCTCATATAGGACTCCAACATAACCTCAAAAAACACACACACACAATCACATGAGACCGTGCACACCCAACATTCAATTGCTACTTATTCGATAATTTTTTCTTTTTCGAACTATTTTGTCGATAATTTAAGAATTCTCTTGTTTACTGTTCTGAACAAATCTAACACATCCGAAGTGTTGGCGTTTGGAACTTTACAAATTTTTTCGAAATATTTCTCAATAATATTCGATAATTTTCTTTTCTCCAACTATTTTGTCGATAATTTAAAAATTCTCTCGTTTACTTGTCTGAAGAAAAATCTAACACATCCGAAGTGTTGGTGTTTGGAACATTTAAAAATTTTGTGCAAATATTTCTCAATAATATTCGATATTTTTTCTTTTCTCAAACTATTTTGTCGATAATTTAAAAATTCTCTCGTTTACTCTTCTGAACAAATCTAACACATCCGAAGTGTTGGCGTTTGGAACATTTTAAAATTTTTCGAAATATTTCTCAACAATATTCGATAGTATTTTCCCTTTCTCGAACTATTTTGTCGATAATTTAAAAATTCTCTCGTTTATTTTTCTGAACAAATCTTACACATCCGAAGTGTTGGCGTTTGGAACTTTAAAATTTTTTTTTTCGAAATATTTCTCAATAATATTCGATATTTTTTTCTTTTCTCAAACTATTTTGTCGATAATTTAAAAAAAAAAAATCTGAAAAAAGCTAACACATCCGAAGTGTTGGTGCTTGGAACATTTTAAAAATTTTTTCGAAATATTTCTCTACAATATTCGATAACTTTTTTCTTTTCTCGAACTATTTTGTCGATAATTTAAAAATTCTCTCGTTTACTTTTCTGAACAAGTCTAACACATCCGAAGTGTTGGCGTTTGCAACATTTTAAAAATTTTTTCGTAATATTTCTCTACAATATTCGATAACTTTTTCTTTTCTCGAACTATTTTGTCGATAATTTAAAAATTCTCTCGTTTACTTTTCTAAACAAGTCTAACACATCCGAAGTGTTGGCGTTTGGAACATTTTAAAAAATTTTTCGTAATATTTCTCTACAATATTCTATAACTTTTTCTTTTCTCGAACTATTTTGTCGATAATTTAAAAATTCTCTCGTTTACTTTTCTGAACAAGTCTAACACATCCGAAGTGTTGGCGTTTGGAACATTTTAAAAATTTTTTCGAAATATTTCTCTACAATATTCGATAACTTTTTTCTTTTCTCGAACTATTTTGTCGATAATTTAAAAATTCTCTCGTTTACTTTTCTGAACAAGTCTAACACATCCGAAGTGTTGGCGTTTGGAACATTTTAAAAATTTTTTCGTAATATTTCTCTACAATATTCGATAACTTTTTCTTTTCTCGAACTATTTTGTCGATAATTTAAAAATTCTCTCGTTTACTTTTCTGAACAAAGCTAACACATCCGAAGTGTTGGTGTTTGGAACTTTAAAAATTTTTTTCGAAATATTTCTCTACAATATTCGATAACTTTTTCTTTTCTCGAACTATTTTGTCGATAATTTAAAAATTCTCTCGTTTACTTTTCTAAACAAGTCTAACACATCCGAAGTGTTGGCGTTTGGAACATTTTAAAAAATTTTTCGAAATATTTCTCTACAATATTCGATAACTTTTTCTTTTCTCGAACTATTTTGTCGATAATTTAAAAATTCTCTCGTTTACTTTTCTGAACAAGTCTAACACATCCGAAGTGTTGGCGTTTGGAACATTTTAAAAATTTTTTCGAAATATTTGTCTACAATATTCGATAACTTTTTCTTTTCTCGAACTATTTTGTCGATAATTTAAAAATTCTCTCGTTTACTTTTCTGAACAAGTCCAACACATCCGAAGTGTTGGCGTTTGGAACATTTTAAAAAATTTTTCGAAATATTTCTCTACAATATTCGATAACTTTTTTCTTTTCTCGAACTATTTTGTCGATAATTTAAAAATTCTCTCGTTTACTTTTCTGAACAAGTCTAACACATCCGAAGTGTTGGCGTTTGGAACATTTTAAAAATTTTTTCGAAATATTTCTCTACAATATTCGATAACTTTTTCTTTTCTCGAACTATTTTGTCGATAATTTAAAAATTCTCTCGTTTACTTTTCTGAACAAAGCTAACACATCCGAAGTGTTTTTGTTTGGAACTTTAAATATTTTTTTTTAAATATTTCTCTACAATATTCGATAACTTTTTCTTTTCTCGAACTATTTTGTCGATAAATTAAAAATTCTCTCGTTTACTTTTCTGAACAAAGCTAACACATCCGAAGTGTTGGTGTTTGGAACTTTAAAAAATTTGTCGAAATATTTCTCAAGAATATTCGATAATTTTTTCTTTTCTCGAACTATTTTGTCGATAATTTAAAAATTCTCTCGTTTTCTTTTCTGAAGAAAAATCTAACACATCCGAAGTGTTGGTGTTTGGAACATTTCAAAATTTTTTCGAGATATTTCTCAACAATATTCGATAATTTTTCTTGGAACATTTAAAAATTTTTCGAAATATTTCTCAACAATATTCGATCATTTTTCTTGGAACATTTAAAAAATTTTTGTCGAAATATTTCTCAACAATATTCGATAATTTTTTCTTTTTCTCGAACTATTTTGTCGATAATTTTAAAATTCTCTCTTTTTAAACAAATTAAACTGAATTTACTAAGTGGAAAATCTCCCAAACTGTCTTCTCGATAATTGTGGAAAAGTTCAAGTTTAATTTGGCTAACAAATTCCCCACAACCGAAGTGTTTGTTGGCGTCTGTAAAAACTTTCGAAAAGCTTTGAAAACTTCTGTCGTCCTCTGGAGTTAGAAGTTTATCCCAACATCGATATGAGTGTCTCAATGAAATTTATATTTGCTTCTGATTATCGAATCACCTTTTGCTCTGCGTTCGAAGCAACTCCTGCTGACGACATAACGAACACGCTCTTAAGAGTTAAGCTGTTTGATTTAGAAGATAGATGGCAGCGACTTTCATCAGCATATGAAAATGTGATGATAGCAGAAAACACATGCATTCCACATTCAAAGAGCACCCACTACAAGTAATTTTTTACGTATAAAGTGTCACAAAAATCATGCTCTTAGACACTGCCCAGAATTTAATAATTTCTCAGTACCAGAGAGAATCGATTTTGTGTCTCAAAACAAAATCTGCTGTAATTGTCTATCGTATTCTCACACCAAAAGAGAATGCACAAGTTCTTTTCGATGTTTCTGCTGTAAGCAGCAACACCACTCGATGCTACATCTAGATCAAGTAGATCATCCAGTTGATGATTCGAAGCCATCTACGTCCAAAGCCTCCCAAATAGCATTAATGCACTTAGAATCATCACTCGATTCAAACGCATCAAGCTCTCAGACGGTAGAAAGCACACATATACACGCGCACTTTTCATCAAGTGAGGAAAGAATCGTGTTGCCTACAGCAATCGTATACATTCAAAACCTGGGCGAAACTTTCACACTTCGAGCCCTCATTGATCAGGGATCCCAGAAACACTTCCTCGCTGAGAAGGTTCAAAATCGGTTATCTTTACAAACATCCAAGGTCTCCACACATATTTCTGGGATGGGTGGTCAACTGCTTGGGCCGTCAAATAAAATGTGCACATTCAATTTGGTCACAAAATCTCTTAGTTTCAATCTCCAAGTCAAAGCACTCGTTCTACCAAAAATGACCAATTTTATGCCATCTCACCAATTAGCAAAACCTTCGTTTGAAGAAATCGCCGACTTAGATTTCGCCGATCCCAATTTTTATTCTCCTGCTCACATTGATATGATTATCGGAAGCGATATCATCCCGAAGATCATGCTTAATGGCATGCGATTAAATGTTTTCGGTAGTTTGTTGGCCCAACAAACAGTGTTTGGATGGTTCTCAGCGGCCCCATCAGCACACAAACTTTCTCATTCTCCACTCACGTGGTTCATGAAAATGAACCATCGCTCAGTGAGATGCTGCGGAAATTCTGGGAATTTGAAGAAATTCCAAGCGCCTCCACTATGTCCGAGGAGGAAAACAACGTCTCGTCAGAAAACAACGTCTCGTCAGTCTGATGGGGGCTACAAGGTCAGGCTGCCATTCAAACCAAATTTTTCCCAACTAAGGCTAGGTGCATCTCGACACATAGCTCTCAAACAGTACAACCGAATGGAGTACACCTTGAACAAAAAACCCGATTTACAAAATCTATATAATGAGGTGCTCTCTGAATACCTGACTTTATCGCATATGAAGAAAACGCACCCTACAGAGATTGTCCGTGATGAGAAGTATTTATCTTTCTATTTACCGCATCATGCGGTCGTCAAACCAGAAAGCACTTCCACAAAGGTCCGGGTGGTGTTCAATGCGTCAAACCCCTCACAAAGCGGACTTTCTCTTAACGATGTTTTATGCGTTGGTCCAGCATTGCAGTCCGACCTGATCAGTGTCATACTCAACTGGCGATTTTATCAGTTTGTCTTCAGTGGTGACATACAAAAAATGTATCGTCAGATTATGGTTCATGAAGACGATCGCCATTTTCAACGAATACTCTTTCGTACGCACGCGAATTGTTCATTGGAAGACTACGTTTTAAATATCGTGACATTTGGAGTCAATTGTGCCCCTTATCTAGCAATCCGTACTCTCCACCAGCTGGCTGAGGATTGTAAAGATGTTTATCCACTTGTTTCACCAATTCTCAAACGTGAAACTTACGTTGACGATGTTTTATCAGGTGGACATGACATTCCTTCAGCTCTTCACGCTCAAAATCAGCTTCGAAGTGCACTGAATTCCGATGGATTTCCTCTAAAAAAGTTGAATGCAAATCACCCAGATCTTTTAAGTTCTCTACCTCGTGAGGACCTACTCGATGAAGATTTTCTAAAATTTTATGACACCAGCTCCACAAAAACGCTTAGTATTCGATGGAACGCTCCCAGCGATTCCTTTTGTTACGATATTAAACCCACAACCCCGTCCATATCTGCCACCAAAAGACAGATTTTATCAGCTGTAGCAGCACTGTTCGACCCCATGGGATGGCTAGCCCCAATCATAATTCAAGCTAAGGTCCTTTTACAGCAACTTTGGCTGGAAGGATCTGATTGGGATGACTGCGTAAAACTATTGTCTCTGCTAAAATGGAATAAGTTTGTCGAAAATCTACCAGCTATTGAAAAAATTAATATTCCAAGATGGATTGGGTTTTCTCCAACCAACCGAATTCAAATACACGGGTTTTGCGATTCCTCTGAAAAGGCTTATTGTGCCGCCTTGTACATTCGCAATGAGGAACCAAACGCAAAGATCACTTGATATTTGCTGATTTTGAAGAGTAAAGTCGCTCCAATCCAAACAATGAGTTTGCCCCATTTAGAACTGTGCTCAGTCGTGCTTCTTTCAAAGCTCGTTAACCATGTCGTTCGCCAGCTGGAATTACCTGCTCATGAAGTCTTTTTATGGTCAGATTCGTCTATTGTTTTGGCCTGGCTTGGAAAACCACCGTACAGCTGGAAAACGTACGTGGCTAACCGAGTCTCCGAAATTTTGAAGAATGTCCAAAATTCAACTTGGAAGGCATGTTCCTTCCGTCGAAAATCCTGCAGATCTGGGAACTCGAGGCTGTTCACCCCAGGATCTAGCAACAAACTCGCTTTGGTGGGACGGTCCACATTGGCTTCGTAAAGCTGCTGATCATTGGCCCAAATTCCAGATAACTCCTATAGTCGTTCCCTAGACTAGAAAAGTGGAAGTTTTGTATACATATACCCCTGACGATGATATACTGAATCGCTTCTCATGCTTCTCAATTGCCTACATGTTTCGATTTGCACACAAATGTTTAGCAAAACAAAGGGCTCAATTCACAAAAAACTCGGGAGAAGTATCCCAAGATGAAATTAAGTTCGTAAAGTTGAATTTAATTGTGCATTCACAAATTTTGTATTTTCCTGAAGAATATAGTAAGTTAAAGAGTTCAATTCCCATTCCAAACAAAAGTTCGCTCCTGACTTTATGTCCATTCATGGATAAAGAGGGAGTATTGAGAGTAAATGGACGTTTGGCAAATGCGGATTTAATTCTCAGTTACAATGAAAGACATCCAGTCATCTTGTCCGACAAATCACGCCTTTGTCACCTCTTACTCAACTTTCTCCATAACACTTTACTACACGCCGAACATAGACTCATGCTTTGTATGGTGCGGCAGGAATTTTATATTCCAAAGCTAAAAAATAAAGTAAAGTACTGTATACGCCAGTGTAAAGTGTGTACAATACATAAACAAAAAGTGCACACGCAACTAATGGCTGCACTACCTCCCGATCGAGTAAATTTTACACTTCCATTTACGGTAACCGGAGTTGATTTTGCCGGCCCATTTGAAGTAAAATCCTCTACACTTCAAAAGGCCCCAATTGTGAAAGGTTACGTAAGTGTGTTCATTTGTTTCTCAACAATAGCAATTCACCTCGAATTGGTATCGGATCTCACTTCTGAGGCATTTAATGCAGCTTTCGCACGATTCGTTGGTCGACGCGGCTTACCAAAAAAAATTGTCTCAGACAATGGCCGCAACTTTGTTGGTGCAAACCATACCCTAACCAAAGAATTTGAATTGTTTCTCAAACACTCAGCTGCAGATATATCCCAAAAATACTGTATGCATGGCTTCACATGGTCGTTCATACCCCCGAGCGTCCCTCACATGGGCGGCCTTTGGGAAGCGGCAGTCAAAAGCTTCAAAGTTCATTTCAAAAAGGTATCCCAAGGCCATAAATTTACCTTTGAAGAGTTCTCGACACTCCTGGCCCGCATCGAAGCCGTTCTCAATTCGCGGCCACTCTCTCCAATCAGTGAAGACCCTTCACAATTGTTGCCGTTGACCCCGGCACATTTCCTTCGAGGCGCTCCCTTACTGGCGATCCCAGAATTTAATGATGATCGTTGGTCTCTCATTAACCGATGGGAAAAGTTCAAAATTCTCCACCACCAATTCAGTCGCCGCTGGAAGGAGGAATATTTGAGCGAGTTGCACAAGCGGTACAAATGGAAATATCCAGAACGAAACATAAGCGAAGAGGACCTTGTAGTCATAAAAGATGAGTTGTTACCCCCGACTGAGTGGAGACTTGGTCGTATCGTAAAGACCTATCACGGACCAGACCATCGGGTACGGGTCGCTGACGTTCGTACTCAAACTGGTATCGTCACTTGACCAGTCATTAAACTCTGCGTCCTTCCCTCTCAATAAACTCCCATCTCAGTCATTCTCAAATATTACCCACATATACAACAGTTCAACTATAACATCTGATTTATTACTCTACCCATGTGTATAGCTGCATTTATTTATAATTATTTATTAAATTTCTTCTTAGTTTGTACCAATGTCGACTCTGCAAAGGAAGGCATTCGATACGAGTCTGTGAACAATTTCTAAGCATGTCTACTCTTCAGCGGCGTCAGACGGTTCGGAAGTATGAACATTGCTCCAATTGTCTTGCCAGGTCCCACATGCTTGGAAAGTGCACCTCTAAGGGTGTATATAAGATCTGTGGCGACGTCCATCACTCATTGCTACATCAATTCAGGCCAGATCGATTGTCGCTGCAATCCAAAAAGACCGTGTGTCAGCGGCGTGAATCCACATCTTCAAGCGAATCCGCATCATCACCAGAACCTGCCGGGCCGACCAAAAATCAGCCTCTAGTTCGTCGCAACAGAAAAGCAACCCCGCCCAAGGGACGCCATCGTGCGCAAATGCGCCATACACGACCGCAACCAGAACACCCACGCGGCTCAAAGATTACTCCTCGAAACGTCGTGAAAGCTCATCTGAGTAGCGATCCTCGTGAACATGTCGGAGCGGCCATCAAGGCCTTACAAATTTTGCATAGCTTATTGTAAAATTGCACTAGTGCAAGGCGGGCGCTATGTTGACGTCGTCAAACCTGTGCTCGTTTCACCCCTGGATGAACAACAGTTTATTAAACAAACCCACCACGGTACGGTCCGACCTTTACGTGCCATCATGCATTTTAACCACCGAGACTTCCGTCTCTTGTGTGTTCAGCTGGGAAGCCATCAACATCATTAATCGCCTGCTCTCTACAATCTGGTATAATTATTAAATACTTACATTTCTATATTTTTGATCTACTTAAATCTACTTAAACCTAACTATTATTTGGTGAAATTATTCTTAAATACTTAAAATATAATCATTATAAAACTTTCTTTATAAATCTCTAAACTCGGCTGTAAATTTACACCTACAATAAATACCATTCTACAAATAAACTTGCTGAGTTCATTATTGGACATTCAAATCGTCAACAATTGCTCATCTCAACCCCCCCACCCGCCTAAATAACCATACTAAACTGTTAACCGAATATCAGCACCAAACTACATACGCAAGAAATGAACCCATCAGTTATAGAGAATTTAATAATATCTCTGCCACATTCCACATCAAAATCCTCTTTTAAACGAGCTGTTTCTAAATCTCTCACTAATCATAACTAACCTATATCCTCCGCAACATCTCTCGAATCAGTCTTAAAATATTCCTTAAAGAATATAATGTAGCATCTTTGGCATTTCTCTTTAATAAATAAACATCCCAGGCCTAAAACTTATCTAACCTCCCCTTTTAGTCATCCCCTCCCAATTATAAGATAACACTGTAGTAATAATAAGCACTACTTCTATGCATAGCATGAAATATGTTAGTATGTAAGTTACTTTTATTTTTTTCTTTTCTTTTCTTCTTTCCTTTTCTTTTTGACGTGTTCTTAAAATCATGTCATTCAGGTGGGTGGATAACGCCCACTTCGAATTGCGTACTTTCGAACACCAAAACAAGGAAGGGGTGAGGAGTGGAAAAAAACAACCTGTTAGAATAAGTAAGTTGCCTTGTTTGGCTAATAAATAAATAAATACATAAATTAACTCCATTGTAAGGGTAATCCAATACGAGGCCTCTTTTTTCAACTGGGTTGTTTTGACAGCTGTTATGTGTCAAATGGCTTGTCCATATGACGTTTGTATTCAGTGGAAACATGTTGTAACTTCGAAAGTTTCGATGTTGACGAAATTATCGAAAGTCGGTATGTTGTAACACTTTCGTAACATTTGCGTTAAAATATCACTTTATTTTAGTGGCAGTGATCGAGAAGCGAAGTAAATAAAAATGGAAATATTCATCCATTTAAGCATTGTTTTATTTATTATATATTATTTATTTAACATAGAAGTGTTAAACAATGATTTTAAGTTAGTGAAATGATAAAAGTAGTGGTTTTAATAAAAGTATATGTATATATATGTGATTACCTTAGAACTGTTTGGTCAAATTAAGTTGACTTTATTTTTTTCCAAACAACGTTATTTGTTGAAAAGAACTAATTTAAAGTTTTTAGTTTAAATGACATTTTGAATTAAATTAATAAAACAATTTTTAAAAAAATTGATTTTCGTTATTTAGCATGCCCAAGGTATATTCAACATGGTAGAGTCGTCCCAGAGAGGTCGGTACCGTAGCTATCAAACACAAGAAGAGCGTAAAAGACAATAGGGGTATTCACGATTCAGTGCACTTGCCTGTGCAGCTGAGGACTTGAGGACTTGTGGACTTTACTAAGACAGATTGTACAATTGTACGACAAAAATCTGCACAAGTGCTTTTCTACTATTACCTTCAACTTGAGTACTTGAGGACTTGAGCAGTTGTGCACTTGTGTGCATTGAAAAATGTTGACAGCTTTGAAATGGTGATGGTGGTGTGTTCACGAAAACCTAACTGCACAACTGCACAAATCCTCAAGTCCTCAACTGCACAGGCAAGTGCACTGAATCGTGAATACCCCTAATGAATAAGAACTTGAACCAGGGATGAAACTATATGCGTTTACATTTCGGACTTATTAAATTTCTCGGAGTTAAAAAAATCAAGTTGCATGTAAATGTAATTAATGTAATTTTCAATTTTTTATGCACCTGTTGCTTGCTTTCACATTTCGTTATTCTTATCATTGCTAGTAAAGTTACTTGAACATAATTACACTACGCCAAACATTTTGGAAAACTTTCACTAAAACAAACAGTGATAACATTTTTTTATAGTGAAATTTTTCGTCGAATCCACATATCGTAATAGTTTTTTGGATTAGCCCCAATTTTTCATATAAATAGCAAAATGCGAAAAAACCCACTGTTGAGAGCAATAATTTACATAAACGCTTGTAAAAACTTTTATTTTCTTTCAATGAATTGTTATATAATGTAGAGCAGCGTTTCTTAACCTGGCGTCCGCGGACCCCTGGGGGTCCGAGAGTATGTATATGGGGGTCTGCCGTCTAATCTATGGACATTTGAATTAATAATTTGTTTAAGTATTTATGTCCACTACACTATACAACTTTATGTCCACTCATGAAATACCGTGGGATAAATGTGTGGCAGTTAGTACCGACGGTGCTCGGGCTATGACCGGTACACGAACAGAACTTCAGGCGCGCGTGAAGAAGATGAATCCATCTATTATCTGGCATCACTGTTGCATTCATAGAGAGGCATTAACTGCTAAGAATATGCCAGAAAAATTAAAAACAGTTTTGGATGACATAGCGCAGGTCGTGAATTTTATTAAAGCCAGGCCTCTGAATTCCCGTATTTTCGGTATGATATGTGAAGAAATGGGCAGCATTCACATGCAGTTTTTATTGCATGCTGAGGTGCGTTGGTTGTCTCGTGGCAAAGTCGTGTCGCGTGTTTTTGAGCTTAGAGATGAGATCAGAATGGTTTTTTTTTTAATAATTCTGTTGGCAGCGCCAATAAACATGCAATTCGTTTCAATAACTTTGAATGGCTTACAATGGTGGCATGTTTGGCTGATATCTTTAGTGCCCTGAACGAGCTGAACTTAAGTCTACAAGGAAGAGATAACAACATCTAAAATGTTGAAGATAAAATAGAAACTATGATAAAAAATCTTGACCTTTGGACTAATCGTACAATTAAAAAAAACTATAATCAGTTTCCTACACTGGTAGCGTTTTTGGAATCCTCTGGTGGAGAAATGTTGCCAACGCAAGTAGAAGAGGAAATGATTAAACACCTCCGCGGTTTGACGTCTTCTTTTCTGGATTATTTTCCAGAACCCGACAGAAATAAAAACTGGATAGCAGATCGTTTCAACGCAGAGGTTTTAGATAAAATCGGCTTGACAACGGTACAGGAAAATCAATTAATAGAAATATCATATGATTCAGCTTTAAAACGTCATTTGAAAGAATCGTCTCTATTAAGTTTTTGGGTAAATTTAAAAAATGTTTATAAAGAAATATCAGAAGCACTAAAATATTTACTGCTTTTCTCGTCCACATATGTGAAAAGGCATTCTCTGCTCTTGTATACACCAAAAACAAATACAGAAACAGATTACAATTGGAATCAGATTTGAGATTACAACTAAGTAAAAACATCAACCCAAATATTACTAATTTAGTTTCAAAAAAGCAGCACCAACCTTCACATTAATACAGAATTTTTAATTTTTATAAAAATTTAATTTTTTCAGTACTAAAATAATTTGTCCAAAATTTATTCCTGTGTTTTTATTAAGGGGTCCTTGAACTTGTGCGTGATTTTCTAGGGGTCCGCGGAGTGAAAAAGGTTAAGAAACGCTGATGTAGAGGATAGTCAAACAAAAATTTTAAGGTACGAAATGTGAACATAGTGTCAGTTGTCGGTTGTTATGATCGAATTTAGTTAAAAAACCTTTTTTTTCGTTTTATTTTTAAATAAATTTCAAGCCCAATATCTGAAAATAATTTTATGGGTGATAGAAAGTTAGCCCTTTAATCTGATTTCATTCAAAATTTAAAGCATATATATGTCTATAGAAAAGTCGTAATTTACAAAATTATAGCATTTGAAATTACACATTTTAAAAATCTTTACTTTTTTATATATTTAGTATAACTAATTTGCAATACATTGATATAATTTTCAAAGTACCTTTTGCCTTGTTTAAAAAAAAAAAGCGTTTTAAAAATGTATAAAAAACTAATTTAATACAAAAAGCATACACTAAAGGGATACACATCAGAGAACTGAACAAGCCTACTTGAAGTTCAAGCCTTTTGAAGTAATTGAATTCAAGTATGTATCCAAACTTGAAAAAGCAAGCTTTAGCCAGCTTTTTTTCATTTGAAAACAAATTTAATTAAAAGTAAATAACAAGAAAAACAGTTTGCCTGGGTTAATTTTTATTTAATTTTTTTCTTTTCTTTTTAAAATAAGAATTTTGTTTAAATGTAAATAATTTTTTGAAGCAATTGTCAAACAAAACTATTTCGATATGTGTGTCACTACTTTAATACAACATAGTATAAAGTCGTTCATGGTTTCAATATGGTATCAATACCATACATGTGTCCTTAGTATTAGGCACTCAGAAATCCATATGGAAACGAAAAACATATTCATTTTTATATATTATATACGTAGTCTATTATATACGCACCTTTTTTTTAAGTGTAAGCATAAATTTTTTAAAAAGATACTATTTTTCTCTGCAATTAGGCACAATCTGAACAATTCCACTTCATCCCTGGCTTGAACACATTGAAGATAGATGATAGACAACTGATTGTGAAAATATTGTGGAACAAGCAACGTTTCAGCGATTGCGAATTTCTTCACGAGGCACACAAAAAATGAGCCATTTTCTTTTTGAAAAGGCTTTCGGCAAATTGCACAATTTTTTGGCGTTTAATTGTATCAATCAATTCAATTTAAATTAGAAAAATTTACAACAAAATTCCAATTGACAAGTTTTGTTTTTGTTCATAAGCAACTGAATTTGACAGCTAAGGTACCCACCACAAGAGAGAATTGTATCTACTAACACTACCTCCTTAAATATACCTTGAGCATGCCAAGTATCAGAAAAAAAGCTTCCGTGCAGCTGTTAAATGTTCGAACATAACTGCGAAACAAACAAAATCGCCTGTCGAGCGAAAATATTGCAACATACTGCCAGATCGAAAACTTCGCTTCGACAGTGAAGTTACAACATGTCGCCACAGTACTCAATACAACTCAATCATGAATAGACTTACTCCTGAACAACGTTTATAATTGTGGAAACTTACTTCCAAAATCAGTCATCAGTAGGATAATGTTATAGATAACATAATTTTGGTCGTTATGAGCGTCCAAACCATCACCAAATTTCGAACCAATTTTATACTATTGGAAGTTCATCATTCAACCAAAGTGCATAGAGCCCGTAATTTTGAGAATATTGCTGCAGTGGCAGAGAGTGTTCGTGAAAACCGTGAACAATCGATTCGTCGCCGATCTCGAATTTTGTCGAAATTCGAAAGTTGTCGAAAATTGGACCCACAGAATGGACCATTTAAGAGATAGTCGTGGGCAATATTTGAAGGAAATAATTTTGAAACATGGAATTGTAGGAACCGAACTATCATTCTGAATAAAGATTTGCATCAATACATTGATTTTTATGTATTTCATTTAGAAAACAAAGTAGGAAGCTCTTACCCTATTACTATTGCCTACTTTTTTTCTTGAGAGACAATGCAATAACGTACTTAACAGCTTTCGATTGTGCGTTTAATTAATTTACATTACATAATGTAATCAAAGTAGATGCTGATTATATACAGTTGTGTACAATATAATAGGGTCACTCAAATGGAGTTTTTTTATTAGTCTTAAAAAAAAATAGTTGTTAATGATTTGCTTAAAATTTTTATTTTGTTTTGTTCCTTCAAAAATACCTTAAATAAATTTTAAATAGAAAGTTAAAAAAATTCTGTTGAATAGTAATAAAAAATATTATATATACAGAGGCGAAAATTTCATTAGACAAAGAAATAGGGTCAAAGAAATAAATAGTAACACAGATAAAACAAAGTTATAAATTCATTCTAAAGTTTTAATCATTATTTTGTTGAATATCCATTATTATCTATTAAAGTTTGGCACCGTTTTGGCATCAAATTCACTAAATCCTGACACATTTTTTGTTGAATGGGGTACCAAGCATTCTTAAGTAGCTCCGTTCGCCACAAATTCTCTATCGAGCTAAGGTCCGGTAACTGCGCAGGCCAAACCATAACTTTACACTCCATTATTCGAAAACTATTTTCTTACCAGACCTGAAGTGTGTTTTAGGTCGTTTTCCTTTTGATATTTCCACTTCAGTGGCATTTTCCACTCAGCAAATGGGAGCATTACTTCTTGGAGTATTTGGAAGTAAAGATGCTGATCCATATTTCTTTTATCCAAAATATGGGCCCAACGCCGTGCCATGAAAAGCAACCCCACACCATGATACAACCACCTCCATGCTTTCATGTTTTGGTGGTATAGCGTTGGTTGCATGCTGCATTTTTTTGGCGTCTAACGAAAGGTTTCCTACAAAATTTATTTTGGTTTCGTCGGACCAAAGCACAATTTGCCACTTTTTGCTATTTTCAGTACTTGGACAGGCAGGATTTCAATGTAGAATTTCGCAAACAGCAAACGATTTTTTCTATGCTTATAAGTCAGCATCGGCAACTTTCGCGATATTCTTAAAAAAAAATGCTTTTCTACTAATCTCCGTCTAACAGTATGAGAGGACACTTGCAGCCCCAGCTCAGTCGTTATTGCAGCAAAGCCTTTAAATGGGTGAAACTAATTTGATAAGATCATCATCTTTTTTTGTCGTTTTACGTGGTTTTATTTTTCTAAATTGAAGCAGAATCGCGAATAAAGTTGTAAGCGACATTTTTTTAGTGTTTTGTTTTTGCGAATACCTGTAAGAATCACTCTCTTATATTATATACAAACAGAACTGAGTAAGCAGTTGAGCAGTTTGGGGCAGGGTTCGGACTTGGAAATTCGTAAATCGCAGTAAATTTTGAAAAAAAAACGCAATAAAACGAACTTTTCCGCAGTAGTTTTTTGTTTTTTTTTTATTTACAACCATGTACGTACATTTACTACTAATGTATGAACATTTTATACTAATAAAATAATATACCCTTAACTATATACTTTATATTTACATGTTGCAGAAACATATTTCTTACTGATTCAAAATATATTTGCCGTAGACAAATTCAATCACGGTCTTTAAAAATTGGCAAAAACTTATGTAGAACTTTAAAATAATTGTTTTTATTGCAATGGCAGCTTCGTCTGTCAAATTACTTTCTTCTATTTTAAAGCTTAGACCACAGCATATAGATGTAATGTACAGATAGATGGGCCCTTGAAACTGCATTTTCATAATCAACATCAATGCTTAAGGGAGAGTTGTCTAAAGTGGGACCGGTTTTGTTTTTTCATCATAATTTTTCACAATGAAATTATTTTTGAGAGCCAAATATATCAATGGATTGGCTTATAAAATTACTATCTTTTTGCTAAATACAGTATTTAGTTTTGTTGGAAAGTTTCATTATATTTTTCCAAAAAATCTAAAAGGCTTAAGATCGGCTCCAGAAATTGTTGTCTTCTAACGTGGGACTCTTTCATACATTCAATAAAATCACAGAAAGCGTAAAGTAATTGAAATGAAAACTCCAAATAATGAATATTTTTTTATTCAAAGAAATTTGTTTTTTCTGCATTTGAACAGAAATCACTTTGAAATCGTGCTAAACCAAAAAAATAATGACAAAATTCACTGCCAAAAATGTTGCAAACAAATTTTTTCTGAAATTTTTTTTCTCCAAGTCCATATGAAAAGTTATGGCGCTTCAAAGCTACACTGTCATTGTCAAAACATTGGTGATGCCTGTGGAAAATATCGGAGAGAAGTTCGAGTCCCACTTTAGACAACTCTCCCTTAAATATTTCTAAAACATCACAAAAATAACCATAAAAATGTTAGACCATAAATTTTGCTAAAAAGCGCAGTAGATCTACTGCAATTGCAGTAAAGTCCGAACACTGGTTTGGGGTATTTTTATCGCATACCCAAAAAAAAAATTAATAAAAATTAATAAAAGTGCTTGTAAAATGAATAAAAGTGAACAATTACGATTTTGTCGTTTTATATTTTTTTCTCAATAAACAAAATATTTAACTAAAATTAATAAAAACAATGCTCACAATGTCTATTTGAATCGTAAAATTCATAATTAAATGGTTTTAAAGACGCTGACCCTATCTTTTTGTCCACTTGCTACTATTGCTTTTTGGAATATTACGTGAATAAAAAATTTACCGTTAGTTTTTAGTGTTGCTAACCAAACATTTTCGGATGCAGTAATACCCATAAATAATTTTCCCAAAGTTTTCGCTTCGTATCGTATCAGGGTTGCCATCGTATCAGGGGTTATGTAATTAGTGACCCTATTATATTGTCCACAACTGTACATAAAAAGGTTTCTTCTTTTATCGGTCATTTGAGTAAAAATTTAAAAAAAAATTTAAATTATTTAAATACATTTAAAAAATTCTTGAGAAAATTGTATTAAAAATTAATACATAATAAGGTTTCTTCTCTTTTATCAATCATTGGAGTTCAAACTTAAAAAAAATTCAAATTATTACAATAAATTTCAAAAATTGTTAAAAAGATTTTGAAGAATTAAAAATGAGACCTTGTACAAATCCCTTAAAATATGCTAAAAAAGACATTTTCGGTGTTAAATAAATTGTACAGATTTGGATCGCACAGTGCAATGAGATGGCCAAAAATAGATCAAGGAAAAAAGTCGTAAATTTAAAAAAGTATGAAGATGTATGAAGTCCTTATTATGTAAATCTAAAAAGATTTTGTGATAACTCTTCTTTTGTGGAAGTTATGCTCTTTACATGTTTCCTTAAGAGCTGGTTCTCATGAAACTCGACCTATAAACTCAACTATTTTTTTTTACATTTTTCGATAGCTTATGATGTGAAGAATATGTTCCCAAAGCGGTTTAGTCAATAACGATCGCATTAAAATTTCATAAACGCACTTGAAAAAATCGTTGACCAAAATCATTTCTTTTTTCAAACTGGTCTCCATGATATTTCAAGAACTAGTCTTAAGATTGACTTGATTTTTTTATTTTAATGTAGATAAAATTTAAGGTATCCTCAAGGTATTAACTTCTTACTATGAAAAAAATAATAAAAAAACGATATTAAAGTATTTGGAAGTTTTATAGCGAATTCATATCTTTACAAAAATTCTGCGCTAACAAAATGGAGAATTTTTAGATTCTGACCTGAATTTAGACAATGTTGATCTCTTTTGAGCTGAAAAAAGAACAGAAAAATGCAACATTTTTTTATTTAATATTGTTGTTTTGAATTGCGAAGTACAGCTCCGTGCAACTAATTATGGACACTATTTAAACATGGAAACTTTAGTAAAACTCGATATTTTGTTTGCGAAAAACACTGAGTTTTGGTCTAATTTAAATTGAATAGGACCTTACCTTAATGTATAATCCTGTTTTTTAATTATTCAACAATATTTTTCAAAATCTGGAAAAACATCATAAATACATAATCAAATAAGTTGTGCATATAACTAAGGACACTTGATTTTTTAATATTTTATATAGTTTATTATTATTATTTTGTCAATATTTTGTAGCAAACAAATATTTTGTCAATTACTGCTTGACACCTGCGAGGCATAGACTCCACTAAATTTCTACAAACACTGTTAGGAAGCGCTTCCCAAACTTTCTTGTTTCATCGTACAGCTTATCAAAGTTGCCTATCTTTTTTTTTTCAACAGAAAACGGAAATTTATTTTTGTATTAAAACCAACACAGTCAAATATCATTATCGCCGGTTTATACCTCAACCCCTTCCACCACGACCACGGGGACCACCACGACCACGAGATCCACAACCTCTTCCACGGTTTCCTCCCCGAATCCTTTTTCTTTGCTTTTGATTTCGGAGTGTCATCAATTAAGAGTGTTTCCAAGGGTAAGCTGTCCGGCAGTATAAAATATCTGATATTATTTCCTCTTATACTTATTGATTCCAGTTGCACAGGATCTCGATGTTTAATTGTCATTTTAACTGCTCTCAAGTGCGTGTTCATTGCAACATCTACACCGGTTATAATTCCATGGATTTGTGTACCATTTTTTATTCGATTATAACAGTCTCATGACTAAGTTTCATCAAGAACCTTACCAATTTCATTTCAATTAGTTAAAATTAAGAGGAATTGTTATATACAAACAAGAATATACTATAATAATAATAACGATATATATCGAACACAAGAGTTTAAATATTACTGTCTTATCTTGAGCAAGCTCGCTAGTTTTTTTCTACGTTATTAACTACCATTTCAACAAATCTACTACTCTATTCACAAAGAAACACCGGAGAAATCTTCATTCGTTCTGATTGGCAGGCTCGAACATTTTGGGAGAATCCGGTGTTGATTTTGTAGAATGTAGAATTTTTTTCATAAAAGAATGCGCCATTAGTTGTCTATATAAAAAGGTTATTTCCATATGAAAAGTGTATATAAAAGAATTGGATTTTGATTCATGTAAATTTAGTTATCGGCAACAGATCGGTAAGACGTAAATCGATATTTTCAGACTTATTAATATTTGTATATTAGGTCTGTTACAGTACTTTTGAAGCAGAAGTTGGCTAATTTGAGAGAGCAAGCGAAAAATACTCTTTCTGTATACAAAATTGCATAAAGTGCGGGAAGAGGATTTTCGCAAAAAGTTGCAACTTTTGAAGAAACGTCACAAACAAATGTTTATTTCTTTTGTTAAAATTGGATCAAATTAATAATTGGCTTCCCTTTTTCAGTTAATCGTATTCTACTAAATGTGCCTGGCGAACAATTAATTTCCACATTACTCAAATTTTTTAGTGTTCTTTTAATGGCTGCTAATCTAATTTGACATAAGCCGTCAAAACATGGCAGTTTACGAATTGTGGCGAGTTTCTACTTCGCCAAATTTGTGTACAAGCAAATAGCAACATTTGACGAAGACTGGACTATTCATTTTCGCTCTCTTTTGCGAATTTTTTGAGTAAGGAAACAAGAAATGGAACATGTTACCTTTAGCAAAAATTTAAATTTTTTTATTTTTCTCAAAATGTGGAGCTCAAAATTCTAATAAGGAAAAATTAAGGGCCACTCTCACGGCGTTTAGAAGCTATAGGGGTCCCAAGTTAGAAAAAATGGCCTTAAAACATATAGTTTTTTTTTCAATTTTTCAACAAAACTAATCTTTATGGTTATCAAAAGAAAGGCCATGCCAGTATCTGTTCAACGAGGTATAAAATTTTAAAATCCATGTATAACTCTTGAAGATATCGCTCTTTTTGGCCTTAAAAAATGTTACGTTTGAAGATGTTTTTGTGATATGAAAGTTTTGTTCTTGAAATGGTCCCAAATTGATGTAAACCAGAAGTTTTTACATCAAATAAGGTTAGTGTGTAAATAGCAAAAATTGGATTTGGGATTATGAAGCGGTCATCAGCTCAACAAAAAAGAGGTCGTAACCCCACAATAAACCTCATCATAAGAAAATTTATTTAGTTAGTGTTATGACCGCTTAATAAGCGCTAAATTACGCGATATTTTTAAAAAAAATTTTAAAGTAATTATATTCATACGAAATATTGAGATTAATGAAATAAGTGGCACAGGCGAACAATTTTTATAAAAAATCGCACGATATGCGATGTTTTGATATTTTATATATTATGCTGGACTTAGTGCTGGAAGTCCAAATTAAATACAAAAAATAAACTTTTGGCATATAATAAGAGTTATATCTTAAAAAGTAATTAATGAAATTTTATGGTAATAGCATGGCCTTTCTTTTAATAACCATTTTGCTTAGTTTTTTTTTTATATATAGCAAAGATATATCAAGTTTTTCGAGCCCATTTTCTTAACTTTGGACCCCTATAACATCTTAACCAGATGAGAGCGGCCATTAATTTTTTCAGATTTGGAATTAGAAGTTCTTACCGAGCGTTTCCAATGACCGAACGAACGAAGAATTCATCGTTCGTTCAGGCAGTGGAAACGGTTCGGAACATTGGTTTTTTTCAAAATGCTCGCGAATACTATTCGTGCAGTGGAAACAATTTTTCAGCACGAACGAACGAAGATTTCGTCGTTCACTCTGATCGGCCGACGCTCGAACAGTTTGGGCGAATCCGGTGTTTCTTTCTGAATAGTAGATTTGTAGTAGATTTGTTGAAATGGTAGTTAATAACGTAGGAAAAAATAAAAACGGAACAAAATAAATTAAAAACTTAAGACAAAAGAACGCTGTTTTATTTGTTTCAAGTTTTCATATTATTGAAGTTTTCAATATCGCAAACAATTTAGTAGCGCATTCTTTTCGGACAAAAAAGTTGTGACCTCACAGAATGCAGAAATTTTTAGAATCTGACCTGGGGCCGAATTACAGCATCCGTGATCGAGCAAAATTGTACAAGATTGATAGGCACTTGTCTCGTCGTGCCCTTCGTAATATTGCTCGATCACGGATGCTGTAATTCGGCCCCTGAATTTACTGAATGTTGACTTCTTTTGAGCTAAGAATAGAACGAAAAAAATGCAACGTTTGTTTTCATTTGATATTGGCTGCACTTATGTTTTGAATTCCGATGAATTTACGATTAAGGTTATGTATAGTGGCGATTGCAAGGAATTTTTAACAAATACTCATCGAGCTGTTCAGTTTTATTAAAACTAACCACTTTCATCAAAAGTGTTTTGGATTAAATTTAAAAACTTTTTCAATATTGGAACTTTTTGCTTCTCCGAGTCACAGCATAAAATATTAATGTCAAAATTATTTTTTCTTATGCTGTTATTATTAGAGGGCAGAATGCAGAACCGCCGAATTTTTCAAATCAGAAAATTCTGCATATGTTATACTTTTGAGGTCAGAATTTTTTAGAAAAGAATACAATTTATTTTTAGATCACCCGAAAAATGCAGTACTATTGAAGAGGTCAGAAAAAATTCAGATTTTTTTTTGCAGAAAAGATACGCTATAAGTGCTTACACTGCACGAACGAATAAAATGGCGACTTACCAATGTTCACCACTTGTGTTCGTGTAGTGGAAACGGTTGGAGCGACCGAAAAATTCATCGCTACGTTCTGTTCGCGATTAATTCTTTGTTCGTTCGGGCATTGGAGACGCTCGGTCACAACATACATTCCACAAAAAAAGTGAAAAATTCATTGTTGCTAAAAGTTAAATATTCTGAAAAAATTGATTATGCTTAAAGTGAAATATGCCCAGGAAATTGAGAAAATAACACGAATTCGTTAGAATGTTCAAGTACGGGAAAAAACCTATTTTTTCAGTCTTACTATGCAAGTAAAAATATCCGATTGGCACAGAACCTATGCACACGAACTGTTCCCAGAAAGTGTTCAATCAAACAGGTCTACATTGTTTCGCATATTCTCGCGTCTTCTGACATTTCACTTTTGTGGTTATGGCATTTTCTTGACATTTGGCTGAAAATTTTTGTGAATCAGCAAACAGCTGCCGTTCAACACAAATTTTAGAAACAATTTGCATAAAATTGGTAATACTATTGTTTCAGAACGTACACAATTGCAAAAAAAAAGCAGAAGTTAGGATAAATAATAAAATTCAAACTGCAGTCTCGTGACCAGACCAAATGAATGTAAATTCTTTGCAGCAGTCGCTGAACCAAACGCTCCAGGGATTTGCTATTTACTTGGAACAATTCGTTGAGGTTGCCATCAAGACTGCGTACGCTTTCAGTAAGGATATCGCGCAAGCGACAGAATCGCTGCGCAGCCCGATTGAGTTTTCGGAACTGCAGCAGACTCTGCTGAAAGTGTTGTTGTTCCTACTATTCGGCACGCTAGTATTGATCGCTTATTCTTGGCTTGTCTACGGCAAAGTTATTACAGAGAAGTTCGTCAGACCCAGTAAGTAGAAATCGGATTAGAGCATTAGCACTATACAATAACTTGTTGGTAAAACGTAGGCACACTCAAGGAGATCGAAGAGCTAAAGTTGTCGGTAGCCAAGCTGAAGCTGCCCAAAGAACATTCGCCTAGGATTTAATTTAAAACTAACTGCACACCCGACCTCGTAAAATGTCCAAAATCAAGAAATTCTTTTCACGTAAAAAGGACGAAGCTGCTTTCAAGTTGAAACTTGGCGGTGGCTTGGGACAGGGTCGCGCTTTAAATGCCCCAGCAGCAGAAGCATCAACATCACAACGCAAGCCATCACGTGACGCTTATGTGCCACCTCAACGCAATGAGCTGAGTAATGAAGCGCGTGCTGCTGCAGCAGCTGCATTGGCACGTATCGAAACGAAGGACTCTAAAGAATTTAACACTTCTTTGGCAGCTATTAAGGCACAGGCAAAGCGTGAAATGGAAGCAGAAAAAAAACTCAAACAAGAACAGGCATTACAGGGTTCAGTCGATTCAGTGGCATCGGTGGCATCGGTGACTGAAAATAAGAACCTTGCGTGTGCAGGAGTTTTTTTCCGTTGCCCCTTGATTAGTGAAGAGGTGCTGCCAAAGAGCGAATGGAAGGTGAAGATAAAAGAGTTTCTCTATCAGCAACTTGAGTTCGAACGCGCACTCACATCATGTCTAATCATACACAATTGCAACACTAAGGAAAAGGTGCACATTATTTGCACTTTATGACAGTTTATATCATTTGTTTTATAACATTTGCAGGCAGAGGATTGTATACAGACGCTGACCAAGTATCTCGAAAACATTATAAGCCATCCAGAAGAAGAAAAGTACTTCAAGATACGCATGAACAATCGCATATTCCTGGATAAAGTGCGTTATGTTGAGGGCGCTTTGGATTTTCTGCATGCTGCTGGTTTCAATGAAGTAACAATCGACGATGAAGCCATTTTGGTTTTTTCAAACGATAGCATTGAAGAGGGTTTCGACTTGGAATCGCTGTTGGAGGCATTGAAAAATGCTGAACCCATAACACTGGAGTTGGATCGCAATATTAAAGTGCTTTTGCCATCACAGGCCAAACGTACAACTTTGCCCAATGACTTCTATCGTATTTCGCCGGAAGAAATCAAGCGCGAACAACAGCTGCGTACAGAAGCAATTGAAAACGCGCAAATATTGAAGACAAAAGCTATGCGTGAACGTGAGGAACAGCGTAATTTGCGCATTTACCGCTACGCTTTGGTACGCGTTAAGTTCCCTAACGGCATCTATATACAGGTAGGCTTGATTCTTCTTAATGAATTTTTTTCTTTTTCTGAAACATCTTCAACAATTTTCAGGGCACATTCAATGTTTACGAAAAGATAAGTGATATATTTGAGTTTGTTCAATCCTGCTTGAATGATGAAAGCATAGAGTTTCATTTAGTTGCTTCTAGTGGAGGCAAACTCAATCATGAAGACTGGAACAAAACTCTACATGAAATGCGGTAATGTTGTGTGCATAAAATAAGCGCTGCTGTTCTTGATTTATGTGTTATTCAGCCCAATGACGAAACTTTTCTCCCGGGTAATTGAAAAAGGAATTTTTCATTTTGAAGATAGCAGATAAAGACGTCACATTTTTTTACACTTATTAATATAGACGGTTGATGAACGAATTTGCATCAAAATTTCAAAACTTTATCTTAAAAATTAAAACTGCCTTTTCCGACTCCCCGGGAGAAAAGATTCATGATTGGGCGCATTGAAAAAGACTCGTGTTAAATTAGCGTGCTTTTTAAAATTATACCATTTAATTATACTACCCTTTAAAATTATACCATTTAAACACATATGCAGCACATAACAGCACTCGTCTTGTATATTGCAAGGCACATTTTTTAAATAATAAATCATAAATGATGAAGCTAATTTTATGTACTTGTCATATTAGCCTACATTCTTACAGTTATTTAATTATAATCTATCATAATTTCTATCCTTATCTTATCAACAGCCTCATTCCAAATGTTGTTCTATTGTTAATTGTTCCTGGCGAAACAGCAAATGATGTTAATTTCCTCAAAGAAGAACTGCTAATGTTGGTGCAGCCAATATAATAAACTCAACTACTGCACGGTAGTGGAAATTTATTGAATTCATCATAAATGTACGATCATTGCTGGTCTCTATTATTATTATTATTGCAAAGCAAATTGTTGTTCACATTTTACTATTTTATTTGTTTAAGCATACTTTAGTGCATTCAAACTGCAAAATATTTTATTTGTAATATTATTATTGACAAGAAACAAACATCAATTGCATTTCATTCAAAATCGTTGTATCGCAATGGAATTTGAAGTAGCATTCGTTTGTTTATTAAGACAAAATTAAACTCATTATGAACTCTATGTATATTTTTTAATTTATAATCGCATCTAGAGCGATATCCATAAAGATTTGGATGTTCCACTGAGTACTAAAATTAAATTTCATGTAAGAAATGCAACATCACAATGTAATGAATTTAATCCATAAGTAATGAACTGTCAAACAATGCTGAAGCGCACTGTAACTTTGTGGTTTATGGATCTTCGTACTGTTTCATCAGGGTTTTTTAAGTGGGATTCACTTATCACCTTCACCAAGTTTTCTACAGAAATTAAAATTATTTGATACGGACAAGGATAAGGACAAAAATTAGGAAATGGATTACTACAACAATGTGAACAAAAATTAGAACAAGGATTTAGACAAGTGTTTGACTAAGAAATAAAAATAAATTGGAACAAGAAATAGACCAATCATTGGGACACTGGTTGGAACACGGATTATTTCAAGGATTTGGGAAATATAAGGACAAAAATTCAGTCCTGTATTAGGACAAATATAAGAACAAGCATTAGGACAAAGACTGGAATAACTGGACTCAATAACGTTGAGCTTAAAATTGTTAGCAACCTTGGGTTTATAATGAACTCCTCTCTGTCATGTGAGGAACATATTAATTCTTGCGTAAGGAAATTGTTTTCTGTGCTACGCAGCCTACGAAATATGGCCCAGTTAGCCTTGCATGGCATAACAGTGCATGGCTTAAAAAAGTCACATCGAAATCCGTTTAATGTAATTTGCGTGTATATGATTAGAGCGGGTCGATTTAAAAATCGCCCATTGCTCAGTAAAAATCGTATTCTAGGGATCAAAATAAGAAACTTTACCCGAGGATCTATACCTCTAAAACGAATTCTAATGTCCAACTTTTCCGTAGGGTCAAATTTTGAAAAATCCCTCTTTGACCCTCTAGAGTGCCCCAATCGAATCCAAATGTATGACCGACCTCTTCTAACTTTGGAGGGCCGATCCACCCATGCCAGTGGCACACCCCTGGGGTGTTCCCCATACAAACATTTGAATCCCCCAGGGGGTTCCAGGGGGTGTGCCAATGGCGATATGAAGTTGTAAAATTGTTTGGCCAAGTGCGGTTTCTTTTTTAAAGTAAATTCGAGTTATTCTTATTTTTTTTTTTTAATAATTTGACTATGTGACTATGTTTTGCATAATCACTATTTATTTTTCTGTGTTCTAGCCGCTTATCTGCGATGCATGCGCTGCTATGCCATGCGAGGCTAACTGGACCCAGTGCACGGACTTCAAAAAAATTTTAGTGATAGAATGGTAGCAAAAAGTGTGGTAGATTGAAATAAAATGTGGCAGATTTGATATATCATGTAAGAAATATATAGACATGTTTGGATAAATAACACAGTACAACACAAAAATTCCAAACAAAAAATCACTTATCCCAGCCGAAAGTACTCGATGAGAGGAGAAAAGTAATTTCTGGATTTTGCTAGATTGGTTGCCGTTCGTTTTTTATGAGCCTCTATAGTTTTTTCGCCAAATTCGATTTTGAGCACTTTTTTGCAATTTTCTTCTATTATTCGCATGGCCATAGTTCGAAAAATGCTGTGAATTTTTTTTGCAGTCTTCAGCAAAGTTGTAGCTCTTGACTCGGCCAACAAAAATGCTGAAAATATTAAGTCGGAAAAATTTCATCTTCATGCTCAAAACCCAAAAATGTCGAAAAAATTACCACTTTTTCACCAATTTTTTCGGTTTTTCGACTACAGCTCTTGAACTATTGAAAATTTTACCAAACAATCAAGAGGAGAAATGTAGCCTATAAGATTATGAACAACTTTCTAGTACATACCAACTTCATACGACCATTCCTTGATACGGATTTGGCCATACAAATGTGATTAATTTTCATTTTTTTTTTATTTTATTATTTTTATTGAGCAAAAGTTTAAAAAAGGCACATGTATTATTTTTTTTTGCAATTTAGTATTGAATTTTCTGATTAAAGTGAAAAACATGAAAATATATGAAAGATTATGAAAAAAAGTATAAAAAAAGGCATCAAACGGGTATTAATTTGTATTTTTTTTTTTTTTTTGTTAATCAGTATCGTCGATGTCCATTTGGGCTGTCTGGCGCGAAGTTGATGATTTGACAGTTGACGTTCCAGAAGTGGAAGGCCGAGATTTCTTTGCAGCTGGATCGCTTGATTCGTCGTCTGATTCTGAGTTTAAAATAGCCACGGCGATATCTTCTGCGTCATTTCCAGTTTGTGGAGTGAATAACGATATATCTTCTTCTGTATGTCCTTCTTTATCATCCTCCGTCAACTCGTGCTCGAATTGTGATATCTTTTGAGACCAGCATACTTCAGCAATCATTGCATCGATTTTCTTACCTTTGAAACGTCTTTCCATCGGCATGGTTACCTGGTGGAATCGTTCACCCTGCTTGTCTGATTCTGTGGGCAGTTGTTTCAGGAACACGTCCAGATGATGGTGCATAAAATGGAGTTTTAATGTCATCGATGCATGAATGGAATCAAAGGCAGTGATCATATTCTTCACCAATTGCGTTGCTTTCTCATTGTCCACGCGGTTTTTACCCAAAACATATTGAATAACTGCTTTTATTGCAATCCAAGCCTCAAGTTTTTTGGCAGACAATACTTGCGTGAAAGCTTCACTTTTAATGAGTTTGCGGATGTCTGGTCCATTTAACTTACCTGTATAAAAAATGAGAAAAAGCAACAAGTAACATACATAAAAAACAGTGCGAATATAGCGAAGTGAATCAGCATTAATGATAAAAAATGAAATACAATACCTGCAGTAATTTTATCATTGCTTACTTTCGGAAATATTCCTTTCAAACAATCGAAAATCTGATCGTTATCTTTGACGGCCACTTCGATAAACTTTTTCACGATGCCCAATTTTATATGTAGTGGTGGTAGCAAAATATTATCAATATTCTCAATTAACGGTTTGTTGAACAAATTCAAATGCTTTTAATTCTTCAGATCTCTTTTCACCCAATGTATGGCCTTATAGTGGTCATGTTTATACCGCGAATCCCATGTGCAGTACAAGCAGAAGAATTTAGGGAAGCCGCCTTTTTCAATGACACCTTGCAAAATATTTACTACTTTTAAGTCGCAGCAAATTTTCCAGTTATGCTGCGTATATTTGATTTTGTCCAATATATCTGCCATGACTTCATAACATTCCTTCATATTCGTTCCGAATGCCAACGGGACGGATGACATTTTATTTGCAACATGTAATAATACAGCCTTCAAACTTGACGTGGAGCCATCTATAAATAATCTCCAGTCAGCAGCATTATATTCCATACCCATTTTGTTCACTAAGGCTTTTATGTCGTTGCAATATGTAAACGTATTCAAATCATTGACGTTGTATAGTTTTTGGAACTCAGCTTGGCGTTTACGGTAACCGCTGGCGATAACGTTTTTCTGTGTCAGATTTCTGCGCTTCATAAATGTAGTGAAAAATTCAGCATCACGCTGCGAAAAACGAAATTTGCCCACAAGGAAATCGATTTCTTCTTGTGCTAGTGGCTTTGATGCATCATCTGCGATTTCAGGGAAAAAAATCCGGATCTAAGTCACCATAGTTGGTGTTTCCCCTTTCTGATGTCATCATTGATAGCATACTCGGACTCGGTGGTTTTGGTACTTCGGCATCATCGGGCATCGGTATTGGTAATTCAGCGGAGTCAGTGGCATTATATACTTTTGCTCTGCGTTTTTTTCTATTAATTTCTTTGGTAAAATTTACGCAAGCGTAGCACTTGTCTGGGTCATGTACCCCGGACGTATTTCTTACCCACAGCATTGGCTTGACATACCGTAAACATAAATTTCTTTGATGCAACCACCCCAAGAGATTGCCATAACATAATGAACACACCGTATTTGGCGTATGTTCGTCGCCACTTGTATCCTCTTCACCGAAATAAAGTTTATATGCGAGTTTAAAATTATTAGAAAATAAATTTTTTCGTTCTTTTTTTCCATGTTTTGGCTCTAGTTTACCACAAACGTAACAGAAACTATCTAATTTCGAGCATCTTTCCATTTTCAATCACTCACTTCAATCACTTATATAAAAAAAGTAGAATGACAAAAATTTACCAATTGCATCTGTTGATTTCAAGTGTAAAACCACAACCAACTTCGCGCGTCACAGCTGATTGTCACCACTGCTGTAAATGAGGTCAACCAGGGTTGATCTTACACAATAGTGATGCCAAGTCGTGTCATGGAGTTATGTGGGTTAACTTATATAAATTTACTTTGTTCTTTCATAAAAAAAAACAACAACAACGATTTTGACAAATACGCATTTATTTTGTTGTTTCGTATATAAAAAACGAAAATAAAAAAAAGCGCAAAAATGTTTGTCAAGGTGTGGTCATATGAAGTTGGTATGTACTAGAAAGTTGTTCATAATTTTATAGGCTACATTTCTCCCCTTGATTGTTTGGTAAAATATTCAATAGTTCAAGAGCTGTAGTCGAAAAACAGAAAAAATCGGTGAAAAAAGTGGTAATTTTTTCGACACTTTTGGGGTTTTGAGCATGAAGATGAAATTTTTCCGACTTAATATATTCACCATTTTTGTTGGCCGAGTCAAGAACTACAACTTTGCTGAAGACTGCAAAAAAAAACTCACAGCATTTTTCGAACTATGGCCATGCGAAAAATAGAAGAAAATTGCAAAAAAGTGCTCAAAATCGAATTTGGCGAAAAAACTATAGAGGCTCATAAAAAACGAACGGCAACCAATCTAGCAAAATCCAGAAATTACTTTTCTCCTCTCATCGAGTACTTTCGGCTGGGATAAGTGATTTTTTGTTTGGAGTCAAAAAGTTTAATATTGCGTCACAGTGTAATACTAGTCTACAAATTTCTTATCCGGTAAACCCATTATCATACCTATATGCACTTTCAATGATGGTTTCAATTTTGTACTCAGTTTCCTCCTATATTGTAAAATTTTCAAGATACAGGGCATTTTAAGTTTTTGGCACATGTTTAGTATTATTGATCAAGAATCTAGGACTTTTATCCATTAAATAAAAAATAATATTGTGTATTTTAGAAAAATATCAACTTTTCAACCACTATAAAAATTTTCGGTTTTTTAATTTAATGATGTGTCTTAATATACAGCTACGTGCAACTAATTAGAGACAGTAGTTTTTGGTATGTACAGCAATGCATATAATTTTTAAAACGAAACAAAATTCGTAATAGCAATACTTTTTAGAAAATGCAACACTGGTACTTTCGAAAACACCACATAGGCATCACTTTTTTACCGTTATTTTTAAGCAGTGAAGCCATTTGTAATTTTGTTAGTAATTTTGAAGTAGCTCGTGCAACAAATTAGGGACAGTGACAAAATAAAAATTTTAATTTAGGCTATTCACAGTTTGAATACGCTGGTCAGCTGTTTGTACGATTTGCTATTTGTTCGCCAATTTACGAAAGCGTATTTTGTTTTGTTTTTGTTTTGCATACAAACGAAAATACGCAGGCACGCGTAAATAAAAGTAGCCCTTGGACGTGTTTTTTGTACCTCGTATTTTTATGCTTTGTCTGCAGCCGCGTACAGTCCACCCTAAACAAGTGCGCGTGCGTGGTTTAACTGTCAAAATCGGCTCATGCACATACATTTTGTATGAAGCCTACCGAAACACGCACCGGACTACCGCAACATGAATCGAATTTCCAATTTTGACAGTGTGTTCGGATGTGAAGTTGGCTGCATAAAACCAAAGTATTAGAACAAAGAGCAATCAGCTGCTATTAATTAATTAATCTCAATTGCAAATGAAAGTATTTTCAATATTAATAAATTTTTACACAATACTAAAAGTTTCTTTAAGATTTTTAAACCATCAGACTGAGCTGGTTCGAGAGCAGCAGTTCTTTCCGCAGCGCACTTGTTTAGGTTAAGCGTAAAGGCCCAGTTATAATAGACGTAATGTAAAGTAACGTAATGTTGTCAACTGTCATCGTGACGGGACGTAATGTAAGAAAACGTTGTAGCAATTATAATAGGCAGTAGCCAGGTAGTTGTTAGTCGTAAATAATTGCACGTTCCTGTACAAATACAATTAAATCTTCGTCATCCATAGCTGTGGATACATAAAACTATCACATTAATAACGAAAACTCAACAAAAAGCGTAGTTCAACAATATAAAATAGCGCAATAATCGAAACTAACCTCAATGTTTCTTAGAAATCGAAATACAACGGATCTTTACGTCCCGTTACATTACGTTACTTCTATTATAATCACTTGCATAAGAAAAGTATTGATTGAGCCTGTTCTCACGCGCCTTACGTTAGGCGGATCATCGGATTAATTTTGACGTCTACAGGTAAGGTGGGAAGTGGGAAGGTGACAAGTTACGTGAGGCAGCATTTTCAAAAATTTTAAAAATTTTGCGATTCATTTTGACGTCTGTTACTTTGAAGTTTCATTGTGCCTCATTTTCCTCGTGGTTCTCTTATGTTTTAGCGCAAATAAATTTTGTTTTGCATTGGTTGGGTTTTCTGTTTGCGTTGCTGTTTAATTTAAGACTTACAAAGTAATGAATTCTCCGAAATTTAACACCACATTTATGGACTGTTCTCGGAATGCAAAATAAGGCGGGCTTAAAAAAGTCGGTAGTAATAACACCTGACAGATGCATAGTGTCAAAATAACGCCATTACTCTGCCTTTTTTAAGGCGAGTGAGAACAGGGTCATTGAAACAGTAAGTGACAGAACACACTGCTGCAGTGGCATTTCACTACATTACGTTACGTCTATTATAAAGGCCCAGTTATAATAGACGTAATGTAAAGTAACGTAATGTTGTCAACTGTCATAGTGACGGGACGTAATGTAAGAAAACGTTGTAGCAATTATAATAGGCAGCAGCCAGGCAGTTGTTTGTCGTAAATAATTGCTCGTTCCTGTACAAATACAATTAAATCTTCGTCATCCATAGCTGTGGATACATAAAACTATCACATTAACAATGAAAACTCAACAAAAAGCGTAGTTCAACAATATAAAATAGCGCAATAATCGAATCTAACCTCAATGTTTAGTTGTTCTTTGAACAGACATAATGTAAAGTAACGTAGAAATCGAAATCCAACGGATCTTTACGTCCCGTTACATTACGTTACTTCTATTATAATCACTTGTATAAGAAAAGTATTGATTGAAACAGTAAGTGACAGAATACACTGCTGCAGTGGCATTTCACTACATTACGTTACGTCTATTATAACTGGGCCTTAACTGGGCCTTAAAATAAAGTTGCGTGGCGCTTGGGTACGCAGCGCAACGCGCACTTGTTTAAGGCTGGATTACCCAAGCGTAAGGTAACGTAGCGCGACGTTGCCAATTGTCAAGCTGAAATCTGTTTAATGATAAATGTGTGCAAGTCGTTACCGAAATCGTAACGTGGCGTGACGCAGCGTAGAAGTCTGCAGAAAATAGATTTCTACGCAACGTTACGATTTTTGACAGTTCGACAGCTGTGTTACAAGCGAAAAAATTTGTTTAACTTCACATTATTGTAAATTTTAATACTATATAAGAAAGAATGCAATCTTTTATTGACGAGGAGAAGTAAATAAGCCTACAAGAATTAAATGAGTGCCCTGCACTTCGCCGCCTGCACTACGTTGGATTACGATTTCGGTAATCGCTTATCCTCGAGGCAACGTCGCACTACGCTGCATCCCGCTGCGCCACCTCACGTTACGCTTGGGTAATCAAGCCTTTAGTGTGCACTGATAATCACATACATCACAGGGCTGCATAATTTTTTAGTACGACAGTCACATGGCGAGGTGCTCACAGTTTGAACAATAACAAATGCTATTAATACGATTTGTTGTAAGTACGCTTAAACTGTGAATAGCCTTATTATCTTTTAAAATAAAAAGGGGATTCTATATACATATATGGTTACAAGTTATTATTACAGTTATTTTTGGTAGCTTACAATGGACAAAAATAAATCTTGTGACGTCAGCACCCGAAAAATTATAATTCAGATGCACCAAGATGGAAGATCATGGCGACAAATCGCAGCTGCCTTAAAAGTTTCTAAAACCATTGTAGGTATTGCTCTTGAGTATTTAAAAAAAATTCGACTGCAGAAAAGGTGCAACGCAACCAAAGAAGCGGCATTACTACTGCTCGAGAAGATACTCTCATTGTCGGAGAATCTAAGAAAAACCGCATAAATCTGCAAATGAAATACTCCGTAGGCACTAGCAAGAGACGTTTGCGCCAAGCCGGAATTTTCGGAAGGAATTAACAGAAGAAGCCTCTATTTTCTGAACGCAACCGTAAGAAGAGGCTTGAGTTCACTAAAAAGTATTGTCAATGGGGAACAAAAAGCGGAAGAGAGTAATCAGTCATACGAAACTAAAATAAAAAGAGTGTCACCAGATGGAAAAAATATGTACGCCACCCAAGGTAAAAGGGATGGACCCAAAGAACATCCGAGCTACACTGAAGCATGAAGGAGGAAGAATTATGCCTTGGGGTGCTATGTCATTGCGTGGCGTCAGCCCACTGTAAAAAATTGAGGGTCTTATGAACCGGTTCCAATATAATTAAATTCTGGACAATGTGATGCTGCCTTATTCAAATGGAAATCTACCCGTAACTTGCATAATTCAGTGGTTTTCAGATAATCAATTTACTATTTTGGACTAGCCATCTTGCAGTCCTCACCTCAATCCAATTAAGAACTTATGGCAGGTTGTAAAAAAAATAGTGAGCTTGCTCAAAATAGGCAACTTTGATAAGCTGTACGATGAAACAAAAAAGTTTGGGAAGCGCTTCCTAACAGTGTTTGTGAAAATTAAGTGGAGTCTTTGTCTTGCAGATGTGAAGCAGTAATTGACAAGAATGGTTTTGCTACAAAGTATTGACAAAATAATAATAGCTGCGTTCCATTCGCTTCAAAATAATCCAGATTATTTTTTTTTCATGCAAAGCAAAAACAAAAATAATAATCCTATTTGTGATAGGATTGTTTGTTTCATCGTACAGCTTATCAAAGTTGCCTATTTTGAGCAAGCTCACTATTTTTTTTTACAACCTGCCATAAGTTCTTAGTTCCTATCACAAATAGGATTACTTTTGCTATCCATATAAAATTGTGATATAGCCTTTAAAAAATTTGAAACACAGGTGCTGCACCTGTATATTTTTATGAGCTGTCATTTCATTTTTTTAATTATTTGTTTGTTTGATACAATCACTATTAGGTAACCATACAGCTACCTATTTTCTCACGAGCTGCGACCATCGAATGATAAACAAAAGAAAGCAAAACAAGCCGCGTGTGTCACACACATTGGATGCATTCAGCGGAGTCAACAATTGCACTTTAATTATTTATATAATTGCATAATATTAATAATTAAATTAAATAATTTACAATTTTTCTGACGTTTAGAGTAAAACACATTCAGAGAAAACATCGTTCACTAAGGTATCGCTACCATAACAGTTCACAACAGTTTTGAACGACACACGTTCTAATGACACCTAACAGTCAAACCTAAATCAGCGCGTTAGCGTTTTTTATCTGTCAAAAATTTCTCATGCCCATACGATTTATATGTAGCAAACCATAATAACGCGGCGGCAACGCTGAGCGGTTGGAAAATCCAATTTTGACAGAGCGTTAAGAAGTGAAGTTGCACACATCAAAAGCAAAAGTGAAAGCAAAGTAATTTTAAAGTGACAACAATTGTTTATTTTTTACTCTTTTTCGAACGTTTATTGAATTTGCAATATGGAGGTAAGAATTTTGTTGATAATTATAATTTAAGTATAGTTTTAATGCTTGTGAAAATTATAGCACCTAATAGAATTAGTGCAAAGAAACCCATGTCTTTATATTAAGAAGGAACCTAAATACAAAGATGTTAAATTTAAAGAAAAAATTTGGGAAGAAATTGGCAAAGAATTAAATCTGCCGGGTAGCATAACAATTCGCTTAATATACTATAAAATTTCTAATTGCAAAATATTTCTTTTATCTAAAGATTGACATTTGCTTGCCGCCTACCGCTTTTATTTAGGTATGGTACTTACGCGTTAACGTAAAGCGGCTATCAACGTTCCGCTCAACGCGCTGATTTAGGTTTGACTGTAATAGTTATTGTATCATGATTGCTTGTTTGAATTTAATTTTGACTGCAACGGTAGTGCCCTCTACGAGTTGTTTTTCGTGCCGTTCCTTTGAGAAAATTTGTTATCGCGATTATATTAAGGCGAAAGGAACGCAGCTTTTGATATATATTTTATTCCCAGATTTTCAAAATACTGTTGAATAATTAAAGAAGCCTTTTTAATTTAAATTAGACCAAAACTCAGTGTTTTTCGTAAACAAAATAACGAATTTTCCTACAGTTTTTATGTTCATATAATGCCCCTAATTAGCTGCACGGAGCTGTTTATCCAGAAGGACTGTAGATTTTAGACAGCACTTCTACTGTAGACAGCATTTATACTAGCAGCTATTACTTCGTACAAAGGGAAATTAGCCTCAACACACTTAGGGCCAATTTTTAAGTGCGGGCTTAAACTATTGTCAAATTAAACTGAGGTTAAGCCTGTATCATAATTCATTATTTTGACCAATTTAAAAATCTGAACATAAGTGGCGCGTGGGCAAGACAGATATATACTGCAGGAAAAGGATAAAAACAATCATCGTGCCAATTTTTTTGCATCTCCGTAACGTTACTACCCAAGTAACAATATTAGCCATATATTCATTCTTGCAGAGCTTATAGTGCTATCTTATATAGCAGCAAGCTTCAACTATAGCTTTAGTCGCGCTACTAAAGCTCTTGCAGAGAATATATAAGGCTACTTTCTTGAGTTTAAAAGCACTATTTTTACTTCATATGAGGAGTAGAAGTAGCTGTAAACTTTTAAAAGAGTCCCTGTCAAACCCAAATAAGAGCTCTTGCAAAGCTCTTTTTTATTATTCGTTTAAGTATGTATGTGTTAAAAATAAACTCAATAAATATATAAAATTTGACAAGTGTTTGTGATGATAAGAATGACAAATAAATTAAAGAAATAATAAAGTGATTATTATATCAGACTCATGTTCGTGTATTCGTTATATGCTGCGAATTTCGGTGCGCTTTTGAATTTATCGGAAACGTGAATGTAGTACTTCGAAAAACTACAACGGGCTTAACAAATAATTAAAATTAAGAAGTGTTAATTATTTAAAAATAGTTGGAAAATTTTTAACATTCTTTAAGATCAACTAAAAATGATTTAAGTACTTTATTCTTAAATATATGTATCATAGAAATCATCAATTTCGTTTTAAATATTATTGTAAACACTAATATTTAGCTTGCTTCAACTCCGAAGATTTTCTATTTTTTATAAGATCGCCATTTTTTTCAAAGAAGCTCTTTATCAGATTTTTTAGTCACTTGTTATTCCCAAAAAATTTATTGCATTGATTTACAGTATTTTATATCTATTCGCTTTAAAAATGCAATACAAAAATACACATTAAAGCAAATATTATACTCAATCTACGAGTTTTAAAACTGCTGTATAGTAATTTTTATTACTTTAAAAGATCCTTTACAGAGCAAGTAGTAAATTTTAGAGTTCTGCTCTTTTACAGATTTGATAAAATCCTTTACAGAGCTGTATAAAGTATTAAAGCTCAAAATGGTAAACAAAATCATATTTAGAGCATTTTCTTTAAAATTAAAAGCAACTAGCAGCAAACAAAGCTGCGGTAAAGCTTTAACCGCATATTATACACCTATAGAACACTTTTAGGACTCACTCGCACCTAGTTGCTCCAACAATGTTACTTGGGTATATTACCTCTGTTCTTATTGGCTGCGAAAGAAAGAACTCAAGCTTGTTTTTGACACTTAATATTTGATCGAAACGTAACGAGGGACAAATTGAGAGAAACGTCGAGAACAATGCATTAAAAATGCTGTCTGCAGTACATTTTTTTTCCAATTCGTACTGATACGGGCTTGAACCAACCGAAATTTTGCGTTTAAACTCAGTTTAGACAAAAAAGAAACACATTATATGATAATTTAAGTCAATTTAACTTCAAAGAATGCTAAAAAAATCTAGTTAAATGGAGTTTAAATGTCTTATTTTGGTGAGTTAACCTCAGTTTAATTTGACTAGAGTTTAAGCTCACACTGCAAAATTGGCCCTTAAATATTTACACAGAATTTTCAAACTTTCGCGAATTTTATCTCCTGAACCAAATGAAAGCGATAATTTTTGTTTTAATATTTAGGCTTGGGAGGCCGAAATAACCTTAATAAAAATAAGAAAAAATATTAGGGTCTGGACCCTAAAGTAAAATTATTCCTTTTTTCTCCTAAGTCAAAAGAGACCCCAATTTTGTTTATTTATTTTTTTGACTAAATAAAAAGTCCTAAATACATTTAATATTTACGCGTGGGCCGTAAAGTGAAATTTGGCCAAATAAATTCCCACGTCAATAACATGAATCACTCTGCAATTTGAAATAAATCTGAATGGAATTTATCCCACGAATCTGGCATCTTTGCGCTCATCGTTCTTTGTTATTTATTTTGTTGAAACGTCAAAAAACGTAAACAAAATTGGAGAATTGTTTTAATTCTAAACAAAGCTAAAACGGACTAAAATGGATACAAAACTTAAAATGTAAGTGAAGAAATGTGAACATAACTTTTAATAAAATGATGCCATGTAGTCTAGTGTGCGGCGAGGTGCTTGGAAACTTCAAGCAGCTCTTCCAACGTGTGGAGGCAATCAACAAAAAAGCTGGACCATTCGAGATATTGCTATGCGTTGGTGACTTCTTTGGCGACGATGATAAGAATGAGGAGTTGATGGCATACAAAAGTGGTTACAAACACAGTAGGTGAAAATTTTCAGTATTTAATTGAAAAGTAGTTTAATCAAAATTCGTTGATCCTGCAAATAGTCACAGTGCCTACGTACATATTAGGTCCAAATAGCCAGGACAAACTTAAGTACTATAAGGACGCACAGGATGGCGAAATATGCGCTAATCTAACATATTTGGGTATGCAAATTATGCGTTATAAATTATAGTAAACTTCATAAATTTCCAAACTAGGCAAACGTGGACTGTATACTCTTAGTTCTGGCGTTAAAATTGTCTATCTGAGCGGCGTAGAGGCAACTGCCGGCAACACAGAAGAGTTCTGCTTCGGCAAAGACGATATAGCAGCCATACGCAACTCTTGTGTGGTCAACAAGAGCTCTTCCAGCGATTACAAAGGAGTGGATATATTATTGACCTCTCAGTGGCCTACCGGCATGCTGGAAGACAATGTAATCTAAGTAGTAGTAATCTAAGAGTTAAATTGATATTTGCTTGCTTTTAGTCAAATTCTTCCAAGCTTATTGCCTTTTTGAGCAAAGAAATAAAGCCGCGTTATCATTTTTGTGGCCTCAATAACAAATACTACGAGCCTCCACCCTATAGGTAGGTCTGCCAGAAATTTGCAGCTGCAATAAATTAATTTTTGTCTTAATTTCTTACTCAGAATTCCCGCCGATCAACTAACTCAGCTGGAGCTCTGTACACGTTTCATCTCCTTGGCCGCTGTGGGCAATGCAGCCAAAGAAAAGTATCTATACGCTTTGAGTCTGACTCCGGTGGAGAAAATGCGTGTCTTGGAGCTAATACAAAAAACCACAAATGAAATCAAATGCCCGTTTGAGAATTTGGATTTCAAGGATTGCCTTATGCGCGGTGGGCTCGTAAGTTTTGAATATTTATGGAACTACTTTAAATGTTTGATATTCATGGAAGTATTTCCTTCGCTACAGTCTTCTGACAAGAAGCAATACTTCTTTGACATGCACGCATGCGCCGATGGTGATCAAAGGAAACGTGGAAATCGTTTCGACAACAACCAGGGGAAGCGTCCTAGAATACAGCATATCGATCAAGGTTAGCTGAGCTGGCATCTTCGTAATCATGATCATACTTATTCCATAATATTTGCTTTTTATGTTAGAGAGATGCTGGTTCTGTCTCTCCTCGCCAGATGTGGAAAAGCATCTTGTCATTTCAATTGGCCAAAATTTCTATCTGGCGCTAGCCAAAGGACCCATCAATGAATACCACGTACTAATACTCTCTATAACACACATACCAGCAGCTGCGCTGCTTACTACTGAAGATTGGCAGGAGCTGATGAAATTTAAACAGGCATTGCGCGATTTCTTCAAGTCCCAGGATCAAGTGGTGTGTTTTACGGAACGCCACTATAAATCATCACATTTGCAAATTAATGCTTTAGGGATTGATGCTGGCTATGCATGGAAAATTCAGCATGCTTTCGAGGTACTTTCTCCTCAAATGTTAATCCATTCAAGAATATTTGAACATTAAAAATTACGACAGGATAAAGCCGAGGAGCATAATTTACAATTTGAAACATTGCCCGCTTTAGATGGTTCGACTATGCTGCCGCAGCAGGGACCCTACTTTGTGGCAGAACTACCTGATGACATAACTTTAATAACAAGACAAATGAAGCACTTTCCGCTTCATTTTGCAAGGTGCTAGAAGTTATACATTTTTTTATTTTGATAAACGAACATTTATTTTTCCTTAAGGGATGTCTTCTGTTCAGAAAATTTATTGAATTGCGATGAAAAAGTGGACTGGAAGGATTGCAAACTGGACAAAGATGAAGAAATAGCAATGGTGCAATGTTTTCGTAAAAAGTTTGCAGACTTTGATTTTACGCTTTAAATAAATGACTTAATTTAATTACATTAACACTGAGCAAGTTTGGATTTCGTATATTTTTTTTATAGAAGCAAAGTTTCTTACGCCCATTACATATAAAAAAATAAGACTTCTCATTAAAAACATAAAATTTAATTGATTTAGTGAGAGAGCGGAGGGTGGAAACCAGTATTTTCTTCCATTCGGATTCAATACACCGTCTCAATTTCATTACCCTGCAAACATTTTCAATCGCTTCAGAATCGCCAGCGAATCGTTTGGAAGATGAGACAATCGCTGGCGAGCTCATTTGAGAGTCATCCGGGTATCGCCGACTGTAAACAGCTGAAGCCATAAAACCGATTCGCCGAGAAGATTCGCAAATGAATAGCCTAAAGGGTTCGTAAGTGATTCGCTGGCAAGAGTCACTAACGAATCCTCTAGAGGGGTCTAAAGCGATTCGCTGGGAAGAGTCTCAAATGAATCGCCAAGAAACGTCCTTAGCGATTCTTGGGAAGAGTCGCACATGAATCGGCAAAAGATGCCTTAAGCGATTCGCCGACCAGACTGGAAACGAACCGCTTTTAGGGTTCCTCAGCGATTTGCCGCGAAGCGTCTTCGTTGAACGTAACAAGTTTTTTTACAGGCGACGTTCGTTGAACAAATCGTTCAACAATCGACCACCGCAAATCATGCTGACATGAGTATTTTCAGTTTTCATACGGCAATTCAAAACAAAAAATAATTTTTTAAAATTTTTTCGCTAGTTATTTTAAGTGGAGAAGTATGTATACACCGTGAACGGGAGGAACTGTCGTACCAACTTTTCTTCATAAATCAAAAACAAAGTGTAAAGTTCATTAAAAAGCAATTTTTATTTATTCTTTGTAATATTATTCACAACTTCCCATATAATATCGTCCCAACAAAATATCGTCCCATATTTTCCTCAATCGACGCTTAAATATATCCACCGACGTGATTTTAATTTTGCTTAATTTGCACAGCATTATGCCCCAAATAGAGAAGTCCAGAGGACTTAAGTCGGGAGGACGGAGGCCATTCGTCAGAAGAAAAAAAATCTGGTAAACTAGCACGACACCAGCTTTGAACAACTTTCGCTGTGTGGGCTAGAGCGAATCTTACTGAAAGCAAAACTCGTCGTCTCCGTACATTTGCTTGGCAAAAGGCAACAAATGCCTTTTTAAAACATAAGTAGTAGTACTGTAGTACTGGGTAGTACTGGGAATTGATTTTAACGCCCTTTTCTATGAAAAGAAGAGGTAATTTTCCCTTTTCGGACACAGCACCACAAACCATGACGGAGGTAACGTTTTGTCATCTCTGAATAGATTTTTTTTCTTTAGGAATATCTTCCATAATTGCTGCGTACACTCTATCATTTTGCGGGTTGTGACTTGCTTGTAGCAGAATAAGTTTTTAATCGGAAAATATTGCACTGCAACATGCGCGTCTACGAAGGATTGCCGCACTTCTTTCCTTCCACATCATACGCTGATGTTTCGTAAGGCCATGTATTTTGTTTTTCTTGTAAGCCTTGAATTTTAGATCACTGTAAATGATATTACGAATGGTGTCCTGGCTGACATTCAGCTCCCGCGCAATTTTTCTTCCAAAAACTGCGCAATTCCTTCGAATTCTTTCCCGCACTTTCTTAATCAAGAGCGGCGTCCTCACTGTTCGTTTTGCACCTACATTAGGTTTTGGGTGAACGCTGCCAGTTCTCCTGTAACGGGCCAAAATTCGCTGCGCGAATCGCCTGTTGACTTTAAAGCTCTCTAAGGTCTTAACAATTTGGCAAGTTGATTTCCTCTCCAAATGTAAATTTAAAATTAGGGTGCGGGTTGCGTCCATCTTTATTATGCAAAAACTACTAACAAATCTTTTTGAACAACTTATGACATAAGCTCACAATGAAGCTGTTAATTTTTATGTAATCGACATTTTAACAGGTGCGACAGTTCCTCCCGTTCGCGGTGTATAGAATAGCCTGCTTCATTATTCCATCGATCGATTCTAAAATTTTTTAAAAATGCCATCTTCCAATGATCACCAGAATCAGCAAAGGAAGATTTTTCTTAAATCGCGCATTCATCGCTTGAGTGATCGAAAAGCGATCCATCTTTCAACGGGATAAACGAAGGAAGACTTTGAAAATTTTACTTGAATTGTGCATTCATCGCTTGGACGATCGATCTTAAAAAGATCGCCGGAATGAATGAAGGAAGATTTTGAAAATTTTTCTACAATCGTGCAATCATCGCTTGGGCGATTAAAAAGCGATCACTCTTCCAAAGAACCCTTGGGCGAAATCGTGCAAATGTTAACAGATTAGAGCCTACCACCAGAATAAGTGTGTTGAGAAAGAATTCCTCAAAGGTTTTCCATGGGATTGAAATATGGACTGATGGCCGGCCAGTTCATTACAGTTATATTTTTCTCAGCAAAATAGTTTTTTGTTGCAACTGCATCGTGGCATATTTAATTTTATTTTTAATATATGTCGGAAAAATTTAATAAATAATTACCCAAATAGCCAATTTAAAAGAAACTCACCTGTACTAAACTTAAATTACGCAAGGAAATGCCTATTCTGCAGCTGGACCAAACATTTTATTTACTGTACGCTATAATTATTTCGCAGTGAATGAGCGAAAACATCGAGTAAACAAAAAAAAAAAAAAAAAGAAGGGGAGTTCCCACGATACTTATTATCTCGATCTTGAATAATTGTGGGTATTCACGATTCAGTGCGCTTGCCTGTGAAGTTGAGGACTTGAGGACTCTTGCACTTTTCAAAAAATAAAATACATGTACGTCAAAAATCTGCACAGTGATTTTCTACTGCAGCCTCAATCTTGTGGGATTGAGCAGTTGTGTACTTGTGCACATTGAAAATTTTGACAGCTTTGAAAAAAGTGATAGTGAATGTATTCACGAAAATCTAGCTGCACAACTGCACAAGTCCTCAACTGCACAGGCAAATGCACTGAATCGTGAATAGCCCTATTGACAACTCATAACTCTTGAGAATATACAGTGCCTCAAACGCATAATCGGACAGTGCAACTTTTTCATTTTAAAGACACGTTAAGGATAAAAATTCTAATCGAATACCCTTTAATGCACATCTTTATTTAGCTTATTTAATTCTCTTTTAAAAAATATTCTTAAAACCGGCAACACTTTTTAAATATACAAAAACTAACAGCAACAAAACATGTGTCGCATTTTTAGCTGAAACGTATAATCAGACAGAGAGAGAATACTTAATAGAAAACCGTTACTTTATGATATCAGTTGCGTATATTTGCTATAATTTCAAAGTTCATTAGAAAGACCAATCATTTTAAGTTTGACTTTAAAGATTATTAGTCATGACGCCAAAACAAGCTCAAACTAGTGTTGAAATTAGACATTTGATACTGAAATTGCACGGAGAGGGAAAATCTGTGCGAGAAATCGGCGAGTGGTTAATTAGAGTCATTCTACAGTGTACGACGTTAAAAAGAGGTACAGAGAATATTTTCAAGTCGAAAATAAAAGTAGAAAAGGGCAAGGCAAAATTTTGATTAGCAACGATGAACGACGGCTAATAAGAGAAGTAACGCCAAAACCATGTGTATCTGCAAAGGAACTTTGTGCACGCTCACATGAATAAGGAAGTTTGTGAAGAAACTGTTCGCAATGTGTTGAGAAAACATGACTTTCATGGCAGAATTGCTCGGAAAAAGCCATATATAAGTGCAAAAAATAAATCTGCAATTAAGTTTTGCAAGGAATATATTTTGAAGACAAGCGAGGTTTGGCAAACGGTAAGTTACTTAATTTCCTTATGTTAAGTGTATGAAAAGAAAAAAATTATTTTTAAAGCTGTTACTGGGCCAGACGGCAGAACCTACGTTTGGAGGCACACCAATTCTGAATTCAACACGAAAAACACTCGGGCGACTGGGCGATGATATGGGGCTGTATTTCAAGTGCGGGAGTAGGGAACATTCACTTTGTTGAGGGCAAAATGGATCGCTTCCATTATTTGAATATTTTGAAGGAACATGTGAAGCAAAGCGCTGAGACACATGTGTTTTTACAAAATTATGCATTCTATCAGGATAATGATCCCAAGTATACGTCACATGTTGCTAAATTATGGCTGATTCACAATTGTCCTTAGCTTCTACAAACACGAGCACAGTCACCCAACTGAAATGTGATCGAGCATGTATGGGAAGAATTAGCCAGAAGGCTTTATCATAAAAACTATAGTAACACAAAGGAACTGGAGAAGGCAATCAAGGAGAAATGGGCAAAAATACCACCCGATTTTTGCAAAAATTTGGTGGCTTCGATCCCGAGAAGGCTTACTGCCGCAATTGAGGCTAAAGGATATGCCACAAAATATTAGAACAAATTTAAACATTTATATTTTTCATTACATTTGTGTCTGTCGGATTATGCGTTTGAGCTGAAAATGCGACTTATGTTTTGTTTTAGTTAACTTTTCGTAAATAAAAACGATATTTTGTTGTTTTTAAGCATATATTTTAAAAGAGAATTAAATAAGCCAAATATAGATGTGCATTAAGGGGTATTCGATAAGAATTTTTGTGTTTAACGTGTCTTTAAAGTGAAAAAGTTGCACTGTCTGATTATGTGTTTGAGGCACTGTATATACCCTCCAGGAAATGTGAGCATTCCCGGATGCTACCAGGAAACATTCCATAGAATGTAGGAAGCATTCCCCTTTGTTGCACACTCCATTGCTTTTTTTACATAGCATATCATTAGAGGGAAACATTGCTCCCCGCTGTGTTAAAAAATCATGTGGAAACATTCCTCTCCGCTGTCCTCAAAAGTGAATTGGAAGCAGTCCTCTCCCCTGTTTTAAGAGTTAATGTGGAAACATTCCTCTCCCTTGTTATGAAATTGGATTCGGCCAGGATTCGAACCCGGGACCGCTGAGCGACAGTAGAGCGCGCTACCACTAGACTATCGAATTCTACAATAAGTGGCTAGAAAACAATGATATTAATATTTTCTATTGTCATTGCTTGACAATAAATAAAAGTTTCCACATGCATTCCTAAAAAAGTGGCTTGGAAACAATATAAATACAAAACTACCCTTAAGCTTCCAAAAGATACGGTGGGGAACGTTTCTTTATCACTTTTAAATGGAAGCCTTCCGATATTTCCTGGGGGGTACATACAGTGACTCAAAAAACTTATCGCATGTGTAGTGTGCTCATACATATGCACACTGCCGACCCAACGTTTCGTTATCATGCGCGTAAATTAACGGCAATACATTGATCAATATGCACTATTGGCATGCACTGCGCTCATTGCATGCAAATGTTGTGGACGCTGCGTATCGTAATTGAGTGCGTTTTCAATACTCACTCAATTTTGATGACCGCACCCAAATTTCATTCGTCAACCAAAAATATGTAATTTGAATCCTTCTTGGGATTGAAGCTCATGTGCAAGAACGAAACGCCACACGTATTAGCCCAGAAAAAAAAATTTGATAACTCCTATGAGGAGCAACAACAGTGCGCTCTTTTGCTGTTTTATTCCATCAAAAAGTAAGCACTTGTGCTCTTGTGCTCCTTTCTTGTTTTAAAAAATCAAAAGGCGAGCAATCAATGAAAAAAAAGCACATAAAGTGAGGCATGTGCTTTGTAAGAAACTCGATCATTATTTGCTGTGAAAAATCGGTCATTGTAGTCTAGTGGAGAGTGCGCTAGACTAACAATCCAGAGGTCCCTGGTTCGACTCCGGGTTCGGGCATGGTTCTTTTCACTTTCTTTGTTCTTTCCTACATGTAAGGATTATGGAAAACTAAAAATCCACAACTAAATTATGGAAAAATGTGGAATTAAAGAACAGGAACACAACTAAGGGCTGAAAATGCTTGCCGAGGTTAAGGCATAACACACACTAGCCTTGGCTGAAAGCGATTGAAAGCATTGTCTTTCACGTCTATTTCGTCTAATCAATAATTCACGTATGGTTCCAATCAATTCCTCTAGCTAGTCTATCCCTTTCCTTTCACGTCAAAGCCCAAACTTTGTTTGTATAAGGCGCAAGCTGGTTCTTCTTTGATCTTTTAAAAAAAAAACAAAAAAAAATATTTTAAATGTTCCTTTGCTGATCCATTTGGATCATTTATTGATCGCTCCTTTTGAGCTCCTCTGGGATGTTAAAGGAAGCGCTACCCTTCCTAGGACATGCAATGTCAAAAGAGAACACAAAATACACCTAGCTTAGATCAATAAGGAGCACTCCACTGCTCCTCAGGGAGCACTCCCAGATCGCTCATAGGATGATCCACTTTTCTGCTGGGAGGCAATCAAAGTTGCAAATGTAGACCCTGCAAGACATGGGTAACCGAAACCCCATTACTTAAACGCATTTTTGTTCAGCACTCATACATATACACAGTTTCTACTTTCTAAAGAATGAATGCTTTTCGTTAAGTAACCTATGATTTTCTGAGTAGCTGTAACGAAAATTTTATTTTCACAACCCTGTCTGCGTTTAATAATGTTATCTCACTCTGGTGCTTGCAAGTATCGTATCGATAAAAAGTTCGAGTTAGTAAGAATGAGTTTTTTTTACGTTTATGTAGTTTGTTGAACCAGCTTTTAAAAAGCTCCAATCGAGTGTTGTGGCCAATAATTCGGGCAATCGTAGGTTTTCCTAAAGAAAAATTGTTCACTATTGCTTGCTTTTCTGGAACAGCAAAGCCATGGAACATTAATGGATTTATGAAAGACTTTTGTGAAGAAGTAAAATTGTTAAAAGAAAATGGACTAAAAGTTGGTTTACAACAGATTCGTAAAGAATTTGATGTTCGCCTTTTCACTTGCGACTCACCAGCTCGAGCGTTTGTTACTGGTGTGACGTCTCACAATGGGAAAAACGGTTGCCCCAAATGTTGCCAGGTTGAAAAATATAAGGAAATAAGAGTATGTTTTTCTAAAAGTGTAAGTGGCTTAAGAACAAATGCATCGTTTAAAAGTAGGGATGATCTTGCTCATCATAGTTTGCCCTTTAAGCAGCAGAAAATATATTAGAATCTGTAAATTTTGGAATGGTTTTGCAATTTCCTCTTGACCCTATGCACCTAGTCGACTTAGACGTGACTAAAAAGTTTCTGCAGTTGCTGATTAAAAAAGCAAATGTCAGTAGAATAAATGAAAGATTGCAGTTTCTTTCTAATTTTGTCCCGTCTGAATTTGGGCGTGTATGCAGGACATTTGATGAATTAAAAAACTGGAAATCAACCGAGTACAGGCAGTTTTTATTGTACTTAGGAGTTTTCGTTTTGAAAGACTGCATTACTGACGATCTTTATCATCTGTTTCTGTTACTGCATTCCAGCATAAGGCTCTTATCCTGTGAAAGGTCATACAGTACGGAGTCCAGTATTTCCCAACAAATGTTGCAAGATTTTATTGAGTTATTTGGTAACAGTTTTGGTGATCATTTGATAAGTTTTAACATCCATGGTTTAATGCATTTGACCGATTGTACTCAACAGTTTGGGCCATTGGATAAATTTTCGGCGTATAAATTTGAGAATTAAATGCAATTTTTAAAAAAAATTATACAAAAATCCAACAAAATCTTGCAACAATTGCAATTAAGACTACGCGAAAAAAATAATTCGGAAGTGAGCTATTTTAGAATTTTTAAAGAAGGCGCATTTAGCATTGATCTAAAAAAAGAAAAAGATGCATATTGTTTTAGTCAAAGTATAGGGCCAGTAAAAGTAATAACAACCAAAACCGAAAATGGGCTTAATAGTTTTATTGTTTGTAGCATTCAAAATGTTGAAAATTATTTTGATGAACCATTGGAATCTAATTCTGGTCTGGGTATCATATTAGGGAGCAATATAGATGCAGATGCACTTGAAGTTAGGGAAAAGTATATTCGATATAAATATTTTCGCATTTCGCATGAAAATAAATACATTTTAATGCCTTTATTACATCATCTTTTTCATGAGTTTTCAAATTAACTAGCAAAATGCATTAAGTTTTTCATATTTAAATTATATCTTTTGTTATTTAAATTTGGCATAACATTTAAATCTATTATTAAATATATATTATAAAATCTAATATATAAAATTCTTCTGTCACGGGGTACGTAATCGAACTCCTCCGAAACGGCTCGACCGATTTTCATGAAATTTTGTATGTATATTTTGTAGGTATGAGAATAGGTCGTAAAGTATATTTCAACCTCCTACTAACAGTGGGCGTGGCACCTCCCATACAACCCAAATTTGCGATATCGAATATCTTTGGAGTTATAAGCCGCTTAGCCTCGGAATTTGGTATTCGACAATTTACACGTGCCGCTTCGCAGATAAAATTTTGTGAGAGTTGGACAAGGGGGCGTGGCACCTCCCATACAACCCAAATTTGCGATATCGAATAGCTTTGGAGTGATAGGCCGCACATCCTTGGAATTCGAAATTCGACCACAATTTACACGTGGCGTTTTACTGATAAAATTTTATGGGAGTTGGAAAAAGGGGCGTGGCACCTCTTAAACAACCCAAATTTGCGATATCGAATAGCTTTTGAGTCAATCAAACAAAGCAAACAAAGCCTCAGAATTCAGCATTCGAACTCAATTTACACATGCAGTTTTACTGATAACTTTGTATGGCGTTGGACAAGGGGGCGTGCCACCTCCCCTGCAACCAAAATTTGAGAAATTCTACAGCTTTTGAGTTATAGGTCGCACAGCCATGGAATTGAGTATTCGACCACAATTTACATATACAATTTCACTGATAACATTTTATTCGCGTTTGGCAACGGGGCCGCGGCAGCAACGCGCCGGGTTTAAGCTATCTATATATATAAAATAAAATGGAATGTGTGTTTGTTTATTTGTTTGTTTGTACCTTATAGGAGACCAAACCTCTGGACCGATCTTCCTGAAAATTTCACAGCATTTAACTGGGACTCTGGCATGATTAATAGGGTACTTTTTCGACCGCGCTCACTTTTACGCCCACTTTTTTAAAATTATGTAATTGCTCCCATATAGTTTTTAACAGATTTACTTCAAATTGTATACACATTATACTCCAGGCGAGGTAGAAATAAACATTTCTTACGCCACGCCCCCTTTTACGCCCCTTTCCACGCCAAATTTAAGTTTTAAACTTTTTGTTCTCTGTACAAATTTGTTACTTCCAACGGATTATTTTTTATTTAGTAGTATATTGCTCTTAATACTATTAACGTCGCCATATTACTATGAACCACGCCCACTTCACCGCCCCCTTTTTTAATTCAGATACTTACTTATACCACTAACAATGTTTGCTATACAAAATACTTTTTTTGTAATATGTATTTACCTAAAGTTTTATATAGTTTTTATCTACAGGTAAGGTAGCCATAGATTTTTTATTACCAAATCCCCCTTTTTCGCCCCATTTTACTTTAATTATAATAAATCTGCTTTCAATCTATATATATAAAAATGAATGTCTGTCTGTTTGTTTGTTTGTTTGTGCTTTATAGGAGGCTAAACCCTTGGACCGATCTTCCTGAAACTTTCACAGCATTTTACTATGAATCTGGAAAGAATAAAAGGCTATATGAAGTTTTTATTTGACAAAGGGGCGTGGCACTGCCCATATAACCCAAAAATTTTAATCGCCATATTTTGGGCATTTTTTGACCTACGTTGATGCTATTTGGTACATATAGTACTGGCATAGTTAGGAATACGTACCAGGAGAAAAGTGGGTGGGACCACGCCCCTTTTTAGGAAAATTAAAAATAGCAATATAGTCTTAACCACTGGAGCGATCATCATTAAATTTTCACAATAGGATATTCTTACGAAATAATAAATTCTTGACTATATAAAGTTGTGAGTGGACGAAGGGGCGTGGCCTCGCCTATATAACCCAAATTTTAAAATCGTCATATCTAGGGCATTTTTTGACCAACGGCGGCAGTATTTGCTATATATGGTATTAGCATGAATAGAAATACGTACCAAAAGAAAAGTGGGCGGAGCACGCCCCTTTGTTTGCGATATATTGGAGGCTGGACCTGATAACCGATCTTAAATTTTCACAGCGTTCAGCTTTGACTCAGGAATACTTATTACATGATAATATTTTTCGACCATGCACACTTCTGCACCTACTTTTTACTACGTTTATTAACGGCTATACCACAAATCATGTCATTAAAATCATTAAAATACATATTAATTAAAATAGTGGGGTAGCTCAATTCTCTTTCTTCTACCACTGTCTCCAAAACAGCTGATTTTATAATACGTGTTAATTAAAATAGAGAGTGGGGTAACCCCAATCTCATTCTCCCACAACAGACTGCGAAACAGCTGATTGTGTAATTGCTGCTTTTTGATTGGTCTAAAAATAAAAAGGGGGAGCATGAAGCAAATTACATGCGATTCAGCGCTGAATTCTAATTGGTTTACAACAAAAAAAGAGGCGAAGCATTGCAATAATTAAATTAAATAAATAAATTTTTGTAAATATATAAATACTTTTAATTTTATTTTAAACGAGGGGGTAGCGAAGCACACCGGGTTCAGCTAGTATTTTATAAAATAATAATTATTATTAAGAAAATTAATTAAGAAAATAATCAAAAAGTTTTGACAGTTAAACCACGCACGCGCACTTGTTTAGGGTGGACTGTTAATTAAATAAATTCGGTTTTTACAGAAATTATCAAAATGCTGCGTTCAATAACAGAAAAACAAAATAAAATGCAGTTAAAAACTTACGAGCAAGGAGTATGCTGAAGCAATTGCAATGACTTAAGTAGATTGGTACTAAATTTAAGTTATTTTCATTTTTTAAAGAAAAGAAAAAACCCCATTTATAATGTATTCAATAAAGTCAGACTAGTTAATGTACTGAATAGTGACATTTCCAGCATTATTAAAACGTTATAAATTTTTTACAGACGATATATTTTTATATACTGAAGGGAGCAAATGGAGAGATAGATGGTGTCTTGCGACGAATAATTGCAGACGATTTGCTAAGCAAATTTAATTGGGATGGCCGATGGGAGAAAAGGGCCCTTAAAAAACTTACTCTTATCAACGTAATTTTATTTGGTATGGCCTTTTTATTTATGTCAATTTTTAATGTTCATAACATTAATAATATTTGTGTATTTTTTGCAGATGTTTTCAAAATAGAGGGAAGACAACAGTTTGAAAAGGATATCCGCAAATCCATTGACTTAGCCCACAATAGGCATAAACAAAAATTATACAAATCAAAAACGAAGGGCAACTAAACTTAATTTTTTAATGAATTTTTTAACTTGAACGAATTTATTTACTTCATTTATTTTTAATCATAATCATTATTTTATCATAAATAAAAAAATATAAATTAACATGTATGCTAATAATTTTTTAATTAAAACGGTTAGCTATTTATACTAATTAACTAGTCTCTTCCTTATTACCTATAACTGGTATTAGTGACTAATTCTATTATGTTAATTACTTGGTCATTTTTATGATAGTCAAAACTGGTTTGACATTCTGATAATTTACTAGTTATATCCATTATAGTAGTAACTAGCTTATATATCAAATAGTATTTGGGAATTACCTGGTTAGTTTCATGATAGGAATGCTAGAATGGTTGGAAATGGAATATAGTGCGCAAGAGATGATAATATGATTTTTGTATCTAAAAAAACATAAGCAAGAATGGGATATAAAATCAAACGTATAGAAGAATTTCGGTTACTTTTGTCCCGATGCTCTGTGTAAGATGATGGGAAAATCGTAAATTTCTACCAGAAACTTTTTATATCGCTCCTAGTTAATTAATAGTTGTTTTAGCCAGTACCTGTCTTGCAGGGGAGTAGCTACAGTTTAAGATATTCAGGGGTGTTGTGGAAACCGTCACAGAATTGAAACAGAATTGGTGTTGAAAACGATATTGGTTTCAAATGGTGTCATGAAACAGACTCGGTTTTGTTTTTTTTCGAAGTAAGGGAAAATCGATTTCTAGCATAAGCCAAAACGACAATTTAAACAGCTGTTTTGCCGGCGGATAGCAAACCTATATTTCGTTAATTTATGTGTTCAGTTATTTTATGTGTGTACCTAATGCCAGCTTAATAAGGAAGCCTTATGGTGCTTGATTCGACAAGTGTCTTGTCGTTTTTGATGAAGCTCTTGGCCAAGTCCGGGTGGTTTTCCATGAAATCAGTTACACTTGAAATTTGTGATGCGTTCTTATGTTTTCCCCTAACAAAAAATTCAAATAAATAATAAACTAAACAAAAATAATGAAAATAGTTCACTTCTTAAACTTGTTCTAACTTTTCGCGGCTTTTCAGAAGCTAGCACACGCACTTACCAGCAATTCTGACTACTGTCAGCTGCTCGTTTTAAAACCGACAACCAAATCGATAAATCGGTTTCTGTGACACCTAATACCGACATAAAACCAATTTCGAAAATAAAACCAGTTTCTATATCAATAATAGGCTTCATAGACACCGAAATGAAATTTGTGTCGATTTAAAAACCGATTCTAACAACTGTCGGTTTCTACAACACCCCTGATTAGTGTAACACTTTGTAAAAATGTTTAAAAGAGCCGAGCTGGCCACAAATAAATCAGTTTTGAATAAGCAACTCAAGTTGGCAGATCTCTACCTTGTTTTCTATACTTTAAACTCTCAACTTGCTTGGGCTATGTCCAGGTATAAATAGAAATCAGCGAAGACAAATTCTGCCGCTGATAAATTTACGATGGTCAAAGTCTTAAAACATTACATGGCGATCCTGCCACTCCGACTTGGATTCTTGTAGACTTTTTTGTCTCGAAACATTCCAACAACAGCAGCGGAGATACCAGTTCCAGTCTATGTGCCACTGCGCATCGGTCCAAGGACATTGACAATAAAAAGTAGAAAAAAACGTAAAGTGCAACGAGCAGAACAAATCTGACAGCGAGTACAACAGTAGACATTCCAAAGATCCAAAAAAGCGCGGTGGCATAAAAGTAAAACAACGTAAACGTTTGGCGTACCTTTTGGCAATCACTCGAGAAGAACAACAACAAACCTGAGACATCTCAACTGCGATATTAAATAAATTGACACTATTCGCAAGCAGCTCAGCAGCAAAAAAAAAATAAATGAGCATTCCTTTCGTGGGCAGTATTTTGGAAACATCGGGAGCGATAGTCAATCTACAAACACAAGACCATTGAATAATTACAAATAGAAGGTGACACCGCCGACGTTGAAGCGACGTTAGAGCAGGGTGGCAGAAATTTGTACTGCATTTTTTTAGTCAATGCAAGCACCAAAATAATGTGTCTTTACTTGCATGCAAGGAATTTCCCTTTACTTCTTTTTCTCAGTTGTTCTATTTTTAGAATAGTCCTTTTCTTATTGAACAGTTATTCTTTAAAGGAATTTGTTGTGCATCTGTTTGCAATTATCAGTTTTTTGAACATTTGGCTTACTTTGAATCTTTATGCGTATTGTAAAAGTTGTGTGAAAGTTAGCTATTTTTTGAAGATTTTTAAATTAAATGAAGTTTTGTGACTATTCTGGTTGTAAGAATGAAAAACAATGTGGCATTCCAAGATTTGCCATGCCAAAAGACAATAGACGTGAAGTATGGATTAAAAATTCGGGAAATAGTTTTTCTGCTAAGCTTATAGAAAATGAAAAGTTTTTTATATGCGCTGATCACTTTGAAAAAAAGTATGTGAATTTAAGTAATTTTAAATCAAGGCTTTCATCGAATGCAGTTCCGATTCCATACAGTGACTTACAAAATTGTGGTTATAATAAATAAATAGAGAAAGAAAAAAATTCAATAACAACTGTAGAAAAATCAAAGTTCACCAATGTAAAAACAAATGCACAATTTTCAAATTTAGGTAAAAGACCAGTATTGGCAGACATTAATTTAAATCAAAATTATATTAAACTGAAAACAAATGCTAATGAGTGCAATTTACTTAGTGTTAATATGACAGGAGAAAAGAAAACTTATTTAAATATATTTAAAAATTTTGGCCGCACAGAAACAGATCCTTGTTGTGAAGTGAACTTTTCAGATCCTGGTAGTTTATTTGATTACGATATTGATTCTTATGTTGAAAAAGAAAACAATTCAACTTCTTTTGATGAACTACTCAAATCTCCAAAAAAGAAATATAAGCGACCAAATGAGGTTAATAAAATATTTCAAAATAATCAAATTGATGGAATGTTAAAAAACAAAAACAAAAGTGTCGGTATTTTCGTTAAGAGTCAGCTCTTTCACTCTAAAAAATCAAAATGGAATGTTGATGAAAAGGACTTATTCTTAAAACTTCATTATAAATCTCCATCGTTTTATAAATTTTTAATGCAAGAAGAATTTGAGTTACCTTCTTTAAGAACAATTGTTCGATGGTACGAAACATTGCCATTTCAGACAGGCATTTCATATGATATTTTAAAAATGCTGAAAAACAAAGTTGATTTGCTGCCTAATCAAGACAAAAAATGCGTGCTTGTTTTTGATGAGATGAGCATTAAAACAGAGTTGGAGTTTAATTCAAAGGATGATATTATATATGGATTTGAGGACTTTGGTGAATATGGAAGAAATCGAAACCTTGCTAAGCATTCACTTCTGTTAATGTTACGAGGCTTAAATTATTCATGGACACAGGTACCTACTGCTTAAAGCTTTTATTGTTTTAATTAGTTTAAGGGACATTTTACCAAATTTTGTCGAAATTTTAGGAGTTTTTAAAATATAAATATTTTTTATTGTTTTACATAAGTATAAAAATTAACAAAAAAAAATTAGTTTGTTTTCGTGACATCACTTCCGCGTCACACGTGTGGAAATAAGGTAGTAAAAAAATGCTAGAAAAAGTGATGTGCATGATATCTCGAGTTTAACTTATCTGAAACAAAAAAAGAAAAATTTGGTAAGAGTTTGAGGCCCGAAGTCAGTTCACCGAAAAAAATGCCTTTTTTCGTGAGTAAATTTAAGATAAAAAAACTTTGAGTATTGAAATTTTAGCATTTATTTGTCCATTAGATATAGAATTAAATTTTTTTTCAAAATAGCGGTTTTTCTGACATCCTCAATTAAGGCCTTACATTCGACCGCGTACAAGATTGCGGTTGTTACATCCATCTGAAACATATCAAAAGGAAAAAAAATATTTTTTTAATTATTTTTCAATGATATAAGTAAAGTAGAATTGAAAAAAGACATTTTTGAATAAGAAAAACTCTGTAACTTTTTTCAATATCTAAATAAATGCTAAAATTTCAGTACTTTAAGTTTCTTTTACCTTAAATTTACTCAGGAAAAAATTTAATGTTTTTTTGGTGAGCCGACTAAGGGTTTTAAACTTCATGTGAGGGGCTGACTTCGTGTTTTTTTTAAAGTCCCTAGAAAATTTTACAGCTACTTTTGTCCGAAAATGTTTGGCCTTTTTGCAAACAATTTGGAAAAAATACGACTGCATAGCATGCAAAATATTTATGTGTGATCAAAACAAAAATTATTCAAATATTTCAAAATTAATTGAAGTTCGAGAATTTGAAGGAACTCGAAATGGTTGTCTAACCGTACCAACAGCACATTTTGCGCACTTGATTAAAAAAATTATTAACGTTTTTGAAAAAAATTTTGAGACTCATTGCTTTGAGCAAAACGTTTTAAGTATAATAAAAAATATTTGTAAAACAGAAATACAAATTCCGCTTACCTGCTCCGTTGAAGATCATAAAGATCAAATGGTTTTGCGTACACTACGTGTACTTATACGCGCAAAAATCAAAATTATAAATTATAAAGCAAAGAGTTCAAAAAGAAAAATTAAAAAATTTGATATTTTAAATCATGTGTAGCGCTTTTTAAAATTTTTCTTATTAGCTAGTTCTTATAAATAATATTTTATATGTGATATTTATGTAAAACATATCTAAAAACATAGTTTTTTGTATTTTTGCTGCTCTAACAATAAATAGAAAAATTCGTTAACAAGTATTGCATTTTTATTTGCGATGGATTTGGTAATAGATATGCAAAACATCAATCTGCATAAATATAAATAAACGACAGCATGCCTACATGACTTCTGTAGCAGGCAGTAACTTTGAAAGCATGTGGGACTTTTTTTATTATGTTTGGGATCATTTTGGGATTTATATTTGCATGTACACGAACCGGTTTTAGCCTTTGCTGTTTACCAATCGATAGCAGCGCTGTTAGAACGGGGTAGTGGTCAATGTTCGCGGTGTCTATTCTATATTATAATTATTCAATGACAAGACGAAGACGCAGAGATGATAAAAGAAGTAGTTGTGATGAATGCTAACAACAACATCAGCAGCAGTAACAGCAAAAACGGCTAATGTGCGCACTTCGTTGGATAGCTGGTACACGCAGAGAAAAGACATGGTTAAGACATGATTACTACAATAATATTTTTTTTACTGAAATTATTGTATTATTTCTGCAAACACAAATTGTTGCCTTAATAAAGTCATTTTTTACTAATGGTGGTACCAAAAATAACATTATAGTTGAAATCATAACATCATTGAAATCGTCAACATACTATGATTGCCTCAACTATTAGTTACAACAAAAATGTTGTAGTTCTGTCAATCATGATAAATGTGAATATTATTATAGAGACAAACATATTAGAATATTGAATGTTTGTCTGAACTATTCTTTGCTTGTTAGCAAACGAAGCAGAACATAACCAAAAATCGAAAGAATTTATTGTGTCTGAACAGTTTGCAGGAAAAACTTTCACTTCATTTATACACAATAAGTTTTATCGATTTTTGGCTATGTGCTGTTTCGTTTGTCAACTGTTCAATTATTGTGTTTTGTTTTAAATCGCCTTATCCTGAAAACAGCACGCAGAAAAGTGAAATTTTTGACTTTAATTGTAGCAAACATGTTTCTATTTACCGTAAACATATTTCGCAATTCTGACCATATTTTGTTTATCACAAAAATGGCTATTTTTGTGACAATGCACTTAATGTACCATGTTTATGAATGGCATTAGTCAGGTGAGTGGTAGTAGCGGCTGTGGCTTACTGGTAGTGTGCGTGGCTCGTAAGCAGTGTGACCAGAGTGGAATATTATATTCCACTTTGGCATATTTTAGCTTCGGGAAGCATATATTTTTTTATAAAAATATGCAGCATAAAAAGTGGAATATTTTTCGTATGATTATATTTTTCAAAATTCACAAAAATTGCAATAAAAAAATGTCTATTTGGTTACTACATGGTTTTTATTTTTGGCTATCGACATTTTTTTTGTTTATCTCTGAACCACCTTGTAAAACGCAATATAAGGAATTCATTTTGTGGTTAACTTCTTCGTTGTCATGTATTGCAATTCATGTAACTTCACGCAGCTTAAAAAGTGAAGTAAATTTGCTTATATGTATGTTTGGTTAGATTTTTTTATGGATTATGTTAAAGCAGTAAGTTATTTACTTAAGAAAACATTAGAGGTATTTACGATGTGTTGTATTTTCCCTTGTACTGTGTATTTTTGATAAATTTGATATATGTATTTTCACCCCGTGGAAAATATACAAGTTGTGTATTAGATCAGCTGATTGTACAAGCATTTCTACTCAGCATGGAGCAAGCTAAAGGCTACGCTGTGAGTTTATTTAATAAAAATTAATTTTTAAAATACAATATGTGCAATATGTACTTTACTGAAGGTTCGATCACAATAAGTTGTAAGTATTGTAAATTTTGCAAAAATTTATCACAAATGCACCACATCGTGAATACCACTATTATTCCTAACAATAGCTATTTCTTTTAACTATTTTAAAATGTGGATTCAAAACAATAAAGCAAAAAAAAAAGGTATTGATCAAAGTTCGCAATCTGAAGATTTATCAAAATTTGTACTTTTCTCGCTTAGCTTACCATTTAGCAATGCTGAGGTTGAGACCATTTTTAGTTATATGAATCTTTCTTATTTAAACGAAAATTCGAAATAAATTGCAAGAAAACCTCTTAAATAATTTGTTGAATGTAAAAATATGGCTGCATGCTCTAAAAAAGTGTTGTAATGCCTATCAAATAGATAGCTTAATAAAAATATTTAGAAATGCGAATTTCTATGATATTAATACAAGCAACAATTTAAGAATTGACCTCGAAGATGTGCCTGAATTTTAGTTTTGTATATTGTATATAGTTACTTAAAATTCAAAAAACCATAACAATATTTTTATGGAATTTTTGTGGAATATTAAAATTGAAAGTGGAATATTAAGCATATATTTTTTTAACAAAAAGCATATTTTTTCAAAAAACTTCTGGTCACACTGCTCGTAAGCGAGAAAGCCGCGGTTCAAACCCCAGCTCGGACAGAAAGGTTTTATCAAAAGATTAGCCCGGACAATGATAACTACAAACCGCTGGAGATATCTTAATTAATAGCTGTGGAAATTGGAGTGCATGAAAATAAAAAAAAAAAAAATAAAATTATTGGTTCAATAATATTCTGGATCCTAAAAATAAATTCATAATATAGTTGTTGCAATCATTCTATTTTCGGCCCAATAAGAGAATAAAGATTATTTCAATAATATTTTGGTTCCTACAAAAAAGTTCCTTTTCTAAATATGGTTTTTGTAATCATTTTATCATGATCAAAGCAAATATTATATGTTCAAGAACATGTTAGCAACAATCATAATCCGAATCATACTATGATCCTCTTAAAACATGGTTGTTGCAACAATGTTTTTTCTCTGCGTGTAAAAGCCATAAAATTTTGCAACTCTACCCACCCAGTATTTGGAAGATTGTTTTCTAGACAATCATCTAAACGAGTCCTTTTCGAGTTCGCTTGGTGATCAACATAACCAAAATACATGTTGTGTGTGGAAGCATATTTTGATCCTGACAGTTCACAAACGGACTTTTTGTTTTTCGTGGGAACTAACGGGATATTGAACAAATCGTGTTTGGAAGCATATTTTAATCCGCTGGGCAATTAAAAACTGACTACTATTTTCGTGGTACTCGAACAATGACGGGACATTGGACAAATCGAAACAAACGAAATTTTTAATCGCCATTTCATCAGTCTCAGCTGGGCAATCGTGGCCTGAAGTTCACAATTTAATGGAGTGTAGATAATTAAAATGAAACTAAAGTAAAATAAAAACAATTAAAAAGATTAGCTAAGAAAAAAGCTTTAAGAGTAGTATCGCAAAAGAACTTTGAATTATGTTGTCAACTTAACACTTATATTTAATTCAAATGTTTGTCTAAACTCCTTTAACAGCCGCGTAACAGAATTGTAGCAAACCAAATCTACCTTGTATATTATGAAATTTACGAACGAATTGGAATCGTTTTCGGTTCTATTATAAAAAAGACTCATTGTTTGGAAAAATGTCGTACCCTACGCGCAACTCTCCTTGAAGAGTCTTTTTCGAGTCATTTTTTGATCGCGAAAATACCAAAAAAAGATTAAAAAACGACTCGAATATGACTCGAAAATGAGTCGTATTTTAATATCTTTTTGATATTTTCGGGATCAAAAAACGACTCGAAAAAGACTCGACAATTTTCTTCTGAACAAAGAGTCTTTTGATCAGAAAATGAGCGCACTTGTGACTGTCACCATAACGGAGGAGAGTTGAAAACGACTCTTACATGTTCAAAAATTTCAAAAAATGCTGGGTGGGCTAAAACAACAGTTACAAAATAGGTACAAAGACAATATAACGACTTCATAAATGCATTTATGCAATGCATCAGTGTGTTATAATACTTTGAATTGGATCAAAGCTTATTAACAAAAACTGTGCAACTAGATTATTTCTAAGAATATCACCAGAGTTGCGCAGTTTTGGTTAATAATCTTCGGACCAATTCAAAATAAAAATACTGATGCATTGCGTAAATACAATACGTTTACGAAGTCAGCGTTTAGAACAGTGTTTGGCACGGCATACGCACGCGTGCTCGGCACAAATCGTTTTTTTCACACAGACATGATCGGCAAAGCACACAAACGATGCGGCGTAGCAGAGAAATACTGCACAGCTGAGGTGTAAAGCTTAGCACCGTTAAGTCTATCTCTCAGCAAACGAACACAAGCATACATTATGTTTGCGCGTGTGCGCTCGTGTTTGCCAAACACTGGTTTAGAACAACGGAACTTACGAATACGTATTTATAATGAACAACTACTAAACATAGAAGAAGGGGTAAACAGGCTAGGAATTAAAAGTTTTGGAACTCAAGCTATAGAGCTCGAGAAGAACGTTATAGTAAAATGCAATAACAAAACTGCACTCGAAGCATTTAAGAAAGGTCTCAACGAAAACTTAAAATCAACCATTTTCGCTGCGCAACCAAAAGATTTATCAGAAGCCGCACAATTAGCACTCGAAATAAAAAATCAGTTAATGACTTCGCCGAATGCAATCATGCATTTTCAGCGGTCATTCACCTCGAAACAATGTCAATACCCGTTATAACTTAAGACAGAATTTAAGCACATCGCGCAATTTTAATCCATTCAATTCAAACAATAGGTACATCGAACCAAGGAATTACAACAACAACTTTAACCGAAACCAAAACAATTACAATAACAGATATTTTAACCACTACAACAACAGAAACCGCAACAACAATAATTTATTTAACCAAGACCGAAACAGCAACCGATGTATCCCAGCCAACATTAAGACTTTTTTAAGACTCTTAATTATGTGGCTTTTCATCATTATGCGCTCAAAAAAAAAGTCTCTTTTTTTGAGTCTTTTTTCCTAGGTTGAGGGCACCCCGATATGACTCCTTTTAGTGATTCTTTTATGAAGATGCGTCATTTTTATTACTAATAAAATACTCTTTTAAGACTCATATTAAAGACTATTTAATGACACTTAAAACTTAAAAATCCTCAATAAACTCTCATATTAAAAACTCTTTTATGACTCAAATAAATGACTCTTCTAGTAATATTAAAGACTCTTCTAAGACTCATTTTTAAAACCTAATATTTATGTCGCTAATTTTTTTCATTTATTTGTTGGTCCACTGCTTAATAAGGACTAAATGGTTGCCGGAATTTTATTATCAGGAGTTCGACTGTCAAAAATTTCATTCGCTTCCTCATATTCTTCACTGTTTTCTCCTATCTCCACCTATAAACAAATTTTTAAATTTTTTAAAAACTTAATTATTTCCATAGACTCCTTTTTGCACTCTTTCTTGTCATTATTATCGTGACAAATTTATAAGAACTTACTTGATTATTTTCTGTATTTAATATGTTAACATTTAAATGCAATATTTAAAATGGAATCACATTTAAAAACTCCAACGTTTAAACTCACAATGAATATTTCAATTCTGAAATATTCATTGAGGGGACTGGACTGAGGCCCCCGATGCGTTTATGAAATCGATTCAAGAAAAGAAAGGGACAAATTTAAAGGACAACCGAAAAACAAAAGCAATAAAAAAAGTTTTTGTACTTTTAGCTTATACTGCTTTCAAAACTTATTAATTTTTTTTAAAACAATAACATTTAGGCAGGGCGCACACTGTCCGATTTTCTATCGGCACACTAAGCCAATTGCCAGATTTGTCCATCATAGCGAACACCGTCCTGGTACCTGAGAAGTTTAGATTTATTTATGGCAAATCTGGTTTTGATTGTAAATTCCTCAATTGGAAGCAGCTATTTGGTAAAAATTTGTTTCGTATCGAAAATGTTATTTATTAATTAAAATACACCCGTACATATTCATTTTAATTCATTGCTTTTATTGTTGTATAACAATAAATAAACAAACATGAATTTAATATAGAATAATGTGCAATCATAAAAAAACCATTATTGACTTAAGCAATATTAAAAAATCATATATTTATAATATTTGCACTTTGATTTTTTAGTGCTTTGAATCTTAAAAGAACCGTTTACAAGCCAAAAAATCATGTCGCTTGTGCTCGAATGCCAGAAACGAGAAATTGTTCAATCTATCAGTCGTCATAGTAATACGTTGAGGCAGCATGATTCGTCGTCAAGGTCGAAAATGATGATTCTAATACGAATGAGCCGTTTCGGACGGGAAAGTTTCGACTGCTGCAAAGAGGTTGTAAAAGTTTTCCATTCCTTGGCGCATCCGTTTATAGCTCTGTCTTGTACCACAGTATTGATATTTTTATCTTTCGGCCTTTTCAAATTGCTCTTTGCACGAACTTTATTATATACTCTTTGGCAATTCGATGCCCAACACGGTCAAAGGCTGCAGCTTTCTAAAATCCATCTCATCTGCTGTATCGAAAGCTGTGAGAATGGCATTATCTTTTGGCAAAGATGGCAAAAGAATGGCAAATCAACAAGCGACTTGTTATATCAGTTAACACAATGCCGATCGATTCGCAAAATACCGATATGAGGCTAGTGGTCGATTCGATTCGTTCTCCCAGTGTTTCTTCGGCAACAGAGTCCTTTAGCATTGTTGATTGGCGTTGATTTCGAAGTGGGCGAAAACGACGTAATCCATTAACCGCTGACATGTGATTTCGTCGGCTGATTTTGATAATTTTTTTCAGGAATTGCTTGTCTTGCTCCCCAGATCACTAATTCTGAGTTTAGAAAAAACCAAAATTCTGGTATTCCTGAAAAAACGTCCAAGATGACTTTTTAAAATAACTAAATTTAATATATATCTTTAAAAATTGAATAATTAAATTTGATCATTCACTAAAGTAAACTTCGGAATAGTTTAAAAAAAAGAAATCAGCAAAATTGAATCATTACCTTACGAGCTACAAGCTCTCAAAAACCTTAGACTCGATTTTCTCGATACACCATTTCTTCTCTCACACCCTTTTTGCACCCAATGCAATAAAACAAAAACAAAACTGACTAGTATTTTCGGAGAAAACAGTTAACTTTTACTTGAACAAAGACTAAACAAAATGTATTGAAGTAGTTTTCATATCAGGTGTTTTTAAAGCAACACCATCAACAAAAATATCTCAGTATTTAAAAGGTTGAAAGATCTCTTGAAGTGGAGCTTTATTTTGAAGTTTAATTTGATCATTTGGCTTTACATTTCAGTCATAATTTGCTAAATAACAGTTTTGTGTAAGTTTAGTAAGCTGTTCAAAAAATGTCTTAAAAAGGTAATTTTTTTAGTAACTCCAAAGGTACCTCTCTCCCTTAAGAAATTCGAAAGTTTATTAGCTGCTTTGAGAAGCAATAGGTTAAACTTTGTCTCCCCCAAATTGCAAGTCAAAAACTCAACTCGTTGATTTTTGAGATTTTTTTAATATAAGCATTAAAGCAACGCCGGCGTTTAATGGGCAAAAGCGAGTGCCGATTCCGTAGGCTGTAATTTCTTTAAAAGATTTATTGCTTCAGAGTAGTATTTTTCGAAACCATCTTCTGTTCTCATTTTTTCGATCTTTGTATAAACGGATTTAATAAGTAGTATTGAATCTTTGTATCCCATCAATTGTTTGTAATAAATCCTTCATGAACATTAATGCTAATATAAATACGAATGAATTATATAGTCGTTGAATTTAGTAAAATTTGAAATTTCTTTGCCTCCCCATGCAAAACAGAGTAGCTACGGGCCTGGCAGCAAGAATGGAATTCCCCGAATTTTGGCGCCAGCATAGCAAGCGCCTGCTTTATACAGGAATAACATCCACAAGAAACACACGAACGCATAAAAATGAATCTTTTATGAGTCCTTTTAATGAGCACTCATAAAACATGCATTAAATGTATTCTTTTATGAGTTCATTTTATAAGAACTCATGAGACATGCATAAAAAATATTCTTTTATAACTCCATTTCATGAACACTCACAAAACATGCATAAAAAGGATTCCATTAGGAGTCCCTTTCATGAACACTCATAAAACACTCACATAAATGACGCATTTTAGAGTCATATTTTTTGAGGGTTCATAAAATGTTTGCTGGGATAAATCAAAATAACAACAACAACTACAACGGCAACAGATACAAAAATAACCTCAAAAACCGAAACATATGCATTGTAAATAATGAGGGAAACGAACAAGGCCCAGAAGACACGGTCTTTCCGGATAGCCAAAATTAAAGATTTTAAAAATTTCTTATAAAAGTTCCAATTTTATAAAAAAAATACAAAAATAGCATGATGACTTTTCTGGTTGATACAGGTGCTAATATGTCTTTATGCAAAATCGGTAAAAACCTAAATGATGGTTTTTATAACCCAGACGTGAAATGCAAGTTAACAGGCATTACAAATGAATAAATATTTACACTAGATAGCAGCCCCGAGAAACAATTTCATATTTTGTGTCAATAAGGTATCTGATATATGGCCGGTGTCCGTGTCGGTAAATGTCCGACCTCTGCACCGAAAGAAGTGCTAGTTCTGGAACACCTTGGGCAGGCACAATGTACGAACGAAGACCGATTCAGGCACTCGTCAGTTAATTGTGACCGAAAATAGTCGCTCGTTTTTTAACACTTGATTGACATAATACAGACTTAGTACGGTACTTTTTCAGGTGCCTTTCAAGGTACTTGTTGGGCATGTTTCGGGTACATTATAGTTAAGACTCGACCAGTTTCGATACATATCAGCTACTTTATTGAAACGATATATCAATTTTTTTCTCAGGTCCTGTTCGCTGAAGCTCGTTTCCATTCGGCTTATTATCAATGTGCGATTATTTTTTTTCATAAACTTCGCAGTTTTTCGTTACTACTCGTAACTTTCAAAAATAAAATTGAGTCCGATACTCTGACTTTTGTGCCTGAGAAGTTTGCAATGTACACAAATTGTATCTCGGGAGCATTACTCTAAAACTTAATTTGGATGAGAAATCCTGCAAACATGAGTTTCAATTGGTAAATTCGGAATTCCCAATAGAAACTGATGATATATTAGGTAGAGACTTTTTAAACAAATTCCTTTGCAAGATTGACTATGAATCATTCATTATCTCGATTTTAATTGACGAGTCGCATATTATATTGCCTATGCATTCAAAATCACACAACACACTGATGATAAAAGTTCAACCCTGAACAAAAATTGTTCAACCGATTCGACTTAAACTAACGGAAGATAAAATAATTTTTAATAAAGAGATCCAAGAAGGTATTTTACTTAGTAATAACTCCAAAAAATGGCATGACGCGCTTTAAAATTTTAAATACAACAAATGAAGAAGTTATCTGAAACGGTATACAGTTGAAGCGTTCTCGCGAATAACATTGTAAACGACAAAAATGTAATTGTTCACTTTTATTCATTTTACAAACACTTTTATTCATTTTTATTAATTTTTTTTTGGCATGCTATAAAAATACCCCAAACTGCTTACTCAGTTCTGTTTGTATATAATATAAGAGAGTGATTCTAACAAGTATTCGCAAAAAAAAAAAACAATAAAAAAATGTCGGTTACAACGTTATTCGCGATTATGCTTCAGTTGGAAACTGATTCCTTAAATAAATATGGCATTTTGAATTATAACAGCAAAAACCTGTCAGCTCACAAAACGATTTTGGAAAAACTAGTTATACAATGTAATGACTAGACTGCGGATTTTTATGCAGAAATTGTTTTTTCTCAAAATAAGTGTTTCAACGGTTCTTACCTATACATTCCTATAAGGTATAGAGTTTACTTAAGTTTTTTTATATGCAAGTTATATGCAAGCTATATGCAAGTTATATGCAAACAATATGCAAGGTATATGCAAAAAACTTTCAACTTGAAAAAGTCTAAAATTTCAGTTTTTATTGTAATCAAAACAATTTTAAGGTATGTTTTTCATATTTAACAACAGTTCCATTATTTTTTCCCCTTATTCGTGTGTTTTTAAAGAGTGTGTGAAATAATTTCGATTAACTCTTTTAGAAATATAGACTGAATTAGCAGGCCACAGATAGACAACAAGAGAGTGAATGATTTTAAACAGTTATACATATTAACAAATGAGAGCAAAACAATATCAAATATTTTTTAAAAAAGGTCCTTTGTTTAATTGTGACATTAATCAGTGGCTGGCTGATCTTTCGGTGACAAAATTAAAAAACTATGTTGTATATTATCAAATTTGTTGATATTTTAATCCATTTGTTTTCATATAATAATTCCATTTTTTGAATTCTCATTGTGAAGAAAAAATATTGTAACATAGAATTACAACAGTATTACAAAACAAAATTATCAAATACAACTAATAAAATCTTAATTTGCATGCAACTAAAAACGGCATCTGTGTGAACAAGTGGATAAACTATAGCAAAAGTTGTATGACTACAGTATTACAAAACAAAATAATCAAATAATACTTTTAAAATTTTAATTTGCATGCAATTCAAAACGGCATCTTTGTGAACAAGTGAATAAACTATAGCAAAATTTGTTTGACAACAGAATTATAAAACAAAATAATCAAATACTACTAATAAAATCTTAATTTGCATGTACTTAAAAATGGCATCTTTGTGAACAAGTGGATAAACTATAGCAGCAGTTGTATGCAATGTATCTGTGCCGATAAGCACTAACAGCTTAACCCTTTCAATGCTGAAAGGTCACATGTGTCCCGTTGAGTGTTCTTTTTTAACTAGAATGATATCATTGTCATATATTAAGGGTATTCACTTCACTGCTGAAATTTCCGAAATGCTGAAATTTACGAAAAATTCAGTGCAATTGTTGTTGTTTTGGTTTTCCTTTTTTGGTTTGCTTAAATTTAATCACCTATTGGGTTGATCAGTGTTACCAGATGCTTTTCACCATTTATCCCTAGATTGGATTTCAAATCCCCCTAAAATCCCCTAATTTTTTTTTCTAAAAATATACAAAAATTTCATACGGGACAAATGAAAAGTAGTGCAACTGCAATGCATATAAAGGGCTGAGCTGTTGGACGCTTTTAACAAGGGCAGAAAGTTGCTTCATAGTTCTCAATTTTCCAATGCGAAGTTGACATTAAAATTAAGTCTTACTTTTGAAAGGAGGCTCCGTCTCCTACTTTTTGGCACATTTTTGGGCATATCTTTTTTTCCCCATACTTTTTTTCTTCTAAAAGATTAAAGAACCAAGGCATGCGCCTGAAAGGAAAGGAAAAGATTATTAGAGATTAACTTGAAAGACAATTTGAATTGCTTACAGAGCAGAGGCTAGTGTTATGGCTTAACCTCGGCAAGTATTTCCACCCTCAGTTGTTCCTCTCCTTCAATTCAACATTTTCCACAATTTAGCTGTGGATTTTTTGTTTCAATAATTCTTAAATGTAGTAAAGAACAAAGAAAGAGAAAAGAACCATGTCTGAACCCGGATTCGAACCGGGGACCTCTGAGTTGATAGTTTAGCGCACTTTTCACTAGACTACAAAGGCTGACTTGATTTGTTTTTAGTTTTTACACGGAATCAATTAATTGGAAGTAAATCGCGAAGCAAGTTTGAAGTGAAGTGGGAAATGATTGGTAATTAATTTTAAGTGCTACGAATTCAGCTATTTTTATAAATTGTTGGTAAAATAACCAAGAAGTCAAATATCTTCTTTTCTTAAATTTTTCCATTATTTTAAGGAAAAGTAAGAAAACTTTATTTCCAAAGGTCAATTTTTCAAATACCCCTAAAAACCCCTAAAACATTAAATCTCCCTAAAAAACTCCTAAAGATTCATTGTCCCTAAAATCCCTCAACACAGTTAAAAAACTTCTAAATCTAGGGGGAAATCCCCCAACCTGGCAACACTGGAGTTGATGAAAAATAATCGTTAGAAATTTGTGAAAAAAAGATGTGTTCAGTAACCATAAGCAAATTGGTTTAAATAGTGTGAGTCGTTGTGAACATGATAATTTCAATAAGAAGAAGAGCAATTCTGTCAAATCTCTCCTGAAAGCTGATGCAATTTATGCGAGCAAGAACAAAATTATCATTAATTCTATTGAAGCCGATCATATAATTTAGTTTTGCTACCTTTTCTGGCATTATTTTTCTATTAAAAGGCAGAAAGCACAAGTTTCTTAACATAATTATTTGTTTTGGTGCCAAGCCCACCAACCAAATGAAGCAATGACGATTATAAGCTTGACAGATTCATGTGAAAAAATGAAACATTACAAACGGTCGCTTACTTCAACTCGTCGGAAATTTTCTGATTTCTGAAATTTCAGCGATGATGTGATTACCCCTATTGTTATATATTTTCATCCCGCCATTTTTTGCATGCCATGCGATTATTTACGCATAATTTAATTTCGTTATTCGTAGTTGGTACAAAAGAGGAGTCATTATTGCAATTTCATGCCCAAGGCCATTGACGGAGCCTGTATTTTTAAAAAAAATCCGTATTGAATGGGTTAAGTCTAATTTCAAAGTTTCGAGAAATTTTGCTTCAAAGTTTTCTATCACCATATAAGTTATATGAAAAGGTCTTTAGTTTTCGCGTCATAGTTTTTGCTTAGGAAACTCAAGAAGCTCCGAATTTTGTGTGTTCATAGTTTTATATACGTGGAGTATAGCTCCATATATAACTCAGTTCTGTCTTAAGTCGACTTAAGCAATTATTGCTTATCGACACGATATATGCAACATATGCAAGTTGTATGCAGCGTATGCAAGTTTTATACAAAGTATGCAAGATATATGCTACGTATGCAAGTTATATGCAGCGTATGCAAGATAAATGCCACGTATGCAAGATATATGCAGCGTATTCAAGACATAAACCATATGCAGAATGCGTGCAATATGCAGAATATGCAACATATATGCAATTGCACAAAAATCCGCAGTCTAGTCATGACATTTCCAAATTTAATTTTCATCTGATTACTATTTGGTGGTTGCCTAAAACGATTAAAAAATAAAAATATAAGTACAAAAAACCTACTTGTTGTAACTTTTAATCCAAAAACATATAACAACCGTATGAATTTTTTCTTCATTGTGCATTCCAACTATCATTATCTAAAATTAAGACCAATAACAATAATGAAAATGGAGTACTCTAAGAGATATTGTTTTTTAATGAAATAATTCAAAGTAAAAGTATTCATTATATAGGTAGCTTTAACAAATGAGCCACAGACCACCAAATAATAATCAGATGAAAATGAAAATTGCATATGTGATAACAAATAAAATTGAAGGGAACACGTTTGTTTTTTTAACCATTTTGCTTAAAAGATAATGGCTCTAAATTCAATTTACCAGCAAAACTGATTTTCCCCATTCAAATCGTATGGGAAAATGAGAAAATTAATTCGCGACCTCTAAACCTTTACCAATTGAGATGCGCTTCACAGAGGATGTTTCTAAGGTCAAATGGAAGTGGAAAAGCCACCGACATCAAACACGGTTTTTTTTTGGGACACCCTAATATACATATTAATAACAACATACATATTAATAACTACAAAAGCAGCACAACAACAAACGACACGATTACGAACCAAACGAACAACCACAACAACGACCTGAAGCAGATTGTGTATTTCTCATCGTTTTATTCGTACTCTAACTAAATATTATTTTTGCATATATTTTTTCTTTGTACGATGAATATTAAAGGCTGTCATTATACCCCAAAGTGTAGACTAAAATCCTTAAATGTACTTGAATAAATTTGTGAAATCATACAAATGTAAGACGTAATTCTGCGTCTAAAAAAGCACTCAAAATCTTTCCAAAATTATCTTGATTGTGAGGATTGCATTAGAAATAATTAGAAAATTATCATAGTCAAAATAAAGTCGACTTTAAATTTAGTGCAAGCTTTTTGACAACATATTATATTCAAAAAACTGTCAAAAAAGCTTATACTAAATTTTTAGTCGACTTTATTTTGCCTATGATAATTTGCCAATAACTTAAAAAAAAATTTTAAAAAATACGAATAACAGCATTATCTTTTATCTGATTGCAAAAATTTTAAATTTTTTGATGCAGTTGGGAATAACTTTTTTTGAGGTTATTTCAAAATATTACATAAAGCTTACTGGTGGTTATCGTGACAGCCAAAATATTTTAGGTATCGTCATAAAATAGACCAATGCTCCCTTTTAGTCGGTGGCAATGGTGTTTTTTTTTATTGAGGCATCTTAATGTAAATACACACTTTTTTGAGTCATACATTTCTTTTTGTATTCTTAAAACATGTCTCAATATACCCTCAAACTTTCAAATAAATCGCTTCAAAAATGTACTCTTGAGGAATGTTTATTTTTGAACATTGATTTCATGTATTGCTGGCCTTAAAGCTGACGTCAATAATGAAACATGCAAGACTTTTACTTTTAGCCAAAAAAAACTGATTTTGATAAGGTGGATAATATCCATAATAAGCAAGGAAGATATTTTGAAATTAATTTTTTCCTAACTGTGAAACCTAAATAAGAGCGTTAAGCGGTGCGTTGCCAGCCGCTTTTCGCTAACGCTGAATTTTCATCCCTAAATAAGAGCGGCGGCCTTACGTCAGATGTTGTCAAAAAGTGTTTGGCATACAAGCTGCATTCAGCGGAGTCAACACTTGTGAGCTGTTATGGTGGCGATACCTTAGTGAGCGATGGTTTTTCTTAATATGTTGTTACTCTTAGGGCCGCTTTCTCAATGTCCGGTTAAGCACTAATCAGAACTTTAACCAGCAGTTAGCAAAAAAGCCCTTTCTCAGTGTTCGGTTAAGGTTGAACTGTCAGTTAAGTGCTGATTAAGTTAACGGCAAGTTGTGGTTTCGGTTAGCGCCATTTTAGGGTAAATGATTTCGAAGATGCTATCAAACTTTAAAATTTAAGATGGCGGATAGAGTTGCCACCTAAATTTTTTTATTTTTGCGAATTCTTGTAATTTTGAAACTCTGACAACGGATTTAATTTCGAATATAATGTCACAGTTTTAAAATTTAAGATGGAGGTTAGGGCTGCCACCTAAATTTTTACCACAGTATTGCCACCTAATAATATGCCTTTTTAAGAGTTTTAAACGTCATTAATCAGTGTTAAGGGGTCGCTGATTTCGAATCTAAAGTCAGAATTTTAAAATTCAAGATGGTGGATAGGGTTGCCACCATAATTTTTTGTAGTTTTATGAATTCGGGGCTGGCAAAAAAAATGCTGCACCAAAAATGGGTCGTTGAATCCGAATCCGTTGTCAGAATTTCCAAATTATAAAATTTTAAAAGAATAGGGTTGCCACCTAATATTATATCTTTTCAAGAGTCTTACACGTCAATTATCAGTGTTGAGGGGTCGCTGATTTCGAATCTAAGGTCAGAATTTTAAAATTCAAGATGGTGGATAGGGTTGCCACTTTAATTTTTGTAGTTTTATAAATTCGGGGCTGGCAAATTTTAAAATTCTGACTTTAGATTCGAAATCAGCGACCCCTTAACACTAATAAATGACGTTTAAAACTCGTGAAAATATATATTATTAGGTGGCAACCTTATTATATCAAAATTTTATAATTTTGAAATTCTGACAACGGATTCGGATTCAGCGACCCATTTTTGGTGTATAATTTTTTTTGCCAACCCCGAATTTATAAAACTAAAAAGAATTAAGGTGGCAACCCTATCCACCATCTTGAATTTTAAAATTATGACTTTAGATTCGAAATCAGAGACTCCTTAACACTGATAAATGAAGTTTAAAACTATTGAAAAGACATATAATTAGGTGGCAACCCTACTATTTCAAAATGTTATAATTTAGAAATTCTCACAACGGATTTGGATTCAGCGACCCATTTTTGGTGTATAATTTTTTTTTGCCAGCCCCGAATTTATAAAACTAAAAAAAATCAAGGTGGCAACCCTATCCACCATCTTGAATTTTAAAATTCTGACTTTAGATTCGAAATCAGCGACCCCTTAACACTGATGAATGACGTTTAAAACTCTTAAAAAGGCATATTATTAGGTGGCAATACTGTGGTAAAAATTTAGGTGGCAACCCTAACCTCCATCTTAAATTTCAAAACTGTAACACAACTTGCCGTTAACTTAATCAGCACTTAACTAACAGTTCAACCTTAACCGAACATTGAGAAAGGGCTTTTTTGCTAACTGCTGGTTAAAGTTCTGATTAGTGCTTAACCGGACATTGAGAAAGCGGCCCTCAGTAAATTTTAACACAACAGTTGTTAAATGTTCACAATGTCACAAAGTCACAAATGTTGACTCCGCTGAATGCGGGCATAGTGATGAATGACAAATTTTTCGCAGAAATTAAAATTTCATCGTTTTCTGCAGCCAACTTTACTTTCTAACGCTCTGTCAAAATTGGATTTTCCAACCGCTGAGCGTTGCCGCCGCGTTATTATGGTTTGCTTCATATAAATCGTATGGGCATGAGAAATTTTTGACAGATAAAAAACGCTTCCGCTCTGATTTAGGTTTGACTGTAAGATCAGCAGCAGATTTACAATTTTTTTAAGTAAGTTGAAAAGGATCCGTGGGAAATCATTGTAAAGTACCAATTTATACTATTATGATATTTGTTGTTTTTTATACAATACATAATAAAAACAGTCTGGTTAGGCAGCCCGAAAAAAAACAATTTTCACAAACGTTTTTTCGATAAAGTCAAATATATAGGTACTAAAACCTTTTCAGGTAAATTTGATATTTTCCGGCTAAGTATAAGTGTGATTATAAAATAGACCGATTTTAATGAAATTGATTAAAAAATAACAAAATGGCGGCGTTTGAAAATTTTTTTGTCATTTGTAATAAAAATGTTCGTTAATCCCGGGAATCCGGGACTAGAAATTGGTTTGGCATCCCGGGATTGAAAGTTCTATTTATTATCCACCTCATTCTCCATATTTTTACAATCCGCTCATTACATAACATAACAACATAAGAACCTCTCATACATAACATAACATAACATAACATAACATAACATAACATAACATAACATAACATAACATAACATAACATAACATAACATAACATAACATAACATAACATAACATAACATAACATAACATAACATAACATAACATAACATAACATAACATAACATAACATAACATAACATAACATAACATAACATAACATAACATAACATAACATAACATAACATAACATAACATAACATAACATAACATAACATAACATAACATAACATAACATAACATAACATAACATAACATAACATAACATAACATAACATAACATAACATAACATAACATAACATAACATAACATAACATAACATAACATAACATAACATAACATAACATAACATAACATAACATAACATAACATAACATAACATAACATAACATAACATAACATAACATAACATAACATAACATAACATAACATAACATAACATAACATAACATAACATAACATAACATAACATAACATAACATAACATAACATAACATAACATAACATAACATAACATAACATAACATAACATAACATAACATAACATAACATAACATAACATAACATAACATAACATAACACAACATAACATAACATAACATAACATAACATAACATAACATAACATAACATAACATAACATAACATAACATAACATAACATAACATAACATAACATAACATAACATAACATAACATAACATAACATAACATAACATAACATAACATAACATAACATAACATAACATAACATAACATAACATAACATAACATAACATAACATAACATAACATAACATAACATAACATAACATAACATAACATAACATAACATAACATAACATAACATAACATAACATAACATAACATAACATAACATAACATAACATAACATAACATAACATAACATAACATAACATAACATAACATAACATAACATAACATAACATAACATAACATAACATAACATAACATAACATAACATAACATAACATAACATAACATAACATAACATAACATAACATAACATAACATAACATAACATAACATAACATAACATAACATAACATAACATAACATAACATAACATAACATAACATAACATAACATAACATAACATAACATAACATAACATAACATAACATAACATAACATAACATAACATAACATAACATAACATAACATAACATAACATAACATAACATAACATAACATAACATAACATAACATAACATAACATAACATAACATAACATAACATAACATAACATAACATAACATAACATAACATAACATAACATAACATAACATAACATAACATAACATAACATAACATAACATAACATAACATAACATAACATAACATAACATAACATAACATAACATAACATAACACTGGCCATTTCAGACCTTGGAAGGACTTTGACCTAGCTGCTATTGATCAATTGTGTTGTGCGTGTTATTAAATGTTTGATCTTAAATGATCTTAAACTGTACCTACGTGTTTTATGCCGACTCCGTACGGCTTATGTTCTCAAGAAGCTTTACATGGCAATTTTTACTCTCTGAGATTTGCCATTGTCTGCAGAGAGGTGACAACTGAACAGAAAAATTTATTCAATTGAAAAAAACTTTCTGTCTGAGCTGGAATCGAACCCTGGCTACCGCGGTTCTTTCCACTAGGCTACGGTCGCCACTATTATCCAAACATGTCTAAATATAAGAGCACTACTATTATTTTGCTCACAGCTGTATATAACGTACATTAAAAATTTTAGAACCCCCCTGAAATATTTTACTGTATTTCCAGAGTTTTCAGCAGAACAGATGATAAACTGATGGGTCTAAGATATATTAACACTAGATTTACGGACTGAGCCAATTTGACTCATTTAAAATTGTATTGCTAAATAGTTTTTTAAAAATACATATCTTGGTTTTTAGTAACGTAATAAAATAAAGGTAAATATAGGTTACTCCCCTCCGACGACCTCCTTATTTCGCATATTCGAATGTGGTATACCTATTTTGCCAAATTGACTCATAAAATGATTTAACATTTAATTGCTTTAAGAACATGAAACTTATGGCTTACATAAAGAAAGTCCTTCTCAGAATTTTTAAAAAAGCTGATGCTTGAACATTCATGATCAATCTTATCGAGAATACTTCCGTTCCCATGTAGAAAATTCATGCTGCTTACGTACGGAAGAATTGTCAAGTTCAAGCATTATGCAAGAGAAATAGATGTAAGAGCTTTTATGATAAATGCTATAAAAATGTTTGCAGAAAATACATTTCAAAAACAGAGTTTATGTGTAAAAAATGTTATCAATGAAGTTTTAAATAATAAATCTTTTCAATTTAGTTGGAATTTAGTTGGAACCGTTTTTTTTAAATGGTCATTCTCATTTCCCCCGTTTTTAAGAGTGTTATTCCCATTTTCCATTTTGAGTTGAAAATTCCCGCGAAACGGGGAAAATGTCCTTTTCTGGCAACACTGTACATAAATTACAATTTACTACGATTTGAGTGGGGATAACTAGGGATTGATTAACTTCCCATGGAAACGCGAGTTGAGTTGAATTTCGTTAAATCTACGAAACTCCACGAAACTGGTTAGATTTAACTGAGTTCGATTGGATGCGTTCAGAAGGTGCCATTGCTGTTCAACTGTTGAGCGAAGTTTTATTGAATTTATTGATTACTTTTTATATTATTTTATTTCTCCCACTATGCTGACATAAAATGTAACATACCGTTCTGCAGGCACACAAAGTAGAGGAAACTGATACTGATTAAATACTGAACCATGGTATAATTATTTGACAAGTTAGCCGTGACAGTTTTTTGGCGATTGGTAATTGTCAAAAACAGCTAAAGGAGTTGTAGTATGCTGCTGTTGACTAGCTATGTGCTTATTTTTAACTTTTCTTTGATTCATTAAATTTGTTCGCAAAGTTTATTGGAATGTTTTTAGTTTGTTGCGGTTGACTAGCTATATTTAAGTCGTGGCTTATTTTTTCACATTGCGATTAATTGCATGAATGGTTAATTTTGACAACTACCCATCGTCGCTCGTGAGAAAAAAGCCAGTCTACGCTACTACCTTGTCAAATAATTATACCATGGACTGAACATGGTTAGTAAATTTTTATCTTGCTGAACACACACATTTATACTAAGAAAAAATGACGAATGGAATGGTAAGTAATGTAAGGTAATGCATAAAAGGGTTCAATCAACTTCCAGCTGATTTTGATCTTTGTTTATCTTTTTAACATCTTGACTGAGTCAGCAGTTTCATTCTGACTTACTCATACATACTTCGAAGTAATTTATTCGAGCATACATGATATACTTTAAAAGATTTTAAATTTCGTTGAGCAACATGAATAAAAAGTTGTGATGAAAATATATAAATATATTGAATATTATATTTAAGAATACTTTCACTCTGACTACTTTTTTTTTTGGTGGGGATAGCGAAAACACTTGTTTTGTACTAGTGCTATTCGTACACTGCAGATACTCGTATAGAGCTACTAAAGAGCTATAGAAAAACGCAAATATATCAAGGCTCTCCTTGTTTGAAGTTGCAGAGCAACTACAACAACGATAGTACTTGAAACCTCATCATATCGCAATGCAAAGCTGTTGAAGCATCGTTGAAGTCGTGCTCAGCAAGCAAGTAGTTTAGAACTAGATTAGGTATGAATAACGCTCCCATCTCTTTTTTCGCCAAAAGCAGGACAAAGTTACAATATTTTTAAGATTTTACTGGATTTACAAGACGTCTCGCAAAAAAACCGTACATTTTCGCAGGAAGTAATTTAAATTCGAAAAATTATTATTACTCGTATGTTGAAAGAATTAAATTAAGCATTTTCATTGATAATATAATTAATTTTATTATTTAATTTAGGAATTGCAGCATAAGCTTCTAATATCATTTAATACTAGGTATTTGTATTTAATATGTAATTTTGTTGAAACAAAAATAGAATTCAATCTTTTTTTTTTAATTATTAAATTATATTCAATAAAACAAAACAAAAAATAATTTAATTTTATTAAAATGGCAAACCAATGAGATTTTCCAGGTACTCCTTCGCACTTTGAGTAGAAAATCTCACTTTCACTATTTGTTTTTTTCCAGGAAAAAATATCTTTTTTAAGTTGATTGCTTAACATACACTTTCCCTCCAAATTGCGACAAGTTTAAAAAATGAGTTGCACAGACACTTTTAACAGGGTCGCAAAAAGGGAAAAGTGTGTTAAGGGAAACTTTTGACGTGTTACTAAAAAAGTATAAATTATAAACAAAGTGTACTAAATTGCAAACATGGGAGAAAAAAAAATAACAGGGCAAAATAATAAAAAAACATACTTTTGAGCCCGTTACACAGGACGAAATACAGGACGGATGGGAGCGTTAGGTATGAATGATAGTGGAGCTCAAAGAAAAAAGCAATACCTGGTTTTTTCGACTATATAGATAAATATGTGAAAACAATAAAACCATTTGAAACCCACCCACTCACTTACCGCGCAGCTTCTCCATTTTCTGTTTCAGCAATTTTCTGTGTTTGCAATCCTCCTCCGATCTTCTTATTTGCTTTTGCGAAATGATCTGAATTCTTTATACCTTTACTGGTGGAGGTATAACGAAGTTGGTGACGTTTATTTCCGACTACGTGGACTACGCAAGCCAGCGGGCGCACTGTTTGGATTCTAGTCATAAGCGAAATCATTTTTCCAAACAATTCAGCTTAATTGACTGATACTCTAGCTAATTTTGTGTAATTTCCTTGATTATTTTAAGGGCTCGTCACATTCAATGATTTTCTTCCTGCGTTCGGTTTTGCATATCCATGATATTCTGTACAAACTACATACATATATGCTGTATGCACACAAAATCGGCTTTTTATTTTTTTAACTATGCATGCTTGGTACATTGCTAAGTACCAATACAGCGTGCATATTAGTATGCTACTGTATAAAGGGTGTCCAGTGTAGAGTACGAATATTTTCGGAGGTGAAAGAGGAGGTCGAGTTAAGCAAAAAATCGTAAGACTTACGAGGTCTATTGGTATATCATGATTTTGATTCATACTACACTGTGGTGCATAACTATAAAACAGCTCGGTTTTTATATTTAACGGCCATTTGAAAAAATTTGAAAAAACTACGGATGAGGAATGATAGAGAATAAAAAAATATGTTTTCAGAAAAAAACAAAAACAACAATAACAAGTGGCTTTTTCCGTTAGACAGAAATCGTTGTATTTTGAGTGGAGCATAACTATAAGAAAAATTATAAATCAGTTGCGTGTAGTCAAGACTCTAAAGAGGAGTGGTTTTTTTTTGGTGTGACAAAAAAATATATATACAATGGCTCATAGCTTATTTTATGCAGTGCATACTGTAAACTTTAGGTTTTTATAAAAACAAAACTAACAGGAACAGGAACAGGAAAACTAAAAGAGCAAAAAGTCTAGTTAAATAAAAGTTTTTCTTTAATTGTGAATACATATATTTAGTTGTTTAAAAAATAAGAGAACAGAAAATACTGCTTAATTTCATCTCGCAGCTTATTTTATGCAGTCACTTCTCTCTGTTACACAGAAAAAACAAATTTGATGAACAGCATACGTTAAAATTAATTCATTGATTTTAATGAAAAAATCATTGAATTTTATTGAATTGCTCATAGTTTTTAACGTACTGTTCATTGAAATCAATGAAGTTATATTCATTAAAAATGTCTAAATAAATATCAATGATTTGTTTTCATAATTTTAATGGACTTTTTTAATGGTTCATTGAATTTAATGTATAGTTCATTGAATTCAATGTATTGTTCATTAATTTCAATGTATAGTTCATTAAATTCAATGTATAGTTCATTAAATTCAATGTATAATTCATTAAATTCAATGTATAGTTCATTGAATTCAATGTATAGTTCATTGAATTCAATGTATAGTTCATTAAATTCAATGCATAGTTCATTAAATTCAATGTATTCAGTTCATTAAATTCAATGTATACTAATTTATTCCCTTCCCAATTTTGTTTGAAGTGAAACGCGAAGTTGTGAAGACGTGTATGTAAATTGTGTATGTAAATTTTAGATAAAAGGTGATAATAAATGAAATTAAAAGTGAAGAAAATGTTGTGCTTTGAACGTAAAAGAAAATTTAAATCTGTTAAATTAATATTAGTATTAGTAAATAATAGGAAATATACCCGGCATTTTAAGTGACTGCTGCCATCATTTGTTTACATTTTTAAAGGATGAAAAATGTTTACATTTTTAAAGGATGAAAACCACATAAAAGATAAAGCTGTGCGGGCAAAGTTGGCAGAAATTGAAGATTTCACTAATTACAGTGGTAAGCTTAATTTTTCTCGAGGCTAAATAAATAAATAGTTATTTTTTTCAATTAATATCTTTCCAGACAGTACAGCTATGAAACTTCTTTGGAGCCTTCATGGGTATTTGGTGCCCACTCAAAAAGTATGCAGTAAGGACAACTTTGGAAGATAAACTTTCCTAAAGCATACTATTACCAGTTCCCAAGAGGCATTCGTTTTTGTTGGAAGCAGCATCCAGGAAGTCTAAAATATTCAACCAGGCGAAAATATTCAACCATTAATCCTTGCTGTTGGAGAGAAGAACTTCTCCTCATTCCTCATTCATGGATGGTGTAAATTTTCAATTTGCTAGTTTTATTAGAGCCGTAGATGTGTGCTTTAAAATTTTCCAATTATTTCAATTAAAATATCCTGCGGCATGCACTCTTCTGTGGGAGTTTATTGCCGTATATTTTTATAAATTTAAAAACTGTTCAAAATCTTCGAAAATTTGTATATTAATTGACTCTTTAAATAAAAAAATATTGTTGAAATTGTAATTACTTCCTTATTTTAAAAATGTTTAGAGAGGGATTAACAAATAATTCGTTGAATTTAATGTAAAGATCATTAAATTCCAATGAACATATTCCAATGAACTAAATACATTAAATTTAATGAAATATACATGGAATTCAATGAACTGAATACATCAAATGTAATGAACTGTACATTGAATCCAATAAACTAAATACATTAAATTCAATGAATTTAATAAATTAAATTCAATGAAATAAACATTGAATTCAATGAACTATAATACATTAAATTCAATGAATTATACATTAAATTCAATGAATTATACATTGAATTCAATGAACTTTAATACATTGAATTCAATGAACTATACATTGAATTTAATGTTAGGTTCATTGAACTATACATTAAATTCATTGAAATATACATTGAATTCAATGAAATATACATTGAATTTAATGAACTACACATTGAATTCAGTGAACCTTACATTGAATTCAATGAACTTAACATTGAATTCAATGATCTTTACATTGAATTCAATGAACTTTTCATTAAATTCAATGAAAAAATCATTAATTTTGGCATTTTTTAATGAACGTGTTCATTGAATTCAATGAAGTGTACATTGATATTCAAGGAACCATTCATTGAAAATCACTAAGTTTAATGAACTATTCATTAAAGTATGAAGAAAATTCATTGAAATCAATGACCACAGTTCATTGGACCAAAATCAATGAATAATTCATTGAAATTAATGCACCTTTTCATTAATATAATGTACCTTTTTGGTTCAGTGTACGGTACTCTAATGCTGCGCTGTCTAACGGTACTTTCGTTAGCTATGCCTTCGTTCTATTTCTATAATTGCTTTTGTTAGCTTTTTAGTCTGATTTTTTTGCTTCAAGTGTCTGCTTCTATGATTATTTAAGATAGGAGCGCGCACAACGCTTCAACAACGAGAATTGGTTATATACTATTTTAAAAACAGCAGCACGCAGCGAAAAATGGCTGAAATGGTAAATATCAATTCCTCTACAGTGCAAAAGATCATCGAGCGCTTCGTCCATAAGAATCGATTTCACAATAAGAGCAAAGAAGCACTAATCAAAATTTTTAATGCAACCGACGAGCGGCATATTGTACGGAAGATAAAGGCTAACCCGAGACTCTCAGCTCCGAAAATGGCTTTTGAAGTTCAAACTGACCTGAGCAAACAGTGTAGTGCTGAAACTATTCGACGTGTCTTGCGCAAAAAGAACTTTCATGGCCGAGTAACACGAAACAAGCCATTTATTAGCCCCAAAAACAGATTATGCAGACTCAACTACGACAAAGAACATATATCCAAGGCCCCAGAGTACTGGAATTCAGTTATTTTTGCAGATAAATCGAGGATCAATTTATTCGGTTCAGATGGTACGTGCTATATGTGGCGATAACCGAAAACCGAGGTCAACAAAAAAAAAAAAAAACTTAAAACAAACCGTGAAACATCGCGGTGGCAGCGTCATGGTTTGGGCCTGAATGTCAGCTGCTGGTACTGGGAAGTTGCCGTTTATTGAAACAACAATTTACAAATTTAAGTACCTACAGATCCTGTAGAACAATGTTTTGCAGAGTGCAAAGGTTATGGGTATAAAATTGAATTTCCGATTTTACCAGGATGACGATCAAAAGCACAAAGCGGGTATTGTGCAAATCAGGCTAATATACAACTGCCCACAATTTATGACGCCTTCAGCACAGTCGCCAGACCTTAATGTAATTGAAAATGTGTGGTCTTTATTGGAAAATAACATCCGGAAACATCAAATTTCAATCAAAAACCACCTGAAAGAGATATTGAAAACGAAGTGGGCGAATATTTCGCCACCTTTCATTCAAAAACTGGTCGCATCCATGTTAAACCACCTTAGATCTGTTGTGGACAACATGGGCTATTATACCAAATAATAAAAATATCAGATATCATTAATTAATACGAAAAATTTATAAATAACAAGTGACTGCATAAAATAAGCTGTGATATGAAATTAAGCAGTATTTTCTGATTTCTTAATTTTAAGCCAACTTACAGCCCTATTCTGGCAGCTTAACTAAGCTCACCACATTAACAAAATACTTAATATTAACAATTTGTTAAGGTTTCGTATTGTGATGCAAAATTTAAAAGCTCTTTTCCTTACAATTTTGTTAATAACAGAAAGAGTCTTAACAGCGAATGAAATGTATGTGTTTAGAAAAAAAATTGTTGTGAAAATAATAAAAAAATACTAATTATAATCTAATATTGAGTTTAAATACATTCAACTGAGAAATGGAAGAATTTTTTACTTATTTTAAGTGTTGATAATAAAATCTTTCAGTAGCCGTGGCAAATTTTTCAAGCGCTTGCAAAGTCACAAGCTGCACTCGAAGCAAGGAGAATAAATAATAGTAAAGAGATTTCAGAGGCGAATTAGATGAATAAGGCGAAAAATTATGAGCATTGAGGTGCAGCAAGGAGAAAAAATAATAGTAAAGAGATTTCAGAGGCGAATTAGATGAATAAGGCGAAAAATTATGAGCATTGAGGTGCAGCCCGTGCGAAGAAATATGGCGGCGATATTGAGAGCAGAGCTGAAAGCCAATGAAATGAGTCGACCGAAAACAAATCGTGCTGAGAGAATTTTGTAGTACACTCGCAACTGGTTTGCGAATGAAGACATGTGGCGATGATGAGCGGCCGGAGGAGAGGAATGAAAACACCAGCAAAGTCAAGCAACAACGAAAACAAAACAAAAGCACAGATCATATGGCAATTGGAAACTATTGAGTATCCGAATTGACTATTATAAATAAAAATGCAAAAAATCTAATTTTAACTGTTTTTAGCGCATTTATTTGCATGTTTCCTTTTCTATGCCGAATTGGTTTCATTTTATCCTCAGCTGAACGTTGCTGTTGTTGTTCTTGTTGTCAGCCATATTATGAGAATATTTCTAACTTAGCTGATATTGTTTTGTTTTGTTCTTAGCTGTAATTTGTCTTAGCCGAATAGATAGAACATCAAGCAAATATCACATTTTCATGATCAATTAAATTTTTGGAAATATTTTACATTTATTACGAAATATATTTGCTACAAATATTTTCCTTCTTTTAATTAGATTTCATATGAAAAATAAGTGGTAATAATTATTGTGAAGAATTCTAAATATCTATGTATTTGAAAATGTTTTCAAATACTTTTCAATACAAAAAATCTATTTTAACAATTTTAAAAATTTAACTTATTAAAGTCCTTACCGCATTAATAACATATATACAAAGTAAACTTTTTGGTTACATATAATCGAATCGAAGAAAGTTATACGACACACTATTTCTTTGTTTGATTTCTGCTAAGCATACATATTATTAATTTTTAATTAAAATTTTAATACATTTAATGTATGTATTTACATTTGTATATTTTATCTGGGCTTATCTATTTATTCATCGCATATCTGTTTATTCATTTCTTATCTGTTTATCCATCTCTGGACAGTTCAGAAAATCATTTATCTGTTTGTATTATATTTGAAAGGATTGCGAAAAAGTCCATTAAAAGAAAACTTCATGGTTTTGTTTTACAATATTGATTTCAGGAAATTTCGTCACAGTTAGAAAAATGTGTTTAAAATTTTTGTGAAATGAAGATATCTTGTCTAAATGGAAAACGAACACATTTTGTTAAACATAACTTTTTCTTTATACTGTTGCGCTTTACATGATTTGTCTTTAGGTTTGCAAAAAATTTAAAAATAAAGTAACATAAAAATAAACATAAAGTAACGTAGTAGAAAAATAAATTAACATATCATTAAATTAAGGTTGCAAAAAGTCGATATAAGTTTTTATCTTACAGAATAAAGTAATAAAAACAGCACTTGAAGCATTTTAAAAAAAAAAACTGGTAAGCTCTTCGATTTTTATTTAATAGTTATTAAAAATTAGTTATCAAACATAAAAATCTGGTGAAAAGTACCAGAATTATGGTATTTTACTTTTCGGAAAAAATTTAAAATTTTTTCCTTTTGTAATAACTAACTTTTAAAAAATTTTAAATTTTTTCCTTTTGTAATAACTAACTTTTAAAAAATCAACATTTTAAAAAATGCTAATAAAAACGTTGTTAAAATAATTTCTGAGACAACACTTAAAAGAATTACAAAAAAATTGTGTGATTACGTTAAATAACTTCATCATTATGAAATTTCTTACTGAAAGTGCAACATTTTGTAAATTTTGAGTTTGAGAATTTTTATGTAATATTTTATAAAAATCGCAAAAGTTGAAATTAGTCAGTATTTCAATAAAATTCAGTGCAAATACTTTCTTAAACTATGACTAATATTGACACAAAAAATGATGAGATTACCTGGTCGTTTTGAAAGATTTTCCTGGAATTGTACCGTTTTGAAAATTTCGAATTTGAGTATATTTGCAAAAATAATTCCTAAAAATCCAAAAATGCAAAATTTTAATAAACAACTTCATAGGTGGTTGTGGCATAATCTTGAGCAATTTTTGCAAAAAAAAAAAGGAAGCGAAAATTAAAACTTTTATTAAAAAGCGAAAGTTGAAACTCACAGTTTCTTAAAAATACACAAAGTGTCTGTTTCTGGCATATCGAACACAAAAAAATCAGAAAGCATATATTTCTCAATTGAAATGACTTCAATAATTTTAAAAAATGTTCTGATTTACATTCGAAAAAAATTTTAATTTTCAGAGTTGCTAAGATATCTCTTAAAAAATAAAAAATAAAATCTTAATAAAGTATTGTTTTAATTAACCTTTAAACGTTTTTGATTTTTTGTTACGTAAAAAAGTTTAGCCTCCAATGCATTACAACCTAAGATTTAAGTTCACCAATTACACTAAGTTTGAAAGCAGCAAAATCAAGCAACAACCCAAACAAAAGCACAGATCATATGGCAATTGAAAGCTATTGAATATCCGAATTGACTATTATAAATGAAATGCAAAAAATGTTATTGCATTTATTTGCGTGTATTCTTTTCTATGCCGAATTTGTTTCGTTTTATCCTCAGCTGAACGTTGTTGTTTTTATTGTTGTTCTTTTGTTGTAGCTTTAATTTGGTATTGTATTCCTTGGCTGCAGGAAATAAATGTCACATTTGAAATGTTTTTAACTTAGCCGAATGTGTTATTTTTTGCTATCTCCTTTCCTATGCTGGATCTATTTTTTCTTAACCCAATCTGTACGCTGTCTTATCTGAACAGATAGAACACCATATCTCTAAGACGACTACAAAAATAATGAACTTTTATTAAAAATATACAATTTTTAAAACATATTTAACATTTATTACGAAATTGATTTGCTACAAATATGTAGGTATGTACTTTCTTTTAATTAGAGTTAATTATGAAAAATATTTGATAATAATTATTGTGAAGAATTTTAAATATTTATTTGAAAATCTTTTCAAATCTTATATATTATATATTATACGTATCTGGAGTTTTTATTTAAAGTTGTAATACATATTTACATTTGTGTATTTTCTCTGCACTTATCTGTTTTTCATCTCTTATCTGTTTATTTATCTCTGAACATTTCACATAAACATTTATTTGGAAATATTACATTGTATACTGTATATGTATATACAAAATAAACTATCTATATTATACTACGTATAGATATTTACTTGTTTTTTTTTATTTTCAAAATATTGCTTTCAAAAAATTTCGTCAGAGTAAGAAAAATGTGCTAAAAACTTATGCGAAATGAAAATATTTTGTCTAAATTAAAAATTACCACATTGAGTTAAACATAACTTTTTCTATAATCTTTTGCTATGTACAAAATTTTTCTTTATGTTGTAAAATGTAACAATTGAGTTTCAAAAAAATAAACATAAAGTAACGTAGTAGAAAGATAAATTGTTTCTGATATAAATATAAAATTTAAGGTTACAAAAAAGTCGATATAAGTTCTTTTTGATTGATTTTTTGTATGATTGCCATTTGTTGAAAAGTTTAAGGAGTTCGATGCTTCTGCATCATGGGAACAATTCATAAGAAATTTTAACAGTGCTTTTAGGTCGACTAATGGATTTATAATTGAAATAGGAGAGACTTATGTGACAAAAAAAAAGCTTCCTGTTACTAGAAACTTTAATTAAATGGAAAAAACTTATGAATTAATTGCATATTTAGGAACTGTTCAGTATTTAATTTATACATATGAAGAGAAAACCTTAAAATCAAGTTAAATCACATTTCGGAAATTTTTGAGTTAGCAATTTCAATGTATAGATAAGGGCCTTATACACGCTCCTCCACATTTCAGTGGTGTGTTAAAAAAAAGTTATCTTGTTTTAACCAAAAAACATTTGGCCATTCTAACCAAAAATATATATGATGCAACTTTTAGTTGTACGCAAAACCTATTTTAGTCTTATACTTTCATCATAAAAGGTATTTTGGTAAAATCGCAACTCTAAAGTCGGAAGAATAAATAATTCGAACATTTTTTTGCAAGTTTGGTGCAAAATAAGTTGAAATTGAAAAGCTCAAGAATTTCAAAAGTTTTTTAAATTACAGAATTTTTTTTTCTATCCAAATTTCTTTAGTTACATCTATGTACGTATACACAAAATATAAAAACAATTCGTTAAAAAAAAACGTGCTAGCACTTTTTGCTCATTTACTCAGAATTTTAATTTTGTGATACAACTTGATTTGCATGTTTGGTATTTGTATATCAACATCCGTTGGTAGTTTATCTATCTATAATATTCTTGGCTAATGACCTCTTCTATAATCCATCTATAAAATTTGTTATTTTTGAAAGATATAACCAAATAAAGTGAGTGGATTTAATATAAACAATAACAAAGCAAATATCAATGCTCGCGCTAAAGTGCTAAAAAAACCTGCACAGACAATAAATGACAATAAACCTGTTTCGAGTGCTAGTTCTGCTCTAGTTACTTCTTGCTCGTCTTCGGCAGCTTCTTCAATGCAGATTTCATCTGTGCATACAGAGGTCACTGAACCTATAGAAACTGTTAAATTGCATGATAATAGTCAAAACATGAATGCAATAAAAAATATTGTTAGTGATGCTGTTGGAGTTGTTGTTGGAGTTGATGATCGAGCTGCTGTGCGTGTTGATCGGGAATCTGAGATGTTTAATGTGGGCGCTGATGTTGAAGGTGCCATTGCCAATTTGGCTGATGATAATAATGCTGCTAGTAGCTATGCTTCGATATTATTTAAGAAAACTTCAAATGCAGCTAGTGCCCAAAATCATGCTTCTGATGTCGTAGTGAAAAATGACGTTTTGAAATCATCTAAAAAGAAAATTGTTGTTGGTCAAAGATCAAATACTGAACTGGATGTAATAGAGCCAATGCACTGGTTTCATCTTTGTTCGTTTAAGTCATCGGTTACCTCTGATGATATCTTAAATTATATTCATAAGCACACTGGTATTGATAAAAATCATTTAGCTTGTCAACCACTAACGAGAAAAGATCTGGCTCAAACTCAAATTGAGAAAATAAACTTTAAGGTCGGAATTTCGGCATCTCTTACGGGTCATATTTTAGATCCAACTCTTTGGCCTACTAATGTTTCTATTAGTAGGTTTGAGTTTTTTCCAAAAAAGGATCGTCGTCGCAATCGGAGATAGACGCAAGCAATTATGATAATCCTGGTAGTAATCTGAGATTATACTTTCAAAATATGTCTGGCATAAGAACCAAGTCAGAATTAATTAAGTTATGGTCCTCGCAATTTGACTACGATATAATTGTTATTATTGAAACATGGCTAAATCCTGAATTTTTTGATGCTGAATTTTTCGACCTGAATTGTTATCAGGTATTTCGGAAGGATAGAGATGCTGCTAAGACTTGCTGTACTAGGGGTGGTGGTGTTCTAGTTGCTGTGAAACGCTCGTTGTGCTGCTGTGCTTGGCCATTGGAAAATACGGACACTTTACTGGATCAGTTATGTGTTCAAATTGTTGGATACTCTGAACGACTATATTTGGTGGTTTCTTACTTGCCTCCAAATAGTTCGGATACACTTTACATGTCTCATGTGGACAATATATTGAGTTTAGCATCAAATGTTTCTAGTGATAGTCATTTTTGCATTCTTGGTGATTTTAATTTAAATAAAGTAACTTGGAATAACTATTTAACTAATAATCCATTAATTCCCACTAATGTGAATTCAACGCATGAAATTTATCTCATTGATTCTTTTTTAAGTCTCGATTTTGTTCAAATTAATGGTTTCTCTAATAAACTAAATAGAATATTAGATCTTATTTTTATAAGTAAAGAGTTTAATTATAATATTGAAATTTGCCATATTCCGGTCTGTGAACCTAATATTCATCATGTGCCTTTGGTGCTTACGATATCATTTTACAATTTCGCTTGTAAATTTAGTAACTCTTTGAACTCCAGTATGTATTATAATTTTAGTCAATGCAATTTTGAAGCACTTAATACTGCTATTATTTCGGTGGATTGGGAACATAATTTGAAATACAAAAGCACTTATGATTCTTTTATATTTTTTAAATCAAAATTTCTAGACATCTGTGAAAGAATTATCCCTCAATGTCCTTGTAAAATGTTTAAGCTACCGTGGTATACCACTGGGTTAAAAAAATTGAAAAATCTAAGAAATAAGTTTTTTAATTTATACAAAGCCACAAACAATATTGAATATTTTTTTAAACATCAACATTATTTGAGGGAATTCAATTTTTTAAATAAATTCTTATACAAACAATATATTTGCCGCTATGAGTCAAATATAAAGTTGAATCCAAAAAATTTTTGGACTTTTATAAATTCAAAAAAAATGACCTCTGGTTTTCCGTCTTCTATGTGTTATGAAGGTGTTTGGTCTCAATCTTATGTTGATTCTGCAAATCTGTTTGCTAAATTTTTTTGCTCTAATTTTATTACGGATGAAGACGAAAATATAGATATCAATACTAATTATGGAGTAAATATTGATTTTGGTTGTTTTGAAATCTCTAGCGCTGATATCGCCATTTCGATACAGGGTTTAAATAACTCTCAAAAAAAAGATGTAGATGGATTTTCTGCATTTCTTTTAACTCATTGCCAATATTCACTGTTAGAACCACTAAAAATTATTTTTAATAAATCTTTACAGACTGGAACTTTTTTAGATGCTTGGAAAATTTCTTTCATCAGTCCGATATATAAAAATGGAAATAAAAATGATATTTGTAATTATAGACCAATATCTAAGCTATCAAATATTTCAAAAATTTTTGAGAGCATTATTAAAAAGAAACTTACCTTTGAAATAAAAAATATAATATCGCCAAATCAGCATGGTTTTATGCCGAACAGATCAACAGTCACAAATCTAGCGACCTTTACAGACTATTGTATTTCTTCATTAGTAGATGGCTTTCGAGTTGATACTATTTATACGGATTTTGCAAAAGCGTTTGATAGGGTTTCGCATCATATCTTAGTAATGAAATTCTTGCGTTTAGGGTTCCATTCAAATTTCGTATCTTGGGTCAAGTCATACCTAAGCAATAGACTCTGCATGGTGTCTATTGAAGAATCCATGTCTGAACCGTTTATAGCTTCCTCAGGTGTTCCTCAAGGAAGCATTTTAGGACCACTTTTTTTTATAATTTTTATAAATGATGTTAGTTCCTGTTTTAATAACATGAAGTTCTTAATGTTTGCCGACGATTTGAAAATTTTTTCTCGAATAGCAAATAGTTCTGATATGCTTGCTTTGCAGTCTGACTTAAATAATCTATATGAATGGTGTTCTAAAAACCGTTTATCTCTAAATATAAATAAATGTTTTCAAGTTTCATATTCGAAACAAATAAATAATGCTCATGATCAATACAATTTGAATAATCAAAATTTGATATCAGTAACATTAATAAAAGATCTTGGTGTTATATTTGACTCAAGTTTTACTTTTATTCATCATTTAAATTATATAATTCCTAAGGCATACTCTTTATTAGCATTTATTAAGCGCAATAGTAATGAATTTACTGATCCTTATACACTAAAAATTCTGTTTACTAGTCTGGTTAGATCCAAGTTGGAATACGCAAGTTTTATTTGGAATCCGTATTACAATACGCATGTGAATCGCTTAGAACGTGTTCAGCGTAGATTCCTCAAATATGCACTTCGTTCTATTAACTTTTCAGATCCTCTTCCCTCCTATGATGTTAGATGTAAACTTATAAACTTGAAAACCCTGGAAAATCGAAGAACTATATTATCCCTCTTATTTGTTTTCAATATTATTTCTGGCAACACAGATTGTTCGTATCTTCTCAATCAAATAACTTTTAATGTTCCTTCCAGAACATTAAGAAATAGTGCACCATTTAATATTGGAGTGCACAGAACAAATTATGCTTCAAATTCACCAATCGTGAGAACTTTGCGAGAATTTAATAATCTATCAAATGTATATTCTATTGATTTTTCAGTCACTAAGACGATAATGTTCAAACAATTAAATTCAATATATTAAAGTGTAATATCTATTACTTTGCATGTACATACTTATATATTAAGCATATAGTCAGTAAGGTTAACATACCATTGATTAAATAAATAAATAAATAAATAAATAAATAAATAAAAAGCAACTACACAACAACAATGATCAATACATGAGAGAAGTTTAGTAGCTATTTACAATAATATAGTCATTTTATTTGCTGACAGAAAATTTTCATTTTGCTATTAAAGAAATCATAAATTTCTTCTGACATGAATAGTTTGACTTATTGCGTGTAAAAGGCATGGTATTACATTTTTAATGCTTGTTAAAGAACTAAAATTGGTCGAATTTTCAGAAAAGCAGCACAATATTCTTACCGCAGAACAGCAATTGCTTTTTTTAATATTTTTGTATCAGTTTCCAAAGAGTGTCATATCTCTTCATCAGTTTTAATGTGCATTCATCCCATACAAAAGTTGGAAAAAATAGATGGAGTGCTCCTATGATGCTTGGTTAACTTAAACCAAAAAACCTCTATTTTGTACTTGATTTTGAATGGGGGTACATACAAAGGTTGGCCGATTTATTAGATTTATAGATATGTACTGAAAATGGTTGAAATCGGTTAGACCATGGGGGTACCTCATTTGGACCTATATTAATTTTTTAGTGTAAATGAGAAAACCGTTCATTTACTTAATCGCACATTGTACAGAGTAGGTTAAAAAAATGTTTCACACATTTGACTAGTTGACCTTTATCAAATCATTCTCCCACCACCTCACATTAAGCTTGGATTGATCAAACAATTTGTTAAAGGACTAGATCAAACAGGAACAACTTTAAAATATCTAGAAAAAAAATTTCCAAAAGAAAGCAATGCAAAAATAGAAAAGTTTAATTGTTATTAAAAAGTATACTTTTTAAAATAAATTATTTATATAATTTTTTTGAGGCATTTTTATTGGACCGCAGTGGCAGTTGTAGAAAAAAGAGGGTGACTAAGTTTTGTTGCAGTTTTTGAAAATTTTTAGGAAATCAACGAAGCAATAACTATGCAGGAATTGTGACGGAATTGCTTATAGCATTTCAGGCTAGGTGCTGCAATATGTCAACCAAAGTTCACTATTTGCATTCACATTTTTATTTTTTCCCACCAAACTGATGTCTATTCAGTGTCGAGAATGGTGGAAGATTCTAGCAGGAAATTTTAAAAAAAGAAACACGTTACATAGGAAAAAGCAAAATTCACATGCCATCGGATTATTGTTGGTCTCATCATCGCGAAACCATCAATTATAAATATAAGAGAAAAAGGTCGTCAAACGATTTTTAAAAAAGAAACCAGTAAAATAAAACAAATGCAAAAACTATATTCATAAAATGTAAAAAAAAACAGAAAAATATGAAATCATAATCAACTCCAATATTTTTTAAACCGATATTTTTTAATGAGAAAAAAACAGAATATATGTTAAATCATACTTTTTTAATAACTTCATTATTTCTTTACCAAGTCTAATTTTGTATAATGAGTTCGAAAATTAATACCCTTGTCTTCTGAAGAAAAAAATAGACACAATTACGTCAGTAGATTTTTTGATTTCTCACCGTTAGAAAATGTAAAAAAAACAATATGCGTTCATTGTTTTAACGTCTATTATTCTTAAATGTATTGAGGTATTTCTATTCTTTAAATTAGAGTACAAAACTGCAAGTCATGGCTTTCTTATAACATAATTAAATTATTATTATTATGCAATAATATAAAAATTTAAGTGAAATTGTTAACTTCGCTGAATGCGGCGAATGTGTGTGACGCAAGCATTTTATTTTGTTTTCTTTTGTTTAACATTCGATGATTGCAGCTAGTGAGAAAAAAGGTAGCTGTCAAGGCTACCTAATAGTGATTGTATCATGCAATCAATTAATAAAAAAATGATATTACAGCTCATAAAAATATACAGGTGCGGAATCAGTGTCGCAAATTTTTTAATGTCTGTTTCGCAATTTTATATGGATAGCAAAAATAATCCTATTTTCTTATAGGATTATTCTTTCGGTTTTTGCTTTGCATGTAAAAAATATAATCTCGATTATTTTGAAGCTAATGGAACGCAGCTTTTAATTTTATTTTTTAAGCAATTTATAGATAAATTAATTTACCATGTTGATCAAATCGTCTGCACTGTTTCACAAATGCAATTTTTTTTTTCCTAACTATTTAGTAACTGTTTCGTAAGCATTTTTGTTTAAGTACAAGTGTATGGCATTGGCTATAGATAATGGAAAAATAGTTGAGGTAAGAAAAAGACAATATATTAAATTTGTTTTTTAATTACTAAATTACATAATTACTCACTAACTAATTACTGAATTTCCCAATTGAACTGCAATGCAAATTAAAGTAACGTTACGCCAGTAACGTAACGCTAGATCAAAAAGCCTAATAAAAAACAAAAAATTTTTTAAATTCAAAAACATGGAAAACAAACTTTTATTATGTCAAATTTTTCTTAAAAAAGTAGTAAACAAATAGTCTTGCCCAATTCAGAGTTTTTTTGCAAATTTTGTAATCCAAGTCAAAATTACTTCCTTTTTTTGTAATGTAACGCCAGCTCATATTTTTGCTTATATCTTTTAATCCTTATTATTGATTGTTGTCATTGTGTTTTCTAAGTATAGTGCTTCTTAATTACTACGCACATATACAAGAAATTTTAAAAAATTAGACTTTTTCATTAAATTTTTTTAATATTTACTCGTAAAAATCGTCCGTAACGCAAGTTTGGATATATTCATTTACAATTTTGTAATTAATTTCAAATTTTTTCCGAAAAATAAAATACCACAACTCTGGTACTTTTCACCTGATTTTTATGTTTGATAACTCATTTTAAATAACTATTAAATAAAAATCGTAAATAGTAAAGGTCCTAACAAGACACAATTAATAATATTTTAATTTTATTAACACGTATTGTTAACCTTTTTTAAGTGTCCACCGCACACAACCATTGGGGACACCATACGCAACCGACCGACTTATTAATTTTTATAATTTTTGCTTAAAATTTTAAAAATTTGCTTAAATAAAAACAAAATATTGAATTCTATACTATTTACACTTTTTATACATATAAAATGTATCTTGAAATTTCAGCACATTTCGCTGATGTACTGTTTTTTTTAAATGAACTAAAACCGCAGTCTTTTTCTAAAACCGAGTAGATACTTTATATTTAGTTTATGGTTTTAATAAGTTGTTTAAACCAAGTTTAAATTACAAGATAGACATATACTGAACCAAACTGGATGCAAGAAAAAATATTTGAATTCGTTTTATCATTAAAAAGCACCAAAATATACCTACATTTAAGTACGCAATACGAAATGAGTGATATATTTATTATTATTTTAAAATTTTTCAAAATTGTATAACACTTACCAAGATATATTGTTGGTTAAATTAACCCACTTTTTAGGCGTGAACCTCCAATGCAAGAAGAATCAAAACAACGGCTGCATACTCTTGGTTTTGAATTGATCAATAACAGGCACTTTGAGGATTTTTAAGAAACTGTGAAGTTTCAACAGTTATAACTTTTTTTTTAATTTTCGCTTTTTTTTAAAAAATTGCAACAACCACCTATGAAGTTGTTTATTAAAATTTTGCATTTTTGGATTTTTAGGAATTATTTTCGCAAATATACTCAAATTCGAAATTTTCAAAACGGTACAATTCCAGGAAAATCTTTCAAAACGACCAGGTAATCTCATCATTTTTTGTGTCAATATTAGTCATAGTTTAAGAAAGTATTTGCACTGAATTTTATTGAAATACTGACTAATTTCAACTTTTGCGATTTTTATAAAATATTACATAAAAATTCTCAAACTCAAAATTTACAAAATGTTGCACTTTCAGTAAGAAATTTCATAATGATGAAGTTATTTAACGTAATCACACAATTTTTTTGTAATTCTTTTAAGTGTTGTCTCAGAAATTATTTTAACAACGTTTTTATTAGCATTTTTTAAAATGTTGATTTTTTAAAAGTTAGTTATTACAAAAGGAAAAAATTTAAAATTTTTTAAAAGTTAGTTATTACAAAAGGAAAAAATTTTAAATTTTTTCCGAAAAGTAAAATACCATAATTCTGGTACTTTTCACCAGATTTTTATGTTTGATAACTAATTTTTAATAACTATTAAATAAAAATCGAAGAGCATACCAGTTTTTTTTTTAAAATGCTTCAAGTGCTGTTTTTATTACTTTATTCTGTAAGATAAAAACTTATATCGACTTTTTGCAACCTTAATTTAATGATATGTTAATTTATTTTTCTACTACGTTACTTTATGTTTATTTTTATGTTACTTTATTTTTAAATTTTTTGCAAACCTAAAGACAAATCATGTAAAGCGCAACAGTATAAAGAAAAAGTTATGTTTAACAAAATGTGTTCGTTTTCCATTTAGACAAGATATCTTCATTTCACAAAAATTTTAAACACATTTTTCTAACTGTGACGAAATTTCCTGAAATCAATATTGTAAAACAAAACCATGAAGTTTTCTTTTAATGGACTTTTTCGCAATCCTTTCAAATATAATACAAACAGATAAATGATTTTTTGAACTGTCCAGAGATGGATAAACAGATAAGAAATGAATAAACAGATATGCGATGAATAAATAGATAAGCCCAGATAAAATATACAAATGTAAATACATACATTAAATGTATTAAAATTTTAATTAAAAATTAATAATATGTATGCTTAGCAGAAATCAAACAAAGAAATAGTGTGTCGTATAACTTTCTTCGATTCGATTATATGTAACCAAAAAGTTTACTTTGTATATATGTTATTAATGCGGTAAGGACTTTAATAAGTTAAATTTTTAAAATTGTTAAAATAGATTTTTTGTATTGAAAAGTATTTGAAAACATTTTCAAATACATAGATATTTAGAATTCTTCACAATAATTATTACCACTTATTTTTCATATGAAATCTAATTAAAAGAAGGAAAATATTTGTAGCAAATATATTTCGTAATAAATGTAAAATATTTCCAAAAATTTAATTGATCATGAAAATGTGATATTTGCTTGATGTTCTATCTATTCGGCTAAGACAAATTACAGCTAAGAACAAAACAAAACAATATCAGCTAAGTTAGAAATATTCTCATAATATGGCTGACAACAAGAACAACAACAGCAACGTTCAGCTGAGGATAAAATGAAACCAATTCGGCATAGAAAAGGAAACATGCAAATAAATGCGCTAAAAACAGTTAAAATTAGATTTTTTGCATTTTTATTTATAATAGTCAATTCGGATACTCAATAGTTTCCAATTGCCATATGATCTGTGCTTTTGTTTTGTTTTCGTTGTTGCTTGACTTTGCTGGTGTTTTCATTCCTCTCCTCCGGCCGCTCATCATCGCCACATGTCTTCATTCGCAAACCAGTTGCGAGTGCACTACAAAATTCTCTCAGCACGATTTGTTTTCGGTCGACTCATTTCATTGGCTTTCAGCTCTGCTCTCAATATCGCCGCCATATTTCTTCGCACGGGCTGCACCTCAATGCTCATAATTTTTCGCCTTATTCATCTAATTCGCCTCTGAAATCTCTTTACTATTATTTATTCTCCTTGCTCGAAGCATCTGTTTATATCGCGCATCTCTTCTTTCAAAAGGCATATCGATTTTCACCATGCATGGTGATCTTTAAAAGCTTTTTAAGCTTTTATGTTGTTAATGATTTTTAAGAATACCAACATTTACATAACATAACAATCAGCTTAACAAGAGCTCCTTAACTATTTCTTGTTAAGCTAACAACCAGAATAGGGCTGTTAATATATATTTTTACAAAAAATTAAGTTAATTTAGTAAACTAAACATCTTGTTCTTTTATATGATACTATATTATTTTTTCTATTCCTGTTAGTTTCGTTGTTATAAAGCCCTAAAATTGAAAGTATGCAATGCATAAAATAAGCTGTGAGCCACTGTAATGCCACGTGGTAAATACCTTTCTGAAATGGAAAAAAGGTAAATATATGGTTTTCAAACTGAAGGACACTCGTTACGAGAAATTGCAAGAAAAGTAAAATGCTCCGTTACAGTTGTGCGGAATTTTTTACAAAAAAAAAAATTAATATTGTAAAAATAAAATATGGAGGACCAGAGCCCAAGATAAGTTTGCGGGATAAGTGTCGAATTGTGCAATCGGCAATCAATTCAATGAAGAGCGCTAGAAAAATATCAAAGCAATTGGGTTTAAATGCATCACGTTGGATGGTAGCTCGAGCATTAAAACAGTCTGGAACTATCATAAAACAAGTTCTTAAGACAGCGTCGAGGTTGCTTGAGCAACACAAGAAAGCTCGTCTCAAATTAGCAAGAAATAACATGTCAACGGACTGGAAAAAGGCGGGCGCGCACTTTAAAGTGTTTCAATAATCCATGACATCTTCTTTCGTGTTTTAATATCATTTTTTTTGGGTGAAAAAAAAATCAATTTGGATGGTCCTGATGTATTCAAGACTTACTGGAGAGATTTACGTAAAGAGCCACGATTTTTTTCGAAACGGAATTTTGGGGGTGGCTCTCTCATGGTTTGGGGAGCTTTCAGCTTTGATGTAACCCTGGAATGAGCTTTTCCGAGCACTCGAATGAATTTTATTGATTACATTCAGACGTTGCAAATGAATCCTTTACCTTTTCTTAGAAAAAAGAGAAGCTCAAAATGGATTTTTCAGCAGGACAACGCGCCCGTACACAATAGTCAAGAGACACGAAATTGGATGAAAACAAAAAAATCAATTGCTTAAACTGGCCTGCATGTTCTCCGGACATGAATTTTGGGGATTACTTGTTAAACGTGTTTACGCCGAAAGCACTCAATACAACATTTTTGCAGAACTTAAAGTTGCCGTCCTTCGAGAGTGGGAGTCATTTGAGATAAGTCAGCTACAGGATCATATAATTTCTTTGCCTAGTCGAATTTTCGAACTAATTCAACAAAGTGGAGGACCGACACATTATTCAGAAGCAAAAAGATTTTTTCTTTGTGTACTTTAAAATAGTCTAGTTTTGTTTATAGTAAAGATAGTCATATTGTTCTTATTGTTATGCACCACGAAAAATACGATTTCGGTCTAATGGAAAACGCCACTTGTTATTTTTGTTGTTTTTTTTTTCTGAAAACATATTTTCTTATTCTCTTTCATTCCCCATCCGTAGTTTTTTCAAATTTTTTTCAAATGGCCGGTAAATTTAAAAAACAGCTGTTTTTATAGTTACGCACCACAGTGTATTACTTCTAGCAGAAAAACTATCTCACGTTATCTTACCTAAAATTTATTTTAGGAATTTATTTGAAAGACAATGATATGACCTTTCTAACGGTGAATCTACAAACCCACGTATTCATGACGAGCTGCGCTCGTGTGAAGCTGAAACCAATCCGTTGAAACTACAGCCCTGCGTCGGTGCATCTATTTGAACGTACACATACAGTGACACATATTCGTATAAACGCACTCTTAATTTTAAATTTGCTACCTTCTCTCTCTTTTATTAATGCATTACTCAAAACAAATTCCAACTCATATTGTTTACTAAACTAACGGAAATTTGTACTGAGTGCAAAAACCTGTTTTCGTTGTTGTTGTTTTATATAAATCATTTCAGTTTAAATATTTTACTTAAAACAAGTACATATTCGTTTAAACGCATCAACTTAATTTTCAATAGGAATGGGTATTTATTTAATTTTCAATAACTAATTGGTCCACCATTTTTATTTATAACTTCAAATATACGATTCGGCATCGACTTCACTAAATTTTCCAGCAACTGACGATCTAAATCTTCCCAAGCTTCCTTAATGGCCAACTTGAGCTCTAGCACGGTTTTGTAAAGGTGTCCTTGGGCTTTTTGTCCATAGATTTTGCGTGATATGCATCCCCAAAGATTCTCCACCGGATTCAAATCGGGACTGCATGCAGGCCATTTCATAAGTGGGATGTTGTGCTCTTCAAACCACTTTAATGCCTCTTTAGAAACGTGAATGGCAGCATTATCCTGTTGAAAAATACTGTCTTCATCCATTTTATCATCCAAAAATGAAATGAGAGCATCATCCAACAATTCCGTGTATTTTTTAGAATTCATTTTGGGCGGCACAAAGCAGATATTTGCTTTACCTCTAGATGAAAATGCCGCCCACACCATAACGCTGCCACCACCAAAGTTTCTTTTTGACATACGTACGTCATTGTTTCGCAAATAATGCCAATAACAGCTGTAAGAGTCTGGGCCATCTAAGTTAAATTTTTTTTCGTCGGAAAACACAACATTGTCCCACTCAGTTGACCATTGCATGTGTTTTTGGGCGCCTAAGTCTAAGCGCGCCTTTTTGTGATGCGGCTTCAACACAGGCTTGCTCACCGGTTTTTTCCATTTAACGTTATCTGAGTTACGTAAAATGTGTGCAATGTGACTCGTTGTCACTGGAAGATCTAATTTTTCTTTTATTTGAGTTGAGTTCAAAAAACTTGTGGTGGCTTCCTTCCTAATTTGATTAACATGGCGAAAACTCAGTTTTCGATTGCCTTTCGTGGATTTTTTTACTCCATAATTAACACCGTTTTTTAAAAAAGAGCGGACGACTGCTTCTGATCTTCCTAGTCTCCGCCCAATTTCCCGATTTGAATAACCCTCTTTATGGTACAGGTTGATTTGGACTTTTTCTGTGTCATTGAGGTATTTTCCCTTTGGCATTTTGATAAAATCTTAAAAAAATATCATTAAGAAAATATATTTACATTTAAATTAAACAAAACGTACCAATTGTTAATTAAATACAAGCAAATACTTATTTCTTTAAACCACTAATATATTTTCGACCTCCTTATTCAGGTGCGTTTAAAGGAATGTGTACTTGTTTTTAGTAAAATATTTAAACTGAACTGATTTATATAAAACAACAACAACGAAAACAGCTTTTTGCACTCAGTACAAATTTCCGTTAGTTTAGTGAACAATATGAGTTTGAATTTGTTTTGAATAATGCATTAATAAAAGAGAGAGAAGGTAGCAAATTTAAAATTAAGAGTGCGTTTATACGAATATGTGTCACTGTACTGTGATTTATTGCATTGCTCACAGTTGACTGACACCACAAGCAATGAAATTTAATCATTAGGGGTAGGTTGAGCAATAAAATAAATAAAATAAGAAATAAAAAGCAATATATGGCAATAGATCATTTGGATCATTTTGATCATTTTGATAATTTTAATCAGCGGTCGTCAGCGCCTAACTAGACATTTTATTACACCAACTTCAAGATTTTGAAGATTGACTAGGTAAAAATGGGTCGCTGAATCCGAATCCGTTGTTTTATAAAATTAAAAAATTTTGAAATAATAGGGCCGCCACATAATAATATGTATTTTTAAGAGTTTTAAACATCATTTATCAGTGTTAGGGGGTCGCTGATATCGAATCTAAAGTCAGAATTTAAAAATTCAAGATGGTAAATAGGGTTGCCACCTTAATTTTTTGTATTTTTATAAATTCAAGGCTGGAAAAAAATGGTACACCAAAAATGGGTCGCTGAATCCGAATCCGTGGTCAGAATTTCAAAATTATAAAATTTTGACATAATAGGGTTGCCACCTAATAATATGTATTTTTAAGAGTTTTAAACATCATTTATCAGTGTTAGCAGTCGCTGATATTGAATCTAAAGTCAGAATTTTAAAATTCAAGATGGTGGATAGGGTTGTTACCTTAAGTTTTTATTTTTACGAATTCATTTTTATTTTAAAAAGTAAAAGTAACCCTATTAATTCAAAATTTTATAATTGTGCAATTCTGACCATGGATTCGGATTCAGCGACCCATTTTTGGTTTACCATTTTTTTTTGCCAGCCCCGAATTTATAAAAATACAAAAAATTAAGGTGGCAACCCTATCCACCATCTTGAATTTTAAAATTCTGACTTCAGATTCTAAATCACTGTTAAATGATGTTTAAAACTTTTAAAAATACATAATATTAGGTGGCAACCCTATTACAAAAAAATTACATTACTTTTAAATTCTGACAACGGATTCGGATTCAGCGGTCCATTTTTACCTGATGTTCGCACCAGCATCGCATTTGTAAAAATAAAAAAAAATAGGTGGCAACCCTATTACCCATTTTTATTTTTAAAATTCTGACTTCAGATTCGAAATCAGCAACCCAAAGAAGTAAAATATAAGGAAGTGCTGTAATAGCAGAAAAGTGTGGTATTTTCTTTATTGGTATTGGTTCACACAAATGCAGAAACAATCACAAAGGGCCGTATTCGGTTGTATCGTAAAAGAAGGCCCAAACTGTTAAAGTTTGTTCTTATGCATTAAAATTTTAGAAACATTTCAAGAATAGCAACAACTCTAATTATTTAAAAAAATTTTGATCGGTCGCAATTGGTTTAGAAGTTTTAGGCATCCAAAAGTGGAAAAAGTGGAAAAAGTTGGAAAAGTATACTAAAAATTTAGCTGATTTTTTAAGTTTTCCAACAAAACTAAACTTTATGGGTATCAAAAGAGAGATAATACAAGTATCTATTCAACAAGATATCAAACATAAAAATACATGTATTTAAGATACAACCCTTTTTTTACTTAAAATCGCGAGGTTTTTCCAAATTTAAAAAAAAATAAATGTATCAAAAGGAGGCCTTCGGATGCTGCTTAGGGTTTACAAACCTCAGTAAGTACCACACAGGCTTCTCTGTCTACAGCAGTTCTGAATGTAGTTATCTTTTTAATAATTCTCTTTTTAATGTATTGCTTTCTTAAAAGAAAAACCACTTGTCTTTCAGACAAATTCTAATTATAAAAAAATTATATCTTAAAGAATTCTTATGGAATTCTAAATTTGACACCTCGTTGAATAGATACGCACATTACCTTTGTTTTAATACCCATAAAGCTTAGTTTTGTTGAAAAACTAAAAAAACTGCAAGATTTTTAGGTAATTTTTCTATATTTGAAGGCCTACAAATTCTAAACTTAAACTTTAATTACAAATTATATTAGGTTAATTTTTTAAAATCCTTATTTTTTGGGTGTTTCTGCCTAGTTGTTGTGTAAATATCAGAAAAATTTAACAAACAGGTACTAAATCTGATTCACTATGCTGAAAACAAGAGCGCCCCAAACATGTATTCAACTGCGAAAAATGACTGCGCCCCTAAAGCAGTGTTTGTGTTTTGACAGATGTGGTTTGATCAAACTGGCGCAAAATCAACGGGGTCTAATTTACATTTTTAAACCATTTTTAATAAGAAATATAAACATTTCTAACACAAATAAGTTAAAAAAATATCGTTAGAAACTAAATAAAGCACTTTTGTTAAAAGAATTTAAACCGTATGGACATATTTACCTGTGGAACGAATGCGCATTGTTTTGAAGTTTTCGGGAACTATTACAACTCTTAACCGCACAACTCATATTGCATTTGTTTTAGTGGTTTTTTTTCTTTAATTTTGTTGCTTTTTAAGCAGTGAAAAATGCTTAAAATTAAATTATTTTCAACTATTTTGCTGAGGAGTCTTCCAATCAGATGCCAGGGTTCTCAAAACTGTAAAAAAACACACTCTTTCTCGCTCGCACAATTTACGAATGGTGCGACAGTTCACGTACAGTGTATGTGTAAGCAACACCATTTCCTTATATTTTACTTCTTTGCAGCAACCTCAACTGTTAAATAATGATGCGTGACCCATTTTTACCTAGTGTTCGCGCCAGCACCGTATTCGTTGTCTGATATAAATCATCTATTGCCAGTCAACAAGCTTTCGTTGCATTGACTGCAGTGAGCTCTCTGACAACGATATCTTAGATCAACAATATCAATGATCTGTTTTTTTATTGCTCTATCATGTTTTGTTCGTCTTCGTTTCAATCACACACATGATTTCTTTGCAGCAAGCAAGACAGTGCAGTGTAGTGTGAAATGAACAAATGTTTTGAAGCCGGTTTTAAGTGTACCTACGCAGGGCTCTAGTTGAAACTACTAAATTTTTACATTGAGCACAATTTTCTCTGAATTTTTTGTAATAAGTCACTATATTTTTTGGCATACAATTTGTGATTTATTTAATTTTCTTTCCAAAATCATATTAATTTACTCCAAAATCATGTACATTCCTTAATGTACAATATTTTTAATCAATCAATTTTGCCTTATTTTTTGAGCAGTTAGCATATGAGTAAATATCATATTGCATAGTAGACGAGAAATGCTAATAATTTGATTTCCCACCTAATATCATTTAATCAGCAATTTGTGCTGTACATTGTAGCTTTAAAATTTTTATTTTATTATTGGCAATCATTCTCAAGATCTCCTGCGACTGACTGTCTGGGAAATTAAATTTAGTTCGATATTTACTCATGCATCTAACTTTTCAGTTTTGCTTTTAATTCTTTACTGTTGCTGTAAACCTTTTTTTAAATTGTATGTTTTTTTTGTTATGTTTTTTAGTATATAAGGCAACTTAAATTAGCAAATAAAATCAGTCAAAATAAATTCGTGCAGAAATCAAGTTTTAAACAAAAAATTAACTTGTTATACACCGAAATATTCTGGTTCAAGTGCCGGAATATTTGTCATCAAATTAGTCTAGTCCCAAGTACTAGATTATTCAAACTCAAGTTAAAATTGAATGGTCGTCACTGTAAACAAGTTTCAAGTGCTAGATTACCCAAAAGTCAAGGCAAACGAGCCTTGTCTTCGCAAACAATATCTTTAAAAATAATAAAGTTAATTGTACTTCAAAAATTTTACTACGAACAGTTGTTATAATTTTTTTTTTGTAATAAAACACAACTACGTAAAAGATAACATGATAATGTTTTCAATTTAGTGAAATTTTTTAAGTACCACCAACTTTGTTATATTTTTAAGATTTGCTTATAATTTTCATGTCATTTGAAAGAAAATGAAATAAGTCAAAAACTTTATGCTTAACAAAAGTTTGATTTATTACGCAAAATTCAGAGAAAATTGTGCTCAATGTTAAAATTTAATAGTTTCAACGAATACTTGGAGTGGGTTTGTTGATACACCGTTAGAAAGGCCAGTTCATTGTCTTCCAATGAGGTCTTAAAATAAGTTTTGTGTAACTGAGGGGTTAGACCGGCTGAACGAACGAAAAATTCATCGTAAACAATTTATTGCAATAAATTCTTCGTTCGGAGTACTGTTTAGACCAGCGATGCCCTCGAAAATTATTTTAAGAGTGCAAAAGCAACAACAAAAACAACAACAAAAAGCAACATCATCAACAAATTTTTAAATCTGGATGCAATGAGGAATTACCATAGAAGTAAAATATAAGGAAGCGGATTACAAACACAGTGAAGTTGACACAAACACAAAAACATTCAAACAGGGTCGCATTCAATTATGTAGTAAGTAAAGGCGTAAATTAGTTTTTATTTTTAAGATGTATGCTTACGATGCAATTTTTATATAGCACCGTTATATAATATGTTGCGTTACCAATTTTTTACAGAGAAAAGCATTGCTAAAATAAAGTAAAACACATGAACTCAGAATAAAACTGAAACGACAAAAGTTACTTTTAATGATTTTTTAAAAATTCATTTGAAAAAACTATTTTTTATAAACTATTTAATTGATATTAAAATAACACAAAAACTAAACAACTAAAATACATACCAAATTAAACTCTTTTAAAATAAATAGTTTTGTGTAGTTTTTTTCGAACTGTCGGCTTTTAATTAGTTTTTTTTATATAAAAATACCTAGTTAAAGCTTGTAACCTTAGGTCGCTAGTCCACTTTAATTTCATGTCAAGTTTTCAAAGAAATTGTAAACAAATAAATAACTATTAAAGCTTATCCCAATATGAAAAAAAATTAAGGCTCTTGCCACCCTAAATAATGAATGCGCTCATGAAGCAGATCTTGTGTTATGACAGATGCTCTTCCTCAAAAATGGATTTTTTTTTGCTCGGGAAGGGCTTATGTCAAAAAACGACGCTCTATCTCGCTTCCGCAGCGACGAAAATTCCTTCTACACACGTATAGTGTGTGTGAGTATAACACCACTTCCTTATCTTTTATTTCTATGGGAATTACCAATAACACGAGTGCTGGCAGAGTCCGCGACAGCAAACTTATATGTACACTGTAAAAATAATGAATCAAGTAATTCCAAATATTTCATTTTTTGCTTGTCAGAATACATTCTAATTTACCCAGCTTAAATCGCGTGGAGGTTTTCAGATATCCTATTTTCATTTTTTGTTTTATAGTTTTTAATTTTTTTTATTTTTTTACTTTCTTTTTTATGTTTCTTTTTTGGGGAATTTTTTATTATTATACATTTTTTTAATTTTTTAATCATATAGTCATTTTTATTTGCTTTAACCTTATTTATTCATATTTTTTATTATTTTACTGTTTTATTATTAACCAAACTGTTACATAATTAAGAATAAAATCTTTTTAATCTTTTATTATCTATGAAAAAATAGGCAAACTTCCAGTTTTCCGCAAATTTTTTCTTGCTATTTTTCAAGGGTATAATAACCCTTATAAAAACAATTTATTCTGATGCAATATAAAAAGGACTCACCAGAAAATATTCAATAACTTTTTCTCAATGTGTATTCGCACAACTAAAAATATAAAGAATACGACGCATGCTGTTAACGTCTACAATGCGAATGCCAAAAACAGTGCAAAACAGCGGCGATCGATGGCGCCAAAGAACATAAACAACAACATGCAAACGTAGAACAGCTATCAGGGCTGCCAACTCGTTTCAATTAAATTCCCCAATTCTTGTGATCAATTTCCCCCATTTTGCAACCGATTTCCTCCAAAGAATATATGTCCACCAAATCAGTCTTTATTCAGTAAATATTGTAATAAGTAAGATTCTTTAGCCCATATGCAAACATCCACAAGAAATTTGACAAAACTTTTTTAAAAAATAACATAAAAACCTAACATAAAATAGGTTGTAAGAAATGAATAGAGTTAATCCTTTTAAAATTTAAGTATAAACATAAGGGTGCCCCAAAAAAAATCGTGTTTGAAGTACGCGGCTTAACCACTTCCACTTGACCTAAGAAAAACCCTCTGTGAAGCGCATCTCAATTGGTAAAATTTCTAATTTCTAAAGTTTCTAATTTTCCCATAAGATTTGTATGGGAAAAAAATCAGTTTTGCTGGTAAATTGTAATTGTAGAGCCATTATATTTTAAGCAAAATGGTTAAAAAACGCGTTCCCTCAAATTTTGTCTGTTACGACATATCCAAATTTCATTTTCATCTTATTATTATTTAGTGGTCTGTGGCTCACTTCTTAGAGCTACCTTTATAAATGAATACTTTTACTTAGAATTATTTCATTAAAAATCAATATCTCTCAAAGTACTACATTTTCATTATTGTTATTGGTCTTAAATTTTAGATAATAATAGTTGGAATGCACAATGAAGGATAAATTCATAGGGTTGTTATATGTTTTTGGATTAAAAGTTACAACAAGTAGGTTTTTTGTATTTATATTTTAATTTTTTAATCGTTTTGGGCAACCACCAAATAATAATCCGATGAAAATAAAATTTGGATATGTCATAACATACAAAATTTGAGGGAACACTTTTTTAAACCATTTTGCTTAAAAAATAATGGCTCTAAATTCAATTTAGCAGCAAAAATGATTTTTCACTATACAAATCGTATGGGAAAATTAGAAAATGAGTTCGCGACCTCTAAGCCTCTAAGGTCAAGTTGGCCTTTGTAGTCTAGTGGAGAGTGTGCTAGACTATCAACCCAAAGGTCCCTGGTTCGAATCCGGGTTCGGGCATGGTTCTTTTCACTTTCTTTGTTCTTTTCTACATTTAAGAATTATGGAAAACTAAAAATCCACAACTAAATGGTTCTTTTCACTTTCTTTGTTCTTTCCTACATTTAAGAATTATGGAAAACTAAAAATCCACAACTAAATGGTGGAAAATGTGGTATTAAAAGACAGAAACAACTTAGGGTTGGAAATGCTTGCCGAGGTTAAGGGATAGCTCTAGCCTCGGCAAAAAGCAATTGAAATTGTCTTTTACGGTTGTTTCGCCTAATCACTTATTTACTTATGGTTCTAATCAATTCCTCTAAATAAATCAATCCCTTTCTTTTCAGGTCAAAAACAAAACCTTGTTTGTATACGGCACATCCCTTGGTTCTCTGACCTTAAAAAAAAGGTGGAAGCAATAAAGCAGCGGACATCTGTCAAAATAAAAAAAAAATATTTTTGGGACACCCTTATAACATGTTTTAAAATGTTTTACTTTTTCTTAAAGCATTTCAAGCATTTTTTTATTATTGACCTTTTTACAAAATCTATATACATTGCATATTTGCGGATAAGACTTATGTGTAAAATTTAAGTCATAAAGTTCTTTTTTTTTATTTGAAGAGATTTTAACGTTTGGGTAAAGTCATTTTGTATTAGAGTTAGGCGTGATTTTCATCAGATTTTAACAAGTTTTAAGTTTTAAATAGTCCGTTTTACTAAAATCACTTTGTATAAGAGGTAGGCAAATATCCTCCGATTTTGCTCATTCTCGAACTTGATCTTAGTTTTTTTTATATATGTTTTCAATTTTATTTCGATAGCTTCAAATGTAATCGTGTAGACAGAAAGACAGATGGACATTTCTAAACCAACTCAAGAGGTGATGTTGATCGAAAATAAATATACTTTTTTATACCTACCACGCCTCTTTATTAGCGTTGCAAAAGGAGTGACAAAAGGAGTGACAGAAGGAGTTAATATAGCCCTTACGCAGTACGCGTGGGGATTTGAAAACAAGTTAACTTCTTGTGATCGTAAAAATGCTGATTAAATCAGTCAAAGCGAGTGCCAGAAAAGGAAAGCAGAAGAAACGCATGTTGCCAACTGAGGTTTAAATGCAATTTGAATGTTCAGCAATAAGGAAACTTAGCAGAAGTTTCTAAGCATATTAATACGATAATTTTGAAATTTGCTATGACTTATAAATGAACTTGGAAACAAAAGTATAATTAAGTTAATTTCCCCCCCCCAAAATTAACTCATTCCCCCACTTGCCCATCGAGTCAAAATTCCACCCAAATGGGGGAATTCCCCCTGAGCTGGCAACCCTGACAGCTATCTATAGGCCCACCCAAAATAGACGAAACGAGACGATAGCATTTTGACGAACGTCTGCACTCGTTACGGATGTTTACGGATTTAACCAAAAATGAAACAATTTGCTCAACTCGTCTGAAACAGCTGATCAGTAGGCAATCGAGTATTATTTATTTATTTATATTGTGCATTTTGTAATTTTTAATAAAGATTTGTGAAAAATGAGTGAAATAATGGCGAAATCGAAACAAATTGAAGAAAATAATATACAAACGCATTCTGCACAGCTGTTGTTGACGAGTTGCTACGCTAGCAGTTCGGTTCTTACGGAATAATACGTCTTGTCAAACTGTTTCGTTTAGTTTCATTCAGTTACGTTTGCTGATTTTGGGTAACATCATTAAAATGCATTTAACCGAACACTTACGTTTTTACTCGTTACGGAGCAAAACGTCTATTTTGGTTGGGCCTATTCACTCAAATATTAAAGTTGTTGTAAAAGAGTGGAAAGAGTTAGGTTGCATACAGAGTGAACACCGATTCAGACAGGCAGGCAGGCAATGCCCTGCGAGGAAACGAGATAGAGATAAAGCCAAGCTAACTTTTAACTCTCTTGTTCACATAGCTTGCCTTCGCCTGTTTGCATGCCTGCCTGCTTCGGCGTTCACTCTGTTTGCTGCCTTAGGCGCTAGGCATCGCTGGTTTAGACCGTACAAACATCAATCGTGAACAAACATTGGCCGCCATCTTGTATGTTCAGACGGTGCAAACAGCAATCTGTGCATTTGGCCGAACATCAATAAATGCAGGGTTGATAACTCCTTATTTTTATATTAGCAATAAGGGCCGTTTTCTCAATGTCCGGTTAGTCAAGCTCGTAACCGAGAGTTAGCTAACCGTACGATAACTAAAAAAACAGTTTCGTTTTCACCAAGTGTCGGTTAAGTATTTAATTGTGAATTTTTCAATTGTGAATACGCTAAACTGCCTATTGATGTGAAAGTTGTAAATATCTAACAAGGATTAATAAATAAATAATTTAAAAACGCAACAGAGTGCCGAACTTAAGTGGATATGAAGAAAGTGCAGTACTCTTCCACGTAATCCCGCCTATGCGCATATGTCCTTTTTCTTTTTTGGATCAAATTCAAGTTAGAAAAAACGAAATCATCGAAATTCTATATATTTTTAATAATAAAATATATAATTATTTATTACACTACACAGCTGTTCTTCCGATTAGCAACTAACCGAAACCTCAACTTGCCGTTAACTAAACCGGCACTTAAGACCTAACCGAACATTGAGAAAATGCTTTTTTGCTAACCGCCGGTTAAAGTTCCGATTAGTGCTTAACCGGACATTGAGAAAACGACCCTAAAACTTGTGCTCCGTTTCTCAACAACAAAGGGTTTGCCACAAAGGGTTTGAATTAGTTATTATATAAAAGACTTGTATTTAATTTTTAACTTAAGGGCCCGTTTCAGTTTTTCGACGATCAAAAATTATTTTTTTTCACTTTTTTCGTATGTTTAACATCGTAAAAATATTCTCAGAAAGTTTTAAGTCAATTAGATAACAATTGTTGTAGTTATAAGCAGAAACTAAAAAAAAAAGAAAAGATAATGAAAACTGTACATTAGGGAATAACACTCTCACACCTTTTTTTTCCTGATCAAAGTTCCTTAGCGATAAAAACTTGCAAATGGATGAAAAAAAATTTTGGAAATTTTTATTTTTTTTTTTAACCCATACCGGCCCGGCGTTTTGACCTTTTTTAAACGAAAAAAAGTCGATTTTTTGCAGTTTTTGCGGCATAGAATCCGTAATATTGAAGTGACGTCATTTCAATGAGGTATAAAAATTTAGATAATTTAAATACAAACATTTTGGTACACCGCTTAACTATCTGAGTCATCTGGTTATCGAGATATATATTTTTAGAGGAAAAATCAGAGGGTTATCAAAATTCCTTTTTTTTTTTTACTTTTTGATTTTTAATAGAAAAACTATTCAAGATACGATATAAAAACGTTCTACATTTATCTTCACAAACGCATTGCGCATCTTTTGGTATCAAAAACTTAATTATTTGACTTTTTATTAACCCATTCCGGCCCACCTCTTTGACCTTTTTTAATCGCAAAAAATCATTTTTTTATATTTATGCGGTATTGCGTCCATATTATTGAAGTGATGTTATTACATTTTGATGAAAAAGTTAAGATAATTTGAATACAAACATTTTGGTATACTGTTTAACTATCTGAGGCGTCTGGTTCCTGAGATATATATTTTTATAGGAAAAACCGGAGGGTTATCAAAATTCCTATTTTTTTACTTTTTTATTTTTAATTTGTAAACTCCAAAAATCCAATTTTTTGGTATTTTGACGTTATTATGTATTAGAACAGTGAAGATAATTTGAGACAAACATGTTGATATACTGTTTAACTATCTGAAACTTTCTGACTTTCTCTTAACCCATACCGGCCCACCTTTTTTTCGTGCTCTGGTATATCGAATACTTACCTTTCAGGCTAAACTCGACCAAAATAAATTGTAAAAATATTAAAAATAAACCATTTGCGATGTCATTTTTATGTTTTTTATTGAACTTTGATTTTAAACTTTTGGTTGAAAAGCAACATCGTTACTGTCAGCAGTGAACTGTTTTTTTGTATTAAATGATGGCATTATGCATCGATGGCGAAGTTTTGCTATAATGTATCCCTCGCGTTGAGGCTCGCTCGAAATGTGTTTTGAGGCTTCTGTCACTGTTTTGACGCATCTTTCTACGGCCTGCGAATGACATGGTAGGCTTTGAAGGTCGATATCGAACTTAATTTCTTCTCCTGCAGCATTTAACGTATTTCTTTCAAACTGAGGATCTGTGATCTTATATTTAGCCAGTCGCACGATATTATCTTTCGTAATGGAAAGATCGCGTAAAATTGGAGGTGTTTGCTGGTCGGGCGAAACTTTTTGCCAGCGGATCATGTCAACGTAGTCTGTGCATGAATAGTTCAGCATTGGAACCTTGAACTCACGGACGACGGGAACTGTAGCTTCGGATAACGCATTGCGCGCATCTAAAATTCGTTGATATGCCAACGAACGAATCGGTTCTCTAACGTCGTTGCACATCGCCAAAAGAATGTTTTCTGGATGCGCGAAATAGCCGTTACGTTGAATGCATTTGTTAAATGCACACATTGTTACCGCTGGCACAAGGGATACAAGAAACCGGGACAACTTGATGACCTTGTGGATATGTAGTGCACCACTTACGCAAGCTGGGTGACGCTTGATTGCTATACTTATCGGAGCGTAGACTTTTAAAATATAAGTAACTAATATTTTCAGGGCAGCTGAAGGCTTTGCGCTTGCGATATACACCCGGCAGATGCAGTTTGCTGTCGTTGTCCAGCGTGAATGCGACATCTTTCCTGGAATAATATATATGGTATTAAAATCTATCCAAGGAAGTATCATTTAGTTTTATATTTTACCTGGCGCACGATGCTCGAAGTTTTCTGGCACAACTCCTGAAGAAATGATTCTACAAATATCTATAAGATATTTACAATCTGTATTCAGCAAAGCCGTGTTAAAATCTATCAAGTCTTCGTCGAAAGATATTTTTTCGAAATCTACAATAACCATCTCCGTACAATTTTTCAATTTTCCGCCAATGGGACCAGTGAAGTTGTTTGGGTCTTGCGTTGTCCCGATATAAGTTTTCACCAGCACACGCAATGGCAATTCGTTTGCGTGCAGTAAGCACTGTACATTGTAAGCATTGTACAGGTGAGCCCATTGTTAGTTCAAACAAGCGAATAACACCATGCTCTCTTCCAACATTGACATTTGTGCCATCGCAACCAATTGCTTTAATTGATGACAAGTCAACATTTTTGTCAATGAATCGGTCCTTTATTGTGTTCATGATAGTGACTGATGTGCTTTCATCAACTGAAACATGCGAGAAAAAGAGCGAACCGGGTTCCTGTATTATGGAAATGTGTTCCTCTTTGATTTTCTTCAGGCAGCCGTTCTGATATTTCAGTGTTAAGTCTTTTCTTCCGTCGAAAAAGAACGCATGGACTGTAACTGCTTCACTGATGCCTTCCGAAGTCATCATGCGAAGTGCTCGTCGAGCCCGATAAACTTTCATACGATCGACAACGTATTGTTTATCTTGGGACGTGATCAAACCGGCGTCTAAGTAAGCTGCAGATGCAATTGCTGCTGTGGCTGTGTTAGATACATCGTATCTGTCGGCTGTCTTCGCAACATTTGTAATAGACAACCAGTTGAACGTCTGATCATCGCTATCCCATCCAGTGACTTGCTCAGATTCGGAAGAAGATAATGATTCTTGTGTAAATAAGTGGGAGAAGTCTGGACGCGCACGCTTAAGTTGAAGATGCCCAGCTGCTGCAGTCGAAGAAGATGCAATTGGCTGGCTTATTGATTCCAGTGCTTCATTATTTGTTCGATTCTGGCGAATCAGTCGTCTCTCCAGGATCTCTGAGGTATGTAAATCGACTGAATCGATCACCATTCTTCGTTCAGTACGCTGGTCGATGAGAAATGCGTGTTCTATTAGTTCAACTTTATCATTTCTTTTGCAAACACACTTCTTGAGAACCATGCATTTACAACTACAAATGTCAAAGAGTTGCAATGCGTCGGACTGAAAAATAATTAACAAATAAAAGATACATTCACTGTGAAGCAAAATTTCACAGAGATAAAACAACTTACGCGGAATACTGAACATCTTTGGATATATTTTTGACCTTTCATCTGCACTTTATTCGTTTTCAACAATTTTAAAAATGCTTGGTTCAGAGCTTTTACTTTTGCAAGAACTCTTTGCGAAGTATTTGTTGGAATAGATGCTTTGTTCCATAATTTAATAATTTCTAACGCAACACTTTTTTCGGCTTCTTTCCAATCCAAGATTAAATGTTGCTTCGCATATTGAAGCGCTAAAATTACATCTTCACCTGTCGGTAAACTTCTTGCCGGAAGCTCGCGAGGATTGCGGTTTATTATTGCTACCTTTCGACGTAGCATTTCACTTTTTTTTTTATTTCACTTTCACTCTTAAGATAAAACCACTAGAAACTGGGCGGTTCTGCCACAACAAAGCCTTGAAAACGCGTGAAACACCGACAAGAAAACGAATCAATTTGAAAGCTTGCCCAAAAACGCGAAAACCAAAAAACAACGTTCAGCCAAACGCAGCAACCCGGATTCAAACTAAAAAAATTCAAAAGTTTTTCAAAAAATTAAGCTTATTCGCCTTAGTAGGCTTTGCAGTAATTTAAATTCTATCAGTTCAGTATCAATGATATGGTTTAAGAGAAAGTATAAAAGTTAAGTGTTTGAAACTAAAAGATGCGTACAGCATTTATGAAAATTGGTGCAAAACGTTTCCATATCGTATCTTAAAAAGTTTTTTTTATTAAAAAACAAAAAGTAAAAAATAGGTTTTTGATAACTCTCCGACGTCTCTATTAATATAAACATATATCTTAAGAACCAGATGTCTAAGATAGATTTCTAGCATAAAAAATTTGTTTGTTTTTAAATTGGTCAAAGATGTGGGCCGGTATGGGTTAAGAGAAAGTCCAAGAGTTAAATGTTTGAGACTTAAAGTTGCCAAAGCTTAGTGAAGAACAATTTTATATCGTATCTTGAAACAATATGAATTTTGTTAACCCTCGATCTTTCCAATAAAAATATATATCTCTGGAACCAGATGCCTTAGATAGTTAAACAGTATACCAAAATATTTGAATTAAAATTATCTAAACTTTTTTATCAAAATGTAATTACATCACTTCAATAGTATGGACGCTAAGCCGCAAATATATAAAAATTGATTTTTTTTTATTAAAAAAGGTCAAAGAGGTGGGTCGGTATGGGTTAAAAGAAAGTCAAAGAATGAAGTATTTAACACCAAAAGAAGCGCAATGCGTTGGTAAAAATAAATATAGAACATTTTTATATCGTATCTTGAATAGTTTTTCTATTAAAAATCAAAAAGTAAAAAAAATAGGAATTTTGATAACCCTCCGATTTTTCCTTAAAAAATATATATCTCGGGAACCAAATGTCTCAGATAGTTAAGCAGTATACCAAAATGTTTGTATTTAAAATATCTAAACTTTTTTTTTATATTGTAATAACGTCACTTCAATAGCACGGATGCTACGTCGCAAAAACTGTAAAAAATCGACTTTTTGCGTTTGAAAAAGGTTAAAACGCCGGGCCGGTATGGGTTAAAAAAAAAAAAGTTATATCCAAAATTTTTTTTTCGACCATTTGCAAGTTTTTATTGCTAATCAAACTGAATCGGTTTCTATCGTTACGCCCTACTGTACATGTAAAAACTTTAAACGCATTTTTCTCGAAAAGTGCTGTTTGAAACCGTTGGAGAGCATTACTCGAACACTAGCCAAGGATCGCTTCCAATTGTTAAGCAAATACAATTGGTACTTTTAATCGTTCGATTTTTATTTGAGAGAAATACATTAAATACTTTAGAGAAATAGCCATAACTTTAAAAAATTGATTTTAGCCAAAAAATCGGGTTTTTATCTAGCATTTTAGTTAACATAAACATTTTTTAAAATCTTCGATTAAAAACTCAAAAAGTTTCAGCAGAATCTAAGATATATTTTTAATTTTAGATTAACTTTACAACGGATTCCTGCTATATTAAATAATATTTGCTATCCATTAATTAACTCAAAAAATGTTGATTAAAAGTTTTATGATTATTATTTAAACAAAAATAAGCAACATACATATTGTAAGCATAAAATAGCGATAAAAGTAGCATTTCGGCGAGTTTGGATAATTTTTTTAACCGACTTCAAAAAGGAGGAGGTTCTCAAGTTGGTTGGTTTTTTTTTTTAATGTATGCACATCGATAACTCCTAAAGTACTTACCCGATTGCCACAGTTTTTTGTCAACAGATAGAGATATCAGACGCGGAGATGCCCGTCTAAAAAAGTGGGCTGTATTCGACACATGGGCGTGCCAATATAAGAAAAACTTTGTATATCGAATAGTATTAACACTAGAGTACCGAAATTTAGTACACAATTATTAATAATATGTTCAAAAAAGTGGGCGTTATTCTATAAAGGGCGTGGCAATATAATAAAAACGCTGTAGCTAGAATAATATTGACACTAGGATACTGAAATTAGGTACATTGGTAGGTATAATTATGAAAATTTACGATCAAAAAGTGTGTTTTATTGGACATAAGGGCGTAGCAATATAAGAAAAAAATACTGTTTCTCAGTTAATGTTGACACTAGGGTACTTCTTAACAAAAAAAAAAAAAAACCAACTTCAAAACCACTACAAAGTAAAAAATAATTTTAAATTACTTTTCACATTAATCCTTGGTCAAATTTGTTAATTTATTTATATATATTATTAAAGTGGAAATCTTATTACTATAAATTTTTTCTATTTTGTATTATTATCATATATATATTAATTTCTCCATGAATATAAAACCTTTAAAGTCGGCGCTTATATAATCAGACTTTTATAAAACAAACGCTGCGGCTCTAAAGGTTTTATGTTCATGGAGAAATTAATATATTTATGATAATAATACAAAATTGAAAAAAATTCGTAGTAACAGGATTTCCAATTTAATAATATATATAAATAAATTAACAAATTTGATCAAGGATTAATGTGAAAAGTAATTTAAAATTATTTTTTACTTTGTAGTGGTTTTGAAGTTGGTTTTTTTTTGTTAAAAAGTTTTTTTTATGACAATACATTGCCTTGTCCATACTTCTGCTTGCATCCAGCATGCATGTTTCGTGTATGCATGCTACTATGGAAATACTGGGCGTCTTTTGAGTATAAACAACTCGATAACGTAAACTTATACAACAATATTTTGTGCAGATGCACGAGCTGATTTCTTTTCGAAAATATATTAACTTTTTATTTACAACTTGAAACTCGCTCGCGAAGTACGTGCATGACGAAAACTCTGAATTTAACTCGAAATAAAACTTAAAACGTCCAAAACTGAACGCAGTAAGAAAATCATTAAAATAATCAAGGAAATTACATAAAATCAGCCGGAGGATCAGTCAATTAAACAGAGTTGTTTGGAAAAATGATTTCGCTAATGACTAGAATCCAAACAGTGCGCCCGCTGGCTTGCGCAGTCCACGTTGTCGGAAATAAACGTCTCCAACTTCGTTATACCTCCACCAGTAAAGTTATAAAGAACTCAGATCATTTGACAAAAGCAAATAAGAAGATCGGAGGAGGATTGCAAACACATTTGGTGCTGAAACAGAAAATGGAGAAGACTGCACGGTAAGTGAGTGGGTGGGTTTCAAATGGTTTTATTGTTTTCACATATTTATCTATGTAGTCGAAAAAACCAGGTATTGCTTTTTTCTTTGCGCTCCATTATCATTCATACCTAACGCTCCCATCCATCCTGTATTTCGTCCTGTGTAACGGCTCAAAAGTATGTTTTTTTACTATTTTGCTCTGTTATTTTTTTCTTCCATGTTTGCAATTTAGTACACTTTGTTTATTATTTATACTTTTTTAGTAATACGTCAAAAGTTTCCCTTAACACACTTTTCCCTTTTTGCGACCCTGTTAAGTGTCTGTGCAACTCATTTTTTAAACTTGTCGCAATTTGGAGGGAAAGTGTGTGCTAAGCAATCAACTTAAAAAAGATATTCTTTCCTGGAAAAACAAATAGTGATAGTGAGGTGTTCTCCTCAAAGTGCAAAAGAGTACCTGGAAAATATCATTAGTTTGCCATTTTAATAAGATTAATTTATTTTTTTATTTTTGTTTTATTGAATATAATTTAATATTAAAAAAAGATGATTGAATTCTAGTTTTGTTTTAACAAAATTACATATTAAATACAAATACCTAAGAAGCCTTGCATAGGAAGTTGGGAATCTCAAACTCAGCGAGCTATGAGATTCTCGATATAAGAATCGTAATCGGAAATAAAAAATACTAGGATAAGTTTGCGTTTTTAGGATAGGATTTATTTCGTCTTACCAGTTCGGTGGATGGATTAAGAAGAAAAAAAAAGCTTATTTCTAGTTAATGACATAAGCTTAAAACAAGTAAACAAAAGTTCATTTTGTATAAAAAATAAATTTTCCAACAGCGTGAAGCGCTATCTTAACGTCATGATGGTAAATCGATTTCTCTCATAAACACCTAATATTAAATGATATTTGAAGCTTATGCACTGAGCTAAAAACAACGTTAAATCAAAGGTAACCACTTCAATTCAAATATTTTTCGGAATGATTTGGCACCAAACACGAAAATATTCAATTCAAAGTGGAAACACATATATTCAGTTTTATGTTGTTTCGACTTGAAACGAAAGTGTTATACACTTTAAAATGATAAGTATTCGACTATAACTTAACGTAGATTCAGATTTAATTCAAAGAGGAAGCATATTCAATTGCAATACTAACGTATTTATTTTAAATGAGTTATAACTTTGAAGTAAGGTATTTTCTACTTTGATTGTACGTCCTTGCATCAATGAATCAAAGTGATTTTCACTTTAAATGAAATACTTAACATTTTTGATATTGAATGCTAACAGGGTCCGTGAAAAAAATCAAATAAATAAAACAAAATTAGTTTTTATAGAAATGGTCTTTTATTAAAATGTTAGAATTGATGTGGTAAATTTTTTAAAAATTATGTGATAATTCAATATATAACATTTATATAAGAGAATCATGATTTTCAAAATGTAGTTATAAAAATTGATTTCTCACACATGCTTTACCATTATTCATTTGGTTTTTGCCTTTCCAACTCAAAATCTTTAAGCACACTAGCGAATTGAACATCGTCTTCTTCCAAATTTGTAACTAAATACAACCACACTGTTGATAAGTATTGTGACCAAGTTAAGAACTTGGCCAAATTCATTAATATATTGAATATTTTCCAATTTTATTAATCTTCACTTATTTTCACTTACTATTACTATTTGCACACACAAAAATATGCATCCAACTTTAAATTGAAGTGTCTTCCCCTTTAGTATATATATTTTCTACTTCGTTTTCACTACTAACAACTTCAATATAAAATATGTTATTTTTCAACATAATTTCGAAGTGGATTCACTTTAAAGAATATAATAACTGTGATGGATCACCATTATTTTGAAGTTTTTCCACTTCATATTGGAGATCAAATGTTTGCGTATTTGATTAAAGGATTTCAATGTGAATTTAAAGATGAGTTTTTAAAAATGGAGCAACGTAAAATTAACATGATATTATTTAATTTTACGTTGCGATTTTTCCCTGAGTGTGCTGCAATTCCTAAATTAAATAATAAAATTGATAATATTATCAATGAAAATGCTTAATTTAATTCTTTGAACATATGAGTAATAATAATTTTTCAAATTTAAATTGCTTCTTGCGAAAATGTACTGTTTTTTTGCGAGGCGTCTAGTAAATCCTGTAAAATCTTAAAAATATTGTAACTTTGTCCTGCTTTTGGCGAAAAAAGAGATGGGAGCGGTATTCATACCTCATCTAGTTCGAAACTGCTTGCTTGCTGAGCATGACTTCAACGATGCTTCAACAGCTTTGCATTGCGATATGATGAGGTTTCAAGTTCTATCGTTGTTGTAGTTGCTCTGCAACTTCAAACAAGGAGAGCCTTGATGTATTTGCGTTTTTCTATAGCTCTTACCTGCTCTATACCTGCAGTTAATAGCACTAGTACAAAACAAGTGTTTTCGCTATATCCACAAAAAAAAAAAAAAAGTAGGTGGAGTGAAAGTATTCTTTAGTCAATATGTTTATATATTTTCATCACAACTTTTTATTCATATTGCTCAACGAAATTTTAAAGCTTTTAATGTACATCATATCATGTATTCTCGAATAAATTACTTCGAAGTATGTATGAGTACTTCTGAGTCAGTCAAGATGTTAAAAAGATAAACAAAGATCAAAATCAGCTGGAAGTTGATTGAACCCTTTTATGCATTACCTTGATAATAAAATTATCAAGGTAATATATAAAAAAAATATATATGTTTATATAAAATTAAACAATTTAAGAAAAAACAAACTTAGTAAATGCCTTTTTTCAATATCCAATTTGCTTAATGTTAATTTTTTAGTGCCACTTCAGTAACTTTAGTGCCAGTAGTTTCTTCAAGAAAAGTTGCGATAAAAGAGAGTTATTTGATTATCATTAAAATGAGAGAATTTATCAAAACTTGCGGGAACGACTTCAATGTAGTTTCAAGCACAGCAACTGTTCACACTATTTTGCAGTAAAACACAATTGGGTATGTGCTTGAAATTGCTTATATATTCTTATAAAAAACACTTTATGCAAAATATAAAGCACTAACAACTATAATGTGGTTCATTCTATACAAAATTTAGACAAAAATAAAAGGAATGCTCCTATGATAATGCAATTTTGTATGCTTGGCTAGTTTACGCCAATTAAGAACATTTTCAAAACAGGTCTCAATCGGTTAGACCCTACCTCCCTTGGACATATATTAATCTTTTACTTGGTTTTGTGTGTAAATTTTTCGTTCAAACAATTACAAAAAAAAAATATATGTAAATGTAGGACGTAGTAGCAAAAGCTATTGCAGTTCCTGATTATATAAAATCCATACTAGCAGATAAAAAAAAAACGAAACTTAATTTTATAGGATTTTAATATCACATATATATCACTAAAATATGTATCGAACCTTTTATTTTTTAAATTTTTTAATTCTATTTGCTTGCTCAAATTATTTTAATTATAAATAACTCTACTTGACCCAGTTTAGTCGTAAAACAAATTGAAATTTTTCGATTATCTAATCAAAAACGCTTAAAATCAGTACACATAAAGTTTGATGATGGTATCATATGCCAAAACATATGATACCATTTTTATTGAGTAGTTAATTTCAGAGTGCGGAAAAATTCGTTCGCAATGGATTAAAATACAATCTTATCGTTCGCTTTTTGCTGTGTGTGAAAATTTTTCAAACGAAAAATTTAAAAGTAGACGAACGTTCGCAATCGAAAAAGGAACGCTCTGCTTGCGTCGTTTTTTTTATCACTGATAAATTTGTGAGCTTTGTATTTTTTCGAACGAATTTTTCACACAACAACAAAAAGCAACAAACGTTCGTTTGGAATTGTTCATTAAAAATGAGCGTTTGAAGCAAAAATTCACGAACGTTCGTTTGTACGTGGAGTTATTAGACAATATGTTTGATATGCCCAATCAAATGAAAAAAGATGGTTTGTTATGATTGGTGTTATATGATTAGATTGCATGATAGGTACAGTACAATGGGTGATATATGTAATGGATATGGTATGATGGTAATTTTGTTAGTGTTAAGTAAAGTAGAATCTTTACGCGGAACAATTAACTCGCACAGAGTTTAATCATCGTCAAACAATTCAACTAACGCATCGTTCCCTTAATTCGTATTTCTACCCCGTAATTGTAGTAATTTGAAGCGTTTTGAGTTTTTTGAGGTATTGTGGTGTTTTGTAGTAATTTGAGGTATTTTGTGGTGTTTTGAGGTATTTTTCTACCCACGTGAGAGATTTTTCTCACAAAATAACATGAGAATTACCACATCCCACAATCTTTGAAAAATACCAGAAGTGCTATTTATCGTGCTTTTCTGGTAACATAGGAGGTGACGGGACATAATTCCAAGGTACATAATCCCAAATTACTAATTATTCCGTTTAAAAAGAGGACATAGTCCCAAAAATTGTATTTAGTAATAGACTGCTTAATAAGCGATCATAACACCAAATGGGGATTCAGACCGCTTGGGACTATGTCCGCTTTTGAAAGGTCATAATCTCGAGTGGTTCAAACAAATAATAGAGCAGTTCACGATCTTGTTGCATCGTTGCAAATGCAAAATAAACAGCTTTTACAAAAACAAAAAGCATATGCTGCAAAAGCTTCTCAATGCTTTTGGTTTTTGTAAAAGCTGTTTATTTGCATTTGCAACGATGCAACAAGATCGTGAACTGCCCTACTATATCTGTGTCGATATGCAATAACGCCTTAGGGGTCGTCCATAAACTACGTTACTGATTTTCCGGTTTCCCCCACTCCCCCTGCGTTACTTCTCGTAGTGCTTTTCAATATCCCTCCCCCCCCATAAAGTAACGTGACATATGAAACTAATTCATTCGAATGATTATATATTTTGACTAGCTCTGACAATTTTCACTAGTATTAGTGACTAGTATGACTAGATACATTAAAGAAACAATTGGGAAGAAATCAATAGCTAATATCATCTGTAAAAGCTATTCCATCTGCGATCCAAGATTCGATGCTCTCAATCACTGGGATAGAAGAAGCTGGTAGCTTTGTTGAGGATTCTTCAGAATAGAATTTTTCATCGGATTCTATATCGACCCATTCAGGTGAATCCTCACTTCTAACGCAAAGAAATTCACCTGGTTTTTGACAGAGTACCCTTAAAGGCTGCACCCGAGCTGCAACAAGTTCTGTGTTTTTGTGTAAATGCTTTCTGAAAATTGATTTATTTAAATAGTATTTTTTATTCCGATTTATTGTAAACGATATAATACAAACTTATGGCAATTCATAGAAGTTTTAAAAACGAAATACAAGCCGCAGGTAGGACACGACCTTGAACGATTTCTTCTTTCTGAGAAGGACAGTATATGTCATACTGTATCTCCTTTGATCAAGAACATTCAGGCCTTAACGTCAAAGCCTGTCGCAAAAGAAAAGACCCAAATTTTTCAGACGTATGCTGAGATGGTGAAGGAATACCAAAAGGTTCCTGTGTCGAAGGAAAAGGCGGTGGAAGAAATCGTTGAAACAAAAGTTAACCATCAATTTAGACGATTAAACATAAACATGTAAGATTAAAAATTTTTGAATTGATTGTGTTATTAATTAGAGGTTTTTCGTCGATTTTTTTAATTTTTGGTAACGTTACAATATCTAAACACCTCCCCCCCCTACCGTTACTTATCGTAGTGCATTTCAAAACCCCTCCCCCCCCCTAAATTGGTAACGTAGTTTATGGATGACCCCTTAAGTCTGATTTCAAAGTTTTGATAAATCTTGCTTTAAATTTTTCAATCGCCATATGAGTTAAATGCAAGTGTCTTTTGTTTTTGTGTCATAACTTTGACTTTGGTCATGATAGAAGCAATAGATTTTGTGCGTTTGTAATGCATATGCATAGAACTCAGCAACATTAATAACTCAGATCTGTCGTAAGTCGAATTAAGCTATTATTGCTTATCGACACAGATATGACAAAATTATTCGTCCTTGTACGGAATGGTAATAACAACATCTACAAGGTCAAATCAATTTTTTATGGTGTTTTTAATGATAAAATTATTTGCCCTTGTATGGAAAAATGTTAATTCAACAGCAACAGCGCTCGATGCTACGCATTCGCAACAAATTTTTTTGCGACCTTATTTTAGGAAACGAACGTTCCTGAATTTTTCTTTGAACGATTAATTTTTATGAAAAATTAAAAACGAACGTTCGTTGCTTGTTCTTTTTTTGTGAAAAATTCGATCGAAAAAATTTTAGACTGACAAATTTTTCAGAGATACAAAATACGACGCCAGCAGAGAGTTCCCCATTCGTTCGTGATAATTTGCGAGAAGAATTTTATATGAGGAGAACGATAATTGAGAACAATCGTATTTCAAACGTTCTCCGCACCCTGGTTAATTTCCTACAAAAATTTGTATTGCGCATTTTATAATAGTCATTTATTGTCGAGTTATAAAGTTCATAAACAAAAACGAAATATTTCTTAAAATAATCAAACTTAAATCTTCAATTTCATTCAAATGGTGGAGTTTTGTAGAGCATTAAATTTCAAAAAAAATTCTTGGAAAACCTCAAATCAATTAATGATGAGGTATTAATTGTTTTCTATTGGATTAAAAAAAAACTGCGATGCAGAGCATCTTTATTTTAAAGTTAAAAGCTCATATTGTGGTGAGAATTTTTCTAAGGTGTTTTTCCCATTTTTTCGTGTCAATTAAAAAAAATTATTGCTTTTTTTGACCGACTCTAATATATATGTTGTTATTTTTTACTGAATGAATGCCATATGGATGTATAATTTCTTGTAAACGTATAAATCAATTGAGTACCTAGATTTTATGTATGAACATGTAAAAAACTAAACAAAAATCTTAAAAATTTAATAAAATGAACAGTGTTTTAAGATTTAATACAGAATTAATTTTAGTTTGGCCTTAAATGAAGCAAATGAAAGTTTACTTTTGATATAATTTTCATTCGACTACTTATTTCGATTGTTTAGTAACCAATTTATTTGTGTAGCTATTTTGACAAGTGAAATTGCTGTTGAAAAACACAAAATTTATTTAATGAAATCAACGATTGTTTGCTAATTTTATCATGCTAAAATAGAAGCTAACAATCTAAGAATTGTTTTCGAATTATCGTGAAGGGAAGAAGTTATAAGCAGTGCAGAAAAGCCATTGCCATGGCAGAATAATCAGGTAGATGCAATTCGGAGAGCACGAAACGACAGAGCAAAACAAAGGCGTATGTATAATGTCACTTTTTACATTTGATGTTCACTCGTTCAGCCATAGGAATGTATAATTTACTCGTAACCGTATAAATAAAGCGAGTACCCAGATTTTTTGTGTGAAAATATAAGAAATATTATTAAAATCATTACAAATTTAATAAAATGAGCTGTGTTTATAGTGATAATACAGAATTAATTGTATTTTGGCTACAAATCAAATAAAAATTAACTTTTAATAAAATTTTCATTTGACTACTAGTTAGAATGTTCAGTAACCAATTTGCTTGTGTCGCTATGTACGGCTTCTTTTAATTGACAAAATATATTTTGACATTATAGCTACGCATTTGTTATTGTTTTATTTGTCGTAGAGAGCATGTTTCTAGTGAGCCTACCTGGTTATTCTGCCATGGATAGAGCCTTTTAAAAAATAATTTTTTATTTTTTACTAATATATGTAGACGAATTTGATTTGATATTGAAATTTGATTGATATAAAAAACATACTCTGATTACTTTTTTTTTAAAATTCGTTAAAGTTGAAACTTTTTCCAAACAAAAGCCAAAAATTAAGGACAATTTAAAATTTAAATTTCTTTATTTTTCGATTGCTAATGAAGTGAAAAATATGTTCCTGAAGCCGTTTGGCCGATAAAAATTGCAAAAAAAAGTAATCGCATACGAAAGGAACCCATATTTTCATTAACGCACTCGAAACAATCGTTAACAAAATCTTAAAACGCGTTTCCTGAAAAATCATGTTTTACAAGCTGTTCTCCACGATATCTCAAGAACTACTCTATAGATTGATTTAGATTTTTTTTTATTTTAAAGTATTAATAATTTATTGGATTCCTAAAATTGGCCGGTTTTTTTTAGAGAACTTATAAGAAAGAAAAATGTGAAGAAACGCTTCTTAAAATTGAAATGACCGCCGTTTTTGGTATTTTCAACTATGTATTGTTATTATAGGTTCAAGTTCCAATAAATATAATATCTAATAATCTCGTGTCACGGTGGTTGTTAGAGAACTCCACCGAAACGGCTCGACCGATTTTCATGAAATTTTGTATGTATATACTAGCTGATATACCCGGTGTTACTCGAGAGTCACTTATATTAACATTTTAACATACACTTCCCGATTAAATGTTTTTTAAAATCGGAAATAGTGAAAAACCTTTTTGAATTTTATTTTAATTTTATTTTATTTAATTTTATTTATCTACCGTTAGAAAGGTAATTGAAGGAACATTAATCCAAAAAAGTTTAGAAAAATTTTTGTTGTTGGTGGTTCCATCTCTTGCGGTGAGCTAATTGAATTCAAAGAAGGCGTACGAAAAACATATTTTAAAAATTAAAAATAATTAAAAGTAAAGTTTATATATACTTAATCTTAAAGCAAGCATAATTACCTTTTCAACAAAATAAAAATTATGGTGGGACTCAATGCGTCCTTGAGATATGGACATTTCAACGTCCAAACAAAGATTAATATTAAGAAACATATTGAACTTTTTAACAAAAAAAAATTTAATGAAATATATTAAAAACAGCGGAGTTATTGGCATTAAAATTAAAAACTTTGATTTTCATATAATTTTTTTCTCATTATTAGCTATCAATGTTTTATGAAAATTCGTTGTGCTAAAAATGATTGTACCTAGTAAAATTTCTATTAGCTGCGTTTTTTCATAGGAGATCAGGATCATATAATAGCATTTGCAAGCAAATCAAAAACAACAAAAAGTCCAGTAAGTGAGCTAGACATTTAAATTGATCCAATTCTATGTTTTTAAGTGTTTATGACGCTAGATGACGCTGCGACTGAAAAAACTGGCAGTACTGCATTATTTTACTTTTTAAAAGTTTGGTAGCAAAAGCATTTTCGCAAAATATTTCGCAAAACTTATCTGCTAGCTGTATAAGAACATCAGATATTCTTCTGTAAGCAGAAAATAGCGCCACCTGTCTGTAATCCCAATCGTGTGGGGTTAAATTTGAAGAAATTTTTGAAAAAACAGTATTCAGCTTTTCACCGCTAGGTGTAAGTATAGTCTGTACCCACACATCTTACAAATGTGGCGCCATCTGTCTGTGAATTTAACGCACATATCAAAACTAATGAAATAATTGTGCTGACCAGATGCGCATATGTTTTATTATATCACCATATAGCTGATACTGATTACATGAAAATATTAACTTTTACAGCATTCTTATTCACAGTCATCTTTTTGATAAAATTGTGATATATATATTGTACAACATTTAAAGTACCATTGATAAAGAACTATGTGACAACGGTGACACAATAGTGAGAAAAAATAGAGCCATCACAACAAAACAAATTTAACAGGAGGGGGGCGGGGGGTGGGGAGGCAAAAATAAGTAGATCACTATAAAGAAGATTTTACATAATCCAAAATAATCGTAATTACTTTAGACACACAACTGCATTCTTAGAGATAAATGGGGACGTTCAAACTGTATAGAGAATTCTAACACAAAACTGAGTTTTTTTATTAATAGTCTGGTGTGAAAAAAAATAGATTTTTAGCCATAACTTTTGATTGGAAAGAGATATTGGGGTAATTTTTTCACAGAAATTATATTTGAGACTTGACTTTTTTGTAAAAAATATAAAAACAACATTTGGGAAAAAATAAATTTCGCGAAAAAAATCAAAGGGGGGTACCCTTGTTGTTTTGATGACGAAAACAGTAAATAATTTTTGCGCTTAGCTGGAAGAATTTTTGCAAATAAATGCTATGTCATATGAAAGGTAGTCAGATTTGCTGTTTTTAATTGATTTCACTTTTACAACAACAACAATTTTTGAGTCATTTTTTGAGTAAAAAGTCAATATTTTGGACCTTTTTTGGCATACTCATAAAACATATATATACTGACTTAACGATACAGTTCAACCTATTTTTGTGAAGTGATTTTATTGAACTTTTAAACAAAAAAATTTGAATTAAATATATTAATGGACAGCGGAGATATTTGCATCGAAAGACCAAACTTTGATTTTCATGTCGTTTTTTTCTCATTCTTAGGTAACGATGTTTTATGAAAAAGTCGTTGTACTGAAAATTTCTCCAATTTTGAAGATATGTGAGTGTTTTTGATGTCAAAATAACAAAAATTTTTTAAAATGAAATATACATAAATCTCCGCTAGTAAAAAGTTTTATAATAACAAAATTACCGTTAGTTGAAAAATTTCAGAGGGGAGTGGCAAAAACGAAGTATGTAACATTTTAAGTTGGGATAAACTTAATATGTGTACCTAGTTTAAGCAAAATCCGTTGAGCCGTTTAGATTTGTATAAAGGCCAAATAAACAAACAAAAAAACAAACAAACAAACAAACAGAAGATGAGTTTTATTACTATAGATTTGGTAAGTATGAGAATAGATCGTAATGTATATTTCACCCTCCTACCCGCAGTGGGCGTGGCACCTCCCTTAAAAATTAATAAGAAATTCACAAAAAGAACATAAAATCGAAAATAAAACATAGAAAATAAAAAAAAAGTATAGCAGTGAGGGGACTGCCGACCGAAGCGAAAACCTATATATAAAATATTAGTATTCCCTGGAAGACGTTGTCCTGCCACGGACCGCCTTACTGCTATATAAGAATTTTCATGCTAATAGGGGGTTTCGGACTATCCTACATGTAGGACGGATTTAACAGGTCGGACGGACATGTAGGATGTGAGAAAGCTCATACTGCAGCCCGTCCTACATGTAGGATGAAATCAAAAAGTTTTTAAAGTTCCGCTCTGATCTTGTTCTTATCTGTGCGTCCTTGTTTGTAGATTTCCTTGGTAATTGTTGTTTTCGCAGTTTTTGTAGACGTTGTGAATTCTAATCGTGTAGCTACAGTCGGCATATGAAATTAGAATTATTTTTGTTAGGAGCTTATAGCAATTTATTAAATTTTTTATATATTACTGGAACTATTTCTTTTAAGCAAAAGTGTTACCATATCAAAAATACATATAATTAAAGTAATTTATTTAAATTATTTCATTGCGTTGAGTATTAAAAATAGAATATTCTAACATTAAGAAATATCTATGGCATATAAATTATATATAATTCATATAGGAAATTGATACTAAAAAGTTTAAAAATAGAATGCTTAGGATAAGCAGACTTTAGTTATCCAATTACTACTGAAAATATTAATTATTTTGCAGGTTTATTACGTAATTCTTTTTATATAAATATACATAAATATTCTTTAAATTTCCTCAATGAGCTAAATTGTGATACGGTAACACTTTTACTAAAAATAAATAGTTTTACCAACATTATATATACTCTTTAATTTAAATGTATAAACTGTTTTCTAAAATAGTTCGACGTCATATGCTGACTGTAGCTACAAATAAACATCTACAAAAAATTAAAGCTTAATGTACAACAATAACTACCAAGCACATCTACAACAATAACGCAAAGAGAATGACAAGATCCCAGCGGTTGCGCAGCTTTAGAGGGGATGATCCGAATTGGCGGCGAAAAATAAATAGCATTTTGCTTGCTATTTTTTCTGTTTGCCTGCTAGCAAGATCTCAAGTGCAGGGAGGCATTAAAAGAGACTTCAGAGCTAACTGCTGAAATAAAATGAAATTTCAATTTTTCATATTTGTATTTTGTTTGACTGTCGTGAAGTCTCTTTAAATGCCTCCACTTTAGATCTTGCTAGCAGGCAAACAGAAAAAATAGCAAGCAAAGTGCTATTTATTTTTCGCCGCCAATTCAGTTCATCCCCTCTAACGCTGCGCAACCGCCGTGATCATGCCATTCTCTCTGCGTTTTGTTGTAGATTTGCTTGGTAATTGCTGTTGTGCAGTTAGCTTGAATTTTTTGTAGATGTTATTTGTAGCTACAGTCGGCATATGACAATCGAAGTATTTTTATTACACTTTATATATATGTACATAAAAACACTTACACAAAAAACCCGTAAAAATAAATTTATATTTACAGTTGTAATTAAAAACTACAGTCTGCTTATCACAAGCATTATATTTCTTACCGCCTAATGTTGTAAATCAAAAATGCAAGCAAACGACAGGGAAGACACGAGAAGCAACACTTTTCTATACGAAATTCTTTTGCTTCTCGTGTCTTGCTTGTCGTTAGTTTGCATTTTCAATTTACACCACACGTGGCGGTTAAACTGTCTACGTACATTTATTATATTAAATTATATATAATTATAAACTACATCTATTTCTTATATATTCTTATTTTAATACACAACACAATCTATATAAAGCATGCATGTATATTGTGTTATTATATAAAAAGATATAAATAAAATTTAAGTTAAAGTTTTTTCTAAATGAACTTGTTATTTATTATGTTGATTTTATATGATTTAAATAAAAATCCTAAATGCTTGATAGTTTAAATCATACTTGATTTTAAATACAAATTCTAGTTGTTTGATGGTTTAAAATCGTTTATTGAGCTTAAGGTCAAAGTTAGAACAACTAATTGTACTAACAAATCTTTCCAAAGAAACAACAACTACAACAAAGTTTTTTCGATATGAAGAGGAAAAAATCACTAGCTGATTTTATTGCAATTTCGGCCGTGCTCACAAATCTTCATCACAAATCTTTGTGCTTATGAATAACATAAGCATAAAGACTAAAGTAAAGCAAAAATACAACAACAAATGTGAGCATGTGAAATGGGAGAAAAACTGAGAAATTGACATTTCAAATCTCATCGGCTCTGTGGTGCAGTGCGCTAGTGCGTGCTTGCAAGGGTATCAGCTCAATAAACGATTTTAAACTATCAAACAACTAGAATTTGTATTTAAAATCAAGTATGATTTAAACTATCAAACATTTAGATGGAATGGTTCACAGCGGTTACGCAACGTTAGAGAGGATGAACGAATCGGTGTCAGAAAATAAACTGCATTTTGCTGTTTGCCTGGTAGCAAAATCTCAAGTGGTGGAATGGCAAAATTAGACAAGGTAGTGTTAGGGCGGAGAGCCGGTGACCGAAACTGTCAAAACGAAGTTGACATTTCATACAAAATCTGCAACCAATGAGAATGCAATATGAAAGCAAAAAAAGGCCAAAATACCAAAATGGCTGATGGTCACTAAGAAAGAGAACACATTCAGCCCTAACACTACCTTGTCTAGTTGTACTATGAGTGGTGGTATCAAAAGAGACATTGAAAAAAACAGTAACATTTAATGTTTCGCAGCGGAGCAAAGGGAGGGAAAAAACGATGCATCAGCATAGGAACTTATTGATGGTTGCTTGCTACATTTGCTGAGCACCTGGTAGTCAAGATCCAAGAACGTCATTTAGAAACCTACTCGCTGTCTGTATTGATGGCGAGAGCTATTCGAAAATGACGATGACGATGACGCAAACCAAAGATTTACCCTCTACCAAAATCGTTCAACGCGCCTAAAGAAGTTTTCACTTCAAAATAATAACCAAAGTGCTTGAGTTTGTGTGTGTGTGTGGGCCAACGATTTCCCGGGGCAAAAGCAAGTGCAGCAAAGTTAAATTGGCTTTCTTTGCTGGTGAACGTTCTTCAAGTGCCACCACCAGCAGCACAAGCAAGTGCAGTGCAAAATTTGTTGCTAGCCAACATCCTCCAAGTGCCATCACCAGCAGCATAAGCAAATGAAGCGCAAATTTACCGCTTTCAATTTATTTAATTCACGCCGGTATTTAATTAATTGACTCTGCGCTTGAGACATGCTGAAATGGTGCTTCTGAAATATTGGAGAGTTGACCAGTCAATTGAGTTGTGCTTCACTTGCTGGTGCTGCTGGTGATGGCACTTGGAGGATGTTGGCTAGCAGCAAATTTTGCACTGCACTTGCTGGTGGTGGCACTTAGAGGACGTTTGCCAGCAAAGAAAGCCAATTTAACTTTGCTGCACTGTCTGATGCACCGGGAGATCGTTGGCCCACACACACGCACACACAAACTCAAGCACTTTCGTTATATTTTTTTTTTATTATTTGTTATTTTTTAAGTTTTTTAAGTGTACAATATTACAAGTTTACGAAACAAGTTGCAAGTACAAGCTAAAACACGACCGAAATGTGAAACGTCAAAATTTTCAATTGTCAAAATTTCATCGTCCATATGACACAGCAAAAAAGACCATTTTATTTCAACACACACAAATTTTATTTAACCTGATATTTTCTATCCTACCATGACTGAAAAGTTTCCTTTTGACACACACCCTTTATGAAAAAATTTATTAATAAAACAATGATAGTTGGCAGCTCTGAAAATAAAATGCCGCAGTGCATGGTAGAAGGATAGAGGTAGCTGCAGCGCTGACTGTGCTCTCTTTCCATACTGCCATGTCCAAGGCTCATTTATAAGGTTATGGCACTTGAGAGCGAACTCGGTCGAACTGTCAGAATGGATGAAAAGAAATGAAGAAAATGAATGCTTAGAACAAGGAAAAGCACAGTGACAGTTTGAGCAAAGGCGGGAAAAAGAGTGCATTTCTGTCAAGTGCCACAACCTTATAAATGAACCTTGGCCATGTCTGGCAAATTTAGCTGTGTGGCGAATAGAAACAAAAGAAAATAAAGAAAAAGTTTTGCTTCGTTTTGACAATTCCGGCAGTATGCTCTCATCTGGTGCATATACCTGCATTCTTTTACCATGCCGTAGTGGTGAAAATAAAAAGCCACTAACAAATACAACAAGTGTGAAAATTGTCAAACTTGGTTTGACGATACATAATAAAATAAGAGCATGCATGTAATTATTGAAATGTTCAACATATTACTTTATCACAACTTAAAGATTTAAATGTTAAAACACTCAATCCATACGTTATTTTTCTTGTTTGCAAACGAAGTTCCAGCAGAAAAAAGCAGAAAAAGAAGAAGATCGTTCAATTTTAAATCTCACCATCAACAGCGGCTGTTTGAGTAAAAGCAAATTTTTCAAAAATGTTGACAAATACAACAACTGAAGAAATTTCCAAACTTTAAGAGCATATATAGACCAATATAAAGCGAATTAATAATAAGTTTTGGTTGCAAACATCTTATTGCAACCTAACTTAAGTATTTATATACTAACATACAGATTATATGCATTAATTTCAGGAGTTGCCAAGTGATTTCTTTGTGAGCTTGCGGCCGACTAAGAACAAGAGTGACGATCATTGTTGATTTTTCTTATGCACAAATACATGGAAACATTTTCTGAGGTTATGTTTTTTAAGTTTCCTATCTTGTTATCTTTGCTGTCTGTATTGATGACGAGAATTCCTCGGAAAAATACCATGACGCAAACCAAAGATTTACCCTCTACGCGCCTAAAGAAGTTTTCACTTCAAAAAAATTGAAACCATAAAAAAAAAATATTAGAAACAAATAAAAATATAAAAAAAAAACCAAAAAAAAGGATCTCTAAAAGCAGTTATCTCCATGCGTTGAGATCTTGGTTAATCAAAATGTATTCTTAGTAGCAAAAAACTGAAACGTTTAAAATTACTTAGGTTAGGTTAGGTTAAGCTGGCTGCTGTTCTTTAGACCAGCTCAATTAGACCATATTATTGGACAGTTGTTACACCACAGAATGGAAGAAGGGAGTAATCAAGTGAAACTTTTGTGTATGCTGTTCTTAATGTAGCAGAACCTGCAGCAGCTGTAGCAGCTGTAACAGAAGCTGAAACATGTAATATTAAATTTGAAGCAAGTGTTATCCCTTGACCTCAGGTAAATCAAGTTACAAAGCATTCGTCTCCACAAACTTTCCTACCACCACCAACTAGAACTTTTCGTAGTTGCTTATTTGTTGAATTGATTGATTTGTTTTTGGTGATGCTAGAAAAAAGTAATAATAGCCTTGAAATCAGCGCACCAAGATTAGTCGAAAATAATACAAATATTGGTAGAAAAATCCAAAAATGAAAATTTCGTGCCCCTGAGTTATTCAAGTAAGCTGAGGTGAATACCCTTATTAAACTGAAAATTTTTTCGAAAAACAAAAAAATCTTACCTGTTTCCTCATTCCAAATAAAATTGCATATGAAAATATTAAAAACATTTTTTTTTTCTTTCATGCACTTGTGCAAACCTTAAGCCGGTTTATATGCATTCGATCTTGCTAAAATTGTTCACGTATTTTTTTATCATCAATTTCAACAGTTTGAGCCCTTGGGGTGGTCTTTTAAAATAATGCCAATTTACATGTCGTTGTTGTTGTATGGTGGAGATGCGTACTGCGACCTAAATGAGCTTTATTGTACCTCCTTCTCAGAGCTCCGCCGGGTTTGCGGATTACAGAATTTCATCCAGCCCTATTTCTCTAATGAATTTGAGAATATTCTTAGGTTCAAGGGATGAAACCTGCTCTAGACTCAGCTCATAGTTCCCCAGTGCTAGTTTACGTCTGCGATCCACGGCGTCGCAGTTTGTAAGTAGGCATATTGGCCAATTTACATACATAATGATTTCGTAAGTGTTTATGTCAAGATATTAACTCATCTACACATCTACGTTAACTTACCTTGAATTGTTAGATGTCGCTTTCGAATTTCACCACAGTTTAAATTTATATATTTAACGCCATATTTGTATATAATAAATATACAAACATATTTATAGAAGTTACAGTTTCTTTTTCTGTAGCTGAATATTTTCTCGTTCACTTGTACTATTTCATCAACCTCCTTGATAAGACATATTACTCCTAAATATAATTTATTATAAGGAAAGTTAACTCAGTTTTTTTTTCTTTCCTGGCCAAATCAACCAACCTTGATTGGAGTTCAATACAGATTTACTGCTCCAACTATTTCTGATTGGCAACCCCAAGCATTCAACAATTCAAAGAACTATCGCATTTTCAATAAGACTTATTTATTAATAGCTAAGGCATTCAATTTAAAATGTTATATAAAATTAACATAAAAATATTGGAAAGATTTAAAATTATCTACAAATAGGTTAGGTTAGGTTAGACCGGATGCCTTCGTGAGGCTCACATAGACCAATTCAGGTCTTTAGTGGTACCGGTAGCGAACCAAAGGAACCTTTGTGTTTGTTTTAAAAGTCTTTAAAGATTTGCGTTGAGTTCGCAAACCTTAGGAGGGATTTTAGAGACACCCTGGCTACATCTTTAAGCGACGGGAATGTCGATGAGCCTAGGTATTTTAGTCTCGATCTAAGTAGGGCGGGGCATGTGCATAGTATGTGCTCCAGGGTCTCCACTGTGCCCAGTTCCTTGCACTTCCTGCAGTTGTCATCCGTGGTGAAGCCAAGCTTCCTCGCGTGGGCTGCCGTCATGCAGTGACCAGTGAGCATGCCCACTAGTGTCCTGCAATCTTTGCGCGGACGTGCCAAGATGAACAGAGTTCGTTTTTCGCATTGTGCATTGCACATGATTTTCGAGATTTTGCACGTTGTCGTATCTCTCCATCTACGATTCACTGCTAGTGTGGCTTTTCTTTCGAGGTTCCTGAACAACTCTTGTAGCGGAGTAAGTACATGTTCTGCGAGTTCTGATTCCAGCCCGGCGCCTTCCTTTGCTAAACCATCTGAAATCTCGTTTCCCTCAATGCCCTGGTGGCTAGGGACCCAGTAGATGCGCACTCTTTTCGAAGCGCATAGTGCATCTAGTGCATCTCTGCCAGCCAAGACACTTTTGGACTTGATGCTAGCGGAGCGCATGGATTTGATCGCCGCTTGACTGTCAACGAAAATGTTGATGTTAGAGTGTTGTGTGTCCATGCTGAGGGCTATTTCAGCAGCCTTCCTTATGGCAAATATTTCCGCCTGGAAGATACTGCAGTGGTTCGGCAGTTTATATGGCTGCCTTATATTAGGCTCTGCGCAATACACCGCCGCACCTACCCCCGTAGGCATTTTGGAGCCGTCGGTAAATATGTTGACCGCCTGCTGTGCTTGTTCTATACCTTTGCACCAGTCGTTTGGTCCCAGAAGAGTTCGTACTTTGGAATTGAATATCGTGCGAGGTACTATGTAGTCCGTGCTACTAAGTAGATCCTTTCCGATTGTACAATGTCCAAAATTCTGAATGTGCATGTTGCCTGCTGCCGTAAGGCGTTGTGCCGTTTTTCCGGCTATTAGTTTTGCGTGTATGTCCAGGGGGTCCATACTTAGAATGGTTTCAAGCGCTTTAGTTGGAGTTGACTTCAGTGCCCCCGTGATGCATAGCGCTGCCTGCCGCTGAGTTTTCTCCAAGTGCTTGAGGAATGTTGATTTGTTCACAGCCGGCCACCACACAATAATCCCATAGAGTAGAATAGGACGCACTACCGTTACATAGATCCAGTGCATCAGAAAGGGTGAGAGACCCCAAGTACTGCCTAGCATCTTTTTGGATGTGTATAGTGCATTGGTGGATTTCTTCACCCTTTCTTCCACGTTGGTTTTCCATGACAGCTTGCTGTCCAGGACGACTCCTAGATATTTTGTGTGAGTTTTCGGTATGAGACGTATATCGTTCAATTTCGGTGGTATCCACTGTGGTATCTTGTACCTTTTCGTGAACAGAACCAGATCCGTTTTCTCTGCGTTAATACTAAGACCGACTGAATTTGCCCATCTAAGTACATCTTTGAGTGTGCTCTCCATTATGGAGCTTACTGTTGATAGACATTCCCCTACTATAATAATGCTTATGTCGTCTGCATAGGCTGTTATCCTCGGGGCTCTACCTGCGAACTTTCCGAGTAATTCATTAACTACAAGATTCCATAGTAGTGGCGAGAGGACCCCTCCCTGGGGTGTCCCACTGTGAGCTTCCCTTACCATGGATTTAGTGCCCCACTCAGCCCGCACCTTTCTGCAGCTTAGCAACCTGTCTAACCAAAGGTTTATTGCCGGTGGTGCCTCTATTGCACGTAATCCATTAAGGATTGCGGTGGTTGATACATTGTTGAATGCACCTGAGATATCTAGAAACGCCCCGAGTGCGTATTCCTTGTGGTGGAGGGCTTTTTCTATAGTTACTACTAGGGAATGTAGTGCCGTTTCAACCGATTTCCCTTTCGTGTATGCGTGCTGGTTGGTTGATAACTGGATTGAATTGTTTCTTAGGTGCAAGTCAATCAGTTTCTCGAGCGTTTTGAATACGAAGGAGGTCAGACTTATTGGCCTGTAGTCTTTCGGACTCGGATGGCTGCTCTTACCTGCCTTCGGTAAGAATACAACCCTCGCTGTCCTCCAAGCCACAGGTACATAGTTTAGCCTGATGCATCCGTTAAATATATTCTTCAGCCATGGGACGACTCGCGATTCAGCCGTTTGCAACATGGCAGGAATTATACCGTCTGGTCCCGGAAATTTGTATCCCGAGAACGAGAGTAGCTTCCTGAGCCTTGCTGTGTCCGCAGTTTTTTCTATGTTTGAGCAGAAGTTCTTCCACGAGTGTCTTTTTGCTCTGCGTACGTTTGTTTTAAAAAGTTTGAGCCTACATTTGTATTCCCCCCAAATTTCCTCTTGGTCAGCTATTTTAGCTAGTTTAAAGAAATCTTTTAGGTCGCGTCTTTGCTCTGTAAGATTCGGGCTCCACCATGGTGGTCTGATCTTACGCTTTGTTCACGTGGGCTTACAAGAGGCATGATAGGCCTTGAGAAGATGGGCCGAGAGAATCTTCAGTGACCTTTCAATGCCCTCTTCCGTATTAATTTGTTTAGTAGCTGGTAATTTGGTCTCAATGATACTTCTGAAGCGGTTCCAGTTCGTGTTTCTGGGGCTTCTAAAGATCTTTTGAGCTGGAGTGTAGTTAAAGCTTATACTAAAGCTAATATAATTGTGGTCCGAGAAGGAGGGCTGTGCTAGCACCCTCCAATTTGTGACCAGAGTGTTGTTGTCTGAGGATATTGTTAGGTCTAACACGTTCGACGAGGTGGGGCCTACATACGTAGGTTCCTCGCCGATGTTAGCTACGCTAAGGTTATATTGTAGAATAAAGTTAAGTAGGGACTCACCTCGATCGTTGATGTCTGGGCTGCCCCATACTGGGTGGTGTGCATTGGCATCTGCTCCGATGACCACTGCTTGGTTCTTCCCGCCGGTGACTGCTACCATTCTTTGTAGCTCGTCTGGTGGTGCGTCGACGTCATGCGCCATGTAGCATGAGGCGACCAGGATCGGCTCGTCCGCGTCGCCCTCTAGCGCCACAACGGTGAGATCGTCAGTGCTGTAATGAGACATTAGATAAGTATAGATGCCTTTCCTTATAAGGATGGCTGTTCTTGTTCTACTTACTGTTGTTGCGAAAAACGTATTAAAGTTTTGTGACTTTAGGCCAGATACCGTGTTGCCCGAGGCAATCCACGGCTCCTGTACTAAAGCCACATCGTAGCCTCCTTCCTCCAATACGAGAAGGAGTTCTGCGCTGGCGGTTTTGCATTTATGCAGGTTTATTTGAAGGACCTTCAACTCCATTAGGCTGAAGGCTCCTTTACGGGGTCAACTTTTGTTGCTGTGCCTCCGTCACCCGCATCTACCAGACTGAGTCCTTGGGCAGCGTCGGTCACGGCTTCTAGGCCGAGGTCTTTTTCCACCTCTCCGGACTCTAGTGTGTTGCTGTTGTTGTTCTTGGGGTGGCGCTTTTTGAGGCGCGGATAAACACTACCAACGCCCCACGCCATCTTCCCGTACCGCGCGTAGAGGATATCCTCTGCCTCCTTGTTGATTTGGAGGATGTAGTGCTGCCCCCCGCTACTATCAGGTAGCGGATCAGCAACCTTCAACACCCTCCAATCAGCTGTTGGCACGTCCGGATTTTGCTTCTGTAGAAGCTTCAGTGCGGACTCCTGCGGCACTACTCTTGGGAAGAGTACCTTCGCTTTTGGCAGGGACGGGATACTAGTCCTGTCCACTACTTCCAGTTGGGCACCCTCCCATAGGCCTTGGAGTGTCGGGGTTACTGCTTTCACCCAGTGCAGAGTTGGATCGTCGTTGCACTTTAGGATCTTAACCCCATTGACCCAGCCTGCTCCATCGAATGTGGGCATGGGAGCGTCAGGTTGGGCTTCCAACCTCGCGAACATCACCTCGAGAAGCTTCATCTCTACGGATTTCCATCTCTCAAGGGTCATTTTGCCTTGGGGATCACTCCGGTCGATCAGTGCCACGATCAGGTGTCGTTTAGTCACGTCACTGGCCTTGGTTCTTACCTCCTGTTTAGGCTGCGGGATTGTGTTTGTGGTCGGTTTCTGCTTCTGTCGTTTGCTTGCTGGAGCTCCGACTTTTGCACTTTCCACCGATCTTTGGCGTTTTTGAGCAGCCTGCTCTTCTACTTTGTTCGCGAACTGCGAAGTCGTAGGTGCAAAGCTTGGTCTGCTCGCGAAGTGTAAGCGACCCTCTTCCACCTTTAGCTTAGCCCAGGCAAGCGACTCCTTCTCTTTGGAAGAGAGATCAATCTTGCCTGACAGCCGGCTGCAGATTTTAAGGGCCGCTTTGTAGTTGGCCTTGGCCTTCAACCCCTCCTTTGACTTGGTCTTGGGCCCTTCCTTGCGAGAGGAGCTGGAACCCGCTGACTTATCCGGAGAGAGGAGAAGCCTGTCCTCAACTGAGTTTGCGCTTTCGAGGTCCGAGTCTGCAACGACTATGGCACCCCTGCGCAGTAGTGTAGATGTTTTGGCAGTAGTTGTCTTTATGCCCGGGCCTGCTCCCGCCCCGGCGACATTTTTGGCAGTAGCTTTGCAACCGCTATGGCCTGCTCCAACCATAGGGGAGGTGTGACCGCTGGTGGCACGCAGTGAGGATTGCTCCTCCCTGTGTCCGCCGGAGGCCGTTGGTGTTGTTTTCTTTATTTTTGTTGTTTCTTCCATACAGTTCCCACGAGTGTGGGACAAAGGAAGGTCCACCCCCACAGAGGTCCCTGTGCGCGGGTAAGGCTGGATAGTACCGGAGGGCGTCTGGTATCCGGTACGCTCCGTTTGGGACTGGACTATTTTTAATGGTCCTCCAGCCTAGCAAATCCTCGGCACGGGTCGCATAACACCTTGATTCGGCCCATCGGAGGGACTAGGTGTGGGATAGGAGAGGTTATATATGGGATGAATAGGGAGGGTATGGGGAGTGAAAAGGGATATAGGGTAGGAGTGAATAGCTACTAGTGCATCGCCAGGATGCAGCGACCTGTATGACCTAGGACCCCTGTCAGAAGCTTGCGCTTCCGTCATTCCAGCCCACTGCATTCTAGCGACCTAAGCCCCCACACCAACGTCAAGGTTGCTATTCCAGTGGGAGTTATCTACAAATAATTTTTTTGAAAAAAAAAAAAAAAAAAAAATTACAAAAAGGAAAAGGAAAATTTTTTGTAATTTTTTCTTTTTTTTTTTTCAAAAAATTATTTTTTATCTACAAATAATTTTTTGAAAAAAAAATTACATAAAATTTTCCTTTTCCACTTCGTCATGTTTTTTTTTGGAAAGAGTTTAGAATAATTTTTTTTTTATTTTTAATATATTAAAATTACAAAAGTCTTTTTTTCCATTCTGACTTCTTTGTACTTTCATTTCTTGCTTTATGATTTTAGCTTGTTTTGCTTAATGTTCGGCTTGCAGTGTTTTTCTTTTTAGAGTGGCAGTTAACATTGCAGATCTTCTTGATCGTCCGCATCTGTTAGATTTTTTTCGAGGAAGAGCTTTTGTAAGAGGTCTTGACTTGAATGGGGAAAAATCATTTGCTCTACTTTGGGTGCCTGTCGGGCCTAGAGTCGATTCTGCAGATGTCTGAATATCCAATAACAAATCAGGATAATTTTATGTGTCAAATCTTAATCAGGATTTGCACGACCGGTTACATAAGATGGTGCGAAATTTAATTCATGAAAAAGTCAACATTTATTGGCCAAATACCGGTCACTTTGAATCCACTTAGGATGTTGATAGGATTTATTTCCAGTAGTAAGCTGTCTTTAATGTGGGATGAAATGGCCTATGAACTTAACAAATTCTTTTTCGGTTATCCAACTTGATGAATTTCCAGATGCAATGATGCTTTCAGGCGGACCATTTCGGATAAATATATAAGTGAATCGGATCCCGGGAAATACGAACAATGTACTATAAGAAATTTTTCCTATTTTCTGGCCAAACGTCAAAACCAGATATTATCAACTTGAAACTTATAAGGGCAGGTGGGCGACAGGAAAACTCATTTTCCTTTTTGAAAGATATTTTTTTACTTATAATGTGTTCTTTTTTATCAAAATGAATTGTTTTTATAATATTTATAAAATTTTTACATTATTTATTGTTATGTTCAATTAAAAAAAATCTATAAATAAATTCATACAATTTTTTTTAGGGGAATTCGATGAAAAATTCGGGAATTTTGAGAACCGCTGCGGGGAAAACTAAAAAATGAGTTGGAAGTCCTGGTGAACTGATATGTGCGTTAAGGAGCCTCACACTCAAAAAGTTTTTCGGTTCGGTTTCTCAAAATTATCCTTGGTTTATGTTATGATGGTTCCCCAAATATTTCGACTCCAGCGATATCCATCCATGATTTGGAATAGTTTGAAAAAACCCTCAAAAATAGAGGTTTTTGTAAAAATATTCGCTGATGCGGCTAGTTCTGTTGAAAGTTTTTAATTTAAAAATAATAGTGTACTTTTTTCTCCCTTTTGGTCAAAATAAACAAAATCATCAGAAGTGTTACAGTTTTCTAAGATGCAAAATTCTTAGAGACACTATAATAAATCAAAGTAATAGTTTTTAAGTGTTTATACAGTTTGGAAGCGAGTTTTGTTGTTATTGAATTATAACTGTCAATATTAGGTATATTTCCGTACTTTTGTAGCAAAAGTAAAATTATTTGAGAGTTATACAAAATAATAATTCTGGACGCAAAAAATGCCAAAAAGTACGAGAACACTGTTTTGGTTAAAATTTGAAACTTTTGAAATTTCTAAATTTAAATTAAATCGGTACTTTATGCCAATTTTGCATTTTTCTCAGCTTATGACAACTTCCTAGCTTTTACTACATGAAATTTGTATAGCGGAAACTTGTAGCTTTTCACAAGCTTTCCTTCAAGTTTTTCATTTAGTACCATTAACAGAATTTAGTAAAAACTTGTACGAGTCTTCGAAAGTTTTCATAAATTTCCAAGTATGGCAACATACCAATTTTAAAAACTAACTTAATTTTGTGTGCTGTTGGTGGAACAAGTTGGAACAAAAAGAAAATATTTTTGACAAGCTGAATTCAATCAAACGTCAAAGTAAAATACTTACGCTAATTAACTGTTTTGTGACAGTTAGTTCGCTTTTTTGTATGTTTTCCAGTCCAGGCCTTCCTTGAAATTTTGCCAATGGTATGACCCACAAAGCCCACATTAACCCAGTGTACTTTTAAGAAGTTTCACCAATATCATTCTATTCGCTTGTCCAGTAGACCGTTTTTCGTTAGAATAATGTCATACTCCACAGTTTTGAAAAAACTGTAGTTGCGTAGCGAAAGTCTTTTAGTCCATCTGCTGCATTTTACATAATTGTATTGACTAAAACTAACTTTTATAATTTTCTTATACAAATTCTAGCCTTTTATCAACATTACAAAATCATACGATAAAAGAAGAAAGTCGCGATTTTATGGCTGTATTTCCAGGTAAGTACTAGAAATAGCTTGAGCAACTAACAAATATTATTAGTATTATATTAAAGCCTATTTATTATTACCCTCTGAGGCACTTGAATTAGTAGTATTAGTTCTAGAATTAGAAAAGCAAACATTGAAATGGACGCACTAAATGGTATTTTTCTTACATTTTTAATTTAAGAAATAACATTACTTACTTACTAACATATAAGTGGCGCTTAAACCGTAGGTCAGATTTGGGCTTGGACAGCTGGCGTTAGTTGGAAACATCATGTTCCTTAGATTTTCCTCTACTTGGTTCTTCCAATGTAGATATGGTATTTCTTTTTTGCGTTGATTGCCATCACGTACCACCGAATCGAATATTTTATTCATTTCTCGATTTAAGTATGCATGACTAGGGATATTCGATATACATCGATGCATCGGATTTACTCGATGCTTACAATTCGATACATCGACTTGATCCAATGTTTCGAAAAGCTTTTGATATACTCGATGGATCGATGTATTTTCATATAAAATCGAATGAATTTTAACCACCTAATGAAATTATTATATAAAAAAATAAATAAAGAAAAATAATTAAAAAGGAAAACACTGGAAATAGGACATTAATACTGGAATTTCTATGATTGTGGAGGCTTTTTTCGTTTTTACTTTTTGTAATAACTACGACCAATATTCTTATATATTGATCTTATTTTTTAGAATAACCACTATTCTTGTTTATTGCGTTTATTTTTTTTAATAAACAACAACTGAATCAGAGAATGATTGTAAAAAATTTTATTTTTCTTTTCCTTAGTTACTGATAAAAGACAGAAAATACTGGCGGACAAGAACAGGGGTTTTCTTGGAGCTTTTAATAAATTAAAATAGTCATAGTTAAATTAAAAATAGTTAAGGAAGGGGCTGACTTTAGCATTGTGATGTAATGCTAGAAAAAGTACTCGATTTTTAGAAAACATCGATGTTTCTCAACGATATATCGGAAAGTATCGATGCACTGTCTCGATGCATTGAAAAAAACATCGATGTATTTTCCAATTGGACACCCCTATGCATGACTGTGCCGATGCGACACGCACAGTGCTTTGGGCTCATACAAATTTGAAAATAAAGATAAGTAGTGCTTCTATGATAATTAAATTTTGTGTGCACAGTAAATTTAAGCTATCTAAGAAAAATACCGAAAATTCTTGAAATGGGTTATTTCTTAGGGGTGCCTATATATTTAAAATGGTTTACATCAATTAGTTTTTAGAGGTACCTCCCATGGACCTATATTAAATTTTTACATAATTTGGTATGAGAGGTAGACACAAAAGTCAACCGATCTTAATAAAATTTGGTCAAAAGGATTAAAATATTAAGTTATATATGCTTACTTTAAATGGTTCAAATGGATTTGTTTTTATGGGTACCTCCCTTGTTTGTTGAAAATTTACCAAAATTCTATTTTTTTATTAATTTCAAAAATTCTAAAAGGGAAAAATGGAACAAAGTTTATTTTTTCAAATTTTTTTTTATTTCTAATTTCGATAAAAAATGCATTTCAATAAGATCTTTTCCTGTGAGCATCAAGAACACATCGAACAATACCTTGTAAATTACTAAAAATTGAGACAAGTTTTACATGTTGCCGTGCCTTCATTTCTAATTTTTAAGCAAAAAGATTTTGAACTTACTTTAATGGGAGTGTTATCTTTGAAATAATATAAAATTTTTGCAATTTCGAGACTAAACATTTTTTTATTTATTTCCACTGCGCAAAGCACTATGCGACGAGGTATTGTCAATAATGACGCGGCTACCAAAACGCTGGGACTGTTTGCTTGTTGACACCAGGTAGGGGAAAGTGATCACCCTTCGTACAGTGATGTGCAATGAAATAGAGGCACGTACTTGCTGATGATATTTCTTAATTAAAATTTTTTATAAAAACATAGCATGCAGTGAACCAACTGTAGTTTAAAAACCAGTTCTCCCATGAATATTGTACAGTTGTTTTTGAGTACAATTGCGCGTTCATTTTTCGCAAATCTGTGACACTGTGATATTGTTGCATTAAAAGTGAGCATTAAAATAGAGCCAACATATAATTAACAAATTTTAATTTAAAAAGATCATTTTTAATAACATTTGACTATAGAACGTGAGTAAGAGTTCTCAGTTTTATGATTTTAAAATAAATTTCAGTGTTCCAAACAATTAGGTCTTAAAATGGGAAGAGTCAAGCACTGCAGTCCTGAAAACCGAAAAATTATTAAAAGTTTGCGTAAATAACTTAAAAGACAAAAGGAAATAGCCAGTATGGTTGGCTGCTCAAAAAAATGGTTGGGAATGCATTAAAGTTTACACGAAAAACCGAAAGCAAAGGAAGAAAACCCAAAATAAGTACCAGTTTTGCAAAGGATGATGCTGATTGGCCAATGAGCAAATGGCGAAACATTCTTTGGTCAGATGAAACCAAAGTTAATTTATTTAACTCAGCCTTTTTGTGAGAAAGACCAAAAAAAGCGGCATATTAAAAAAAAATTTAATATGCCGCTTCGATGGATGTTTCAGCAGGATAACGACCCGAAACACACATCGAAGCGGGCAAAAGAATAGTCCAGACAAAAAACATCGAAGCTTTGAGCTGGTTGCCACAGTCGCCAGACCTTAATCCTATCGAAAATTTATTTCGAGATGTTAAGGTGGCTCTTACAGACAAGCATCGCACCAACAAAGATGATCTTTGAAGGTTAATCAAGGACGCATGGGAGAAAATTCCAGCTACTAAGTGCCAAAAACTAATGGATTCGATGACACCTAGCTTAGCAGTTATCAAAAATAATAAATATTCCATCAAATATTGAGGTAGAAATAATTATATTTCAATCATTTCTATTGATTTTATCATGAAATTTAAAATTTTCTAATCACAGGTCATGGCTAAAATTAAGTAACTACTTCTGGCTCTATTTCAAGTCGCAGCCGAAAGAGAACATATCATTGAATTTTGCATTTTTTCGCTTATGTTTCACACTTAGGTTAACACGTTAATTTATTAATATGAATTAAATAAATAATTTTTTTACCTACTAAAAGAAAATGAAATATGCAAAGTTTCCTAAGATTTTTCGATTTAAATAATTTTTATGGCACTTCTATTTCAGCAGTGCCCTGTGGTAACGGCCAATTGCGTGGCTACTTCTAGTCTTCCTAATCGCTCGCTTTAGGTTTAGAGTCGGCCAGATAAGCCTTGTTGTTCTGCACGTTGAGAGTTCAGCCCATCTTGTATTGGCCTTAGATGTGGTGTACTCATTTAGCAGCAGTTTGACAGTTGCCATCGAGATGTTCGGTGAGTTCCAAGTCATTGAAGTAACCGATGTTCGTTTCCTAGCAAGCTCGTCTGCTTTTTCATTTCCACGTATGCCCTTATGACCAGGCACCAATATTTAGCTAATGTTAAAAAAGTTTGACATTTCGCCCAATGCAGCACGGCATTCTTTGGCTACTTTAGAATTGATGGATACTTGCTCCATCGATTTGATCGCTGCTTAGCTGTCCGAGAAAATGTATTTTTCTCGTTTAGAGATGACATTCTCTAAGGGCCATGTTGTAACTTCCTTTATTGCCATCATTTTGGCTTGAAAAACACTACAGTTATCAGGCAGCGTACGAACAAAGGATACCCCTATTTTTTCGAGTGGATCCCATTCCCGACCTTGTCATTTAATTACGTACTGTTAGTATAACAGAAAAACCAAACGACTCACAAAGACGTATTTGCTAGTGTGGATAGACATAACGGCCGACATGTTTCTTGACGAACATTTCACCAATCATGTCACTCTGTTTGAACTGAAAAACGCAACGTGTTTCCGTGAGAACAATTTTTGTTCGATGGAAAAAGGCCATCAGATAGATGCCACATATACCGATTTAAGCAACATATTTGATCGAGTTGATCACGATATCTTAACTAAAATATAAATCGGGAATATATAAATTTTTTTCTCGGATCCTGTTCGCTGAAGCTTGTTTGTGTTCGGATTAATATTAATGTGTGATTAATTTTTTTCAATAACTTCGTAGTTTTTCGTTACTACTCATAGCTTTTAAAAAAAAAATTGAGTCCGATACTCTGGAAAGTTGTGAAAGTCAAAGTTGTGTCTTTCGATGCAAATATCTCCGCTGTCCATTAATATATTTCATTCAAATTTTTTTATTCAAAAGTTACGTCAGTGTAATTATGTTTTATAATTATGTCAAAAAAGGTATGAAATATTGACTTCTTACTCAAAAAGTAACTCAAAAATTGTTTTTTTTTTTAAAGTTAAATCAATTAAAAATTGCACATCTGGCTACCTTTCATATGACATAGCATTTATTTCATAGCAAAAATTCTTCCAGCCAAGCTCAAAAATTATTTTACTGTTTTTGTCATGAAAACAACAACCCTTTGATTTTTTCGCGAAATTTATTTTTTCCAAAATGTTGTTTTTATATTTTTTAACAAAAAAAGTCAAGTCTCAAAAATAATTTATGTGAAAAAATTATCCCAATATCTCAGATTTTTAATAAAACTGAGTTTTATTTTAAAATTCTCTATATACCCTATAGGAACAAACTTACTTGTTTTTAAAAACAACTAATTAAAAAACTAATTTAAAATAAACTATTTTATGAACTACTTTGAATTATATTAAGGCTGCGACTACTCTGATTTGGACATGTTTGTATTGCAGATTTTTATTAGATTACAAGTTTATATATATTTAACCATGCTATTTCATCAAATATTACTATTAACTTTAGTCTTTCACTAATATGAATTTATGCATTTCTTTTAAACGATAAAAATAATTATCTCTTTGATGTATAGAAATTTAAAAATTTATTCTTTTAAATTCATCTTCTAGTAAGTGGAATAGAAACTAATTTGCAATTGATTTATTTTAAAGTAATTAAAAAAATAATTTAAATTTAACTAATTTAACAAGCAGTTGAAAATATATGCGGTTTTCAATTGATTTATTTTAAAGTAGTGAAAAAATTTTTTAAACTCAACTTGTTTAACAAGTAGTTGAAAACTTATGCAGAAGAAAGTCAATTGACTTATTTAGCGGACATCACCATACAAAATATGTTAGTTCGTTCCATGGAAAAAAGTCAGAATTTCAACTAGTTGTGGTTGACAAAAAACTACTTTTTCAACTACATTTAAATTAGTTGATTTTCCTACAGGGTAGTTTGAACGTCCCCATTTATCTCTAAGAATGCAGTTGTGTGTCTAGAGTAATTACAAACATTTTGGTTTATATAAAATCTTCCTTATAGTAATATGCTTACTTTTTTGCCTCCCCAACCCTCTCCTGTTAAATTTGTTTTGTTTTGTTGGCTCTTGTTTTTCTCACTATTGTGTCACCGTTGTCTTTCAGTTCTTTATCAATGGTACTTTAGATTTTATATTTATATCACCATTTCATTGAAACGATGACTGTGAATAAGAAAGCTGTAAAAGTGAATATTTTCATGTAATCAGTTTCAGCTATATGGCGATATAATAAAACATATGCTCATCTGATCAGCGCAATTATTTCATTGGTTTTGATCTGTGATTTAAATTCACAGATAGATGGCGCCGCATTTGTAAGTACTGTGGGTACAAACTATACAACTTGTGGTGAATAGCGAATGATGTCTACCAAAAGTTTCTTCAAATTTAACTTCACACGTTTGGGATTACAGACAGGTGGCGCTATTTTCTGATTACAAAAGAATATTTGATGTTCTTATGTAGCTAGCACATAAGTTTTGCGAAATCTTTTGCGAAAATGCTATTGCTACTAAACTTTTTAAGTGTCTAATAATGCAGTACTGTCAGTTTTTTCAGTCGCAGCGTCATCTAGACGACAATAACGGCTTAGTGTTGTCTACTTTTACAGTTGGGCTTTCAACTTTTAAAAACATAGAATTGGATGAATTTAAATGACCAGCTGACTTGCTGGATTATTTGTCGTTTTTGTTTTGCTTGCAAATGCGATGTTATGATCTCCCATGAAAAAAACGCAGCTAACATAAATTTTTGTGCAACGAGTTTTTCATAAAACATTGATAGCTAATAATGAGAAAAAAATAAAGGTAAGTTACCCAAATAAGGCCAACCTAACGGTTTTTTCTAGACAGAAGAGAAACGGGTTTTTTAAACTTATTTTTTAAATTTTGTATTTTTGTTTATTCAATTCTTTTTTCAAAAACATAAAAATAAAGCATGAAAAAGTAAAAATGTATCCAGCTCAGAAAGTTTTAAAAAGGTCTGATTTTTACCATATTAGGCCCACCATGTCTAAATAAGGCCCAATATATAACGGTTTTAGAAACATAACAAAACAGTCAGAAAATAATAAAATAAGAACACATATTGTTATTACAAATGTTGGTTTACATTTATGCTAAACATAAATGCTATTCATAGCTTTTTTTATAAAAATTTTTTCGAAAAAATACTTTTATTGCCAAAAGTTCATTTTGAAAATTAAAATAAAGTTACTCTGACTTTTTAAAGAAAATTTTGGTAATTTGCTGACCTTTATAGTTGAGGGCTTTCTTTTTCGTAGTTTTTTTCTGCCAGGTAGATTTAGGTGTGGACATGAGATCGGAAAAAGAAAGCCGGAAGAAAAAAAAATGTTTGGACCTTTTTAGGCGCTCTCAATATAATATCATTAATCAAGTTTTTCTCGGAATACACCACAGTTAGATTTGATCAATTAACCTTTTTGTTTTCGTTAAAATACCTCTCTTTATTTTTAATTCAAAGCTGGACATAGGCAATAGTTAATTCGTAGAATAACGAACTTTTACTGCGAGCACAATATTACATCAACCACGTTGTTAACGCTACCGCTGACTTCGTTCGACTGTCACTCGCTTCACAGATGCGCAATCGAAGTAATTTTTTTGCATCGTGATGCAGATATGAACATGTTTAAACGTGCAAAAAATCATTTTGCAGGGAATGCAATAAATGTGCGTATTAGAAATCGGGCCTTATTAAGGCTTGGGCCTTATTTGCGCCTTATTTGGCGAAGAGACCTTATATGAAAATCAAAGTTTTTATTTTTAATGCCAATATCTCCGCTGTTTTTAATACATTTCATTAACATTTTTTTGTTAAAAAGTTTAATATGTATTTTAATATAAGTCTTTGTTTACATGTTATATCCATATCTTAAGGATATCCATATTGAGTCCCAGCATAGTTTTTATATTGTTGAAAAGGTAATTTTGCTAGCTTTAAGATTAAGTAAATATAAAAATTATTTCTAATTTTTAAAATATGTTTTTCGTACCCCATCTTTGAATTCAACTAGCTCACCGCAAGAGATGGAACCAAGGTTGCCAGCCAAAATTCGAAACGATTCCCACGAAAATTACCTTTTTCCCAAAGTCACATAAATTAAATACCACCAAAATTCCCATGGTAAAGGTAAACAAAAAAAATTCCCACAGCAATTAAAAAATACCAAAAAAATCCCACGATCATTTAAAATTACCACAAAAATACCACGCGTTTTAAAAATACCACAAAAAATCCCATATGCATTGAAAAATCCCACAAAAAATCCCATATGTATAAGAAATTTTAAAAAGTTTAGAAATACCAGAAATTTTTGCATTTAAAAAAGCAGAAATAAATAGACACGTCGATAGTTAAAAATTTTGCATTTATTGTCTTTGTTTCAAAACTATAACAAATAAATAACCCAAGTAGAATTTTGCGACCACAGGTTACTTAATACACATTTTTTACATGACGATATTGCAGAGATACTGATTTGGATATTATTTTATGCGAAAAGTTTATAAAAATTCCTATTTGTAAAAATTCCTATTCTTAAATAAAGCCTTCAATGTGACTTTCCTTTTTAATACTATTTTACCACTAGGTCACGGAATGTTGTAACGATTTATCAAGTTTTACCTTTAAAAAATGCATCACTCAACTATGGAATAATAACTTAAGATGTTATCATTTTGTAACGATTAGATAATTGCGACCCAAGTGTAGGCTCTTTCTATTTAAAATGGTGGCCGCAAATTATTATTATATTTTCCTAACAATAAACATGGAATTGCTTTTATAATGTATTGTTAAGCTTTTCAACTATGTTTTATTGATTGCTTACATTAAAAAATATTCCTGAAATTTGTGTACAATACTTTCTTCACAAAACTTTTGAAAACATTTTTTATTAATATATGAAATTATTACACAATTTTCTGAATTTAGATTGCGCTTAAATTTTTAAGAAATTTTGGCTGTTTTTTACTGAAAATCTTCTTTCCCATCTACATTTAGCTCCAAAAAATATCCAAAACACCTAATATTATGTTGTACTCTTATATTTTATATAAATTCTAATTATAAAATAATTTATAATAATTATGGCTGTAAACAAAATTGGTAAATCTGTAATGCATATATATACTAAAATGTAATAAGTAACTTCAAAGTAATTTTTACTAAAACAATGTCGGCATTGTATTGCACCACTTTCGAAAAATAGTGATCTCTGTAACGTAACCAATACATATCATCATGTCAATGTTGACACAAAAATAAACGCTACGACGTCGCTGCAACCCAAATATGGACCATCAGTTCTAGTTGGGAACATACAAATTGTTTCACATAAAGTTAATTGTTACACAAATCATATGTTTTCGTCTTATATTTGAGATCGTGAATTTTACTTGTATGTATCCATTTAATAATTTCTAAAACGATAGTATGCTTATAAAAATATAAAATAAAAAATAAACAAAATAAAATAAAAATGCTGTTTTCAAAAATATATGTGGTTTGTGAGGTGATTAGCAATTCATTTTAACAAAACATGAATTTTCAAAAATTTAGGAACTTATTTCTAATATCAAATAATAAAAGTGACAAGTGAATTAAAAATAACCATAATAAAATATGTTTACAGTTTTCAAAGATATTTGTGCTTTGTGAAGTGATAAAGAGTGAATTTAACACAATATGATTTTTCAAAAAACTAGGCACTTATTTCTAATATAAAATAATGTCAGTGACTTCAAAAATAGAAAATAAACAAAATAAATTAAATATTAGTTTTCAAAGATATTTGTGTTTTGTAAAGAGATAAACAGTTAATTTTAACACAATATGATTTTTAAAAAATGTAGGTACTTATTTCTCATATAAAATAATATACATAAGTGACTTCAGAAATAAAAAATAGACAAAATAAAATAAATATAAATTTTTTACGGCAACTGTTATTTAATTTTGATTTTAAAAGATAATTGCTGATTATTGGATTCGATAAGTAAACTTGCAACTATTGTCTATTATTGTTTTGGTAGTCTTATATATTTCACTTTTTTTGGACTTTTAAAATAATTTTTGTAAGCTTAACGCTTGCATGCAGAATTGTGGAATTTTCAGAAAGGTCAGAATTTTAAGTTTAGAATTTTTTCAGTAAAGAATGCGCTATTCGTTTTTATGCAATTTTGTGATTTGTTATTTTGTTCTTAAAACAAATATGTAATTTATTCATTTATATTAAGAGTAAGTTCGAAGAAATATACAGCGTAAACTTATAGCTTTACTCTACTGTTTATATACGTCGATCATCTAATACTATGATTAAGATTTTGCTTAATAAAAGTGAAAAAAAACTTTTTAAGAAAAAATTCCCAAATTCCCATGCAATTAAAAATTACCACGCTGAATTCCCACGCCAATTAAAAAATACCACGCTGAATTAAAAAATACCATGGGAATTCCCAAAAAAAAAAAAAATTCCCAAGACCAATTAAAAATTACCACGAATGGGATTTTTCCCACAATACTGGCAACCTTGGATGGAACCACCAACAACAAAAATTTTCCAAAATTTTTTTGGATTAAAGTTCGTTCAATTACCTTTCTAACGGTAGCTTAAAAATAAAATTAAACACGTTTTTCATTATTCAGAATTCAGAATTTAAAAAACATTTAATCGTTTATATAAAAACGTTTATATAATAATGTTTATATAAATGATTAAGATGTAATATTTTTATTGATTGATTTTATGTACTGAAAAATTTTCTGCACAAAGAGACGCACAGTGTATTTGCTCTGATTTTATTCATCGCTTATGTTGACCACTGAATAAAGTTTGTCCGTTATCTAAATACAGCACGTAACAGTGTAACTTGCCCATGAGATCAAAATGCTGATTGTATTTTGATTAGGTTGATCAGGCCATAGTTCTTGGCAAAATCTATTTGTGCAATAGCTTTCTAACTGGTCAGTTCTCGTTTTGTATTTTGAAAGTAATCAGACTGAACATTTCTTCTATGAAAGGAAGCATGCATTTTTTAGTGCTGTCATGTAGTTCATCTAGTGCTCCATATAAAGGCGTGTTATTTACGATATATTTTCGCCTTTACTATACAAATCTAGGTCTTACAATTACCACTGGAATTTGAAACTAGGGTTATATCCCAAATATTTAATTCTTTGTATATCACTGTTCTTTTCTTGCTTTTCAATTTCTTTCCTGTACTTGACTTTATCGACTTAACATCTTTCATCCCAGGTATTTGTCTGGTAATATCGTCCCTATCATAGAAATTTAAAATTTGTTTTTTGACTGCAATAGCTAGTTTCCGAGGCCTTACTTTTGCAGAGTCATTTTTGTTAGATACAGCTGTCACGAGCCCTTTCTCGACTGAGATGCTCTGCATAAAGTTCAGAATTTTCTTTGAGTTTTCTCCTATATTTTTATGAAGCCGTCTCATTCCGCAGTTTGGACATTTTAGTTGATCTTTCTATAAAAAAGTGCGAAAAATTAACACACTCGCACCTATTTAATATAAAACACTAGTCGCATACTTAATTTTTTATCATCTAGGACTTCATAAATCAATAAAATATCATATATGACACCACACCGATAGGTATAAGAAATGTTGCACCCGTTATCGTGATAATTGAGATCGTGGGTGCAACTAATTTGACTTAGCGTTTATTTCGATTTAACGTGCTTTATAACCTTAATTCCGTTTGATTTAAATTTCTCTTAGATTTCTTCTTACTTTTACTAAGTTTGAAAATGTTAACACTTTATTTCTGCGAGAAAAACAAACCTTCATATGTTTTTTATCGCGGGTACAACAAGCTTAAAGTACCTTTTTGAAGTCAGTAATACTTAAAAAGTTATAACAAGTACTTATATATTTTTGAAGCAATGGTAGCTCGAATGATATCCCTTCAAAATTTACCGATAAAATGTAACCAAAAACCAAAAATTTTGCGTGAGTATTGCCAGGCATCAATTTTGAGTTTACACCAAAATTTAGAACGTCAATGTTAGTAATGGCGATACAAATTGTAATATGACCTTAAGTTTTTTATTTATTTTGAACGTCATTGTTAGTAATGGCGATACAAATTGTAATATGACCTTAGGTTTTTTTATTAAATTTAGATTTTTTTCTATTGGCATCAAAAAATGTAACTAAAACTGTGGTTTAGAAATTGATGTCGAGAATTATCTATAGCGGAGTCGTCCATTACAAACAACAACAGCATGAAAAAAGTTATAACTCACGCCTCGATACATAATTATCAGAGATTCCATCAGTTATTCCCATCCCGAGGTTATGTGCATCAAACTTTGGGTGTGAACACTTTTAGAGGTGAACATAGGAGTATTTCACGGATTTGGGCTGCCAAAAGTCAATTTGATAAAACACCGATTTGATAGAGGAAAAAATATGTTTTGCAATGTTGATATGCAATATATCTCAATGGTCGAACAGGATTAAAATCAAATAGCAGACTTGAATAAAAACTACGTAGCGAATAAAATAATTTTGGCCGCCTAAATCGGTCAAATATCCCAATGTGCGCTGTTAAACTAATTTTTTCAGAAATGAGACCTAGTTAGATAGATAGGGCCCCTGTAAGCCCCTATATTGAAAATTTCATCGAAATCGTTTGAGCTGTTTTCGAGAACTCATTTACAAACAAACAAACAAACAAATATTGCTCGTTTAATAATATTAGATATTTCTTATAATTACTTTGATTTTATATGAAATTTTAATTACTTTTGTGTACGTAAAAACGTACTGTTAAAATTGTATGAAATATAAAGACGTACAATTAAAATTGAAAACAGGGACGATTTTATACGCTAAAATGTTTGTAATTACTCTAGACACAAAACTACATCCTAGGAAAAATTTTACAAATAAACGTTACTGCAATTTTATTTTCATATTCTTTTTAGTGAACTTTTTACAAATACATATTTTTTGTTATTTTATAAAAGTTAAAAAGCTTAGAAGTCCTTTTTAATTACCCTCTATAATCCACCCCATGATGTGCGAAAGTATGCTCCCAGCTGTACCAACGTACCCCACATGTGGAGTGCGTTCATACAAATATCTTATCACAGAGAAATCGCTACAACTCTTTAACCTTTAAACATAATATGTAAATAACTAAGATATATTTATTACTTTTTTGTGTGTAATTAGGAGAATTCAGTCAGTTCATTATAAAGTAAGGAACAGAAATGAAAAAAGTGTACGAAGGGCAGCAACTTTCCCCTATTTCGTCTTATATGCGTTCACTGCGACTCGACTCTTTATCTAATTTGGAGAGTTACGGGCTACATTCGCGCGAATGAGATTGATATTATCAGCATATGCCAGCAACATAACACTCTTATAAAATATAATGCCACTATGTTTCAGATCAGCAGATCGGATAGTTTTTCATCATTAGATTGAAAGAGGCGCACGATAAGGGATCACCAGGTCTATAACTTTGATTGGTAACACTGTCTTCCTGCATAGACAAATTCATTTCGCAGACATACCACATTTAGATATGGTCGAGTATGGTTGATACAAAAATTGTGAATCTTGGTATTCCATATTATCCCTGTTCCCATATGACCCCTGTTGCTTTAAATCGTAAGTTCCCAGCAAAAAAAAGTGCTCGAAAAGAAGATAAAGTGGAAGGGAATGTATTGAATTCCATCCATTCCACTTTCATACTCAGAAGGCATTCTTTTATCATGTGCATGCCATTGGGTGGAATGCTTTCCTTAGTCTTCTCTAGAAGTGCTTCTAGAATTTTTTCAATGGAAGATTTCTTTATGACCTTAAATGAAAGGATTCTAATAGGTGGTACAACTTTAAGAAGTCATTCCATGGAATGAAAAGGTTTATGTTATTAAGGAGGCTTAAAAAATTCCACGGAAAATATTTCTTTTCCCAATTTTTGGGATCGGTTCAATTCAGTCGGGGGCTTAAAAACTAGCACGGAAAATATTTAAAACATATATTATACTATATATAATTTTTTTTACTTTAATTGAATTTAAATACTATTTGAATGTCTTCGAGAAATGGTTTATGAGAATGCTTTTTGAAAGCACTTCTTGATAAGGCTAAGAAGATGCACAATTGGATCTACAAAATGTCTTCTGGAAGTAGTATCCCTTAGAATGCATGTCACATGTGCATCAAAAATTTTTCTGGGTTGGTGATATAGATTTCACACTTTCAGGAATGCAATTCTGGAATGTGACCTAACTGCATATGTTAATGAAAGAAACTGCATATACTTACATTAGCTCATTCATGAAAGAATCCCCCTTTATCTGCATGAAAAACTTAATTTTTTCCTGTCTAAAAAAAGTCGTATTCTGACTGTACCTATCCATAATTTGCTAATTAATATAAAAAATATAAATAATTTATAATTAACATAAATCCGCTTGATCTTCGAAGGCCTCGAAGGCTAAGAAAAATCATAGAGAGAGACTTTTTAGGTAATTCCCCGCAGAAAATAGAATAACTTTTATATAGTTCTGAACTAGTTCAAAAAGGACCAGTACTGGTCCCTCTACAATATCCTTTTACATTGATCAAACTGCCGCTTTTTATGTATTGATGTTATAAGAAAAGACAATTGTACCAAAACAAAAAAATGCCTTCTTCCCTATATTTGAACTAGTTCCGTTATAAAAATTTCCAAACTAGTACTTTTTGCTACAGTCTTCAAGTAGATCTGTAAGTGGTTTCAAAATATTCCAACGATAGAGGCATCAACAAAGAAGTGCATCACGTAAAAGATGACGTATTTCTTTTATTTTATGTAGACATTTTTTCATATACAATACAAAAACTTACATTTGTTGAATTCTTTAAATTGATTTTTATCAAACAGTTTGGAAAGGAAAAAAATGCCACAACACGTGTTCAGATATTATTTATTTCTGTCAGTAAAAATGTTGACAAGGAAACAAAATCAAATCAAAGAGAACTGTTCTACGCTGAAAGATTTTTGTACCACTTCATAGCTAGTACAAATAGCGCTAGAAATGAACTAGTTGGTTTTTCCAATTGACTCCAAAAAAACTGCTGGGTTATCCTTCTTCTCTACTTCTCCTTAATAAACTGCTCTCAATTTTTTTATTTTTTATTTTCAACTTCCATCATATTTTAACATAATCATATATTAAGTCTTTAAACTACTTTTGTTTAGCTATTCTTGTCTTTGGTTGTTATAATGAAATAAAACTAAATTTTGTACTATAAGAGAGCATAGTTCAAAGTGTAGTAATGATACGCTCTAAAGTACAAATTACAATAAATACAAATTGACAAAAAAAAACTGTTATTTTCTGCTGGATATTTTTGCAGATTGTTATATGTATATCGAAGACTTTACATGCTGAGTTTTAATTTTTATGAAAATTATTTAAAATGGCTGAATTTTTAAAACTAACGAAAAACTTTCACACGGCGTATGAGTGACAGTATTTCCATCAAGTAATTAATATCGCTCATACGCCATGCTAAACTATTTTTCCACTTATAAGATTTTTTGAAAAAAAATTAACGGCAGAAAGTAGCAGTTAAATTTTATGTAAAAAAATTACAGCACTGAAAACAATTATTACTTTTAGATTTTTTGGAAAGAAGGAATAACTGTCACATGAAACACGTACACTACTTTGTTATTTCTTTAAAAGCAAACTAAAATTAGAAATTTGATGACAAATTACTCAGTAGAAAAATGCCTTAAGGGCAGGTTCTCAAAAACTCAATAATTCTTTTTAATCTTTCGATAGTTAATGATGTGTAGAATATGTTTCCAAAGCGGTTTGGACGACAAAAATTGCATAAAAGAGTTATCGCATACGAAAGAACCCATATTTTCATAAACTCAACCCAAAAAAAATTGTTAACCAAATCTTAACACGCATTTTCTGAAAAATTATGTTTTTTTTAACTGGTAGTCACGATATCTCAAGAACTACTCTATGGATTGACTTTGATTTTTTTTTATTTTAAAGTAAATAAAATTGGCTGGTTTGTTTTTTTAGGTCACTTTAACGAGAGAAAATGTGAAAAACGGTACTAAAAATTCACATGTCCGCCATTTTTTGTAATTTTCAACTATTTATTGATATAAGAGGTTTTTTTTTGGTTTTCTATATCATATGATATCAACGTGCTGTGCGATGGAGATCGCTTGGGTACTGTTTAGGCCGCAACCCTAAAGGTTAAAGAAAGTAATAGATTAACTTACTACTTTATCGACTCGTTCCAGTATCGATTCTCGATACACGAACGAGTCGCTCGATCGGCTTATCCGACGAGTGAGTTTTGCTTTTTTAACTTGTCGTAACAAATCGAATTCGCAAAGTAGTAAACTTCATTTTAAAACCGCGTTTAATTTAGTATTAAATTAAATATTGCCACTAATTGCAATTAAATAATCACTTATTGATTATCAGCAAGCAATCACTTATTGATTGCCCTCAACATAAATATAGTTTTCTTTAACGCTCCTGTGTATGCACTTCATGCAGTAAGAAGCAGCCATCTTTACGTAATTAATTGTGACATTTACGAATTGAAGATTTGCCTAATACATAACACGTAAGAAATAAATATTGTACATTTAATCTAAGCTAACTAATCACTGGTGTTTTCTTCGAGCACAAATTGCCCGAAAGTTATATGCAAATAGCTTGACTTACCAAGATTTGCAGCGAAAGGCCAGCGCTCTTTGGTGAAGCATAACTTCACCGGAACAGACCCAACTGATCTGCTCATGATCCTTCGAGCCGGATGGTCTTTCTGGAGCTTGCTTGGATAATTTCGAACCTTTCTCGAGCGGAGAATTTTTATACAAAGTACTAATTGCATCAACTGCACCAGATAAAAAAGGTTAGTTGATTGGTTTTACTTTTCAAGTGGCTCGAGTTATAAAAGTGTAATTATTGTTATTAAAGAATAAATTTAACAATTAAAATCGCGAATATTTTTGCGGAACTATATAATTTTTTCGTTATAAGGGTTGTTTTTCATAAAATCATCGCGGCACACACAAACTCACGCACAAACAAACACTTCGTTTCGCGAATTTTTGTACTTTTTTATACTTTGTTTTGTGACGTAAAAATAGTTTGTCCGTCCGGCGAAATTAGTTTTCTACTTATTAGAAAATTCGCGGATAAGTGTACGGAGTTTTTTGCGGTGCACCAATCGGAAATTTATTTAGCACCAAATAATTATTGCAAATAGTTTTAAATTCTCTTGTTAATTTTATGCAAATTAACTTGTAATAAAATAAATTAACGCAAAATCAAAACACACATTCACACACACACTGGTTTATTTGGCCGGCTTCGTTTGTTTGCTTTGTTCGTCGCGTTTTTATTATAACACAAGAACTTGTTATAATAAATTTATATTACTTTTATTTTGTTCTTGATTAATCAGAACTTATTATATTATTTCTTTGTGTTATAAAAGTTATTATTTTCACAATTATTAAACAATTGAAACCGATTAAAACAAAGAAAACAAAGAAGGTAAACAAACACGAATAGTGCAGCAAACCAGCAAGACGAAAAAATAAAACTTAATCGAAACAGCTGGTCGTTTCGGAAAAGTGTTGCCAGTTCGTCAAAATTTATCGCACATATTGCGATTCTTATTTTTAGCACTTTTTCGGGAATTTTAATTTTTTTTAAGTTTAATTCCAATTTGTGTACACCAAGTCGGGTATAAAAATATTTTACCTAGTACACGGTTTTGTTTGGGGATTTTTTTTAAATTTCGTGGGATTTTAAAAAAAATTGTTTTGTTATGATCAATTAACATAAATAAGACGGAAAATAAATAATTTTACATAATTTATTAGGTTTTTACAATTTTCCTACTCTCGCATTTTTAAAATAAATCACTTATTTTCGGTGTGTGTGTAAAGTTTCTACGTATTAGAAACTAGGTAAAAATACTTTCTACCAATTTAAGCTTAATTTTTGCCTTCAGCTGAAAGTTTCTACGTATTAGAAACTAGGAAAAACCATTTCTTTTTAAACAAATCTAGCTTATTATATCTAATATTGGCAAGTTTCTACATATTAGAAATTAGGTCAAAAATTTGTTTAAACAAGTTAAGCTTAATTTTTACCGGAAAATAAGAGCTTCTACTCATTAGAAACCAAGGTAAAAAATATTTTCAAGCAATTTAAGTTTAATTTTTCCTACAGCTGAAAGTTTCTACATATTAGAAACCAGGGCAAGAGAAAATTTTAAGCAATCGTAGCTTCATTTTACCTGCAACTGAAGGTTTCGAGCAGTTTTAGCTTGGCTTTACCTAATTTTTGAAGTTTCTACTTATAAGAAACACAGGTAAAAATATTTTAAGCAATCTTAAGCTGACAATTACTTAACATTTGCAAGTTTATACGTATTAGAAACTGATTAAAAAGATTTTAAGCAGTCTGAATTGAATTGTTTGTAATCTGAAAAATTCTACGTATTAGAAACAAGGTAAAACAAAATATTTTAAACAGTTTTAGCTTAAAATTACCTAACATTTGAAAGTTTCTACGTATTAGAAACTGAGTAAAAATTTTTAAGCAAATTAAGCTTAATTTTTACCGACAAGTAATCTGAAAGTTTCTACTTATTAGAAACCAAGGTAAAAAAGATTGTAAGCAGTCTGAGCTGAATTGTTTGTAATTTGAAAGTTTCTACGTATTAGAAACAAGGTAAAACAAAATATTTTAAAGAGTTTTAGCTTAAATTTACCTAACATTTGAAGGTTTCTACTTATTAGAAACCAATTAAAAATATTTTTAGCAATTTAAGCTCCTAATCTGTTCATTAACAAAACTTATTTTTGTTTCTCAAATAAATAATATGAATACGAATATGAACTCCTTTATGAGATCTACTGACACCATTTTTGAGCTGGAAGCAGATTTTAATGCTATTCCTCAAAATAAGCATAATATTTTCGCTCTTAAAATTCACGAAGAGGAATTAAAATCACAGTGGACAAATGTTAAGGCATCATACGAGTCATGCCTGCAAAAGCTAGCGGCATCGAATGACGATGATGATAATATCAGCGTCGTGAAAATAAAATATCGCTCGTGTTTTCAGACATATGTTCGATGTCTTGCAAAAATTAGCGAACTTAGCGATAAGTTAGCCACGATCAAAGAACACAGTAAAGTTGATGTTTCACAAGTTGAGTTGCCAATGTCTAGCCATAATATCAATTTGCCGCCGTGTGATACCGAATTATTTCACGGTGATTATTTAACATGGCCTTCCTTCAGAGATTTGTTTTCAGCCATTTACATCTCAAATAATCGACTAACTCCTGTTGAGAAACGTTTTCACCTCAACCAGAAAACCCACGGAGAGGCAAAAGAGATTGTTCAAAAATCTCCTCTTACGCATGAAGGGTTTGCAACAGCATGGCAAAACTTGACAGACCACTATGAAAATAAGCGTATTTTGGTGAATAGTCAATTAAAAGTTTTGTTCAATCTCCAGGTGGTTTCAAATGAGTCGGGAAGTGCCATTAAAAAATTGCAAAGAGAAATAAATAATTGCATTTCTGCACTCACAATGCACAAAGTCGACATCAACAATTGGGATGCGATATTCACATATTTGTGTTCAACAAAGTTGCCTGAAACGACGCTCTCCTTATGGGAGCAATCAATAGAGAACAAGGCAGAAATCCCCAAATGGGCTGACTTGGATAAATTTCTAACAAGTCGATTTCAGACGTTAGAAACGGTGTCTGACTTTAGAGGCGCGGTGCCAAAAGGGCAAATATCTTACGCACCTTCACCGAATGTGAACAAAGTCAACACCAATCAGGCAAAAGAGACGAACACCAATTGCAACTTGTGCGAAACCCAGCATCATGCATTGAAGTTCTGTCCGAAGTTTTTGGCAATGAACGTAAATGACAGATCATCAGTTGCGAGGCGTTTTCATTACTGCCTCAACTGTCTGTCAGCTGGCCATACTTCAAAAAATTGTAAAAGCGGGTACAATTGCTCTTCGTGTGGACAACGACATCATTCGTTGTTGCACAGAGATTTTCGAAATGCAAATTATCATCCAACCGCGGGAGGTCCGGGCACATTCACTATACAGTCCACTCTTCAAGGAGCAGCGCAACCGCAGACATCTGCGAGCGCTATCGAAAATTATTAGACGTGCTTTGCCTCTACCAGCAAAGGTATTTTGTTGGGCACCGCGATGATAAACGTTTGCTACCGAGGATCTAGTTTTACAGCCAGAGCACTTATTGACTCTGGCTCAGAGGGCTCTTTTATTTCTGAGAGGTTACAACGACTTATTCAACTACCTACTCATCACGTTTCCGCTGAAGTCTCGGGGCTTAACAATGTCGTTTCTGCAAAGGTACAAAAAGCTAGCACTTTAGTCATAGGATCACCTATTGATCCAACCATTCGGTTGACTACAAACACGCTAATACTTTCAAAAATTACAAGAAATCTTCCTACCTGCTCAATAGATCCGATGTTGCAGCAAGCTTTTCCGGAGCTTGTATTAGCCGATAAGCGCTTTTACTGTAGCGATCAAGTCGATATACTACTAGGTGGTGAATTATACCCACAAATTCTTCTCGATGGTATCCGTCGAAATGCTCTTGGGTCACTTATTGCTCAAGAAACCATTTTTGGCTGGATATTAACAGGCTCCACTTCCACAACATCGCAAAATACTCCGTCCGCCTCTATCGTTTCGTGTTTTAGTAAAATTTCGCATTTCACGTCTTTTTTGGATGTACCGCCACGGTATGGTACGGTAAAAGGAAACCATACTCGGCTGCATTTTGAACCGTATAAATGCATGAAAAAGTCGAAGCCTGATCCTGTGCACGTAGCCGGGCCTAGTTTGTCTGTGTCTTCACGTGAAGGAGGGACGGGTGCCGGGGTGAGTTTTGCCCGGCCTTTTTTGCTGCAGGTCAAATTGAGCGTTGAGGGGGACTTGATATCTGGAGAAGAAGGCGACGATAGATTTATAGATGGGCATCGCAATCGTGTTCAAGGATGGACACGAAAAACTCACCGCCGCTCGAATAGTGGCGCTCAGCGCCTGCCCTCGACATCACCGTTGCCATGACTGCAATAGGTGACTTCGCTCCTCCCCACGGCATCCCATGCCGGCTTTTTCACTTCGCCTTTGGTTATCCTTACATATATACATATTATATAAAGCACTGCACTACTTGTAACTTTTTTGAGACCCTTGAATCAATCAACACCTTTTTTTACTAGTTTTACGATATTTTAAGTATATTCTAATTTATCTTACAGTAATACTGCAAGGGGGCCGGCATGTTTAGGCCGCAACCCTAAAGGTTAAAGAAAGTAATAGATTAACTTACTACTTTATCGACTCGTTCCAGTATCGATTCTTGATAGGCAGCGCTCTTTGGTGAAGCATAACTTCACCGGAACAGACCCAACTGATCTGTTTAGGTACCTTTTTACAACGTATCGTTTGACTGCATATTGATACTTCGCATTATACTTTTATGCATCAAAAAAATATTTTCTTGCACTTCCAAAAAACTCAAGGTGTTAATTTACATTTGGATCAGTCCAAATCAGCTGGTCCAACACATGTTGATCGAACATTTTTATAAATCTTCATATTTTTATAAAAATTTGTTCAATGTACTGGCATGTCAAACCCGCTTTAAAACTGCTTAAAAACATTTTTTTGTTGTACTTTCAAGAGATTTATGCGTTTGTAAGCATTTGCGGTAACTTTTTTTCTCAACTTCTGTTGGCCAGATAGTTATGAATTAAACACCATTATTTTAAACATACTTTGGACTTAATTTCACATACAACGAATGCTAATGAAAAATTTTTTCATATTAAAAATAATAGTTCTTACTTTTTTTCAAATCGTAATATTTTGCAATTTAAATGATTTTTTTTTATTGAAAACAATAAGTTATTGACTTAACTTTATATTAGCGACCCACACTATTAGTTCGGCACCACTGCTTGTTACCACCCATGTAGTAGTAGTTGCAAATTTATGGACCATCATATTCTTAAAGAAAAGACTTTTGAAAATTGAAATTTTTTAAAAAAGTTCCAATTTTGACCTCTAACTTGGGCATGTGGAGGACCTCATAAAAATATAAAACTTTAAGGAAATATAGTTCCACCTTAGACTATAAATGCTTTTTGTTGGGTTCTGATATTTTCACTTTTCATAAAAAAACGATTTTTTTTTAAAATATATCTTTTTGATAAGTATTTTAAAAGTTTTACTTGAAGCATATATTTTAGTTTCAATTTAAGAAATATTTATTTATTACACTGAGTTTTAATCATGCATTATTCACGTTAAATTCAAACTGAGATTAAGTATTATTATAATCCATAAATAATATTTATTTGTAATTATAGTTAACATAAAATATTTGTGATTAGAATCATTTTTTAAGTTAAAGGTTACAATTCATTTGTTATATTTACATACAATTTAAGCCAAGGATACGTTAAAAAATTAATTTAAAGGTTTGTTTCTTATTTATTACATTTTAATGTGTGAGTTATAGCCTGAACACAATGACTGCAATATGCGATAAACGCCAATCGTCAAAATATAGAATCCATTAGTTTATATGTAGTTGGGTTTTATGATGTCAACACAACTAAGAGAGGATGTGACAATAATTGTTGCTGTCGAAGACTTCGATTTATTTTGCCGTCGCAAACTTAGATTTATTTCTAATTTGACCGACGACAAAAGCGAACATTGCAGAGTTTGTTTAAGTTTTATATGAAATACAGATTGTCGCTGTTGCATTCATTATAATCAAGTCGACGAGAGCACTGCAAAATTTCTCTCCGGTGACAGGTTGCCGGATTTTCGTCGGACGCATGTTGCAGTCGTTGTGTTCAGGCTATTATTGCTTTACTTTTACTAGCTTGAAGTTTTCAGAGGTTGAATACCTGCTGTATTTGAAAGTATTTTGACTAAAAGGAACAAGATTTTGGTTGCCAGATTTTGGGAGAGATAATTCTCGTTTTGTTCATGCATTTCAAGAAGTTTTTCCCGTTCTTCCCTTAAAATTTTCCCGTTTTACCTCCCTTTTTTTAAGGCTATTTAAGAAAAATTGTCGACACTTAATTTCTTTCTTCAGTGTTTTATTTTAAATACAAACCATAACAATGCAAACAACAAGTAACATAATTAAAAAATGCCTTCACCCTTTTGATCCGGTCAGTACAATATATCCCAATATTGTATATCCAGCCTTTTGTTCGAAAGGGTTAAGCAATATATCACATTTATTACTCTTACAATTACTTGAGTGTAACAGCAAACACTTATTTTTCATTTCAAATCTTATCTAGTTTTGATTTTTCGTAAGCATTTTAGTGTGTAAAGTACCACTTACGTTACGGTTAGAAAATAAATTCTTTTAATAGTTTTAATTAAATTCCGCTATGCTCAGATAATTTCAGAAGGGTGAAAACAAAACAAAACAGCAAATCGGTGTGCTCGACCTTTTTTAAAAATTCTGAAAATAATTATCAAAAATTTAGTTGGGTCTGTAGATACTAGGAATGGCATTTTTTGTTTCCTTGCTAATTTATTTTGCAAGTGAAGGGGGTTCAAAAATGAAAAAATGATGAAAATAATGAAAAATATGCACATTTTTGATGATTAATTTCTTGAAAGCCAATAGATATAAAATCTTTCAACTTTTTTTATTTCAATTTAAAAATATCATATTTTAGTTTGTGTATCCAAACTTTTTAAAAAAGTGACAGTTTTGCCAAAAAGCTCTATTGAAGATAGATTTTTTTCATCAGTTTTATAGTTTTCAACCCTGATTTTTTTTCGAAAGTTGATCCAAAAATAAAAATTTTTTTTACAACTTAAAATATCTTTTAAAGTCAGCTTAGAATATGTCATGAGTCTATAAGCACGGCTGTATACCATATGAGTCCCAAAACACTGCCTTAAAAATAAAATCTTGATAAGGGGTCGTCCATAAACTACGTTACCAATTTAGGGGTGGGGAGGGGTTTTGAAATGCACTACGATAAGTAACGGTAGGGGGGGGAGGTGTTTAGATATTGTAACGTTACTAAAAATTAAAAAAATCGACGAAAAACCTCTAATTAATAACACAATCATTTCAAAAATTTTTAACCTTACATGTTTATGTTTGATCGTCTAAATTGATGGTTAACTTTTGTTTCAATGATTTCTTCCACCACATTTTCCCTCGACACAGGAACCTTTTGGTATTCCTTCACCATCTCAGCACACGTCTGAAAAAATTGGGTCTTTGCTTTTGCGACAGGCTTTGACGTTAAGGCCTGAATGTTCTTCATCAAAGGAGATACCGTATGACATGTACTGTCCTTCTCAGAAAGAAGAAATCGGTTCAAGGTCGTGTCCTACCTGCGTCTTGTATTTGTATGTCAACGACCAGGTGAATTTATTTGCGTTAGAAATGAGGATTCACCTGAATGGGTCGACATAGAATCCGATGAAAAATTATATTTTGAAGAATCCTCAACAAAGCTACCAGCTTCTTCTATCCCAGTGATTAAGAGCATCGAATCTTGGATCGCAGATGGAATAGCTTTTACAGATGATATTAATTATTGATTTTTTTCCAATTGTTCCTTTAATGTATCTAGTCATACTAGTCACTAATACTAGTGAAAATTGTCACAGCTAGTCAAAATATATAATCATTCGAATGAATTAATTTCATATGTCACGTTACTTTATGGGGGGGGAGGGGTTTTGAAAAGCACTACGAAAAGTAACGCAGGGGAAGGGGGGGTAAAAAAAACCCGGAAAATCAGTAACGTAGTTTATGGACGACCCCTAAGGTATGAAAAATTCATATTATTGTAAATACTTGAAAAACTAAAAAAGGGTGATTTTCAAAATCTATACCGTAGAAACTATTCAAGTCTCCATGATGAAACTAATAGGTATTACTTAACTCAGTTAAATACATCTTCTGTCAAATTTTCAGATCTTTTATTGCATGCGAAAAGGAAGATACAGGGTGTTAAAAAGTGCTATTTTAGTTGTTCGACTCAACTTTGAGAGTAAATAACACTAATTTAAAAAAACAAAAATACAAAACTCTTGACATATTCTAAACTAACTCTTAAAGATATTTTGTAAAAAAATTTTTTATTTTAGGATCAACTTTTGAAAAAAAATCAGGGTTGAAAACTATAAAACTGATGAAAAAAATCCATCTTCAATAGAGCTTTTTGGCAAAACTGTCACTTTTTTAAAAAGTTTGGATACACATATTAAAATCTTATATTTATAAATTGAAATGAAAAAAAGTTTAAAGATTTTATCTCTATTGGTTTTCAAGAAATGTGCATATTTTTCATTATTTTCATGGTTTCTTCATTTTTGAACCCCCTTAACTTGCAAAATAAATTAGCGAGGAAATAAAAAATGCAATTTCCAGTATCCCAACTAAATTTTTAATAATTTTTTCAGAATTTTTAAAAAAGGTCGAGCACACTGATTTGCTGTTTTGTTTTGTTTTCACCCAGAATGTATTTATACACAAAATTTTAAAAAATTCATAACATAATTAGTTGGCTTTGTGACTAAATTACACTTTTATCACAAAAAAGCGGTCAACCTCATTTCCCCCTTTTCAAGAGTGTTATTCCCGTTTTTCATTTTGTGTTGATTATTCCCGCAAAACCGGGAAAATTCCCTTTTCTGGCAACACTGATTATAACAATCCTATACTAAAATATCCTATGTATCGAGAGCGTTCTGTTGTACAAGCATAGCTTAGTAAAATCAATAGATTATAGAACTCTATAATGAGCTGCACTTCACGCTCATTCCACCTTCTGTTCGGCTGCTCTCTCATTCTCTTCTCTCTCATTGCAGGCACAGGATTGCACTTCATAAACTTTACTTCATAGCATCGCCGTATTCATTTTCAGTTGTATTTTGTTGATGCGGCGGTGCACGGATTGTATATTTTCTACTCTTGCACCGTGCAACGGGCATATCCTAGACAAAGAGTGTAACCTTATTGTATTTGTTATTGTCAATATATTCCTAAACCCGCCAGAGGACCTTCGGGGAATCTGCCTGTCCCAAGCCAGGAATAGAAGTGGTGAGGGTTTGTTATTAGATGGGCAGTTCAAGGGGCACGGCCCATGAACTGATCTCATAATGAGTTCTTTCAGGAGGCACGGCTCCTGAATGTTCGTCTGATAACTGTAAAAGAAAAGGTTTACCTAGAGCCTTGGATGTTGCTGCCAAATTCTTGGAGAAAGCATTGTTTTGATATTAAGTTATCATAACACCGTAGTTGTAATATGCTTTCGATGGACGATCAATCCAACATAACTTGAAGAGCGGGGATAGTCATCCATCAATGATGAGGAGACCTGATCTATTGTTGTTCTGCAGACCTATCTTAGAATAAAGGTTATTATGTAGGAAACATTTAACCTTCGGACCGTTGTATAAGCAAATTTGTATACAACGGCTCATGCTTCTTAGTTTTCTGTTAAGGCTTTTATTAGTCTTAATTTAGGATAACGACGTTGCATAAGTAGAATTGAGGTTTACCCGGTTTTACTGGGAAACCTATGGTTATTTTTTAACCTTGCCAAGTACAATTCGAGTGGCTGAAGGTGTCACAGTCAGATATAAATGTTCTAAGAACTTTTGGTCTGTAGACGGAATGTTGAAGAGCCTTGTCAGGTGGAGCCTTTTGCCCGGGTTTTGACTATCATATGGGTTAGGCCCACGTGGGGTTTTAATAGCGCTCTGGTTTGTGGTTAGGCCAGAAAGGCCGGTGTGAGTTACACTTTAGTTGAACTCGGGCTGGTGATTCCCTTAAATTACTAAGAGAATGATGGTAGATTGAATCTCGCCAATTTCAAACAGTAAATGTTAGGAAGGTAAGCAACTACCGGATCAATATACTGTTACCTTTGGAATTTGAGTACAGGCGACGGGGAAACCTAAATAGTCTGAGTTGTGACCATTTGAGATTGAGGAATTTGATTGCATGAGTGACAGGCCTAGTTGCCGCCTTAATTTTTCGTGTCAGAGAGTGATGACCTCTGATATGAATGGGATGATTTTGTGCGGATCAAATAAAGGGTTGTATTACTTGGTATAGTATACTGAGATGACCCATGGTTATTAAAATAACCAAGTCATGTTTAAATTCGAGTGACTGAATGAGTCACGGTCATGTATAGTGTCTTTTTGACATCAGTGCTGGGGTTCTGTGGCATGTAATTAGAGGAACCTTTCAAAAGTGGTCTTTCTTGAATTCCGAAGGGGCGTTGACCGACGCTTCATATTTGTCCCAAGCATTGGAGCACCGTTGAATTAAGCCTTCGCGGCAGGGGTCAACGTTAAAAACATAGTGGCTTTCTGTCAATATATTCCTAAACCCGCCAGAGGACCTTCGGGGAATCTGCCTGTACCAAGCCAGGAATAGAAGTGGTGAGGGTTTGTTATTGGATGGGCAGTTCAAGGGGCACGGCCCATGAACTGATCTCATAATGAGTTCTTTCAGGAGGCACGGCTCCTGAATGTTCGTCTGATAACTGTAAAAGAAAAGGTTTACCTAGAGCCTTGGATGTTGCTGCCAAATTCTTGGAGAAAGCATTGTTTTGATATTAAGTTATCATAACACCGTAGTTGTAATATGCTTTCGATGGACGATCAATCCAACATAACTTGAAGAGCGGGGATAGTCATCCATCAATGATGAGGAGACCTGATCTATCGTTGTTCTGCAGACCTATCTGAGAATAAAGGTTATTATGTAGGAAACATTTAACCTTCGGACCGTTGTATAAGCGAATTTGTATACAACGGCTAATGCTTCTTAGTTTTCCTTAAGGCTTTTTATTAAGTCTTAATTTTAGGAAAACGACGTTGCATAGTAGAATTGAGGTTTACCTGGTTTTACTAGGAAACCTATGGTTATTTTTTAACCTAGTCATGTACAATTCGAGTGACTGAAGGTGTCACAGTCAAATATAAATGTTCTAAGAACTTTTGGTCTATAGACGGGATGTTGAAGAGCCTTGTCAGGTGGAGCCTTTTGCCCGGGTATTGACTATCATATGGGTTAGGCCCACGTGGGGTTTTTAATGCGCTCTGGCTGTGGTTAGGCCAGGAAGGCCGGTGTGAGTTACACTTTAGTTGAACTCGGGTTGGTGATTCCCTTAAATTACTAAGAGAATGATGGTAGATTGAATCTCGCCAATTTCAAACAGTAAATGTTAGGAAGGTAAGCAACTACCGGATCAATATACTGTTACCTTTGGAATTTGAGTACAGGCGACGGGGAAACCTAAATAGTCTGAGTTGTGTTCACTGAGATTGAGGAACTTGATAATATGTTAACGGGCCTAGGTAGTTTACCGCTTGGTCTTCGTGTCAAGGAGTGATGACCCTTGATACGACGTTAGATGATTATGGCGGTAAAACATAAAGTAATGGGTTATATTATTGGTATTGAATACCGAGATAGCCCAAGGTTATTAAAATAACCAAGTCATGTATAAAATTCAAGTAGCTGAAAGTGTTACGGTCATGAATTGCGTCAATCTGACGACAAATGTTGGGTTCTGTTGCATGTTGTTAGGGGAACCTTTCAAAGTGGTCTTTCTTGAATTCCGAAGGGGCGTTGACAAACGCTTCATATTTGTCCCAAGCATTGGAGCACCGTTGAATTAAGCCATCACGGCAGGGGTCAACGTTAAAAACATAGAGGCTTTCTGTCAATATATTCCTATAACTTCCTGACAAAAAAAATATTCTGCAGCTTCGACATTTTCTATAGGAACAAAAACTAATTGTATATTCGGAATTGCAGTTAACAAAAATTGCACATTAGATGGGTTTTGGGCTTCATACATTTTCTTTACATAATCCAGAACTTCCCCGCAAGGCCAGATTATGAATCCTAGATATAATATAAGCACGTGATGCGAAATAAAGTTCAGAAAAATTATTAATTGACTGGGTGCTGCTTAGAAACGTGAGTTTTCTATTTACATTTAAGTCATACAAAAACTTTTGACCATAACATATCCTAATGCAAAATCATTTGCTTAAACCGAATTGGCCATCTGATTTTCGAAAAAATTGGTCCTTGTTCCAAAATTGGCCTACTTTAGTAAAAATTTCTCAATTTATTCTTTCGATTTTGTATTAGAGGCCTTGCCCACGCCTAGATCGCTGCAAATTTCTCAAATTTAATTACAATAGGATTGTTGACCATTTTATAAAGCTTAGGAAAATTCAGACTAAGCAAATGATTTAAAATTATTATTTGGTATGGTAAATGTTATTGTAAGACTTAAAAGTAAATAGAAAACTCGATATGATACATTCATTTTATACTTTTTCAAATTCACGTTTCTTAGCGGCGCCCATCCAATTTAAGAGTTTATACGCTCAATGCCGCTTACGAAAATGTTTGTAAACAGAGAAATGTTTGTAAACACTTTATGAAATGTTGTAAACAGAAACAAATACACATAGACAAGATGTGTTGATCAACTTTTAACGAAACCATGTTGTGCACTAGGGCGTATCGAATTAAAATTTTTTTTTGAATTTCATATTCTAAGAGGTCTCAAAACTTCCATTGGGTGGTCAAGATCTCCCAAAAAAACTTTAGAAAAAAAAATAAGGATCTCTTCCTCTCCCGCAAGGACAAAGTTGTTTTTTTTTGAGAAAAACAGTACAAAATCACGATCTTAAAATGCATTAATTTTTGTAAGAAAAACTATATATATGTTAAAGCCAAAGTAAATATAAACTTTAACTAACAATATTTTGGTAAAGACGATGCTACTCTTGGTTCTTACCCAAAAGGTCCTGTGTGAAGGATATTCGAATCTAAAGGTACACACAAGATAGCACAGAAGTTTAAATTGTTTTCTGATTGTCTAAATTTTTGTGATATTGATTACAGTATTAAGGCTGTCCTTAAATATAGCGAACTAATAATTTGTATACTTATACTAAGAAATGTATACTTGAATGCAATTTTTTAACTTTTTCCAAAAAATGAATAAAAGGTTTTATATCTCGGGCACCAGAAGTGGTACCGAAGATAATTTTCTCAATTCGGATTCTGCAAATAATTTTGAACGAAACCCTATCTAAAAATATCTTTTTTAAATCAGAAGGCAAAGGCCACGATTTTCTTCCTATTTTGATACTTAAAAAAGTTACTTCAAGCATAATAAGTAACAATTTTGTTCATACTCCTTTATGGTTATTATTTCATTAAAACAGTTCTAAAAAAATTGTTAAGTCAAATGCGACCCATCGAATGGCAAACTCAGAAACTCTAAATTTTAGTATACAATTTTTGTGAATGCTGTGTGGGGTGTTTTAATGAAATAATAAAATTCATGCTAGGACGGAAAATTTTTTTAAAAAATCGAAATAGAAAAAAAAATCGTGGTCTTAACCTGGTGTTATAAATTGATTCTTTTAGACAGGGTGTTGTTCAGAAATATATGAAGAATCTTAATTAAGGAAATTATCTTCGGTACCACTTCTAGTGCCTGAGGTATAAAACTTTAAATTAATTTTTTTGAAAAAGTTTAAAAATTGCATTCAAGTATATATTTTTCAAAAACAAGAAAATGCATATGGAAAAAATATGCAAATTATTAATTCGCCAAATTTAAGGAAAACGTCAATGCAATAATCAAAATCGCAAAAATTTAGACGATCAGATAGGAATCAAAAGTTCTGTGCTACCTCAAATTTAGTACTTTTAGATTTGGATATCCTTCACCCAGGACCTTTTGGGTAAAAATCGGGAAAGTCATCTTGTTTGGCGGGATATTGTTAGTTAAAGTATTTATTTAATTTTACTTTAAGACATATGTAGTTTTTATTACAAAAATCAAAGCATTTTGAGATCGTAATTTTTTACTGTTTTTCTTAAAAAAAATTTGTCCTTGCGGGAGAAGAAGACATCCTCATTTTTTTCTAAAATTTCTTTTGGGAGATCTTGACTACCCTATTTTGAGACCTCTTAGAATACGATCTATATTTTTCGATACGCCCTATTGTGCACTTCACAATTGCCTCAAATACTTTCGGTATCAATTTCAGTTTTGAAATGGGTCTCTAATTGATAACCTCATATTATCTCCTATTACACCGATTACTGAATTAGAATGAAATATGAGATTTTCTCAAGTTTCCGGATTTCTCTAAACGAGGACCTTGCTCCAATTTATTGTACTTAAGAAGGCGTTAATTGAATTATAATCAATTTTAGAAAAAACACGCTCTGAATTTTACCTCACACCTACCGTGCGGAAAGAACTCTCCATCATGATAGGTGTACTAACAGGATATTGCCTCATAGGTGAGCATGCCATAAGAATGGGGGCTTGCGCAAATCGCTTGTGTTGGAGTTGCAGGGACGTGGAGGAGTCGATATCGCATATCCTTTGCTCACACTCCGAGCACTCCTGAAAAAGCAGAAACAACCGCCAATTTTTCAAAACCTAAGTAGGCCCAGGTAAAGAAAACGGGAGATGTAGCCTATTCTTTAATATTTTTGCATAGGTAGGTATGATGTTGACAAGCTTCTGATGATCATTTTAAGTTTTCCCATAATTTTTTCCACTATTTTCCCCACACAATAAACAAAAAAAAAATTTAAAACCTATAGACAACTTTCGCACTGAAAACACTGAAAGCACAGACAATAATAATAAAGACAAAAATAGAATATTACACAATAATCGTAAGCACACAACAGAACGCCTGCTATTATGCATCACAAGCAAAACCACGTCCAAAAACAATTTCTTGGATGCGCGAAAAATCTGGCGGAGGTCTCTGCGGGGGTCTGGGCTTACTTAGGCCCAGTAGGTAATTTTCAATGCTTAGATCATAAAAAGAAAAATTTCTTCTACGTACTGAATCCGATCGACTCAAGTTTTGGTGGGTGTGCTCTTGAAGCATCACCGCAAATAGTCTTGAAGTTTCAGATCGATGCGTAAAAAATTGTTAAGGATATACATGTTTAAACTCAAAGTGAGCCTAGTTAGGCCCGGTTGCCCATCCTAGAGTAAAAGAAGACAACTTGAGGAGTGCCACCAACTGACACCTGAACTTAACCTTACCTCGAACGTCGTTTATAAGGATGCAAATAATTAATTTTATTTTAAAAATTTTACAGATCTTGTGCGCGATCTCACTGAAGCTGTTCAAATGAACAAATGCAATGATTCTGCAAAATGGTTTGCCAAGGTAATCTTAAGCCAATATTTATCTTATTAGAGATCAAAGATTTTACCATTCCTTTACCATTCAAGGCTTTGCAGTACACTGTGCCAAATGGCAAGAAGATTCGTGGCATGCTCACAGTCTCATTTTATAAAAAACTCGTTAAAGATAACGAACTTACACCAGAGAATATAAGGTTGGCGCAATATCTCGGCTGGTGTGTTGAAATGGTGGGTTTTTTTCGCAAATTTTGACAATTATTGTTAGTGACATTTTCCTTTCTGTTCTTAATATAGCTGCAAGGTTTCTTAATCATTTGCGACGATATCTTGGACCAAAGTACAACACGACGTGGTCAACAATGCTGGCATACAGTTGAAGAAGTTGGCTTGGTTGCCGTTAATGATATGCTCATGTTGGAAAACTCTCTTTATTTGATATTGAAGAAATATTTCAGTCACTTGAACTGCTATGTCGATTTGTTGGAACTATTTCATGAAATCGCATTTATCACTTGCTGTGGCCAATCAGAGGATGTCTTAAACTCTAAAAAGAACATTATAAACTTCACTATGGAAAATTATAAATCTACTGCATTGGCTAGAACTGCCTTTTATTCAACCTACCTGCCATTCGCCTCGGCGATGCACTTGGCTGGGTAATTAAAACTGGTAGCATATAAACGTGAAAATTGTTTTCTAACCTTCAACTTTAACAGTTTTGAAGATGCCGAAGCTTTCCGCCAGTCCAAGGCCATATTGCTGGAAATAGGTTACTTTGTACAGGTACAGAATGACTTTTTCGACAGTTTTGGCGACCCAAAGATAACTGGCAAAGTTGGCAACGACATACAAGCCAACAAATGCTCATGGTTGTCAGTCGTCTGCATGCAACACGCCAACGATGAACAGAAGAATATTATGGCAGAGTGCTATGGAAAAAATGGTGAGGTTTCCTATATGCACACTCTAAAATTAACAGCTTTTTAATATCACACACTTACAACACTTAATATCACACAGATCCCGCCAAGGTGGAGCGCGTCAAGTTACTCTATAAGGAGCTGGGATTACCCAATATTTATGCAGAATACGAGGAGGAATCCTACAAGCAGATTAAGTTGCATATTCAACAGACCTCATGTAGTGTACCACAAACGCTAATCTTACATATCTTAAACTATGTCTATCAGAGAGACTAGACGTTAGTTTTGTTAATTTGCTAGGATAAAAATCGTAAAAACTGGCAGATAAAAATATCAGATTTTCTTTTAAATAAAATATTATTCCTGACCGTACGCCGGAGTCAAATCTGCTTCTTCTCGATCATGAGACGCAATTTCTATCCTCCAAGCCATGCAAGCATGTCAATTCCAGTTTCTGATACACGATTTAGTATTAGTTTGTCTTCCCTTGTCTTGAATTTAAAATAAGGATTAAGCCTAGCATTACGTGATTTATTCAGATCTGGGCATGTTTGAAAATTTTTATGTTGATATGTACTTAAAAGAGGATTTTCGTCTTACAATCGAGAGGGTAAAGTTCGATTCCGGCATACGGTTAGACTTCAATGGATATTATTTCTGATAATAAAGTATTTTTGTATTAACCAAAATAAAACCGAAGTTTTAAGCACATAGCTGAGTCGACTGAGTTGGGTAAAAGATGACATCTATATCTAAGTCTTATTTAAAATTAAGTGTAAAAAAGCGTACATTTTCTCTCACCAGTAAACTCCAAAAGTACTAGTCCGATTTTAATGAAAAAAGTTTTTAAAATATAATATTTTCTCCTTGGTTTTCTCTTTAGATAATTTAATAATAAGTTCATTGATTGATTTGATATGACTTTGTTATAAAAACTAACTTATAAAAATTTTAACAACTTTTGTTTTGCTCTATGATATAACAATAATTCATAAATCTGCATCCTGTAGATCGAGAGCTAGTAGTGAATGCAGGGTATTACATATACGATTAATAGATAAAATCGTGTATGGGGTCTTAAAATGAAGTGCACATTTTTTTAGTTATATTTATTATTTTTTTTAAATTTCAAATTTATTTTAAATTGAATTGATTGAAAAATAAAAAGTATGAAAAGAGTAACAACAGAAAATATAATATAAGAAGCATGTGTAACTTCTCTGTATCATATTTGCGGACGAAGTATTGAATCTAAGGCCTTTTCCAAATGGAGCAATTGAAAAGTAATGCAACTACAACGCAACAGCTTAAAAAGTTTCAAAACACTTAAATTTTAAACTGAACTGCAACCTACGCTTTCAGATGAGGAAGTCACGTCGCAACGCAACATTGAAAAATTCACAACAACACAAACACTTATTTAATGGAAGCTTTCTTAAATAGATATAAAAAATAAATTGTGGATAAAAAAAGATATTTCTCCTATTCCTGCATTTATTTCATATTTATTAATTGATTAATTATTTTACGTAGCACACAACACATATCGCAAACGTAACAAATCGCCTATTCAAATTGCAGCAAGCCGTGTTGCATGGAACTGGTTGCGAATGTGTTGCCAACTTGTTGAGTACAAGTTGTTTCACGTGAAGGTTTCGGTATAAATACATTGGTTAGCAACTTTTGTTGCAGTTGTATTACTTTTCAATTGCTCCAAGTGAAAAAGGCCCAAATCTTCATAGTTGAATAAAAAGATCCAAGGCCTTAACTTTTCCAAGCAACGTATAGTACCTGGAAAACTATTATACAATCTCGGAGCTATCGAAGAATGTGAATTTAGAAAAATGTCTGTACTATGCGGTGGAACTACGGTTTGATTGAGTTTTTTAATTTAAAATTATAGTTTGTGTTTTCCTGTTCAGGGTTTTATAAAAGTACAAATGTTTAAGTGGAACAATTTCAAGGTTTTTGAAAAGTGGAGAGCTATTTTCAAGCCGAATTTTACTGCAGATGATACGAATTATGTGCTTTTGAGCGATAAGCATTGAGGTGATTTTATTAGCACAGCAAGGGAGGGCAGGGGGTTGCGGTCCGACCAGGGTGCACAGCTAGAAGGGGTGCAAAATTAAAAAAAAATATTTTTTCAACATTAATCTGTATTGAAATGTAAAAGCTTTTGTGTATATATACTAAACCTCTGCACGAGTGCGCTTGAAATGCATTTCAGAACACTGATTTGTGGAGCAAGCGTTGGTTATGTTCTGCTTTCATTAATTAAAACAAACGTAACACTACAGAGAGCACTCGTCGCGTGAGCAGAACAAAAACAAACGAAAGCTGAAGCAATGTTATGCTTGAGTCGACAGAGGAGAGCGCAGCAGATCGAAATGACTTGGAATTTATGTGATCAACAGCAGAACGCTTGCAGTTATGATGTGTTGTTTAGGTTTCATAATTTCTGAATTTCCTTCTGAAGTAAAAATCATCTAAAACGCCAAAAAAAGGGATTTTCTTATTATTTATTGAAATTGTAATAAGAGGCTTTTTTATTTACTGTGAAAATTAATTTATATTTTCATTTTTCACAATATTTAATTCAATAAAAGTTTGTAAAGAATTTCTTTTTTTTTTATGATGTTGGATTATGGTTATTGTTGTTTTTTTCGTTGATGATGATAATGATTAATTTGAAAATATGATTGCTAGTAATGATGTGATTACGTTTGTTCTTGGCGTTGTTGTTTATGGTAGTATTGGTGTTGTTGTTGGTCTATTGCGATGATGTTTATGTTTTTCATTGTTATTATTTTGTGGTAGATCTTAGTAAAACTGAATGTTCTAATAGAAAAATGTGATTTCGGGGGGTATTTTTTCAATCATTTCAAATCTAATTTTGTAGAAATATTTAAGGTAATTGAAAAATAACGCCAGTATTTCATGATAGAGCTGTAGTCAGGACTTACCCATTGTGGGTTTTGATGAAATTTTTACCAATTAAAATATAAGGACAATTATTTGTTCCATTTCAATTTTACGTTTAGTTTTTTTATATTATATATAGTTGCGAACAAAATAATAGCAGTCGTTTTATATTCAGATATGTTTGGATAAATAATACTAGTCTACAAATTTCGTATCGTAGGGAGCTGAATGTCAGTCAGGACACCATTCGTTATGTCATTAAAAGTGATCTAAAATTCAAGGCCTACAAAAAAAATACATGGCCTTACGAAACATCAGCGAATGATGACGAAAGAAAGAAGTGCTCAAGTTTGCTTGAACTTGATAATTTTCAATCAAGTATAACACTTGCAAGTATGCTAGCTTACAAGCGAACGGCACGAAGTCCCAAGTAAAGGAAAACTTGATACCTTCGGAAAAAAGCTGGAAAAGCTTGAAGGCAAGTATCCAATTAAACCTCAGATGGACTATGTCGTCTGGCCAGACTAAATGGGTTTTCTTTTTTGAATAATTTTGTTTATAGCTGCTGGATTGAAAAACGCTCTCGTGATTTTTCGAGTATATTTTCACTCTTTATGACAAGTATAAAATCGAAAAGTTCTGTGAATGTTTGCAGTGATAACTTTTGTCAAAATCTTCAGATATGGACTATGTCGTCTAGCCAGACGAACTGGTTTTTCTTTTTGAATAACTTTGTTCCTAGTAGTTCGATTGGCAAACACTCTCTTGGCCTTTCGAATATGTTTTCCTTCTATATGAAAAGTATAAAATCGAAAAGTTATGTAAATGTTGATAATGATAACTTTTGTCTTAAAGAAAAATTCTTCATACGTGAACTATTTCGTCTGCCCAGATGAAATTCATTTCTGATAGATAAGAGAGTGATTTTTTGTTCAATTTTACATTCTTCTCTTATCCTGTGTTCGTCAGATAACAAGATTAATATTGCTCAAACATACATTACATTACATACATTAGACCGGGTTCACATTACAAAAGTGTAAAAATATTCCGGTACGCGTCCATTTTCTGAAAGTTCGACCCCTATTAAGCACAAAAATATTTTAAATACCTAAAAAAAATTTGACCTCTAGGGGTTAAGAAAATTGCTTGAAGGTCATTTTAGAGCTATGTAGGACTTAAACCATTTTAAAAAATGTCGTGTCCAAACGGAAAAATAATTGGAATATATTTTGATAGGAAATAATTACTAATAATTAAGTCTTATTAAATTTTTATTTTTTTTTTGTTTTTCATCGAAAAATTATTATTTTTCCATACAAAATTTTTTCTTATTTTGTTCTTATGATTTTTTTTTAAAAAATTTTGTATTTTTGTATGAAACTTAGGCTTTCTTGTGGTGGAACATATTTCACAGTTTATCGACTATAACTTGCAAAACAATTAAAAATACTAAATTTATTTATTATTTCTAATATTTATGTATTAAAAATATGATTTTTTGTAATGCATTAAAATTTTTTTTATGCTTATCAACGAGAAGATATTGAATTATTAAATTCTGTTGTTAATGCTACACTTCTCTCTGCTGAATCGTTATATACACTCAGCTGTGTGACCCTTTTAAGAGCACTTACATATGCTATGTTATAAGGCCACTCAGCAGGGTTAAGTTTAATAAAGTTAGTGGATATGTGGAGTTTTTTGAAAAAAGTTGAGTGTTGATTGTAACAAAATCCTGCCACTTTTTGACAAAAATCGGGTAACAATAAGTTGCAAGGTAGGGTTACCAGAATCTAGGATAAAATAAGAGAACTTTTGACAAAAAACAAAAGAGGACAAAAAGAGACTTTTTTAAAATTCAATAAAATTTATTGCAAAGTAAGAACATCAAATAAAAATTTTTTAAAATATTATTTTTCCAATTTTTAGTTTTAAAAACATTTGTAATAAAATAAATACATACATATAAATGTAAACAAAAAACATTTTACACGTGTTATTTCAAAAAGTTAAACAAACTTGTGGTACAAGTAAATGAGACCAAATAAATAATCACATTAGATTTTTTTTTATAAAGTCTTTTCAACTAAAGTAACAAACGAGAATAAATTGTAATTAATTTATCAAGCTTCCTCAGAATCATACTTAAAGCTTTCTTGAGCTTGTTTTAATAAACGTTTTTGTTTTATCATGCGTCGAAAAACTCCAAACACAATACGTTTTTGAAAATATAATATTTTGTTAAAAAAGCTCGAAGCCAATTTTTGGTTGGCAAATTAAATTACTAAGCGTCATTTATGCAATCTATTTTCCATAAGTTAATAAATTCGATACAATTAAGTTACTTACTTACTTAGTTGGCGCTACAACCGTATGTCGGTCTTGGCCTCATCTAAGAATTTGCGTCAGTCATCTCTGTCTTTCGCTTGCTGGCGCCAGTTGGAAGTCCTCTACTTGGTCTTTCCAACGAAGATGCGATCGTCCTCTTCTGCGTTGACCGCCGCTGGGTACCGAATCGAATGTTTTCTTCACTGGAGCATCGTCTTTCATGCGCTGAACATGACCAAGCCAGCGAAGCCGCTCGATTTTAATGCGCTTGACTATGTCGATGTCAGCGTACAGCTCATACAGTTCATCATTCCACCCTATTTGGTACTCGCCATTGATGCAGATTGGTCGGTAGACATTACGAAGAGTCTTTCTGTCGAATGCTTCTAAAGTCCTTTCATCTGAGCTGCTTAGCGTCCAGGTTTGTGATGCATAAAGTAGAACGGGCATGATGAGCGATTTATAGAGCGTGATTTTCGTTCGTCGAGAGAGGGCTGTGCTTCTCAATTGCCTACTGAGCCCAAAGTAACACCTGTTGACAAGAGTTATTCTTCGTTTGATCTCAATGCTGATGTCGTTGGTTGAGTTTATGATGGATCACAGATAAACGAAGTCCTTCACAATCTCGAAGGAGGTATTGCCAACTGTAACGTGGGTTCCAAGACGCTGGGACTGTTTGTTTGTTGACGCGAAGTATTTCGTCTTATCTGCATTTACTGCCAGACCCATTCGACTTGACTCTCTTTCTAATCTGGAAAATGCTGCACTGACTTCGCGCGTACTACGGCTAATGATATCGATGTCATCAGCATACGCAAGCAGCATAACACTCTTGTAGAATATTGTGCCACTACGTCTCAGATCAGCAGCTCGGACGATCTTTTCCATCATTAGGTTGAAAAAGTCGCACGATAAGGAATCACTTTGTACGAAACCTCGTTTGGTAACAAATGGTGGGGAGAGGTCCTTCCCGATTTTAACTGCGCTGCTAGTGTTGCTTAGTGTCATTCTGCAAGGTCGTATTAGTTTTGCAGGAATACCAAATTCAGACATGGTGGAGTACAGGTGCTTCCTTATTGGGCTGTCGAAGGTGGCTTTGTAGTCGACAAAAAGATGGTGGGTGTAGATTTGCTTTTCATGGGTCTTTTCCATGAATTGTCGTAGCGTGATGGTCGATGGTGGACTTTCCAGGTCTGATGCCACACTGATAAGGTCCAAACAGTTTTTTTTCAATGGGCTTCAATCTTTCACATAAAACGCTCGACAGGACCTTATATGCGATATTAAGAAGGCTTATCCTACGGTAATTGGCACAGATAGTGGGATCGCCTTTCTTGTGGATTGGGCAGAGCACACTGAGATTCCAATCGTTCGGAATGCATTCTTCCGACCATATTCTGCATAGAAGCTCGTGAATGCATTTAAGTAGAGCTTCGCCTCCGTTCTTAAACAGCTCAGCAGGTAAGCCATCAGCTTAGTAAGCCGAGCTTTAGCTGTCAGAACTTCATCATAGTCGGGTAGCGGAACCTCAACGCTGTCATCCAAAATTGGGGTTTCCGGAATATCATCTCTATTGGCGGGATTGTTGTCAGCGTCGCCATTTATAAGCTTAGAGAAGTGTTCCCTCCATAACGTCAGTGTACTCTGGACATCTGTCACTAGATTCCCGATTTCATCCTTGCAGGAAGAGGCTCAGGTTTTAAAACCATCGGCAAGGCGTCTTATTTTTTGGAAAATTTTTCGGTCCTCATTCCTTTCACCATACATCTCTTTTTTCCGCCTGAAAATCCGTCTCTCTTCCCTCCTCTTTTCTTTGTATCGCTCCTTTGCAGGGCGCGTTACAATCGACTGCAGAGTGGCGTTGTAGGCGGCGTCTTTCTCTGCAGTGGCGACCACTGGTTCCAGCGAGGGCGGTGGTAGCCAATCAGCTCTTCAGCAGCCGCACGCATGGAGTTGGAAATGTGTGTCCACTGCGCGCATATATCATCGATTGGAGGAGTGGTTTGAAGTAGGAGTGAGAGTCGAGTGGCGAAAGCATCGGCTGTCTGTTTCGATTGCAGCTTGTCGACGTCTAGCTTTCTCTGTGTAGGGTTGCGTGTATTCTTAGCTGCGCACAGACGTGTACGGATCTTGACTGCAACAAGATAGTGTTCCGAGTCAATGTTTGCACCTCGGATCGTGCGTACATCCAATACACTGAAGAGTGCCTTCCGTCGATCAAAACGTGATCAATTTGATTTTTGGGTTTTTGATAAGGGGACATCCAGGTGGCTTTATGAATATTGAGATGCTTGAATCTAGTGCTACACTCAGGGAAATATTGAATTTTGTACACGGCTGCCATGAAAAAGATGAGGCTGTAGTAGCCATACTAGAGTTATAATATATAAAATGAAGTCACCTTAGCTGAAAGTTTATTGCCAGCACTTTATGTAAGCTCTCATAGCCCTAATTGAATCTGCAATAATCATAAAAAAAAGAAACAAAAATTATGCTAAGCGTCTTTTGAAAATAAGAGCTGTGGTTACAGTTGTGATACATTCAGTATTGTGGCTACTGCAACCAACTTTTAAATATTGCGTGTAGAGAAACTCTAATACGGCTATTGTAGCCTCAATATGGTTTTCACGCTTTTACTGAAGATACTAAAACCACAAAAGACAAATTTCTCCATTTTAGTTTTGGCTTTGCAGCGTGCTTGTTGGCAAATATTAAAAAAATTGCTTTTAAAGTTAATCGGTATTTACTTTGATAATCGCTTTACTTTGATAATAAATATTATGCCTATTGAAAAAGGCATGGACGATCTTACAATTCCATTGTCTAGGACTATTTGTAAGCATGTTTCAGATGCATGCTAATGGTTTGTCGTTTATAATATGCGATTTTTAAAGTTCCATAAAATAAATTTTAAAAAAATTGTTTGTAAAGTTCTATGAACAATTAAAATTTTATATTTATTTGATCAAAAAAGTAATATTTTTCAAATGATTTGAAATAAAAATTTAAAAAATATTTAAAAATAACACTTTTATTTTGCAAACGGCATTAAGAAATTGGTGATAACCTTAAAAGCGCAGAGGTAAGTAGCTTAAATGGAAAAAGTTCTAACAACCTCAACATAAGGATTTATGGCTATCAAAACCGAATTCCTCTCACCATTGCAAAAGGCGCTGTTATGACCCCTCCACAATTTGACTGTCAAAACCGAATTCCTCTCACCATTGCAAAAGGCGCTATTATGACCCCTCCACAATTCGGCTGTCAAAACTGAATTCCTCTCGCCATCGCAAAAGGCGCTGTTATGACCCCTCCACAATTCGGCTGCCAAAACCGAATTCCTCTCACCATCGCAAAAGGCGCTGTTATGACCTCTCCACAATTCGGCTATCAAAACCGAATTCCTCTCACCATTAAAAGTTCTCACAACTTTCTGTGAGGTTGTCAAAACCGGCAGAGCATCTCTTAAACAGGAATCTAACAGCCCTTATAAAAGTTGTCAGAGCCTCGCATATTAAATTTTTTGAGAACCGTAATATTACGGCTAGAAGAAGCGAAGTTTTGATAGCATCGCCAGTTCTGTGAGTGTACTTACGACCATGTTTCGTGTAGCGGCGAAGTCAATCAGCCTCATTCCGTTATCGGAGGTGTTGTCGTGGAGGCTGAACTTTCCGACTGTTGGACCAAAAATATTTTCCTTGCCCACCTTAGCGTTGAAGTCACCAAGCACGATTTTTACGTCGTGACGGGGGCAGCGTTCGTAAGCATTTTCAAGGCGCTCGTAGAATAATTCCTTGATCTCATCGTCCTTGTCTTTTGTCGGAGCGTGCGCACATATAAGGCTTATATTAAAAAATTTAACCTTGATGCGGATTATGGCAAGTCGTTCGTTCACAGGTGTGAATCGCAGGACGTGGGGCCGTAGTCTCTTACCAACTACAAATCCGCATCCAAACTCGTGCTTCTCCGCATGGCCGCTGTAGTAGATAACACAGGGTGCATGCCGAATGCAACCCTGTCCCTTCCATCGCATTTCTTGGATAGTAGTGATATCAGCTTTGTATCTTTCTAAGACCAGTCAGTTGGATAGAGGCACCTTCCCAATTAAGGGTTCGGACATTCCAGGTGCATATCCTTCATCAGATTTGGGGATCAGTTTTTTCTTTTCTAAGTTGTTTTCATTGAAATGGTTTTTTTAACGGGTGGGCTTCAAACCCGATGCACAACCTATTTTAAGCCTAGGGAGGCCCGCCGCTCAGATTAGCCGCCAAACTAACGGTTGTCAGTTTTGACGTTGCCCAGGAGGTGGAGGTTTGAGTCGACTTGAGGCGATTTCACAAAGATTATGCTGGCCTCGCCAGGTTAAGACATTCAGACATGTTACATTGTTACATCGTCTCCAGATTCCCTCAAAAGAACTCACCTACACAATTTTTCGGAAATGTTCTAAAACATTATACAAGATTTGCATTAACTGCAATGGCAGGACAAAATAGTGCAGGAAAAACATTGAAAGGAAAAGATGCTTTATGCATCATCAGCGGAAAAAGATATTGGACAGATAACAGGTCATTTTATAATCGAATGAAACTATCTTAGAATATTAATAAGTTTTAATGCAAATTCGTACGATATTGTGAATACCCTTATCTATACTATTATATAAAATTTAAAGTTACGACTTTACTCCAAAATTACTAGGCCGATTTTTATGAAAATTTTTTAAAATATCATAAATGTGCTACAGATTTAGTAAGGGGTATTTTTCCTTCAAAATTTTAATAAAAACTATATTTAATTAATGTATTAAGTTTTTTATGAAGTTATAACAGCTCGAGAGTTTCAATAAGCTCCATGTTGGTCTCTATTTTTCTCTTTTTCTTCGTGGTCAGCTAGCACAGCGCAAAAAAACAACTTATGAGCCTAGAGCAAGGAAGATAATTTCAAAGAAGATAATTTCGGTTTGGTACTTGGCCAATTTAAAAAAGTACTAAACGTACTGAATTATGAAATAAAATAAAATTTTGCAGTCTAACATATTTTTATTAGTTCAACATAAAAAAAAATAAAACAAACATAAGAAAGCTTTATGTTTCAAAATTAAAATTAACAAATTACTAAACATATATAAGAAACATAAATTATTTTTTTATTATTCATATATTGTTTTTTATGTAAAAAAATTCAAGGGGAGGGAGGGGTAAGATTTTTTCATTTTTTCTAAATGCTCAACATGCTGAAAGTAATGCGTCAAAATTTCAAGTTAATCGGAGCAAAACTAATGAAGATATAGCGTTTCAAGCGGCCGGCTCTCATACTGGGATGTTCAAGTATAATTTAAATCGATCTTTCCACAACTCACGTTTTCAAAGTCGGTGCCCCTCATAACTTCAAAACTACTACACTACTCCTTTTGAAATTTTGAACACTATTTCTGTACATAATTTACAAGGTAACGCTGGAGAGATTTTTTCAAATTTGTTAATAATTTTTATTTTACAATAACATATTAAAGAATTTTTTTCGCAAAAATAGCGTTTTTCCCTTCAAAAGGTTCCAAAAAAGAGAAAAATTGAAATTTCAAAAAACCCTCCCAGCTTTATGTAAGGACAACTATTATTTAACGAATGAAATTTGATTTTTTGATTTCAGATGATCCAGCACCAAGTTATGAGGGGCGCCGCAATTCTGCTTTTTTCCGAAACACGTCCGAATGATTGCTGCCATTGCCGTATTTTTTAATATTTCTTCGTGAAAATTTTAAATAATGTTCTTCGAATGTCATACTTTAATGTACTATTGGTCTTAATAAAGAGATTTTAATTATGACTATACAAGTCACAAACAATTCACAAAAACATATCTTTTATTGTATAAATTAACCTTACTCCCTCCTTAAATTAATAACGTATTTAGTTGATAATAAATAAAATTTTAGTTTTTATCAGGTATACATTTTTTTAATTTAATAATTCTTCAATATCAATGTTTTGATATTTTTTGATAATAACTCTTGAGAAAGCTTACTTGACATTTTGTTTTGATTAAATTTTGATATGTAAAGGTATGTAAAGTAATCATTCGATGTTTTTATTATTTATTTATTTATTTATTGGCCAAACAAGGCAATGCAAATTACTTATTCTAACTTATTCTAACAGGTTTTGTTTACTTATTACTAAGTTTTTTGTTTTTCTTCTCCCCTTTCCTTGTTTTTATTTTATTTTTTATTTGGTGCTCTTAGTGGGCATACTCCGCCCACCGGATTGACATGATTTCAAAAACCATGTCAAAACTAAGAGAAGAGGAGGAAAACAAGAGAGACTATATACACACTTAAGATACGATGTATATATATTATTCTTAAAGACTATAAGGACAAAAGGACGTAAATGGGAGATTTGGAGAGGGATGTTAAAGAATTTTGATTTATTAAACTAAATGCTTATACATATAAATCCATACATGTATGTAGTTTATCTGAGGCCTGTGTTAATTCTGATTACTGAGTGATTTATATAGGGTTTGCTTGAAAGAGGATTTGGACATAGAAGGTGAGTAGTGTATAGAGATATTATTAAATTCTCTGCAACAACGATTGATGGGTTCATTATTTGCATATGTAGTTTGGTGCTGATATTCAGTTAACAATCGAGTATGCCTAGTGCGCCTAATTGGATCGTTAAAGGAAATCATATTAGAAATATATTCGCTGTGAATAGCACCATTAATTACATCAAATGTGAAGCATGAGCCCAATAACGATCTTCTTGTTGATAGTGGCATCAAATTTAAAAGGCTGAGTCTATGTTCATATGATGGAAGGCTACAATAATCATGGGGGTTGTACATATCTCTAAGCGCGTATAGTAAGAACTGCTTTTGAATAGACTCAATTCTTTCTCTATGGGAATCGAAAGATGGATTCCAAATTATGCATGCATATTCAAGTATTGGGCGCACTAATGCACGGTACAAGGATGTAGTGACCCATATATTCTTGAATTCATTTGCACGCCTTTTTATAAAACCGAGCTGTTTGCTGGCCCTGGACACAATTTTATCATAGTGCAGATTAAAGCGCATCTTGCAATCTAAGACAACTCCAAGATCCACTATATGGTTGACCCTTTTTAGTTCGATACTATTGAGGTGGTAGGTATGTAATGTAACGTTGTTTTTACGAGAAAAGCTAATAACATTGCATTTATTGACATTAAGATGTAGTTTATTTTGACAACACCATTGCTCAAGAGACAACAATTTTGATTGCAAAAAATTGACATCTACATCTGATTGAATTGAATAGTACATTTTTAAATCATCTGCATACATAAGATGTGGGATATCGTTAAGAACTTCTGACAGATCGGATATGAATATGTTGAAAAGAAGAGGACCAAGATGACTACCTTGCGGAACTCCCGAGGAGACTGCAATTTTTTTCGATAGAACTCCCTGGAATTTAACAAACTGGGATCTGCCGTTTAAATATGATTTTAGCCAACTTAGTATGGACCCTGCAACACCAAATTTTTCTAACTTATATATAAGAATGTTGTGATCAACTCGATCAAAAGCTTTACTGAAATCAGTATAAACAGCATCTATTTGGTGCCCTTTTTCCATTTTGACTAAAACATCTGATACCATAATCATGAGATTAGTGGTGGTAGATCGCCCTTTTCGGAACCCGTGTTGCTGCTCATTTAGACGAGGGTTAATGAAACTTGTTAGCTTTTTACAAATAAGTTTTTCAAAACGTTTTGGAATGGCTGACAAGATTGCTATGCCTCTATAATTTTCAACTGATCTTTTATCACCATTCTTGTAAATTGGCGTAAGATGGGATGATTTCCAATATGAAGGAAATGTCCCACAAACCAGTGATTCGTTAAAGATTATGTGTAATGGCAATTGCAGTTGGTCTAAACATCGCACCAAAAAGCTTGTAGGTATTAAGTCTGGTCCTGGTCCCTTTAATATATCCAGTTCTTTTATTGCATTAGAAATCTCTTCCTGGGTTAAATATAAACTATCAACTATAATAGTTGAGCTAGGAGAAGTTTCAGATAAGGTGGTAGGAAGACAAAAGACCTCCTTAAAGTGATCGGCATACAAGTTGCTTATTTCAAGAGAATTGGACGAAGTGACATTACCTTTAAACATAGACGATGGATAGCCGCTAGATTTGCGCTTCATGTTAACAAAGTCAAAGAATTTTCTCGGCTCTTGGACAATTTTTTCTCCGATGATGTTCGTGTACAACTTGTACGCTTCTTCTGACTTGATAGAGAACTCTCTTGATAGCTCGTCATATCTAAGCTTCAGTTCATCGCTTATATTATCAGTGTTTTTGAGAAGTTTGTAGATTTTATTTCTTTGATTCCTCAAAAATCTGAGATTGTTGTCTAGCCATGGTTCTGTGAGCTTATTCTTTTTCTTTATTATTGGCACATAACTTTCGATAGCGGTAAAAATGTGCTGATAAAATATAGAGACAGCACTGTCTAAATCTAAATTGAATAGAATATGATTCCAATTTAGAGAACTAAGATAACATTTTATTTTTTCATAATCGGCGTTGAGGTAATGGTAACGTTGACAATCGTACGTAATGGTGTTATTATAAGACTGGGTAAAGTTGATGTCATTAGCAGAGAAAACAACTTTTAAGGCTGTATGATGAACAGTGTTGGTTAATAAAATTTCTGCTCCCATGCATGGACTAACCTTCACTTCTTCATACGAGTTAGTAAAAATTAGGTCCAACCGTCTGCCATTCTGATTTTGTACAGAAGAGACTTGCTGCAAGTCACTGCCATAAAAGGTGCTAAGTAAGTTGAAGTCTATGGCATTAGAAAGATTTACAGGAAGAAGAAAGTTGTCGTTTTCGTCGGTGACAAAAGATATATTTGGGCGATTGAAGTCACCAAGAATAACAACTTTATCTTCCTCTTTTAGGGAGGAGGTAAAGGTGGTCAGTGTTTCACATAGCTCGTTGTATGTTGTTTCACTTGAGCCGGGAGGAATGTAAACGACACCTATGTACACATTGAGACTTTTACCTGAACAAACTCTAATAATTCGGTGATCGAACAGTTTATGGTTAGGTGTGTCTATTAGCTCACTTGAAAGGGAATTGTGAGATGCTACAAGGACACCACCTCCTCGAGAAAGACCTGTTGAGGAGTAGTCCCGATCGTTTCTGAAGACAGTCCAATTGCTATCAAGAATTTCCTCATTATTGAAGGTTTCGTTTAGCCATGTCTCAGTGAATACTAGGACATTGAAGTGGCATGATTTAGCGTCAACATAAAGTTTGTTTAATTTGCTTCTCATGCCGCCACAGTTATGGTAGAATTTATTTAAGAAAGAAGAGTTAGGAACGATAATATTGCTGTTGCTCTTTACGAGATTTTTGAAGAAGAGAAACATGTTTAGCTCTGACATGAGCGCCATAGGTTTCCAGATCCACCTTGACTTGATCAACCGTTACACCCAGGTGCTCGTGAAAGCGGACAAATAAATTACGCAAGTCTTCAACACCGGTAGGAAGACCTTCTTGCTGAATTAATACTCTAAGATTAGTTTTGGTCTTGCCTTCAATGCATGTTGAATCAGGGGCTTTATACATATAAGCGAGATACAGGCGAATATTGTTATAAACGTTGTTCTCCCTGAGGCGAGAAAGGGGATATCTGCTCTCAGTGCCTTCGCAAGAGTTTAGTGTCAATTTCACTTTTGGAGGAAGTAGGGGGTCTAAAAATGACGTAGGACTACCAGGTTGATTGCAAAGCTCATTTGAAACAGAAGATGGTTTTGGTAAACCACTTCCGGTTGGTGGTGAAGGATTAAGAGTATGAGAATGGATAAAGTTTGGATATTTCTCACAATTGGTTTCATTATTGTTAAGATTAAATGAAACCCGTTTACGTGTTTGATGAGTTGGCGGTTTAGATGCTAGATTGCTTCCAGTAATCATCTTATTATAAGATGAAGCCGTATTCTGGTTAATTATGGGAGAAAATATGGGGAAAATGCTAGTTTTCAGATTCCAATTAGAATCTGAATTATGGTGGGACTTAGGTTGCACAAACTTGTTTGATGAATATGGTTTGGATTCAAGAACAGGTAGGTTTACATTTCTTTTATATAGAGAATTCTTAGAATTAAGATTAGAATTAGAATAAGAGTTTAACTTAGATTTAGAGTTAGGACGGGAATTTATATACGGAAAAGAGTTAGAGCAAGAACTATAATTACTTTTAGATAATGGATTCTTGTTAATGTTAGGATTCCTTTCAGAAGATTCGATTCTTGAACTGCCAGAACTTTGTAAAGATCTTGATTTCTTAGAATTTTTCCCAGGCTTATTCGTCCATTCGGTTATTAACCATTCGCCGTGTCTCTCACCGCTGTTGTTCAAGAACATCCACGCATATTGACTTGGGATGTTTAGTTTGAAACTGCAGAATTTTTTTGCTTTATTGGATATCTTTGAACAGTTTGTAATAGATATGCCAAATTTATTACGAAAGTAAGTGCTCATCCAGGATATAGTTGTTTTAACTGATGGGCCCTTAATGAACAGAGTGGTCTTGTCAATTTCATTAGAATCATGGAGTTTCCTTATTCTATTCTGCCATTGAGTTGAAGTCCATGACGTTCCAAACTTATGGATTAAGTTGGTACGAGGGGCTGCAATTGGTGGTGAGTCGCAAGGTGAAGTGGCAGAGGGAGATCCAGGTTGTGAGTTATTGGTATTTTTGTTTTGTTTTGGAGAAATCGTTGATGAACGAATAGAATGAGCTATTGTGGGTACTGTTGATGGTAGAGATCCGATTTGGGGTGGATTCATTGTAACGTTTTGAGGAGTAGCAATCGGTGTTATATGTTCCGTAGTGTCATAGGCAGTTAAAGAATTCAGATTAGCTGGTAAAGATGTGACCTGTGAATTCAGATTAGCTGGTAAAGAGGTGACCTGTGGCAAACGAATAGATGCTTCCATTATTTCCTCGAAAATAGAGGAAGAGTTATGATGAGAGGCTTGTGGATAACTTATTTCAGCTCTATTGGGTGCAGATCTTATTTCATCCATTACATCTGCAAACGTCACTCGAAACACTTCAAGATCATCACTGATATCACTTACTTTTTGATGTAATATTTCCAGCATTGGATCTGATTGCAGAGGTGATGGTTGGGGTTTGCCTGACTAAAGTGCGATATCCACATTATAGCGCAAAGATGTTAGCATGCTCAGTATATTTTTGGCTGTATTATCGTTTTTTAAAACGTCGAGGCTTTTTTTTACTTCTATATTAAGCTCGCTTATGGCCGTTTTCCAAATAAAATTTTTTTCGCTATCTTTGACTAAATCTGTTAGAATTCTCAAGTTTTTAGAAACATTTGAGATATCCGAGTTATTTGCTTTGCAGATGGACTCTACCCTTGCAAAATCATCGGATACGTGAGTCATTATTTCAAAATTTGGTATTTTACTGATGACTTGCTTATTAGCTGAATGCATCACGTTCAAGGAGTCGCTAAGACATTTTATGGCGAGCATAACATGGGATAGTGATAGATCCATGCACTCATCACAGAAGAATTTAAAATGTGATGTGTATTCTTGAAAGTAGTTTAAACTTCTTTTAGTCATTCCCACACAAGTGCCGTGGTAAGATTTTCCGCAAAGACCATTGCAACTTAGCTTAATTGCACCTTTGTTCTCAATAGAGCAGTTAATTTTGGCACAAGCAGGTTCCATTGTTTATTGTTTACTTTATTTGGTTGTTTATAAAAAGTTTTTTTTTTTACTTTTGATATTTGCACTTATTTCAGGTGCACTTAAAAGTTGGAGTGGGCTGTTTCTCTTATTGTTATTGTTTTTGCTTAATTGCAATATTCACACTTTTTCTTATTGTTAATGTTGTTGCTTTATTGCGATATTCACACTTTTTCGCGGCACACTTATACGCAACTGCACATATATATAGGTCAGAGAACAAATAGAATAGCACAATGAACTATTAATCCAGTGAAATGTGTGTGTGCTTTTTTTTTACTTTATTTAATTTTTTACAAAGGTCTTTTGGATAATTTTTATTGTTTTTTTTGTATTTAATTTTAGGTGATTAAAATTGCAAGCCGAAAGAAACAAGCACAAATTCTTGAAAGTTAAATGTAAGAGCGGGTTAAAAACGACTGAACTGTTTGCGGTTACAATTGCAATCAATTGTAATATTACCACACACAAGTTAATAATTTTCACTTTTAATTGCACCAACTTTAGCCCAAAACTCTGCCATTTTAAAATTTTTAAGTTAATTAGATTTTATGATCTATGAATAATTACATGAATTAAAATTGTGAGCTTTAGATCAAGTAAGTTTACAAGAAGGCAACAACAACAACAAACAGACTGTCTAGTCAGCTAAGTGATTGACTCTATACAGAGTTGTTGTTGTTGTTGTTGCCTTCTTGTTCACAATTTTAATTCATAAAATTTTTTAATTAATTTACTTTTAATTAAATTTAATAATATTAGTGTTTTCAGACAATATTTGTAAAAAGTACTGAAATCATTGCAGGGGTACTGCGGTACTTTTGAAAAGCAAAAAGTACTGAATTCAATACTTTAGTACTGAAGTTATCATCCCTTGCCTAGAGCATGACGAAAAGTGAGATACATATAAATGCAGAGCGGCGCACAGAGGGGTATTTTAAGTATCTGGGCGGCCAAAATTCGATTTTTCAAAAGTCAGTGTTTTTAATAATTACCGATTGTAGGTTAAAGAAATTAGAATGCTTAACTAGAGTCCGTTTTTTTTCATTCCTTTTTGCTGACATTCGTTTTCTACACGCTGTCAAAGTTTCTTGTTGTTAATTGTGTATTTACTACTTTGTTGCTTTTATATAAAGTAACAGTTTTAGCAGGCTGTGCGAAGTCGTGTTGTCAGTTTAAACATTTAAGTAAAATGGAAAATTGTAAAGCAGGTAAGTATTATTTAATCCACTTAACTAAATAATATTATAATTTAAATTCATACTAGTATAGCAGCATTTAAAAATATGATATATTTGTTAATTTCAATGGGTACCATAAGCGAACTCTGGTCAAAAAGTTATGCATCACCACTCATCACCACTTCAATCTGTGATTAAATGTAATCTTTAACGTTGTATTGTTCAGATGAGAAAAAAAAATTTTGCGGGTTTTGTGTTTTATAGCCATTTACCTGCTGCGGAAAAATATATCAAAATTTATGCTGCTTTACTGTACCACTTTCGTTTTTTGTATATTGAAAAAAACATTTATTCCAAATTTAGGTCCTTCGAAAATTAAGTACATAGTACGAGGAGACGTTTTGCAAGTTACCGATAAAAGCAATTTTTTTGCAATAAACACTAACATTGAAGCTACCAAAAATCGTGAGCTGCAATTGGGTAATTTTTCTAAAGCAAAGCGAGCTTTAGTAAATAGTAGTTTTGGGAAATTAAAAAGCGAATTTAAAGCAAAATGGCTTAAAGTCCAAAGAAAACCCAAAGATTTTCTCAAAAATAATCATTCATGGATCACGGGATGTTTTTCGATACCGTGTGCTGTTAGTTGTGCTGGGCGGCCAGCTAAACGTTTCGAAGAGTCCTGCGAAAGAACCCAAAGGCGCAAAACGGAGGATTTACGCAAATCCAACGACACACGTGTGTTGGTTGCAGCTACGCAAATCAAGTTGCAAACAGACGGAAAGAGAAATGCTGCTGAAATACTGAAAAACATAACTTCGTCGCCAAATCGCGCACACAAATATAAAGTGGCTTACCAACAGAGTCAATCTTACTCGAAATGCACTGGACGGTTGCCAGTATTAAAAGCCCTTTCTATGTTCGTTGAAGGCAATCTTACACGAAAACAGTACGAGGTAGTTAGGATGAGCCATTGTAAGTACTACCTATCTCCAAGAGGCTAACAGTCAAACCTAAATCAGCGCGTTGAGCGGAGCGTTGATAGCCGCTTTACGTTAACGCGTAAGTACCATACCTAAATAAAAGCGGTAGGCGGCAAGCAAATGTCAATCTTTAGATAAAAGAAATATTTTGCAATTAGAAATTTTATAGTATATTAAGCGAATTGTTATGCTACCCGGCAGATTTAATTCTTTGCCAATTTCTTCCCAAATTTTTTCTTTAAATTTAACATCTTTGTATTTAGGTTCCTTCTTAATATAAAGACATGGGTTTCTTTGCACTAATTCTATTAGGTGCTATAATTTTCACAAGCATTAAAACTATACTTAAATTATAATTATCAACAAAATTCTTACCTCCATATTGCAAATTCAATAAACGTTCGAAAAAGAGTAAAAAATAAACAATTGTTGTCACTTTAAAATTACTTTGCTTTCACTTTTGCTTTTGATGTGTGCAACTTCACTTCTTAACGCTCTGTCAAAATTGGATTTTCCAACCGCTCAGCGTTGCCGCCGCGTTATTATGGTTTGCTACATATAAATCGTATGGGCATGAGAAGTTTTTGACAGATAAAAAACGCTAACGCGCTGATTTAGGTTTGACTGTAAGAAAGATTGTTACCCTCCAACGTCGGCTATCAAAATTACTGCTACCTGTGCTGAGATAAGATTACAGGATCTTTTGAACCACACGTGCACTCGACTTCTGCAGTATCTTCAAGAAGTACTTGAATCCTTAGATGAGGGTGAGATTTCAAGTTTGCGGCTGATTTATAAATGGGGTTGTGATGGGTCCAATCAATGTGATTACAAGCAAGCTTTTGAAAACGATGCCGATTCGGACGCTTATATTTTTCAAAGTTCGCTGGTCCCATTGCAACTGTTATCAACAACAACGGAAAAGGTGATTTGCAAGAATCCGACTCCATCTTCACCACGCTACTGTCGGCCGATACGAATTCAATTTGTGAAGGATTCGTTAGACGTTACAAACCAAAAAGTGCAATACATTCAAAACGCTATCAGCGCCTTGGTTCAAACGGAGTTTGAGCTACAATAAATGGAATAACAATTAGTGTGAATCAGACATTGATACTGACTATGATCGATGCTAAAGTTTGTAACGCTATTACTAACACCAGCTCCACCATGAGGTGCTACATTTGCAAGAAAACTTCGAAAGATTTCAATAATTTGGACAAAATTGGTGAAATCGACGAAAGCTCGCTAACGTTTGGTCTTTCAACGCTTCACGTGCGAATTCGCTTCTTTGAGGGTATTTTGCATTTGTCCTATAAACTTCCTCTGAACAAATGGCAAGCAAGGACCGAAATAGAAAAATATGTTGTGAAAACCCAAAAAGCAAAAATGCAGTAAGAGTTTAAATGCCGAATGGGATTAATTCTGGACGTTCCAAAGCCTGGATTTGGAAACAGTAATGACGGCAACACAGGCAGGCGTTTTTTTTCCGATCCAGATTTATCAGCAGAGATTACGGGGGTTGACCGAAACCTTATTTTTCGTTTAAAAGTAATTTTAGAAGCAATCCGCAGTGGCCATAAAATTGATGGCGAAAAATTTAATCACTATGCTACCGAAACAGCAAAAATGTATGTTAGTTTGTACCACTGGTACCCGATGAGTCCAACAATGCACAAAATTTTATACATGGACAACTTGTGATTGAAAAAGCTATACTACCTATAGGTCAGCTGTCCGAAGAAGCTGCTGAGGCCAGAAATAAACACTTTCGCCAATACCGTCAAAACTATGCGCGAAAGTTTTCAAGAGAGGCCTGCAATAGGGATGTAATAAATAGATTGCTGCTAACTTCCGATCCTTTGCTAACAGGCATTAGGTCGAAGCCAAAAAAATTACCAACACCTTTCTCAAAGGAATGTTTAGAATTGCTTGTTTCAACAGATCACAGCGACAGCCACGAAAATATGACGGACACAATGAACGATAATACTTCATGCTCAAGCGATGACCATATGTCCGAATAATTAACTTACCTCTGGATAACAAGTTCCTTAAATATTTAAAATAAATACACATTTATTTCATATCTAGCATTTTCAACTTCAAAAATTTTAGGTATTTTCTTCGAAATGCTGTAAAATATTCCCTCTACTCGCCAAATGTTAACAAATTATTTTTTTACGCCTCACCGAGTAATTTTTTAACATTCTGCTTCATAAATTTGCTTCAAATAATTTTGTCCGCCCAGATCGTCAAAATACCCCTCTGTGCGGCGCTCCAAAACAAAACAAAAGAAAAAAAAATACTATTGTTTTGTTTCTTTGATATGTATTGCCTTAACCCAATAAGTGCGATTATGCCATATCGCAACAATAAGGGCCAGTTTCACGACCATTAGTTAACCACTGACCAGAGGTTAACTAACAGATTTGAGTTTTACATTCAAAGTTAACTAATGGTTTAAGCCACCAGTGATGATGGTTTAAACCATTAGTTAACTAACAGCTGATTTCTGTAATGAAGAAAAAAAAGCATTTCTTTTCCGCATTCTTGCAATTGTGTTCTGCTTCAATTTTTAACCATGTTTTCTTCTTCTCAGCCGCATGATAGTCATCGGATTTTTTGCATTCAATTATGTGTTTTTATTTGTTCACTCTTTCCAAAACAAAATCAATTCCACTTAATGAGAAATTAGCACATCTCCCATTTTCACTTTGTATCGCATCCATTGTTTATTCAATTGTGCAAAAGAATGAAATGTAAAGAAAATGTCAGAAACATATGTTTCGTACAGTGCTGCCATATTTTTTTAACAAAATTGCTATTAGTTAACTAAGGCATTGTGAAACGCAAATCATGAAAAGTTATAGTTAACTAAGAGCATTTAGTTAGTTAACCAATTGGTTAACTAATGGTCGTGAAACTGGCCCTAAGTCTGATGTTGTAAAACTAACCGTATCACATAAAAATTAGTCCAAATAAAAATTTGGTGAAAATAAGCACATGTGTGAAAATATTGTCCCGTCTTTAAGGCGTTAAGGAGATTAATAAAAAACGTCAGTGGCCTGCTAGTTGTTAATAGACACAAAAAAACTTAAATAGGATTAATGACTAGCGGATTGTATTAATTTAAAAAACAAAAAATATATAAAAATAAAATGCAGAACAGTTTATTTTATTAAGAGGTATTATTATATAAATGTTATAAACAAATTTTTTTTAGACACGGTCTTCTTGTTTTTTTTGTGTTGAAGGCAAGTTAAGGTTGGAAAAGAATTTTCAAAATTAAATTTTTTGTTTTAATTATTTTTAAAGTATGCATTAAGCTGATCAACGTGTCATATTTTTCATTAGAGAGTTTTGTTTGGATATTATTACAAATATAGCCCGCTGATGAGAAGCACCGTTCTGATTCTATGCTAGTTGTACGATAATCGTAAGCAATAAGTTTCGATCACGATAGCCTTCACCACAAAACAAAATTATTTCCTAAGTCAAAATATCTGACAATTTTGAAATACATAGCTGACTTGCCGATGTTTCAAAATCGTATAAGACTTTGCAAAGTTATTGCTCCGGTGATTCACACTTATTATCCTAACAATATTTTCCAGCCTCAATAAAAGGTTTTTCTAATTCTATATTCATATCAATTTAAATTGAAATGGTTGCATTTACATGAATATTTGTAATTTTCGAGTTTTGTCGGTCCTAATTACACTTTATACTTTTTATAGTTCAATAAAAAAAAGTAAAACAATTTTTTATTTCTTTGAAGGGAAAAATCTGTAACGTAATGTATTTATCGGAAGGTATCGTATTGTGGTTTGAATAAAAATAATTGAAAAAGATATTTCAACGAAACACTTATGAACATAAAGCAACATTATTCCAGATTATATTAAAATAATTTTCATAAAATAACTCGTGCGCACTTCGCAAATTTTTTGATTATTTCCAATGCCATTATAATGCCATTATAATGCCATTATAATAAACCATTTTTATTTTCTGCTACGTAACGCATCCAGTTTTGTATGATTATATATTTCGATCATTTCCATCTTTTACACTTAAAATAGTGCTTTTAAAGTGATATCCAAAATCAAAACAGGACAAAAAAGTAACCATTGCTTTTCTTAATTTTCAGAGATATAAAAGGCATATGAATGTTACGTATGCGAGTGTTGTGGCGACCGTAGCCTAGTGGGTAGAGTGCGTGCCCCCTCAGCTAAAGAACCGCGGCAACGCGGGTTCAATTCCAGATCAGGCAGAAAGTTTTTTCAATTGAATTAATTTTTCTGTTCGGTCGTCACCTCTCTGCAGACAATGGCAAACCTCTGGAGAACATAAGCCGTTCGGAGTCGACATAAAACACGTAGGTCCAGTTCTCGGTCATTTGTGAAAAAACATTTAACAACACGCACAACACAATTGATCAATAGAAGCTAGGTCAAAGTCCTTCCAAGGGCTGAAATGGCCAGTTTATTTATTTATAATGTTACGTACGCCACTATGGAAATGCCCATTTGTATTTACAAATTTTTATAATTTGTATAGAAATTTTAGTTATGGATACATCTACTCACTTTGGGGGTGCAAAATCTATTTCCGACCCGGGTGTCAGCAGCCCTAGCTACGTTACTGAGTGATTTTATTACGATGTTTACCAGAGAACTGCACAAGCCTACTCGAAGTCTATTTCAAGTACTTGCTTAAAATACAAGTTCAAGCTTGCGTGAGCTTGATAATTTTCAATCAAGTATATATATATATACTTCTACTTGAATATAAATAAGCCCACAACAGCTTGCGACTTGCTAGTATACTAGCTTACAAGTGGACGGCACGGAGTCCCAAGTAAAGGAAAACTTGATGCCTTCAGCAAAACGCTTGAAAAGTTTGAAATTGAGGGTGAGTATCCAACTAAAGCAAGTATCCAAAAACTGCAATGAGCTTGTGTAGTAAAAGCTTAAGCGTATTAGGACTTTTAAGGGTTCCATGGACCCGTGTTGGCAGTTTTAGGGAGTAGCTGAGTTCGGAATTGATGTCAAAATTTAAAATTCAAGATAGCGGATAGAGTTGCCACATAGTTTTTTTTGTATTTTTAAGAATTCTTGTAATTTCGAAGTTCTGACAACGGATTTGATTTCGATCAAAGAAGTAAAATATAAGGAAACGGTGTTGCTTACACATACACTGTACGTGAACTGTCACACCATTCGTAGATTGTGCGAGCGAGAAAGAGTGTGTTTTTTTGACATTTCTGAGAACCCTGGCATCTGATTGGAACACTCCTCAGCAAAATAGTTGAAAATAATTTAATTTTAAGCATTTTTCACTGCTTAAAAAGTAACAAATTTAAATAAAAAAAAAAACCACAAAAACAAATGCAATATGAGTTGTGCGGTTAAGAATTGTAAAAGTTCCCGAAAACTTAAAAACAATGCGCATTCGTTCCACAGGTAAATATGTCCATACGGTTTGAATTCTTTTAATAAAAGTGCTTTATTTAGTTTCTGACGATATTTTTCAACTTATTTGTGTTAGAAATGTATACATTTCTAATTAAAAATGTTTTAAAAATGCAATTTAGACCACGTTTATTTTCCGCCAGTTTGATCAAACCACATCTGTCAAAACACAAACACTGCTTCAGGGGCGCAGTCATTTTTCACAGTTGAATACATTTTTGGGGCGCTCTTGTTTTCAGCATAGTGAATCAGATTTAGTTCCTGTTTGTTAAATTTTTCTGATTATTACACAACAACTATACAGAAACACAAAAAAAAATAAGGATTCTAAAAAAATTAACCTAATATAATTTGTAATATAAGTTCAAGTTTAGAATTTATAGGCCTTTAAATTTAGAAAAATTACCTAAAAATCTTGCTGTTTTTCTAGTTTTTCAACAAAACTAAGCTTTATGGGTATTAAAACAAAGGTAATGCGCGTATCTATGCAACGAGGTGTCAGATATAGAATTCCATGCATAACTTTTTAAGATATAGATTTTTTTTTTGTAATTAGAATTTGTCTGAAAAACTAGTGGTTTCTCTTTTACGAAAGCAATACATTAAAAAGAGAATTATTAAAAAGATAACTACATTCAGAAGTGCTGTAGACAGAGAAGCCTGTGTTGTACTTACTGAGGTTTGTAAACCCTAAGCAGCATCCGAAGGCCTCCTATTAATACATTTATTTTTTTTTATTAAATTTGGAAAACGTCACGATTTTAAGTGAAAAAAGGGTTGTATCTTAAATACATGTATTTTTATGTTTGATATCTTGTTGAAAAGATACTTGCATTATCTCTCTTTTGATACCCATAAAGTTAAGTTTTATTGGAAAACTTAAAAAACTAGCTAGATTTTTAGTCCACTTTTTCCAACGTTGGATGCCTATAACTTCTAAGCCAATTGCGAGCGATCTAAAATTTTTTATATAATTAGAGTTGTTGCTATTCTTGAAATGTTTCTAAAATTTTAATGCATAAGAACAAACTTTAACAGTTTGGGCCTTCTTCTACGATACAACCGAATACGGCCCTTTGTGATTGTTTCTGTATTTGTGTGAACCAACACCAATACATAAAATACCACACTTTTCTGCTATTACACCACTTCCTTAAATTTTGCTTCTTTGATTTCGATTCTAATGTCACAGTTTTAAAATTTAAGATGGAGGTTAGGGTTGCCACCTAAATTTTTACAACAGTATTGCCACCTAGTAAAATGTATTTTTAAGAGTTTTAAACATAATTTATCAGTGTTAGGGGTAGCTGATTTCGAGTCTGTATCCAGAATTTTAAGACTCAGTACGGTGGATGGGGTTGCCACCTGATTTTTTTATTTTTAAGAATTCAGTGCTGGGGCAAAAACGAGGTAAAAAAGGGTCGCTGAATCCGTTGAATTCGTTGTCAGAATTTCAAAATTATTTCATTTCATGTATAATAGTGCTGCCACCTATTAATATGTATTTTTAAGAGTTATAAACATCATTAAATAGTGTTAGGGAGTCGCTGATTTTGAATCTAAGTTCAGAATATTAAAATCCAATATTGTGTATAGGGTTACCATCTAAGGTTTTTTTTTATTTATTTATTTTTTTTTATTTATTTTTTTTTTATTTTAACAACTGGCTTTTCAATATAGTTGTTAGGAAATGCTGTAAATTAGCCTTATTGAAATATTTAACCAATTTTTACAAGCATCTGTAACAGTTGTCAAACCATCTGTCGTGTTTAATGTCCCCTAACCGAAATGCTTCTGCCTTCTCTAGTTCTGCCATGGCCAGAATAGAATCTATTCTATTTTTTCTCTGACGACCGACGATATTCTCTCGGAGTGCCATTAGTGTTGTCATATTTTTGTTAACAATTGGGTATGTTCAAAGCCATTTGCATGGTTTTTGCTATGTTCTCACGTTTCCTTTTGGTGTCTGAGCCCAAACAGAATCAAATATCGTTGCGACCGACGATCCTCTCTGGTCGTTAAACGCGTCACTGTGGTCCAAGGAATATTCCTATAAATAAATATTGTGAAGTATAAATAGTAGATATGTTGGATCACAGGGTTTTTTCCAGACTACTGAAGATGAAAAGGGTAGATAGTTTGAAAAATAGGTAGCTAGAGTAGAAAGTTTATATTAGAAATTTAAACGATTAAAATTATAAAAATATATTTTTTTGAAGAAAAAACATTACGCTTCTCAATTTATTACACATTCCAGCAGATCAAATATCAAAAATCAAATCCTGAAATAAAAATTTTTATTAAATAAAGTCCAGAATAACACACGGTGTAGCAGCTAGTAGTCTATTAAAATGAGTGGTTGTGTGTAGTGTATATCTTTTATACGGCGCTTACAAACAGTTAACCTCACTGTTTAGGAAGTTCTCTGATAGAGCTTGTTTAAGATTTCCAAGAATATTTCGTGTGGTACGTCACGTGAGGTCTGTTGAATATGCAACTTAATCATGTTGTAGAACTCCTCCTCGTATACTGCATAAGTGTTGGGCAAGCCCTGCTCCTTGTAGAGTTCCTTGACGCGTTTTACCTTTTCGGGATCTGTGAGATATTAAGTATTTTTATTAAAAAGCTGTTAATTTTTTAGTGTGCATATGGTAACCAGTGGCGGATCTACATATAGACTGAAAGGACTTTAGCCCCTTTGAAAGAATTTTTTGTATGAGAAAAAAATAAAAATAAGCGTGAAAAGCTGTTTCAACCTTTCAACCCCCCTTCTCCCTTGGGCTATTAAACTGATAAGTAAATTCGCAGCAATAGTTTTCCAAAGTTCGATTAAAAAATTTAAATATTGCCTATAGCCATCTAAGCAAAAATTGTAGAAAAAATACGTAAGAAAATCTTACATCTTTTTCATTTAAATTAAATGTTTTTCGTTTTGTTTTTTTCTTAACAAGGCTACTATGTATATGTCTTTAATAATGACGAATATATATACATATATAAAGGCGTGTCAAATGGCACGAACATTTTTTCGCAGTCTAGCTCAGTGAAAATCGTCAAGCTCATATTATATAAAAAACTTTTTGCGAAGAATCCATATGTTTTTGATAAATTTGGGTCCTCCCGATTTTTGAAAATAGATAATAACATCAAAATTGATAAATTTTTATGTATTTTTAGTAGAATAAATACGACGAAGAAAGTACGATATATTTACAAATTGTTTGTGTTAAATTTGAGAACGCTAAGCACCATGACATTAAGTCTCGGTTTGACAATCACTACTTAAGTTGTACTTAATTATAAGCTCTGAAAATTAAACTTTAAGTTCAACTTAAGTTTTACTTAAGTCATCGATAGTAAACAACTGATTATACGAGGTGCGGCTGAAAAGTTCGCGGCTTAAGGTTAAGTACCTTTAAGAAAATATATTGTTTCTATTTTTTATTTTTCAATATAATCTCCCTAAAGTAAAATACATTTCTCAAATCTCGCATACAATGGCCTTTATCCACCCAAAAATATTCTGTAACTCTTTTTCATCAAAATGACAATCAACCGCGGCTTTCATTTCGTTGTCATCTGCAAATCTCCGGCCCCGTAAGTCCTTTTTCAAATTGGAAAACAGGAAAAACCGCTAGGTGCAAGATCTGGGCTATACGGAGGGTGGTCAATCTCTGAGAACCCTGTGTATTTTTGGGCTTGCCTCGCAACATATGCAGCGCGAACGGGCGCGTTGTCTTGCAGAAAGAGTCAGTCTTGCGTGTCGGTTTCCCACGTCGTTTCTATACAATAGCCTTGTGAGCCTGAGTCAATTTAATTAATTTAATTTAATTCTTCGGTTGGCCAGAACAATTTTTTCGACTTTTCGGACGTTTTCACGGTCAGTACCGTGACAGCTCTCTCGTCCTTGTGAAAAAATGCGGGCCTATTTTTTCACCATCGTATATGAAAGCGCAAAATCCTGAAGAACCGATGACATCTTTTCAGGAATGTCGTTCGGTGTATTTTCCTTCTTTACGAGGAGTTTTATCACTGCATGGTGTTCAAAATTCCGAGAATTTCCAGAGTCGGCTGACATGGTGATGTTTGTTGTTCGAAAAGTAATTAAACACTGAGTGCAAACTTAATTAGTGATTGCTTTCAAAATATTACTGAGTGTCGCAACTTGTGACTTGAGTTACATGCTTATTCCTCATCGTTAAGTACCCTAGGCCGCGAACTTTTCAGCTGCACCTCGTATTTTGCAAAATAATTAAACTAATCAGCTAACAGTAATAAAACTAATTGGTTAAACTTAAGCATAGTTGGTGAAACCGGGCCTAACAGGTTTTTTTCCAGCACGTCATAACTTTTTTTACCATGACTGGAAGTAATGTTAAAATTATATTTTTAAAAATTACGTATTTTAATCAATAAAAATTATTAATTTTTTTTTATATTTTTACAGCTTTCGACAAAAAGTGGTTATGGTTTTGGCAACCGCAACCATCGGAGTAAATTGTTATGGGTAGACTATCTGTTAAAATGATGTATTATGCACGAAATAAACGTCGAAGCAGACAGATCTCCATCATTTTCGTTCCACCAGTAATTCATGCATTGATGGGTGGCGAGATTGTAAACTGTAAAGTTGTGCACTTGCATACGTTGTCTATATCTATTTTTTTTTATAAAAAGAGGAGCAAAATAACTACACTTTGTAGTGTTTTACTCCTTTTGAGTCGTGAATACTACTTACTCCCCAAATACAAAAGGTACTACTATTTCTAAATAATAGAAAACGGCCTCATGTGAACTCACCGTTACTGCTGAAAAAAATGTCTATGAAAGTCTCCTTTTTTCGTTCACTTTCTTGTTCATTCTTTTGAACTTCAAAGCAAATATTTGATGAATTTGGTGAGGAAGAACTATCGACAAAGAAGAAAAAAAAAAACCGCAATATTTTCTACCAATTTGGGTAACCATATTAAACTGACTTGAAAAAAATAGGGTTAAACCAGTTGTTGAGAGAGGAATCCGCCTCGCTAATGATTTCCACGGGATTTTGAATAAAGACTTCAATTGATTTCAATTCAAATGTCGATGTATTTCAACCAATGTATCTTATATTAAAATTTCTATGATTACAATTTCAGTTAGAAAATTCTTAGAGATAAACAAGTTTTTAAACTCACTTTTTGGTATGGAAACCACTAGGTTCAAATATTAAAAAAAATGTTAGTTGATGTTATATATTTAAACAAATTTTGCGGACTAACAATAATCACCACGCCAGCCAAGCTAGGTACAAGTTTTTATCATATCAAAAATGGCGATGTGAAACTTAAGCGGAACTGACAAACTTCGAAGAAAATGTTCTCATTTCTGACATTTAGAAATTGTAACTATTATCTTTTATATTTGATCTAACTAATTGCAAGTTTTGCCAGTGGCGGCAACATTCTCCTCCGCAGTATGGCAGGAAAGGTCTTCATGGGTATACTCTTCTTGGAAAGCCACATCCAAAACTGCAAGCTTTGCTACAGGTCTTTCTACGATTCCATGTGAAGTTAGCACCTGAGCACTACTTACCTGTCCATTTTTTGCCAATCTCGTTTCAATTACTTTTCCTCGTAGCCAAACATTACGAGGTAGAGAAGGATCAACGATTATCACTTAGTGCCCCTGACATAAAGCTCTTCGTTTTTCGAACCAATTAGACCTACAAGTTAATGAGGGAAGATATTCTGCAAGCCATTTTTTCCAAAAATTTTTGCGTATTGTTGCGAAATAAGACAATTTTGTTTTAGGACTACACCACTATCATTGCAACTGGACATTGACTTAAGACCATTAGAGCTACCCACTAGGAAGAGATTAGAGGTCACTGCTTCATCGGTTTCATTATTTACATGAACGTACGCAAGAGGCCTTGAATTAATAATATTTTCAGCCTCGAGCAGCATGCTCAAGAGCAACTCGTCACTTGGAGCTCTTGATGGCATAATTTTATAAAGAACAGTTTTCACTGATCGTATAAGTCGTTTCCAAGCACCTCCCATGTGAGAGGAAGCTGGTGGATTAAAATTCCATTTTGTTGTAGTAATGGTAAAAGTCTTAACAAATTCATTTTTATCAACCTCTATAAGCGCCTCCCGAAGTTCTCTTTCCGCACCAATAAAGTTTGTGCCGCTGTCACTATAAAATTCTCTGGGAATACCTCTTCGGGCCCTAAAATTACGAATGGCTAATATGCATGAGTTCGTAGTAAGAGAATGCGCAATCTAACTGTCAAGCATGTAAAGAGACATCCATATCTCTTTTCTGTGTGTCGACTTACAGTGACCATAACAGGGCCATAAAATTCAACCCTGTAAATGTGAAAGTGGCTTCGTATGTTGCGAGACGAGCACGAGGTAGCTTTGCCATTTAAGGAACACACGGAAGTGCCTTGTATACTTTGCACCATTGACATTTTCTAGTTACTGACTTATATGTAACACGGAGTTTCGAAATTGAATATTTTTGGCGGATTTCGTTGATAACGGTTTCATGGTTCAAGTGGTAAAATTTAGCATTATAATAAAGTATAATGAGGCTTGTTGTGTAGCAAGATTTGGGTAAAATTATAGGATGTTTTCTTTCTTCAGAAACATTTGCGTTATCAATTCTACCATCGACTCTTAAGATACCAAGTTCGTCTAAAAAAGGTTATTTAGAATAAATCTCACTAGATTTTAGCATCTTTTTATTAGATTTTAAACAACTAATTTCTGTAGAGTATTTTTCCATTTGGGCCTGTGAATATAGAAAAATTTCTGCTGTTAACAACTCTTCTTGCGTAAACTCATCTTTTGTTGTTGATTTTGTTTTACAATTTCGTATATGGCGGGCAAAATAAGCAGTAGCTTGCAACAAGCGATTCCATTTTGAAAACCGCTTTTCGTTAACTTACTTTGCACTATAAGTTATTTGGTATGAATGATTGATCATCTCTTCAGAAGTAGTGTCAGCATATACATTAAATCCAGGTCATTTATCTTCTTGCTGATAGAGAAATTCAGGAGCTTTAAACCATCTACTAGAACTTGAAATTTGAAGGACTCGAGCCCATTTGGTAGCTTCGTCTGCTACATTTTCTTTGGTAGGAGTCCAGTTTCATTCTTTAATCGAAGTCAACTGTAAGATTTCGGTAACACGAAATGCCACAAATTGATTATATTTTCGATGATCAGAATTAATCCAGCTTAAAACCGTCCTAGAATCTGACCAGAAAAATTTCTTTGATATTTTTAGTTCATGGTTTTTAGATATAAATTTTGCATAACGAGTTCCTATTAATGCAGCCATAAGTTCTAGGAGGCGAACTGAAGTAATTTTGATTGGAACTACTCTGGTTTTTGAACCAATTAAGGAGCAAACTGTTGTGCCAATTGCCTTCAAATGAAAATAACAGACTGCTGCATAGCCATCTTTGCTGGCATCAACAAAAGTGTGTAGCTGGACATCAACGCTATCATAATTACAATAGAAAAAAAATTTGTAAATAGCAGCGAGGAATTCTTATTTATTGAATATTTGGCAAGATATTGAGCCATTGGGTCCATTTATTTATCAACTCTTGTGATATTTCCTCGTCCTACTCTATCTTAGATCTCCACACCTCCTGTAGCAGTATTTTAACGTACATAATAATATTACCGATAAGTCCTTATGGGTCAGAAATTGACATAACTAAACGGAGCATTTCGCGTTTAGTTGGTACTTTTCCGCAAGAAAAAGCACTACTTTCCAAAAGTCATGACGAGATTTTAAAAGTTATAACATCTTCTTTATGCTCCCAAAAGACTCCAAGAACCTTTTCAACACTCTTTTTTTCATTCAAATTTAAGCATTTCTTTTCATCAGAGCAGCTGTCAAGAATGGAATTCATAACTTCCTTACTATTGGAAATCCAGTATCGTATATTAAAACCACCTTGGCGATGAATACATTTGACATCAGCAATCAGACTTATAGCCTCTTGTAGAGTATCCACTGAAATCAGAAGATCATCCACGTAATGATTTTTCTTTAATGCTTTGAAGCATCTAAATTTTTAATATATTGTGAAATGCTGGGAGCGCATGTACAGTGACACATATTCGTATAAACGCACTCTTAATTTGAAATTTGCTACCTTCTCTCTCTTTTATTAATGCATTATTCAAAACAAATTCAAACTCATATTGTTCACTAAACTAACGGAAATTTGTACTGAGTGCAAAAAGCTGTTTTCATTGTTGTTGTTTTATATAAATCAGTTCAGTTTAAATATTTTACTAAAAACAAGTACACATTCCTTTAAACGCACCTGAATAAGGAGGTCGAAAATATATTAGTGGTTTAAAGAAATAAGTATTTGCTTGTATTTAATTAACAATTGGTAAGTTTTGTTTAATTTAAATGTAAAAATATTTTCTTAATGATATTTTTTTAAGATTTTATCAAAATGCCAAAGGGAAAGTACCTCAATGACACAGAAAAAGTCCAAATCAACCTGTACCATAAAGAGGGTTATTCAAATCGGGAAATTGGGCGGAGACTAGGAAGATCAGAAGCAGTCGTCCGCTCTTTTTTAAAAAACGGTGTTCATTATGGAGTAAAAAAATCCACGAAAGGCAATCGAAAACTGAGTATTCGCCAAGTTAATCAAATTAGGAAGGAAGCCACAACAAGTTTTTTGAACTCAACTCAAATAAAAGAAAAATTAGATCTTCTAGTGACAACGAGGCACATTGCACACATTTTACGTAACTCAGATAACGTTAAATGGAAAAAACCGGTGAGCAAGCCTGTGTTGAAGCCGCATCACAAAAAGGCGCGCTTAGACTTCGCCCAAAAACACATGCAATGGTCAACTGAGTGGGACAATGTTGTGTTTTCCGACGAAAAAAAATTTAACTTAGATGGCCCAGACTCTTACAGCTGTTATTGGCATGATTTGCGAAACAATGACGTACGTATGTCAAAAAGAAACTTTGGTGGTGGCAGCGTTATGGTGTGGGCGGCATTTTCATCTAGAGGTAAAGAAAATATCTGCTTTGTGCCGCACAAAATGAATTCTAAAAAATACACGGAATTGTTGGATGATACTCTCATTTCATTTTTGGATGATAAAATGGATGAAGACAGTATTTTTCAACAGGATAATGCTGCCATTCACGTTTCTAAAGAGGCATTAAAGTGGTTTGAAGAGCACAACATCCCACTTATGAAATGCCCTGCATGCAGTCCCGATTTGAATCCGGTGGAGAATCTTTGGGGATGCATATCACGCAAAATCTATGGACAAAAAGCCCAAGGACACCTTTACAAAACCGTGCTAGAGCTCAAGTTGGCCATTAAGGAAGCTTGGGAAGATTTAGATCGTCAGTTGCTGGAAAATTTAGTGAAGGCGATGCCGAATCGTATATTTGAAGTTATAAATAAAAATGGTGGACCAATTAATTATTGAAAATTAAATAAATACCCATTCCTATTGAAAATTAAGTTGATGCGTTTAAACGAATATGTACTTGTTTTAAGTAAAATATTTAAACTGAAATGATTTATATAAAACAACAACAACGAAAACAGGTTTTTGCACTCAGTACAAATTTCCGTTAGTTTAGTAAACAATATGAGTTGGAATTTGTTTTGAGTAATGCATTAATAAAAGAGAGAGAAGGTTGCAAATTTAAAATTAAGAGTGCGTTTATACGAATATGTGTCACTGTAGCTCCAAAAATCATGACGTCCATTACAAAAACTTCAGGAACTTTATTTTGATTGCAGTCACGCCACAAAAAAGTTGAACATCTCTGTCTTCTGGTCTTATAAAAATTTGGTGAAACATTTCTTCAATGTCACCACAGGTAGCAATAATTTTTTGACGAAATTAAAAAAGAACAGCTGGTAATGATGCCAGCATATCAAGCCCCTTCAGTAAAAATGAGTTTAAGGATACTCCCTTTGATTTTGCTGCAGCATCACAATCAACACGTGTTTTACCAGGTTTATTTTTATTATACACTGCAAAAATTGGAAGATACCACACTTTATCACTAGAATTGATTTAATTTCTATTCAATTTTCGAATAAACCGTTTAGAATGGTATCTTTCAATTGTAGTACTAAAACCATTAAAAGTTCAGATTTTTGTTGCAACCTGCGCTCAAGACAAATAAGACATTTCATTGCCATTTCGTAGCTGTCAAATAAATTAAGAAAATAAAATTTTCACAGTAAAGGCGTTTCAAAATTCCAATTTTATTTTTTTTTAAACTGTTTTAAAAGGCTTACAGCACGCTCATCATCTTTAACTTTTAGTGGATCTTTGCAACAAATTCCGAGACTATCAAGAGAATAAAAACTTCTCACTAATTCTTCTAAACCTTCATTGTTTTTGCTACATTCACATATAGCATTGAAAACTAAAATGCTTACTTGAGTCATTTGATTCACCAACAGATCCGTAAATCAGCCAACCAATATTGGTAAACACAGCAATTGGCAGATTTGAGGAACCTTGTCGTATTTTTCTGGATACTCCCGAATTAAAGTGGTAAAGTCCAATAAGTATTTTTGGTACGGCATCTCTATAACTTCTTATTGGCAGATTCCGTAAGTGCCGGAATCTTTGTGATAAGTTTTCATAGTTCAAAGTCTGTGTTGGTAAATTTATTTCACTCACTGTACACACATTGATCAGTAAACGATTTTTATTACCACCTGATATTTCAATATTTAATTTTTTCGAATTATTTTCGCACCTTTCAATACCTCCGGTCCACTTTAGGCACAAGGGGTTCGATGTTCCAGAGAGTTCCAATTCTTCCATCAAATTTTCGTCCACTAAACTTATAGAGTGCCTGGGTGCTCTGGAGAAAGCGGGCAACACCCTTAGGTTTGGCATCCGTCGTGCCAAACTAAAGATCTTCAAAGACCCGTCCGCGGAAGAAGGCGTCAGCGTCGATGATATCCTCGATTCCCTTACAATCGAGGATCCGACGGTGCCTTCCACGCAGCAGCCACAACAACCACCAGCCACGTAATGCCACTAACGGTAATACAGGTTAACCTGCAGCACGCCAGATGTGCTGCTGATAATCTGGCCATCCTCATGATGTAGGATGGTATCGACGTGGGCATTATACAGGAGCCCTGGGTCAGAGACTCGGTAGTAAAAGGGTTCCAGAACAACCACTACAACATCTACTACAAGAGAACAGCAGGTAAACCAAGAACTTGCATTGTAGCCAAAAAGCACATACACTTATTTCTACTCCCTAACCTTAGCTCTTCAGACCTGACAGTTGTCAAACTGGAGGGCGCCAACAATCTTTTCATAGCCTCAGCCTATATGGGCCACGACAGGGAAGCTCCTCGAGACGAGGTGAAGCGATTAGTGGCTACGGCAATGCTGGACAACACAACCACAATTTTGGGCTGCGATGCCAATGCGAGACACACATTATGGGGCAGCTCTGAGATAAACACTAGAGGTGAGTTTTTATTCGACTTTATAATTAACTCTAATCTAAACATATGCAATAAAGGAAATACACCTACTTTCACCTTTCCAAGTACTGACAACTTCACAGGCTGGAGTGAGGTCTTGGATATTACCCTTCTATCCGAAAACGAGTCTCTAAAAGTAGTCAATTGGAGAGTATCGAGCAAAAGTTCCTTCTCGGATCACAGCTTGATCCTCTTTGAATTGAATCTTGAAACAGGGGCCCCTCTTCCATTTCGTAACCCCAAACGTACTGACTGGGCCAAATTTGCCAAAGTGGCTCGCCCAAAAATCCGTTCTTTAGCCTACAAGCAAATCTCAACTGCGGAGGAGTTAGACTCTTCCGTGGAGGCCCTAGAGCAAACCATGCAGGTTGCCTTTAGAGTCTCATGTCCCATTAGCAGGGGCAAGAAGAAATCTCTTCCTCCGTGGTGGAGCAAAGATCTATCCGACCTTAGGAAAAGGGTTAGGAAAACTTTCAACTCGTGTCACAGACAGTGTCTTTGGCAACCATACAGAGACATCCTCAAAACCTACAAGAAAGCAATTCGAGACGCGAAAAAGCATTCTTGGCAGGAATACACCCAATCGATCGATAATATAAAAGAATCGGCAAGACTAAGCAAAATCCAGTCCAAAGAAAGTACCAGTCCATCTTTCATTCGGAAAGACGATGGTACGTGGACAGAATCTACCAATGAATCCCTGGAACACTTACTCAACACACACTTTCCCGGCTGCAGGAGCAACTGCAATGAGAACTTAGGTATAGAATCACCTGAGGCAACTGCGGCGGTTCCAACTGGCTCCTTTATCTCAATGGAAAGGGTTATCTGGGCCTTAAGCAGCTTCTCTCCATACAAATCCCCAGGTCCCGACGGCATACTTCCAATAATGTTGCAGAAACTACAAGATGTAGTTGCACCTATCCTACTCTCTATCTTCACTAAGTGTCTCTGTCTTAACTACACTCCAAGGAGCTGGAGAAGAGTTAAGGTAATATTTATACCCAAAGCTGGGAGGAGAGGTCACGAATCAGCCAAGGATTTTAGACCAATAAGCCTCACATCATTCGCATTGAAAACCCTAGAGCGTGTACTGGATATTCATCTCAGGGACGTTCTAAAGGGTGCTAACATATCCAGCGCCCAACACGCATACCTCAAGGGTAGATCCACAGATACTGCCCTACACGAGGTTATTACCACTATTGAAAGATCAATATACTTTAAACAATACACTCTTGCGGCCTTCTTAGACATAGAAGGGGCTTTTAACAATATTCATACTAGGGCCATTTTTGATTCTCTTACCAACCTTGGTGTACAAGCATCGGTGAGAAACTGGGTAGTCTCAATGCTCAGAAACAGAATAATCCAGGCAGACCTGGGTGGCTGCCACCTCACGAGATTTGTCAGTAGGGGTACTCCGCAAGGAGGAGTAATCTCCCCCCTACTCTGGCTCATCGCCATGAATGAATTTCTTAATACACTAAATTGCAATGGGGTCAAAGTGATGGCTTATGCGGATGACGTGGTTGTTATGGTGTCAGGACTGTTCCCCTCTACGCTCAGTGAGCTAATGGAGGTTGCCTTGGGAAAACTCAGTGTCTGGGCTGCCAGGTGCGGCCTAGGAGTTAACCCTATCAAGACGGAACTGATGTTATTCACCACAAAAACCAAAGCGCCACAATTTGTCCTTCCAAAGCTCAACAACCAACCTCTTACACTATCCAGTAGCGCAAAATACCTAGGTATCATTCTGGATCCTAAGCTAAGTTGGAAAACTAACATCGAACAAAGGGTCAATAAGACCTGTATAGCCTTCTACGCCTGCAAAAAAACCTTTGGTAGAAAATGGGGTCTTTAACCAAAAATGCTCTTATGGCTATACACAGCGGTAGTGCGACCTATCTTGGCGTATGGTGCACTAGTATGGTGGCCTGCACTGAATAAAGCATACAACACAACAAAACTAGCTCGGATCCAGCGATCCGCATGCATAGGTATCACAGGGGGTATCCGCTCATGCCCCACTGATGCACTTAATGTCCTGACACATTTACTCCCCATAGATTTACACATTAAGCTTACTGCAACAAACAGTGCAGTCAGACTCAGAGAGTCGTACAGCTGGCGAAATAGACCATATGGACACAGCAACATTCTTAATCTGCTACCTCGGGAACTGATTCCTGGAAAAACGGACTACGACACTCCCAAACTCGACTTCACGAAATCCTTTACAACCAAGTTTCCCACCAGGGTGGAATGGCGCAATGGGGGAATTGATCTAGCCTTCGATGTGTCCTTTGACACGGATGGCTCCAAGATGGAGTGCGGAGTGGGAGCGGGCATATACTCTGAGAAACTGGGGGTGGCGGACTCTTTTCGTCTACCAAACTCAGCCAGCGTCTTTCAGGCCGAGCTTTTTGCGATTAGAGAAGCTTGTTGCACCTTAAGGAGAGCTAACACCAACCACCTTAACGCAGCTATTCTGACGGATAGCCAAGCTGCCGTTAAATTTTTAGCTGCGATCAGTACCAACTCCAAACTGGTAAGACAGTGTAAGGATGAACTGGCCCGGCTAAGTCACCAACTTATCATTACCATAATCTGGGTTCCCGGCCATAGGAACATTTATGGTAATGAAAAGGCGGATGAATTGGCCAGGCGGGGTTCTTCCCTTGACGTTTCCAGAGCGGAACCAGTCGAAGTTCCACTGAACACAGTCAAGGGAGGAATTTGTTCTTACTACTTAACCTTATCCGGTCGTAGATGGAGAGAACTACCAACCCGCAGCACATCAAGAAAAATATGGCCCCTTTACAACATAGGCAAAACTCAACAGATGCTCTCAAAGCCCCGGAACGACATAGCCAGATTAACGGCTATTAGTATGGGACACTGGTGCATCGGAGTTCATGCCGAGAGAATCGGACTACCTTTCAACACCTACTGTCGCAGCTGCGATGACCCAAATGAAAAAGAAACACTAGCACACTTTCTGTGCACCTGCCCGGCCCTGGCCTGGTCCAGACTAACAACGCTTGGCAGGCCCTTCCTCAGCAACCTAGAGGAACTCTCAACAACAAAAATCAACAATCTCCTAACGTTCATCAATCGCACCGGATGGTTATAACCTAGCAGTGCGCTGCCCAGTGAACCAACAGAAACACAAGGTTATGGTATCAAAACGGCTCACTAGAGCTACTTGGATCCTACTTGCATGTAGAATCACCATCTAAACCAACCAACCAACCAAACTTATAGAGGAGCCCTCATCGATGAATGCATATGTTTCCATTTTTTTACAATTTCCATACACTGTTATTGACACTATTTTAAATAACACTTGACTAACGTCTTCATTATGAGTATTAATAATTTTACTGCTGACAGTAACTGCGTTTACAAAATTATTTGAGTTGGAGTTTTATTATGGAGTGTTATTATCTTCACATGGTGATAATATTGGCATAATTGCTTACACCGCACTGTACTCGTTTCTGACAGAAACCAATATGCTTAAACAAACAAAATTTACATCGCTTGTGTTTTCTTATAATATTCCACTTATCTCCATTTGTTGCTATCACAAACAAAACACTTACGATCATCATTGTGGGTGAGAATGTAGGCCTTTTTGTTGATCTTGTTGTTGATATTGGGTAATCGCTCTCTCTTAACATCTTAAGAGTCTTCAACTGTTATACAGATAGCCGATATCCCTATGTTGGATACCCAGTTGGAGATTTCATGCATATTAGGTTTTTTATTTTGATTTAACAGCTGTAATTTTTGTGTACCCCATTGCAATTGATATGTAGGTGGTAATTTTTGTATTAATTCTTGTAGCAGTGAGGACTTATTAATTTCATCAGATAAATTGGATGCTTCAATTGTAGCAATTAAACTTTTAACAGTACAGGCGAATAAGGTAAATGAAGATAAACTAAATATTTTCATCAATTGGAGGTGTTCTTTTGATACGATTTTTAATATAATTTACAATCTTTTCAGGTTGGCCATACTTCAGCTTTAAAATTGACACTACCCACGAAACGTTTGATGGATGAAGTAACATATGTTGAACGTTTTGTAGTGCTTCTCCTCGCAAAGACTTTTGTAATCTTATAAGATTTTCAGCGTCAGTGAATCCGCAAATTTTAGTGGACCATTCATAGGTAGAAAACAGGCAGTTCTTTGGGTAAAGAATGTCGTGCTTGAAACTGACCTTGATTTAACTGAGATGAGTTATTTAGGACTGCAGATTCAAGAGGTTGTGGATTTATAGGAACATTTTGTGTGGAAGTAAAATTCGAATAATTTAGTGGATGTGTTTTTGGAGAAGTGGCAGATGTTACCGGCGGTTGGAATACGACTGGTTGACACTGAGGCAGCAGTTGTTGTTGAAAGCTTCTAGTATTGGCAACACCTGAAGTAAAAGTTGGTATTACGGATGCAGATGATATATTTGTACCTTCCACTGCTCTATTCGGTGGAAATAAAGAAGAAGTTTCGTGTCATTATATTAATTCAGCTGCAATAATTGGTGTTATTATTCAAATTTGTGACATTACATGTTTGTGATGGTATTCTGAAATAAGCAGTTTCAACAGGCAAGTGCGATGCTTGCGGCCCTTTTGTTTTATTTGTATTTGTTATTTCAGGTTGCGCATTAGACTCGGACTGAATTGGTTGTGCTAAATTACACTAGTTCGGCATCTCTTTTAGCCAATTGCTTACTTGAATTGAAGATGTATTACTTTGATGTTCTCCATCTTTATCTTCTAAAAGCTTATATTTTTTATCTAAATATTCGCAATTTACGGCAAGGGAAAGGGATCGTTCCTCTTCCAAACTTTGTAGTTTTAATTGAATTTGGCTTGCGTGAGAATTATTTGAGTGAATTGAAGCACGACTGGAAGAAGTTTTTACAGACTCAGCTGCAGCTGGTAGAGCATTAACTTGTATTGAAATGCACGTTTCGCATTTAAAGGTTAGGTCTGACGTTTGGTTTTCTCGGGATATTGTACAAGATTTATGATTACTTTTTTGGCGATTCGTGCAGGTTGTCACATTTTGGTCAGGGGGGTTTAAACATAGTGAGCATTCGGAACAAATTTGTTGATCCTTTGAATTCATTGTACTTTCTGTGAGATTGGCAATATAGGACTCTGTTAGGTGCTACTGCAGTCTTTGTAGAAACGATGATTTGGTAGGAAACGTTTTGCCACAAAAATAATTTTAAATTGTTGAGAGAGGAATCTGCCTCGCTAATGATTTCCACGAGATTTTGAATAAAGACTTCAATTCATTTCAATTCAAATTTCGATGTTATTCAACCAATGTATCGTATATTAAAATTCCTATAATTACAATTTCAGTAAGAAAATTCTTAGAGATAAACAAGTTTTTAAACTCACTTTTTGGTATGGAAACCACTAGGTTCAAATATTTAAAAAAATGTTAGTTGATTATATATACTTAAACAAATTTTGCGGACTAACAATATTCACCATGCCAGCCAAACTAAGTACAAGTTTTTATCATTTCGAAAATGGCGATGTGAAATTAAAGCGGAACTGACGAACTTCGAAAAAAATGTTCTCATTTCTGACATTTAGAATTTGTAACTATTATCTTTTATATTTGATCTAACCAATTGCAAGTTTTGCCAGTGGCGGCAACACCAGTGATGTGCGGCGTAGACAACTTGATGTAAACACTACTATTGTCGATGGTGTCGACAATGTCGCGTAGACAATTGCTTTTAACAACGTGTAGACGTGCATGTTTACTATGGTATTTAATTAAATTGAGTCCAAGTTTGGAGCATTCGTTATTTTTTCACATTCCAGACTTTTGTTTGTCCAATTTGTTAGTTTTTGTTAAATAAACGAATTTTTCAAAAGAATTTAAGAATCAGCACAATCTAATAAGAACTTTCATTTTTGCAGTGTTGAATTTTGTTGACATTGCTTACACAATTGTCAACATTATCTACATTGTCTACGTTATCGACCATTCTCTTTATTATCGGCACCAAAACGTCGACAATTAAGGACGACGCGTCGAGGAACATCACTGGCTTAAACAAGATTATGTTTTGCAATATGAACTCAAAGCTAATTCATATCTAGCTCAAAGTATATGTCATGAACTTAATGAATTTAGTCAAATAAAGTACTGCACCGATTTCTTTTTAAAAAACTAGATTTTAATGATGAAGAAATTTATTTAGATTTAAATTCAAAATATTTTGGATCAAATTCAGCTATTCTAATTAAAAAAGGTGCACAGAATATTTAAACAGAAATATCTAAAATGAAACAAATATGTCAACAATATTTTATAGAGCTTTGTAAACAAATTGTATCTAGAAATTCAATGATGAAGTTTTAATTTCGTTGAAGGGAATTAATCAAAAAAGTTTAGCTCCAAGTCTTGAACAATTAATAACAAATATTCCAAATTTTATTCAAGAGGTTAATAAGCCCTTAGACGAAGGATGACGAATATAAATAATAAAAAAAGTAAAAAATGAGGTACAAATAAAAAAACCCAATTTGTTGCAAATCTTTATTTTTCGCAATAATATGATTAAGTTTTAGTAAGCATCATTCGATAGCTAACAAAAACAAATAGCTGGTACTAAAAAAAATAATGAAACTTGACAGAATGTGGCGTTTTTGAAAATTAAGTTCTTAAAACAGCTTGTTTTCTACCGGTTATTAATAGCCCTATTCTGGCAAATTAACAAATTGTTAACCAGTATTTTGAATATTTCTATGTGTTTGTTGTTTTCAAAACGAAATTTAAAGCTCAAAAATGAAAATTTTTTTATGAAATTGTTAATAACTGAAAAGCAGTTGACAATTTTTATCAACATTTTTTATTTTTGAGCTTCAAATTTTGTTCTAAAATCAAAAAATTACAACAAACACATAGAAATATTCAAAACACTGGTTTACTATTTGTTAATTTGCCAGAATTGGGCTGTTAGTGTAAAATATACAATGTTTTTGAAATAAAACTTTGATTCTAGTTCCAGCGTTAGCCACTCATGTTATGAATAGCATATTTAAATTTCAGATTATTCGGCTCAATATTTTTTAATTTTTCTACAACACATTGCCAAAAAAAAAGTAGTTTCGAGAGAAATGAGTAAAAAGAAAATGAATCTAAAGGAAACACTCTGGCTTGACACCAACTAAAGCGGCTGTAGAAGTGAAAATAACGTCAGAAACGCTTTACTTTCGATATATAAAAAAAAAATCTATTTCATACAAATTATAGGCCTTAAACAATGCCGTTTTGATATATATAATTTGAGAATGATAAGCGATCTAAATATTTGCACAACACGATTAGGACAACTATTGATGTAATGTTTGCTAGAAATATCTATGACATTACATCTACATCTACATCTATATTTTAGATATTAAAAACCAATAATTTCATTAACAGTTACAAAAATTATTAAAAATTAATGTAAGATAATAATGTAAGGTAATACAATTTACTGGTGCGAATTATATATTTTTTTTAGGTAATAATATAGTATTTAAAATTTTTTGATTTATAAATTTTTTTATTAAAAAAACCATTAAACTTATGAAACTGCGAAAAAGGTTCGCTTCTCTTGTGTGCTCAGCGACGCATCTGTTTTTTTATCTTGATCAACTATCGCAGAATAATCGATTGAAAATAGGTCTTTTTTGAAAACGTAATATAAAAAGTGGAAACAGTTTCGATAGTATCGTAAGTATCGTAAGTAATAGAGAAAAATTCTGGTTTTTTTTTATTTATATTTTTCAACACTATTTTAAGACATTTCATATTCTAAATAAAAATTATTCAAAAACAAATTTTTGTCGTTGTCCTTCTTCAAACTTACCTGATCTAAAAAGCTCACAATTAAATTCATGTAAAAATTTGTTTTGTTTTATAAAAAGTTTTCGTTTGATATATTTGGTGATAAATTTGTTGTTCTTGTTCATTTGCTTTGTTGGTTAAAACTAAATGTAATTCAAAGTTATGTTTAGTGGAAATAAATATGGGTGAATTTGAATTATTTTTTTTTCCTGTAGTAAAGAGCATATACTGCCGTCCTAAGAGATAAATTTACAAACGCTAAAATTCCAAAATGTAGAAAAGGGCAGATTTGGAACAGTGAATGAGTTTCTGATTTTTGTGTTAAGCTAAGGTTACCCATTTTCAACTCTAAATGACTGAAAAATTTAAATAAAGTGGTCACTTCTCGTGTGTTTCTTAGAAAGATCTCAAACTACTCAAATGGAGATATGACTTTTTTACTTAGGAGGGTAGTATACATATATGTATATTTTAATAGTAATATAAAATTAAAATTTTATTATGTTAACTTTATATGATTTAAATACAAATTCTAAATGTTTGATAGTTTAAATCATACTTGATTTTAAATACAAATTCTAGTTGTTTGATAGTTTAAAATCGTTTATTGTGCTTAAGGTCAAAGTTAGAACAATTAATTGTTCTAACGAATCTTTCCAAAGAAACAACAGCAACAACAAAGTTTTTTTCAATATGAAAAGAAAAAAATCACTAGCTGATTTTATTGCAATTTCGGCCGTGCTAAAGGCTTCATCAGAAATCTTTGTGATACCGTGTGCAAGCGCGCACTAATGCACTGCACCACAGAGGCGATGAGATTGCCTATCAAACATTTAGAATTTGTATTTAAATCATATAAAGTCAACATAATAAATAACAAGGGCATTTAGGAAAAAACTTTAATTAAAATTTTAGTTAGCAAAATAAATTTTTAATATCGAAAAAATATAAAGCATAATATAAATAATTCGAATTAAGTATGGTATTTAAAATATAAATGGAGTTTTTAAAGCACAGCGCATGCTTAGTAACGCATGCGCAAAGTGGCGTAGTCTACACGCACCTGTATTCTCTATTGTATTTATCTTGCTAAAAATAAACATTCGTTTTATTCGTACTCCAACTCATGGTAGAATAACCAGGTAGGGCCGACTCGGAGAGGAATGAAGTAGAAATCAGAGAAAAGCGAGCTAGTTGTAAAAATCAGCTGTTCATGTCGAGTTATAGCCGATACACATTGACTGCAACAGTCGTTCACCGACAAAACGAAAACTTGCCATCAGAGAAAAATGTCGCAGTATTCTCGACGACTTGATTATAATGAACGCAACAGCGACAATCTGTATTTTATACAAAACATAATCAAACTATGCTATGTTCGCTCTTGTCGTCCATCAAATTAGAAATAGATTGAAGTCTGCGGCAGCAACAATTGTGGTCGTGTTCTCTCTTTGTCGTGCCGTCTTCAAAAAATACATCTTCATAAGAAAACATGCGTTCTATTTTTTGACAATTGGCGTTCGTCGCTAGTCGCAGTCAATGTGTATCGGCTGTAAAAATTAAGAACTGAACCAACAACAATTACCAAGCAAATCTAAACAACTACGCACAGAGAAGAGCAAGATCACAGCGGTTGAGCAGCGTCCACAGAAAATAAACAGAACTTTGCTTACTATGTCCCGCTTTTCACTAGTCACACACGAAAATTCTCGAGCTTGCGGCGAAAGTAATTGTTGCTTCGAGAGCAATTGTGCGGGTTTTTGTATATTTTTCTCTGTATTTGATAATTTAAACGTTTTTTAAATAATATTGGAATGAGGAATCTCGTGGTGACATTTGTCTTACCGCTTTACCGAACTTTTTAGAACAACATTTTTTTAAGGTATATCAAAAATAACTCAAGATATACACTCATTTTCATGTTGATAACTCTTGTACCATTGGGATTTTCATTTTTGTTTCTTGCGCAAAGCTCTTTATATAATTCTCGCCAACAACTTTGCACAATAAATGAAAATCGCTTTCAATGGGTATTATTGAGTGTTTCTCACAATAAATCAAACGAAAAGCTTCGAACACCACTGCGTATGAGCAACAGTATTTACTTTGAAGCGTTGAAAGCGGGCAAACCATATGTCGCTTATTAAATGTTTTAAGACAATTTCAAAAGATTTTTCGTTATATATTTGTTCAAAAAAGTTGTTGGCAAGAATAATAGAAAGAAGTTCGTCAACAGGCAAATGAGTGCATATTTGGACTAATTAAAAAAAAAATTTGCACTAAATTCTTCGGTAAAGTGGCAAAACGGATGTTACCACTAGATTCCTCATATTTAAATTAAGTGAAAAACGTTGAAATTATTAAATACAGGTTTTCGTGCCGCACAGTGTAATGCCCTGTTTAGGTAAAACAAACGATACGTCTATTTCACGAACGCATCGTCCAACAGGCGGCAATCAGCTGTTTCGGTTCCATGTATGAAGAATGTCAGACACAAACGAACACAGCTGACTCAGTAATGAATGAAGACGTAACCTCAGTGTAAAGTTGGGTCTTTGTACGCAAAACAATCCGAACGAGACGTCACAATTTGACGAGAGCAAAATTATTATCGTTCTGAAAATGGAAGTTGCTGCTAACAGTTTTTGGAGCTAGAACAGCAAAAGCAGATGAAAAATGGAACGCTATCTGCTAAAGTAAACTTCTACGGTACTCCTCAAAGAAGTGCACACAATCTATTTAGCAACAGAAACTATCACAATCAATTTAAAAGCAGTTTCTTTTCTACCAAAAGTCAACAATTCAATAACCAAAACAGCTGATGCAAAAGGTATTGCCACCTATTAAAAAAGCTAGTAATAAGTATACAATTTTTAAGGTTTTTGTCAGTTTTACACTAAATGCTGAACTTTTACAATCTGGTTATAATGTTTTTGACAAGTAATGATGTTGAGAGTATTTCAAAAACGAAAGCAACGTAAAGATGGACGACGACGCAAGAAAAAATTATAAAGACTCAATTTATTATGATCACGTCGGAAAACAAACGAAGCATGTCACGTAGGCTTCGTTTTACCTAAACAGGGCATAATTCTCTTGCTCTGGTAGCAAGATCTCTTTGTCCCGCTTTTCACTCGGCAATAATTGCCTTTGCCGCAAGCAGTTTTCCGATTGTTCGCCCGCATGAGGGGCTTACGAAAATCCCCTATAAACCCGAGTAGTCAACAAACCACTTGCGGCGAAAGCAATTATTGCTCATAGAATTGCCGAGTGAAAAACGGCCGTTTGCAGCGCATGCAGAACCAAAACAACAATATCAGCAGCTAGCAGCAACGTTGCCAGTTATGTTGGAAAAATCCCATTCGTGGTAATTTTTAATTGCTCTTAAGACTTTTTGTTTTTGGGAATTTCTATTAAATTTACTAATTCAGCGTGGTATTTTTTGATTGGCGTGAGTATTCAGCGGGGTATTTTGTTAATTTCCGTGGAAGTTTGGTAATATTCTTCTTAATTTTTTTCTTTTTAGCAAGCAAAATATCTTTGTGGTATTTCTAATTTTTTTTTTAAAATTTTTGTGTATATAGCACTTATTGTGGTATTTTTTAATGCGAATGAGATTTTTATGGCAATTTTGAATGCATATGGAAGGTGGTATTTTTAAAACGCGTGGTATTTTTGTAGTAATTTTTAATGCTCGTGGGATTTTTTTTGATATTTTTTCATTGCAGTAGAACTTTTTTTTTATCTTTACCATGGTAATTTTTGTTGTATTTAATTTATGTTACTGTGAAAAAAGTAATATTTTGTCGGAATTAGTTCAAATTTTAACTGGCAACCTTGGCTAGTAGTAGTAAATTTTTTTGTAGCCACATACTGCCTCTCTAGCTACATGCATCTGTATTCTCTATTCTTTTACAACTCAACAAGCTATTAATGCCACTGTTTCAGCTAAACGGTGCTTAAAACGGCAGCGTCTGATTTGCTGGTATGAAAACTACATGTTTTTGTACCTTTAAACTGTTCTCTATATAATTGTAAAGTCCTTTTTTATATTTATCAATAATTGAATTGAAATTAATGTCATATTCGCTTAATGCGTCGTTTGTTCTTCTCTTTTTTCCCTCGCTTTTTCACCCGTTCGCCAAAAATTTTTGAAATATACATTGAATCTTGTATTAAAATCAAGGTAGTGCAGGTGAGTTTCCGTTTATTGTTTAGTTCAACAAATAAAAATAATATACAACTTAACTTTTTCTATATGACCTTGTTATTTATTATGTTGATTTTCTATGATTTATATGCAAATTCTAAAAGTTTGATGGTTTAAATCATTCGTGATTTTTAATACAAATTCTAGTTGTTTGATTGTTTAAAATCGTTTATTGAGCTTTAGGCGAAAGTCAGTGGAAGACGTACAATAGACTGTTGGACTCTATAATAATAACATAAGCATGAAGACTAAAGTAAAGCAAAAATACAACAACAAACACGAAAATATGAAATGAGAGAAAAACTGATAAATTGACACTTAAAATCTCATCGCCTCTGTGGTGCAGTGCGCTAATGCGCGCTTGCACGGCGTATCACAAAGATTTCTGATGAAGCCTTTATTAGCCGAAATTGCAATAAAATCAACTAGTGATGTTTTCCTTTTCATTTTTGATTGAGAACGTTGTTGTTGTTGTTTCTTTGGAAAGATTCGTTAGAACAATTAATAAAATAAAAAAATGACCTAAAGCTCAATAAACGATTTTAAACAATCAAACAACTAGAATTTCTATTTAGAATCAAGTATGATTTGAACTATCAAACATTTAAGATTTGTATTTAATTCATATAAAATAAACATTAATACACAACTTAATAAATGGTACGCTTATATGAAACACACAATGCATAGTTTGCTGATAACGAAACGGTCCGCATCAGTGCTTTTAAAAGTGCTCACCGTTTTCAACCGAACCGATTGGCTATCTGCGAAACGACAAAAATGAAAGCAACTGATGTGAATTTATACTTGTATATTTTACAAACATATTAATAAAAACCACAACAATAACAAAAGCAGCACAAGAACGAACGGCATGATTACGAACCAAACGAACAAGCGCAACAACAACCATATAAACAGCATTAGCAGCTACTAAAGCAGCTTGTGCTTTTCTAATACGAATATATGCATTTTTTTTTCTTAGATTTTGCTATTTTATTAGATATTTGTTTTATTCGCACTCCAACTGATATTTAGGCATGAATATTAAAGGCTGTAAGTATACCCCAAAGTGTCAAATATCAGTTTTTAATGTGCTGGAAAAAATTTGTGAAAATGACACCCATACAAACCGCGCAGTAAGACGCAATTCTACGTCAAAAGGTGTATGGAAAAAAGTGTCGTTTTTGAGATTGCACTCAAGCAAATCACAAAACGAGGCGTAAAAAGCTAAGCTTCAAAAAAACTGATGAGCCACGAGCAAAGTTAATTTATAAGGTTATGGCACTTGAGAGAAACGCGCTCTTTTTCCGCCTTTGCTTGAACTGTCACTGTGCTTTTCTTTGTTCTATTCATAAATTTTCTTGATTTCTTTTCACCCATTCTGACAGTTCGACCGAGCTCGCTCTCAAGTGTCACAACCACTGATGTTACACGAACAGTAATTACTGTATTTTACAGTAATTTTGAGCCCCATACAGGCAAACAGTAATTAGTGAGTAAAATACAGTAATTATGAATTTGTACCCTTAAATGAACGTTTTGTACAGTCATTTTATTAAAATACACAAAAAGATTTTTTGCGAAAAACATTTTTACCTTCTATCTACCTTATATTTTTATAGTAATATTCCTTTAAAATAGCAACATTGCGAAAGTCCCTTAAAAAAGCAAGACTTCATCAAAATATCTTCTTTAACTTTGAATATTTTTGTGTCAACTTATAAAAAATTTTATTAAACAACGCCAGAAAATGCAAATTATTTTAACACCAAAAACCGTTAAATTAAATTTTTTATAAATCTAAAGAATATGTTCATAAATATACCATATAAAAACTGAAAAATGAAATTACATGTGATTGAAATAAGAAGACTACGTTAAAGACTTCAAGACTTACAGTCACACAGATAAATATACGTACCCCCCCTCAAAATCTCATTTCTAACCAAAGTTTAAACTTCCAAAGTTTATATTTTTTCCAAAAAACTGGAATAAAAAGTAGTGGAAAATAGTTGGTTGTAAGTCATTTACTATTTAAATTTATATAACATAATTTTTTGCAACACAGAAAAGTATACATACGAGAGTTTCATTTTACTGTTATTTATAGAGAAAGCGATCGCATGATGAATGTATATTGTTTTAATGGACAGTTATGATTTCTAGTCTTATATTAACAACTTTCTGATCAAGTGCTAATTACTTTTTTTGTTAAGGAAATAAGTTTTGACGTTCGTGAACTAATTATTAAGCATAAAAAAATGGAAAAACTTTACGGGAAATCGCAAATACAGTTTGACGTTCAAAGTCGAGTGTACAAACAATGATTAAAAATTATAATGAAACCAAATCACTGAAAAACAAACCCAGATGCGGTCACCCTCCAAAAATTGACACACGTGTAAAAAGACATATACTAACTTAAATCCGAAAAAAATAGAAAAAAAAAACAGCAATGGACATAGCTAAATATATGGAAAATGCCGAAATTGTTATTGTACCCCCGGTAACAATGCGAAGTGTATTAAGGAAAAGGGGATTTCATAGCCGCATTCCGCGAAAAAACCGTTTCTTAGTGCTAATAATATGAAAAAACGTATTAACTTTGCAAAGACGAATTTTGATATAGATGAAACGTTTTGGAAGAACGTTGTGTTCAGCGATGAGAGCAAATTCAAGCTATTCGGATGTGATTGTGTAAGCAGAAGGTATGGCGCAAAAAGTACGAGGCGCTCCTTCCGAAAAATTTAATTCCGACAATAAAGCATTGAGGAGGATAGGCACTGGTATGGGGTTGCATGTCGGCAACTGTGGTAGAAAACTTAGTGTTTATTGACATAACCATGGATCGATTCGTATATTTGAACCTACTCCAACAAAGTTTGATGGAATTGGTGCATAAAATGGGTCATATGGAAAGCTGATACTTCCAACAAGACAACGACACCAAGCACACAGCGGTTGTTGTTAAGGAGTGGTTGCTGTACAATGTACTAAAGCAGCTTCATTCTCCTCTCCATTCGCCGGACTTAAACCCCATCGAAAATTTGTGGGATGAGTTGGACCGCCATGTTCGAAAAAGGACAATAAAAAACAAACATGATCTTAAAAATGCACTTATGAAAGAATGGTCGAAAATAACAATGAAAACAACAACAAAACTAGTATTTTCAAAGAAAAACAGATTGAGCGCAGTTTTAGAGAGCAATGGCGGACCAACAAAATACTAAATTTTTCTTTATTTTTGTTTCCATTAAACATTTTGTAAGAAGTATATATACTTTTCTGTGTTACGGAAAATGAAAATCTGTGTTTTTTTTAATAAATCGTTTGTTTCTGAAATTTTTACTTATAGTTTTAATTTATTTTAAGTACAGATTTATCCTATATAATTTTTTTGTAAGGAAAGCTTATACCTTGGTCAGAAAAAAGTTTTTGAGGGGGGTACGTGTATTTATCTGTGTGACTGTATGTATGTTACTAACCCATTGTGTAAGAAAACAAGGTGACAGCGAATTTTAATTTGTGTTGTAAAAATCCAACACTTAAGTTGTCAAACCATACAAAAGCAACTTTTCTGTCTCTTTCACTCATTCACAAGTTTAAAAGCTTTAGCAAACGACGTCGACGTTACTGGCACCTTGATTTTTTACACCATGTTACAAACCTAATATGTAACTTTTTAAATTATAATTTGTTTTAATGCGTTGATTAATTTTTTGTTATGGTTTTTGTTACTTAACTTTTTAACTTTATTGAACAATTTTTGTTTTTGTAAGTATAATTAAAGGTTTTTTATGAATACTTGCGTTTTTGTTTTTTTTTAAGTACAGTTATTTTACTTTAAAAACAGTAAAATTTACTGTACGGTACATTATTCAGACATATTTGATGTAACATCACTGTCGCAATCTTTTAAATGAACCTTGGCCACGAGCAATGCGAAAAGTGAAAGACATACAAATGGAAAGAAGAAAATACCATTTTTTTTTTCTTTGATATGTATTGTCTTAATCCAATAAGGACGATGGTGCCATATCGCATCACTAAGTCGGATACCGCAAAACTAAACGTATCAAATAAAATTTGTCAAAATCAAAATTAACTTGAATTTGTATTTAAAATCAAGAATGATTTAAACTATCAAACATAAAGAATTTGTATTAAAATCATAGAAAATTAACATAATAATAAATAATAAGATCGTATAGAAAACTTTCAATTGTAAGCAAAATGCGGACAACAGTGGCCTGCTTGTATTAATGTAAAGTAATTTGTTTCTCCAGACCTGTGCGTAGCCGGGTAAATCAGCTAGTGGCATAAAAAACTTGCTGACTTGTGAATAAAAACTAAGTTGAAACATGATAGAAGAAGAAGTTTGTAGCATAGCGTTAATTATTATATAATCATATTGTTGCTGCTCAACCGTCAATAAATGGTTTATAGTAGATATAGTTTGCATTACAAAATGCATACATATCCAATAAAATTAAGCAACCAAAATACAATAAATGCTGGCACCGCAGATCTTACATTCCAAAGCGGCGGACGGAAATTGCACAACAAAGTGTCGAGTTTCTGTCCGCTCACTTTGACAAAATGCATTATATCGTTTCGTTGTTAAAAGTGCATCAACAACAAAAGTGTATTGAACTTTTGTTTTTGTTAGTTGAGAAGCGGTATAACGCATTAACGACAAAGTGTATTGAACTTTTGTTTTTGTTAGTTGAGAAGCGGTATAATGCATTAACGACAAAGTGTATTGAACTTTTGTTTTTGTTAGTTGAGAAGCGGTATAATGCATTAACGACAAAGTGTATTGAACTTTGTTTTTGATTATCAATAAATGCATTGATATTTATATTATTGATATTTGTGTGTATTTTGTATGGAAATTAAGAAATATATTTTTTAGTTACATGGATTAATTACTGTACATATATACATAGGTTGCATTATTATACATGTCTTATGTTAGTGTAAGTAAATTCTTTTCCTTTATAAGAAAAAGAAATATTATAATAAAAGTCAGTTGTTAATTAGTTACGGTGAAAATAAGTTTTTTAATCCAATTTAATTTTCAGCTAATTATTGCCAGTTTAAGTGCTGGCAAAATCATCATAAACAAAACTTCAATCAGTTCAAGTGCTGATTGAAGCCAAATCGAGGTTTACAACCTTCAATCAGTTCAAGTGCTGATTGAAGAATTTGTCCGTTGGCATCTGCAATCAAAAGAGGTTGCAACATTTTGGTGACCCCGACGTGATTCAACAAGGATCACGTTACAACAACAAGGCCGTCAGGACAATTGAAGCAGCCTACGGCCAACAAGGCCCGTCAGGACAACAAAGCAGCCTGCAGCCAACAGAAGCAGATCGCTTAACAGTCACAAAGCCGTCAAGACAATTGAAGCAGCCTACGGCCAACAAGGCCCACCAGGACAATAGAATCAGCCTGCGGCCAACAGAAACAGATTGCTTAAACTGAATAGAAAACTTGAAATTAAAAGATGAGTGCCGTTGAAGAATTATTCGAGCTCCAACGGCTGACAGGTGGTGAAATACAAGCCGTTATCAGGAATTTTAAAAAGGATTCAGCTGATCGGAAAAGGACAGCATTCTATTATGAAGACCGCTTACAACGTCTAGATGAGGCCTGGGCACGATTTGAAGATCAAGACAATAAGCTCAGGTTGCTGCCCGGGTTAAAGTTAGACCATGAGTATTTCGCGCAGAACTATTATGATGAGATAATGACTTTGGTGAACACCTTTAGAGAAATGTTTGAAAAACATGCAGCAATTATTAAGTCAAGATCTGTTCCCGAAGTAACTCCACGTCTGGCTAACGCATCAACTGATAAAGGCGCTGGAAATTCTACGTTGGTCAACGTTTCTGGAATTATCCGAAAGCAAGCAGCAGCCATAATTTCACTACATAGAATTTGTGCGGGTCTGATTGACAACATCGAAGATCAACCATCACAATTCTATGAATTAAAAATAAACACAATCACTCGGTTATGGCGTCAGATTGAAACCCTTAATGCAAATATTTGGGAACATTGTGAATCTCCGAGCTCTCAAGGATATTGTCAAGATGAGTATAATAACATGGAAGATACAGTACAGCAGGTCCTTGTCCAACTATCAATCAATATGACCGCACATCCACCAGCTGAAACACCAACTGCACAAACGGCTATGAGCCCATTTCAACTACCCAAAATCACCATTCCGAAATTCAGCGGTGACTATCTTGAATGGACTCAATTTCACGACTTGTTTTCAGAAGTCATTCACAAGCAGCAGATACCACCATCACAAAAAATGTGGTACCTCAAAACAAGCATTGCAGGCGAGGCAGAGAAGCTCATTCGGCACCTCGCACTTAGTACTGAAAATTATGCCACATCATGGAAATTACTGCAAGATCGCTACAACAACAAAAGGGTCATTGTTTCAACGATTATTCAAAAGATGTTAAATCAACCTGGGGTGCCAAACAACCCTTCAGCTGCAGATATAAGATCTTTACATGACACAACACATGATGGACTACTGGCGTTAAACAATTTGGCAATTGAGACAAGCTCATGGGGTCCATTGCTTCTTCACATTTTATTGGCGAAGCTCGACAAACAAACTCGATTACTGTATGAACAGTCGCTAGAAAACTCAAGAGAACTCCAAGAGATTAGTCAATATCTGGAATTCCTAGAAAACAGATTCCAATCATTAGAGGCAGTGGGCAACAAATCAAGCCCAACTAAGACAATAGCAGCAACTATGACTCAAACACAATCAAACAAATGTTCAGTTTGCAACAATGATCCTCATCCTCTATATAAGTGCAAGTCCTTTCTCCAATCTAACATTCAAGATCGCATAAAGACCGTGCAAAAACTTAAACGATGCATGAATTGCCTTCGGTCTGGACATATGGCTCAAGAATGCAGAAGTCGTCATTGCAATACATGCAACAAAAAACACAATTCGTTGCTTCACGACAAGAAACTATCAACTTCAGTCAACTCATCACGGTGCAATGAACCACAAAATAGTCTCACACCAGCAGCAAACACATTGAACCAAACCTCATTAATTACAACTTCAAACAATGGCTATGTGTTGCTGGGTACTGTAAAAATCAAAATAGCTTCAGAAGATGGACAAACCATTGAATGCAGAGAAATTCTCGATTCAGGTTCGCAGGTGAACTTGATAACTGAAAAATTGGTCAAAAGGTTGAAATTACAAAAGGAACCAAATCCTATCTGGATAGAAGGAGTGTCAAGGGGGAAAAAGAGCTCACAGTATAGTGTCAACACCAAAATTCAATCACGAATAAGCAACTTCAGCATTACACTTAAGGCTTTTATAGTTCCTACAATAATTTCAGCGCAACCCACAAGAGCTTTGGATATGTCAAAATGGCCCATTCCACAAAATATACAGTTGGCAGATCCCGAGTTTAACATACCAGGACAAATTGATCTACTAATTGGTGCTGAATATTTCCATTCTCTCATGTCCATTGGCCAAATTAAGCTGGCAGACAACTTACCAATCCTTCAAAAAACTATGTTTGGATGGCTTTGCAGCGGAAAGATCGGAAGTGGTTATGACAACTTTATGGCATGTGGAATACATTCAACGAACGACGAGCTTAACAATCTTCTGACAAAATTCTGGCAACTTGATGATGTATTAGCTCCAGAAATCAATCTTACAGCAGCAGACCAAAAATGCGAATCATCCTTCATTCAGAATACTCAACGCGATAAGAGTGGAAGATTCATTGTGAAGATTCCCTTTAAGGACGACCCATCAAGCCTAGGGGAATCAAAGCAGATGGCAATGAATCGATTCTTTTCTTTAGAACGACGGTTGAACAAAATTCCAGACATGAAATTATCATACGTCAAGTTCATGCGAGAGTATGAGGCACTTGGGCACATGGAAAAGATTGACGAAGAAGACATATTGTCGCCGCACTACATAATACCGCATCACTGCGTCATCAAACCAGACAGCAGCACTACTAAATTACGGGTTGTGTTCGATGCTTCGGCTAAGACATCTAGTGGAGTATCGCTTAATGATATAATGCACAGTGGTCCAGTGGTACAGAGTGATCTTTTATCTATTCTGATGCGATTTAGATCACCGCGATTTGTTTTTACAACCGATATTGAAAAGATGTATCTCCAAATTTGCATACATCCTCAAGACAAAACACTTCAAACCATAATTTGGAGAGAAAGTTGCAGCGACAAGTTGCAATTCTATCAGCTTAAAACAGTAACGTATGGAACACGCTCAGCTCCCTACTTAGCCACAAAATGTCTCCAAACGTTAGCAAAAACAAACAAAATTCAATATCCACTTAATTCAGCAGCACTAGAAAAGGAGTTTTATGTCGACGATGGGCTATGTGGATCAAACAAATTGACTGAAGCCTTAGAAATAAAACGTCAATTAATTAAAATCTTAGATTCTGCTGGTATGAAACTTCGAAAATGGTGTGCTAATCACGCACAACTACTTCAGGGAATACCAATTGATGATCAGGAAGTAGATCTGGACTTTGATAACGACTCCGACAAAAGCATCAGAACACTCGGGATCACTTGGCTTCCAAAATCAGATGAGTTTTGTATAAGGACGAATGACTCTTCAAACACAAAAAATACGAAGCGATCTGTAACCTCCGATATAGCACATATTTTTGATCCTCTCGGATTAATGGCTCCAGTAGTAGTAAAGGCCAAGACTTTCGTGCAAAGGTTGTGGCAACTAAAATTATCTTGGGATGAATCGCTTCCATTAGAAATGGATGCCTCTTGGACCAAATTTCGGAAAAACTTAGTAGGGCTCAAGGACATAAGGCTTTGTCGACATATTACAAACCACAAGAACGCCGTATCCTTCCAGATACATCTATTCACTGATGCCTCAGAACGCGCATATGGAGCTGCGGTATACATTAGATCCCTAATAAATGATGGAACAATTGCAGTTCATTTGTTATGTTCAAAATCACGCGTCGCAACACTAAAAACTCAAACCATTCCACGACTGGAGCTGTGTGCGGCCCTATTAGGGGTGCAACTGGTCTCAAGGGTAAAGCAGGACATGTCTCTTGAACACTGCACGACCTTCTTGTGGACTGACTCTGAAATCGTTCTACACTGGATAAACTCAGAATCATCGTCGTTCCAGACATTCGTATCTAATCGCATAAGCAAGATTCAGGAGCTCACCTTAGTAGAACAATGGCGACATGTTAGTTCAAAAAATAACCCTGCAGATTTGTTATCCAGGGGAGTTGACCCAATTGATATAAAACGCTGCTCAATGTGGTTTCATGGTCCTCTCTTTCTTCATGCAAAGGAGGATTCATGGCCCAAAGCATTCCGCAAGGAGCTCGCAGTACCAAACCATACGGAGCTGAAAAGAAACATAAGTGTTCTTACTACATCAATAAACGAAGATTTAAGCAACATGATTTACAACATAAATCATCGTAACTCTTTTCCAACATTGCAAAGAATAGTTGGATACCTACTAAGATTCATCAGGCACATACGTCGAAGTGATAGAGCAATTAAGGCCACACTATTAGTCGAAGAACTCAATGAAGCGCTAACTGTCATAATAAAAACGGTGCAACTTAGCGATTTTAGTGACGAAATACAACGACGAAATACAACAATGTCAAGAGGACAAGAAGTAAAGAAAACAAGTGCCCTTCACGGACTATCAGTTTTTCTCGACAACCAAGGTATCATCAGAGTGGGAGGACGACTTCTTGAATCAAATCTGCAATATGATGCCAAACATCCAATGTTATTACCTTACAATGATCCAATAACAAAATTAATAATGCAAGACTTGCACATTAAGAACCTCCACTGTGGTCCACAAGCACTTCTTGCTCAGATAAGACAGCGATTCTGGCCCATAAAAGGTAAAATTATGGCCAGATCTATTGTTCAACACTGCATACGCTGCACGCGTGCTCGCCCTCATACATTCAATCAAATAATGGGCAACCTTCCTCATGACAGAGTGCAACCACAACGTCCGTTCTTTAACTCGGGTGTTGATTTTTGCGGCCCAATTTGGATACACTACAAAATAAGAGGAAAACGGCCTTGCAAGGCTTATATCGCCGTATTCTGCTGCTTCAGTACAAAGGCAGTTCATCTGGAAATTGTGAGTGATCTGTCCACCGAAGCATTCATTGGCGCACTCAAACGTTTTACTTCACGAAGAGGAAGATGTCAAAATCTGTACTGTGACAACGCCACCAACTTTGTCGGTGCCAAAAACCAACTAGAAGATCTGAAGAACACCATCCACAATGATCATTCACAAGATGCAATCATTCGGTCATGTACAGACCTGGGCACCACTTTTCATTTTATACCACCAAGGTCGCCACATTTCGGTGGACTGTGGGAAGCAGCTGTAAAATCTGCGAAACATCTTCTGGTAAGGAGCGTAAAAACCATTTCTCTCACTTATGAGGAGCTAGAGACAGTTGTAATCCAGATTGAAGCAATATTAAATTCTCGACCTCTAACGCTAATGTCATCTGATCCAAATGATCTCTCTGCCTTGACACCAGGACATTTTCTCATAGGCGAGCCATTAACAGCGATTCCTAGTGGTAAGAAGTGCACAATGAACCCATCAATTCTTGATCGATGGAAGCTAGTAAATCATATAAAGGACGAGTTTTGGAGCCGGTGGTCAACTGAATACTTGAACGAGCTCCAGTGTCGCAGTAAGTGGAAGGATCAAGCTGCTAATGTAAAAGACGGAATACTGGTGTTAATAAAAGAAGACAACATTACTCCGCTGCAGTGGCCAATGGGCCGAATTATCAACACATATACTGGTAATGATGGTCGGGTTCGTGTGGTTGATGTCAAGACAAAAAACGGTATCTTTAAGCGCCCTATTCACCGTTTAGCACCACTGTTGATGAAAGAACAAGAAGATAACAGTGGCACAGAGTCAAATAATTGTGTGTCCACAAGAAAACGAAGGGACGAAATAAAAAAGGATCAACCAAAGAGAACAAAAACAGCACTACAGTACAGTTGTATAACGTTATTGGCAATATTACTAATGTTGCCGATAGCATGGTGTGAACCAGTCCAGATCACAAAATTTGACCCAAATGCTGGTATTCATTTTGAGCACATCGGATCGAGCAAAATCATCACTAGTGAACTAATGAACCACTTATCACAAAGTGGTAAGCCAAGTAAATCATTCGTCACATATTTGAAATATAAGAGCAGCATATTTCAGCAGGCATTCCATTTGTTTTAATTAAATCAGAGCGTGTTGACTTTCTCGCCATCAGACGCTTTGTCATAAATGACAAACCGTCAAGTATAGCGATCGTATTTATGTCGCTGAGTAACGGCTCACTATGGCGGTCATATTACGTTCTGACTGTTTTATGCTTAGCGATCATTGCCTGCCTGTTGGACTAGCTACCCAACACGCAGGCCATTGAGTCGCCAGCACATAGCTGGTATGTGCAGCGTAAGCATTTGCTTATCGCATTGTCCGTCGCGTCATTAGCGCTGATGATGAGTCGGACATTTATAAATGCCAGCGTCAACGACCGTTGACGCTCATTGCATTGTTTTAACTTTATATAAACAATGGAAAAAGTAATAATATTCGTTGCGGCTATGTGTGTGTTTGCGACGCTATACGTAGCGTTGCAACGCGTGTTTAATATGCTATGGTGGCATGGGCTCTGGTCTATGCTACCATAGTATAGTTAGTTCAATTTCGTACTCGCGCGCAACCGGCAGCATTACTGCTGCAATTATATTCTTCCAATAGCATTACTGCTGCAAATATAATCTGTGTAAATATTGTAAAATCTGTGTAAATATTGTAAAAATAAAATAGCGTTAACATTAAAAAAACTAATAGTTGTGTATTAAACTTTATTGTTGCTTAATAGCTACAATCTCAAACCATTGCGTGCTGAAATCCAACTACTAAAAGATGGTACTACGACTATGAACCACATGTGCAATCAAATACAGCCCACACCAAGATGCGATGAATTGGTCACACAGTTTCAACACACAAATGCGGAGCTGTATCTCGATAAAGGGTTGTTAGCAAGCCATCGTAAAAAAAGAGGTGCACTCAACTTTGTAGGAAATGTTGCTAACTCGCTGTTTGGAGTTTTAGACTCAGAGTATGCCCATCAGATGTCAGAAACAATAACGGCCATCAATGACAACGAACAACATCTGACAAGCATGATGAAAAAACAGAATTCGATAATTGATTCAACCATTAACATCATCAAACGTGACCAAACTTCAGCTCAAAGCTCATTCGAAAGGCTAGAAGGAAGATTGGCAAGCATCAACGATCAAATTCGTCATAATGAACAAGAGGCACAGAAGGAGCAAACATTCCAAACATTCTTATCGTTAGCCTTTCAATTATCCATTATGACATCAAACGTTCATCGTGTTCAAACAGCACTCATAAATGTCCTTACAAATATTCATCACGGACAGATCAGTCCTCAATTACTATCACCACAGCAGCTCAACGATGAAATTTTAAAAATCACAGCGCATTTGTCACCAACCATTCAGATCCCAGGTTATCAAGGCGATATACTATCAATATACAAGTTAATGAAGGTTACGGCGGCGATAACAGAGAACCACGCAATTTTCCAGATAACAGTACCATTAACCAGCTTGGATCAATTTAACTTATATCGGCTAATACCAATTCCCACAAAGATTAACAACACGATGATGGCAATAAAATTATCTACAACAGTTCTGGCAATAAATGTACCTCGAGATCAATATTTTTCAACCACAACAGAAAAATTGCAATCTTGTTTTAGAATGGAAAATGAATTGTATCTTTGTGCCAACAATCAACCCACATACAATAAGGGATCAGAAGTTTGTGCTTGCGAAGTGAGTTTACTCAACAATGAAACCCGATCCCACTGTAAGTTGGAGCATAGGGAAAATCAAGTATGGACACAAGTCAATGATAGGAATAAATGGATGTTTGCTCTAGCAACGCCAATACAAATTACAACAGTTTGTGACAACCAAGTTTCGCGAATCTCGTTGGACGGGTCAGGATTTATCGAGCTAACGGCAGGATGTACATTAAAATATCAACTCCTTACGATAACAAGCAACCCAATACTTTCCTCATCTACAAACATTTCTTATACTGCATTTGGACACATTATCGATGTTAATGCAACCAAACCAGCATCACTTCCAGTCTTAGATACCACAGAGATTGAGTATGAACCAGCACTAAAAGAACTGTCAAGGCTGCAAGAAATTTTGGAAGCACACACAATCATCGATCTTCCTAATAAACTGCAAACTCATCAATATCACAGTTTTGCAGTGAGTTATTCGGGTTTGTTGCTAAGCACAGCCATCATTCTGGCTATATGCATCTTGTACAAGCGGCAACAGCATAGAGGAGCTTCATCAGAGAATTCTCAAGCAGCACCTACAAATTCTCCAGTGAAAGAACATCCACTGTCAGAGACAATTTCCAACACCCCGCCACAAGTAGCTCCACGGTGTTATAGAAGTTTCTGCGTGGATGTATAAGGTTACGTCTGAATTGTTGAACACTCGTTCAACGCGGGGGAGGATGTTGCTGCTCAACCGTCAATAAATGGTTTATAGTAGATATAGTTTGCATTACAAAATGCATACATATCCAATTAAATTAAGCAACCAAAATATAATAAATGCTGGCACCGCAGATCTTACATTCCAAAGCGGCGGACGGAAATTGCACAACAAAGTGTCGAGTTTCTGTCCGCTCACTTTGACAAAATGCATTATATCGTTTCGTTGTTAAAAGTGCATCAACAACAAAAGTGTATTGAACTTTTGTTTTTGTTAGTTGAGAAGCGGTATAACGCATTAACGACAAAGTGTATTGAACTTTTGTTTTTGTTAGTTGAGAAGCGGTATAATGCATTAACGACAAAGTGTATTGAACTTTGTTTTTGATTATCAATAAATGCATCGATATTTATATTATTGATATTTGTGTGTATTTTGTATGGAAATTAAGAAATATATTTTTTAGTTACATGGATTAATTACTGTACATATATACATAGGTTGCATTATTATACATGTCTTATGTTAGTGTAAGTAAATTCTTTTCCTTTATAAGAAAAAGAAATATTATAATAAAAGTCAGTTGTTAATTAGTTACGGTGAAAATAAGTTTTTTAATCCAATTTAATTTTCAGCTAATTATTGCCAGTTTAAGTGCTGGCAAAATCATCATAAACAAAACTTCAATCAGTTCAAGTGCTGATTGAAGCCAAATCGAGGTTTACAACCTTCAATCAGTTCATGTGCTGATTGAAGAATTTGTCCCTTGGCATCTGCAATCAAAAGAGGTTGCAACACATATTATGATAATCTTAAAACCGCAATTCCAAATGAATCTGAGTATAATAGTTTACCCCTTCTTGTAAACGATATAGAACTTCCCTCTAAAAATATTAATTTTCTTGAATAATAACACAGTGTGAAGAAATCGACCAAAAAAAGCACAACTAAATTTGTTAGAAATTCTTAAAGAGAATCAAAGCTCTCAATATCGTCACAATTTTTTCATTTAATTTTTAAAGTTGAAGTGTTCGAATTTTTTTGGGACGCCATTAATAAAATTTTTGCAACCATTTGCCTTGTTGAAAATGAAAAATAAAATGGTCTTCTTTTCCGTAGAATTTTGCATAAAATAAGGCTACCTTTTTCACGAAATACTATTATTTCTGGCCGTTTGCTTATTTAAACTACCACACCGACCAATAATTTTACAGAAAGCTCAATTTGGAGAGGTTATTTCAAACCATTCCAGCTGACGGATGGCTATGGCTAGAGTCGAAATATTTGGCGAATCATCATAACATAAACCAAGGATTATTATTAGAAACCAACCCGAACTTTTTTTTTTTTTGTGAAGCGCCTTAATGAATATATGTATTTTTAAAGTTATTAATTTGTTTTCTAACAAGTCCCCTCCTCTTTCGATTCCTAAATCTGCCACTGATGAGAACTCACCATTTTTTCCATAGCACTCTGCCATAATATTCTTCTGTTCCTCGTTAGATCGTTGCATACAGACGACTGACAACCATGTACATTTGTTGTCTTGAATGTCGGTGCCAACTTTGCCAGTTATCTTCGGATTGCCAAAACAGTCGAGAAAGTCATCTTGTACCTGAAAGTAGTGACCAATTTCTTCTAGTATGATCTTGGACTGACGAAAAGTTTCGGCATCCTTAAATCTGTTAAATTGGAATATTATAAAAAAATTGCCACGCTTATATATTAGCTACCTTTATAACTTACCCAGCCAAGTGCATCGCCAAGGCGAATGGTAGGTAGAAAGAAAATATGGCAGTCTTTTTGGCTACAATGGATTTATAATTTTCCATAGTGAAGTTAACAACGCTTTTGTTGGAATCTAACAAATCCTGCAATTCGCCACAAATAGTCATGAATTCCATCTCATGGAAGAGTTCTAACAAGTCAACGTAGTAGTTAAAATGACTGAAATGTTGCTTCAGTACCAAATAAATACAGTTTTCCAACATAAGCACATCATTAACGGCAATCAAACCAACTTCTTTAACTTTATACCAGCATGGTTGACCACGGCGTGTGATGCTTTGGTCCATGATGTCGTCTGCCACCATAAAGGAACCTAGCATCTATATTTAGAACAGAAAGTGTCAGAAACACCAATTGTAAAAATTTATTGTGTAAAAAAATTTACCATTTCAACGCACCAGCCGAGATATTGTGCCAACCGAACATTCTCTGGTGTAAGTTTGTCATCTTTAACTAGATTTTTATAAAATGAGACTGTGAGTATGCCACGAAATTTCTTTCCAAGTGACAAATTGTACTGCAAAGACTTTAAAGTAAAAAAAGAATAAATAAAGGTCTTTATTTTTAAATAAAGTAAACATTGACTTAAACCTTGGCAAGCCATTTGGTAGCATCATTGCATTCAAACTTTTTAGTAGCTTCGGTGAGGTCCCGAACAAGTTCTAAAAATATTTAAATAAAATTATTATATTAAGGCATAGCAAGCAAATAAATAAATAAATAAAAAATATATATATCCATCTTATTAAACAGAGTACTTAAAAAGGGTTGAAAGGGTTTCACTTTAAAGAGAAAAAGAATAAATAAAGGTATTTATTTTTAAATAAAGTAAACATTGACTTAAACCTTGGCAAGCCATTTGGTAGCATCATTGCATTCGAACTTTTTAGTAGCTTCGGTGAGGTCGCGAACAAGTTCTAAATATGTTTAAATAAAATTATTATATTAAGGCATAGCAAGCAAATAAATAAATAAATAAAAAATATACTTAAATATCCATCTTATTAAACAGAGTACTAAGTAAGGGTTTCAGTAAAATTTTCAACAATTTTCAATTAGGTGTGTCAATATTCGGAAAAATCAGTTTGAGACAAACAAATAAAACCAATAAACAAATTTTAAATTAACAGTGGACTGCTTCAATCTGGCGTGGCCTGAATGTTGTATTATTTTGGTGACGTCACTTTTATACAGCTTGGTTTTTATCCAAATTTTTCACATTTGAAACTCAGAGTCCTTTTCAACCGACTTCAAAAAGGATGATGTTCTCAAGTTGGTTGTTTTTTTAAAAGTATGTGCATCAGCGGTATTCGACACAGGGGCGTGGTTATATAAGAAGAACTTTGTGTATCGAATAATATTAACACTAGAGTACTCAAATTTAGTACACGGGTAGGCACAATTATTAAAAGTATTGTTTAATAAAGTGGACGTTATTCGATGAAGGGCGTGACAACATTATAAAAGCGCTGTTAATCGAATAATATTGACATTAGAGTACTGAAATTAGGTACAGAGGTAGGCATAATTTTGAAAATTTACTGTCAAGACAGTGGGCGTCACTGGACACAAGGGCGTGGCAATATAAGAAAAATACCGTTTTTCAGTTAATGTTGATACTATAGTTGACACTATAAATTGGAAATCTTATTATTATAAGTTTTTCTATTCTGTATTATTATCACAAATATATTAATTTCTCCATGAATAAAAAACCTTTTAAGTCAGCGCTTATAGAATCAGACTTTTATAAAACAAACGCTCCGGCTTTAAAGGTTTTTTATTCATGAAGAAATTTTTATATTTATGATAACAATACAAAAAAGAAAAAATTTAAAATAATAAGATTTCCAATTTAATACTTTATGTAAATAAATTACCAAATTTGACCAAGAATTAATGTGAAAAGTAATTTTAATTTATTTTTTACCTTGTAGTGGTTTTGAATTTGGTTTTTTTTTTGTTCAAAAGATTTTTTATTTATTAATTTTATGTGCTTATGTTGATACTTATAAAGGTTTTACTATTATGATGACGTCAGTTTGTATGGGAGCTGGGCGGAATTTTAATTTTTTTTTACAAAATTCCAAACATCGAGTGCATAGTTAAGATTTAAACTAATTTGCAAAATTTTAAGCCAATGAACTAACTTTTGTTGAAGTTATAGATGTTTAATTTATTTCATTAAGTCACTTTGTATCGGAGGTAGGCGTGGTTTTCATCTGATTTGGCTCATTTTCAAACTTGATCTGCATTTTTGGATATAAAGCTTATATATTAAATTTCGTTTTGATAGCTCTAAAATTACGACTGTTATCGTGATCAGAGGTAAACAGACGGACAGACGAGCATGGCTAAACCGATTGAGGAGGTGATTCTGATCAAGAATATATATATTTTTCTTTACCTGCGACGCCTTCTCCTGTGCGTTACAAATGGAGTGATAAAGTTTATATACCCCCTACGCATGGGGGTATAAAAACAAATAAGACTTTGAATTAATTCCAATCTTATAAATTCTTAGCTAATTAAGCTTTAACTGTTTCAAGTGAAACCTAATAAAGAAACATAAATATAACTTAGTTGTAAAATTTTGTAATGTTACATATATTCATTGCAACACCTTAAATTTCCAAGAAAAAAAAAATTTAAGTCTAAAATTTTAAGGAAATCTTTGTTCAAACTCTAAATTAATTCTTGAAGATTGCTTTTCAAAAATTTACTCAAAACAAATATATGTGACAATCTGATAACACTGTTCTACAAAAAAATTTTTTTTAATGTACAAGAGCCTCTCACAATTATTTAGCATTTTTCCAATTCATGTGGTGACTTCCTGCGTTTTCAGAATGTTTACATCACTTAAATTTTTTCGCAAATGACCTTTTTAAGAAGTTACTTCAAATTTTCGTGCCTTGCTAAACTTAGTGATCATCACTTTGCTTTAAATAAGCTGATTTTAAAAATCTCTACATTATAACAGAGGTAAGACTTGCAGTCCTTTATGGTTGCTTACTTCTTTAAATTTGTTACTTTTTTTAAAAATTATAGGCGCTTACATGAAAACAAAAAATAGTTTGTTTAAAATTTGCTTTTTGCTACTTAAAACAATCAAAAAGTTCTTGTGACACGATTAGTTTGATGAGCGTATGAAGAGCAAAGTATTCGATTTTCAATGTTAGTAAAAAAACTAAAAGTGGTCCACAAGTAAGTTAGTTATGGGCAATAACAGTAATGAACATATTTTGTTGAAAAAAATGTTACTTTTTTAGATAAATTTTTTTTAAATTTTCAGAACAGCAGCACAATATTCTAACGACAGAACAGTAATTGCTTGTTTTTAATGTAGCTAACACAATAAGAGCTTCAAGCGCTGCGGTGAAATTTTTTTAGGATTTTTTTAACAAAGACAAAGTTAAAATGTGCGATAAACGCGATAACTTTTGTTTTATATGTGGTTTGTTTACGGATTCGAATCATAAAATTGATTTATCGACAAATCCTAAAGTTATCTCACTCAGATAACTGTTATCTCAGTGTTATACCAGATTGAGGTTATGGGACACTAGCCACATGCAAGGACATCCATGAATTTAAGTGAACCAATGATTTGGCTTCCACAACGCATTCACAGAGAAGCATGTTGTTATTTTTGTTTGACTAAAACTAAAGGATTTATTTTAAGATAAGAAATAAAATTAAATATTCAGAAGTGAATACTGTTATTAAACCAGTAATGGGACATAATTGTGATGATAAAGCACATCTCGTGATAACAGCATTGATGATTTGTCAATACTATATGGAGATATTCATTCTGAGTATCTTCCCACGAATCATCATTCAACTGAACGCCATTTCGTTTCTAGAGAAGAATTCCGTTATCTTAGTCGCGATTTAAAATTATCCAAATTATAAACGGAATTATTAGGATCCAGAATGCAACAGTGGAACTTTCTACTAAATGATGTAAACATTACATACTCGCATCAAAAATGTTCTTTTTTTAAGCAGTAACTTTGCACAATGACAATATATATTGAAGTATTTCAAAAGCTTATGCAACTAATATGAAAGAGTCATGTAATACCTTGAGCAAAATTTTAATTAAAGTACAATATACTTTACATATGTGGAAAATTGTATCAGACTTTAAGGTTTTGACTATTCTTAATGGCAGGTAGGGTATTAACACGAAGTATCCTTGATTTTTGTGCGAGTGGAATGCACAGAACACTATATTAAAAAAGACTGGCCTAATCGCACATCGTATAGAGTAGGTCAAAAAAATGTTTTATGCATTCGATTAGTTGACCCCCATCAAATTATTCTGCCACCACTTCACATTAAGCCATTAATGACGAACGCAAAAAATTCTACATGTGTTTGCACCGAATTATTCGAGTTTGGGTTGCTTTTTTGGTATAAAAAAGAGGGGCTCCGCGTTTCTACGTCGTTAATGGGTTAAGCTTAGATTAATGAAACAATTTGTTAAAGCACTAGACAAAACAGGAACAACTTTCAAATATCTATAAACAAAATTTCCAAAACTGAGCAATGCAAAAATAAAAGAAGGTTAATTTTTCTCTAAAAGTCTACTTTCTAAAATAAATTCTTAATAACATGAATTTAATTGCGAGCTTAAGATCAAGTAAGTTTTTAAGAAGGCAGCAACAAATTTTTAATTGAATTTTTTTGTTGAGGTATTTTTATTGGACCGCAGATTCGTGAAACTATACCGCAGAAAAAAAATATATGTTAAATTATATTTCCGTTAATTACTTCATTATTTGTTAACCGATTCTTATTTTGTCTAATGAATTTGAAAATGAATACCCCTCTCTTATAAAAAATATAATAAACAAAATTATGTCAGTAGATTTTTTTGATGTATTACCTTTAAAAAATGTAAAAATTAAAAAAAATTATATACATTCATTGTTTTAGAGTCTATTATTTTGAAATGTATAGTAATTTTTCTAATGTATAAATGAAAGTACAAAATTGCAAGTCTTAACATTGTTATAATATATGGGTTATTCAAATCAGTTGATAAGAAGCAAAGTTATGATATACCAAGTAATGCAAGATACGAACATTTTAAGTGACTCATATATTAGGTCCTTGACTAGAAATTCGAAGTAATAAAAAAGTTCTGTAAGTGCAGAAAGTTATCCTATATTACCCATTTATAAAATAAATATGTGGGAAGTCTTGTACAGTTTTCGTGAAGAACAGTGTAATTTGTCATTCAACCCACGTTGTAATTTATACTAATTTCAATCCTTCTTCATATAATAAATTAAAGGTTTGCAATGGCCGCATTCAGCGCAGACAACAGTTGGCAACTGTTGTGTTAAAATTCGCTGAATGGTACAAATTTGGTAGCGCTAACTAAAACTGATAAAGTAGCGAACGCCTTTTAATCGAGCGAACAAATTCTATGCTACATGAACACAACTGTTTGCTTAACTGTCAGATGCTGTTACTGATGCTGTTAAATTAATAAACGCAGAAAGAACGCAACAAATTTAAGTGAGAAACCTTTGCAATTGAATTAAATTTACATACAAATTAAATTGAATCCAACTTCTGACGTGTAGAGTAGCAACACATTCAGAGAAAAACATCGTGAACTAAGGTAGCGCTACCATTACAGTTCACAACAGTTGTCTGCGCTGAATGCGGCCAATATCAACACCTTCAACTCAGCTTTTTCAAACTTTACTTTCCTCCCTTCCCGTTCTTGGTCATAGGAATGTGCAAGTCGAAGTCGAAACAAGTCAAAAGTCGACTTTTGTTTGATAATTTTTGACTTTTGGCAATTGACTTTCTGATATTGAGAAAAGTCGACTCTTACTTTCGACTTTTCCATTTTGTGCGAAACAAAAACCTTAACGCTAATCTGAGGACTTTCTTCTCTAAACTTATAAACGAAATAGCTGTTTAACAACAAATAGTTAAAACTGCGTTTGCAACTCTTGATTCGATAAATGTAAAAAAGTGGTCGGCAAAATTAAAAAAGAGACTGCAAGTGGAAGTGTGACAAAGCAATTGCGTATCATCTGATTACGTTCCATGCGTAGCAAAATGTTTTAATGAAATTGTCACAATTTGAAAAGCAGGTGACAATTTTATCAAAATTTATTACTTATGAGTTTCAAATTTTGTTTTGAAAAAAAAAGCATTACAACAAACACATAGAAATATCAAGAATACTGGGTAACAATTGTTACTTTGCCAGAAAAGGGCTGTTAATATAAAATTATATTCACAATATTCAAACTACGCTCAAATTGATTAATTTTTTATTATAGAAAACAGAGGATTGTTCTGCTTTAAGCCAAATTGGCATGAATTTAAAACGAGTGCTTGCCATTGAAATCACAAAAAAAAAAGTACAATATTGAATTAGTAAAACCATACGCTTCTATAACATTTCTAGATCCTAGGTTCAAAAGGCACGCATTTCAAAATATCCGTGAGTGTTCTCAAGCAACCAGCTTACATCACCAGCAGTACATAAACAATGGCCGCATTCAGCGCAGACAGCTATTGTGAATTGTAATGGTAGCGCTACCTTAGTTCACGATGTTTTTCTCTGATTGTGTTGCTACTCTACACGTCAGAAGTTAGATTCAATTTAATTTTTGTGTCAATTTAATTCAATTGCAAAGGTTTCTCATTTAAATTTGCTGCATTCTTTCTGCGTTTATTAATTTAAAAGCATCTGACAGTTAAGCAAGCAGTTGTGTTCATGTAGCATAGAATTTGTTCGCTCGATTAAAAGGCATTCGCTACTTTAGCAGTTTTAGTTAGCGCTACCAAATTTGTACCATTCAGCGAATTTTTACACAACAGTTGCCAACTGTTGTCTGCGCTGAATGCGGCCAATTACTGCAAATATTACCCCCCCCCCCCTCCATTTAGGTGATCTTGTGAATTCCGAGATGAGATAAGCAATAATTTCAAATGGAGAAGCTGTGATAGCGGGCATCGACATCTAATAATCAAGAATCCGATAACAGTGACATATTATGTTTTTTGGATGAGGTGGTTAAAACAACTATGGACTCTACAACTAATGAAATTGATGGGATGCCCACTCAGTTTCGCCTTTATCTTGCTCGCCCATCTGTTGATCGAAGACTTAATAAAAATCAGCTTGTTGTCTGGAAATGCATGAAAACTGAATTTCCTTTCGTTTTTGCCGTTGTATAAAAAATATTTATCAATTGTTGCAACTTCGGTGCCATCTGAAAGGTTATTTTCTCATGCTGGTCGCATAGCGAACGAATTGCGAAACAGGCTTTAGCCAGAACATCTTAACATGTTGGTTTTTCTACGTTAAGTTGGTGAAGACATGTGGTTCCTTTAATTGTGCATTCACTTGTGCACAAATATATCGAGCCCTAACCGCCGAATTAACGTAAGCACCACTTTTTCGAAATTAATTTAAAAAAGGGCAAACGATAGTACGACAACAAAGTCGTCAACTTCAAAAATTCCTTATCTCTACGTTAAACTGCTCTAAAGGTATCTCTAACAAAAAAATAAATTATAGTGAATGCAGATAAGACGAAATACTTGGTGTCAACAAACAAACAGTCCCAGCGTCTTGGAACCCACGTTACAGTTGACAATACTTCCTTCGAGGTTGTGAAGAACTTCGTTTATCTGGGATCCAGCATTAACTCAACCAACGACATCAGCATTGAGATCAAATGAAGAATAACTCTTGCCAACAGGTATTACTTTGGGCTCAGTAGGCAGTTGAGAAGCAGAGCCCTCTCTCGACGAACGAAAATCACGCTCTATAAATCGCTCTTCATGCCCGTCCTACTTTATGCATCACAAACCTGGACGCTGAGCAGTTTAGATGAAAAGACTTTAGGAGCATTCGAGAGAAAGATTCTTCGTAAGATCTACGGACCAATCTGCGTCAATGGCGAGTACCGAATACGGTGGAATGATGAACTGTATGAGCTGTACGCTGACATCGACATAGTCAAGCGCATTAAAAGCGAGCGGCTTCGCTGGCTTGGACATGTTCAGCGCATGAAAGACGATGCTCCAGTGAAGAAAACATTCGATTCGGTACCCAGCGGTGGTCAACGCAGAAGAAGATGACCGCATCTTCGTTGGAAAGACCAAGTAGAGGACAACCTGACGAAGCTTGGAATTTCCAACTGGCGCCAGCAAGCGAAAGACAGAAATGGCTGGCGCAAATTCTTAGATGAGGCCAAGACCGACATACGGTTGTAGCGCCAACTAAGTAAGTAAGTAAGTATAAATAAATTATCAAATTTGACCAAAAATTAATGTGAAAAGTAATTTAAAATTATTTTTTACTTTGTAGTGGTTTTAAAGTTAGTTTTTTTTTAAAAAGTTTTTATTTCTTCCTTTTTTGAGATTATGATAGCAATTTTTCACATTCTTGTAACAAATTTGTGTCCTTGTACCCTTGTGTCAACATTAACTGAGAAACAGTAATTTTCTTATATTCCCACACCCTTTTGTCCAATAACGACCACTTTCTTGACTGAAAATTTTTCATAATTATGCCTGTCTCTGTACCTAATTTCAGTATATTGCTGTCAATATTATTCGAATTACGGCGTTTTTCTAATATTGCCACACCTTTGTCAAACAACGCCCACTTTTTTGAACGTTATTTGTAATAACTGATGCAGCCCCTTTACTAATTTCCAGTACTCTAGTGTCAATATTAACTGAGATACAGTCTTTTTCTTATACTGCCACGTCCTTTCGTCAAATAACGCCCACTTTCTTGATCGTACATTTTCATAATTTTGCCAACCTCTGTACCTAATTTCAGTATCCTAGTGTCAATATTATACGAGTTATAGCATTTTTATAATAACACCACGCCCTATATTGAATAACGCCCACTATTTTAAATCATAATTTGTAATAAATGTTTCTAACATTGTACCAATTTTCAGTACCCTAGTCTCAATGTTAACTGAGATGCAGTATTTTTCTATTATTGCCTCGCCCTCTTGTCCAACAACGTCCACTTTATTCACAGTAAGTTTTCATAATTATGCCTACCCCTGTACCTAATTCCAGTACCCAAGTGTCAATATTATTCGAGCTACAGCGTTTTTATAATATAACATAACTTTTAATAATTGTGCCTAACCCTGTACTAAATTTCAGTACTGTAGTGTTAATACTATTCGATATACAAAGTTTTTCTTATATTACTACTGTCTAATATCTCTATCTGTTGAAAAAAAATTGTGGCAATCGGACAAGTACTTAAGGAGTTATCGATGTACACACATTTAAAAAAAAAAAAAAGAAACCAGCCAACTTGAGAGCCTCCTCCTTTTTGAAGTCGGTTAAAAAGTCGAAAAAAGTTTAAAAGTCAATTTCTAAAGGTTCAAAAAGTCGATGAATCATCGATCAACCGTTGAAAATGTTACAGTAGACTCATCGACTTTTTGAACCTTTAGAAATCGACTTTTAAAGTCTTTTCGACTTTTCTCTTAAATATTTTTGTACATTTTCAACGGTTGAAGAAGTCGATTTCGACTTTTTTAGCCACCTTTATTATCAAAAATAGAAGTGAAGTTCTGGACATAACCATAGTCTCAGACTTCATATTCGACAAAATAGGCGGTTGGAGGGTGTCAAATGAACACTCCTACTTCGACCACCGCTACATTGAGTATAATTTACATAATACGTCTCCAAAAATAATAACCCCGACTAACATTCGCAAGATGAACTGGGGATTATATAAAAGGGTTTTGGAAAAACATTTGAAATCAAAGCAATGAATTTCTCTCTTGCTTCCTCATATCCGAAAAGGACAACAAGGGGGAAGTTTAAACCAAAGCTGTGGTCCTTCGACCTGGATGGACTGAGGACTGAATGCAGACGGCTCTTTAACGCAGCCAAGCGCTCGAGAGTTGAGCTTGATTGTAGGCTGGCCAATGTAGCAATGTATTATAATAATTATTATTATTATTATCATTATATTATTATTACTATTTAATTAGTTTTATGATCTTTTAAATTATAACATGAATTAAATTTCAAGCTTTAGATCAAAGAAGCTTTTAAGAAGACAACAGCAACAACAACAACTCTGTATAGAGTCAATCACTTAGCTGACTAGACACAGTCTGTTTCGGAAATCGCTACATTTTCCTCTTCAGTAGTCTTTGAGTGATTAAGCTGTGATCAGCTTACTGTTACAACTTGTGTATGACTTCACAGATTTAAAATTCGTTCTTTTGAATTGTATGGCTGCTAATCGTATGACATTTCAAAGCAGTAGGCTGTTTATAGATCACCGCCATCAACTCTACCAAGGTTGCCATCTGTTCTAGTTGCTTCTTTATTTATTTCAATATTCATTGGTGTACGATAATTTTTCGAAATGCACCATAGAAATGAAACGAGTTTTTTGCTTCGCCAGAAGCTATCTATTATTGTTATTATTATTATTATTATTATTATTATTATTATTATTATTATTATTATTATTATTATTATTATTATTATTATTATTATTATTATTATTATTATTATTATTATTATTATTATTATTATTATTATTATTATTATTATTATTATTATTATTATTATTGTTATTATTATTATTATAATTATTATTATTATTATTATTATTATAATTATTATCATTATTATTATTATAATTATTATTATTATTATTATTATTATTATTATTATTATTATTATTATTATTATTATTATTATTATTATTATTATTATTATTATTATTATTATTATTATTATTATTATTATTATTATTATTATTATTATTATTATTATTATTATTATTATTATTATTATTATTATTATTATTATTATTATTATTATTATTATTATTATTATTATTATTATTATATTATTATTATTATTATTATTATTATTATTATTATTATTATTATTATCATTATTATCATTATTATTATTATTATTATTATTATTATTATTATTATTATTATTATTATTATTATTATTATTATTATTATTATTATTATTATTATTATTATTATTATTATTATTATTATTATTATTATTATTATTATTATTATTATTATTATTATTATTATTATTATTATTATTATTATTATTATTATTATCATTATTATCATTATTATCATTATTATTATTATTATTATTATTATTATTATTATTATTATTATTATTATTATTATTATTATTATTATTATTATTATTATTATTATTATTATTATTATTATTATTATTATTATTATTATTATTATTATTATTATTATTATTATTATTATTATTATTATTATTATTATTATTATTATTATTATTATTATTATTATTATTATTATTATTATTATTATTATTATTATTATTATTATTATTATTATTATTATTATTATTATTATTATTATTATTATTATTATTATTATTATTATTATTATTATTATTATTATTATTATTATTATTATTATTATTATTATTATTATTATTATTATTATTATTATTATTATTATTATTATTATTATTATTATTATTATTATTATTATTATTATTATTATTATTATTATTATTATTATTATTATTATTATTATTATTATTATTATTATTATTATTATTATTATTATTATTATTATTATTATTATTATTATTATTATTATTATTATTATTATTATTATTATTATTATTATTATTATTATTATTATTATTATTATTATTATTATTATTATTATTATTATTATTATTATTATTATTATTATTATTATTATTATTATTATTATTATTATTATTATTATTATTATTATTATTATTATTATTATTATTATTATTATTATTATTATTATTATTATTATTATTATTATTATTATTATTATTATTATTATTATTATTATTATTATTATTATTATTATTATTATTATTATTATTATTATTATTATTATTATTATTATTATTATTATTATTATTATTATTATTATTATTATTATTATTATTATTATTATTATTATTATTATTATTATTATTATTATTATTATTATTATTATTATTATTATTATTATTATTATTATTATTATTATTATTATTATTATTATTATTATTATTATTATTATTATTATTATTATTATTATTATTATTATTATTATTATTATTATTATTATTATTATTATTATTATTATTATTATTATTATTATTATTATTATTATTATTATTATTATTATTATTATTATTATTATTATTATTATTATTATTATTATTATTATTATTATTATTATTATTATTATTATTATTATTATTATTATTATTATTATTATTATTATTATTATTATTATTATTATTATTATTATTATTATTATTATTATTATTATTATTATTATTATTATTATTATTATTATTATTATTATTATTATTATTATTATTATTATTATTATTATTATTATTATTATTATTATTATTATTATTATTATTATTATTATTATTATTATTATTATTATTATTATTATTATTATTATTATTATTATTATTATTATTATTATTATTATTATTATTATTATTATTATTATTATTATTATTATTATTATTATTATTATCATTATTATCATTATTATTATTATTATTATTATTATTATTATTATTATTATTATTATTATTATTATTATTATTATTATTATTATTTATATTATTATTATTATTATTATTATTATTATTATTATTATTATTATTATTATTATTATTATTATTATTATTATTATTATTATTATTATTACTATTATTATTATTATTATTATTATTATTATTATTATTATTATTATTATTATTATTATTATTATTATTATTATTATTATTATTATTATTATTATTATTATTATATTATTATTATTATTATTATTATTATTATTATTATTATTATTATTATTATTATTATTATTATTATTATTATTATTATTATTATTATTATTATTATTATTATTATTATTATTATTATTATTATTATTATTATTATTATTATTATTATTATTATTATTATTATTATTTTTATTATTATTATTATTATTATTATTATTATTATTATTATTATTTTTATTATTATTATTATTATTATTATTATTATTATTATTATTATTATTATTATTATTATTATTATTATTATTATTATTATTATTATTATTATTATTATTATT